>JANTQA010000029.1:5000000-7500000 GCA_027625915.1 Anaeramoeba flamelloides
GTATGTGTATGTGTGTGTTTGATTAATTCATGTAGTCTCATGAACAATTTTATTTTTTTTTTTATATATTTTTTTAAAAATATTTAAGAATTGGTTTTTTCAAATGATTAAATTCTTTTATATGTTTATTTTTTCTATATATTTATTTTAGATAATCAAAATAAACTAATTTCTGTTTATTTCTTGACAAAAGTATATAAAATAAAAATTAAATATTAATATTTTTACTTTTTAATAAAAATAAAAAAGTACTCATTTTTCAGAACTTTTAAATATAATATTATTTTTATTTCAAACTTTTTTTAGAAATATTATTCAATTTGAACTCAAAAAAGTAAAAAATACATTATAATTATAAATTTAACAAATAATTTTATTTTTATTGGTTCTCAAACTTTTTTTTTATTTTTTTATAAGCCAAATTTCAAAATTAAAGACAAACTTTTTTTTATTATTTGTTTCTTTTTTCATTTGTCTTAAAAAAAATAAAACAATAACAAAATATTTTTTTTTATTAATCTATAGTGGTTATTATCTCTAAAAACTTTAATAAAATATATTATTATTCAAAAAAACAAACATATAAAAAATTTTTTTCTGATGAAAAATCTTCCCCTATTTTTGAAATTAAGTTTATATAAATTCTAAAAATTTATTAAATTTAATATTAATTATTCTTTTAAATATGTGTGAAAGATTAATTTATCATTTTTGGAATCAATTTAATATTCTAATTGATAAAAGTAGATAATTATTTGAAAATCAGAGTTTCTATAAATCTGAGATGATTATATCTAAATTTTGGTTATAGTAAATATAATACATGATTTTCTTAAAAGAGTGATAATAATTTTAATCAAAAAATCGTTTGGGGAATATCAATATTTCAATTTTTTAAAAAACCACTTTTAAAAATTATGTATTGGTGTTTACCAAACAATTTTATATTGATAATGCATTCAAGCTGAAAATTCAAAATAGTTGTTTCGTTTACTATTACCTAAATTTAGATAAATGTATAGAAACTCTTTATTTATCGCAAAAAAAGTAAAAACTCTATTTTTTATAAAATTCCATATTTACACTTTTGAGAAGGTTCAACTGAAATAAAAAAAGATAAATTGAGAAAAAAGTGAAATATTAATTAATTATTATTTTGATTTTTCAATTAAATAAATATTAAGAATTGCCGTATAAAACCAATTAGTCAAGTAAATATAATTTATCCGATGAAGAATTCAATTAAATATGCGATTTTTTTAAAATAAAAATAAGTATTTGATAAATTAAAGGAAAATTACTTGAAATTAAATATTTTAAGCAAAGTTAAAACAATTCCAAAAATTACAATAATATAATTTCATTCAAAGAGGAAATAATTTTTACTTTTTGTCTAATATGATAATCATTTTTTCTTTTTTTTTTTGTTTTCATTTCATTTTTTGAATGACTTAACTTGTTTCGTTCATTCAATAATTTTTTCGGACATTTGATATTAGGTTAAAATTGAGTTCTTTGAAAATAGAAGAACTTAAATAAAATAAGTTGATGGTATATTATCATTTGATCGATCTTCAATTGTTAATAGAAATTTTAAAAATTTTACAGTATTTTAATTTGTTCTACTCAACTCAGAATTTTCAACCAACTCTTGATTTATTAGTATTGGTAATTATTTATTTTTTTGTATTGTAATTAATAAACAATTGTAAACATTTCAAATATTGAATGGTTCTAATTTAGTATTTATTTTTTACTTGATGAAATAAGTTTTTTTTCAATAATTGAATTTTGGTGAGTTGAAATTTTTGAATTGGAATCTATATTATTTTTTGGGGAATAATCAAAATAAATATTATTTTCTATTGATTTAACTTAAATTAAACTTAAAAACAAAAAAAAATGGAGAAAGAAGTGAAAACAAAATTCATAATTATTTTTATTTGATTAAAGAAAAATCGAATAATTTTTAAATCCAACAAATAGATCCACTAATTCTTTTCTTCTCTAAAAAAAAAATCAAAAAAAAAATATCCTATTTTCTGAACCCAAACTAGAATTAGATGACTTAAATTGGAAAATAGGATTTTTTTAAATCTCTTTTTGAGAATTTTTTCGAAATAAACAGTAAGTTGAATATCAAAAACTTAATTCAAAAAAAAAAGTTTTTCCATTCAAAATTAACAATAAAATCAAGTAAAGAAGAAGCAATTGCAAAAAAAATACAGGCAAGTGGAAGAAATAAATTATAATTTTGTTATTTTTTCAAAAGAAGATTTTTCATTTTTTTTTTAATTTCGATTTTCTAGTTAGTATGTAAAAATATTATACTATGATATATTCCACTCTCTCATTCATTAAAATATTACTTTGTTTGGTTACAGAAATGATTTGATTGATTCAGTTACGTAAAAAACTTAATACTCAAAATTTGTAAGATGTACTTACCCCCTTAAACCAAAAATTTGATACCCCTAAAATAACAAGAAATAAGAGAATCTTGAAATTTTAGTTGTTTACAATCAAAAAATTCTTTAAAAGGTGAAAGGTATTATATCAAGATTGTCCAAGTCAGAGATTTCTTTTAACAATTAAGAAATGTTTGATTCAAAATGAAATATTTGATTTTGAGATGAATGAATATTGTTATTTTTTGTAATAAACTGTTCTAGAGGGAATTTTTGATTTAAATTGCTGAAACTAAACTTTCCAAAAAAGTAACTTTAAAATAAATTACAAATTATGTGTTAATTTATTTTTTCAATTATTTTTTTTTTTTTTTTTTTTAGTTTTATTCTTTATGTTCCGTCGAAATAGCGGAGGAGGGGGATTGTTTGGTAACCGAAGTGGAGGATCTAGCTTAGGCAAACGAAGCAGTGGAAGTAGCGGAGGAGGAGGATTGTTCAGTAACCGAAGTTCTGGTTCAGGTTTAGGATCTAGAAGGAGTGGAGGAAGCAGTGGAGGAGGAGGGTTGTTTGGTAACCGAAGTTCTGGTTCTAGCTTGGGCAAACGAAGCAGTGGAAGTAGCGGAGGAGGAGGATTGTTCAGTAACCGAAGTGGTGGCTCAGGATTAGGCTCACGAAGTGGAGGAAGTAGCGGAGGAGGAGGCTTGTTCAGTAACCGGAGTTCTGGTTCTGGCTTAGGCTCAAGGAGCGGTGGAAGTAGTGGAGGAGGAGGATTGTTCAGTAACCGCAGTGGTGGCTCAGGATCTGGATCAAGAAGTGGAGGAAGCAGCGGAGGAGGCTTGTTCGGTAACCGAAGTTCTGGATCTAGCTTAGGCAAACGAAGCAGTGGAAGTAGCGGAGGAGGAGGATTGTTCAGTAACCGAAGTGGTGGCTCAGGATTAGGCTCACGAAGTGGAGGAAGCAGTGGAGGAGGAGGCTTGTTCGGTAACCGAAGTTCTTCTTCAGGATCACGTTTGGGATCAAGAAGCGGAGGAAGCAGTGGTGGTGGGCTATTTAACCGGAGCGGTGGCAGTTCTAGCTCAGGCTTAGGCTCAAGAAGCGGTGGTGGACTATTTAGCCGAAGTAGTGGAGGAAGTGGAGGAAGTTTATTTAATCGCAATTCCAATACAAACACAAACACAAATCAAACAAATAACATACAAGTCGGGCAGGCTCTTTATCAGGGCAATTATGGTTATAATTATTCACAATTTAATTCTATGAAAAAAAAAAAAAAATCAAATTTTGGTTCTGATTCGAATTCTGATTCAGATTCAAATTATACAAAAAGAAAAAAAAAATTCAAATCTCCTTTTAAATCAAACCCAAATAACAAATACCAATTTCGCTCAACCAATTTTACAAATGTACAAAAGCACAGATCTTTATTTTCAAATCAAACACCTTCAAAAAAGAACAACCAACAAATGATTCCAATTACTCGAAAAAAAAATGTCAAAAAATTAATAATTAATCCCAATATCCAAACCATTGTTAAAAGTGCTCGTAAGTATCAATCACCAACCAAAAAGACTCCACACACCAGGAAATATCGTTCCGCTAGAAAGGCCACATCATATTCAAGCCGAAGAAATGATTTTAATTCTAGTTATCAACATTCAAATTCTGATTCTGATTCTGATTACAAATTAGACCCAAATGATAATTCAGATAACAATTTCAACCATTCGGGTTCAGGTTCGGCCTCGCGTTCTGGTTCTAGTTCTGGTTCTGGTTCTGGTTCAGGTTCAGATTTATTATTCAACAATTCTGATTTTGATTTAAATTCAAATTCTGATCCTAATTCTAATTCCAATTCTAATTCCAATTCCAACCATAATTCAAATTCAAATTCCAATTCTGATCAAGAAAATTATATTAATAAAAATTTTAAAATTCATGACAAAAACCAATCAAAATTAAATAAAACAAAAAATAATAAGAAGAAAGAGAATTTAGATTTTTTACAAAAGTTGAATTCAATTTCTAATTCCGATTCAAACACTGATTCACGGGACAATTTAGATAATATTAATTTCAATCTTTCAGATTCTGATTCTGATTCTGATTCAGACAAAGATTTGAATTCAAAATTAAAATTAAATCCAAATTCAAGAAATAATTCGGTTTCTAATAATAACCAACTATCAATGAAGAGATTAAAATCAATATATATAACAAAGCAACGGGATGACGAAATATCAAAAAAAGAAAAAAAGAAAAAAATAATACCAAAAATTGGAACAAAAATCAAAAAAATTGACTCCAATTCCAAAAAATTTCTCTTAGATGAAGATTTTGCTAATTCACAAAAGCAATTATATTCGAATAGTGTTGAAAAAAAAGAAAACCATCAACATTTATCCAATAAAAATAAAAATAAGAATAAGAATAATAGTAGGAGTAGAAATAGGAACAAGAGCAAGAGTCAAAGTAAGAGCAAGAAACAGGATTTAGAATTAAATGAAATCAAGCCAAAAAATTTATTATCAAAATTTCAAAATTCTCAAAAAAAACGCAAATATATAAAAACAGGAAAAAACTTTTATACCACACCCACCACGGAAGAATTGATTCAGATGACTTCAAACGAACGTTCCAAAATTAAAAATTTTACAATTACACATGTTTTATATGGGCAAATCTTATTTCCTGGTAAAACAAACCTTAATGAATTGGATCTTGATAAAATTATTAAATTCAAAGACGGGGAAATAAAGATTTATCCAAACCCAAATGACAAACCTGAAATTGGGAATGGGTTGAATAAAAGAGCAATTATTAAAATGGCCAATTGTTACCCTAAAAAAAGACATTCAGAAGAACATATTATAAGATATGTAAAAAAATTAAAACAAACCACCCAAAATTTTAATGGGAAATTTATTGATTGGAACAATGGTAAATGGATTTTCGAAGTCTCGCATTTTTAATCGTTTTAACGAAAAATTGATAAAGCACAAATTTTTTTTTTTTTTTTTTAATAATTTTTTCTATTTTTTTTATATTTTTTTATATTTTTTTTCTTTTCGATTATACTTTTTTTTTTATAGATAATTTTTTTGAAAATTAATATTATTAAATATTATTAAATTTATTCTAAATAAAATATATATTTCCTAAATAAAATCAATTTTTTATTTAATAATTTATAAATATTATCGAAGAAAACGGATTAAATAAAAATACAAATAAATCTGTATTTTTTTGTTTGGGTAAACAAGTAGGGTGAAGGAAGCCTCCCGAAAATAAAATAAATAAATAAAAATGTTTTGTTTTGAAAAGAAAATTTTAAAAAAAAAAAACTTTCGTCAATATATTTTTCGTAATACTGAGAAACATTTTTTTATAAAAACTTTTGAAAAATATACTATCAACAAAATTCACTTAATTATCACCATTTTTCAATGAAAATTTTTTCAAAAAAACAGATTAATAACATATTTAAATATCTTTTATGAGTAATTAACAACAAGATCTGAATTTATTATTTTTAATTTTATTATTGATTTAAAAGTTCTAAACTGTGAGGCATTTCTTCAAGATTTTACACTCTTTATTAACAATTGACTAAATAAGTATTTTAAATATATACTGATAATTTCTCCAAAGGGATTGCTCAAAAGAAAGAAATACCTTTAAAGGTTGTTTTGATCAATAACTTTTAAAAAATTCTAGACTTGAGTTTTTAAAAACAATTTTAACTTGCAATAAATTTCCAAATTTCTGATTTTTTTTTCTAATGCATGAGAGGATTTTGGGTAAATTAATTGTTTTCTTAAAAATAGTGGTTTTTTGCGATTTTTATTAATTTGAATAACAATTCATTTTGAAACACTAACTTGTTACCAAAACCAATGATTTCATTTTTTAAAAAATATTTTGTATTTATATTTAATATATTATGATTGTTAAAAAGTTTTAATAATATAAAATAAATTATAAATTTTTTAATTGGATAGATATTTATTTTTAATTCTTCTTTAATTATTTTATATCCAAAGATTCTTTTTACCATTTTGTATTTCAAAACTGGTCAAACTTTATATCAATATTGCTTTTTTGGTAAAATAAACAAAATCATTTTTCAATTTAATTGAATGTGAAAAAAAATATTTATCAATTTGTTCATTCATAAAATCATATTCAAGATAAAAAATATTTTCGGAAGGTAGGAAAACTATATTTTTATTTTTATTTTTTTTTGAGAAGGGGAAAATTGATTTCCTCTTATAGCCTTAAGATTATCCAGAATTCAAAAGAATGGAGAAAAATCAAAAGAGGATACTCGATTATTTTAAGTTCTGGAAATCTAGGTGCTTTCTGTTAGTTTTTTTATGAATTTAAGAATTGAAAAAGAAAATTAAATAAATTTTCCATACATTTCTGAAAGTTTGAAAAAACCACTTAAAGTTTTTACAGAATTTATAAGAATTGAGGGAAATGATTTGATTTTTCTCAATCATTTTGAATAATGGAAAAGTTGGGTACTTGGTGCACTACATGGTAATCCACCGCATTTCCCTAATGTCTGAAATTTTTGTTTATATATTTCGATAAAGAATCGTAATTCTCTTTCTCATTAACGAATGACAAAATAATTAATACTTCTTTATTTCTAATAATATCGTTGATATTCTTTAATTGTTTATTATTTTCGTTTATTTGAATTTATTCTTTAATCCAAAGTATTCTATTTTCTTTAGAGAATGGACAGTCCCATAAAAAATGATCGATATCTTCTACTATTTCTAAGTTGAAATATTTTTTACATAAATTATGAAAAATTGTATTTTTAGATCTTTCTGATAATTTTGTTATATCAATTAAAATATTTTAAAAAAAGAATAAAGTTTAAATTTATTTTTTAAAATTTTTTCTTTTCAATTTTGTGTTAATATTTCTGATTTTATAAAATAAATTTTGAATTCAAAATCAATTTTTCTATTTCCAACTTTTTAAATTTTATTTTATTATATTAAACTTATAATTCATTATATTTTTAATAAATTGGGATTGTTATTCTTTTTTTTTTTTTGCTTTTTTTCGATATTGCCATGTTAAATTTCTAATTCATTTTTTATCTTTTTGTTTTTCTTATCGAAAAAAAAAAACGGCAATTGAATCAATAAATTAGTCATCAAAAAGAAAGTTAAACAAGTTTTACTAATATATATATATATATATATAGATATATATATATATATATGTGTGTGTGTGTGTGTGATAATACTCGCCGGGGATTTTCATCCAATAGCAAATTATTCAATGTTTGTATAAAGAATTTTTCCTTTCAAATTTGAACTTAAAAATTTTCAATTTCATCCATATTTTATCATTTAATATTTTTGTTTTAAATTAAGAAAAATGAAAACATGTCAAATAATTTTTTAAAAGGTAGGTTCTTTACAAGAAAAAATTGAAAAAGTACAAAGTATAAGATTTGTAGTTATTTATATAACAAGTATAAATATGGAATGTTGTAAAAAATAGATTGTTTACAATTTTAGGATAAATAGCAATTTCGGTGTTTTTATCCTAATTTTGGTAATATTAAACGAAATACCTTTTTTATTTTTGAGCTTGAATGTGTTTTCAATATAAAATCATTTGGTGAATACTAATACTTTGTTTGAAAAATGATTTTTAAAAAAAAAATTGAAAGAATGGTGTTCACTAAATGATTTTTTGGTTAAAAATATTATTTGTCTATTAAGATAATCAGATACCATATTTACTATAACCAAAATTTGGATGAATGTATGGAACGAGTTATTTACTCGAAATCAAAACAACTATATTTTTGACAACATTTATATTTGATTTATTATATAAAAAGTGTTTCAAAATTTATGACACAAAAATACCTCCAGAAATGTTTTTTTTTTTTTTCGATTTCTGTATATAAGTTTTATGAGATTTTTTAAAAAAACGTTCTTTTTACAAAAGTAAAGTTCACTGAAATCTTTTTTCTATTTGAATTTGGCTTTTTTTTGTTAAAATACAAAATATATAATTATTATAATACTTTAAAAAAACAAAAATCAATATTTATTGATTTTGATCGTTCTAAATTTTTTAAAACAAAAAGATTTCGGGTACACATGTTATTGTTATCTTTTGAACTTGGGGTCAATTATGTGGTGGGCGGTAATAATTTTAATAGGTCTCATAACAGTGTGAAATTTTCATAGTCGCTTCTTTTCTATAAATATAGAATTCTTTTTGTAAAAGGGGTATTTTCAAATAAAAAACTTTTCTGAAAAAAAAAAAAACAAAATGAAAAATTTGAAACAATTCTCTAAACTTAGCATTCATTGAAAATTAATAATTATGATATTATTCAAAAAATTATTTAACACTAATAGATTATAAAATATAAATAGTCATTAAATATTATTTACAGGTATTTCAAATCTTAAAGGGGAAAATTTTTCACTTCCTTTTCAAGATTTTTTTCTACTAAATTGAGTTACCAAATAAAAAACGTTTTTCTTGGTAATTTGTGGCTCTTTTTGAAAAAATAAAATAATAAAAATTAAGTATTAATTTTCACTTCATTTTGGGTATTTTTATATAACAAATAAATTTTTCAAGCAATAGATTGTAATTTGTTATATCTCTCTCAAATTGGTTGGATCCTTTATATATATACCTTGATGGATTTTGAGTGAAACAAAGAATAATAAATAATAGTTGGGTTTTCGAATTAAAAAAAAAATAATTATAGTAATGAAAAAAATACCTCTTATGAAAATAATACCAGTCAAGATTTTTAATTGTGAATATTAGTAAAATTTTTGTGTAATTTTATTAAATTCAAAATCAAATCCTTTTTTTTTTTTTTAAGAATCAAACTTTTCAAATTATAACTTACCCAACATATACGAACGGTGATTTATTAAATTCCACTTGTTCAAAACACCATTGAAACAATCTAAAACCCAGAATAACAATTATCATTTTCCAAACTCTAGTAACATCACTCATTAAAACCCAATTGTTTTTCATAAAACTAGATCTACTTTGTCTATCAAACAATTAAGGGATTATTCTATAGACACCCTACTTTATGAACTTTGGGTAGGTTGATTACTTGGTTCATAAGAAATTTGGTTATTTATAATAAGGATTTCATTGAAATTAGACAAAAATTTTACTAATACTCGCAATTAAAAATCTTGTCCGTATTATTTTCATTCAGGTATTTTTTTCATTATTATAAAAGAAATTTTTATCCATTTATATTTCGAATAATAGAATAAATACTAAACCGAGTATGTCTGTCTCTTGTTTTCCCATATATTAATCCAATTTCACATCATATTTAAATTCCTGTTCAAACCAAAAACAAGAATTCATATAACAACTTGGATATTATAAAATCCCAAATTTACTCGAACAAAATTTTGTTTGAACTTTTCAACAAAAAAGAAATATAATAAAGCTGTAAAGAACCGAATTGGTTAAAGACAAATCACACCATAACTTCTTTTTGGAAATAAAAAATTTGTTTTTGGCTTCAATTTGTGTAATTATTTTATCGAAACATGGAAGAAATTTTTGTTCCTTTTTTTCTTCAACAAAAAGTATCTGATTCAAGACATTAAACAGAGCGAAAATATGGGAATACTTATTTCGACATTGAAGTTGGTTAAAAAAGTAAATGAGATCAAAATTACTTGACCCTTAATTCTACAAACTCTTTTTTTTATGAAAAGATTTTACTTTACACACAAAAGTAGACAAGTCTTCAAAACGGTAAAGTAAGTCATTTTTCAAATGAACTTTTATAATTTATCCAATAAACAAAGACTTTGAATTTCCTAATTTTACTTATTTTTTCTCTTCGCTTTGTTGAAATAGATCACTTCCTCAGGACAAATGTAAACATGGAAAATTAATTTTTAAAGTCAAACCACTTGTTCACTTTCACCTATCTTCCAAAAATAGTATGACATCAGATTTCCAAATAAAAAAAAAATTGTAATCTTACAAGCTATTCATATTTCATTCAAATTTTCCAACGACAGGGCAAGTAAAGCTTTTGAAATTATCAACCAACACTCTATAATTATTCTATATTTTTTTTCATAAAAAATTTTTTAACAATTGGGAAAATTTTAGTGATCATTTTTATCAAACCACACAGATCACCACCTTTGATCAGCAAATGCTTTCTTCTGACCACATTCTTGTTCTAAAATTTTTTGATTTGTAAAACAAAATTCTTCCTTTTTTCTTAACTCCACTTCTCAAGCACTCTCCAATATCTTTGAACAAAAAAATACTTTTCCTTTTAAAAAGTCCTTTTCAATTCGAGAGACGATTTTTATTCAATTAACTAAATGTATTTACTGAATTTTTCAATTAGTCAATTTAATTAATGCTTTTTGGAATTGGTTTTTTCAAAACCGTCCAACCCAATAACAAGTTAATGAAAAAATTAAAGGATAATAAAAAATCTTCCAAAAAAGTTCCTGAATTCTTGAATCTCATCTTTGATCAGAAGAATTTATTTAGATTAACTAATTTGAAATTAGAAATTCATTTTTTAATACTTTACTTTTCTTGATTTTTATAAAAAAATAAAAAAAAAAAAAAAAAAAAAATAAAAAAAAAAAATCAAATATTTAATACCTTTCTCAATTTTTTACCAACAAACAAGATGAGCACAAAATTTTCCGAGTACATGGATCTAGAACTTGAAACTGATCTGCTAAGAGAATTGTCACTAACACCATTTTTACCTTCAAGTGAAGTTTTCTTCAAGAGCCACTTAACGAATGAAACACCAAACAAAACTGACAAAATTTTCCAGCCAATAGATTCCTTCACTCACACCCAAATCAAAATGTCTATGTTTAACCGAATCAAAAATGAAGAAACTTCAAATTCGCCAAGTGATCAACAAAACAATTACGAAAATAATTTTTTCGAAAATGGAACCGAAACGCTACGAGAACAAAACCAAAACCAAATCGAAATGGGCCAAACTCTGAATAATGGAAACAATTACAATTTCCCAAAATCCCAAAAAAATGAAATGGCTACCCATGACTCGCAGTACCTCAAATTTTTTAGGCAAGAAAAAAATGAATGCGAGACTTCAACTACCTGGGAAACGCCTATGAAATTCGAAGTACCAAAATTTGAAGATCAGCTGGTGTTTGGGGAACAAAAAAACTTTGATTTTTGTTTTGAAAACAAGATCAACAAACAAAATTATGGCAAATATTCGAATATTGATATAGACGAACTTTTAACAGACAATTATAACAATTTGTCAGAATCTACAATCCCAACAAACACAGAACTTGGGGAAAATAGCCAAAAGAACTTAATGAATTACTGTGAAGACGAAGACGAAGATGAAGGTGAAGCTGAAAATGAAAATGAAAATGAACACGAAAATGAAAATGAAACTGAAAATGAAAATGAAAATGAAAATGAAGAGGAAGAGAACCAGGATTACAATCCTCGAGATGATAATAATCGATACTCCTTTTCAATAACATCCTTTCAACAACAAAACCTTTCGCGAAAAGAGAGAAGTAATTCCTTCAAGAGTAAACAAAATCCCCAAGGCACAAATTTGTTTCAAAAAGAACGATTTAAAAATTATAAAAAAAATAGAAAAAAGTATTTCAAAGACAAAAAAGGCATTGTCCTTGAAGATGGGTGGGGGCAGAAAACTTACCAAATTTTGCCCGGTGACAAATTCGGCTTAAGGATCTTGAAAAAAAAGCGAAGAACACGCAAGAAACGACAAAACATCACAGAGCATGCCAGGAAAATCTTAGAAAAATGGTTTAAACGTCATTCTAAAGATCAAAACGGACCATATCCAGATAGGATCACCAGAATTAGACTTGGAATGAGAACCAACACACCCGAATTACAAGTTCAAAGATGGTTTGGCCAAAGAAGAAGAATTGAAAAATCACGTTGGGAAAATGGTGAAATTTGTAAACCTTGTTGGATATAACGATTTTGAGAATGTAACCTCCACAAAAAAAAAAAAATTATTATGACAAATTATTTAAATAAAGAAAAAAAAAGAACTATTTTTCATGTTTTTTTATTTTATTTTTCAAAAACACCACTAGCCCAATATGTTTATTTGTAGGTCATTACAATTCTGAAAAAAAAAATGCCAAATCGGTATTAATTGTCAAAAGGATTAGTAAATGGACTCATTTTCAAATATTTTTCACCGATTTTTTCCTTCATTTTAAACCAAAACCCATTCTAAAAATTATATCGGTTTTTTAATTAAATAGATTTCAAAATTTAATTAAACCAAATTTTAAGTATCTTCGATTTCCGATTTTTGAGATTTAAATGTAAAAATTCACAAAATCAAATTTTTTGGATATTTTTTTGTTATGATTTTTCTATTCACTCGAAATGGACTTTGAGATTTTATCAAAAAGTATTAATCCAGTTTGAGGAATTTCACTTTCAGATATCGTTATTGAATAGTGAAAAATAAGTAAAAAAATATATGAAATATTTTCATTTTCACTACTAATTGCCCAATTAAAACCAATTTATCATAATTTCCCCATTTGTCAATTTTTTTCAGGAATGATTAAATCAATAATCAGATCAAATAATTATTTTTCTTTGGTTTTTTATTTCAATTTTCAGACCATTCAGAGACATAGCAATCTTAAAATTACCACAATTCACAACATGCTTTGAAATTAATAAACAATTATCCATCAAAATAATTAAATTAAATTATAAAAGCTATTTCCAAAAATAGTTGGGAAATTTTTTTTAAAATATCTATATTAAACTAAATACAAATCAAGTATTTAAATATTCAAAATTATTAAGAATCAATTATTGACCCTTGGTAACAAACCAATCTGTTTATTTGGATGAACTTCACTTTTAATTACGAATATAAAAAGTTTATGATCTAAAATTTATTTTATATTTCCAAGTCTGAAAAATGGTGCGTATTTTCTTTTTTTTTGATACTAAATTATTTAATTTTTTGATAAGTTTAACCTTGACAAAAATTCCCAATATAAAAGATAACTAATAACTAGATTTTATTACTTAAAAACCTATTTCTTCCCTTTCTAAAATTCATTTTTTTTATTGGCTAAGTCCCCTTTACCCACCAGAAATTGTGTGCAATTTTTTGAATTTTTTAGGAAATACCCCCGGGATCATATTTTAAAAGAATTAAAAGACACCTCTTGTATCAATATTAATTGTACCCGAATGTGATATTACCAGTTGGAAAATTGAATCATTGGTAAATAGACTTTTTGATGAAGTTTAACTAGAAAATTGATTGGTTGATTGATTCTATTTCAAGAGAACAATATACACTGTTTTTTCTTTCAAAAATAAATAAAAAGTAATTTAAAGTTGAAATGGGAATAATATAAAATATTTGTTCCATTAAAAATATAAGTTTACAAGTCATTAACCCATTGTAATAGTAAGAGGATTTAGCAACTAGACCCCATTTCACTCAAAGTGCCCCACCAAAAATGAAAAATTCACTTTTTTTCAAAGTCAGCCATATCTACGGTTGTTTAGAAATGAGAGAAATAATACAATTCAGATTGGGAGAGATTCATAAAAGAAATACCTGAACAAACTATAATTTCAAAAAAAAAAAAAACAATTTGGGTAACTTTTATTGGAAGTGACTGTGTAAAATTACTCAAATTCTTATGAAAATTAAAATATGTTGACAATAAGATTTTTTATTTGTAGGTTTATAAATTTTAAAAGAACAAACGAAAATTCACTTTTCTTTATGTTAATTTGGAGTTTCAAACATTTATTTTTCAAATTTATTTTTTTAAAAACTAATACAACGAAAAGGAGAAGAAAAGAAAAAAAACTTTTAAAGATTTCCGATTTATTCAAAAAAGCCAATAGAAACTTGAAAAAAAAAATATTAACAACATTTTTTTAAAAATCAAAAAAATGTAAAAAAAAAAATAATTGTTCAATTTACAGATTAAAAATAGTTTACGTCATCTTTAAAGAAATAATTTTATTATCGAAATTGAAAGGATACTTGTCAATTCAGTTCATTTTGAAAGTATTTATTTGGGGGCAATTTTTTTAAAATTAAAGTATAAAAAAATTGGAAAAATAAAATTAAATATATACAGAAGGTCCCAAAAAGTGTTAGCTGACATTTTTTTCAAGTTTTATTCAAACCACTAAAAAACTAGTTTTAAATATCTAAATGTATGGTTCCTTTAATAAAGTTTTCAAAATTAGCAATAAAACAGCATTAAAATTTCAATAGGGTTTTTTTTTTATCTATTTATTTAACATTTTTTTTTAAAATAACTTCACTTTTAAATATCTAAATCCCCAATTTTATGCAATTTCGGTAATTCTTATACAACCTTAAATCCATACTTTTTTATAAAGCTGCAACATTTCACTTATTTGATAAAATTTATCAGTTAAATGGTTTTGTTAATAATTTTTTGATCTCAAATATTTCATTAACTTATAATATTTATTAATATTATATGCAACAGATATTTGATAATAATTTTTTTCAAATAATTTTGAATAATTATTTTCATCTCTCAAGTATGAAAAAATAAAATTTAAAATCCCAAGTTAGACAAACCTATTCAGTCAATTCACACTTTTTGTTTGTGTTGATCGAGTTTATTCATGATATCATCAACATTCAATTTCTTAAAAATCTTGAAGTTGTAATTATTGAGGTGAATAGTACTACAATTCTTCAAAGTTTCTAATCTATAAAAAGGGTTATTGTTTCTGTTAAAAATTTTTAAAAGGATGTGACTATGAATTTTCCTTAAATTCAACTTTAGGATTTTTTTTTTTTTTTTTGGAGATAATAACTAATAGTTTTGAAAACACACCACTCATCTAAAAAAACCCAAACATGGAAAAAAATATCTGATGATAAATATTTCGTGTCCAAGGTTTTACAAAATTTAATAGATTTGAGTCCAATCATATATATTTTACTCTATTCTTTTAAAGTTCTGAAAAGGTAACAACGGTTTTTTTTACTTTTTGGAATAAACCGAAAATTTATTAAAATCTTTGATTTAATACCATTCTTTTAAATTCTGGAAAATCTAACGGAAATATAAAAAAAAAAAATATTTTTTCAATTTCTATCAATTAATAATTATTTAATAGTCATAATAATTGTTCCCCTATTTGAGGGGTATTGATTAAATTCAAATACTTTTAAAATAAGTGATAAAATAACCTATTATCAAGAAGAAAAAAAATATTCAAATTTTTTACTTTTAAATTTGAAAAAAATCATTCAGTAACTGAAAAATTGGTTTTTTATCAACTTAAATTGCAAAATATCTTTAAAAATATTTTTTGATCAAAGATCTTTTATTAACCAATAGTGTTTATTATAATTGAATTTATTAAAAAGGGTAAAATTATCAAATATTTAATGTTTTTTTTGTAAAATTTTTTTCAGGATCATGCTCGCAAGAATTTTTTTTTTAATTAACTATAAATCTTAAAAAGAAATTTCTTCTTCAAATAATTCAGAATAATTAATTCAAAACAACAGCACCACACTCAAAAAGAGTTCCAACTTCACTTATCAATTAAAAGAATTTTTTATTCGACTAATTGATAAGTTTGATCTCCCCTTAGCAAAAAACATTTTTTTTACCTTTGTTTATTAGTTTGAGATTTGTTAATCCAAGATGAAACCACATTTTGCTGTTCCTAAAAAAATCAACAAAAACGCTGAGAGTCCAAAAAATGTATTAGGTGCACAGTTTGAGCGTAAAAGACAATCTATGAATATCCAGTTCAAGCAAGTCACAAGCAAAACGTCACCTTTAATAACAAATCTTTTTGAACATAAAAAAACAAAATCGAGTCCACTGATAACTAAGGGCCAGAGTCCGAATTTTCATGCAAACCAAATGGACACAGCCAACTCAAATTTTAATTCTTCAATACAAATGTCTTTGTCTGGGGAGAATATTCTAATTGATGGTGAAATGGTTCCTTTAAAAAAAAAAATTTTGGGTACTGTTAATACGGCCAATCATACCTATTTTTCAAATCCCGATCAGCCCAATTTCCAAAGCCCGAAACATCTAAACTATGCGCAAAGAACCAATCAAGATCTTATCCAAAAAGAGAAAAAGACAAAGAAAAATAAAGATAAAAAAAAAAGGAAAAGGAAAGGCAAAAAGAAAAAGAAAAAGAAAAAGAAAACAAACAACAGGAAAAAAAAGCGAAATAAGAAAAAACTTCCAAATTATTCATCATCGAGTTCAAGTTCAAGCCAAAGCTCAAGCGCAAGCACAAGCACAAGCACTAGTTCGAGTTCAAGCACTAGTTCGAACACAAGTACCAGTTCAAATTCGAGCTCAAGCTCGAGCGAAAACTCTAGTTCGAGCGAAAACGAAAATGAAAATGAAAACCTTCAACCGAATCACAAATCAAAAACTAAAAAATATTTCCATTCATCGATTATCGAATCTCAGGATACTAATATCGATTTAGATCTCAACTATAATAAAACGAGCTACAAAAATAGAATTTACAAAACACTATCGTCGTTTGTTACTTCCTTTACATTATTACCAAGTTATAGCTGTCAAGATCTTTTTTATAATTTTAAAACAATCAAGTACCCATTAGATCTTTCTTATATTGAAAACAATTTTTTTTATACTCTTCCTGCATCCAAAAAACTTGATCTGTCTCTTGAAGTTAATTTTAATAAATCTTTGTTCAGCAAAGAAAATAAAAATGACAATGATATTGATGAAGAAAATCGAAACGGAAAGGAATTAAAAAACGAAAACGAAAATGAAAAAGAAACAAAAACGAAGGAAAAAGACAAAATAAAAGAAAAAGAAAAAGAAAAAGAAAAAGAAAAAAGAAAAGAAAAAGGAAAAGGAAAAGGAATTATAAATGTAGACCAAAATGAAAAAGATGATAATAAAGATATGGACATTGAATTGTATGATCAACAAATTAAAATAAATATTGTAATCTTTTCAGGCACAAATAATTATTTGAAAAATGAAAGGTGTGGGTCAATTAAAGAAAACCTTTTTTTTGTTTTTGATCTGTATGGGAACAATTGTCCAATTTTTATTTCAGAATACTTATCAAAATATTCTTGCCATGACGGTGATCCAAATGATTTATCAAAAGAGGAAACGAAAAAAATAATTCAAAAGATTGCGAAAGAAAAAGCAAATCTAGAATTATTAAAAGTTGATTGGCAATATCATAAATTCATGACGTGCCACTATGAAAAAATGAATGGAGACAATCTAAAATCAATAACATATTTGATAACGTTTGCAGAGAATCAAACAAAGCTAAACTTATCAAACAATTTAAAAGCAGTTAGTCTAAAGCAACTAATTGACTATAAAAAACTATTTATTTATAACCAAATAACACCATTTGATAACAGGGAGAACCAAAACAAGAGGAAAAAGCAAAAAAGAGACCTAGAAAAATATTTTGAAATCCAAATCTTTGGCAAACTTTTCTTAATGATGATTGAAAGAGATTTTGCAACAATATTATATGATTATTTGGATTTATTTGAACCGCCAGAAGTCATTAAACTCGATAAAGATTGGGAGCAAACAAGAAATGGTTCAAAGCCCCAATTCAGGAGAAGAAATAAAAGGCCACTTGTGGAATCGGGCATAATACAAGAACATAGTAGATATTCTAAATTTGAAAAAAATCGAAAATCAATTCCCAAAGAACAACTCGAAACCAAAATAAAAAAGGAAAAATTTGATTCCAAACAAGCCTTTTGGTTTTTTGATGAAAATAATAATGGACAGATATTTAAAGATGACCTTTCTTGTATTCTTTATAAAACTGGTAAAAAATTAACACGGTGGAAAATCATACAATTACTTGATAAACTTTGGGACCCCCGCGGAATTACCCTGGAATCATTAAATTTATATTAAACTATTTTCTAAAAACTTGAACACAGTTTCAACAGTTGAAAGAATAACAATACTTCACTTTGCTTTCAATTTGGAAATAATTTGATTTTACAAAATATTTCATTTTTTGTCTTTTTTGTTTTGTTTTCAATTCCATTTTTCCAGTTTCGTAGTCTGTTTTGTTAGATCGGGAATTTTTTTTTTGATGTTTGATAGAAGACTAGTGCTGAGTTTGTTAAATAGAAAAATCGCATACAATTTGCCGATGGTATCTTATCATTTGATCGATCAACAATTGTTGATGAAATTTCAACAAATTTACCAATACATTTTTTATTGCACTAGTTTCTTCATTTTGGATACACCAAAATTTATTTTTTACTTTGTATATTTTTTTCTTTCATTTGGAAGAAATATGATTATTTATTAAAAACATTAATACTGGATAACTTAAATGTGGCTTTATATTTGGTTTGGAAAAATATAATATATTGGGTTTTTTTTTTACCTCTTTTTGATTTTAGATGTTTCCAAATTTTGGCAATGGGGTTTATAAATACATCTACCAAAAAAAAAAAAAAATGTAATACCAAAAAGTTCAGTAAGGATATATAATCAAAAAGGTCTTTCCAATGACAATTCCCCACATTTTATAATAAATCTTTAACAATTGTCAGTTCTCTTCCTGGCAGCAAAGATAACAATTCTTTTTACACAAAATGGTGTAGAATAATATTCAAAAAAATTGCAGTTTTTTCAATAGATATGTGGGTAAACAAAAAAATAACAAAATTTTTATTAATAAATACACACTCACCGAGGCTTATTTATAAAACTGAAGCAAAAATCGACTCGGCAAGAATAATGATATATAAAAGAAGATTTAAACGTATTCAAGAATTAAAAATATTTAGATTTTCACAAAATATTTAATAATCCTAAATCCAGAGAACAAAAAGTAGAAAGTATTATTTGACAATCAAACAACTTTTTAGAATTAGTAATTGAACTTGATGAATACCGAATTATACAACTGGAAAACACTTCCAGTTGGAAGTGTCGTTACGTTTTTTTATATTTAAGAAATAAAAAGAAAATTTTTGAAATTTTCGGTTTATTTCATAAAATAATAAAAAATGTCTTTACTTTTTCAGAATTTAAAAGAAGTGAGTAAAATCTAAGATTTTTCTATATTCTTTTGAATATTGGAAAACCACCGTTAGCTTTTCTTGATTTTTCCGTTTATTTGGAAAATCAATTGATTTTCGTTAGGTTTTTTTTACTTTTTGAAATAAACCGAAAATTTTAATAAATTTTCTGTTTATTTCTAAAGTAAAAAAAAACCCTAGAAAACTTAAAATATAAAACAGAAAACTTCAAGAAAAGCTAGGCACTCTACGGCACTTGACGACACTTTTCGTTCTGTTTTTCAGAATTATAAAAGAGTAGAGAAAAATCTTAGATTTTACTCTATTCTTTTAAATTATGGAAAAACATATTACAAAAGATATTTTAAATGGAAGTATTCAACTTCAATTTTAAAACTTCAAAATTTTACAAATTCTTTAAATAGATATTCTTATGTTATGAACAATTACAAATTAAAAATACTGTAAATTATGCAAAAAATCAAAAAAATGAGATAGCATTGAAGATTTGAATCATTTTCTATAGAGTTTCCCATCCTATGAAAATACTCATAAAATCTGGACATCTGAATTTTAAAAAATAAATTTTTCTATTATATTAAAAAATAATATTTTTATTTTTGATATTTTTAAAAAAAGAGATTCATCATATTTATTATCCCTAGTGGGTAATAAACCTATTTTTGATTCTTTAATAAAATTGCTAAATGAAATTTTAGGAATTCGGAAAGTGATGTAAAGTGGTAGAGTGCCTAGATTTTCCAGAATTCAAAAGAATGGAGAAAAATCTAAGATTTTTCCGAATTCGTTTAAATTCTGGAAAAGCTAACGGCGGTTTTCTAATATTCAAAAGAATATAGATAAAGCTTTGTTTTTACTCAATTCTTATAAATTCCGGAAAATGGTACTGTGATTTTCTTGAAGTTCTCTGTTTAATAGAGTGCCTAGGTTTTTGTGTGGGTTTTCTTTTTTTTTTGTCAAGTACCTAGGTTTTTTTGATGTTTTCTATTTTATTTGTGAAGTGTTCTACGTTTTTTTTACTTTAGAAATAAACAGAAAATTTATTAAAATTTTCGGTTTATTTCTAAAGTAAAAAAAACCTAATGAAAATCTATTGATTTTACAAATAAACAGAAAACTCAAGAAAAGCTAAGCGGTTTTTTTTAATTTTAGAAATAAACCGAAAATTTTTGAAATTTTCTTCTTATTTCTCAAATTAAAAAAAACCTAACGATAAATAAGAGGAATTAAAAACTCCTCCATTAAATAATAAAAAAAAAAATTAAAAAAAATTGCAATTTTTCACATGTTATGTCAACCCCCAAATATTAATGAAAACAAAATTTCAATATTTGAATTTAATAATTATTTTTTTATAATATTTAAGTTTAAGTAATAAACCAGATATTAGTTTTTTTGAGTCGAAAAAATATTATTTCAAAAATAATAATAAAAAAAGAATTAACAATAAATATCGAATATTATTAATAACGATTTAAAAATCGTTAAGAAACCTTGACAATTAATTGTTTTTTAATATAAAAAATAAAAAGAGATGCTTAAATGGGATATTTTGTTGGATTAATAATAGTTTTAAAAAATAGATTTTTATAATTGAATTTGTTATTTATTAAAAATTATTTGTTAAAAACGAAAAATATGTAAGACTTGACAATTTCATTACATACTTTGTTTTGTTTCGTTGAAACATATTCATTTTATTTTTATATTATTCATGATCAAGTTATTCCTCTGAAGATGATACAGAGGAAAAATCTGAAGAAATAGATGAGGATAAATATTTGTTTTTTGATCTCATCCTTTGGAGTTTATTTGGTTTGTTTGATGGCTTTGGGGATTCTTTTTTATTTGTTTTATCTTTAGTTCTCTCTTTTTCTTTATTGTTTCCATTTTCTTTTTTCTTTTCACTTTCGCTTTCTTTTTCCTCCTTTTTTTCAATTTCCTTTTCCTTTCCCTTTTTCATTCCTTTATTTTGCTTTTCCTCTTTTCCTTTCTGTTTGTCCTTCTCTACTATTTCCTCTTTTCCTTTTTCCTTTTCCTTCTTTCCTTTCACCACCCCTTTCTTTTTCTTTTTCTTTTTCTTTTTCTTTTTTTTTTTTTTTTTATTCTTTTTTTTTCCAACTATTTCATTTTCCTTTTCATTGCCCTTTTCTTTTTCCTCCTTTTTTTCAATTTCCTTTTCCTTTTCTTCGTCTTTTTCTTTACCGTTTCCCTTTTTCATTCCTTTATTTTCCTTTTCCGCTTTTTCTTTCTGTTTTACCTTCTCTACTATTTCCTCTTTTCCTTTTTCCTTTTCCTTGTTTTCTTTCACCACCCCTTTCCTTTTTTTTTTCTTTTTCTTTTTATTCTTTTTTTTTCCAACTATTTCATTTTCCTTTTCATTGTCCTCCTTTTTTTCAATTTCCTTTTCCTTTTCTTCGTCTTTTTCTTCAATCCCTTCGTCTTTTTCCTTTTCCGTCAATTTCTTAATATCCTTTCCTTTTTTCTTTTCTTTCCCATTCTTTCCCCCCTTCGTTTTCCCTTTGTTTTTCTTTTTCTTCTTTTTTTTCTTTTTTTTTTTCTTCTTTTTAGAATCCAAAGTAGTTATTTCTTCAAACCCAGATCCAGATCCAGATTCAGAATCTTGTTCTGTTATTGGTTCAGATTTAAAATCGAAAAAATCATTTTGCTTTAAATCGATTGGTTTCCTTTTTTTGCCTTTCTTATCCAAAGCATTTAACTCTGGAAGATCTGAAGAATAAGAAATGTTCTTATAATTGCTTTTCTCTAGATCTGTATCAGATTGTGATTGAGAACTTGTTTTGAAAAATTCCAATTTTTTAAAATCTTTAGTTTGCTTGATATCTTTTTCCTTTATTTGTAGACCCGAATTATTTAAGAAATCATTTTGAGATTTTAAATCATTAAAAATTAAATATAATTCATCTACCTTATTGTTTGTATTTCTTAATAATAATTTTTTTTTTTTATTAGTTTTATATAATTTAGTTTTTTCTATTAAAAATTTGTAATGGATTATTTTGTCTAAATTTTTTAAATCAAACTCATAAATAAAAAGATATTGTTTGCCAACTTTTAAAATCGCTTTAAAATTCTCCTTGTCGTTTTTCTTTTTTTTATTTTTATTCGATTCTGGTTTTAAAATAGTTATTTTCATTGCTTGAATTGATTTGGATTTCATTTTATTTATTATTTCAAGAAATTGAATTTTGTTTTCCAAGATTTGGAATAAGAAATAAACATTGGTCTGCTTATCGTTTGATTTTAAATGTATTAAATTTTTTTTTGTTTCAAATTCTGAATTAATGATCATTTGTTGATCAATAAAAAAAGATTTTGTTGAATTTCTTTTTTCATTTATTAATATAATTAAGCTAAGTCCATGATAAATGATTAATTGGTGTTTTTTATATTTTTTTGAATTCTTTGAAATTTGAATTTGAAAGGTTGAATATTTATTATATTGTAATATATTGTTTTTCTTTTTTTTATTTTGTTTCTTCTTCTTTTTGTTCTTATTTTTTTGATCTGAATTTGTTTTTTTTAATAAATTATTGTCAGATGGATTAAGATCATCTTTGAGAACGTCCTTTTGGTTGCTTGATTTTTCATTTTCCAAAGAAATTTTATTTTTTCTTGAATTCATTAATTCTTTCTCTTGTTGCTTTATTAATTTTTTTTTTAAATAAGAAAACTGTGAAAAGAAATTTTTTTCAAGTTTAAATGATTCAATTTTAAACCAATAATTTGTTTTTTTTTTCTTTTTAACTATTTTCAATTTGATAAAATTTGTTTTATTATGTATTTTTTTTATAGATTTTGTTAATGTTATTTTTTTTGTAAATTTATAAGATTTTTGTTTCTCTTTTTCCTCCTCTATTTCAATTTTTATTTTTTTTTCCTTTTCCTTTTCCTCTTCCTTTTCCTTTTCCTTTTCCTTTTCCTTTTCCTTTTCCTTTTCCTTTTCCTTTTCCTTTTCCTTTTCTTTTCTTTTTTTGTCATTATTTATATTTTTAATAATAATGATTTCATTAATATCATTTAATATAATTTTACCTTTCTCATGAATATTTTTTTTTATATTATAAAATATTACAGGGATTTGGAAAATTTTTGGTTTGTTTTTAGTTATGATTAATTGGTTATAAACAAAGATAAATTTATTTAACTTATTTAAATCTTTAAACAGTATGAAAGCATTTGATAAATTAATAGATGGTTTAAATTTTAATAATATAATGTTTGGATTTTTTTCATTTTGTAATATATTTAAATGATCAATATTAATGTTTACGTATTTATTATTAAATTCAAAACAAAATCTATGTTTATTGAAATAAATTAGCCCAAAGCCAATTGTTAAACTATTTTGATTGACTATTTCAATTTTGAATCTTTTGGAACGTAATTTTAAAAATTTTTTATATAATTGTGTTTCGTTTTCGATTTGTTTTAAATTATTTAAAAATTTATTTTGATAATTTTTTGTTAAAAATTGGATAAAAAATTTGTTATCATTTTTATGATTCTCATTGACTAATTCAATTAAAAAATTATTACTATCACCATCACCATCACCATCTACATTAATATTTTTATAAATACATTTATTATTAAATGGGTATTCAATTATATTGTTATTAAAATCCAAAAATAATTTTTTTGAGTTAATTGCTAAATGGCTATTTTTATTAAACAAATATTTTATAGGAAATCTTTCACTTCTTATATTAGCTTTTTTACAATAAATGAATTTTTCAACAAACAAAGATCTTTGTTTATTGTTAAAGAATTTAACTGCTAAATTAATTACCTTCTTTAAATTATTTCCATATTCGATCATGATATAATGAGGATCTTCCTGATGAACACTAATGCTAATTAAAGATGTTTGCTCTTTTATAATTGTTAGATGCTTAGTAAATGTATGGCTTTGTTTTGTTGTATTTATTTGAATGATTTGAAATATTGACAGATCAATTTTAATTTGGCCTTTGACTGGGAATTGATATGTGGAATTAGGATAAAATTCAATGTCAAATGTAGACTGATTTATCATTGATTCTTTTGTTTTTTTATTATTTATTTGGATCTCAACATCTTTTGGATCTCGAGATCTATTTAATATAATTTGAGTGGAAAAAAATTTAAATAGTTTATTATTCTTAAAATCATTATTGAATTCTTGGATTTTTAAAATATTTGTGATCCTGTTTTGATTTAAAAATTTATTAAATGATTGATTAATAAAATCTTGTTGTGTTTTACCAAAAATATCTCGGAAATTGTCTTCTTCTTTTTGATTTTGAAATGATAATTGAAGAAATCCTAATTCAGGTATTTGGAAATTAACAATTTTTTTATTATTTTGATCAATACTAATAAAAATTGTTGGATCATATTCAAATGTTAAATAATTATTTTTTTCAAGATCATTATTATTCTTATTATTTAATTTTATAAAATTAATTAAATCATCTTTTAAAAGAATTTTTATTGGTATTTCTTTATTTAAATTATTTAAGATTTTGCATTGAAATTCTTGAAAAGTGTTGTTTTTATAATTTAAATTTTTACGTTTATTGAAATCTAATACAAAGCCTCGTTTTTGTTCATTATTAGAAAAGGCAATTGTTATTACATTTGAAGAATCCAAATTAAATTTACAAATTAAGGAATGATTATAATTAATAAAAAATAAATTAGAATAAATAGAATATTTAAAATTGTAAATCTGTCCTTGGAAATCTATTGTAAAATAATTAGTGTTTAATTTAATAATAATAATCCCAATAGAATTTCCAAAAGTATCAATAATTCCTAATTCATAATTTGTATCAATTTGATTGTTATTATTGTTATTATTGATGTTACCAGTGGTGGTGGTTGTGGTGTTCCCAGTGGTGGTTTCTTGGAGAGAATTTAAATCATAACCCAAACAAGACTTTGAATAATGCTGTTTTAGAGTTTGATATTGATTTTCTAAATCTAAATCATTGTTTGGTAAATAAAGATTAAACCTAGTTAAAAATAATTTCTTTTTATTTTTCTTTTTATATTTGTTAGAGAATTTGGAAAAAACGTTGATAATAATTTCTGTAAAATATGAACCAATAATTATTCGATCATTGTCATTTATCTGTATTAAAAACAAATTATATAAATCTGGATGCAGAATAAATTTCAAATTTTGATAGGGAAAATTATAAATAAAATTATTGTCCTTATTATAAATTTTAAATTCATTTGGCAGAAATTTCAAAGTTAATCTCATTTGTTTAAAATTATTATTTGTATAATTTAACGAATGATAAAAGCATATTAAATTTTGAAATTTATAATTTTTGTTTTTAGTTTTGTGATTTTTGATTTCTTTCTTTAATAAATCAGTTTTTGGATATATTTCTTCATTATTTAATTCCTTTATGATTGGTAATTTCTTAAATAAATATAGCCCCCTGCTATGGATAAACATTGGTCTTCCAAAGGAATCAAACCTTGCAATAAATACAGAATTGTCACTGTTCTCGTTACCATCGTTGTTATTATTGCTGCCGTTGATGCTTTTACTGTAATAATGCCAATAATCAAATTCAAGTCTGTTCATTGGCTTTCCACTTGTTAATGATCTGTTAAAGTTATATCCAGATTGAAATTTTTCATTATTTCTTTTGACAAATGATTTAATCAGCATATCAATTAATCTTGTCTGTTCGAGAGTGCTTGTTTTTAATGTAAATTGTAAAGTTTCTTTGATGCTTTCAATGGTTATCAAGACTTTTGGTTCATAATCAGAGCCAATGTTCTCCTGATCTTTAATTAACTCTGAGTAGATGGTCCATGCGCTATAGGGGTATTCGATGGCGTCCAATTGGAAGACGCGGTTCTCTGTTAACACTTCTAATTTCAAAAAATTGCTTTTGATAATTAATGCAACACTATAATTATTCTTTTCATAATTTTGAAGGATCGAGTTTGTCGTTCTTGACAGCAATTTCATTCGGAATTTAGCCATGCCTTTTGAAAGGCACCTTAAGTATATGGAGCGTAATTCACATTCTTTATTTAAAATGTTTAAATTTAGAAAGCAATTTTCTAAATGATCCTCGTTTGAATACCAATTAAACATTTGAAAGAGTTTCCAAAATATATACAGCGTAGACACTTTTTTGAACTCAACAATCATAAGAAATTTGGAACCGTCAAGAAAGGAAATGTAATTGTTCTTGTTTTGCTTTGTTTTTACTTTTTCTTTTTTTTTTTCTTGTTCATTTTGTTTTTCATTTTCATTATCGGCGTGGATCGAGAATTGAAGAAATATTTGATATTTGTTTTGATTATTATTTAAGATACTAATATTACTCAACTGATATTTTTCTGAATACGGACAATTGCTGTATGGTGGAACTCTTAATTCGTTTGCATTCAAGTGAAGAATTAACTCGTATTTGGATTCATTTTGAAAATTTACAACAGAAACAGGAAAATCGCCTTCGCCGATCGCAAACAATTGTTGAATTTTGGTTCTGAGGACACCTTTTCTTTGATCTGTTTCAGCCAACAGTTTTTTTTCATTAAATTTTGTTTCAAGATCACTAAGTTGTTGGAACATAACAAAGGATTTTGATTTAACAAAAAAAATGTAAAAAAAAAAAAAAAAGAAAAAAAATAAAAAAATTGTTCGATTTTTGTTTTTATGTTGGTGATAAAAAAGAGAAAACTTGTTTTATCCATAGTTTGGGTTTTTATTTACTTTATTCCAACTCAGTTTTTTTTCTTAAATCATCTTCAAGCAATTATGTAAAGAGTATAAACATCCCAGAAGAGATCGATCACAAGATCTTTTTAGGTAAAATTATTAATAATCATTCTATTTTGTATCTTTTTATGAACACTTTGCTTGTTTTTTAGGCTTTGTTTGTGTTTAAAAAGTATTCAAGATACATATTTCATTATATTTTTTCTGAAGGGAATTATTAAATATTTTTTAGTCGGATATTATTCTCCAACAAGATAGTTTGTGGAGTCGTGAATTCATTCACAATTCCATTGTTTATTGTTTTTTAGATGATATTTTTTTGGAATAATAAGGAAGAAAAAAGTATATTTTTAATTTCTGATTTTTCTTGATAAAAGAGAGTTTAAACACAAACAGACTAGTATTAAGTATGCTTCTATTTGGTTCTTTTTGTTTGAACCCAGGATTCTAAATGAAAGTTATATTCAAAAATTGAAATAAAAGATAATCAGAAAAAAATTATTATGATTTGGATTTCAAAAACCGATATCTTACACTGAAAAAATCAAATTACATTTGAACGAATTTGATTTAATTTTTGATTTATTTACTTATTGTTGATGAGTATTGAAGAAATATAAATAAATATTTTTTCAGGACCAAATAATAAGAAACTTTGTAAAAGGAGTTGATCTTCAAAACACCCATGGAAAGGAACTTTTTATGAAAGTCTGGTAATAAGATTCAAAAATGATAAGGAAAGTTCATTTTTTTTTTTGATTTCTCAACAAACTTTGAATCATTTTTTTTGTTTATTATTGGTTTTGGGGTAACGTCAACCCAAATCAAAGATTTTTTGTGTTAATAAGTATCAATTAAATGAATTTTTGAATCTAATTTGAAATCGGAAAAATTTCTTTATTTGAAGGAATAAGGGTAAATAAATTTTAAAGAAAATTCTTTTTCATTATCAAATCTAAAGTCAGTCATTAAATGAAATTGGGATCTTTATTTCTCTCTTACTATTTTTGTATTTTGAGTGACTTAAGATTCCTAAATAAAATGAAATACAATCTAATTTCCAAAGAAAACTTATCTTTTTGATTTTGAAATTCTATTCTCTCAAAAATTTCAAACACAATCCAATTTTCAAAAAGAGACTTTATTGAAAAAAAAATTAAATCTAATTAATTAAAAAAAAACTATTCGTTCCTTTCAAAAAACGAGTAATTCAAAATTCTAGAAATAAATCATTAATAAAATTTCCTTATCTGAATGCTAACCACTGTGGGGTTTGGAATGTTTCTTTTAATTAATTCGTCTACTTTGAAACTTTTTTTTAAAAAATTGGAAGATTTTTAAAAGAACAAATTTATTAATTGTAGTAATCAAAAAACAGAGGATCGTTTCTTTTTTTCAAACCAACTATATCGAAAAACTTTCAATCAATATCTGATTGAAAAATCAAGAACCTAATTCATATTTGTTATTTTGTTGTTAATGATCATTTTCATTTTTGTTTCCCAAACCATTTTAAACTTCTTATCCAAATTAAATAAATGAGCAAAAAATCTTTGAACTTACAATCCCAGCAACAAAAAAGTCTTGATTATCAAAGAGTCCTCCAGTTGAATTCGGAAATATCGAGAAAAATCTTGCTTTATCGACAAACTGTTTTTGAACTCAAGAATGTGAATACGTCTGGAAGTATTCTAAAGCAAACACAAGGAGGTTTAAATGTTCCACAATTACTGTCACTTGCACAAACCCTATTAGAGTCTGTCATGCTCTCAGACTTTGCCAAGCAAGAAAAGATCTTTTTAATACCATTTGATCGGATCACTTGTTGGTCTGGGCTATACTTTTGCGAATTTAAACAAAGCCAAAACCAACCACAGCTCTACCAAACAAAAATAACAAAATCAAAGTCGATCCGCAAAAAGGAAATTAATGAAGAAATCGAAAACATCCAAACAAAATCCTTGATTCGCGCAATACGTAATTCCTTAGCACACGGATCAGTAAACTACCAAAATAGCTTTGGCGGTTTGGATCAACCAATCTCTTTTATCAGCAATAACAACAGATCGGGGGTTTCCATTTCTTTCAAAGCAAAGGACGGCCACGCATTTCTTGCCTTTGTGAAACGCCTTTACGATCGAATCTTTGTACAAACAAAGGACTACATTGACGTGCTGACTTTACAATTGGAAAGGATTATCAGCATTTGCATTAAGAATAAAATCCAAGATGGTGATTGCTTTGATCTTTCCATCAAATCACTTGAGAATTTGGAAAGTCAATTAAAAAATTGCTGGGAAACGAAAAAAAAGAAAAAGAACCAGAATCGTTTTAAGCGGAATGGAACGACTTTTACAAACAATCAACAAAAAAATTTGACCACATACAAAATCCAAACAAACAATAGGAATAAACAGAATAATAATAACAGAAAGATTGGAAATGATAAAAACAATAATAATAAAAACAAGTATAATAATAATCAAAATAATCTTCAAAAAAATAAAAAAAACAAGATAAAAGAGCAAATTACAAGAGTAAGTAAAGTGCCAAACCATTCTGAAAATGCATGGGAAGTGTTTGGGGGTAGATCAATAAAAAAAAAAAATATAAGGAAAAAAAATCATAATAATAATAAAAACAAGAAAAAGAAAAAAAATAGAAAAAAAAATAATAACATTGTCTATTAACAAAATCAATTAACTATAAATAAAAATTATCAAAAATTTGTATTTTTAATTTGTTTTTTGATTTTAAAGAGCCATAATTTTTTAAATGTATCAGTTTTTCAAATTTCAAAAAATAATAAAATGAAATTATTAATTACATTTAATACTGTTTTATAATCGCAGTTGATTCCAATATTCAGGCTTTTTGTAGTAGCAATAGCTACCACTTAAGTTTTATTGGAACCAAAAATTTAAAAATATAATTAAAGATGTGAATTTTAGTTTTATTGAAAAATCAAATTTTGAGAAAAAGAAATTAACAAAAAAAAAAAGAACCGAAAATCGTTTATTTTACTTATACCTCCAATGAAAATTTGAGAGGCAATAATATTTAAATAAAATAAAATAAATGAAAGGCAAGTTTGAAAATTTTATTTTATTTTTTATTAGAGATTTTTTTTTCCAGATCTAATACTAAAAGTCTTTCGATTTATTTTTTAATAGAAAACTTTACTTTTGTCAAATGTACATAACATTTTTTTCAAATATAATTATTTTTTATAATTGACATTTGAAGAAAAAATAAGAAATAAGTAGAATAATAAAAAGGAAAAAATAGTTGATATCCGATAGAATGCGAATCCACTAAAGCAATAGATTTTGTAAAAAATTGAAAAACTCAAATTCTTCATGATATTTTGAGAAATACGACAATGTTCAATTTGTTCTTTAATTGAAGAGCAAATAAAATCCCAATAGAAATAAATATGATATCTCTACAACCATTTACAATATTTCAGTACCATTAAAATAACACGTTTTTATCAAACGACTATAGATCTTGGAATAAAAAAAAATTTTTTTGCAAATTAATTATGTATAAAAACAAAATGAAAAAAAAAAAAATGAACCAATGTGAAAAAACAATTTCAATTTTGAAATTTCCCAAAATCGTTTTTTTTCTTCAAATATCCATTCAAACCCTTCAAATACATGTAATTCATACACCATCACTCACAAATTGGCAGCTATAACTGTGGAATTATTATTTATTTTTCAAAAAATAAAAGTAAAAATTTTGATCTAAATTTTTCAAATATTTTTTGAATTATTAGCTGATAAAAAAAAAAAACTTCACAATTTCAATTTAATATGATATTTATAGAAAATAAATTAAAAATACTTATTGAACCATTGAAATAATATTTTAATCCCTAGAATTCATTTTTTACTGTCTTTTATTTTTGATTATTTGAAGATTATTTAGTATATTATTTACTATACAAATAATTTCCAAATATAACTATTTTAGAGATACCCGAACTAAATTTATTAATAATTTATTTTTTTTTTAAATATTTTACCACGAAAAGAGAGTTTAAGTTATTATTCATATTAATTCAATATTTACAACATTAGTAGTTTCAGATATATTTTCGAAAGATTTTATTTTATTTATTTTGAGAATTTCAAAATTATATAAAAAGTTGTTTTTAATTGGTTATATTCCTGTTTTTATTTAATTATTTCTCTTTCTTTCCTTTATTATTATTATTATAAAATCAAAAACACCCCTTTATTTAACACCATTAAGGACTCTTCATATTTGATGCTCTGTGGGGGTTAGAATATACTACTCTCAGTAATAAAAAAGATTTAATAGAATCTCAATTAAAGGAAAGCCATGATATTGAATTTTTAGGATTTTTTATTGATTTTAGTCGAAAAATAAAAAAAACATTTATTGATCAATAACTTGAATGAATTTTCGAACAAAATAAGGCAAAATTAAAAATCAATTTTTTTGATTATCGCTGTTGGTCATATCACCTTTATTTTCAAGTATATACACATCCTTGGAATAAGCTATCTGGTCATTCAAAAAAATCGTGATATGACCAACAGTGATGAGATTTTATATTTTCAGTTTTGTGAGTGAAAATTTGAATTTTAAAGTTTGGAAAATTTTAAAATCTTGCTTTTTGGAAAGGATCTTGACTGTTTTATATTTTCACCCAACACTTTGATTCCAATGATTAAAATGGTTAAGAAAGTTTTTTATTTTTTTTTTTATTTTGGATTTGTAAATATTTTTTTTTTTTAATTTTGTTAATTAGGGAAACCGATTTTTGAACTAACTTCAAAAAGGGATGAAAACGTTTTGTTTTCAATCTTCTTTGTGTTGAAAAAAAAAAGAAACTAATTGCTAAAAATTCCATTTTCAAATTCCAAAGATCCCTTTATTTGGAACACCAAAGCTTTTGTATTGTCAGTCAAGAAAAGCACCACCAATTTACAATTTGAAGCCAAAAGTTGAATAAGCTATTTTTAAATTTTGAATGACCTTGCAAATAAATAAAAGTTCATTCAAAAGTAAGTTAATAAATGACCGGTGCAAAGAAACACAAACAACCATCTAATTTTAAACGATCTAATCTCAAAATTTTGAACTATTGATACATTATAGCGGAAGGATTCAATTCAACTCAAAAAAACAAAATTCTAAAAACAAGAGTTAAGAGAATGGGCTTATTGATCCCAAATAAATTGAAAAAAAATTAAATAAAAAAAGCACCCAGTAATTTTTTTTCGTTTTCTTTTGTAATTTTTTAAAAAAAAAATACAAAAGTAAATAAAATTGAGAAACTTGCATTTCTATTCTACTCATTTTTTAAGGGGCTCTAAAAGGGAATCCTTTCCTCAAAAGATCGAAAATACACCAATTAACAAAAAACATCATTAATTTTTCGATCTCATCTAACAAAATTATCAGTAAAAATGAAAATCCAACAACTAAGAATCGAAGTTTGAAACATTAGAAAGGAAAGGGGACTTATTCTATCTTTTGAAGAATCCTTGAATAAAATTCAGTTAAAAATGACAAAGATAGTAAATATGTACCAAAAATGGTTTTTTCATCATAAAATTTTCCAAAAAAACTCTAAATTTTCAATTTTAACAAGATCCCGTAACTCATCATTCTTTTAAGTCAATAATTATGTTTCTACACTTAAAAAAAGTATCCACTGACCTTCGAATATGAATAATCCTTAATATCGATGAAAATTTCATTTTTTTTTTTTTTTAAAAATTAAATTAAAATCTTATAAAATCCAAACAAGAAACATTAACAAAATTGAGAATATTTTAAATAATTTTTCAAGTGTATGCATGCATTTTTTAGCTCAAAAATTTCTTGATAACCTTTTTTATTGAAATTTCATGAATAAATAAATTCATAATTCTTATTTTAATCTTTTGATTCACATTTTTTTAGTAAATGTTTTTTTTTATTATAATATTCTAATTTTAATGAATATCAGGCTTTTATGTGTTTATAATAATGAAGAGTGAATTCAAAATCAGGTATAATAATATTTTTTATGAAGAAATAAATAATAAATTTAAATTTTTTAATTTTTTTTTTCTGTTAGTTAGACTTCTTGAAAGAGAGTTGAGTTTCAAGTTTCATAATATATGATTTAGAACTAAATTATAATTTAGATTAGATCTTTTTAATCCTTTTTGCAAAAAAATACAAAATTAATACAAATCAGTTCAAAGTTTTTATCAACAATTAGAAACTGGAGAGTGCTAATTATATGAAAACGAAACCAATTAAATTATTAATTAACTCTACCCAAGAAATTGTGAAATCAAAAAAACAGTAGAAAATTTTTTCATCTAGAAATCTTTGAATTATAAATGGAAAAAAGTTTTTTTTATCTAACTTTCGTCTTTAACAAGAGTTTCCAAAGAAATAGATTGTAATCTATGTTCTCACATTATTTGTTTGGTATTTTTTATTCAATACATTGAATGAACTAAGAGTCATAAATAAAAGGAAGATTCCAGTATTGAAATTCTGATTATCAGCTCGAATTGTGTCGGATTTGAATTTCAAAATCAATACCAATATTTTCTATACCAGAACATAAACCAAAAAAGATCAATAGTAATATTGTTTACTCATGAAAAATTTTAAAATCGAAACAAAAAAGAGGAGGTAACAACTCCTTCCTTAAATAATAAAAAATAAAAAAATTCTCAAATTTTTAGAATACTGATCTAACAATTGTCTATTTTTACAACTTTGTGATCCTTTCATTTTTTTCATTTTGTCAAATTAATTTATTTTAGTCAACTTTCAAATTTCATCAACATGTTTTTTTTGTATTTGTTAGGTGTGGTAATCCTTGTCTTCTTAACGGTTTACTTCTTCCAATCAAAAATTTTATTTTACCCACAAGTGCCAAAAGGATCTCGTCAGAATGTAAAAATTTCTTTCTCTTGGTTGCTCTTTTTCAAACGTTGTATTGTTCAAATTCTTGCAATCACTTTTATTTTACATTTACTTTTTTTTGATAATCTTTTTGTTTTTTTATAAATTTTTACAAGGTACAACTACCCACAGAAACACTCACAAAAGATGTTGATTTTTCTCAAGTATGGATTACCACTTCCGATGGAGTCAAAATTCACTCATACTTGTTTGTAAAGAATAAAGACTACCCAACTTTACTAATGTTTCATGGCAATGCTGGAAGTAATAATTTCTTTTTGTTTATTTCTTGTAATACTTTTTTTGTGTTTGAAAAACAAAGCCACCAGCCATTTTTTTCATGTTTGAAACGAAACTAAAGCTTTAACATTTCTTTGTGAAATTAAATTTCAAAATCCTTTTACTTTTCTTTGCTGGATGTTTGAATTTACAATTGAAAATAATTTCCTCCTTGCATTTTCAATTTCTCAAATAACAGTTTATACGGTAAAATTATTTCAAAAACGAAAGAAAAACAAAACAACCTAAATACTATTTGTTGAAAAATAAGTGGAACAAAATTTTCATTCACCTTTCCAAAAAAAGGATATATAAACCATATAACCTTTCAATTTTTTAATTCCTAAAGAAAAGATTAAATGATTAATTTTCTCTGATATAATTGCAGACTTTGGTGATTTTTTTAATTCTTGGGATGTGACTATTTTGGAAAGCTGAATGATAATTTTGATCCTTTTATTTTACAATTAACAGTATTTAATAAGGAGATTTCGTGAGTAATTAAAATTAGATCCATCTGTTTTGTTTTGAATTTCTTTGAAAATTAATGAAAAGCTAAAAAAATGATTTAAAATATTTTTCCCTATTTAAATTTCTAAAACCCATAAATTAAAAGTCCACAATTTAAAGTAAATTCCAAAATTTTGGACACAGTTGAAAGAATAACAATACTTCATATTAAATTCATTTTAGAAATAATTTTGTTTTTACAAACTATTTCATTTATTGTCTTTTTTGTTTTGTTTTCATTTCCTTTTTTATCAGTTACATAATCTGTTTCGTTAGATCTGGAATTTTTTTTCGATGGTTGATAGAAGGTTAGTGTTGAGTTTGTTAAATTGAAAAATCAACTAAACTCTTTTTCAAATAAAAGGGCACAAAAAATTTCAAGAATTATTCATAATTGAATCAAATTAATTGTAGTATCATTCTAAAATATAAAAAACACTTTAAAACATAAAAAAACACTCAATTTAATCTCTAAAACTCATTAAAACAAAACAATAAAAAATTAAAATTCAATATTTTAAAAATTGGTGTGCCCTTTTATTTGAAATGAGAAATCTCGTTTTGGAAATTGTATGGGAAAAAATTTAAAATCAATAAAAACCTTTGAACAAGGTTAATTGAGAAAAAGTTCTCAACATTTTATTGATAACTCTTTACACGTCAAACTTTTGTTCTTTTAAGCCTCATTTCCAAGATAAAGCCGCAATTCATCTGGTATTTTGTTGGAATGTTTTTTCTTTATTTCTCTTTTCTTTTGTTCCATGTATCAATCCAGTAATGGTCTTTCTTAATTACCATATCTATCTCATTCGAAATCAAACTTAAACTGTTTCCATTTTTATACTGGTAGATTATTTCCAAATTGGTTTCTTCTTATCTTATTGCTTTTTCATTTTCCAACTGTTCATATCTATAAATAAAAAAGCAAAAAATGAAAAAATGAATAATTAAGATGAAAATCACCAATAAGTAAATACCCTATTACAAATCAAATTCGATGGTATTGGTGATTTGAGAGGTGTGCCCTTTTGTTTGAAAAATAGTTTACAATTGGCCGATGGTATCTTATCATTTGATCGATCAACAATTATTGGTACAATTTCAACAAATTTACCAATACATTTTTTATTCAGTTCCTTTCATTATTTTGTACACACCTGTTTTTATTTTTGAGTTTTATATTTTGTTATTTTATTTGGATAGAAATGATTACCTATAAAAGCATTAATAATCAGTTTACTTAAATGTGGTTTTATATTAGGTTTGAAAAAATATAATAAATTGTTTTTTTTTTTTGCCTATTTTTGATTTTGGGTGTCTTCAAATTTTTGGAATGGCGTTTATATATATATATATATATAAGGCATTTCCAAAAAAGTGGTACATTTTTTTTAACATTTCATAAAAAACCATCTTTGTTAGTGGAGCTGTTCGTTAATTGAAAATACCAAATAAAGTGAAATATTAATACTGATTGAATCAATGAACATGGTATTTATTTCAAAATATGTTTGTTGAAATATTTCTCAAAAATGAAAAAAAAATAACACTTTTTTTTATTTATTTTATTACTGAAGAAGTGTAAATTACACTCTAGTTGCCCTTAGACTTAAAATACCTTTCAGAAATTTAAGCGTAAAATCATAGATTTCACGATTATTAATTAATGAAAATAGTTTCAAACTGTCTTGATTTTAAAATTAATTCATTAAGATTTATTTTTTTTAATTTGTTATGAAATATTAACCAATCTTTTTCATAGGAAGGACAGACCCATAAAAAATGATCTCTTTTTTTCTATAATTTCCTTTTGTTCACATTTTAAACATAAAGGACAAAATTTATTTGAATTTTTATTGATTACATATTAATATCAAAATAACACTTTTTTTAGAGAAAACAATGTACGACCAATTCCAATAAAAAAATCGTAAACACTGAAAGTGTACAAAATATTTTTCAAATAATAAAATATAGTTAAATGTTTTTCATTTTATTGGAAATTTTACCGAGATTAAAGAAGCCCTTAAAACGATTTTTACGATCAAAAGGAAAATAATAAATAGCAATTTTCACCCCCTAAAAAATATCAGATAAAATTGAGATCAGAAATTTTAATATCTTTTTTTTATGTAATAGTATACTAAAAAAAAAATTGAATTATTATCAAGAATCAATAAATTGTTCTTAAGGATTTTATCTATTTAAATGGTTTCATGACGATTGTGTTTAATCAAGATATTTTAAAATATATTTGCCCCCACTATTTTGGAAATAGTTTAGAATCATTTTAAAAAAGTTCACTTTTTGAAATCTTTTTTTAAGTTTTCAATTTTAAAAGAGAGAAAAAATTTTTTAGAAACAAAACTTTTTGAAAGTTTTCTGTTTTAAAAAACTGATGGCTCAGCCTTTGGATGTGATGTAGAGATTGTAGTAGGAAGAAAAGAACGTTTTTTTTTTTTAAAATTCCTTCCTATATTCAAATAAAAAACTTTATAAAAGTTCTAATTCTGACTGTCTAATAAATAAAAGTGGTACTCACTTTATTAAAATATAAAAATTTAAAAACAGTTTTAATTCTGAAAATTTTAAAAAATAATAAAGTACCGCTTTTTTAAAATGGCTGTAATTCAATCAAAAATTAACATTTACCCATTTTTGGAAATAAAATTTTCCTTTCATTTTTTTGTTGGATCATTTCTCTTATTTAACAAACGTACAACCCCCCGAACAATAAAACACTAAAACGCCTCTAATCTCGATATTATAGAAAATTTTTCAGATGAATATTTGAATAATTTTAACTACTGATAAATTCAAAGAAATATCTGAAAATTTTTACTTCATTTTCCATTTTACAAATATGTTTACACAAGATTTGATTAATTCATTATATTCATTTAAATGCTAAGAAACTTTGTAATATTGGTTTGGTTTTGTAAAGAATCCTTCTCCTTGAGTTGTTTTATTTATTGAGTTTATTGATAACAAAAATGGAAATTGAACTAAAAATTTTATAAAATAAATTTGAATTTATCAGTAATTTTTACACTTTTTTTACCCTCTTGAAAAAGTTGCAGAAACTAATAAAGAATATGAAAGGATCGATCAGAAAATGATTTGAATTTGTGTTTGTGGCAATTATTATTTTAAAAGTTTTAATTGTATTATTATTATCTTTTGTTTCCAACTTAAAGATCGGCAAATAACCCCCCCCTGTTTTTATGATTACTAAAGAGATAATAATAAATTAATTATAATTTTTTTTAAATTTTTCAAATATATTTATTGATTTATATTTCATGATATATATATATATATATAGATATTGGGCACCGAATGAATAACATTAAATTGATTTTCCATTTTTTACAATTAAATGTTTTGTTAGTTGAATATCGTGGATTTGGGAAAAGTGAAAGTAAACCTTCCGAAAAGGGTGTTAAAAGGGATGCAGAGGCGGCATTGCAATACCTTTTTAAATGTGAGAAAATTGATACTTCAAAAATAATTATATTTGGTAGATCTTTAGGGGGTGCTGTCGCAATCCATCTAGCTGCCTCCCATCCAAATGATGAAAGGATCAAAGCTGTGATAGTTGAAAATACATTCACTGATATTACAAATATGTCCATACATTTATTCAAATTTGTTAAATATTTTAAATTTCTAATAAATTTGAAATTTGACTCGATTAACTATATTTCAAAAATAACACAACCAATTTTATTTCTTTCTGGAAAAATGGATACATTAGTGTAATTCTTTTCACCATATATTTATTAGTATTATGATATATTTCTTTCTTTAATATTATAACGTGTCAATATATGATCTTTTTATTTTTTTTTGATAATTTAATAGCCCCCCAGAAATGATGACACAGCTTTATAAAAAAGCTAATAGTAATACACTAACGAAAATTGTTAGATTTGAAAAAGGTCGACATAATGATACATTTCTGGATATTAACTATTTTATTGAATTTTTAAGTTGGTTAAACCAACTTGATCTAGTACATAATGTGAACTATTTTTAATTGGACACTCGTTTTAGAATTTAGATTCTAATTTACTTTATTATTCTTCTTGTTTCGCTTTTTTTTTTTATATAATAAACAATTTCGTATTTAATAATTAATTCGTTTCTCATCATATTCTAAAAACAACAAAAAAATATTTTTTTTCAAAATGTTATGAAATCAATTATGAAGAAAAATACAATTTGACTAATTATTAAAAATGTATTATTTTTTTGTTATTATTTTCTCTCTCCTGTTTCTATTTCCATAGGTAGATTCTTTACCTATACTCTACTTAATTATTAAGTTATATATATATATATATATAAATATATATATATATATATATATATATATATCATTTGAATTTTTCTGTATAAACTTTGAAAATTATAAACTCCATTTCAGTTAAAGGGGATCAGCCAAAAACGAAAAAGTCACTTTATTTTTAAGAATCAACCAAACTTCGATTGTTTAGAAATACGAGAAATAAAAAACTCCATATAAGAGTCGATACCCACAAAGAATTACCTGAAAAAACCATAATTTCAAAAAAAAAAAATGTTAAAAAATATTTTGGGCACCTTTAATTGGAACACCTCATGCAAAATTCTAAATTTCTTTGGAAATTAAAATTGTTGAAAATAAGATTTTTTACTTGTAAATGTATGAATTTTTAAAAGGACATACAAAGCCTCAACTTTTCTTAATGTTAATTTGGAGTTTCAAACATTTTTTTGTTCAAATTTAATTTTTAAAAAGAAATAAAAAAGTAAAGTAGAGAAAAAAAATTAAAAAAAAAAAAAAGAAAAATACAAAAAAAAAATTTACCAAATCAGAAAAAATGATTTTGATCTCAAAATTTAAATTTTGGTTTGAGAAGAATAATGAATTAAACTCCTAGAATGTATTCCATTTCTACAATAAAACTGGGCCACTTTGACTGAAAAAAAGGTTTATATTTTATTTTATTTGATATAAAAAGAATATTTCAATAAATCAAAAAAAAAAATTCAGAAAATAACCCAAAAATATATACAAGTTAAAAATAATTTTAATTTTACTTAGAATCAATTTAAAATCTGTTACATTTTCAATTTTTCAAAAAAAAGTGTCAAGATTAAATTGAATATCATTAACAAATTTTTCCAATAGAATTCATCTTTAAAGTTATCACATAAATCCCAAGTTTGACAAATTGTATGTTTACTTTTAGATTCGGTTTTAGTGAAAGTAAAATAGGAAAACCAAATTGATATCTCTTTTCAAGCAATAAAAATCAAATAATGTTAATTTACTAGAAGCTTGATTTGGTATATTCACAAATCAAATCTTTATTTTTTCATCTTTAAAATTACTATAATCTAATTATTAGAAATAATAGGTAATTTTATAAAAAAAAAATAAGATTGATTTTTGAAATTAATAACTTGATTTAATAACCTTTAATCTAAAAAGGCTATAAGAATACCAAAAATAACATTTTAAAAAAGTTTTAAAGAAGTAAAGAAAGAAAAAATTATTTTTTAGCAACAAATATAATATCTCTTTTTGCTTTTAAGCTTATTTATCTTTATTTTATAAACGAAACTTACAAAAAAAAGTACAATGATCTTGGTATCTCATACATTCTTAAAATTTAAAAGTAAGATATAAAAATTTTAATTTCTTATCGAGAAGCATACCCCTATATCAAAAATTAATAACTTTTTGATTAGTACCCCTCGCCCTTGAATTCAGTTACTTTGATGTTTTAGGAATTATATTTTTGTCATACAAATTGTGAAGAAAATATTAAACTTTTAAAATTATTGTAACCTAGAAAATATTTGAAATTAAAACTCATTTGAATTTCTAGAAAGAGTTTTAATATAAGTAAAATGGGGTTTTTAATATTTTATATATTTCATTTTTTAACCAAAATACTTGTTTATTATTAAAAAGAAAATTAATATTGTTTTTTATTTATCATGGGGGGGGGGTATAAGATATAATCTAATTGAAAAAAATCTTTTATCTTTGTAAAAAAAGATTTTGTGAAAAAAAATTATTAAAAATAATATTCACCTCTTAGTATTTGTTTTTTTCCAAGTGTTGAACAGAGAATATTTAAATAATTTCAAAATAAACTCTTGAATCACAAATAATTTTTATTGCAACATTTTCGAATTTTTATGAATTTTTTACAAAAATTCACATAAAGTTTTAAACAAAATAATATAGAAAAACTGAAAAATTAATTATTTTGTATTTCAGCGATATGATAGATATCTTGAAATCAAATATTAATTTTTTTTTATTGTCAACAACATCTTTTTAGAGATCTCTTTTCAAAAACTTGTATCATAAACAAGAAATTTTTTTCACACTTTTGTAATCAAAAAATATTAATTTGTGAATTTTTTAAGAACTAAAAAGCTTCGGCTATATGTATAATTCTTAGACGTGTTTATAAAATAATATAAAATTATATTTTTTACATGTGATTTCAAAAGATGTTCATAAATAATTTGTAACCTTTTCTGAAAAAATCACAATGAAATGAAACAACCGATGTAACTAGGTTATATTTATTGTGTTATCTAAGAATATAATAATCAATTTTTTTTAGTTCTAATTATTATCAAAAATAATTTTTTTGTAAATCGTTAAAATAGAAATGCTGTCATTTTTGTTATTTTATTGATTATCAAAGTATTACCATAATAATTAAAAGTCCAACTTTTAAAAAAAAAAAAATAGAAAAAAAAAATTCATTATCTAAATTATTCTTAATTATTTATTTGAAATTAATCAGCTATTGATTTTTTGTATGTAAGTATTAGTTTTTCAAACTAAGTACAAATTTTAAAATTTCAACTCACCAAAATTTAATTTTTGAAAAAAAAAACCTATTAAATAATCAATTCTTGAGGATATATATCCTAAATTAGAACCTCTCACTAACTATTTTGAAAATTTTAGCACTTATATATAATTTACAATACAAATAAAAAATATAATTAACAATCAAAATAAAAAACCAGGTTGAAAGGTTGCAGTGAGTAAAATAAAAAAAATATATTGATAAATTTATTAAAATTCTATTAGAGAATTATTAATAGATTGAAGGTTTGATACCCTCAACTATTATTATTAGAGTTCTTGTATTTTGGATCAATTCACCTTTCACTTTATATCAATCTATCATTAGAAAAAATTTTTTTGATCGAATGCGAAACTATTAAGCAATTAAAAAAACTAAATGAAAAAAAAAAACTGAAAAATTAAAAAATGCTTTTCATATTTTTCAAAAATCAAAATTATTTCCAATTTGAATGAAATTGTATTATTGTGATTCTTTGGACTGCTTTAACTTTGTCAAAAATTGTGAATATTAGTTTATATTATTGAAGCGAATATATTTATTAAAATTTGAACAAAAAAATTAAAATTCAATTACAAAATTCCTCTATTACATTAAACAAAAAAATGAAAAATAAATTGTAATGGTATAATTTTTAATTATGTAGAATTCTATAAAGATAGATAGATGGATAGATAGATGAATAAATAAAACGATAAAGAGATAAATATATAGATGGATTGGCATTAAAATATTTATACATTAAAGGAATAAATATTTCCAAGGTCATCAGAGGTGTATAATAAATTCTTTTGTGTATCTAGTTGCATATCTAATACCATAACCTTATGATCATTAAATTTATTAATAATTTTACATGTTCTAGAATCAAATTGAACAACAGAAGAATCCACACAGCAAGCAAAAATTTCAGGTTTTTCAGGATGCCAAAGTAGCTTGATAATTCCTGATTCACAAAAAATATCTTGTCTTGATTTTTGTGTTTTTAAATCAAAAATTCGGATTGTGCCATCTAAAGAACCAGTTGCAAACCAAGGTTGTCTATTTAATTTATTTTATAATATCGAAAAGGAATTGGAATGTTATTTAGATAGATAAAGTTTGGAATTGAAGAAAAAAAAAAAAATCAAAAATTAGAAAAAGAGAAGGAAAAAGGAATTAAAAAAATTGAAAAAGTTATTTTGTAAAGTAAACTCTTTTTCAGTCAGAGGCGGTCCTCTTTAATTGAAGAAATAAAACAAATTTTATGAGTTTATTTCTGTATTATTCTTAAAAAAAATTTTTCAATTTTTAAATAGGGTCATTTTTTCTAATTTATTCAAAATCATTTTTTCTGATTTATTCAAGATTTTTTATATTTTTTTGAATTTTTTTTTTTCATTTTCTTTTCATTTTTTGTTTTTCTTTTTTTTTATAAATGTAATTTTTTTTTAATCTATTTTTTTTTTTGATCTTTTTGGCTGAAAGCACAAAATGCAAAAAGTTGCAAAATTGTATGAATAGTGTTTCGCACACCCTTTTTCTTTTTCATTTTTGAAAATTTAACAAATATTTTAACTTAATATGAAATAAAGTTTTTTTGTCGATCAAGTTTTCTTTGAGACTAAAAATAAAAATAATAGAGGTTTTGATGATAACATATATTATCATGATATTAACAATTAATTCGCGATGATATTCAAAAAATCGCGATTAGTCCAACTTTACTGTGAAAAATCATAAAATAATTGATATTCCGAATTGTCGCCATAAAAAATCATAAAATTGCGAAAAAATGAAAAATTATTTTTTTGAAATCACCTTAACAAAATTTCTTGAATTTTACCAAGCCTTGAGACTTTTACAATGCTTCCCCCCCTTTAAAAATGTTAGAAAGTGTTTGCAAGTGTTGTGAATTGTCTTCAAGTGTTTGAAAGTTTTTGTAGACAGAAAAGTTTTATAAACGGAATGATTTTTTTTGTAATGGTAAAAAAAAATTATTTTCTCTTCATACATTTTTTTTTTTACAAAATATAAAATCCCCAGCGAATTTTATGATCAAACTAATGATTACCCATTTCAACAATACACTTGAATATAAAATAGATGTGTTTTTTTTTTACTATGGTGTTATTACCTTCAGTGAGTTAAATAACCAAAAAGAATAAAGAGGAAATTTCCTTCTTATTGATGATCGATCAAGTAAAAACCTCGTACCTCTAGTTGTGTTTTCTGACCAATACAAATACAAGAGAGAAAGAAGAATAAGAAGAACAATACAAATGTATCAAAAATCTAAATAATTGATGATCATGTGACGAGGTTGTTGTGAAAGCTTTTGAAAAGTTTACCCACCTCCTTTTAGCTTTCGGAGAATATTGAAAATGTTTTAACCCAAGAACACAGTTCTTTAAAGAACTGGATAAAGGATTGGTTTTTTGAGAAGCTCTTTTTTTCAACACAAATTACAACACCACGACTTACTCAGAAAATATTTATTTATCTTTAGTTATTATTGTTGTTGATCTAAAAGTATCGATAGGTTTGTCAACCAAATCAAACGAAAATAAATGAAAAATCATTGATCTGATCCTTGATTGAATCAAGTATCTTTTTTGTTTTTTTTTAAAAGAATAACTTTTTTTCACCTAATCTGTTTTTTGATCAAAAAAAATTTCTTTGTAAAAATATTGCTAGAATTAGCCCAAAAACACATCAACTGTTATATTTCGATAACTTTTTAATCGAGATATATTAGCATTTATCACGATTGTTTAATAATTATCGAGATTTTATAGAATATCGCGATATGTCATATTATCGTGATAATATTGAATATCGCGATTTTCTAAAATATCGCGATTTGATAGAAATAATCGCGATTTTTGTAACTTTATCGTGGCTTAAGCATAGATACAATCAAAACCTCTAATGATTAGAGCACTTAATTTAATATAATCCAAACAATTATGCTAGTTATTTGAACTTTTTTGAACTAATTATTTGAATTTTTTAATACTAGAAAGTAAATTTTTTTGTTTATTCTCAAGCAAATATCAGAGACTTGGTTACCATTTTTATGAGATATGCTTCTATGATTATTAGTTTTTTTTTACAGTTTATTATTGAATTCTTGGAATAGAATATATATATATATATATATATATATATAACATTTTCCAGTCAAAAGGTCCCAGTTATAAATGAGTGAATCGCATGTGCTTCAAGTGTTTGAATTGATATTAGAAGAAAAAAATTTATTTTGGAAATTTTCAAAATTGAAATCATTTTTTCTCATTTTTTTGCTTGTACTTTTCAATTTTTTTTTTGATAATGTAATTCATTGGCAAATTTTTTTTTATTGCAAGATCGATAGTCACTTTGTAAAAACCTGTTATTCTATTGTTATTGATAAAGTAAAAATGATTGTATAGAAATGATATTGATTTCTCTTGGAATTTTATTTTGATCTTCACATGAAGATCAAAATGAACATTGTTGTTTTTCTCAATAGGGTCTTAAGAATTGGGTTTTTTCAATTTTTAAGAAAATCCATTGATTTATAAGTTTTCTTTCAGACTGATATCAACTGTCATTTGATGTTTATTCTACTTATTTCTTATTTATTCTTTAAAGGTCAATTATTATTAATAATTGATATTTGAAAAAAATGTTGGGCCGCTGTGACTGAAACAAAGTTTATATATATATATATATATATATATATGTCCTAATTATAAAAAAGTACTATTTTTTTCTGATTAATATTTTTCGAAATCTAGTTTATAACTTAATTCAATTAACCACTGAGATAATTTTTTTTTGAATAAAAACACTCTCAACTTTTGAATATCAAAAATATTTTTTGAAGTTACTGTGCATTTTTTTTATTTTTTTTTGAAAAATTGGGGTTGAGAAAATTTTGAAATCTAAGAATAAGTTAATATATTAAATTAGGTTATTTTCCCAGAGAGTTTATCTTTTATAAATAACTTTCTTTTTTAATTTTACCATTTATAAATAAAAAAAAACATTTGAAGACCAAATTAGTACCTTTTGTGAAAATAAAATTCCCATAATTTAGAATTTGTTTTAGTAAATCAGTTAAAATAAGATATTGTATATAAAATTATACACAATTTCAAGTTTGAATTCAATCATTTTGGCAAAAAATGTTTTCAAGAAATAGTTAACTGGAAACTTTATTTATTTTATTTTTTTCTTTTTGTTTGTTTAATTTTTTTTTTTGGAAGGTATTTATTCAGTTTTCCATTTTTAGTGTTTTTTTGGGTTGTAGGGACATATATATATATATAGTGTGGGTGAGTGAGAAAGAGAAAGAGAGCAAAAAAAACCTTTCCAAATTTTAATTCATAAATGAGTAAACGTTTGGAGAAAAAAGTGAAACAGGCGAAAAAAAAGTTCAACACAATTTTTAATTGGTAACCTTACTGAAAATTAAAGGAAAAGTAATAAAAGAAAAAATAAATAATTAAAGAAAAAATGGAGGATTAAACACAATAACAGTTTTTTTTCTACTTCTATCTTTTGGTCAGGGTTTTTATTTGGTTGATCTCTCATTATTAAAAATTTATTGAAAAAATTGACGATTTATGCGATCTCCAAAACTACTCGCACATTGATAATAAAGAATACCCAAAATTGTATTTGTTGGTTTGATTGAAAATAATATAATGAATTATTCTTTGAAGTTAATTTAGTTTTTCTTTTAATGATTTTCCTTTTTGTTTTAGGGTTTCTGTGATTCTAATAAGGTTATCCCAATTAAAAATCGGGTTGATCTTTTTTTTCCCTGTTTCACCTTTTTTTCCCAAATGGTAAAGTTGTATTCAAAAAAGTTTTGAAAAAGCTTTTAAATATCGATTAGAAATAGATCTATTGGACTTTTATCAAGAGTTTTGTCGTTAATTTTGAAAATTTGCCTTTTTGGATTCTTTTTATTAGGTTAGAATATAAAAAAAAAAAAAAAAAAAGGAATATTTTACAATTTGGAGAAAGTTATAGTTTCAATAGAGCATTGTTGGTCATATTCTTGCTGATATTGTTGTTCCCATTCACTGATTACAATTGGATTTTTTGCACCCTTCATCCCTCCAAGAATTTTTTGTGTCTTTATTTGTCCCATTTTAATAAAGCCGCCACGGTCACCTGTAATTACAATTTCATCATTCTTACTAATCTTCATTGAATGGATTGGGTTTTGGTGCCATAGATTACCACGCCAAGTATGAATGCATTCACCAGTTTTTGGTGACCATATTTTTGTTAACCCGTCCTCTCCTGATGTTAAAATAAGTCTACCGTCATGTGTCCATTCTCCACAATTGACAGAGCCAGTATGCCCAGTAAACATATGAAGAAAGGTTGCTTTTGCAGTTATCTTTATGGGTTGTTGTTGTTGTTGTTGTTGTTGCTTCTGCTGTTGTTTTTGCTGTTGCTGTTGCTTCTGTTTTGATTGTTGAGTTTTATTTTGTTTTGTGTTTTTACCACGATTGACATGCCTTTTCCCTCCTTTTTTGTTTGTTTTTTTGCCCCTTCCTTTTTTTCGATTGTTCTGTTGCTTTTTATTAGTTTTTGGCATTACTTTTTTTATTTTTATCATCCAGAGCCATACGTTACCAATATCTGATCCTGCTATTAGTGCAGTCCCTTTGGGGTGCCATTTGATCCATTCGACTGAATTTGGTCCTTCAACAATATCTAATAATTCTGTTGTTTCCGTTTGATAAATTGCAATTTTTCCGTCCATTGCGCCTGTTGCAAAAATCTGTCCATTATTTGAAAACCCACATGAAATCACGGTATCGGAATGTTCCGTAAAGATCTTGACAGGTTCTAGTTCTAATATTGGAAGGATTTGATCTTTTTCTTTTTCTTTTTCTTTTTCTTTTTCTTTTTCTTTTTCTTTTTCTTTTTCTTTTTCTTGTTCTTGTTCTTGTTCTTGTTCTTGTTCTTGTTCTTGTTCTTTTTCTTGTTCTTTTTCTTTTTCTTGTTCTTTTTCTTGTTCTTTTTCTTGTTCTTTTTCATTTTCTTGTTCTTTTTCGTTTTCCTTTTCTTTTTCTTGTTCTTTTTCTTTTTCTTTTTTTATTTCCTTTTCTTTTTCAATTTCTTTTTCAATTTCTTTTTCATTTTTTTTTTCTGGCTTTTTTAATAATTCTTGTGTTGAAGTAACTAAAGAACTGTCCCAAATTGCACTTTTATCATCACCACTTCCACTAAGAATTAAATCGTTGTAAAGCGCAATACAATAAACAGGTTCGGTGTGCCCAACAAATGATGTTACACGTAAAGGTACATATTTAGTTTTTTTTTCTTCTTCATTTTCTTCTTCTTCTTCGTTTTCACTCGAAAATGATTCTTCGAGATCTAAGTTGCCTTTTATGTCTTCTTCATTTAAAAACACTTCCTCTTCTTCGTCGTCATTGTTAATAACTATTGTTTCTTCTTCTTCTTCTTCTAATTCATTTGATTTCTTTTTTTCATTTTCTGTTTTGTTTTCCAATTCTTTTTCCTTTTCTTTGTTTACTTTTTCAGTTTCTTTCTCGACTTTCTCTCCCTTTTCGTTGTTTTTACTCATCAAAAAAAAATTAATTAATAGTTAATCGCAAAAAATTTATAAAAATGATTGTTGTTTTGACATTATTTTATTTAAATTACGTAATAATGTAGTTCCTGACATTAACTTCGTTTATATTAAAATAAATATTTTTGGTTGTTAACACTCATAAACAAGAAGAAGAAATTTATTTTGAAGATAAGATTTGAACAAATCAATCCCAAAGATCAAAGGAAATTTTTTACATCAAAAATTTCAATATTTCAGACAAAAAACTTTCAAATCTTCTGTCAGTAAATAAGAATTCATTCTCAGAAAAACCCTTGTTCATTTTTAAATAATTTTAGTCTGACTTAAGACTCTATTTTAGTAAATTATTGTTTTTGGTCGATTTATGATATTTGAAATTTCTATGATACCGATAAAATCCTAAAAATATCAAAATATTTTTCGTTAAATTTTCTTTTGATAAAATTTCTATTTCAATTCCCAAAACAGTTCATATTAAAGAACCTCTGGAAAAATCAAATTTTTTTCAATGTTTATTTGGATTTTTACAAATAAAATTCTTTGTTTCAAAATTTTGTTGATATATTTAAAAAAAGGAAATAGAACTCAAAAAATTGAATATCTTTTTTGGAATTTATCAGAATAAATATTTAAATATATTTTCTTCTTTCATATCTTCTTTATTCCTTTATTTTGCTATATTTAGTTCAACCAACACATTTACTCAAAAAATAATCAAGGAGTTAGAGTTCATCAATTTAATTGTTAATATTAATTTCAAAATAAAAAGATCAAAATTTTCATTCAGCTTTCCAAAAAATCATATGCTAAAAATTCTCATAAACCAATCCAGTGTCCAATTACAAAAAGATAAATTAATAATTTAAGCTTCTTTCTGAATTAAAAATTTGTAAGGTTACATGATTTTGCAGACCTTTTTTTGGAAAGATTGAATGAAAATTTTGATAAATTTATTTTGAAATAAATATTAATTTGAAACTCTCTACTGAAACAAACAGATAGAAAAACAAAAAGTTATACCTCTTTGTTCATTAAATCTCCTGCTTAAAATCAATCATTTTTTAAAACTCAAAAAAAAGCAATTCCAGAAGTTACTATATTACAAATTCAGAAAATAGAATGTCACTTATAGATTTTAAATCTTTGTTTTTCAATTGGAAAAGGGAATTTTGTTTTGAAGAATACTATTTATCCAAATATGAGAATAGATATATTCAGTTCCACTTTTCATGTACAAACTCACAACAAAATTTACAGAACAAATAAAATTTCAAATTAAGTTGTAATTTTTGGATTGTTTTTTATCTAAATTATTTTCCAAAAATCCAAATTTTGTGCTTTAATTTGTGATTTCAAGAACCTTAAATTTTATAGAAGGTTTGGTTTTAAATTTGTAAGTTAAGTATGAGAATAAATTATTAGAATAAAGACAGTTAAACTACTAATATAAAACATCTCAATTCATATTCCCGAATACCCATATGCCTTAATATGTAAGGATTAAACTAAGCCAAATTTCAAATTAGGGGCAAATTTTTTTATTATTATTTTTTTCTTTTTTCATTTGTCTTTGAAAAAATACAAAGATTACACTATATTTTTATTTATTAATCTATATTGACTATTTTCTCTAAAAAATGCAGTAAAATACATTATAATTCAATTAAAAAAACAATTAAACTAATTTTTTTTATGATGAAAAATCTGCCCCTATTTTTGAAATTAAGCTTATTAAGTAGACAAATTAAAAATATTTTTTGTTATAAACATTAGAAAAAATCAAAGTATAGCAGTTAAAAAAATACCCCCTTACGAAAAATATCCCCTCAAATATTTATAATTGTGAATATAATGAAAATTGTTGTGTAATTTCTTTTATTTAAAATTAAATCCTTTTTTTTAAGAATCAAATTTTGAAAATTATAACTGATCCACTTTTTAGAATGATGATTGATTGTATGAAAGTTTACCAGAAAACTATTCAATCGTTCAAAAAAAGATATTAAAAAAAATCATTTTCCAAACTCAAACAAACCTCTATAAAACTTCTATTGTTTTTCAAAAAAAATTGATCTACCTTGTATATCAAACAATTACTTAATTATTTTATAGAATCCCCTTACTTTAATGAACTTTAGGCAGGCTTATTACTATACACATCAAAATTTTGATTATTTATAAAAAGGATTAGATTGAAATTAGACAACAATTTTCCTAATACTCACAATTAAAAATCTTGTCTGTTATTTTTATCTTTTCAGGTATTTTTTTCATTCTATAATATTAACTAATGAGAAAAATTTCATGTATTAAGATAAAAAAATGTCAATCATATGTTGAAATTAGTATCTTGGTACTTTTTTTCTTTGATTAATTAATGATTAAAAACGAGTTGGAAATTTAAAAATTTTTTTGATCCAGATCTGTTAATAAAGATTTTTCTCATAAAAGGATATTTTAACCTTTTATCAACTTGGTTGAGTTATTCAACTAGATTTTATTTTTCTGGGTTGGGAAATAAACTTTCACAAAAAATACACATGTTTTAGTAAAAACTCATTCTTTATATATAACCTCCTATTTTCTATTATTTTTATTATTTTAAATATTAGATTAATTCATATCCGATACTGTATACAAATCAAAATATAGATTTTAAAGTTAATTTCTAGATGTTTTGAGAAATTGTTAAATATTGAAGGGAAAACTTTTCCAAATTTTAGTAATTTTTCTTTTTCAAAAGAAATTTTAATTTTTTTTATTTGAAAAATTATCTATGAAAATATTGCATTTTTGCCAATTTTTTTTTCAATTCAATCTTTTATTTTTTTGATTATTTTTATAATTACTAATAATTATAGATTTAAATCATCATATTTAATTATTACCTTTTCTCTATTTCTTAGCTTATTTTAAGGAATAAACTTGCTTGAAAAAAATAGAAGTGGAATAATATATTTTAAAACGGTTATTTTGAGAGCCGATAAAGTTATTTAAACAAAATTAATTTGAAAAAATTATCAAAATTATTTGAAATTTACCTGTTTAATTTTTTTTTTTTTTTTACAACAAATTACTGTTAATTACTATTAATTAGAGAATAAAAATAACAAAGTTGAAATTTAACTTTTCAACAAAATGAAAAGGAATTGCCAACTGTTATAATTAACATTTGTAAGATCCCTATATTAAATAAAAATAACATTGATCCAATTCTTTTCAGAATTAAATACTGATAGCTGAAAAATAAATTGAAACAAAATTTCATTAATTTTTCCAAAAAATAACAAAATAATCAGAATTCAAGTAAATCAGTATCGCATCTATTATATTGTTTAAAATAATAAGATAAAAGATTAAATTTATCTGAATATTTTAATTCAATCTATTTCTTTTTTTAAAAAAAGATTTTTTTTTGAAAGATAATGTTTAATGATGTTTTATTGTAAAATTGATAAACCTTAAAATGGAAATAAAGAATTTATTTAAATTTTTATTTTTACTTATATTAAATTTTTTGTTTTATTCATTATTAATGATATTTATCCAAAATATGAGAAAATCACACAAAATATTAAAATATTAATAAAATGCATTGAAAGTATGTTATATTTTGATATTATTTTGTTGAAAAATATAAAATGGTATATACATACACACACACACACACACACACACGTATATATATATATATATATATATATATATATACATACTCATATACAGTCAGTTTCACTTTTGTAGTACAAACTTTCAACGAAATATAAAGTACAAAAAAATCTCAAATTAAGGCATAAAATTCAATTTTTTTTTTACAAATTATTTTACTAGAATCTAAAATTTTGTGCCTTAATTTGAGATTTTTATTGTGCTTTAAATTTCCTTGAAAGTTTGTGCCTTAAAAGTGAAACTGACTATATATATATAAACTAAAATTCAAAATTTTCCACACAGCTAAAATGTTCCAAACAATCACAATAATACAATTTCATTGAAATTGGAGATAATTTTGATTTTTGTAAAATATGAAAATCATTTTTTCATCTTTTAGTTTTTGTTTTCATTCCATTGTTTGAAATACGTAATTTGCTTCGTTGAACCAAAATTTTTCTACAAGGTTTATATTATTTTAAAGCCGAGTTGTTCCAAATAGAAGAACTCAAATAAAATTAGTTGGTAGTATCTAACCTTTGATTGATCAATAATCCTAATAGAATTCCAACAAATTTACCAAATGTAAATTTTTGTTTTGCTCTCTCCAAAATTTTTGACATACCCATGATTTATTTGTATTGATAATTATTTATTTATTGTTTTGTGAGTATTGTAATTTATAAATAAGTGTTAACATTTCAATTAGTGAATGGTTCTAATTGGGTAAATCTTCGAGAAGTGATTAAATAAGTTTTTTTTTCACAAATCGAATTTGGGTGTGTTAAAAATTATGAATTGGGGTTTATATATATATAACACTTAACAACCTAAATTTGCCTTGATTTAAACAAGTTTTAAAGAATAGATTTAAAAAGATATTGATGTAATAATAACTTGATATTCTTATTTGTCTTTGATCCAGATTTGAATTATAATAAAAGGTCAAAATAGTTTTATAAAAAGTCTTTATATTATTGGATTTTTCTTTTGATATTGAATAGAAAAAAAAATAATTATATATTTTTTCATTTTATTTAAAGATTTTGATTTGTTTTACATTTTTTAAATTGGAAATTTTATTACATTAATACCAATTCAAAACTCAATACATTGATTTATTAATAATAACAATCAAAAAACTTTCCACATTTTATGAAAAAAAAAAATTAATAAAAAAATAAATTACTGAGAAATTTTCTAATTTTTTAATTAAGATAAAATTTTAATAAATATCAAATCAAGATAAAAATTAAAATACTTTCTTTAGGCCAAAATTAGAAGTTTTATATGAATAATTTGATAAAACTTCAATTTGATCAATAGAAAATAATCAAAAAAAAAAAAAAAAAAAAAAATTGCAAAAAAATTCAGTTATTATATTGGAATAAAACAAATAATTTTTTTTTATTAGATAAAGTAATCAGCCCGAATTTTAAAAAAAATAAAAAATAACTTTTAAATATTATTAGAAGATAATAAAATAATCTTGGAAACCAAGAAATTATTTTTTTGAATCTTTTTTTTTTTATTAATAAAAACTTGAATAACAATTCATAAAATTTGAATTTTCAATCTAAATCAATCCAGATCTGGGAATTATTTTTTGATCCATGGTCTATTATTCGATAATATTGTTTATATTATGTCTAGATTTTAAAAAGTCAAAATTTAAAAAATAGTAAAAATTAAAAAAAAAAAAACAGTTAATCTGATTTGAACTATTGGTCAGATCCTTTAAATTTGAAAAAAAATCTTGTGGAAAAAATTTCACAAATTTTACAATTAAAAATCTTAGAGTTTTTTATATATAAATTTATGTTTTTTTATTAATTATTTATTATCATATAATATATTGCCATTGAATGGTAATCAGTAGATAAAACTAATTTTCAATGTGATGTCTCCATAACTTTTGTAATGAATACATTATGAAATCAAAGTATTTTAGATAATTTTGGGGTGGAAAAGGGCCCCAAAAAATTTTCAGTAAAGTGTAATGTTTTTTAATCATTAAAAATAAGAAGTTTTTGATGTGTCGACAAATGTTTTAAAAAAAAACAATAAAAAAATTTTTTTTTAAAAAATTTCAATAGAAAAATAATAAAATAACAATAACCAATAAAATTTTTTTCAAATGTTGAAAATCATTTTTCAAGTTATTTTTTTATTATTCTACCTAACTATATGATTTTTAATTCTAAAATTTAGTTTCAAAGATAATTGTTTATAAATTCTATATCTTATCATCCTTTGATAACAATTCAAATTCAAACTTTTATTTCGAGGACAATTAAGTTATTTGGGGTTCTAAGGGATATAAACATTTTTGGTTTTTAATGATACAATTTTTAGAAATTATATGACCTTGATAGAGATGATTTTTGTGAACAATCAAAAACAAAAAATTTAATTTCTTATCCTAAAAATAAAATGGAATTAGATTTTTAATAGATTATTATATTCTATTTTTAACCATTATTGATCCTACTTTTTTTGTACCAACCTGTATCAAATTTGGATAATTAGTTTCCAAATCAAGTTCTGAAAAAAACAGAATTCAAACAAGTTTTGAGATCGAAAAAATCGAAAAAATAATTAGTAATTATAAGGGTATCCGAAAAACCCAATTAATCTCTACATAAATAAACAATAAATACTCTTTTTGGAAAATTAGTCGAGAATTAAAATAATAATCCATCACTAATTGTGTTATTCTTTTTTGATCAAAACCCTTTTCTTTAATTTTTATTTTCTTTGATTTTTACACGTAATTTTTTTAGGAAAAATGGAATTGACATGTAATTTTTCAAAAATAAAATAATGTCTGTAAAATTTCCCCCTTACCAAATAGTCTAACCAACAAAAAAAAACCATGGAGATTAGTTTAAAAGTACAGTTGTTTGGAAAAAGCTTTTAAATGTTATTTTTTATATTCAGATTTCATTTTATTATTGTTCCAAATAATTTTTATAGTTCAATATATATTTCCAAATGGGTGCAGAAAAAAAAGGATCAAAACACAAAAAGGTCTACATTGACAAAGTCATGAAACTTTTGGATACCTATCAAAAAGTTCTAATTGTTAGTTCAAATAATGTTTCATCAAACCAAATTCAAATCATCAGAAAGGCTCTTTTAAAAAAGGCTGTTGTTCTTATGGGAAAGAATGTAATTAACCGATAGACCTTCTTTTCGATTTTTTAAATTTTTTTCTTTTTTTTGGAAAGATCCATAAATTCAAAACAAAAAACGAAAAAAAAAAAAGATCAAAACCAAAAACCAAAATCCAAAAGAAAATTTACTTTGTTATCTTCATCTTTTTTTTATTTTGTGATAACTAAAACAACCACCTTTCCTTAACTAAACTGAATTTAACAAAAATCAAAAATAAAATGATATATTAAAACAAATTAGTCTTTAATCAGAAGAGCATGTAAAATGTATGCAGAAAAAAACCCAAAAGTCAACAATTTAATTCCCTTAATCAAGCAAAACATTGGATTAGTTTTCACAAACGAAGACCCAAGAGCAATCCGCGACATTATTATTGAAAACAAGATCAATGCGCCAGCTAAGGCAGGAACAATTGCTCCAAATGATGTTATTGTACCAAAAGGCGACACCGGTTTAGAACCAACCCAAACCACTTTTTTACAAGCACTAGACATCCAAACAAGAATTGCCAAAAGACAAATTGAAATCCTTTATGATGTGAAACTTGTTTCTGAAGGCGAAAAAGTTGGATCATCAGAGGCTACACTTTTAAGTAAACTGGGGATCAAACCTTTTGTTTATGGAATGAAACTCATTCGAGTGTAAGATTTTTCTTTGAGCTTAATTGATTCTTTCTCTTTTTTCTTTTTTCTTTTTTCGTTGTTTTTTTTTTTATTGATCATTCCAAAAGTATAATTTCTTTACTAACAAAAAAAATTTTTTTTTTGTTTTGTATAATGCTTTTTTTTTCAACAATCAAAAAAAAAGTATGTTAGTAAATTAAATTATCCAAAATTTTTTTACTCGACAACACTTTCAAACACTTGAATACAATTTACTACCCTTGTAAACACTTTATAACACTTTTAAAGGGGAAAAGTTTTGTATGAGTCTCAAAGCTTTGTAAAAATTAATGTGATTGTATTTGGCTAACTGGGCACTTTTCAAAACATTTTTTTCTCCAATTTTTTTCCTTGTAAATTAAATAAATTATTTCTTGATAAACAATTTATCTCAAACCATATATTCGATTAAATGATTTTTAAAACTCCTTATTTATTTATACTTTAATTATTTATTATTCTTCTTTAACAAACTTTATACAATAAAAAGTTATGATAATGGCTCAGTTTATGACCCAGAAGTTCTTGATATCACAGATGAAATGTTAAAAAAAAACGTTTTAGAAGAACTTGGAAACATTTCAGGAATCAGTCTTGAATTGGGATTCCCAACACAAGTTTCTCTTCCTTATTCCTTTATGAACAACTTTAGAAACATTCTTGCCATTTCCATTGAAACAGGATATGAAATTAAAGAAGCAGAATCCATCCGAGAATTACTTGAAAACCCAGAAGCCCTTAAAGAGCTTATGGAAAAACAAAATGAAGAAGAAAAAGACGAAAAAGAAGATGAAAAAGAAGAAGAGCCAGAACCAGAATCCAAATCCGAGTCAGATGACGATATGTTTGGTGGCGGTCTTTTTGATCAAATTTAAATTAAGTCAAAAAAATAAACACCAAGAATTACACATAAATTTTATTTGAATTGAATTTGCATTGATCATAAATTTTTATTCAGTATATGAATAATACATGCCACTAAATTCTTATATTTTTTGAAAATAAAAAATAAGATACTCATAATTTTTTTTTTATGGATTTAATCAACAATTTATCACCTTTTTTACAATCTCTCCTTTTTAAAACTTTCATTTGGCATTAAATTCGTTTTAAAAAATATGATATAGTAGGGAAAAAAATACCGGACATGAAAAAAATACCGGACATGATTTTTAATTGTGAGTATTAGTTAAATTTTTGTCTAATTTCAATGAAATCCTTATTATAAATAACCAAATTTGAAATGATCCAAGTAATAAACCTACCTAAAGTCCATCAAAGTAAGGTGTCTCTAGAATACTCAAGTAATTGTTTGATAGCCTAATGATGATCAACTTTTTTTGAAAAAAAATCGAGTTTTATCGAGGTTTACTAGAGTTTGGAAAATGATAATTTTTCTTCTTGTTTTTTGATTGATTGAATGGTGTTTTGAACAAGTGTGATTTCATCAATCATCATTCTAATAAGTGGGGGAGTTATAATTGAAAAAGTTCGATTCTTAAAAAAAGGAATTTGATCGTAAATAAATGAAATTACACAATAATTTTACTAATATTCACAATTAATAATCTTGTCCGGGATTGTTTTCATGTCCGGTATTTTTTTCACTGCTCTACCAAACATTTTTTAAAAGTTTCTAAACCCCAATCCAAAAATTTGTAAACCCAAAATCAAACTTTGGCTAAAAAAAAAAAATCCCAATTTATTTTATTTTTTCAAACTTATAATAAAAACACATTTTAGTTATCTAGGAGTATTATTTTTTTATGGATTAATTTTTATCCAAATAAAAATAAAAAAAATATTAAATGAAAAAATAATAATCGGTCTGTAAAAACTGATCAAAGTAAATGAATAAAAAATAAACTCTTTTTCAAACAAAAGGGTTCACCTCTCAAATCATCAATACTATTGAATTTTATTGTAAATAACCTAATTACTTATTGTTTTTTTTTTATTTTAATTATTCATTTTTTTATTTTTTTTTTATTTATTTATGGATATTGAAGAGTTGGAAAATAAAAAAAAGAGAAGAAGAAATGAATTTGGAAATGATCTACCAGTATAAAAATAGAAACAGTTTAAATTTGATTTTGAATGAGTTAAATGTTGGAATTAAGAAAGACCATTACTGGATTGATGTATGGAACAAAGAAAAAAGAAAATAAAGAAAAAAAAAAAAATCCCAACAAAATACCGAGAAGAATTGAAGACTTAATCTTGAAAAGTGGGACTTTAAAGAAAAAAAAGTCTTGGCGTGTAAATAGTTATCAATATAATATAAAGAACTTTTCCCAATGTACTGTATTTAAAGTTTATTATTAATTTTATAATTTGTATTCTTTACAATTTACAAAACGAGAGTTCTCATTTCAAATACAGTCAGTTCCACTTTTAAGGTATAAACCTTCAACGAAATTTAAGGCACAAAAAAATCTCAAATTAAGGCACAAAATTTGTAATTTGTTTTTACAATTTATTTTACTAGAATCTGAATTTTGTTCCTTAATTTGATATTTTTTATGTGCCATAAATTCCGAAGCAGTTTGATCCTTAAAAGTGGAACTAACTGTAAAAGGTAATACAAAATTTTTAAAATATTGAATTTTAATTTTAATTGTTTTGTTTTTATGAGTTTTAAATATTCATTTGGGTGCAATTTATGTTTAAGGAGTTTCTTATATTTTGGAATGGCACTATATTTAATTTGATTCAATTATGAATAATTCTTAGAAATATTATGTACCCTCTTATTTGAAAAAGAGTTTATATTGGTAATTTTGTTGAAATTTCCAACAATTATTAATAGATCAGACGATAAGATATACCAACAACGAATTGTTTATGATTTTTCTACTTAACAAACCCAAAACTAGCTTTCTATCAACCATCTAAAAAAATGACAGATCTAAAAAAAACAGATTTAGTATCTGGAAAAAAAGGAAATCAATATAAAAAAGAAAAGACTAAAAATAAAATAGTTAGTAAATTAAAATTATTTTGAAATTGAATGTATAATGTAGTATTTTTATTCTTGAAAATGTTTAAATCCTGATCTATTTTTTGGAATTATGTTAATAAAACATATTAATATGAAAGATCTAGTTTGTCTCTAAACACAGAGATATATCTATAGTTAAACACCCAAAAAAAAAAAAAAAACATTTTTACTTATAGTATCTAGAATTAAAAATCATTATAATCTTCTTACACTCAATACCACTTTTAATATACAAAATTTCAAAGAAATTTAAGCTACAAGTAAATCTCAAATTAAGGCACAAAATTTGGAATATTTTTTTACACAAATTATTTTACATGAATTTGAATGATGTGTTTAATTTGAGGTTTTTGGTGTACCTTAAATTCTGTACAAAGTTTATTTCTTGAAAGTGATACTTAATTTATTACTAATGGTATGATCAATGACCAAGATATTTATTTGAAAATATGTTCGTAAAATTATTTCCAAAAAAAAAAAAAAATATTACTTTTTTTCGAGTAAACAATATAGGACCAATTTTAATAAAAAACTGGAAATATGGAAAGAGTACAAATGATTTTATCAACAAAAAAATGCAATTAAATTTTTTTCTATTCTATTTGAAAATTTGTTAAGATTAAACACATTATGAAAACAAATTTTTTGAAGAAAAAGAAAATAATAAATAACTATTTCCACGTATTCAAAAATAGTAGACAAATTTGAGATCATAAATTTTAATATATTTAATTTATGTAATACAAAACTAAGAAAAGAATTGAATTGTTGCCTAGAATCAATCATCGTAGTTAATTATTTTGTCTTTTTAAACAACTTTTTGGAATATTTATTTTAATAAGGATATTTTAAAATTAATTTACCTTCTATTACCTGGAAATAGCTAATATAAAATAATTGATATTTGAAAATGTTTTTTGGGCAATTTTGACTAAAAAAAAATGTTTATTTTAAAAAATTTATCTACAACTTTCGTAACACAACTTGTTGGTTATAATTTTTTTATAAACAATTAAAAATTATACGAGAAAAATACACTAACTTCACTATTATTGGTTAAATGATAATATAAAAAATCAACAAGGATCAAATTATATCTGATCAATCTAAGAACCCCCCCCCCCCCCCACCAATAAGTAAGCAAAAATAAAAATAAAACTAGATATATGACTAGTTTTATCTAATCATTTGAAAAACTTTAATATTTGAAAAAATAAAAGATAAGTAATAATTAGAACATAAAAAAAGAAGCAGGTCCTCCAAAAAGCTGTTTAAAAAAATTAAAGAATAACATTTTTCTAAAGGTATGTCTCAAACTGTTTGTTTTTTTCTTAAAATAGGTCCTATTAGTTTGTTGTCAATTTCACAGAAACTTATCTGACTTTTATGGCAAGTGGTAATTAATTGTTTTGACGAATAATAGTCTTATTTGGTTTGATTTGGAAACCCTCATCTTGTTTTGTTCTGAGTTTTGCCTCGAATAACAAGAAAAAAATGAGATATTGTCTGAAGTGATATAAGATGATATTGAGGAGTCTGAAGAACAACAATTAAGTTAGTCTAATCACCAGAACATTTTCATCATATTTTGAGTCTGAAAGGGGATCCATAACGATGGACCTAATAGAAGTTTTTCTAGTTGAACAAATGAAATAATACAAGTTGTTAACTATTTTTTTGGAACATTAGTATCCAATTTGATAGAACAAAAAACAAATAAATAAAATAAAAAAAACAAGTCAAAACTAATATGCTATTTTTTACCTGATAAATTGATGAAACTAATCTTCAAATTATCTTTTTAATCATTTTTTCTGGCTGTGTATTAGATTTTAAATCCAATTGAAAGTAAAAAATGTTATCTCCTTAATCAATCTCAATAACACTTTTAAAAACTTTTATTCTTCACTTTTTTCAAAGTCCAACAATCAGATAGTATTTCAAAGTTGTAATTCTTATTTTATCTCAAACTTGATTAGCCCTAAAATAAAATCCAAATATAAAAATATAAGTCTACAAACTGTTCGTAAAAAACCAATAATGACTAATAATTAGACATAAATCCAGTAATTTTTTAAACACTCAAATCTTTCGACTTGTAGATCAACACATCTATCCTAAGTAACCATTTCACCATTTTTATAGGGCACAAGACTTGTACAAGTCATAGCTTGTTTAAAGTCCTGAGATTTTTTAAAATGCATTTTGAATTTCTCAAGTTATTTTTTTTCAAACTTATGAAAACTCAAACACTTCTATCCTTTTTTGTTTTGTTTGCTATTCTTGTTTTTTGTATTAAAACAGAATCTGAAATCGACAATGTCGTTGAACTAACAGAAGAAAATTTTGACACACAAGTTGATGAGAACGAAAAATGGTTTATCAAATTTTATACTGATTGGTGTGGTAAGGAACAATTAATTCACCATAATTTTTAACAACGAACCTCTTTCGGTTTTACAAACGATCACAATTACTTTTTTTCTTGTTTTTCCTTTTTCTAATAATTTATCGTTTTTCCTTTTTTTAATTATTTCTTTTTCTTTTTCTTTTTATTTTTTAATTTCTTTTTATTTTATTTTTGTCTTTGCTAATAGGACATTGTAAACACCTAAAGCCAATCTTTTCGAAATTAGCAGACAGTGAAACAAAAGTTCATTTTGGAGGTGTCAATTGTGAAAAGCAAAAAAAGTTATGCAAAAAATATCGAATAAGGGGATATCCAACATTAAAATTTTTGACAAGATCACAAGTTTGGGACTATCCAGGCGCACCCACTGAAAAGAGTATGAAAGCGTTTTGTGACACCATGTCAAGGCCAGCAATGCTTCCAATGAAAAGATCTGAACTTAAAAAAATCACCAAACCAACTGAAAGCCCTGAGTCTTATATAATTGTATTGTATCCAGAAACAGATGATCCTACTGATGAGAAGAATGAGTTGTACCAAGGGATCCAACAAATTGCTGACAAATATCGAGGTGTATCAAACTTTCATTATCTTGCGATCAATGAAGTTAAGGGAATTTATGAGAACTTTGTTGATCTTGTTTCAGAATCTGGTCCAATTGTAATCTCAATTCGTGACCCAAATTACTCGCCAAGCTATTTCAAATTGTCTGATGCTGCTGGTGAAACGTCACTAGAGGAATGGATTGAATCAAATTTATTACCTCTGCTACCAGAGTTCAACCGAGACACGTTTACCAAAATTACAAGAATTGAAAAGCTCATTGCACTTGCTGTTATCGATCCTGACAACGAAGAAGCAAATGATTATTTAGAAATTGTTAAAAAAGTCTCCAGCCAAGAAAATAGGTTAGTGTTTGCTTGGATAAACGGGGTTGAATTTAAAAATTATGTCTCACAATTTGGCGTCAACCAAAAGAATTTACAACAAGTTGTTGTAATTGATTTTAAAAATGAAAAACACTTTCATCTCCCTCAAGAGGAAGATCAAGAGGAAGCTGAAACACTATCTGAACAAGAGAAAATTACCAAGTTGATTGATGGTGTCTTTTCTGGTGTCATCAAGCCACAAGGGAAAGGATCAGGTATATTAGGAATGATCATGCACGTCTTTAATCAAATTCCTAACTTGGCTAAGGAACAGCCAATTTTTGCTTCAATTTTTGTTGTTCTTTTAATTGTCCTTATAGTTTCTTTATTTTGGCCCGGCACAAAAGAAACTGTTGAAAATACAGAAAAGGAAGAAAAAGAGGGAAAAGAGAGGAAAGAGGAAAAAGATAAGAACGAAGCGGGCGAAGATAAGACTGAAAAGGATGACAAAGAAGAAAAGAAAAAAGAAAAATAAGACAACAATAATAATTCAGAAAATGCGATTACAAAGTAAAACTTAAAATATAACCAAACTTTTTAATTTTTTTTTGAAAAAATAATTATTTTATTTTCTTCGATTTTGTTTTTTTTTTAAATATTTTCAACACATGCCAAATTATTTAAACATTGCAAAATTTTATCAATAAACAATTATTTTTGACTCAAAAATATTTTTAATAATGTTTTTTTTAATCTTTTATAAATACCCATTAATGACAGAGAAGTGATTAAGAGTGGTATTGATTTATAGTTGTGAAAAAAATACCTGACATATATAGAAAAAAACTGACAAGATTTTTAATTGCGAATATGAGGACAATTGTTGTGTAATTTTTTTTATTTAAGACTCAAATCCTTTTTTTTTAGAATCAAACTATTAAAATTTTTTCCCATTCACTTATTAGAATGATGATTAATTAAATTTTGCTTGTTCAAAAAACCACTAAACCAATAAAAAACAAGAAGAAAAAATTATGATTGTTCAAACTCAATCAAACCTCGATAAAACTCTATCGTTTTTCAAAAAAAGTAGATCACCATTAGGTTATTAGAGGTTTTGATGATAACCTGCTATAATTCACGATAAAGTTACAAAAATCGCGATAATTTCTATCAAATCGCGATATATCAGAAAATCGCAATATTCAATATTATCGCGATAATATAACAAATCACGATATTCTATAAAATCGCGATAATTATTAAAAACTCGTAATAAATGCCAAAATATTGCGATTAAAAAGTAATCGCGATATAATAGTTGATCGGTTTTTGGGCTAATTTGAGAAATATTTTTAAAAAAAAATTTTTTTTGATCAAAAAATAGATTAGGTGAAAAAAAGTTATTCTTTGAAAAAACAACAAAAAAGATACTTGATCCAATCAAGGATCAGATCAAAGAGTTTTATTATGTTTTCATTTTATTTGGTTGACAAACCTATTGATCCTTTAAGATCAACAACAATAAGAACTAAAGAGAAATAAATATTTTTTCAGTTAATCGTGGTGTTGTAAATTGAGATGAATAAAAGACCTTCTAAAACAACCAACCCTTTGTCTGTTCTTTAAAGAATGTGATCTTGGGTTGCAATATTTTCATTTTTTCTCCGAAAGCTAAAAGGAGTTGGATAACTCTTCAAAAGATTTCACAACACCCTTGCCACATGATCACCAATTATTAAGATTTTTTATACAATACTTGTCTTCTTCTTCTTTTTCTAATTTGAGAATCTTTGTTTTGGACAGAAAACACAATTAGAGCTTAGTGGTTTTTGTTTGATCGATCACCAAAAAGAATGAAAATTATTCTTTATTCTTTTTGGTTATTAAAAATTGTGAAGGTAACAACTCCATTTTAAGAAAACACACATAATTTATATTCAAGTGTATTGTTGAAATGGGTAATTATTAGTTTGATCATAAAATTTGTTTGAAATTTTATATTTTGTTAAAAAAAAAAATGAAAAGAAAAAAAAATTTTTTTCTACAACAAACCAAACTCATTCCCTTTATAAAAGTTTTCTGTCTTTCAAAACTTTCAAACACTTGAAGACAGTTCAGAACCCTTACAAACACTTCAAAGATTTATTAAAGGGAAAGTGATGTAAAAGTATCAAGGCTTTGTCAAAGTCAAGAGATTTTTTTTAAGATGATTTCAAAAAATAATTTTTACATTTTTTCGCGATAATATGAATATCGCGATAATGTTGTTTATCGCGATTTTATGATTTTTCGCGATAAAGTTGGACTAATCGCGATTTTTTTAATACTATTGCGATTTTATTGCTAATATCAGGATAATATATGTTATCATTAAAACCTCTATTAAACAATTAATGGTGTATTCTATAGATAACCTTACTTTAATGAACTTTAGGTAGGTCTATTATTGAGTTTATAAAAAATTTGTTTATTTATAAAAGGAATTTGATTTTAAATATTTGAAATTATACTATTGTTTTACTAATATACAAAATGAAAAAATCTTTTCCTTGGGCGTTTTTTCATGTCAGGTATTTTTTTTCACTGCTATAATAGAAAATTTCTATATTTTACTGAGTAGTTTGTAACCAATAACTAACTTTGATAAAAAAAAAAAAAAAAAAAAATTAGTAATATCTTTTTAGTTGAAAATTTGAATACTTGAAAACTAAGGTTCTTAAGTAGTACAAACAAAAAATTTAAAACGTCAATATATATTTTATTTTATTAAAAATAATTTGATTTTAATCTGTGGATAAAAGATCATAAATATCTAAACTAAAATACAAAGTTGGAATTTGGAGTGTCTGTTCAGAATACTTTTGAAACGTAATTCTTAAGTTATAATACTCTGAATTTCAAAGGGGTATTTTTTCTAATGGTATATCTTTGGGATAATAAATAAATGCTGAAGAAAACAGTTCAACACCTTTAAGGTATCGTAACCAAGACTAAAAAAATAGAAATATTTCAGAAAAAAGAAGAAATAAATCTACTTTGAAAAATTAATATTTATTAAATTATCAAATAACAAACAGAATATAGATATGAGTTCTTATTAAAATCCAAATAATGGTTTTCGAGATCTCAAAAATAGTAATTTTTTTCAGAAATTTTTAGAAATGTTCAATAGTTACATGAAATAACTTCTCATAAAAACATATAATAACACATGGTATTTTGATGAATCCTCCATTTTGTCATTTAAACTTTATAATTATTCTTTTATTAACAGATCTTACATTTTATTTACAGTAATTATCAATTAAACAAATCGTTTGAACTTTTTTTCCCTTTTCACTTATTTTTCCAAATGGTAACTGATTTTTCTTTTTTCTTTTCAACGATCTTACCCTTAAAACCGTATTTCACTCTCTTTTCAAAAAGTTTTTTATTTTTCAGGTTTGGGTAAATCATTGAGTTTTTTTTTAATGTTTAAATTTATAAAATGGGTTTTTTATCTTTATAAAAATTTAGGAATTAGGGAAAGTGCCGTAGAGTTCGTATGTTTTCTTGGGATTTTTATGTTTTATATGTGAAGTGATATCGGTTTTTTTGAGTTTTCTATTTATTTGTGCAGTGTTCTAGGTTTTTTTTATTTTAGAAATAAACCAAAAATTTATTAAAATTTTCGGTTTATTTCTAAAGTAAAAAAGTAAACGAACGAAAATCTATTGATTTTCCACATAAATAGAAAACTCAAAAAAACCTAACAAAAATCAATAGATTTAAGAATAAAATAGAAAACCCCAAAAAAACCTAAAAAATTTCACAAATAAATAAAAAACTCAAAAAAAACCTAACTAAAATCAATTGATTTTTCAAATAAACAGAAAATTCAAGAAACGATAACGATGATTTTGCAAAATTTAAAACAATAGAGTAGAAAAATCTTAGATTTTACTCTATTCTTTTAAATTCTGGAAAACCTACCGTGAAGTGCCTAGGTTGTTTTAACTTTTTGAAATACACAGAAAATTAAATAAATTTTCAGTTTATTTCATAAATTAAAAAAAACCAAACGGCAAACAAGAGGAATTAAATACTATATCCCTAAACTATATAAAAAAAAAGAAAATGTTTTTTTTTTCTCAAACAGTAATAAGAAATGTGTATGTCTGAGATCAAGCTTGTTAACTTTTAATTATCACTACTAATTGTAAAATAAAAATATTAAAATTTTCATTTAGCTTTCCAAAAAAATAATAGCCCAATAATTAAAATAAATCATCAAAAGTACACAATTCTAAATGGTGAATTATTAATTTAAACTGATTTTGAGAATTAAAAATTTGAAATTTTTCAGGTTTTTAAAACCTTTATTTTGTAGGCTAAATGAAAATTTAGTTGGATTTTTTTTTGCAACAAATAGTATTCTATCGATCAGTTCCAATACTTGAGATAAAGTAATAGAAATTATAAATGAATTTTCAAAATTTTTTCGATTCAGAATTTTTCTTTCGTGGTGCCTTATTTTTGTAGACCAAAAAGAAATGAAACAACAAGTTGAGAAAAAAAGTAAGAAAGGAAAAAAGTGAAACATCATTCTTAATTAGTAACACCCATAGAAATAGAAAAGAAAAAGTAAGATCATTAATAAAAGATAAAATAAATGATTAAACACAAAACGGAGGGTTCTGTCCAATAATAGTTTTTATAATATACTCTTTTGTTAGTGTTTTTTCTTTTGATTGATTCCTTATTTAAAAATTTGTTGGAATAATTTTGACTATTTTTGAGATCTCGAAAAGTATTAATGTTATTTCTTTAAAAAAGCAGATCTAGGTTCTATTTGGTTCTTGGTTGATAACAGTATAATGAATTATTCTTTAAAGTAGATTTATTTCTTCTTTTTGCTGATCTTAGTTTGATTTTTCAGGTTTTATTAATGTATTCTATTTGAAAACCCTTTTGAACTTTTTTTCTATGTTTCACTTACTTTAACAAAAACAAGCCATAATTTTTGCGATGATATGTTTAAAAACAGTTTGGAATCATGGTTTGTGTTTGAACAACCCAAAAAACCATTTTATTTTTCAAAAATAGTGTTCTTTCGACTTTGAAATGTATGAATAGAAAAATAATTTATTCAAAAAAAATCACGTAATTATTTTGAGAAAATCTTTCCAATTTCGAAATCTAAACATGAGAGAATTGAATATCTTGTTTTTTTCGCAACAAATATAAAAAGAATGAATTGGATTTTTTTTTATTTTTTTTTCAAAAGTTCAATTTAATACTTGTTATTTCTTTAAATGCAAATCTTTGTCAAAACCCTAACTGGAAAAACCATCACATTGGAAGTTGATCCAAGTGACACAATCGAAAACGTCAAGGCTAAAATTCAGGACAAAGAAGGAATTCCACCTGACCAACAAAGATTAATCTTTGCTGGAAAACAACTTGAAGACGGAAGAACACTAAGTGACTACAACATTCAAAAAGAATCTACACTTCATTTAGTTCTTCGATTAAGAGGTGGTGTAATTGATCCCTCTCTTAGATCTTTAGCAGGGAAATACAATTGCGATAAAAAAGTCTGCAGAAAGTATGTTCTTTTGAGTTACATAAATCCTCTTTTCATTATTCAAATTTTTTTTCTTCTTCTTTTTCCTATTTAATTTTTTTTTTTTTTACTTCATTAAATTAAGGTGTTATGCAAGATTACCGCTTCGAGCTAAAAATTGTAGAAAGAAAAAATGTGGACATACCAATCAACTGAGACTCAAAAAGAAACTCAAATAAGCACTCAACAAAATTTGTTATCTTGCCAAAATGCTGTTTATTTTTTTTCCATCATTTTCTATAGATTCAAAGTAGATCCATTGAGACTTTCACGACTAAATTATGATAATTGAATAGAATTTATTCCGATCAAATTAATACCAAAGATAATTACAATTCCATTAACAATTTTATCTATTTGCTAAATAATAATAAATAAAAAAAACATTCTTAATATTTTGAAAAAATTGTTTTTGTTTGTAAATGTATTTTGAAGAAAAGCCTTCTTACCAAGGCCTTAGAAAATCACTTAAGAAGATACTAATCCAATGAGTTCTTCATTTAGGCCAGTTATTAGTACAAACGTTCTAATAACTCTGTAAAATTGACTAATTTCCCCACAAAACAATACTACCCTTTAATTACTCCTTTATAGTTTGTTAGTTTGTGTGACTAAATAAACTCTGTTTCAGTCAAAGGGTCCCAACGTTTTTTTCAAATATCAATTATTTTATATAATTGACCTTTGAAGAACAAATAAGAAATAAACAGAATAATACACACCAAAGAATTGTTGATAAATGTCTGAAAGAAAACTAATTAATCAATAAATTTTCTTAAAAATTGAAAAACTCAAATTCTTAGGGCTACCATTGAGAAAAACAACAATGTTCATTTTGAACTTCTAATGGTATTTGAATAATAAATAGGAAACATTTTTCACTTCGTTTTTCATACTTTTCTTTTACAAACCAAGTCCCCAAACGAAGTGTGTTGGTATTTGTGGTCTCTATTTGAAAAAGGAAAAGAAAATGAAGTGAAAAATTTTCAAATTTATTAAACTAATATCAAGATCAAAGATCGAATAGAATTCCAATAGAAATCAATATGATTTCTCAACAATCATTTTCATTTTTTCAATAACCTTAGAACAACACATTTTTACCAAGTAACTATTGATCTTCCAATAAAAAAATTTTTGCAACTGAATGATGTTTTTAAAAAAAAATCGAAAAATAAAAATGTGAAAAAATGGAAAAAATTATTTCAATTTTGAAAATTTCCAAAATAAAATTTTTCATCTAATATCTATGCAAAACCTTTGAACATATGTATTTCACCCCTTACAACTGGACCCCTTTGACTAAAAAATAGTTTACAAAAGAACAAAAAATAAAAATACAAAAAAAATTCATTTTTTTTGTAAAAAATAGTTTATTTGCATCTTTGGTTAAAGGGTCGTAAGAGCCTTCACGAAAATGAAAGAATAGTATTTGTTGTACATATCAAAAATTCATTTAGAACTTCCATCCTTAAATAATATGGAATTTTCTTGTTAAAAAAAAAATGAGTATTGAAATTAGAAAATAAGTTTTTGTTAATAGTTGTGGTTAAGAGTAATTTCGTGCTTACATAATTACAATTATAACTTGAATAAAGTTTTTTTTTCACTTAAATGTAATTTTAATTTTTTTAATATTCTCTATTTTTTTGAATACAAAGGTTATCAATGAGATGTAGTTAAATTGATAAATTATACTGTTATATTTAAAGAAATAGATTTAAAATTATAGTTCATTTACCATTTTTGAAATTTTATTAATTCTATTTTCAATATATAGAAAAACAAGACTATCTTAAGTGACTAATATCTGATAACTTTTTTAACTCAAGTTGAATTAGATGAGAAAATTTTTTGCCAATTACTAAGCTTGGAAAACAATTTATTTTCAATATCAAACTTATTTCTTGATAAGGAATCCATATTTTGAAATTTGTCAAAAAAAAAAAAAAATCGAGACTAGCCCCTTAAAATAAATTATTTAACAAATTCACCTTTAATGTTAACCCAACAAAATCTATATTTGATTATTATTAAAAAAGTTAGAAAAATATAACTTTTCAAATGAAAATTGTAAACATTTTTTTGTTAAATTGATCAGTATTATATTAGATAAAATCAGTACTATTTATGAATTTAACTTTATCTCATTGATAAAATTTGTATTAAATAATGAAAGAAGTAAAAATAAAAAATATTTTCTGGAAATGAAAAAACAGAAAAAAATAAAAAACAACAAATATAAAATTTTACTACTTTCCAAATGTAATAACAAATTTGTTTAAAGTGGTTTTATCAAATATCTGATGAATAAATTTCATATTTTCATAAAAATATACAAATGAAAATATATGAAATCTTTTTCTAAAACTGGATTGAATTAAAGAATTGTACAAAAAATGAAGAAATTACTTTTTCAATTTTTCATATTTTTGCTATAAAAAAAAAGAATCGACAATTTTTAAAATAACTTTTTAAAAAATCAAAAAAACCCTTTTTTAAATTAAAAAAAAAAAAAGAATAAAAATAAAAGAAGTATCTGGTATAAATAAGTCATTGAAATTATAAAAATAAGAGAAAACAACACCAATAGCAAAAATTCACCCCTATTCATTATCCCAGAAACCATTTGAAAGTTAATTTACTTTCTTAAACTTTCCCCAAAAAAAAAATACAATTAATTAATAAAAAAATATTTTGAAAAAAGAAGACCTTTTTTGTAGAATTTTTAGATAAGTAAGTGTTTTTACTAACCATTAATTAATATTTTAATTGATACACCACAACACACTTTAAAATGAAACAAAAAAATGAAAAATAATGTATTTAATAAACATGTACAAAATTTTCAGGATTTCAATAGATCAACAACACATTCTTAAGTTAATATAATATTTCTATATGTTTTTTAAATTTTCTATTTTTTTATTCAAGTAGCAAAATATTTTCTTCTTCTTTTTTTTTTAGAAAATTTTGGCAAAAATAATAACAATTATAAAAAATCATTTAAACTCATATTTAAACATTTCACATCTGTAAAATAGCTAAAAAATTAATAATAAAGCATTTTAATTCAAATTGTAACTAATTTTGACTTTTTGTAATATATGAAAACTATTTTTATCATTTTTTTTTTATTTTTTCTCATTTCATTTTTTTGAATTAATTTATTTCTTTTGTTAAACGAAAAATTTTTTTGAATGATTCATATAAAATTAAAGTTGTGTTGTATAAAATAGAAGAACTCAAATAAAATTAGTTGGTCGTATCTAACCATTTTATTAGTCTATAATTATTAAATGAATTTATATAACTTTAGCGATAGACATTTTTTGAAAATATTCTTTCCAAAAACTTTAATACAATCTTTATTTATTTGTCTTGATAATTATTTATTTTTTTATTATACAAGTATTGTAATTTATTAAAAAAATTTTCAAATTTTAATTATAGATTGATTTTATTAAATTTTCATTGTTTAAAAAATTGAATTTTGATCTGTTGAAAATCTAGATTTGTAGTTTAGAAAATGAAATAAACTTTCTAAATTTGAGAAATTTCTTTTTTAACTTTTTTTCAAACAAAAACCGAGTATTAGAAAAATTATAAAAATATCCACTCTCTTTTTTTCTAAAATTGATAAGAATCTAAGTTGAGGTTGAATAATCTAACTCAACCAAACTGTGATTTATATAAATTCATATAAAAAATTTATCAAAATTGTAGAAAGATTTAATTCGATATTAATTCTTCCAATATATCCCAAAAATATGACTTTTTATCTTTCACCAAGACTCTTCGGTTCTTTTAATGTACAAATAACAATTTTATTTTTGTAAAAAACCGAATTAATTATCTTTTTTAATTTTTTCGGACTATATAAATACCCAGGCTTACCAAAAAAATCACATAAAAGATTTGAATTATTTGGAAAAAAAATATTTAATTGAATTAGGTATTTGGTAAATATTAAAGAATTACCAAGAGAAAAATTAAAACTAAGGGGAGAATTATGTTATTAGGGGTATTTTTCACAACTTTACAGTGAAGTTTTTATTGGTGATCTCATTTATATGTTATATAGATTGTCAAAATTAAATAATACTCTTGATAAAAAACGCCTACTAGTTATGTAATTCCAGAAAAGTCAAAATATAGCTATTTTTGTCTTTTATTGTATTTTGAAGGTAAAATTTTAAACACACTTTTTTTGATTCAAAAAAATTTTCAAATTTTCAATAAAACCAGATAATTTAAAATCAAGTTTTTTTATGATTAAATGAACTTCTTAACACTTAATCTTAAAATTCATTTTCAAAATTCCCTTACAATAAACTTTATCTTATTTTAAAAGAAATGGTTGAAGCAAGGTGATCATGAAATTTTATTTTTTGAAAACTTATCAAGATAAATATCAAATTTTGATAAAGAAATTGTTTTACGAAAATTAGAAAATATTAAGTTTGAATAAGATATATTGGTTCAATATAATTAAAAGTCAATCAATAGACTGTTAATCATGAAATTAATCTTCATAAATAAAAAAATCAGAAATTCATTATGAAATAACCAAAAAAATTCGAAAAAAACCACACTTTTTCCAAAAAAAACAATTTTTTAATTCATCAAAAATGGATTTTAATCATTTAAACCATTACAAAAATACATCTTTGAAAATATAGACTCAGAATTAATTTAGGACTGTTTCTTTAAAAAGATAAATTCAAAAAATCAGAAAACTTTTTCCATCAAGTTCCTTTTTATGAATTTTTTAGGCAATGATTTATAGAAAGAAAGAAGACTTTTATTCATTAAAATATAAATAATTGAGAACAACAAGTTGTTTAAAAATAGTCTTTGCACTAAACTGTTTTGAATGCAAAAGTTAAGGTATTTCCAAAAAAATCTGGATTTTTTTTACATTTTATAAAAAATCATCAGTGTTAATAGACCTATTCGTTAATTGACAATACAAAATCAAGATTAATATTAATACTGAGTGAATCAATGACTAGAATATTTGTTTCAAAATATGTATTCTGAAATATTTTGAAAAAATGAAAGAAAAAAAAATAATACTTTTTTTGGTGAAAATAATATACCAACCAATTTCAATAAAAACTGGAAATATCGAAAGGGTACAAATGATTTTTTAAATAATAAAATGTATTTATATGTTTTTAATTTTATTAAAAATTTTTTGAGATTAAATAAGTTATGGAAATGATTTTTTAAATCAAAAAGAGAATAACAACCAATTTTAACCATCTAAAAAATATCAGATAATTGTGAGATCATAAAATTCAATATATTTTTTTTTATGTAATATAACACTAACATAAAAATTGAATTATTACCAAGAATCAATAAATAAATAGTTGTTCATTATTTTTTATCTTTAAATACTTTTTTGAAGATTGGGTTTAGAAGAGATATTTTAAAAATAAATTTGCCCCACTTTCTTTGAAATAACTTATGTTTAAAAATAAAATTGAAGAAACAATTGTGTTGACTTTTTTAAAGGCTAACTAGTCAGATTTAATATCATCAAAAAGATGTTATCAGAAAAAAAAGATTCAATTGATATTCTTAATAACTTTATTGGCAGAAAAATGGAGAACAAACAAACTAAAAACTTTTCAAAAGTGGAGAATAAATTTATCATTTTTTTTTTAATTCTCAATTAGTCTAAAAAAAAAAATCAATTTCTTTTTAAAAATGAGTGTTTCTTCAAGAATTCTGATTCGACCAAATTTAAAACAGTACTTTAATAATTCTAAGAATTCAAATATAAAGTTTATTGTTGGATCGAATGGCACTGTTATGTATGGGCATCAAACAGTTTTAGCAATTAATTCTGAATTCTTTCGAAACATAGTATTTCCTTCTGGTAACACAGATCCGTGTGTGTCTCATGTTACGATCACTCTTCCTGATGTTTCTTCATCCGATTTTTCCATGATTCTGTATTTTTGCTATACTGGAACAATTACAATCGATGAAGAGAATTTACACAGCACAACCACCTTGTCATTACAGTTTCGAATGAAGAAATTATTAGAAATTTGTATTGATTATCTTTCTTCTTCATCTCGGCCTTGGAAAGTAACAAACTTACTTATTCAAGGTTCTGAATTTACAGAGCCTTTAGAAAATCGCACAAAATATAGTTTTTCAAAGTTTATTGGAAACAAAATCAATGCACAACAAACAGAACAAGAAAACGAAAAAAGGGTAAAAGGAAATGAAAAAGAAAATGAAAAAGAAAAAGAAAAAGAAAAAGAAAAGGAAAAGGAAAAGGAAAAGGAAAAAAAAAAAAAAAGAAAAAGAAAAAAAAAAAAAAGAAAAAGAAAAAGAAAAAGAAAAAAAAAAAAAAAAAAAAAAAAAAAAAAAAAAAAAAAAAAAAAAAAAAAAAAAAAAAAAAAAAAAAAAAAAAAAAAAAAAAAAAAAAAAAAAAAAAAAAAAAAAAAAAAGAAAAAGAAAAAGAAAAAGAAAAAGAAAAAGAAAAAGAAAAAGAAAAAGAAAAAGAAAAAGAAAAAGAAAAAGAAAAAGAAAAAGAAAAAGAAAAAGAAAAAGAAAAAGAAAAAGAAAAAGAAAAAGACTTTCAAAAAAAAACGAATGATGGAAAATCGTTAAAAGAAACCATTGTTCGATTTTCATTCAATCACACTATTAGGGTTGCTATTTTATCAGCAGAAACAGACATACGTTATGTTCATAATGTATGCGAGTCTATTCGAATTAACCAAAAAATTGGAAAAATGTCTGTAATTTCTGCAGATCAGGTCACCCCATCCTTTGAAGAACTAAAAACATTTGATGCTCTTTTTGTATATTCTGCTGACGATCCGTTTAAAAACCAGCTAGAACTAGGAACAAACATTGCACAGTTTGTTCGAGACGGTGGTGGCCTTGTGCTTTGTGGGATCAACGCTCTCGATTTGTCAGATGAAAATCAAATCGGTGGCGAAATAGCAACAACAGAATTCTTGCCCTTTTCAAAGGCGCCTGCAATCACCACATCTGCTTCATCATTAGGAGATGTGGTTTGCCCAAACCATCCGACAATGATCAACATAAATTCCTTTGATGGTGGTGTTAGATCCTTCCGTGTCAATGCAACAACTTTAACTGAAAAAACTGATCGAATAATTTCCAAATGGAAAGATGGAACAATATTGGTTGCTGAAAAAAGACACCCACTTCAAAATTGTCATTATGGAAGAGTTATCGTTTTAAACCTATCCCCACCTTCAGACAGAATCGATTATGGTGGGTGGAACTCACAAACAGATGGTGGGATCATTATTTCAAATTCAGTGGAATATGTTGCACGTGAAAAAGAAATATACTAAAAGACAATTTAGATTTTTTAGTTGAAATCGTAATTTCGATTTCATTTTTGTTAAATTAAATAAACCAATACCAATTTTTTTGTTTATTTATTAAAACCACTTACTTTAATCAATTATTTGTGTTGAAAATTCAATTACTGTTGACGAATTTTCTTTTAGATTGGAAAGTAATAAAATACAAGAAAAAGTCGGAAAAAATTAGACACATCCATTTTAGAAAAGTAAGGACTTTTTTAAAAACATTTTTCAAGTTTTTTATTTTTAAAAATGAGGAATTTTTTTTTAATTAAAACTTTTTGAAAAAACAAGTTTTATAAAAGTCATTAATCAACCTTTAAATGTGAGATAGAGGCTATTGGGGTATGAAGAAAAACACTTTGTTATAAAAAATAATCCACACTTTTTAAAAACAAAAAACTTTATCAAAAGTAAATTCAAGCAAAAAAAAACAAAAAGACAGTACTTACTTTTTTAAAATGGATACATGAAGCATTATATGTTGAAATAGTCATACTTTTAGTATTATAAACCCTTTTTCAAAAAAAAAAAAAATGGCACATCAATTAAGTAATTAAGAAAATATATTTCTAAATTTTATATCTCTAAAGAAATAATATTGAATATACATTTAGTTTCTCTACTTCAAATAGAAATTAATATCTTTTATTATTTGAAAAATCTTTATAATTAAAAAAAATTTTGAGATTAAAAAAAGTATATACCCTTTAATTTGAAACAAGAAATCTCATTTTTTATTTTTTCGACGATTGCTTAGATTATCATGTTATTAGCAATAAATTCAAGATGATATTAGAAAATTGAGAATAATCCAACTTTATCACAAAAAAAAATCATCAAAAAGCAATGTTCCATAAAATAACATTAAATCAATAAAACACTAAAAAAAGAATTTTATTTTATTTCTTTTAAATTACAAGAAAAATTTTGACTTTTACAAAGCATTTAAACTTTTACAACGCTTTCTTCTTTAAAAAATGTTAAAAAGTGTTTACAAGTGTTGTGAGTTGTCTTCAAGGTTTGAAAGACATATATTGTTATAAACGATAAGTCTTTGTTTGTTGTAGAAAAAAAAAATTGTTTTCATTAGTTTTCCTTTTTCCGACATCAAAAGCTCAATGAATTTTATTTATGAATAAAATTACCCATTCAAACAATAAATTATAATATAAAATAGATTTGTTTCTTAAAATGGGGTTTTAACCTTCACAATTTTAAATAGCCAAAAAGAATATAGAGGAACTTTCGTTCTTTTTGATGATCCGTTAATGCAAAACTTCTAAATCTAGTTTTTCTATCTATCCAAAACAAAGATTCTCGAAGATAAGATAAAAAGAAAAAAAAACAAAATTAATTATGTAATCTTTATGAATAATGATCATCTGTAAAATGGGTGTTGTGAAATTATTTTGAAAAGTTAATCTTCCCTTTTCAACTTAAATAAGTTAAATAATTAAACACAGAACATACTCTTTTAAGAAGAAGAAATGAAAAAGAGTTAGTTTTTTATCATTAATATTCATAACAATTTATAATATGTAAATATATTGACAAAATATATCTTAATTTTTTTTTATTGTTGTTGTTGATTTCTAGGTTATATCGGTTTTTAAAACAAGTTAAAACAATATACAATAATACTATGATCTGATCCTTGATTGAATAAAGTATCGTTTTTCTATTTTTTTCAAAGAATAACTTTTTTTTCTATGTCTTTTTGATCAAAAATTTTTTAAAAAAATATTGTTGATTGTATCTAAAATTAATCAACAATAATATAGTGATTTTGTTTCATCCCTTTTTTTTTTTTGAAATTTATCTTATTTTTAATGTAGAATAACAAGATTTGATAGAATATCATAATTAATATAAATATCGTAATATTCGAGATTATTGGGTTTTATATCAATTATCACAATTGTTTAACATATATCCATATTAATATAGATAATTGTAACTTATATAAAGATATCCACAAAATTGGAAAATTTCGCCCAATATCAAAATTTCAAGCTACAAAATTTCTAGCTTATGCTTTTTTTATAGTTATCTTCATAAAGATAATTTATTTTTTGTAATATAAGATACTTGGTTTATTATGTCTAGTTTATAATTTTGTTGAAAACTGGTTGATATTAACAAAACCCATGTATTATATTTATCATTATATATTAAACTCTTTTTCAGTAAAATGTCCCCAGTTTTATTGAAGAAATATAACATATTCTCTAAGTCTAATTCAATATTCTTCACAAACTAAATTTTCAATTTTTAGATCAGAATCATTTTTTCTCATTTTGGAAATTTTTTTTTTTTTTGTATTTTGCTTTTTTTTTTTTATTATTTTTTTCTCTACTTTTCTTTTTTATTTCTTTTTAAAAATTAAATTTGAAAAAAAATATGTTTGAAAAACCGAATTAACATTAAGAAAAGTTAGGCTTTGTATATTCTTCTAAAATTCAGATATTTACAAGTAAAAAATCTTATTATCAACAATTTTAATTTCCACAAGAAATTGGGAATTTTGCACGAGAAGTTCCAATGAATGTGACCGAAAAAATTTTTTAGCAATTTTTTTTTTTGAAATTTATGGTTTGTTCAGGGTTTTCTTTTATGATTATCGACTCTTATATGAATTTTATTATTTATCGTATTTCTAAATAATCTGAGTTTGGTTGATTCTTAAAAATAAAGTGACTTTTTTATTTTTTTACTGGGCCCCTTTGAGTCAAATGGAGTTTACTATACAGAAAAAATAAACAGTATTGATGGTTATTGAAAATAGTTACATTTTCCCATTATTCAAATCACAATCATTAAATAATCTCCAAATGTTGATCATCTACAAATTTCTTACAAAAATAATAGCCAGCTATCACATCTTCTCTTTTATTTAGGATAAGCCATCCAATTATTAATATCCAATGTTATAAAAAAATGAATTATTTTTTATTGAGCGTCCTTCAAACTTTTGTAATATTTTCTTGAAATGATCTCAAACAATTATTAAAATCCTAATAGATTTTTCTTTTTCTTTTTTTGTATTTTTTTTTGTATTTTTTTTAGTAAATTATTTTAAAATAAAAAAAAGAAAATATGTGAAGGATCTTTTTTATCAGGGTATTTTCTTTTGTTTAATTAAGTTGAATAAAATTTTCTAAAATGAAATACCAAATCACAAACTAGTGAATTTCTTTCTAAAATTGAAAGCGATATTTATATGTTACAATGTTTTTATGAAATTAAAAAAATTAAATATAAAATAAGATAAAAAATGATAAAAACATATTCTTCTATTTCCCAATCCCCCTTTATTAAATTATAAAGAATTAATATTAGATTCATCACCCAATTTTAAGGACGCATACCCTTTTAAAAAAATAGAGTTTGTATATACTCTAATTTTTTTTTTTTTTGATCTATGGAATATTTTGATAAAAAAAAATATATTTTTAATTGTCTTTTTAAAAAATAATCAATATGAATAAAAATATAAAAATAAAATTTTTATTTTTTATTTGAAGTTATAAAAAAGAACAAGTAAGCAAATGTAATAAAGGAAGAAAAATATTATATTTGTTAAATCTTTTTTAAATTGATTTTTTACAGTTCTTTCGATTAAATTTTTATCAATAAATTTACAAAAAAAAAAAAATTGAATTGATTAGTTTTTTTATAAAAGAAAATTTTCAATTCAAAATGCAAAATTGATCACAACCCTATTATAAACACTATGGAATTTGAAACAAAACATAAAATCAAATGATTTCAAAACCATATTTTTTTGAAAAGTCCAAATGATTTTTTAAATATTGTTTATATTTGTACACTATAAATGGGCTGTGTTCAATCTGTAATTGATTTTTTCCATTTTTCGCTTTTTTTAGATTATTTTTTGAAAATATATCTAATCGCTCATCTTTTTTTCGAAAATTAGTTAATATGACTTTTTTGCTCTTTTTAGGATAATGCTTTGTATCTATTCGAATAGTTGCATATCTATTTCCAATTTTTTCATTTTCATTTTCATTCTCATTCATATTTCCATTTTCATTTCCATTTTCATTCCCATTCCCATTCCCGTTCTCATTTCCATTTACATTTTGATAATCTTCCTCGTTTTCATTTAAAAATAAAGTATTAATTCCGTTTCCAACCTTACTCATTTGATATCCTTTATTTGAATTATTTTCAATATCTGAAAATTTTAATTTTTTTAACAAAACATCTTTAACTCTTTTTATTTCTCGGATTGGAGTATATAATTCTTTTTCAAAATCTTTAAATTTATAGGAATTTAAATTTGTTGGTTTTGAAAACAAAGCATCTTGAATATCATGGCAAGCTGTTTGTAAAAACAAACCAAGTTCTTCTTGTATTTCTAAAGTATTTTCAAGTTTTAATTCTAATCGTTTAATTTCATTTTGGTATAAACTTTTCTCAGAACTTAACAAATTTTTATTTTCATTTCTTTCACCAAAAATTTTAGGTACTTTAATTTTGATTATTATTTTCTTTTTTTCTGTTTCTTTCTTTCTTTTTTGGTTATTTTTATGAACAATCCCCATTAATTTTTGAAATTGTGGATCATTTTGTAAATCTTTAGAAACCTTAAATGAAGTATTATCTTTATTTCTTTTTCTTTTTTTTAATTTCTTTTTCATTTTTTTGGATCCTGTTTTTGGTAATGGAATTTGTTTACAATATAAATTTTTTGAAAATTGGTTGGGACAATTTTTGTTTTTTAGTTTTACAATTTTGTGTATGTTTTCACTATTCGGACTTTCGAGTGCAGAAGCCAATTTTAATAATTTTTTTATTGGGCTATTCGATTTATATTTAAATAAATAATGGTATACCATTGTGAGATCATGAGTAAACAATTGCTTCCTGATGTCCATTAGCATCGCCACAATCGCGTAACCTATAAATTCAAGTGGGGAATTGTTTGCAAATACAAAGTCCCAGATTATAAACACATCTTTTAAATCAAATTCTCTTGACAGCAATAATCGATACCACCGAATACAATATAATTCAGGTTCAATTTTATGTTTTCTTAAGTGTTTAAATAATTTGGGATCGTACTTTTGAAGTTTATTAAAGTGTGTGTCATTAGAGAGAGTATAAATGTCAATTCTTTTTTTCTTTTTCCTTTTCTTTTTTTTTTTTTTCCGAGTTTTTCGTTTGGGTTCATTTTCCTTCAAAATTGTTCTTGGATTTGAGTTTGAATTTGAAGGCAAACTTGGATTGGTAAATTGACTTGAACTCTCACTATCATAACTAACAATTACGCACCCATTTCGGCTCTGGTGTTTTGTTGATTTTTCTCTTAATTTTGCGTTTGGCCTCTTTTTATTCGTGCTTTTCTTTTTTCGTTTAATTCCAATTCTCATTTTTAATTTGCTCTTGGTTTTGTTTTTAGCGTCCTTTTTTTGTGTTTTTGTTTCTTTGTTTAATTGCTTTTTTGTTCCAATTTCAGTTTCTACTTTCGGTTCAAGTGGAACAGATTTAAATAAAATTTTTGAAAATTTCATTATTCTTTCAAAAATTAAATAAGTGTCTTCTTCAATATACCGCTCATCAGTGAGCATTGAAAAATCAGAGTTGTTCATTCTTTTTTTTTTGTTGTTTGTTTTATGGTACAAGAGGAAAATAAACAAGACGGAAAACAAGCTTGTTATTTTTGAGAAAAAAAATCACAAACAAAGAAAAAGATCTAAAAATTACTTTTTTTGGTACTCATGAGAAACAACATAAAGAATTGGTGAAAGTAATTCGTGCATTCCTTGCTTGTATGTTTGTTCGGGATGAGTTTTTAAATAAACAAGAAGGATTCGATACATTTGTAGTAGGGTTGCTTTTTGATTAAAAAATTCAACTCTTGGATTCGTACGAAGGAGATCCAATTTGATGACACACTTCAATTCCTTTAAATTACTTGGTTCTATGAACGACGGCTGTGGTGATTGCGGCAACAATTTAGAGTCGTCACTCTTATGGAGATTTCCTTTTTCATTGGAAATGGTTTTGGTTTGATCTTGTTCATGGAATGTGAAATCATTGGAATACTTTTTGCATATTTGGGAATAGCTATTGCGATGCTTGTGTGTAATTTTGAGAAATTCCTTTGGGTTTGGAAATGTTCCAAAACAACCCAGACATACCCTCCAAAGAATTGTTCGGATTTTTGTGTTCACATAGGCTGCTCTTTTGATCTCTTTTTTTAATTCAAACAAAGAAAAATTTGATGTAAAGGTATCTTGATATTCTTCCATTTCATTTTTGACTCGAACAACTGTGATTGAGAAATATTATTTTACTGTTGATTTCACAGCGAAAATTTTGCAAGTCTGTTGTTGTAATAAAACGTAAACCAAGAACTATCAAATTTGTGTGAATAGTAAAAAATAATTTTTTGAATTGGGAAAAATTTGTTCAAAATTGGTTTTTTAAGAATTCTTAAAGGGAAATAAGAACTTGAAGATCTTTTGTTCTAATTTCAAAAATTGATTTTTTGTTTTACAAAATCGAAGATATTTTTTTTTTTGCTTCTAAAAGAATATTTTTTTATTTCTTGTTAAGGTTCACAATCCCTGAAACTTTAAAAAAGATTCTATGGTATTTAGGGTACAGTTCTTTGTTATTTAGGTTCTTAGATGATTGATCTTGTACTTGGTATGGGTTTTTATGATTGATTTAAAATGGCAATTTTTGACAATAATAATTTTTTTTTTCGGAAATCCGGATTGAACAGTGTAAGAATGGTAGGTTGGAACTAAAGTTATAAAAAAATGAGACTCGTATGCTATCGATCAAAATTTTTATATAAATTATGGTTTTATTTGGGGATTTTTAAAAAAATAATATATTTTTTTTGATTCATTTAGTTAATTGAGAAAAAAGTAAAACAAAATTTACTTTTGTAACCTTATAAATCAAAATTTTTAAAAATACCCTCCAATATATTGGCCTTCTACTTTTCAATTCGGGTTTCAGGAAAAAAATAAAGAAAAATTTTATCTTACTTCACTTTCTAATAGAAAAATCAAAAGATTTGGATTAAAGAATTAATTCAAATAAATAAAAATGATCTAAATGTTATCTTTGGCATTATTCAAAATATTGTAAATCAGAAAATTTATATTAAGGAATTAATTCAAATAAATAAAAATAATAAGCAATTAAAGAATAATGTTATTGATATTATTCGAAATAAAGACCCATTATTTATCTTTCAATTAGTTAATGATAAAGAAAACTGTTTTCTTTTCTTGAAATTTAGAAATTAGAATTTAAAAATTCGGAAAGTGTCTTCAATTCAATCGATTTGTTAAGTACCTAGGTTTTCTTGAAGTTTCAGAAATCAAAAAAATCGAATAAACTCTTTAATTTTTCTCATTTTTTTTACATTATGGAAAACTTAATGACTGTTTTCTGGGGGTTTCTGCTTTATTTGTGAAGTGTTCTAGGTTTTTTTGAGGTTTTCATTTATTTGTGAAGTGTTCTAGGTTTTTTGGGGGTTTTCTATTTTATTTGTGAAGTGTTCTAGGTTTTTTTTTTACTTTAGAAATAAACCGAAAATTTATTAAAATTTCCGGTTTATTTCTAAAGTAAAAAAGACCTAACGAAAATCTATTGATTTTCTAAATAAATAGAAAACTCAAAAAAACCTAACGAAAATCGATAGATTTAACAAATAAAACATAAAACCTCAAGAAAACCTAATACTGTTTTTTTTTAATTCAAAAGAACAGGGAAAAATTCAGGATTTTTCTTTTTATTTCAAATTCTAGATAATCTAACTTTCCGTTTTCTTTAATTTTTGCAATTTACAGGTAACTCTAAGAAATTTTACTTTTCATTTATATAATCAAAAAACCTTAACCGGCTTTTCTTTTTAATTTCTGTTTCAAAAATTGATTGATTTTCTAAGCAACACAAAAATCAAAAAATACTTAAAGAAAGTGTCCATATAGTGCCTAGCTACTTTTTAATTTTTGAAATTAAAAAAAAAAATCCAAAATTTTCTTTTTATTTCTCAAATTAAAAAAAAGCCGATGGATGTTTTTTAGAATTCAAAAGAATTGAGTAAAATCAAAGATTTATTTTTTTTCTTTTAAATCCTTGAAAAAATTAACAACAAAAAGATTATAATTTAGCTGAATCATCCTTCTTCAAAATAAAGAAAAATTATATATTTATTTTTATTTATTCTTAATATATCATCAATTAAATTCAAACTTTGTTTTTAGTCAAAGTAATCCAAAACTTTTTTCAAATATCATTTTTTTTTCTAATGGGCCTTTTGAAAAAAAAGAAAGAAATAAGTAGAATAAAATACATCAAAAAATAGTTGATATCCACATATAATAAAACTGATATACCAATTTATTTTCGTAAAAATAGAAAAACCCAAACTCTTAGGTGACCATTTAAAAAACAATAACAATGTTTCTTTTCATCTTCAATTGAAGATCAATTATAATTCGTCAGAGAAATCAATATGATTTCTATACAATCATTTTCACTGTTTCAGTAACATTAGAATATCTTACTTTTACGAATTGAATAAGAATCTTGCAATAATACAAAAAAAAAATATTATGACTTAAATCTCAAAAAAAAAAAACAAAAAAATGTAATTTAATGTGAAAAAATGATTAAAAAGATTAATTTTCCAAAATAAATCTTTTCTTCTAATATCCATTCAATTTCTTTTTATAAATGGAATTCAGTCATCACAACTGTTCCACTTTGACTATAAAATGGTTAAATATTAAACGTTAAACACCAGAAAAACACATTTTTTCTCAAAATCATTCAATAATCATATTTTTCAATTATTTATTTTCAATTTTTTTTTCTGTTAAAAAACATCGAGCGTAGATATATTATTTTTTTATATATAATTCAATTCTCACAAAATATTGTACATATCAAAAAGGTATAATTTCGTTTTTAGACAGCATAATGATCAACAACAACAACAACAAAAAAACAATTCGATTGGATAAAAAATCAAAGAAAAAATGTTTATAAGAAAGAGAAAATTTTATTATAATTCTAAATCCTTTAAATGATACGAGAAATCATTTATTTTAAATTGGGATCATTCAAATTTGCACTAACAAAATTTATTGAAGTGTTTTTTTTAAGAATATTGAGAAATAATTTGAAATAATTTGCCGTATAATTAATCCGGGTGGTTATAGATTTCTGTGTTGTTAAATTTGTCCATTTGATAAATTTTGATTTTGAATTATTAACGATCATTTCTATTTTATCATTTTGCTGAACAAATAAAATTCTTTCTTTCTTTGCTTGCTCAACATCATTCGTACCATTATCCTTGACAACATTATCATTAATATTAAGATTCAGATTCAGATTATTTCCATTTCCATCTACTTTATTATTCTCATTTATTTCAATTCCTATGGGGTGGCAGGAATTCTCTATATAAATTTGGTCTACTGTTTCTGTTTCCTTTTGTATCTGCTCTCCCAGCTCTTTTTCCATTTCGTCTTCTTTTGCATTCTCATTTATTTCAATTCCTATTGGAAAAATTTTCTGCTCCTTTTCCTCTCCATTCCCAATCATTTTACAGAGGTATAATTTATTCTTGTTACTACCACAGTATATCGCTTGGATACCAAACTCAAAGTTGCCCGACTTGAGAATTTGGAGACAGAATCTATACGACTTTTCTTTTTTAATAATACTTTTCGAATAAATACGAATTTTTTCATCTGAACGAGAGGTAACAATTGAATCTTCTTTCTCGAATTTTGCACACTTGATGGCCTTCCAAGAATTAGATAAGTCATAATCGGTCACCAAAATTGTAAATTTTTTTTTACTTTTGCTTTTGCATTTGCCATTTTCTTCTGTAAATTTGGATTTTATTTTTACAGTTATTGTATGCTTTCCAATTTTGGATACCAACGCAGACAAAATTATTGCCTTCTCGGTCAAACAATATTCTGCATTTTGGTATTTAATAATTTCATTTGATTGATCATCACTGATTCTACAATCCACCAATGGATCTGTAATTATTTGTTTCTTAAAATTTTTGAGAATTACTTTAAATTTAATTGTATCAAATAGAGCATAGCTGGTTTTTGTCAGTAATTGAATTTCAGACAACTTAAAATCAATCTTTGGTCTCGAGGTAATCCCATTTATCTCTTGGCATATATTCGATATATTTAAATAATAGCCAAGTAAGGGAAGAACTTTAACGCTTCCAAAATTTTTGTTATCTTGATCTTGGTTTACTAATTCATCAAGCTTCATAGACAATTTGATATACTGGTATTTGTCATCAATAATATCATTGTTTAAAATTTTGAGTGAGTTTTCAAAGTCGGTATATTTTTTTAACTCCTTTTTGAGATTTTCAGTTTCAACCTGATAACTTCCAATGTCCTTTTGGATTGTTACATACGTGTCCTTACAAATTTCTTCTAATTTGTCATAGAGATTCATTAGAATGTTGCAAAATGATTTGTCGATCTCCCTTTTTTGGTGGTCATAAATGGCTTCCAATTCCTTTAAATTCTGTTTGTCGCGTAACACATCCGTTTTGGTTTTCTTGTGGCTTTTTTTTGACTTTGACTTGTTCTTTTTTGTTTTTTCATGGTGGTGTTTTCTACTTGTTTTGTGATGTGATTTTTTTTTTTTTTCTTTTTTATGTTTTCTTTTGGGATTTTTTTTTTCCTTGTTTTCTTCGGTATCTTCGTCTTGGCCTTTTTCTTTGGCTTTCTCTTTTTCTTTTCTGTGTTTTCTATGATGTTTTCTTTTTTTTTTGTGATGGGATTTTTTTTTTTTTTTTTTATCTGTTTCATTTTTTTTTACGCCTACCTTTTCTTCGTCCGATTCTTCGTCTTTTTCCTCTTTTTCCTCTTCTGCTTCTTTTGTGTCATTGTCTTCATCTAGACTGTCAGCACTCTCTTCTTCTCTTTGATTTTGGTTTTTTGTTTCCAGATTTTTTTCGTCGGTTTCTTCGTATTCTTTTTTGATTTCTTTGAGATCTTTGTTTTCTTCTTCTAGTTCTTTTTCTTTTTTGTTTTGTGTTTTTTTCTTATTTTTATCTTTATGTTTTCTTTTGTGCTTTTTATTTTCTCTTTTTTTTTCGGTGCCTTCGTCTTTCTTTTTGTCTTTGGCTTTCTCTTTTTCTTTTCTATGTTTTCTATGATGTTTTCTTTTTTTTTTGTGATGGGATTTTTTTTTTTTTTTGTGTTTTTCTTTTTGTTTGTGATTTTTTGGTTTGTTATTCGTCTTGTTGACTGTTTCTTCTTCGCTTTCATTCGTACTACTCATTACAAAAATTTAAATGTTTCCAAAAAAAGAGAGAGAAAAAATGAATTAAAAAATAAATCATTTTATTTGATAAGGTTGTTTCTCTGTAATAATGGAGTGTTAAGGTTATTGTTTGTTGAAAAATATATTGAAACAATATTTTCATTCACTTTTGATAGATCTAAGGTGATAAGTTATTTTAAACTCTTTTAAAATTTAAAACATGTCTTTATTGTTTTTCCTTTTTAGAATTGATTAGTTTGTACTTTCTTTGATTTCGAGGGATTGTCTATTATGGAAATCGAAACGAAAATTTTTATTCATTTATTTTTTTTATTAAAATTACTGTTTTAAGAAAAATGTAAGTGAGAGAAGAAAAATAAAAAGTATTACTGTTGAGAGTAAAATGTTGGACGCAGAAAAATAATGGGACACCATTTTTAATTTGGAACCTTAGTAAAATTGATTTTTAATTTCTTTTATTTGTGAAATAACTAAAGAAAATAACAATAATCTACTTATTAGAATAAGGGTTAATGTAATTCTTCTTTTTCAAAACCTTATCTCTTACAATCTAAAACAAGTTTAAAAATTACCATTTTCAGAATTAATAGTAAACTTTACTAAAACTTGGATTATTGTTAAAATAGCATGATCTACTTTAGTTATCAACCATTTAAATGAGTATTCTACACATACCACAGATTAATGAACTTGTAACACATTTAAACCTGGATTTATATAAAATTCACCTGGATATCAATAGGATTTGATTTTCATTTTTAGTAATGTTCCCAATTAAAAATTGTGCCAAAATATTTTTCTTTAAACAGTTAATTTATTTTTTGATAATTTAATTGTAACAATGGTAAAAATAATCCATTTCACTAGAATTTTTTTGGTTAAATAAGAATTTAAATGAGGACTAAAACACTTTAATAAGTTTGTATACTATTTTAGATGATCTTAGTATTTATTAGTTCAAGATCCTTCAATTCTGTTGTTGTAAAACTAAATATTTCAATGTAAATTATAATAAATTTTTATTGGGATTATTTTAAAACACAATTCCTAAGGTTCTTTTCAAAATTATTTAATATACATATAATTTTTAATAAAGAAAAGCTTTTACTATTAATTGTAAAATAAAAAAATCAAAATTATCATTCAGCTATCCCAAAAAATTACCATAGCAAGTAGTAAAATAAAACCATCAAAAGTCCCAATTCTAAAAGGAAATTAAAAATTTAATCCAATTTAGTATTTAAAAATTTAAAATTTTCCTGGATTTATAAAACTTTTTTTAAAAAGCTGAATGAAAATTTTGTTCCATTCCTTTAGCAACAAATAGTATAACTAATTAAGTCAAACTACAATAAAATACATTAATACAATAAATCGTTTTTATTTTTTTTTATAGTCTCCAATATTTGAGATTAAAATTAATATTCAATTTTTTATTATTTCGATGGAATCAAAAAAGAAAAAGAAAAAAGAAAAATCAAAAAATTAGTTTAATTCCGCTTGTTGTTGTTGTTGGAAAAGGAGGAAATAATTAAGAAACAGTCCCGAAATAATTATGATAGATTTTATTCAGGGTATTTTGATTTAAAGAAAATATTTTATAATTGTACAGTTGTGTAAATAACCCGTGTTGACAACCTTCAACCCATTACAAAAATAAAACTCCTGTTTTTTTTTCTGACGCGGGTATTAGAAGATAGGAAGACTCGGGTATATTCTTGGTTCGGGTTTAAATTGAGTTTAGAGATTAGATCTTTGATTAATTGAAATGGTTAAAAATAATATTAAATACTTTTGTTTCCAAAATTTCTTTATATTTTACAATATTTCTGAGATTATTAATGATTTTTTTATCAAAATTCTGAAAATGAAATTTTGGTTATTTTTATTGTCAAAAAATTACATTTTAACCTTTTTATATCTTCATGATTCTTTTTTAAAATTTATTTAAAGAACCTCATTTCACGTTTATATACTATTTTCACCCCATTGATCTGTTTCGTTTATTTCGACAGTCAGGTAATATTTTTTGCATGGGTTAAATTTTAGTAAAGTGTTAAAATAAAAAACATGGGTTATTTACACCACTGTAGATGATAGAACTAATATGTGATAAATTACAATTTATACTACCTTTTTTTTTAATTTTTTTGTTTTTAAATCAGAAATATCGAGTGAAAAGTTTAAATTCGAAATAAATTCTTATACGCTCTTGAAAGTAATTTTTTATTAATCTTTTAATTTTATTTTTTTTTATTTTATTTATTCTCTTTTTTTCAATTATTATTAGAACTACTTTATTGAACTAGAAGGTCAGAAGTTAAAATTTCAAAATACCTTTTTTCAATAATGAAAAAAAAAAAAAAAAAAGATTTGTAATCCAGGAAATGGACCTGATTACAACCTCTTATCAAAATACACATTAACATTAGATAAAGTGCTTTGGTTTTACAAAAGTCAAAAAATTCAAAATGAATTTCGAATTTCTAGTTGTTTTTCTACATACAAAAAAATTTTTTAAATAATTTATTTCAAGACTGGAAATCTTGTTAGGTTTATTAATTGTTAAGATTTTTAACCTTGAGGAAATCCTCAAAATGACAACTAATTTAGAAACTACCCATTACGTAAGGTAATTTTTTTTTTTATGGTATTATTTTGGTTTTGTAATATTTCAATCATTATCTTAGCAAATAAATATAATTGGGGTAGAGGTGATTAAACAAATGAATATTTTGCTGGAATTTTAACAACAATCCATCAATTAAATTCAGATCTATTAAACAAAAATTTTTTGTTCCTTAAAGTTTGAAATAAGTCATTTTCTGTTTTTCAAAACAAAAATTTCAATTTTAACAAATACTTTAAACAATTTATTTGTTCTTATTCATAAGAAATGTACAAAGAATTTATATTATTTTTGTCACTTAAAAATTAATTTTGAATATTGAAAATTAGTTACTTATTTCCCAAATGTCATTGATAAAATTTTATTTTCAAAAATGAAATTTATTCTGATATCAAAAACACAATTTATTTCAAAATAAATTTTGTTATATGGCTTTTAAGCTTTAATTTTTAGAACAATCTATCTTAAAGTATTACAATTATTTTACAATATGTCGAATAAATCAATTTATTAGTTGTACAAAAAAATTATCTTAAAAAAAGAAAAAAAATCTTAATATTAATATTTCTGGTAATAAAGAAATGTTGATGTATAATAATAATCAAAATGATAATAAAAGTGGTAAAAACTTTTTATAATGTACCAAATAAAATGAATTTAATCTTTTTCTTTTTCACTTTATTTGAGAAGAAAAAAATTGATCTCATTATAATAAATTGCTTTTCTGAGGTTTCTTAGTCGATCAGAATTTTTTGAGACTTGGCATCGACAAAATTTGTATGCAGAGAAAATCACCAATTAAAATTTTTTAAAATTTTGTTGAAGAGGACAAGACTGATCTTTAAAAAATATTTTTTATTCCTTTTTTTGCTTCTCCAAACATTTTTAAAGTACAAAGCAGAAGATCTTCTTAATACTGTTTCAATTTGAATGTTCTATATTCAGATCAATTTATGAAGAGTTTATTGATTTTACTCAAAAAAAACAATAATCAATCAAATTAACCAAATTATCTTCAGTTTTTTCCCAATTCTTAATTTGACTCAATTTGATTTAAAAATTGATTAATACGACTGATTTTAATCAATATTTCAAAAATTTTATAGTTACCAGGTTTGAAAAAAATTTGTTGATAAGAAAATTTAAAAAATAAAAAAAAAAAAATCATTATTCTTTTATTTTGAAGAAAAATTTTTAAAATAAAGTGGAACTGGAGTATTCTTTTTGAGAATGTTGCTGGATTTTATAATTTCATTGACAATTCAGAAATTGTTTCCAAAAGTAAAAAAAAAAATTGATAACTGAATTATTTAAAAAAATTTTTTTTTTTTAATCTTTAGTTCAAATAAAAGATTTATATATTCAAAACAATAAATTTCAAATAAAGCCATATTTGTAATATAAATTTTGATTTAGGATTTTCATTATTTTATATTATAAGGATTATATAAAACATTTGATCGAAATAAATAAATCTTTTGTTATCCTAAAATTTAATTAATAACTTGAAAAAAGATATTTAAAATTAAAAAAAAAAAATTTTTTTTTGGTATTCATAAATATTGCATATTTCAAGGAAATTTTTGATTTTTTGGCAAAAAAAAATTAGTTATTAATACACTTTATTCCTTTTAATAGTTTTATTGGCATTCTATTCTTGTTTTTTTCATGATCTATAATATTATTCCTATCATTCTATTTAATTTATTAAATAATAAACACAAGTAAATATCAAGAAAAAGTAAAATAGAAACAAGAAAAGGTATGTTAAATATAAAAAAAAAAAAAAAATTGAAATTAAATGAATTACTTTGAAAATAAAAAAAACTAAATTTAATAAAAAAATAAAATAAAATTTACAAAAGGGATGCTAATCTAATTCTAAAAAATATTTGAATTATTTTTTAAAATTTTGTGACAATCCAAATTCATCCTGAGAAAAAAACTGAGATTGGCTTTGAGAAGACCTTAAGCTTTGTTGAGTATTCATTTGTGTATGGAATTGTTGTATTTGTGATAATTCTGATTGACTTGAATTATTATAATCATAATCATTATCTTGGGTATTGTTGTTTTTATAATTATAATTATCACCATAACCATATCTATTTCTATTATTCCTATTGTTATAATTCCTATTATTATAATTGCGATTATTAAAATCATTATTATTATTATTGCGATTATTATTATCATTATTATAATTCTGATTCCTATTATTATTACTATTTTGATGATAGCCAGATTGTGGACCGAAAAATCTTTTATTTTTAAATCTTCTAGGCACGGAAAGTTCGCCAACAAAAGGTTTTAAATTATTTAAGGGGCCCTGTACAAGGCAATCTACATCTTTAAAATGGGAAAGGAGGTTATTCCAAATGGTTTGCTTTGATAAAACTTTTGCATTGCCAATCATGATCAAGCCATACCTGGCCCTTGTTAAGGAGACATTTAATCTTCGGGGATCATTTAAAAATCCAATACCCTGGTGTTCGTTTGATCTTACACAGGACATGACGATATAATCCTTTTCTCTGCCTTGGAATGAATCAACGCTTGCGACTTCAATTGATTTGTATAAAGCTTTATTAAGTGGGCCATTTCTTTGCATGTAGCTTACGATATAGGCTCTTTGCCCCTCGTACGGTGTAATAATACCAATTTTATCAGAATTGATTCCGATTCTGAAAAAGTATGTAATAATTTTTTCAACGATCGAGGCCTCGTTTTGATTTAAAAAGGACGTACTCGAAGCCGAGATTTCTTCCTTCCCGGTGGAATTGTAAAAAAACATTGGGGTATTGTTAACTGGCCATGGGAACGTTTTCCCGGTTTCCTTTCTTTCTTCAATTGTTACACCATTCTGTAGAATACCCTCATAAAAGGTATTTGAGGGGAACTCTGAGAGGCAGGGGTGCATTCTATATTGCACCTTGAGCACGATGGGCTTGATTCCCATAATGATGAGCCTTTCAAATAGCGATTGGGTCAATCCAGCTTTCCTAGCTTCTGTGCACATAATTACTGGGCCTAATTGGCAGTGATCGCCTACAAACACAACCTTTTTGGCACCAAGAACGAGTGGGATCAGGCATTCGGGCTCCGTCGCCTGTGTACTTTCGTCAATGAGCACCTGAGGAAATTTGTATACCTTTAATCGTTTATCACCCGCGCTTACACAGGTAACACAAATGACATCTGCTTTATCTAAAATGATTTTTTCAATTCTTCTTTTGAGTGCTTTGTACTTTTTGATTTGGTTTTGTGACAGCTCAATCCCATTTTCCATTTTTTTTTTCAATGTGTCAAATTCAGAAAAACCCAGTCTTCCTGATTTTGCTACCTGGTGGTGTAGCGTTAAAAAGTCGACCTGTGAGCCAATAGACTCCCTCGATTTGGCGCATAATCGTACAACTTTGAGGCCAGTGGCATGGATTTTTTCAGTCAACTGATCAACAGCAACATTACTTGGTGCGCAGACAAGAATTTTTTTTTTGTCCTTCCTCATTTTACACAAGTGATAAACGATGGCACTCGAAACTACAGTTTTCCCGGTTCCAGGTGGTCCTTGGATCAAACTAAAATCCTGCTTTAGTACTAATTTAACTGCATTAACTTGTGAATGATTTAAATTTGGTAAGCCCTTTGGCGAATATTGCTTGGGACGATAATTAATTGTTTTTTCTTTAGGGCTTTGTTTGCTGTTTCTGTTGTTTCTGTTGTTTCTGCTGTTTCTGCTGCTTCTGCTGTTTCTGCTATTTTTAGAGGCCATTTTGGTGTTGATCCTTTTTTTAGGATATTGCTTTTTCTTATTTTTAAGGGACTTCTGTTTTTTAATTTCTTCATCCGAGTCACTTTCAAAAAATGAATCGTCATCACTACTATCATCGTCATCTGAATTGTCGTCATCATCGTCGTATGCATTAAAGCTCGTGTTATTATTTTTTTTTTCAAATTTGCCAAGAAATTTGTTTCTAATAGAAGAGCTCATGCAATTGGTTTTTAAGGCAAAGGATTTTAGGGCGTACTTCATTCGATCGAAAGGAGTTGATCGCCAAACAAATTTTACCCGATAATTGTTAGTCCAATACAATGGTACATTTCCTTTCCTCATCTGAATTACAACCTCTTCGTCGGGCGTTAATTTTAGGATGTGCCCTGTCGTCTCCCAGGCCTTGTGCTTTTCGTCTTTATCATGAATAATGCGTAGCTCGTCGCCAATTACTAATCGAAATTCATTTTCCTTTTGGGGGAAAATAAATGTTGCAATATATTTTCTCTTACCGTTCGATTCCCAACGGAGATTAATGCCCTCTTTGTGGCGTGACTCCTTCTTGTCTTTGTCATGATCTTCCTCAAATTTCACCAAGGGCAAAAAAATGTCTTTATATTCGTTAACGCTGTCATAATTGATCTTCACGTGCAAAATCTCTTGGTCGATCTTGACATTCCCCAATTCCTCAATTTTCACTTTTGGATCCTTTTTCCAAACCTGCTCCAACCGATCAATCTCATTCTTTGTAATCATCCTTGTGTGCTTCTTTTCTTCTTCATTTGGGGACCTTGCAATCCATGATAATAAACACCGATCCTGAATTAAGGGCTTCCACGAATGTGAATTGAAAACATTAGGATCCAAATTATTCTTCCTTGAGCAGGGCTCGCGGCATAAAAAGACCACAGTAGTCTTTTCGGCATCTGGAATGAATCCCAGAATAAAAAGATTCTTCGATCCGCACGAATAGCACTCAATCGGAATCGTGCCTAAGAGCCCCTGTGGGTGCAAATTAACCTCCTTTTTCCTTGACTTAACCAAGTGGTGAATGATATGTGAGCCAGATGTGTTGCCTCTCCCATTACAAAACCACTTTTGTGTATACGCACATTGAACTAAACACTGTGGTACTGTACACCCACAAAAGGAGCAATTCGGAACCGACTTTTCATATCCTCTCGAATTTGTCGAATCAAAATTTAAAGGATGGGTTGTCTCAGTTAATCCTAAAAACATCCCTTCGTTCCCTTCGTTGGTTTGCCTGTTTATATTTGTTTCTTTGGAATAGTATTCCTCATTGTTGTAATTCATAAAATTTTGTTCATAAGCCCCTTTTTCTTGTTGTTTTTCTGTTTCTGTTTCTTTTTGTTTTTCTTTTTCTTTTTCTTGATTGTTTTGGAATTTTAGTTCTGTTTCAAATCCGTATTCATTTCGTGAGTAAAAATTCTCAAGGTTACCATTGCTTTTTGTTAACTCCTCGTTATTGTCATCGTCACTGTATTTGCTTTTGTTCTCATTTTCTTCACTAGACTCATCTTCATAAAAGTTTAACTTGTTTTGTTGGTTTTCATCATCAGAAAAAAGATTGGGATTTTGGAAGTGATTTGAAAAATCATTATTTAATTTTGTTTGCTGTTTTTCTTGTTCTTGTTTTTGTTCTTGTTCTTGTTCATTTTCAAAATTAAGACCATCAATTTTTTTAGTTAAAACTTCTTCTTCTTTTTCTTCCAAGTTTTCGGAACTTAATTCTTCTGGAGAATCAGAATCAAAAGACAATTCGTTATTTCCATCGAGATCTAAAAAACTATAATTAGTCATCTTTTTTTTGTTTTTTTTTATTTTGTTTTTTTTTTATGTTTTGTTGTTTTTTAAATTTGGTTTCGAAGGAATATTTTGGGATTTAATAATAATTTTCAAGTGAAACAAAATAGCTTGGAAATAAAATAAAATTATTACTTTACAGTTTTTGTTTTTTTAAACCAAAAAAAATAAAAGTAAAAAAATGATCTAGTAATTTTGCAAAGATATGATTCAAGTGGTTAAAAAGTGATATTCAATCTCCTTGAAAAGAGTGAGTGAAAAGACGTGAAGCAACGTGAATAACACTGAAAATAATTTGTGAAAAGAGAATATGTTTTCCAAAACAGCAAAAATGTGTTTGTGATTTTTTTAATTTGTATTATTCGATCTTTTGTTCGAATGAATCAGTGTTTTTTGAAATTTCCTGAAAAGTTTTTAAAAAGAAGCAATTCTTTGTTAAGTAGAATTGAGAGGTTTTTTTAAGAATAAAAGATACTGTAACTTTTTTTGGTTTAAATTATTTTTCGATTGAAGTTAAAACATTGAGGAGAGAACAACAACTCATAATAATGAACTAAAATTGATCGACAAACTCTAACAAATTGTTTAAAAGGATATATATACAATTTTTTAAGGGATTAATGTTAGACACTTGGAAAATAAACTTTTCAAGAAAGGTTGTAAAAATAATATGTTTAAAAAAGTTTAAGGGATGAGTACTTTCCGACAACAAGCAAAATTTTAAAATATGTTATTGGTGGTATTGTTTACTTACAAATTTTGTCGATGCCAAGTGTCAAAAAATTCTGATCGACCAAGAAAGCCATAAAAGAAAAATAGTATTGTTATGAGATCAATTTTTTTTTTCCATTTTTTTTGAAAAAGAAAAACTAAACCACGGTCCAAAAATTTGGACACACCCAAAATCAAAAATAGCAAAAAAAAAACCCAATTTATTGTATTTTCCCAAACCTAATATAAAACCACATTTAAGTAACAAGGTATTAATGTTTTTATAAGTAATCATTTTCATCCAAATAAAAGAAAAAAATTTAAAACTCAAAAATAAAAACAGGTGTGTTTAATATAATGAAACGAGCGGAACAAAAAATGTATTAGTAAATTTGTTGAAATTTCACCAACAATTGTTTATCGATCAAATGATAAGATACAATCTACGAATTGTATTTGATTTTCCAATTTAACAAACTCAACCCTAGCCTTCTATCGTCCATCAAAAAAAAATTCCAGATCTAACGAAACAGATTACCTAACTGCAAAAAAGGAAATGAAAACAAAACAAAAAGGACAAAAAATGAAATTGTTTGTAAAATCAAAATTCTTTCCAATTTGAATATAAAGTACAGTAATAATGTTCTTTCAACTGTTTAAACTGTGTCCAAATTTTTGGAATCTAGTTTATTAAATATATTTTATTTCACACATTATAAAAAGTTTTTACCCCTTTTATTGTCATTTTATTCATTGTTGTATAACAAATCTTTGTTACCAGTAATATTAATATAAAGATTTTTTTTTCAATTTTGAGATAAAACTTTTGGTTAATCAAAAAAAAGATTTATTCAACAGATTATTAAATATTTTTATTCTTTTTTAAGAAGGATAGAAATAATAATCAAAGTTTTATGGCCATTTAAAAATTTTACTCAGAAATTTTGTTTTTGTTTTAAGATGAAATTCTATTTTTCAAAATAAACTTTTCTTGAAGGTATTTGGGAATTAGTTAATTTTATCTCCTCAAAATTCAAAAACATTTTTTTTCTGCCAAAAATGATTTAAATTGTTAGAAGGATTCTTGTGAATAAGACCAAACAATTTAACCAAAAAATTTTTTTGTAATTTTTTTTCATTTTTTCAAAACGAGATAAAGTACCTTTTTCAAACTATTAAAGATATTAATTTTTTGGCATAATAAATCTCAATTTAATTGATAAGCTTGTAGTTAAACTTCTGCCGAATATTCATTTATTGAATCACCTATACTTCAATTAATTTTATTGCTAAGATTTGAATTTAAATATTAATCAGAGAAAAATAACAAAATAAAAAAATGCTTTCGAAATCAATACTTTTCAACATAAAAAGAAAAATATTGTTTTCCCATTTTCAAGGATTAACTTAATTATTAATAAAAATAATATGTTAATTTTTTTCGTTTTATATTGGAAACAGGCAAATGTTGAATTTCAAAAAAAGAGACTCAAATTAATAAATTATTTAAATACGGTTAACCCATCCTTTTCATAAGCAAAAACACAACATATATAAAAAAATTTTCGAAGAAATTGAAAAGATTTTATTTTATTTTTAAAAAATACAACTCCCTTAAACTATTTTTAAATAAAAAAATGTATTTTTTTATATAGAATACCTATACATTAACTGATCAAAGAATAAACCAAAAAATAACATAATTAAAAATATTATTGATTTCTTAAAGTTCTATTATTTAAAACAGAAATTCGAAAAATGAAGGATCAAATTGGAAAATTTATCTCAAAAAATAGAAACACTTTTTAAAGATTTTTTTGACAAAAAAACAAAAAAATTACAATAAAATTTTCAATTCCGAAAAAATTTGAGATAGTTCAATTCCTATTTAAAATTTTATAGAAAATATCAATGAGTTCAATTCCAAAATTAATTTGAACTTGGGTAGTGAATCAGATGTTGCATTGGAATTAAAAGAAAAAAAAACACTAATTTTATTTTGAAACTTCGGATTTATTCTCCAGGTACCTATAATTTTATTCAATATATAATGATTTTATATTTTTATTAAAAAAATTCTTTTTAAATCAACCAATTTATCCTTTTCAAAGAATAATTAATGAAACGAAGTATGTTTTTGATTTTATCTCATATTTTTAATTGAGTATTTTCCAGAATATAACTTTTTTTAACGAATACTTTTTACAAATTTTGAAATTTTCTAATCAAAATCTTTGAATTTTGAAGTAGCACGAGATAAAACCAATTCACTTTCAAAATTGAATTTTTATGAAGAATTTATTATAAAAAGTCTTTTTCAAAAATGCCCAGAAGTAAAAAAAAAACTGAGAATATAAAAGTAATCTCTTCAAAAAGACAATAACCTTTTCAAGAACTATATATTACTTCATTTATTATTTTTTTCATGAATTTTTATACCAGGATTTAGCCCATAACTGTATTATTATTTTAATTGGGAGCTGAAGAAGAAAATATCTTCTGTTTTAGTTATTTTATTGTTTGTTTAGTTTATTTCTTTTATCTTTAATAAAACAGATATCAAATAACTTTCTTTATTTGTATGTAGTTGAGAAAATAAACAATATATTTTTTTTTGAGAGGGTGATATTTATATAGCCCAGAAAGAATAATATTTTGTTTATTGCCCCAACAATGAGTCAAAATGTGTGAGTTATAATTTGTTGAAATAGTGTGGATCTTCAATGAAAAAAAATTAAATAAAAAAAAAATAAAAAAAAAATTCTTTGTAGTTTTTCTTTCTTTTTAGATCTTTCAAACTAGACAAATTTTTCTATTCTTTAAAACTGTTTTAAAACAAGAGATTTTAAACAAAAAAAAGTAATTGTTTCTAAATCTCAACCATTTTCAAAAGTTATTTTCTTCATCCCTTTTAAATTCTCGAAATAGATAACATTCATCCAAAAACAACACCTTTTTAATATTCTATGTTTTTAATAAAAAAACAAAACTGGTTAATTAATATCTAGAGAAAATTAACATTTCTTCTATTCCCCTACCTCTTCCTTTTTTTGATATTAAGATACCATTTCCAAAAACTCAAATAATTATTTCACAAATAAGTAAAAAATGGAGAAAAATTCAATAATACTCATAATCAGAAGAGTATTATTAAATAAAGATCTTTTTTCCAAGAAATAACCAATATAAATAAGACTAGAAAATAAGTTATTTTTTATCATTTTTTTTCACTTAGGTTTCAAAAAAATAATAACTTTATTATGGATACATACAATTACAAACCAGGTACTTTTCCTTTATTCAGTTTAATTGAATAGTTGGTCATTAAAGTACATTGGGAGGTAGTTGTATAAAAATTTAGATAATTTCTTTTTTTCTCTTTAATCTCTCATTTACTTTAACCATTTACATTTTTTATATAAAATTTCTCTATTTTTTAAAAAAAGTTACTCCTAAAGCTGAGTTACAGTATCTCTTCCTTAAAACATAATAACTTGATCTTTTTTCTTTGTAACTCTTTTCCCAATCATCAAGAAAATTTATTATGGGAAAAAATGGGATTACAATAAAAAAATTTTCATTTTTGATTCTTTTTTGAAATAGTGTTTTTTACCTATTTAAGAGATCTGATTATCTGGTTTACCTATAAAATATGTTGATCCCTTTTTTCTTTAAATTGAAAGTTTTCCAAATCTTTAATTTTTTGATTTTTTAGAAAATTCAAAAGTTATTATTGTAAAAAAAAAATGAAAAAGAAAAAAAAAATATTAAAAAAAAATGAAATATGTTTTTCAATTATATTGTTAATTGTTTAGCTGATGGACTTTATTGTGTGATCTGGAGTTATGACATTTTTGTTTTTAATCCAATTTTTTAAAAAATAAAAGATTTTTTTTTTGAAAAGGAGAAGCAAAAAAAAAATAAGAATATGGATTAATTTTTGTTAAATATTAGAAAAAACTATTTTTTTTAAATTTTATAAAATTATTTTAGCAATCAAAAAATTAAAATTAAAATAAAAATAAATGTAAAAAAAAGGCAATAAAAATGCTGAGGGTAAAAAAAATTAATTTTTCTTTTTCTTTTTTCTTTTCTTTTTCTTTTCAGATGATTTAGTTTTTTCTTCACCACTTCCTTTATTTAATAAAGTTCCTATCAGTTCTTTAAGTGGAGCCAATTCTTTTTTGTCAACCAATTTAAATTCATTAACAAAATATATGAAATGTTTAAAGCTAGTGTTTAAATGTGCTTCTTCTCCTAAGGTTACAATTTGTGAAAAGTGATCATGATACATATGTGCGTATACTCTAAAAAGTCTTTTAAAAATATTTTTTACAATATTTGCAAAGTTTTTTGGGAAAGGGTCACCTAAATAAGTAAAATAATTATTAGAATCAATCAGATAAGCATATAAAGAGAAAAAAATTAAATAAAAATAGAAATTAAATTGAATGAAAAAATTTTGTTAATGAGAATAAAAAATTTTTTAAAATTAATTTATGATGTTTTTTTTTAATTTTTTTTTTTCAATTTCACTTTTATTTACGAAAATTTTTATTCTTTAAATTTTGCTAGTATGAAAAAATAAAATTGAAAATTCCAAGTTCAACAAAACTACTACTTCAATTAACATTCCATCCTTAGTCATAAATTTTATTTTCACAATATAATCAAAATTCCAGTTCTTAAAAATCTTGAGGCTATTGTATTTATTGTTGTTATTAGTAGGATTTTTTAAAAGTCTCTAGTCTAGAAAAAAAGATCTATTTTGGGGTAGAAAATAAACTGATCGATGTGACAATGAATTTTAGTTTTAAATCCAACTTTAGGATATTTTTTTGAATAGATAATAACTAATAGTTTTGAAAACACACTTATCATCTGAAAAAACTCAATTACGGAAAAAAAATAACTGATGGTAAATATTGAAAGTGTCCATAGAATTTTTTTTAATTTTTGGAATAAAAAGAAAATTTCAAAAATTTTCAGTTTATTACAAAAATTAAAAAAAACTTAACGGCACTTTTCCAATATTTAAATCAAAAAATAAATCCTTTATAGTCAAAAAAATTGCTTCCCCATTTGAAAGATATTTATTAAATTTAAAATGTTTTTGATAGATAAAAAAATAACCTCTTAACTGTGAAAAAAGAAGGTTTTCAAAATTTTTTACGATCAAATTTTAAAAAAAATCTTAATAGAACCTGAAAGATTGGATTTTTCAACTTAAATTGAAAAATATTTATTAAAAATAATTTTTAAACAATGATCTCTTTTTAATCAATAATGTTTATTTATTGTGAAGTTATTTAAAAGGGGAAAAATTAGCAATTGTTTAATTTTTTTTTTTGAAAAAGTATTTTCAGGATCGTGTTACTTCTCTATTGAATGCTTAGGTATTTTATTTTTATATTCTTATTTGATCTCTTCAAAGAAGTGGAGATTCATTATTATTATTATATTATATTTAACTAGTCGATTTGAAAATTTGTAAATTACATCAAAATGTATTTAGTAAATCAAAATATTTTATCATTTAGAATTTTCATTTTTCTTTGCAAAGATTAACTACAAGTATAATTTGGTCAAGATAACCAAATAAAACAAAATGTGTAGATTTGTTTAAAATCATTGAAAATTATCAATTTTTTTTTTTTTAATTTTTCTAATTTTTGTTTCAAAATTTTACAATAAAATTTATTTTTACAAATATTAAAATTGTTACCAACACTTTTACTTTTTGAATAAAAAATAACATTATTTTTTTTATAAAAATTTATAATTATACTGCTTATGACTGTTGAAAGAAAGTGAAAATATGTTAAAAAGTTTTTTTAACAACTTAATATTTCAAAAAAGTGAAAATATTATCAAAATTTTAACTTTTGATTAAAAAAAAAGTTTTGATAAAGTTAAAACATTTTTATTTTTTTACATTTTTTCCTTTTATTAATTCCTTATAAGCTAAATTTCAAAATTAGTGACAAACTTTTTTATTATTAGTTTAATCTCTTTTTGTTTGTCTTTCAAAAAATAAAATGATTACACTATCTTTTTATTTATTAATCGATATTGGTTATTATCTCTAAAAACTTTTTTAAAATTCATTATTTTTTCAAAAAAAAAAAACAATTAAGGGAGTAGTCATTTTTGAAAATTAAATGAAATCTTTTCAAGATCTTCAAAATTTTTTTTTTTGTAATTTATATTTCGACTTATAAAACGGATGAGTTAACCCCATTTAAACAATTTATTGATTTGAGTCTCTTGTTTGAAATCCAAAATTTGCATGATTTCAATATAAAACCAAAAAAAGTAGCATATTATTTTGTTTAAGAATCGAGTTAATCCTTGAAAATGGGAAAAAAATATTTTTCTTTTTATGTTGGAAAGTCTTGATTTCGAAAGCAATTTTTTTATTTTATTAATATTTTTCTTTGATTAATATTTCAATTCAAATCTTAGCCAATAAAATTAATTGAAGTATAGGTGATTCAATAAATAAATATTTGGCAGAATTCTAACTACAAGTTTATCAATTAAATTGAGATTTATTATGCCAAAAAATTTTTTTCTTCAATGTTTTGAAAAAGTTCTTTTCTGGTTTTTTAACAAATTGTTTATTTTGAAAAACTTTTTTTACAAATTATTTGGTCTTATACACAAGAATCCTTATAACAATTCAATTCATTTTTGACAGAAAAAAAATGTTTTTGAATTTTGAGGAGATAAAATTAACTAATTCCCAAATATCTTCATGAAAAGTTTATTTTGAAAAATCAAATTTTATCTTAAAACAAAAACAAAATTTCAGGGTAAAATTTTTAAATGAACATAAAACTTTGATTATTATAACTATCCTTCTAAAAAAAATAAAATTATTTTTTAATCCGTTGAATATATCTTTTTTTTGGTTAAGCAAAAGTTTTATCTCAAAATTGAAAAAAAAATCTTTATATTAATATTACTGGTAACAAAGACTTGTTATAGTATAATAATGATCAAAATGATAATAAACGGGGCAAAAACTTTTTATAATGTGTGAAATAAAATAAATTTAATAGTGTTCCTTTTTCAATAAAAAATGGATTAAAAAAATTGATCTCACTAAACTAATTTTCATTTATGGCTTTCTTAGTTGATCAGAATTTTTTGACACTTGGGATATACAAAATTTGTAAGTAGAGAATACCACCAATAACATATTTTAAAATTTTGCCTTGTTGTCGTAGATGACTGATCCCTTACATAAATTTTTTTCTGATGAAAAATCTGTAACTATTTTTGAAATTTAGCTTATTTAACGATTCTGGAAACAAAGTTTTTGAGTTTTTTAATTGTAAAAATTAATATAACTGTGGGAAATCAAAAGCAAGATCAATTAATAACATAAAAAATGGATTATTACATCAAAAAATAAAACTAAAATTCAAAATTTTGGGCACGGTTAAAATAATTTTTAGAATCACAATACTACAGTTTCCTTCAATTGGAAATAATTTTGATTTTGATAAGTATTTGGATCATTTTTTGCCTTTTCAATTCTGTTTTGATTTCAATTTTCCAGTTATGAATCTATTTGGTTAACACTCTGATATTTGATTTTATTAGATAAAATGTTATTAGAATTATTATAATAAAAATTTCAGATCTATGTCAGTTCCACTTTTAAGGAACAAACTTGCACCGAAATTTAAGGCTTGATTAAAAATCTCAATTTTAAGACACAAAATTTGGATTCTTTTGACATAAATTATTTTGTGAATAAAAAAAAATTCCAAAAAATGTTCCGTAATTTGAGATTTTTTATCAAGCCTTAACTTTCGTTGAAAGTTGGTGTCTTAAAAGTGGAACTGACTGTATTAAATTGTAGAAATATTCCCTCTTTTGGGCAATGTTTCAAAAATAATACACGTCATCAATCTCAAAAAGTATCCAATAAATTTTATTCTTAGATATCCCAAATAATTCATTTTAATATAATAAGTTATCTTCTTGTTGGCTGAAATCATTTTGTGGATTTTGTTTATCTAAAATTTGAAATTTATTTGTCAAATAAATTAAAAAACTTTATTCAAATAAATTGTAATTTTTGACAAATAAAAATATGAAAAGAAATGAAATTTTTAAAAGAGAAACAATTACAATAATCTCCAAAAAAAAAAAAAAAAACAACTAGAACAACACAACCCTTTCATTTTTACATTTGTTTTGAAATATTTGAAAGATAAGAAGAATTATTATCCATATGAAGAAACACTGAAAATTGAAAATCAGACAATAATCTTGTTTGACTTAACAAAAAGTTACATACTTTGTTGATCAACTCATTTCCAAAAAAGAAACTCTTTCAAACATTCCTCCCTTAAGGGACTAGTCTCCATTATTTTTTTTTTTTGACCAATTTCTAAATAAGGATTCCTTACTATTTGTTTTAAAAACAATGGAACAAAATTTTCATTCAGGTTTCCAAAAAAAGATTTTTAAATCATGTTACCATTTCGAATTTTTGATATCTTAAAACCCTCTTAAATTATTAATTTTCCCTTTGGGGATTGGGGACTTTTGATGATTTATTTACGTTCTTGGGATGTGATTATTTTTTGGAAAGCTGAATGAAAATCTTTGAACTCTGTATTTTACAATTAACAGTATCTAGAAATATGTTTAATATTGAAAATAAACAAGGGTCTTTCAAATCAAAGTAATTGGCAAAAAATTTTCACAATCTCTATTAAATTTAGGTAAAAAAATTTAATAGAGACTAGTCCCTTAACAAAAAAAACAAATTGTTTCCAAACAAAGGAAAACTAAATTTAAAATATTAATCGGGGTCTGTTCGTTTGAATTTACCAGTACCCGGGATAAAATACCCAAACTTGTTTTTTTAAATTTTCAACTTTTAGCTTGACTAATTTGAAGCAGTAACTTTCCAAAATTTTGAAATCAAAAACCAAATAATCAGAATAATTTGACAAATAAAAAAAAATAAAAAAAAAAACATGATCTAAAACTAAAATTAATCGAATTTGCAAATTGGAAAAAGGAATAAAACACCATAAAACAATAAAAATATAAAGATTAAAAAAAAAAATGAACAATTACCCATTCTTGATGGAAAGACTTCATCATTATCAAGAAATCCTTGGATCCATGTCATCAAACGATCAATATAATCCGGAGCTGTGACCCTAAGAGGCTTTTTTACTGTTTTTTTTTTTTTTTATTAACAATATTAAAAAAATTGAAAAAAAAAACAAAAGGTTTTTTTGGTGAAAAAATTCAGGGTGCAAAAGGGAAAAATCAAAAAAAAATATTTGTATTCTGGGTTGTTTTTGATCAGCTTCAATGGGACTTTAATTAAAAAATGAATAAGAAGGAAATTTTTATGTGCATTTCTTTTCTGTTTAACCTTCCCAAACAGCCCGATCAACAAAACAAACGAAAACTTTCTTTGGAAATAAAGAGAAAAAAATAAATACCTGTAACACCATCTGCCCAATGGTATTCATATTTTCTACCAGCTGACATTACCGAACAGCTTTCGTTTGTACAGTAATCAGTGATTGTTCCATAGAGCATGTTTATTTGGTTATAAAAATCAACAGCTAAAGATTTGGAATTAAAAAGATTCCGAAAGACGGAAAATATCAAATAAAAAGATGTAATCAGAAAAGTGAAATCATCCAAAACAAACTCAAATAAACACATTCGTTTTGTGGGTTATTTGATCTTTTGTCACAGAGATTGAAAAGGAAAATACAAAAAAATATAAAGATGAAATTATTATACTGTTTACTGCAAGCCATTCATTAAGATCTTCACCTTCAGGAAGCGCAACTGCAAGTTGTAAATTACCAGAACCTAAAGTTGCCTCTGCATATTTTTTTAGTTGGTACTGTTTTGTTCCTTCTGGGATACGCTTTTTTGGTTTAAAAGTTGCGTTTTTTTTGAAAATATTCATTTTTTTTAAGGTGAAAACAAGAGAAAAAAATGAAAATCAAGATCAAACACAAAAAATATTTTCTTTGGAAAATCCTCTCTTTAAATTTTCAAATCTTGTTTCTTCGTTTTCACATTTCATATTAAAAAAACTTTGAAGATGATTCTTTTGAAGTTTTTACTCCTTATGTTTTTTTTTTTTTAGTTTCCTTTTTACTGATTTGATTTTTACTCTTTTCTCACTGGCAATTTTTAATGTTCTTAAAAAAGTCATGGAATAAAATTGAAACTAACTTGTGGTCGATATTTCAGAGTTTGATAAATCTTTTCTCGAAATGACGGGTTTCCAGCGTCAAGAAGTATAAAATTAAAATATGCTTTTATTGTAGGTAAATCATATTATTTTTTCGTGTTGAAATGGCTCTTTATTTTTTGATTTGTAAAAAAATACATAAAAGTCGAGCATCATCAATTTGGAAATGATCTATGTATTAGAAAAAAGTCACAAAGAATTTTGGAAAAAATTCGATATTTCGAGACAAATATAAATGCAGATTTACTAGTGTTTAGAAATAAAAGTTACAATATGTCAATCTTAAATTTGTAGTAAAATGTCGATTTATGTTATAAAACTCAATTTTGTTAAACAAATAAATAATAAAGCAAAATACTATTTTTACTAATTATTCTTGAACTATTGCAAATATATTGTTGTTTAATTATCTTTGTTGATTAAAATCCAGACTATTCATTATTTGGGTTTTGGTTTTGATTATTATTGAGTTAATCTTTATAATAATAAAATTTTTTAAAAAAAAATACTTTTGGAAGTGATAAAGTTGAATTATTATAATCATACTAATATTAGTTTGAGTTTCTATTTTTAGATTTGGCTTGGAATTTTAAAAAAAAATTTCGAAAAATAATAATTTTTCAAATTTTTTAAATGTATAATATGTAAAAATTTATTGTGCAATAATACTTTTAGTTTTGGGACTAGTTTCAATTATTTTTTTTTGGACCAATTTCTAAATAATGATCCCTTATCTAGAAATATGTTTAACATTAAAAATAAACTGGAGTATTATAAATCGAAGAAATTTGCAAAAAATTTTAACAATCGATATTAAATTTAGGTAAAAAAATTTAATAGAGATTAGTCGTTTAATCAATTTTATTCCAGTCAATGGAATGATTTAATACTAATACCACTGGAACCTCACTACAACCTACTTTCATTGTTGAGAAAGCTCAGATAACTTTAAATCCCTTGAAAAAAATATAAAGTTTTAGAATTATTATTATTATTGAAGAAGTGTAAAATTACCCTCTTGTTGCACTTGTACTTAAATTCCCTTTCAGAAATTTAAGCACGAAATCATAGATTTCGCTGTTTTTAATTAATGAAAATAATTTCAAACCATCACCGTTTAAAATTATTTCATCAAGATTTATTTGTTTCAATTTATTGTGAAAAATTAATCTATCTTTTTCATAGGGAGGACCTATCCATAAAAAATGATCAATATTTTTGATAATTTCCTTCTGTTTACACTTTAAACAAAAAGGGTAAAATTTATTGGAATTTTTATTAATTACATAGTAATATCTATTTCAGAAGTTAGTGAATGTTCTGAATTTTAGAATTGTTGAGCTGAGGGATAACTTAAGGGAGTAGTTACACCATAAGACATGATAAAAATGTGAGAGAGATAAGATAAGAATATTTTATTTTAGTGACGTGTGATCGTAGATTCTCTAAAAATTTATTTTTGAAAAAATAATTTGATTTTTGTTTTAGGTAAGGTTAAACAATAAAAAAATTGAGAATATATTGATAAAATAGTTTTGATTTTTAATTTTTTCTTTTAAAACTTAAATCCAAAAATTTGGGCATGGTTTAAACAGTTGAAAGAATAGCAACGTCATTAGTGCACTTTACATTCAATTTAGAAATAATTATTTGATTTTACAAACTATTTCATTTTTTTATCTTTTTTGTTTTTGTTTTCATTTCGTTTTTTTCCATTTACGAAAAATGTTTCGTATGATCTGGAATTTTTTGTTCGATCATTTGATAGAAGGTTAGTGTTGAGTTTCAAAAATTGAAAAATCACATATAATTGGTCCATGGTATCTTATCATTTGATCGATCAACAATTGTTGGTGTAATTTTAACAAATTTACCAATACATTTATTGTTCCCCTTGATTTATTATTTTTGACAGACCAATTTTTTGATTTTTTTGTTTTATATTTTTTTCTTTTATTTGGATGAAAATGAGTACTAATAAAAACATTAATACTATGTTAGTTAAATTTGGTTTTCGATTAAGTTTGGAAATATATAATAAAGTGAGTTTCTGCTTTCCTATTTGGGATTTTCTGATGTTTACAAATTTTTGGAATGAGATTTAGTTTTTTTTTGGGAGAAGATAATTTTAGATTCTTTGAATAAAACTTATAACTATTTTATCGTTTAAATTTTATTAGAATATAATCATATTCACTTCTCCAATTCCACCAAATCCAACGATTTAAAATCCTAACAAGTAATGTTTTGGGATAATTATTATTTTTTGGAATCCTTTGAGTTATTTTTGCACCATTCATGTTTTCTTTTCTGATTCTCCCAATTGTAATATTGTTGTTCTTTTTAAACGAAATCCATTAATCACAAATGTCACTGATATTAAAATATTTCTAAATACTTTTTGCTGTAATGATTAAAAAAATTCAAAAATGATGAAATTAGAAAAATGAAAAAATTAAATGCCACAATAGAATGTTGAGATAAGGACGAAAGAAAAGACATTCAACACTTGAAACACTATTTTAAGTAATTAAACCCAACATTCTATTGTGGGGATTTCTTTGAGACTTTGAAAAAAAATTTAAAAAAATCTAATGAATGAAGTACTTTAAATAATAAAAATCAATGAGTTAACCCAAGTAAAAAATGTTATTTTCTGATCCTCTTCAGAATTGTAAAAAAGTGAAAAATTTTCCTTTGTGTGGCTACTCCCTTAAATATTGTTGAGTTTTTTATAAATAATTTTGATATTTTATGATTGTGAAATATTTTTCGACAATTCCAACTGGTAGAATTCAACAACTAATTATATGTATATTTGTATATTTCAATTTTTAGTACACTAATATCTTTTGAATTCCAATTGATTTTATTATCTATTCTTTGTTTAAATTTTAAAATTTTTTCTAAATTGGGCAGAAATAATTTTCCTATTTTCTTTTTGAATTTAAATTTCAATTTATTGATAGAAATTATCATATTTTCAATTTTAAATTCTGTTTTGTAAATAAGAATTGGCATATATCTGTTTATTTTACATATTCCAGTAACGCATCAATTAATTCAAGAATTTATATAATTTAGGGTTGCAATTTTATAGTTATATATTTCTACCCATATGCCAATTGGCTTATTCTAAAAGATAAAAATAATCTAATTTTTAAACTATGGTTCAGCGAGTTGTTATTGAATAAATATTTACCGTTGTTATATATTTCAATCGCCTTTTTTAAATTATAAACATTAAAATCTAAAGTTATAAAAATACAGTTGTATGTTACTCCTTAAGGTTTGCAATCCCTGAAATTTGAAAAAAGATCATCTTGTTTAGTTTGTGACCACTTGTTAATTTAGTTCTTAGATGATCAATCTTGTACTTGGTATGGGTTTTAATAGTGGTTCAAAATGGCAATTTTTGACAATTTATTTTTAATTTTTCTCAAATCGTGTCTTGAAGAGTAAAGAATAATATGTTGGAAGTTAAGTTGTTAAAATTATATTGATTTGTGGGTTTTTGATTGCAATTTTGAATTAAGTTTGATTTTATTTGGTGCTTTTTAAAAAAAATTTAAGGGACTAGTCTTCTACGACAACAAGGCAAAATTTTAAAATATGTTATTGGTGGTATTCTCTACTTGCAAATTTAGTAGATCCCAAGTGTGAAAAAATTCTGATCAACTAAGAAAGCCATAAATGAAAATTAGTTTAGTGAGATCAATTTTTTTATTCCATTTTCGATGACAAAGAAAACAATTAAATTCTAATTTTTTCACACATTATAAAAAGTTTTTACACCGTTTATTGTAATTTTGATCATTATTATACTATAACATTTCTTTGTTACAAGGAATAGTAATATAAAGATTTGTTTTCTCTTTTGAGATAAAACTTTTGCTTAACAAAAAAAAATTGATATATTCAACAGATTAAAAAATAATTGTATTTTTTTAAGAATAGAAGTTATAATAATCAAAGTTTTAAAGTCATTTAAAAATTTTACTTAGAAATTTTGTTTTTGTATTAAGACAAAATTCGATTTTTCAAAATAAAATTTTCTTGAAGATATTTGGGAATTAGTTAATTTTATCCTCAAAATTCAAAATCATTTTTTTTTCTGCCAAAAATGAATTGAATTGTTATAAGGATTCTTGTGAATAAGACCAAACAATTTTTTAAAAAAGTTTTTCAAAATTAAAAATTTTTTTGTAATTTTTTGAAAACCAGAAAAGAACTTTTTCAAAGCCTTAAAGAAAAAAATTTTTTTGCATAATAGATCTTAATTTAATTGATAAACTGTAGTTAATCTTCTACCAAATATTCATTTATTGAATCACCTATACTTCATTTAGTTTTATTGGCTAAGATTTGAATTGAAATATTAAACAAAGAAAAAGAAACCAAATAAAAAATTTGCTTTCGAAATCAAACTTCCAACATAAAACGAAAAATATTTGTTTCCTCATTTTCAAGAATTAACTTAATTCTTAAACAAAATAATAAATAACTTTTTTTCGTTTTATATTGGAATAATGCAAATTTTGAATTTCAAAAAAGAGACTCTCATCAATAAATTGTTTAAATGAAGTTAACTCATCAGTTTCATAAGTCGAAACACAAATTACAAAAAAAAAAATTTCAAGATCTTGACAAGATTTCATTTATTTTCAAAAACGACTACTCCCTTAAAATCATTTTGTTAATAGACTAAATTGTAAATGGAAATTAAAAATTTCAATCAACAACACAAAAATCAAAATTTATTCTTGCACACCTACCAATCTATTAAGGTTTCCAATCCCTGAAATTTGAAATTAGATTATCTTATGTAGGGTGTCGTAAGTTGTCGATTTGAGTCTTCACTGATCGATCTTGTACTTGGTATGGATTTTAATAGTGGTTCAAAATGGCAATTTTTGACAATTTATTTTTAATTTTTCCGAAATTCGAATTGAAGTATGTAAGATTAATAGATTGGTAGGTGTTCAAGAATAACTTTTGAATTTTTGGGTTGTAGAATTGAATCTTGATTTACAATTTTGTAAATTAACCAAAAGAAAAAATAAAATTTTAAAAAAGCTCCCAATAAAACTAAACTTAATTAAAAATGTCAATCAAAAACCCACAAACCACATTTTTTTATAACTTAAGTTCGAGCCAATCAATCTTTAACTCTTCAATTCGAATTTCGGAAAAATTAAAAATAAATTGTCAAAAATTGCCATTTTGAACCACTATTAAAATCCATACCAAGTACAAGATCGATCAGTGAAGACTCAAATCGACAACTTACGACACCCTATATAAGATAATCTAATTTCAAATTTCAGGGAATGTAAACCTTACAGCCAATTTATTCAACCTGTGAATTTTTTCTTTCCTTTCGTAATAAAACCTGAAACAAAAAAATTGTTTTTAGAATTTTTTTCTTTCATCTTAAATTTCATAATGAAAGAAAAATTCTCAAGTTGAATAGATTGGCTCTAATGGAGGTTTAGGTGTGTTTAAAAGCATGAATTTTTGTAATGTTTCAGAATGAAACCTTACAAGTTGAAACGAAACAATTTTTGTTACAACATGAAGAAAGAAAAAAATTCTAAAAACAATTTTTTTGTTTCAGGTTTTATTACGAAAGGAAAGAAAAAATTCACAGGTTGAATAAATTGGCTGTAAGTCTAAGACTCTTCAATTCAGATTTCGGAAAAATTAAAAATAAATTGTCAAAAATTGCCATTTTCGACCACTATTAAAACCCATACCAAGTACAGGATCCCTCATCTAAGAACTAAATTAACAAATGGTCACAAACGACACAAGATAATCGTTTTTCAGATTTCAGGGATTGTTAACCTTAAGGAATAACCTTCCTAAAGTCAAATTTTTCACTTTTGAAAATTTTGAAAGAAGATTAGAAAAAAAACAACATTTTAAACTTAAGATGTGTCGAGTTGCCTTTTAGTATTTTAAGTACTTGTTGAAGGACACTTTATTACTTACAATTTCACAAGTAAAATTAAATGCTTCGTAGAATGTTAAGTTGATTTGTAAAATCGACTTTGGGTTATATTAAATAGTTTTACTTTTTGTTCTGTGATCAACTTTTTATTGATGCTTTTCATTTTTTGTATGTTAAAAAATTCTAATAAATTGTTTTTAAACCTAGCACCTTGTTAACTCAAAGTTTTACAAAACCACAACTAAATAAACAAGACAATTTTCAGATCCAATTGTGAATTTATAAAAATAGTGAAAGGGTTAACTTCTGTTATAAAGCGAATACAATAATTGAACTTACTCTGGAAAATTAAAACCGGAGAATATGTCCTTGGATCAAGACTAAAATTGAAATGGGAAACAATCTAAAGAGTTAACAAAGGTTTAGTAACATTTTTCGCTTTGAAACATTTTTGAAGAGGATCAGAAAATAATATTTTAAAGTTTGGTTGTAACATATTGATTTTTATTATAAAAAGTACTTCATTCATTTTTTTAAATTTTAAAATCAAAATCTCCTTGAAATTGCCACAATAAAATCTTGAGTTGAATTGCACATTATAATATTTGGGAGTGTTGAATAACTTATCTTTATCCTAATCTTAACATTCTTTTGTGGCATTTAATTTTATCATTTTTTATAATTTCATCAATTTATAAATTTTTAAAAATCATTACAACAGAATGCAATAAGAAAGATAATAATATCAGTGGCATTTGGTATTTTTGTTTTAAAAGAACAACAGTATTATAATTGGGAAAATCATAATTGGAAATACCAAGAGGGTTAACATTTTCAAAAAGTGGCAATTAGGCATCAGTATTAACAACGTCGATTTTTTAAGCTTCATTAAAAATGCCTCACAACAACTTTGGAAGTTGAATTCATTCTTAATGAAAATGCTATTTAATAAAACCACTGCGATGTAAATTTGTTCTAATGAAAAGTAGAAAATTAAAACCAGAAAAAAGAGACTGTAATTGAAGGTTTGGATTCTCAAAAACCATAATTCAACTTCATAAATTGGAAACGTTTCAAGATTTTGAAAAAAAATAAAACATACTCAATGTATATTTGAAAAAATAAATGATGATTATATTGATGATATTATTTATATGTTGAAAAGAGGGTAAAGTTACAATCAGTAGAGTAGATTTGTTGATTTTTCTGAAAGAACACACTACAACGAAATTTGTAAATTTAATAATCTCAATTTTTATAACATTCAAAAAATTATTACCATTTTATAGAAAAAACAAAAAGGGTAAATTGTGATAGTGTATGATGAACGGTGGAAATCAAAACGCTATGGTAGAGAATGAATAGTGTGGAAATAATTGTTGTTAGAATTGAAGAACTTCAAAATATCGTGATATTTTCTGTTTCAATGAAGATTAACGTGGATGAAAATTCACCATTTGGACATTTCGTTTTTGTAATAATATATTATCTTGTTTTCATGATAGGTTATTTAACACGTCATTCTTTTTGGTTTTTATTGAAATTTGGTAAAAATTTGGTTGTTATTGTTCATGATTTGGATGCGAAATCATTTGGGATTATAGAAGATATTTAAATTGGCGAAACAATGTAAAATTTTCAAAAATGGGTTTGTAAATTTTTGAACCGAAATGTACAATCAAAACGGGAATCATTGGGCCGAGATGAACAAGTACAAAAAATATGTAAAACTATAGTCTCCCTAAGGATTTTGTAATTTTTAGAATTCTGGAAAATGTTAATATTAATTATCTCTTCCTATAACCAAATCCAACGTGTTGTTTTTCATCTTTAGATGTTGATGATTTTCCAACCTTCAAATCTTAATAAAAACAAGAAGTGTTTTTCAAAAATTACAAACACTTTCTCGAGGTAGTAATAAATAAGCTCCCATGCTCGTTTAGAATATCATTAATCCGAAAATCATATTCCTCAACTTTTATTTACCACCTCGGATACATTATCATAGTGAAAATGTTATTACAGTCAGTTTCACTTTTAAGGCACAAACTTTCTACGAAATTTGAGGCACAATAAATGTATCAAATTAAAGCACAAAATTCAAATTCTAGTAAAAATGGATTGTCAAAAAAACAATTCCAAATTTTGTGCCTTAATTTGAGATTTTTTTGTGCCTTAAATTTCGTTGAAAGTTTGTGCCTTAAAAGTGAAACTGACTGTAATCTAAAAAAAAAATTCAAAATTAAAAAATTTATAACTATTGTAGTTTAAAATATATTATAAATATAAAATTTGAGTAAATCAAAAATGGGAAAATCAAAAGAGTAGTAAAAAAATTTTCAAAGATATTTTTTTTTTAAACCTTAATTTTTTCTATTTTTTTCACCAAAATCACATTTTTAATCATTAATTACCCTAGTAAGATGATCTTTAAAATACCAAAAAAAATTATTTTTGTGTTAAAATGTACCTTTTTTAAAAATGAAAAATTCAAAATTTCAAAAAAAATTTTTTTTTGGTAAAAAATCGAAAATTGAGAATAACTTCTAAACTAGAGGAGATAAAGAGCTCTAAACTTGAAAAATCAATTTTTCAGATTATTTTGATTTTGGAACGATGAGTAATTCGTCTAGAGATCCAATATTTAAAAATTCAATTTTTTACAATTTATACTTGTGAATTTGAATTTTGTGTCTTAAAATGGGATTTTTTTTTCTACAATTTATTTTTCTAGAACCTGAATTTTGTGCTTTAATTTGAGATATTTTTTTTGTGCCAAAAATTTTGTTGAAATTTGTGCCTTAAAAGTGAAACTGACTGTATTTTATTATATTGAAGTTTTAGTGTATAATGTAAAAATTTTATAAAAAAATTGAAACTATAACACTAATGATTTTTATGTGTATTTTATGATAAGAACTCATTGGTTTAAATCGTGGGTGTTGGTTTTTACATTTCAATTTACGGTCTCGGAAACGAGAGATAGTCCAAAGTGTAGAAATTATTTTTAAAGGTGTAATTGTGCTATTATTAGATACTCTGTATGCAGCCGATATTATCATAAATTATGTTTTCATAAAGTCAATTGTATATTCGACCCTAGACAAAAAATTACGTTGGTTGGCAAAAAAAAATGAAATAACAGACCATCTGTTTCCAAAAATTCAATCATAATATTAAATATTTCAATTTTTAATTTGGTTTTTTGAGAAAAAATGAATTAAAAATATTCTAATTTTTAATTCTCGAAAAATCATTTTAAAACAAAAATTGAAATAAATGGATTTACTCTTCTAAATTTCTCAATTTTCTGAATTTTGATTGATTCTGAGATGGGTTCAAAATACATTATCCCAAGTTTCTAAGTCATCTGAAACAAATTGTTTTCTTTGAGTAGACAACCAATTTAATTTGAAAATTTTAATCTGTCATTATTTCAAACATCTAAATTTGACCAAGAAAGGATTGTGTAAAATTCTTGAGATTATAGGAACTTATTATAAAACCGTCAAATTAGATTTTGAAAATACTTCCAAAACGCATAAAACGCCAAATTGCGACACCTCAAAACTAACACAGTTGTTTCTCAAAATGATAGTTCACAACGATTTCTAATTGGAGATTGTTTGTGTCACTCTTAGACCCAATTTTTCAAAAAATATCCTCGTCTTTTTGATTGTTGATTTTTTAAGATTGATCGTACATCACAGGTTGGTTGGTTTTTGATGAGTTCAAAGACCTTATTAAAATTACAAATTTTTTCAAAAATCCAATTTCACTTTGAGGAAACGACTGCAACTCTTCAGATTCAATTTTACGACAAATCCCTAAAGCCATCAAATGAAAATATTGAAAAAGTGCCTTAGAATCAAACCTATTCACAGTAAATCAGGAAGTAAGACTCACATTTTCGATCCAAACAACATATTGGTTGGATAAGCCTCAAAGTAAACTTAATCTTTTAAAAGCCAAACTCTTGATTGAAACTTTAAAAAAAAAATAGTTTAAAAGATGAACCATAAGAAAGTGTCATAAGATGAAAACAAATCCTATGACCATCCCAGAATCAAATTGCTTGGAACAGTTCAAAATTTTGAAAAAAAAAATCAATTTCGTTCCGATTTTAAAAGTTCAATATTAGGACTTTGATAAGATCGAATTCGAAAACATTTTGGAGTAACCAGTAAAAGGATAGCAATTCATTTTGTGAGACAGTTGCTGAGTTAAACATTGAAATTCGGCTCAAAATTTTCATTTGCTACTCTTGTTATTCACTCAAGACAAGTTGGTTGAAAACACAAGCTTTATTGTGGCCACTCTTTTGGTTAAAAGACTATTACAGCAAAGAGTAATCGGAAAAATATACCAAATCAAAAGTCGAAATTTTAATCCTATTTACGAGTCAGCAAAAATTTTTACAATCCAAAAACACGTTTTTACAATAAATTCTAATACTTTATCTCTTAAAAGTAAAAAAAAATAATACAGAATATATTTTTTTGGAATAATTAGAGTAATTTCAAGAATCAGGAAAAACAGAATTGAAACACAACTCATGCAAACCCCGTTTATTAATCTTTCTAATTCTAAAAAACTGTAAAAATTTCCTTTAAAAATTTGTTGCAATAAATCGATCCAAAACCTCAATCAACACTTGTTTTATAAAAAAAAACCCATATCTTGCTTAAACAATCAAAAACCAAACGTCTGTATTTTCTGAACACCTTCTCATGAATTTTAGATTTGCTTTCGTTAAAGGTTGGTTTTAATTTTCAAAGATTTTGGTGCATAAATTTTAATTCAACCTTTTGGTTTATTATTTTAACTTGTTCTTTCAATCAATTTAAACTCTCAAAAAAATAAAATCCATACCACCACTTTTGAGGTTCAAATTTCAAGACGACCAAACCGCAAACACATTCTCATCCAAAAAAAACTTAAAAATTCGGAAAATTGAAAAAAAAAAAAACTCCCATAAAACGATCAACATAATTTTCAGTTCTAAATTACCTAAAATCCAATAAAAAAAACAAAAAAAACCAAACAGAGACTGACAGAATGAATCAAAAACAACAAAGGCATATTTGTAAAATAACTGGTTACCGAAAAAGACTAAAGTTGCTTCTCAAATTAAAACCGGAGGACATTCTAGGTATCGATCCATCTATCTTAAGAAAATCACAACTCAAAATCATGAAAAAAAACAAAAACGCACCAAAGGTGATCAAGATCAAAAGAAAAGCAATTGACTATTTAGCAAAGTTGACTTGCCGACCAAAGAAGTCAATTGAAAGAGGGATCACATCTTTTTTATTAAAGAATTTCAATTTAGAGAACTCTCGAGAGTATTCCCGCGAGTGGTTTGTGTTTGCACAAAGGACTGAAGAAAGAAAGAAAATCAAAGACCAAATAAGAGAAAAAAAAAGACGAAATAGAAAAGAGAATCCAAAGCCAAAAACGAAAGGGAAAAATATAGTTATCATTGAGGAAACGAGGTTAACTCGAACAAACACAAAGGCAATAATCAAAACAACAAAATTGGAGGACTTTTTGAATAACAACCTTTTAGAAAAGAAAAGTCCAAGAAAGCGAGCTTTGGGTTCAAAATATGAAAAAAGCCAAACATCGTTGAGAAAGAAAAAAAAGTTAACAAAAATTATTATACGCATAAAACGATCACCTTCCTATTTTCAAAAGAAAAATAATAACAAAAGCCAACACAACCAAACTAATAAAACATGTGATCAGGTAAATGAAAAAGTTCTTGATAAGTCCGTAACTAAGAAAAAAATTCACAAAAGAATCAAGAAAGATAATTTTAAGACTATTGACGTTGAAAATGTAAATAAAAACGAAAATGAAAACGAAAAAGAAAATTTAAATTTATATCAAAAAGAAAACAAAAACAAAAAAGAAAACGAAAATGATGATGAAAATGAAATTATAGAGATAGGAGCAAAAAAAAGGGATGAAGGTGAAGACGAAGATGAAAAAGAAAAAATCAAATTGATCAAAGAAATAAACCAGGAAATTGATACTGACATTAACCGTAATAATCAGTATTATGAAGAATACATAGATCTTGAAAAAAAAGAAATAGTAGAAAATCCAAATCTTGACTTTAATTTTGAAAGGATCGATAGCCCCGATTTTCAAATCATTAATTCGCAAAATTATAATATTGGAAACGATATTGAGTTTCATCCCAAAGAATTCATTAAAAACAACTTTGGATACCAACCTAACAACGAAGATCAAGAAGTCCTTTTAGAACAAGCACCAATCAATAATAAACAAGTTCTGGATAATTCTGAATTTAATTATAAACCCGAATCAATGATATTACAGCCTCAAAGTGAATACAGCGAACAAATTTATGATGATTCGGAAATTTTGGTAGATTTTTACTCACAACATATGTGTGAAAATAGCCAACATAATATGTGGTATTAGATTTTATTTTAATTTTAATTCCAAAAATTTTTCAAATCAGATAATATCATGTGCGCACACGTGTGCGTGTATCCCTCCACGGGCTTATTCCCACACACGCTGTTTTATATTACAATGGGGGTTAATAATCCTTATTAATAGATATAATTCCGTCAATGCATTTTTCGCGCTTTTATTAATATATATATTCTAATATATTTCGATATTTTTGTTTTATAGATAATTTTTTTTAAAAAATCTCTTTTTTTTTACATTTCGTATTTCAAAACAGTTTTTAAACAAAATTATCAAAATATAATTTGAAACTTTTGTATTTAAAATCTAGTTTGAATTCAAATTTTTGGTTTATAATTATCATTTTAATTTCAAAAATCATATTTATTATTTGATTTTTATTGATTATTATTATTTCTAACGATTAAAAATATTAATAGTATGATTAAATTACAGAACCATTTTATTTTTTTTTTTTTATATTTGTTATTAAAAGCCCCATTTTAAAAAAAGTGGTTATTTATGAATTTAGAAATAACAATTTATATAATATTTTTCAACATAAACTTTTTCCAATAAAGTGGGGCAAATTTATTTTAAAATATATCTTTTAAACTCAATCTTCAAAAAAGTTTTTAAACATCCAAAATCATTAACCACCATTAATAGATTCTTGATAATAATTCAATTTGTTTCTTAGTATTGTATTACATAAATAAAAGATATTATCAATTTTCAGATCTCGATTTTATCTGATATTTTTTAGTTGTGAAAATTTATATTTATTATTTTCTTTTTGATCGAAAAAACTGTTTTTATAACTGGCGTTATTTGTATAAAATCGAAAAATTAAGCTTATTACAATTTTCGAGGGGTGATATTTTTAATATCACTCAGAGGGAATTCTAATAAGCTTATTTTTTCGATTTTATACAAATTGCAAGAGTTATAATTTGATAGGTCGAAAGTTATCAAAGTTATCATGGATAAATAAAAAAAAATAACACTAAACAAAAAAAAAATGAAAAACTGATCTTTTATTTTCAAAAAGTTTATTTTTCAAAAAAAGAAAGAATAAAAATATAAAATAATTCTTTTTAAATTGTAGATATTCACAGTTTCTAATTTTTATACTTCTTCTTCTTCTTCTTGTATTCTCCTTTCAAATTACTTTTTTTCTTTTTCTTTGTTTTTTTTTGATTTATCTTCATTTTATTTCTCATTTGTAATTTCAAATGTATTTGGTTAGTTTGTTGTTCTTGCTCTATATAGAATATTAAGTCAAATGAGGTGAATACATCTTCTAACACTTCTTCTTCTTCACAGGTTTAATAATAAGTTTTTTCATTGATAATACGCTTTGTTTTTATTATTCATCAGAATAGTAAAAAAAAATTCTTACAACTTTTTTCTGATGAATGAATTTTAACTTGACTATTAATAATGCAAATTCCTTCATTTTAATCATTTTATTCTCGAATACTGCTAATAATTTATTTTTTTTTTCAAAATGTACTTTATGTACTCAAATTAAACGAGTCAGATGATTTTAAGACTATCCAATAATAATACTTTTTTTCAAAATTTATGATAACTAGTTATCACTGATCTAAGCAAAATCCTTAATTTTGTTTTAGTACATGATTCTTTAATTTTCATAACTTTTAGAGTCTTCAAATCAAGTCCACGAGTTATCATTATTAACAAAAAATAAAATTTCCGTTTTCATAAACCTTTGTAAACGAAAGAGAAAGGGTTAATAAAGAATCCAGTCTGCAGTATAAGTTATTTATAATTTATTTGTAGGTGTATTATTTTCTGTCATTTTTCCAGCCTAGATCCCGCAAAAATGATAACTTGTTTAATTTCAACAAATTTTCAAATAGAATTTAAAACATATAACTACATTTTATTGTTTAAAAAAATCATTTGTAACCTTTCCATATTTCCAGTTTTTTATTGAAATTTGTCCTTCATTATTTTTACCAAAAAAAGTGATATTTTTTTTTATTCCTTTTCTGGGATATATTTCATCCAAAATATTTTGAAATAAACACCTTAGCCATTTATCCAATCGGTATTAATATTAAACTTAATTTGGTAAGGTCAATCAATGAAGACTTTCACTAACAAAGATGATTTTTTATGAAATGTAAAAAAAAAATGCCCCATTTTTTTGGAAATACCTTACTGTCATTTCATCTATATAAGAAAATTTTGATAACAATTTGTTTTTGTGAGAGATATGAAAAAATTATTTTAATTCCTATTTTTCACCGTTAATAAAAAATTTTGAAAGATTTTTCAATTAATAGGGTTGCCTACAATTTACAATTTTTGAGAGTCATACTTTAGATAAAACTCAAAAATCCAAATTATTTCAAAAACCAAATACATAAATATTATAATAAATATGGATGAGAAATATATCTTCAGGGAGTAGTCATTTTTGAAAATTAAATGAAATCTTGTCAAGATCTACAAATTTTTTTTGTTGTAATTTGTGTTTTGACTGATGAAAAGGATGAGTTAACCCCATTTAAACAATTTATTGATTTGAGTCTCTTGTTTGAAATCCAAAATTTACATGTTTCCAATATAAAACCAAAAAAAGTAACATATTATTTTGTTTAAGAATTGAGTTAATTATTGAAAATGGGAAAATATATTTTTCTTTTTATGTTGTCAAGTCTTGATTTCGAAAGCAAATTTTTTATTTTATTAATATTTTTCTTTGGTTAATATTTCAATTCAAATCTTAGCCAATAAAACTAAATGAAGTATAGGTGATTCAATAAATGAATATTTGGTAGAAGATTAACTATAAGTTTATCAATTAAATTGAGATCTAAACTATTTTTCATAAATTTTGACTCACTTTATAATGTTAATGGGGGTTGTTTTGAGGGTTGATTCCAGTATTCTTTACAAAAAATATTTTACAAATTTTTGGATCAGAATCATTTTTTCTAATTTTGCAAATTTTTCTTTTGCTTTTTCAAATTTTTGTTTTTCTTTTGTTTTTCTTTATTTTTTTTTTTTTTTTTTTTTTTTTTTTTTTTTTTTTTCTTTTTTTTTTTTTTTAAAAAGATCGTGTGGAAAAAAAAAAAGAGATCTTCGAAAAGACAAATAATCACTAAGAAAATTTCGACTATGTAATGTCTTTGAAAATGGATTTAATTATTCATAAAAAATCTTGTTGTTCAACTTTTTTTCAGTGAAAGTTTAGTAATAAAAAATCGGTAATGCTCATTGCAAAAATTGTGTATCACTTTTTTTTAGTTTTTGGTTTTATTTTTTTTTAATTTTTAATATATCAGGTTTTTATAGATTTAGAATGACTTAAAAGAGAATTACAAATCATATTTAGTTATTAATTGCTCTTGAATACTAAAGGATAATTTTTTTTTTTCAATTTATTATTTCAGGTAAGTCACAATTTTTGAAAAAGAGTTTATAATGCAAAAAAAATTTTTTCTTTAAGGTTTTGAAAAAAGTTGTTTTATGATTTTTAAAAAATGAAAAATAATTTCACAAAAATTATCAATTTTGAATAAATTTTTTAGTCTTATTCACAAGAATCCTTAAATCAATTTAAATCATTTTTGACAGAAAAAAAATGATTTTGAAGTTTGAGGATAAAATTAACTAATTCCCAAATATCTTCATGAAAATTTTATTTTGAAAAATCGAATTACATCCTAAAACAAAAACAAAATTTCGGAGTAAAATTTACAAATGACTTTAAAAATTTAATTATTAGAACTATCCTTCTTAAAATACTACAATTATTTTTTAATCCCTTGAATATATCAATTTTTTTTTTTGGTGAACTAAAAGTTTTATCTCAAAATTGAAAAAAAATCTTTATATTAATATTACTGGTAACAAAAACTTGTTGTTGTATAATAATGATCAAAAAGACAATAAAGGGGGTAAAAATTGTTATAATGTGTGAAATAAAATGAATTTAATAGTTTTCTTTTTCAAGAAAAAAATGGAATTAAAAAAAAATTGATCTCACTAAACTAATTTTCATTTATGGCTTTCTTAGTCGATCAGAATTTTTGAACACTTGGCATATACAAAATTTGTAAGTAAAGAATACTACCAATAAAATATTTTGATATTTTGCATTGTTGTTGTAGATGACTCGTCCCTTAATATATCATAAGGTAAACCCTATTTCACTCAAAGTTCCCTTCCAAAAAAGGAAAAATGAATTTTTTTAATTTTTTAAGAATCAATCAACATTTAATTGTTTAGAAATATTTTATATAATAAAATTAGGATTAGACTTGGTATTCAGAAAAGAAATGACTAAACAAACTATACATTTTTGAAAAAAATAAAATTTTAAAAAAAATTTTGAGAACCAATTTCATTAGAACATCTTGTGCAAAATTTCTCAATTTATGTTGAAAATTAAAACTGGTAACATAATGTTTTTTTTAATGTTTATTATCTGAAGTATATAAGATATTACAAAGAATCACTTTTCTTCATATTAATTTGAAGTTTCAATCCATTCTTTTTTTATCAAATTAACTTTTTTTAAAAAAATAAAAAATTGAAAAAAAAAAAGCAAAAAAAAATAAAAAAACATAATATTAGAAAATGATGGAAAATGATCAGATTAAACAATTGTCAATTTTATTTCTAGAAGAATACTGAATTAAACTCAAAGAACATGTTATAATATCTTTTGATTAAAACTGGAACCTTTTGATTGAAAAAGAGTTTATTTCCAAAAAAAAGTTGTGAAATTTTTTTACTTTTCATAAAAAAATATCTTTGTTAGTAGTAGTATTCATTAATTGATGATATCAAATTAAGTTAAATATTAATATTCATGTAATAAATAGCTATGGCATTTATTTCAAAATATGGTCGTAGAACATTTTTAAAAAAAATGGAAAAAAAAGACACTTTTTTTGGTCAAAATTTTCTGCTGTAAATTTCAATAAAATACGCGTAATATGGAAAAGGTACAAATGATTTTTTAAAGAATAAAATACAATTGCAAGTTTAAAATTATATTCGAAACATTTTCGATATTAAACAAGTTATAAAATGATTTTTTGTATCAAAAAGAAAATAATATATAGCAGGTTTCACACATAAATAATATCATATAAAATTGAGATCAGAAATTTTAAAATCAGTTTTTTATGAAATCTCATACAATATAAAAAAAATAAATTATTATCAAGAATTAAGAAATGGGAATTAATATCCGTTTTCTTTATTAATTGTATGATGATTAGGCTTAATTAATATATTTTAAACTAAAATTACCTTGTTTGTTTTTTTTTTTTTTTGGTAATAACTTCTTTTGAGACTAATTAAACAATAAAAACCAAAAAAATGAAAAAAATTGATTTTGATAAAATTAAAAAAAAAAAATTATTTCTTGATCCTATCTGTAAATTTTGATACAAATTCTTCTTCTTTATTTGTTTTTATTATTAATTATGAATGAAAATAATTTTTTTTGGTAAAATTATTGATTAAAAATTACTTTTTATTGCTAAAAAAATTACAAAATGAAATTTAAAAGTCTTTTTTCATTTAATTCATCCAATTCTGGTTTTTTCGAAGAAAATATGAGTTTTTTAACACATCTCCAGAGATTAAAATTTATTTTGAAAAAAACAGATTAAACCTCTCTGTATACACTTTTTTTACAACTAGGGCTTGAAAATACAAAATAATTACAAATTCCACTGAAAGCATTTCTTATTTTTTCTTTTATATGGGTTGAATCTCTTGTTGTTGTTGTTGTTTTTTTTTTTTTTTAAGAATATAATCCCCTTTCATTTAAACTTTGAAACAATACCCTTTGCTTTGGTTTATTTTCTTAATAATATTTTGAATAAAGAATTTTGAGAACAAATTTGTAAAAAGGTGTTTTTTGTAAAATAATAATAAATAGGAACCGGGATAGAAATTCAATATTATAAATTGTTTGGATTTAATCAAATTTAACAAGATAAAGAAGAAAACAAATCAATGGAAATATACTTTGAAAATTTTTTTTTTTTTTTTTTTTCATTCTTGATTTCAACAAATAGATCTGAAAAGGTGATCTTTCTCATTTGCTTTTCAAAGGGAAAAGAATTGTTTTAAAATTCACACATTCCCAAGCCCATTTTTATTAGTTTATATTATATGATTATTCTATGATTAATTGCAAACAATCACCATAAATACATTTCTGGATCCAAAAACTAATATAATAAATCAAAAAGTTTCTAAAAAAATGCTAATTAAATATAAACATGAAAATGAAAGATTTCACCTTGGTTTAATTTATTTCTTTTCACAAATAAATAATGGGAGACTGGGGTTTTGGTTTCAGTGTTTAAATATCCCATGACGTTCATAAAAATCTTGTTTTTATTTTTTTTTTTAGTAATGTATGTAATGGAATTGTGTATATAGCTGTAAAATGTACCTACTTCCTTTAATAAATAATGCACATTTTCAACATTTTTTGAAAAATTAAATATAAAAAAATATGGTGGTGATTATTACTTAGATTGGGAGAGGAATGAAAACTTAAAATAATCTCAAAATATTTTGTGAAATATAAAATTAACAGTCATTATCCTGAAATAGTATTTTTTTTGTAACATGTGAAATTGAAATAATATATAAAAAAGAGTGTAGATCAAAAAAAAAAAAAATCCACTCTAATTTTGGAATCAAGAAACCTTATTTTTAGTTATCATGATGTTCTTCAATAATAATTAAAAAAATAAATTTTTATTTTTTAAACTTTTTACTTTTTACAAATTTTCCTTATTTTAAGTTACTTGTAACACGCCTCCCCATTTGTAAAATGTTTGATGGGGGGGGCAAAAGTATTAAAAAATCATAATTAGAATTGGAAAACTTGTTCATATTAGAGATCGCGAACAAAATAATTTTATTTTGAGCAAATCTTAAAGGAATTGAACTGGGGTCAAGGAACCAAAGAGAAATGAACCAACTGATGCGATTTGAAATCGAACTTTCCATGTAATCTATCTTGTTGTTACTTGGTTTTTTTTTTTTTTTTTTTTTTTTTTTTTTTTTGAATCTGTACCTATACTGGGATTTAATGGAAATAAGTATGGGAAAATTGTCAATTAAAATTAATAAAATTAAAAAAAAAAAAAAAGATAAATAAAGAAAAAAAACTTTAAGAAATCAAATTCTGATTCTTAAAAAGAATTTCTTTTATATATGTATCAATACACCTCTAAAATACAAATTTAAAACTTAATATTGTAATCCTTTTTTCATTTACTCTGAAGTTAATCAAATATTTAGATCTCTTTATTAAAAAAAATTACTGCGGAAATCCAAGAAAATCAAGCATAAAAGGAAACCACCAGCTCACTAAATTCAACACTTGGGGATCAAAACACAGTTCAAAAAAAACTTTTAAATGGAAATTTCACCTTATTTTCTATTATTTTTTTACTCTATTTTGTTTCCTTCTTTTCTTAATCATTTTCTTGTATTTAATTAAAAAATAAATGTTTTTTTCTTTTGATTTGTTCAAGAAAAGCTGACACCTGAGCTATAATCGTACATACATTGAAGCTAGCTTTAAAAAACTCTAAATAAATTTGGAGTTTCAGAAAGTACCATCAAGTGCCGTAGAGTGTCGTCAAGTGCCTATGTTTTCCAGAATTCAAAAGAATAAGTAAAATCTTTGATTTCTCATTTCTTTTAAATTAAAAAAAAACCTAACGACAAGTGCCGTAGAGTGCCTAGGTTTTCTTGAGTTTTCTGTTTATTTGTTAAGTTTTCTAGGTTTTTTTGAGGTTTTCTATTTTATTTCTGAAGTGTTCTAGGTTTTTTTGAGTTCTCTATTTATTTTGAAAATCAATAGATTTTCGTTAGGTTTTTTTTAATTTTTTAAATAAACCGAAAATGTATTCAAATTTTCTGTTTATTTCAAAAAGTAAAAAAAACCTAGAACACTTCAGAAATAAAATAGAAAACCTAATGGCGCTTTTCCAAAATTCAAAATAAAAAAAGCAAAATGATTGAGAATTTCAGGAATTAAAACAGTTTCAAGGTGGTTATTGTATTTTAAGTTTGGGTTCAAACTTTGGTTTGTTTTATTTCAATAGACCCTTTTTTTTCAATTTTTTTGAAAGAAAACTCCACTCTACAATAAAAAATAAAACTAATTCATATTTAAAGTCAACACTCTCTTGCTAGACAAATATTTGAAAGAAGTTTTCAAAAACGTCAAATAAAAAAAATTTGTTTGGGATGATGATTCAAAAGAGAGATCGATTTGAAATTATAGCGTTTGTTATTGAACTATACTACTTAAATTGTGGCAGTCGGGGTATTGTTGTTTCAAAAAATTCTTTTGTTTGTTGTTAGGAATGGATTAAAAAGGAACCAATTACAATTTTTTCAAAAATTAAAAAAAAAAAACAAAAATAGAAAGTGTGAAAATATTATTTATTGAGTATGAAGGGAGTCTGTTTCGCAAGAGAGACCCAAACATTTCCTTTAATTTGTTTATTTCATAAAATTAATGAAAAAATTATTTTCAAAGTAATGTTTTCCAGAATTCCCAAATGGGTGAAGGTATTAAATTCGATTAGAATTTGAGTTTAGTTGATCTCCAATTTCTTCGTTTTTTGTTATAACTAAGAATAAACAAGAAATAAAAAGCAATTAAAAAAAGAAAAAAAAAAGAAAAACAAAAAATTAATTGACAAAACAAAAAAAAAACAAAAAAAAAAAAAAAAGCTAATTAAAAAGATTTTGAAATTGAAAATAAAAAAAAGAAAAAAGCAAACCGAATTTTGGTTCCATTTTTAAGTCTGTACCAATATGGAACAGTTCTATTTTGCTTGATTTTTTTGGCAAGTTTGAGCTTTTTTCGTAAGGTTTTGTGTGCTGGCTATTTAAAAACAAAAAAAACAAAAAAAACAAAAAACAGATTGATTTGAGAAACATGCTAATACAAAAATAAAGAAGAATTCAATAGAAAAATATTTACCATTTTTTTGGTTTTGATAAATTAAAAAAAATGAATGGAGATAGATTATAAATTTGTGGTTTATTTTTCCTCTATTTGGAATTAATTTGTTATTTTTATAAAGAAAGAATGATTGAGTGAGTTTCTCCAATCTTTAAAGTTCTGATCATTAAAGTATGGATAGTTTTTTTTAACTCAAAATGTTGTTCTACAATTTTCAATTTTTAGTAGTTCTTCATTAGGTAATAATTCCTTTTATCTTGGAACTATTTCAAAACTAAAGCAATATTTAAAGAGGTGTGTTGTTATAGCTGTTGTTGGGTATGTGAGTTTTGGAGATCATTTGTATTGTCTTTCTTTGAATATTTTCGTTTCTTTTGATTTTTTAATTTGTCAAAAATTACTTTTTGATTTTTATCAAGTTTTATGATTTGACAATAAATTTAAAAATTGAATTTTCGTTAAATAAAAGACTCAAAATGATATCTACTTGGAATAAAATTGAATTAATATATAAAAAAGAATTATTTCAGATCTCTAAGAATACTTATTATGTGATATTTTTAGAGATTATAGAATGAGATTATTGTTTCAATAAAACATCTTTATTTAATATTTTGAATAACTGACAGATTTGGCATTTTTCTTCTTATAATTTAACTAGTATTTGGGACAACAAAATCAAATATAAAAATTTATCAAAATTAGTTCACGAATAAAGAATTGACAATAAAATCGAGGTAGTCCCAATGAAAATAATCTGATTGTAAAAAAGTGAGAAATTCAAATAGAGGTTAAACAAGGTTTATTGTTTTTAATATGGAAAGTATTCTCAGAAATCTTCAATACTTTGAAATTCAAAAAAATAATTTTTGGTTAACAACTTTAACAACAATTGTTCAAGAATTTAAAATATATTGACGGTATTATTCTCTACTTATTTATTTTCGATTTTCGAAGTACATAAATATTATGATCTACTCAAGAGACCTAGAAAAGAAAATTTTTTCAGGATCACAATTTTTTTCCCTTTCTTTATAAGCAGACAATTTATAAATTGATAAGATCTGTGACATGAAGAAAAACTTTTACTCTATTTGTGATGTTTTTAAAAACTTTCTTCTTAATAAATAGTCTCGATCTGAATAAATATTAAAATAAAGATTTTATTCTTGTACTGGTATTTTTATTAAAACATGGGTTAAAATTTTCACTTCATTTTCCTTATTATTCTTTTGCAAATTAGAGTTTCCAAAAAATAAGGTTGTAATCGGTGCTTTATTTGAAGAAAAATATGAAAAATAAAGAGAATATTTTTCAGACTGTAAATTTAAATACCAGTATAAATTTTCAAAATGAAAAATTGAATTATTATTATTTTAGTAATTCAAAACCCAATTAATGAATTTGTTTTAAATGATTGTTTAATATTTTTTAAAATATTATGATAAAAAGAATAGAATTACATGGATTTTTTTTTTTTTTTTTTCAATAAACTTTTTGATATAAACTCTATTTCAAAATCATTGGTCCATTAAAAATCAAATTTTGAAAATATTTATTTTTATAAATTGAAGTTATCTATTATAATGAAAAAATTACTATTTTAATATTCAGTTCTATTCGAGAGAAATATTTGTTTTGTGTAGAAAAATAAAATAAAAAAAAGTTATTAAAAAATAAAAAAAAAATCGGCAATTTCTTATAAAATTTAGTTTATATTCAAACAAAGAGTAAAAGAACAATTTTTTAGATGTGATAAAATTAAAAATACAAGATATTTAATTTTCAAAAATATTAATTCAAATAATAGCGAATAATTATCAAAAGAATTTGTCAAAGACTTGGATTTAATAGATTGAATAAAGATAATAAAAACTTCTTCACATGGGAAATAATTTTATGATAAATTTTACAGATAGAAATTATCAAATAAACATTATTCAAAGATAATAAAATAACCAGTTTAACTCAGAAAATCACACATTTTTTTTTAATTTTCCAAGTTTGTGTTTGGTAAAAACGGGAAAATTATTAAATTTGAATTTTGGTCAAATTTCAAAATTGGTCAAATTCTCATTTTTTTCACAAAAGTTAATTCAATTGAAATATATTGACTGTAGGTATTTAAAAACATCTTTACGGGTAGGTTAAGGTATGTTATGGTATGTTAGGGTAGGTTAGAGTATGTTAGAGTAGGTTTTTGGTGTTTGAATGGTATACTCGAAAATTTTGGGAAGGATTTTGAAAAAAAATTAGTAACTGACCAATTAGACTTTTGAAACTTGTTTTAAGGGGAAAAAAATTTAAACTTAACTTTGGTGGTTAAAATTGGATTTCGAACAAATTTATAAAAATATTTATTATTGATGATTTCAAAATTTTGGATTTTCTACAATTTAGTAATAAAATACTCCCAATCGCAAAATAATCGTTTTGCTTTTTCCTTCCACAACTATAAAAAACATTAAAAACTTTCATACCAATGATAATAATCAATAAACTCTTCAAAAATATGAAAAATTTCAATTTGACCAATTTTGAATTTAATAATATACCCGTAAAAACTAAAAAAAAATAATTGTAAAAATTGAATTTAAATTTAACTTAATTCAGGTATTTGAAAATAATTTTAGTTCTAAAATTTCTTATTAAATAATATTTTTTATTATATATAGATTTCAAAAAGTCTAAAATTACAAATTTTTTTTTAATAGGAAATCCTATATTAATCGGAATTGAACTTTTGGCTAAATAACTTAAATTAACAAATTATTTTTTGCAAAAATGGATAATTTTAAGTGGGAGAAAATATTATTTTTATTTCAAATTTAAATTATATATATATATATATATATATATCACAGGTATTACAATTTTTTGTTTTAAAATCATGCCAGGTTTATAAAAGTGCATTTTTTGGTTTTTTTATATACTTTTTTATATCATTCGTTGTTTCCATTTTTTAAAAAAAAAAGTTGTTGGATTCTTTGAAATCATACTTTCCGTTTCTGGGATACGAAAAAAAGAAAAACAAAAAACCTACAAATAACAACAATATATATATGGTTTGGATTCAATTGTTTTAAAAGAATTGAAAAACAATGGGAAGTAGTAATTTTCCCATCGAAATCGGGGAGTTGGTTTTCAAAACGTTGAAAATAGTTTTATTTTTTAATTTGAAAACACCAGAACAATACAAATTCACTTGTCAGTTTAAAAATCTTTTAAATTAGAAACTCTTTAGAAATTGAGAAAAAGAATTAATTTTTTTTTAAATTACTATTTGAGGAAGAAAAGTGTCAAAATACACTTTTTTACCAATTCCAAATTAGATCAACTTTCCTAATTTTTTTGTGTTTTGATTACACACACACATACATTTATATATATATATATATATATATATCAGACAAACGAATGTTATGTGTCGCTCACGCATTCAAACACATTTAATAAAAACAAAAAAAAAAACCTTTATATCTGTGATATATATAAATAAACTCTGTTTCTGTGAAAGGTACCCTACATTTTTTTCAAAATATCAATTATTTTATTTAATTGACCATTTGAAGAATAAATAAAAAAATAAGCAGAATAATCAACATCAAAGAATTTTTGGTATCTGTCTGAAATAAAACTAATTAATCAATTGATTTTCTTAAAAATTGAAAAACTTAAATTCTTAGGAACTATTGAGAAAAACGAGAATTTTCGTTTTGATCTCTTACTGGTATTTAAATGATAAATAGGAAACAACTTTCACTTCATTTTTGATTCTTTAATTTTAGAACTAAATTAACAAAACGAAGTAGGTTGGGATTTGAGGTCTCTATTTAAAAAAGTAAATGAAAATGAAGTTAAAAATTTTCACATCAATTATTCAAATATCAGGATCAAACATTGGATAAAATTCCAATCAAAATCAATACGATTTCTGAAAAATCATTTTCATGGTAACAATAGCATTATAATAACACATTTTTACCATGAGGCTCTTGATCTTGCAATAAAATTTTTTTTTGAAAACTGAATTAGATATCAAAAAAATTAAAAAAAAATCGAAAAAAAAAAAAAGCACAAAAATGTGAAAAAATGATTTCATTTTGAAAATTTCCAAAATCATTTCTTATTTTCTTCTAATTTCCAATCAAAACCTTTAAACACATATATTTCAATCATTACAATTGGACCCATTTGACCGGAAAATAGTTTATATTCAAATGATTAACGATATTATAACATTAATTTCAACTTATAGGTATAAATTAGGGTTGAATGGAAACACACACGCACACACACACACACATATATATATAAACTATTTTTCAAAAATTTTTACTTACTTTATAATGTTTATGGAAGCTGTTTTGAGGGTTTAATCCAGTATTCTTAACAAAAAAATATTTTCAAATTTTTTGGATCAGAATCTTTTTTTCTAATTTTACAAATTTTAGTTTTTCTTTTCCAAATTCTTATTTTTTAAATCGTTTTTTTTTTTCTTTTTTTTTGAAGTTGCAAATTTTTCTTTTATTTTCTTTTTCTTTTTTCTTTTTAAGTTTTTAAAAAAAGATCATGTGGAAAAAAAAAAAGATCTTCAAAAAGACCATAATCACTATGAAAATTGTGACTATGAAATGTCTTGAAAATGGATTTAACTATTCATAAAAAAAATTGTTGTTCAACTTTTTTTCAGTGAAAGTTCAGTAATAAAAAATATGTAATGCTCATTTCAAAAATTGTGACTCTCTTTTTTTTTAGTTTTTGGTTTTATTTATTTTTAATTTTTAATATTCCAGGCTTTTATATATTTAGAATGACTTAAAAGTGAATTAAAAATCAGATTTGGTTATTAATTGTTCTTTAATACTAAATGATAATTATTTTTTTCAATTTATTATTTTGGTGAGTTACAATCTTTGAAAAAGAGGTAATATAATAAAATTTCACTGTGTTTTTAATATATCTTCTGTAACCCCCATTTCAAAGATTATTATGTACCTAGATTAGAAATTTTAAAAAAAAATCTTGAATATTTAAGAACAATTAATAATTAAATCTGAGTAATAATTGTCTTTTAAATCATTATCGATTTGAAAAAACTGATATTTTAGAAAATTAAGAATAGTGAATAAAAACACGAGAAAAAATTTCCAATAGTATTATAATATAAGTCAATATTTCGGAAAAAAGAGTTTATTAAACAAATTTATGAATACTTGCAAATTACTTTTCTTTCTAAAATTTCAACCTATAAAATCCAACTTTCATTATTTGAAAACCTTTTAAATTTTTTAATGGGGTAAGTACACTTTACAAATTTTGAATGTCACCATTTATACGAAACTGAAGTATTCAAATCATTTCTCCTACCAAATAAATTTCCTTTTTAATAAATATATGAGTGGAATATTTCCCAGTATAATATATTCATATACCAAGTTTTAAAAATAAATCTCAAAAATGAAAAATTTGATCAAAATAAAAAAAAAATCATTTATTTATTGACCGTATCTATAACATTTGACACAATTACTTCTTCTCCATAAATATTATTTTTTAAACTGCATCGGAAATACTTTTGTTTGGAAAAATTTTCTTTTAACAAATTACTTCTTATTTCTATGAAATAATTCCAAAACGAATTTAAAAATCCTATTCTAGTTTAATTTATCTAAATATATCTTAATTAGGAATGTAGGATTTTATTAGAATTTCTCTACAGAAATTGAGATTTATTGGATGTTTCGTTTGATTTGATAATTATTTATTTTTTATTAAATTGAAAACTCAAAATATTTTCAGAATATTTGCTTGAAATTTTTTCTTAATTTTTCTTTTTCACCAGATTGAATATTTTGTAACTTTTTTTTTATTTCGAGAATTCAATACCTCTAACTTTAATCTTTGAAATAGTACAATTTCCTTTTTCATCCTTCAATTTGATGAAAATATTGAAATAATAATTCTTTAATGATACTTTGTAAAAAAATGATTGGTAAAATAATAATAAATAGTAATATCATGAGAAATTAATTGCAATATTTTTTTTTGGTATTCATCCTAATTAAGAAGATAAAGAAAACAAATCTCCCAAAAAATAAACCTATGGTCAAAAAATTTTTTTTTTCAATTCTTGATTTTAACAAATTTCTCTGGAAAGGTGATATTTCGTGCTTGGTCTTCTAAAAGAAAAGATTTGTTTCAAATACACACCTACTCTAGCCTACTTTATCCAATTTATTATATTATTAATTTCAATAATTCCTTATAAATATATTTAGAGATCCAAAACAAAATGAATAAAACCAAAAATTTCGTCAATAAAAAATTATAAAAAAAAACTAAACAATTCTAGAATCAACTCACATTTACTTTAGGTTCGTTTTCTTTTCACAAATAGAGTAGTGAATGGTATTTTAGTTTCAATGTTTAAATATCCTGTGGTACTCAAAAAATCTTTTTTTAGTAATTTTGTTCCAATTAAAATTTTAAAAAATTGTAAAATGTACCTACTTTCTTAAAAAAACAAATAACAAAACAAAAACAATTATATTTTAGAATTGTTTTTTTTTTTTTTAATTCATAAAATAAAAATTGAGTAATTTTTTAATTTTTTTCTTTGAAAAATTAACCTCTCTTACTTGAAAAGAACTCTTATCCACTAAAATGAAAAAGAAAATAAAAATAAATTATTTTTTTTATTTTGGATATTTAAAAAAAGCAAAAAGATCGAAAATTTTATAAAGTCCAAAAAAATTTAGAATAATTTTCTTTTTTTTTTTTTCATATATTTTTCTATTCAAATATTTTTTTGACCTTTACTACATCGAAGCTTCTTATATATATTCATAATTAAAATATAAATAAATTTTATTTTTTTCCTTTTTCTGTTTCTATAAATGTTAAAGTATAAAAAAAAAAAATAATTCTATTTTTTTTTTTTTTCCAAAAAACAGACTTTTCCCCAAAAAAAAATCTTTTATTCTGCCAAAAAAAGACCAAAATCGCTTATTCCTTAATAAAAGTTAGGAATTTATAGTGTATATCATATATTAATTATATACATCCAAACTTTAACAGCAAATTCTTGTAAAATTTTTCATTTAAAGGTATCTGTATCTGCATTATATCCTCACATTTAATCTATTCTATTTGTTACTATAAGTTTTTTTTTTATTTGAAATGGGATTTAATCATAAAAAATATGTTCATTAACAAAGGATAAGAAATTATAAAATAACCAAATATCGGCATCAACCCTCTTAAATATTATTTTATTCACCCCTTTCCGAGCATCCAAGGTAAGAACTTTAAATTGGAATTTGATTATAGATTTTTTATATACTGTATGACAATCATAATGGAATTTCTTTATTTTAATATATTGTATTCCCAATAAATCAAAAATCTTTAAATTGCATTTAATAATCGTTTTTTTCGGTTTTGATGATATTGAGCAATTTAATAATTCGTGAATAGTATCAATTTTTTCATTTTTTTTAAGAAAAGTGTAATTTTGGCCGTTGATAACCCTTTTAGAGAAATTATTTGCTCTTTGAAAGTTTTTAAAATAATTAGTAGTTTTTCTGGTATTCGGTTTTTTAAATGAAAACATAGATTTTTTTTTTTCAAAATACAAATCTTTCTGTGTTTTTGAATAGTTTAATAGTTTATTGAGATTGAAATTTGCCAAGGAATGTTTTTTATATCGATTTAGAATTGGTGTTGTACTGGATCTTTTCATAATGTCATAATATTCGTTTGGATCTGGGTTGTACTTTCCCATTTTATACTGTGGGTTTCTTTTTTTGATCCTTCGAATTTGTTGTGGGCTGAATTTATTAATTAAGGGGGTCTTGACTCCTTCTAGTACGTTACCAATATACGACAAATATGAATTTTCCAATATTTTGAGTTTGTTTTGCTGTAGAGATGTGCTATCGTATGTTTGCTTATTTTGAATGTATTCCTTATGATTTGCTATCTCTTGATGATCATTTTTAGTATCTGTTTTTGTTGAGTTAAAGTGGGTATTTGAAATGATAAAATTTGTCGAATTTGATGAATTTGAAAAACTTGAATCACTTGAATCTAATTCTACAAATATCTTTGAATGGAATGATTCAATACTTTTGTATAAATTGTCTCTTTCTTGATCCCACACCCTCTGTGTTTCCGTTTCTATTTCCTCCTTTATTTTGTCTTCTTCAATTGGATTTTTGTCTTCGTCAAGTTGCTCTTTGTCTTGGGTAATGTTTTCTTTTAAATTATTATCATTCTTTAACAATAATTCGTGCCCTTCTCTTTGAAGTGAGGTGTTATTTGGTATTTTGATATTGTATGATTTATGAATAGAACCTTTTTTTAATTTATTTTGATTTAATAATATATTTTCATTTTGAGGCAATTTTAAATTATTAATTGTAAAGTTATTTTCAATCAATTTTTCATCCTTAATCCATGTGCTCTGATGAATCTCTTTTAAATTTACCCTTTGTGTTACATCTATTTGAAGCATTCTCTGAATCAGTGTAGAAAGGGGATTATTGACAAAAGCTGGCAAATTTAAATTAATTTCAATTTCAGGTTTTTCTTTATCATTTTCTTCCTTTTCTTGATTAAATTCTTCATCGATAACAGGCATGTATAGTTTGTGATCAAATGGCAATTTTCCAGTTAAAAAATAATAAGTGCATAACCCAAAAGACCATATATCACATTTTTCATAGGCTATGTTTTGAATGGAATTATTTATTATTTCTGGTGAGCAATATTCGTAATCAGTAAAAAACTTGTTTAAAGTGTTATTTGGTGTGTTATGGAGCGAGTACAGATATTCAAATCCAAAATATTTTAATTTGATCTCAAAATTAGAATTTATAAATATTAATTTTGGATTCAGATTTAAATAAAATAGGTTTTTTGAGTGTAAATACGCCATAACTATTAGATTATTGTTTTTATAAAAAGAAGATCAATAATTATATATTAAAAATGGTTTGTAAATTTAATTAAATTAATATATCAAAAAAATATTATTTATCTCTGTGTATTTAAAATATTATATTATTTCCTGTTAGTGTTTTTTTTTTTAAGCAACTAGTCTCTATTTTTTTTTTTACAAATTTCTAAATAAGGATTCCAGATCTAGAAATATATTTAAAATTGAAAATAAACAGTTTTTCAAATCAAAGTAATTGGAAAAAAATTTTTTCAAATCTCTATTAAATTTAAGTAAAAGAATTTAATAGAGATGAGTACCTAAACTTTTGGAATCATTTAAAGGTTCTTTTAAGATTAGAATAAATTTTATGAAAATATCATTAATATAATAATTTTTTATTTTCAATTTAATTAGAACTTTTAATTCTATATTGCTTTTCTGAAAAAAATGCCCCCAAGTAAATAAATAAAGAGATTCTTTAAAATAACAGATTATAATTACATTAATCTTTTGAAGTATTACTTAAAATAAATAAAAGAACTTTCATAACTGTTTCAAAAACATGAGCGTATTGAAGTTTTAAAAGTTGTTATACAAACCACTTCAAATTTTGGATTAAACAAATTAAACGGTATTTTTGGGAACTTGTAGACCATACATTTGAAAATTTTTTAGAACATATTTTTTTAAAAAAGCCCTATCCTCACCATTTAAATTAAAAATTTGTGAAGATTGGTTTCAAATAGTGAAATTATTTATCCTTTAAAGTGCCCAGAAGGTTCAACTAGAATTGTGTAAGAAATTCAAAAACATTTTCTTATCAATAATTTGAAAAGATTTATAACAAGAACTCTGTTAAGATAATAATTGCTTTAATAAAAAAAATCAACTTTTATATTCTTATTTAAAATATTTATAAACACCTTAACTAACTTTAATGGCAGTGTTTTACAGTATGTATTTATAATTCATTGGAATGTCTCCTCCTCAATTATCATCTATAGCTCAAAATAGAAAAAAATTATTAGATACAATTATTATTTCTAAGTGGTTTTGTTAAGATCCTTTGGTTTTTTTTTTTTTTTAATTATAATTGCAATATCTTTTGGGAATTTAAATAAAAAATTTCATATATTAATTGAAAAATGCCAGTATTTCAAAGATCAAGAAAGCTACTTGTAATATCCCAAAAGAAAAGGATGTTTAAATTGGTTTTTATTGTTCGGATTGATTAGAAATTTTGAGATGTTTGACACGTTGATATTAATTTTTTTCTTCTTTTTATTGAATTTATTTTTATTTTCAGGTTTTTGTGATTCTCAGTATAATTTCCAATATAAAAAGCAAATTAACCTTTTTCTCGATACGCTTTTCAAAATAGTTAGGGATGAATAAAATACTTTTCTATTTGAGCTAAATTTTTAGTATATTTTTTTTTATTTTTGTAATTTAAGGTAGGTGTGGATAATACCTATTGTTTATGGTTGGGTTTTTATTATTATTTTTTTTTTAAAAATAGATAGATTTTGCAAAAAAAAAATAATTAATAAAAAAGTCATTATATTTTACATGATTTCAAAGAATAGAGTTAACTCTAAGATTTTACTCTATTATTTTCAATTATGTAAAGGTTCATTCAGGTGTTCTGTTTATTTGGAAAATTAATAGGTTTTCAGAATAAAACAGAAAAATCATATATGACTAAATTAGGTTTCTTTTAATATCTAAAATTTAAAAAAAAACCGTCGATAGATTTTCCATATTTTAAAATAATCAAGTAAAATCAACGGGTTTTCTCTTTCCTTTTCGACCCTGGAAAAGTGTTTTTAGTTTTTTTTTTTAATGTCTGGAATTTTATGTTTATTTATTAATGCATCCTTACAGGTATAAAAACAACAACACCTGAGTTTTGCATTTTTTTTTATTTTCACTTTATTGAAAAGTTCTTTTCCAATTTTTTTCTAAAAAATTTTTGAAAAAAAAGGAAAAAAAATATTATAAAAAATTTCATTGAAAGATCTCAATGACAAAAAAAACGTGACTTGGGATGGAATAATAAACACTTGAAATTCCAAGTAAATTAGATCTGCAGACATACATTAAAATTTATTATTTTTCCACACTTTTGTTATTTTATTTTTTTCGATTTATTTTTGATACATAATTGTTTTGGAATTTTTTTTATTGAATGGAAAATAGTTGCTAAATACATTCATTTCATTCTATTCAGTAAACTTAAAATAAAATTTGTTCTTTAATTTTTCATTTACAAAATAAAAGTTCGAGAATTTCTTTCCTTTCTTTTCTTTTTAGAAAAAATTTCAATTTACGTTTTATTGTGTTTGAAAAATTCTTTCATTAGTAAATCTTGCAATGATGAATTGTTTCTCATTTTTAATATCCCTTTTTAATTCTATGAATTTTAAACGATTTGCTTCATAACATAGATAACTATTTTTTTATTCTTGAAAAAAGACTCAAAAATAAATGATTTACCTTATCCGGATTTTTTATTTTTTATACTCAAAGTACTCCTTTAAATTAAAAAAAAAACTGTTATGTTTTCTTGAATTATCTTTTTATTTGTGAAGTTTTCTAGGTTTTTTTTTACTTTCGGAAATAAACAGAAAATTTTAATAAATTTTCGATTTATTTCAAAGAGAAAAAAAAACCTAACGAAAATCAATATATTTGACAAATAAACAGAAAACTCAAAAAAACCTAGAACACTTAACAGATCAAACAGAAAACCTCAAAAAAAAACCCGCCATTAGGTTTTCCAGAATTTTAAAAAATTGAGTTAAATCTTTGATTTTACTCTTAACTTTTGAATTCTATAAAGAGGCTGTTGATTTTTTTTTTTACTTTTTGTAATAAAAAGAAAATTTATAGAATTTTCATTTTATTATAAAAATTAAAAAAAGCCTAGGCATTCTATGGCATTCAACATCACTTTCATTTAGTTTTCCAGAATTTTATATGAATTGAGTAAAAGCTTAGATTTTACCCTATCCTTTTGAATTATTGAAAACCTCGGCACTTTATGGAACTTTAAGTCAGAATTCCCAGGAGAGGTAAAAACACGATAGAAAGATTATTTTCAGAGATAAAAATTCCACAATCTATAATTAATACTGGTAATACACTGTTGTTAGGTTTTTTTAATTTGATAGAATTGAGCGTATTCCTAGATTTTGTTTTTATTCTTTTGAATTTTGGAAAACCGCAGTTAGGTTTTTTTTTACTTTTTGTATTAAAAAGAAAATTTAATGAATTTTCATTTTATTATAAAAATTAAAAAAAAACCTAGGTACTTGACGGCACTCGACATCACTCCAAAGCACTTTTCGAATTCCTAAACTTATATTTGGATTTTTTTTCGAATATTCAAAAATATTATAATTATCTACTCGGGTTAATAAAGAGGGTGAATTCTGTTTATTAATAATATTAGAAATATTATTCTTTTTTAAATACTTGTAAAACAATTTTAAAAAGGTGAGAATTGTTTTAAAACTTTATTGAAGTTTTCTATTTTTAAAAAAAAGAGGAATTTTTGAGAATTAAAACTATTAAAAAAATTAAGGTTTTAAAAAAAATAAGCACTCAACATTTTAATAACCAAGTAGAGGGTAGGAGTGTGAAGAAAATTGCCTTTTTAAAACATTTTGAGGCTTCACTTTTGAAACCCCATTTCTTTAGACTGGTTTTAAAACTGACAATACAAAAAAAATAAAATTCTGAATTTATATAAAAAGATGCATAAAAACTTTCTAAATATTGTCATTTTCCCATTAAGATTGAATAATTTTTCATTAGGATTCTCAAATATATTTGTCCAACTATTGTATTATTTATCATGGAAAAAAACCAAGACCTTCTTAATTTCATTGATCTTGATAATCTTGAGTCTTATTGATTTGGTTCTCTTTATTTTTGAAACTTTGAGAAAAAATATGTTTTTTTTAAGATGAAAATAACAGTATTTTCACAGGCAGAGATTTTCATTGAAAAAAAATTGTTCAATTCACGTAAAGTCTGGGTGAATGCCACTTAGCCCAAAAATTACAAATATAGAAATTCACATCTGTTTTTTAAATAATATTTTTGAAAAAAAGTTGCTTAAAATCTATTTGACATCATTTTTGAACTGTCTTTGTATATCTTCAAGACCGGGATTTATTTAACCTGTCAAAAGTATTTCAGATTTAAAACAAAGTATATATTCTGAAAGTAGTATTTTTCGGTTTCAGTTTTTCTGATTGAACAATTCTAGAAATTCTCTTATGGTTTACAATTTAATTAAAAAAATCTCAGTTTTTTGTCGGGTTTAATAATGATTAAATTTTTACTTTGAAAATTCCCTTTTTTTTCTTTTTTTTATGATTTTTTTTTTAAATGGGGTCAAAATATTCGAAAAAAACAAATAACATAAAACAAATTCACCGAACTTTCTTTGTCGATTGTTTTTAATAAAACCATAAAATTTTGCACCATTGGAATAGTCTGAATTGATTTAAAAAAGATAATCCGATAATTTCAAATTTTGATTTCACTTCAAAGAGAAGGGGGCGAGTTTTTTATGTGTTCTCTATTCTCCCCATAAAAACAAAAAAACTAAAAGTATTTTATGTTTTACCCATTTAATTTTTTTAGTTTCAAACAGAAAATCGATTATTAACAAAATTAATAACACCATTCAAAGTGGCCTGTAGAATTTTCCAAAAAATCGAACACTTTGAAAAATGAAAATGAAAAATATTTTCAGAAAGAAACAAGAAACAAGAAACATCATCACAACATTAAAAAGGTACAACCAAAATGAAATAGGAAATACTGTTTTGTTTTTCTTAACCCGAAAAAAGATCAATCTTATTTTGATCTCTACCCATAATAAGAAAAAAAAAAAAAAAAAAAAAAAAAAAAATAAATAAAAAGAATCGGCTTATTACCTGCAAGAAGTTGTGAAAAAAAAGATTTGGTTTCTTCAATTGTTTTTAATTTCGCTTGTTTGTGGAGAAATTGAGTTACTGTTGAACCCTTGGGGTAATCTGTTACAATGATTAAAGCATTTTTGGTCTCATAAGAGTTATCAATTTTTAAAAGATTCGAATGATCCAATTTCTTAAGAACTGCAAGATGATCGTGATAGTCTTTGCATTTGATACAGTTTTTTGAAATTATGTCAGCAATTTTCTACATTCAAAAAAGGAGAAAAACAAAAAGTCAATTAAAATAATTTTTCATTTAGACCTTTTCAAATTAAAACTCATTGGATTCGAGAATAAAAGGAAAATTACTTTTTTATGAGTAACAGCATCAAGTACTTTGTATGATTCCAAATAATTGGAATTTTTGTATTGTTTAAGTACTTTGTAGTGAGACAAAAAATTAATTGGAAGCATAACTAAAAAAAATGTGAATAAAAAGTAAAAATTTCTTATGAGAAACTTGAGGTGTCTGTTAATTTCTGAAAAACTCTTAACAATTACCAGACTTTGTTTTTTAAAAATCTTTAAAAAAGGTCAAGTTCTTATTCTTTTTCTTGTTCTTGTTCTTGTTTTGTACAAATAAAAAAAACTTTTCATGAAAAATTCTAACTTCCATAGAGTTAAATTAGAAATTAATTGATTTGTGGACCCAAAATTGTTTCTTTTTTGAGAATTTAGAGATTGATTTGAGAAAGTAAAAAAAACTTAAAAGTTGATTTTTTATTATTTATTTTTAAAAATAGGATGATATTTTCGATTTGACAAGTTAGGAAAATTCAATTGAAATTCATGGACAAACTCTGTTTTCCACTTGTTGATCTTTTGGATTAAGCAAAAAAGAATTTTTTAAAATTATTATCTTTTTCGAAAAGATGTTCAACTTATTTATTCATAAAACATGATTACAATTTTATTGATTGGATTGCCGAGTATTTTAGAATCAAATAATGGAATTTTTTGGATGAACCCCAAAAGAATTCTCAAATAGGAATCCTTTTTGTGATGAATGCTGAAAAGGACCATGCAACAATTGAAATATTATCTGTTTGTGTACATCAAAAATGAAAAATAACACATTAGCTGTTTTATTTTGACGAAAAGTCGAAAGAACTTTTTAACTTGTTTTACCCTGAAAGCGTAGATTGTGTCAGATAAGCAATCTTTTGTTTCAACGGAGATATTTTTTTTTGAAAAAAATTAAAAGATAAAGACTTCTCTTGCGATATCCAGTAAATAAAAACCAGAAACAAAAACCAAACAATTGTATTGTTTGTAAAAATTGTCAGTACTTTCTCAATAAAATGTTTGAGAATTCTATCAGGATTATAATTCTCAATTGAGAAAAATAAGAAAAATAAGAAAAAGCAAATAATCTGAAATTCACGTAATTTGATCAACTGACCCTGAAAATTCTAGAGAACTGAAAATAGCCTTTTTAAATGATACAAAATTGTCATGTACACAAAATAAAACGACTTTTTCCAATAAAACTCATCTTTTTTTTTCTTCTTATTCCACGTTTTACATCTACTTACACACAAATTGTAAAACAAAAGATAAATCAAATTTGAGGGTAAAAAACATTGATATTGTTGACAAAACTTTTAAATTGTGAATATGATTTGTTTTAGATTTTTTGTAATTAGTCTGTTGTTATTCAATTTGCTGTTTTTGAAGTTTAAGTGAAAATTATTAAAAAATTGTCATTTTTTTGAGATAAAAGTTCGCTTTTGATCGTTCATTCTTTTTGAGAATTGCTTGATTCAATACAGAACTTGAAGAAAAGGTTATCATATTTTCATACAATTTGCTGTTAATTAAAATATAAATGAGAAAAAATGGTTACTGAATATCTTTTTTCCATTTTTTCTCTTTGACAATTAAAAATTTACAATAAATTGAGAATAAATATGTTCTCATTTATTTGTTTGATTTTTTTTTTATACTATATATATATCTTATATATTGTATAAATATAAATTGGGTGAACCCAGAACCATGAGTGGAAGTCATTTCAGTATGAAAAAAGATTAATTAATCAACAATTTTTACTTGTGAAAATTTACAATACATCATATTCTAGATTTCTTTAATCTTAGAGTGAATCAACCTTAGAAAAGAAGAAAAATGTTTTTTTCATTTGCCTGATAAAATTTAAAGCCTTGGTATCAGTATAAAAGCAAAAAATTGCCATTTTTTTTTTTTTTTCATTTTTTTATATTAACTTTTTTGGAATATAAATAAGTTATATTTTTGAACCAAGTATTTGACTAGTTTTATATAGTAACCATTTTTACATTTCAGTCAACCTTTAGTTGGTGGGGGTTTTGAAAAAGGAAATTGAAAAAAAATGAAAAAAACAAAAAATGGCCATTTTTTGCTTTTATATGGAAACTTGGGCTTCAAGAATTCTAAATCGGTTTTTGTTAAAGTTATCCAAATTTGATGTTTCTCTGGGAACTGAAATACAATTTTGTAAACCACACAAACAGTTTAATAGTATTTCTTTGAAGGGTATACTAAATAATTCTCAATTTTAGGTTTTTAAGGGAATAATCTCTATTAATTTTTTTTAACCTATTTATAATGGAGATTGAGAAAATTTTTTGTCAATTACTGAGATCTGAAAAACCTTTTTTAATTTTCAATATTAAACATATTTCTAGATAAGAATCTTTATTTAGAAATTGGTCAAAAAAAAAAATAATCGAGAAGAGTCTCTTAATGGAAATTAAAAAAAAATGTTAATTGATCCAAAGACTTTTGGAAATTCTCAAATAAAACAAGTACAATTTAAATATATATATTACTTCTTGCTTCATTTACTTTCTGCTTTATATTCAAATATTTTTAAATAATTTTCACCGACTTTAGAATATTTTTTTATAATTTTTAAAGTAATTATAGCAAGTAGATAATTATTTTGAACCTTTTCAAGGTTATTTTAGATTTCGACAGCTAAATCTTTTTTAAACTAAAAAAAAATTTTCATAAAAAAAAAAACTTAAATTTTAACAATATTACTTTTTTGTTTCCACATTCTTTTTATCCCAATTAATGTGTTTCTGGTCATACCAGTAATCTTAAATGGCCATAAAAGTTAGATAGTCCTTAATCTTAGTATAAAATCACACTTTTGTAGTTAGTTTAAGGTCAAGATTCCAATGAATTCGAAATTTCTAAATAAAAATCCAACACAAGATATTCATATAACTAATGTCGATTATGTATTGAAATATTTAAATAATTTTTTTTTTTCGAAAAACGAGGGATTTTCTTTATTTTTTATTATATTATTAGACACCGATTTTCAACAAGTTTGAATTAATTGTTGAATTCATAAATCCCAAAATCGCAGAATTCCACTCTGGAGCAAGTAAGTATTTTGGTATAACATAATACCCAATTTGAATCATCGATAGGAATAACCGATCATATCAGTTCCACATACACTACCACACATACCCATTTTTTTTTCTTTTATGAACATAAAAAATTCCAAGTTTAGTGGTGAAAAAAATCCTGACCGTTGTGGAAAAAAAGTGAAACTGGAGAAAAAGTGAAACATAGTTTTAAATTGGGAACATTACTGAAAATTCAAAGTAAGATCAACGAAAAAAAGAATAAATCAATATTTAAAGACAAAATGAATTATTCGCCACAATAACAGTTTTTTTAATACTATCTTTTAGTATGAGTTTTTCTTTGATTGATCAATTATTAAAAATTTGTTCAAAAAATTGACTATTTTTGAGATCTCCAAAACCACACCCACAATTTCGATAAATCAAGTAGATTTAAATTGTATTTGTTGGTTTGATTGAAAATAATATAATGAGTTACTATTTTAAGTCAATTGGTTTCTTTATTTTATTGATTTTACTTTTAATTTTCAGTAATGTTCCCAATTAAAAACCGTGTTTCACTTTTTTTCCACAATAATGATATGAAAAAATCCTAGGAAAGCATTGTTAATTGTGAATATTCCGAAAATTATTATGTAATTGCCTTTTATTTAAAATCTGTACCTCATTTTTTCAGAATCAAAGTTTTAAAATTATAACTCAACCACTTATTCGAATGATAATTAACGAAATTATACTTGTTCAAAAAATCATTCAATCAATTAAAAAACAAGTATAAAAATTATCATTTTTCACACTCAAACAAACCCCTATAAAACTGGATTGTTTTTCAAAAAAAGTAGATCTACTTATGTTATCATATAATTATTTAAGTAATCTATAGACACTTTACTTTAAAGAACTATTGGTCAGTTCGTTACTTGGTTTATAAAAAAATTGGTTATTTATAAAAAGTATTTGATTGAAAATATAACAAAAACACACATATTTTCCCAATTTTCACAATTAAAATTCTTGTCAGGGATTTTTTTCAGGCCCATTATTTTTTTCGCTACTATAAAAAAAAGTAATTCGATCTCCTTATACCTGTTCCAAGTCTTTTTGGAGTTAATATTTGTATATTTTTGGTGATCTAAGAACCATAAATCAAAATACATATATTGAAACGAAATATGGCATTTATCTTAAATATTTTTCTATTTGTATATCAAATATCCGCTGATCGAAAAATAAATTAAATAAATATGTTATTTGTATATTTTAAGGGTTTTATATATAGTCAGATCCATTTTTAAGACAAATACTTTCAACTAAATTTAAGGTATTTAAAAAAACCCACCTTAAGGCAAAAAATATAAATTCCGGTAAAACCTTTTGTTTAAAAAAAATCCTAAAAATGTATATTAAATTGAGATTTTTTGTGCCTTAAATTTTGTTCAAAGTTTGTGTCTTAAAAGTGGAACTGACTGTACAAAAATTTTTATTTCAAGTTCCAATATATTTATTAAATTGACATTTGGAAAAAAACAAAAACGAGCCTAAAGATCTTTCAAAAACCAATTCGAAATGAGGTTTCTAGAAAATTCATAAAGCTTCCGAAGAGAACTTTGAGATAAATTTTAATTGGGAAAATTTAATTTTAACAGTAATTGAATTTCCAAAGATAAGCCTTAGTAAAAAAAACCTTTACTGATTAATCAAGACTTTAATGTTATTGATCAAATGAAAAGATTATTTCTGCTTAGTTAAATTCAAAAAACAAATTTCATTTTCAATTTGGATCTATGAAAAAGAAAAAAAAAATGAAATAAAAATTTCAATGATGATAATTTTATTGTTGCTGATCTTTCAAGAATACTTCAGTATTTAATTACTGAACCTCACGAAAAGGTTCAAAAAGAAAAAGGATTTTCAAATTATTAATAAAATTGATAATTTTGAGATTCAAGTATTGTGGTTTGTGATGTTTATCATTGCCTTTTTTTTAGGTAATTAAAAAAAAGAAAATTCTCAAACAACTAAACAATTGGGTTCGAAACAAACAAATTATTTAGCCTTTGTAAGTGCTTCAAGTTTATCACCAAAATAAGCATAGAGTCTCCAGCCAACATTATAAAGTAAAGAGGCACAAGCGGCACCAGATCCAACATAGCCCATCCAATTTTTGGTTGACTTAAGAACGATCATTGGAAATAAGAATAAGATATAGGTGGCATATTTGATCCAAATTTTCTCTTTTTGTAATTCTGGGATTTTTTCTTTTAAAGGTCCTTCAAATTCGTCAAACCAGAAAAGAAAGAGTGCACTGCTAAAGATAAAGATTGTTGTGTTACAAAAGTAGCTGAGAATTGTCGAAAGAATAAGAATCAAAAAGATTGCAAGTGTTGCCTTCACTTGGATTGGTGCTTTGCGAACCAAGGGCTTTGCCTGATCGATCAAGAATTTAAACAATTAAAATTTTGGTTTTTCAAAAAGGTACATTTGATTAATTATTTGGAAAAGTAAAAAAAAAAAAAACAATAGAGAAAAAAAAAAAGGAAAAAAAAAGAATATTTTTACATTTTGAATTTGGATCTTTTTTAAATGTGGAATTAAATTTGTAATGTCAGTTTTTGCTTGTTCAACAAATTGCATTTTATCTTTTAGAGAGAGTTTAGTTGGAGAAGGTCAAAGTAAAAAAAAAATTTATGGTTCAGCAAAGGGAAAGACTAACAAAACAACAAGGATTTAAAAAAAGAATATTACAGAAAAAATCCGAATAAAAAGCGAGAAAAAATGAATGAAATTTGATTAAAATCACAAATTCAGTTTTCCTCTATTTCGATCCAATATGTTATTTTTGTTTAGAGAGGAATTATTGGTGAGTTTCTTGTCTTTAATGAGTTGATCACTAAAATCTAAACCCTTTTTTTAAAAGTCAATCAAAATCTTCTCTCATTTTTAAATGTTCAGTGTTTCTGAATTAGGTAATAATTCCGTTTATCTTTGAAATATTCCAAAACTAAGTTAGTATTTAAACACGTGTGTTTTTAGAGCGATTGTTGAATATTAATTTAAGAGATTATTTTTATTTTCTCTCTTTGAAAAGTTATAATTCTTTTCGATTTTTTTATTGGCCAAAAATTAATTTTAATTTTGAAACAGTTTTTAATTTGTCAAATCATATTTAAAAATTGAAATAGAGTTCAATAAAAGACTCAAAATGGTTTCTAACTTGAGATGAAATTAACTTGGTATAAATAAAAAAGTATTAGTTAAGATATCTTATAATAAAAATTATTTGGATTTTTTTTTGATATTGGCGAATGGTATTATTTTTTACAATAAAATCCTTTAATTAATATTTTGAAGAATTGGTAGACTGGGCATTTTTTTTTCTAATTCGTAATAGTATTTGGGATAATACCATCAAACATAAAATTTTATCAAAATTGTTTCATTATTAAAAAAATTCGAAAATAATCTAGTTCAACCCAATGCTTTTATCCAGAATGTGCTTATTAGTTGGATTTTTTTCCGCGGTTTTCTTGTTGATTTAGTTTGGAATTGTCTTAATTACTGATAAATTCAAATATATAATTGGAAAATTTTTACTTCTTTTCCCATTTTTACTTTTTTTATCTCATTGTTGAAAAATGCTATAAATTTATATTTTTAAGTTCATGAAAAATCAATTATAAAACTAAAAGAAAAACTTTTTATTTAAATTTTGTTTTAAAAATAATTAATAATTAAATCTTGATTATTATGGTGGGTTATAATAACATATATATTAAAAGCTTCAATGGGTTTTATTATTATTATTAATCTTTTTGGGTATTTTCAAACAGGAAAATTGATTTAAAATGAATAATTCTAATCATAATTTAAATTAATATTATATTCCTAAAAAAATACAATATAAATAATAATATTTTGTTATTTATACTCTTAAAATTGAAAAAAAAATATAATACCGAATCATTTAATTGTATAAAATATTATAAATTATTAAAACACAAAGCACTAAATAATCTGTATTTTCCATACTTCAAGATTCAATATTTAATATATTTGACGTGTGTTTATAAAATAAAATTAAATTTTCAAACAAAGTTAAAAATTCAAAATTTTTCAGGCAGTTAAAAAAAGTTCAAATTATCATTATAATACAATTTCATTCTGAATTTCGAATTATTTTGATTTTTATCAAATATGTAAATCATTTTTTTATCTTTTAGTTTTTTGGTTTTCGTTTTTTTTTTTTGAATTACTTAACTATTTTTTTACAATCAAAATATTTTTTTTAACAATTGATATTATTTAAAAGTTGAGTTAGGTAACATTTTAGAATTTGAATAAAAACGGTCAATGGTGCTTAGTCGTATGATCGATCAATAATTCCTAACATAATTGCAACAAATTCACCAATACTGTTTTTTTGTTTCGTCCATCTCCAAAAATTGTTGACAAACTCTTGATTTATTAATATTGGTTATTATTTATTTCTTGTTTTGTGAGTATTCTAATTTTAAACAATTGTTATCATTTTTATTGGTGAATGATTATAATTTGTTATTATTTTATAGAAAGAGTGAATAAGATTTTTTTTTTTTTCAAAAATTTGAAGTATTAAAATTTTTGAATTGGGATTTATTTACTCATAAAAAGTATTTTCAATGACTAAAAGTTAGATTTCATGAAAATAAAAAGTTTTTGGAAATATTTGTTAATGTTTTTAAAATCCAAAAATTCAAACAAATTAGGATTGGATCTTTTTACAAAAATGAATTTTAAAAAATTTATTCTTTTAAAAATGAGAATCTGTTTCTCTAAAATTGATAAGGGGGGTCATTTATCAAGTTTAAGTGTGTCTTTTTGAAAATTAGTGTTCTATCGCCTTTGGAAAAATAAAATTAGAGTGGATAGTCCTCCAGCTTTTTAGCTCTATTATAAGATCACATATGAAGCAAAAAATCATCCGAATAAGGTATAAAAAAATAAAAAAATTAGGAAAAAAAGGTGACAATCATAATTTCGTTACAATTTTCTTTTTATTCGACACACCAAATAATAGGAGGAAGAGTATTAGATGTATTATATTCAAGAAGTGTGACTTCAAAAAAAAAAATATTTTTTTATGCCTTTTTTGATTAATCAGATACACTTGAAAAGGTTTATAGACTATATCTTGAATCGAAAACACCTGTAGAGTTGAAAATTGTTTTTTAACTTAACAATCCCTCGAATGGAAAAAATATTATCTTGTATTAAGTGTCTAGATGTGTTATTATGGTTCTTAACTGATATTTCTTCAACTTGCTATGAAATTTAATCTTTGGTATTTTAATTGTACAAAAAGGTGATTTATTTTTTGCCTAAATCCGAATTTATAAGTTCAAGACTAATATAGTAAAGGGTATGAAATAAAAAAATGTACTTTTGGGCTTAGCAATTGATATTTTTAATTAGGTTTGATTTCATTTTGAGCTCTGAAAAAATTTCTTTATTTTTTAAGTAATTTGATCAACAACAATTTTTTTGGAAATTCTTTAATAATGAAGCATTTTTGATAAAATATAATATTTGATTTTATTATCCCAAATACTATTTGAAATTAGAAGAATAAAAATGACTGGGCTATCAGTTCTTAGAAATAAAAATTTAAAGTGTTTTTATTTTGGTTCAAAATAAACCCATTCAACAATCTCAAAAAATTACCAATAATTTTTATTCTTCGATATCTTAAATAATTCTTTTTTTTTTATACCAAATTAATTTCTTCTTCATAGAAATCGTTTTGAGTCTTTTTATTCAACATAAATTTATATTTTTAAATTTATTAGACCAATTAAAAACTATCTCAAAATTAAAATTAATTTTTGACCAATAAAAAATCGACAAGAATTGAAATTTTCAAAGAGAGACAATAAAAATAATAACCAAAACTCACATAATCAACAATGGTCTCTAACAACACACCTCTTTAGGTATTGACTTAGTTTTGGAATCTTTCAAAGATATGAGGAATTATTACCTAATTCAGAAACACTGAACATTTAAAAATGAGAGCAGAATTTTCTTTGACTTTTTAAAAAAGGGTTTAGACTTTAATGAGTTGATCACTAAAGACAAGAAACTTAACCAATAATTCGTCTCTACATAAAAATAACAAATTGTATCCAAACAGATCAAAACTGAATTGATAATTGTAATCTATTTCAGTTCATTGAGCAAAAGGGGAATGGAAATTTGGATCTACAACTCCAAAACCACATTTTTTTTTTAGTAAGTGTATCTCTCAGTTTGTCAGCCTTAGACTCTTCAATTTGGATTTCGGATTAAAATAAATCACCTTTTTGGACAATTATAGAACAAAAGATTAAATTTCATAGCAAGTCCAAGATCGATCAGTTAAGAACCAAAATAACACCTCCTTACACTTAATAAAAGATAATCTTTTTTTCCAGTTTGAGGGATAGTAAACTTAGTGGGTTAATAAATAAGGAAAAGTAATCTTTCTTCCTGAGGATTATTTTTAGTTTGTTCATACACTCATATTGGAATTTAAATTGTTGACAAAAAAAAAAGAAAAGATAATAATATTTTCCATTCAAAAAAATAATTTTCTTTTACAGTTTGTTGCTTATGGGCAGTTTATAGATTGTAATAATTTTATTAATTAAAGAGATTTTATAATTTTCACATGTTTAAGTCCAATCTCACTAGATTTCTTTTAGGCTACTTGAGTTTACTGCTTATTTTTAGATAATTCATTTTCACACCAAATCTCTCAAAAGCAAATCAGAAATATTTTAAAGAAATTAGAATGACAAAAAACCACTTACCCCCAATCAACCAATTAAAAATTCAAACCCTTTCTCTTGAATTTATGGTTTAATTGTAGTAATTTTGAACATTTAATAAAGGAAGAAATAAGAGTGTTTTTTGTTAAAAAGCAGAAAATCTGTCAACAAGTGTTCAAAAAGGTATAGGTCTCAGAATTTATAATTTTACCTAACCCAAAATTTCTACATGAAAAAGTCCCAATTCTTTTCAAAAAGCACTTTTTAAGAATTAAAATCGAAAAAAAGAGAATAAAAGGTCACGAGAAAAAAAATTCGAATTATTGTTAGTTATTTTTACACACCAACAAAGTATAAACCACCCACCTCATTTGTCAAAAAGTATTTTTGTAAAACTTGTCTGGATTCAACAAGAAATCGAAAAAAAACAACGAAGAGAGAATTAAAAAAAAAAAAAAAAAAAGCCTTTGGATAAACACGACCAAAAAATGAGGTTGTTGGAATGATGTCTGAGCTATTTTAAAGACAAGAAATGTTTTATGAAAAATACTTTAAATTATTTGACAAAAGGTTTGTTTAAAAAATTTTTTTCCGATTAACTGTCGAATTTATGTAATTTACAAAATACGATCAAAGTATTTTTAGTTATCCAATGAATTTTAGGAAGTAAGGTACTTTTTTCCAAAACAGCTTTATTTTCATTTTCATTTTTTCTTTGTTATGGATCAGAATAAGAAAAAGCTCATTAGTCATTATTTTCTCCTTCAATATCATCCAGAAAAAGTACAACTGAAAAAGAATCCTTATGACTACCCTGAAATCACTTTTGAAGTTTGTTATCCGCAAAACACAACTAAGGATATGAAAGATCGTGTTTTGCCTTTCTGTTTTCCGATGATCAATTCCTTACTCCAACAAAACCAAGAGATCAAGTAAGCCTCATTCTCAAATGTCCATTTTAGTTCCTTCAATTGTGGACAAAATAGAAACCTTCTAAATTATTTATCTTTTTCTTCGATCTTTTTTTCTTTTTTTTTTTTTTTTTTTTTTATCTTTTTGTTCTCCTTTCTTGTTTGTGTGAATTTGTCTAAAATTATCGAACAAACCTTTTTCTTTTTTTCTGGGCTGACTAAAGGCAAACTTACAATTTTATTATAACAGACATTGATGGGTCACGTTTGTTTGCACATTGCTGTTTTACCATTTCAGAAAGTACCCTGGTAAAGCCTTTAAATATCATTTTTATTTCCCAAAAGTAAGTGATCAAAACGATTTGTGTTAGTTTTGAATATTTTTTTTTTTTTAAAAATCATTTCGTTCTGACTTTTACTTGTTGGGTGTTTTGCGCAATTGCCTTCCGAGCCCAAAAACTTTTGAAATAATTTCTTTTTGAATACAAATCAATTAAATAATCACCCTTTCCAATAATAACAAACCATAATTAGGCCACGATGCACATTTTTTACCAAGCTTTTAGGTTCGCTTTTCACTACAAAAGATCTTGACAAAAGATCTTTAATTATGTTTTTTGATTCGATGAACAAAAAAACTTTCCCCAAAAAAGGTGAATTATTCAAAATACCCATCCCTCAGGAAATTGGCTATTCGTCGCATTTTGAATTTACAAGGAAAAACATTTTATTGGGAGATGTAATTTTTTTAATTTTCTTCAGCTTTTTTTTTTTTTTTTTTTTTTTTTCTTTGTTGTTTTTTTTTTCTTTTTTTCTCAATTTTGTCACAACCTGACTCACACAAAAAAGATTAATTTCAAAAATACAAAGGGTATAACTAAAACATACTTTGGTTCAAAAAATAAGGAACAATATCTTATTCTTCCAAACTCAGAATATTTTTTATCAGACTTTCATTTCCACTTTTTTCTACAAAAACGTAAAATAATTTCTAAAAACATTTAAACTCTTTCAAAGGTACAGTTCTCTTTCTTCGACTGTTTCTTCTTATTTTTGGAAACAGACCCCACAAGAGCCAATGACTCTTCAACGAAAACAATGTTTTTTTCCAATCAAACTCTACCTTTCCTAAAAAAACAAACAAATTTTTCAAAAGTTTCTCAAAAAAACAGTTGACAAATTTAAATGTAACTTTTTTGTTGGTTGCATTTAAATGATTTTTTTGTGTGTGATTATAAAACGAATATAAGAAAATGTAATTTAATTTTGAATTGGAAACCAAAAAATGTCTATTTTAAGTTTGTCTTTTTTATGATAGAACAATAAACAATGGTTTTAATAAAGCAACAATTAAAGCCAAGTACTAATTGGTGGTAAATTACCAAATTTGTTTTTTTTTCGAGCTGCTTTTTATCGAGAAGGTTATTCTTTTCTTTTTTTCTAATTTACAAAACATAATTTTCTTCAAATTACTTGGTCGTTTCTACATTCCTTTGAATGTATTTTTATGTTATGAGTGTTTCAATGTTTTTAAAAATTAACAAAAAATCAAAATTTAAAATTATCCTTTTGCCTGAAAAAAAGTCATTTGGCCAACTTGACGATCTTTAAACTAAAAGGAATTTTCTTTTAACAAAAGATATTTCATTGTTGAACACTTGCTTCTTGAAAAAGATTACATGTACATTTTACAACTACTAGAATTTGAATAATAAACGGTGAAAAATATTCCTATTCCTATTCCTATTCCTATTCATATTCCTATTCCTATCCCTTTTCCTTTTTTTCTTATCTACAAACAGAGTTTTCAAAGAAAGAGATTGTGATTTGTGATTTCTATTTATTTGATTGGATCTTTTTTTTTGTGCTATTTTGAGTGAACTAATAAACCTAAATAAAGGAATTTCTGAATTGAAAAAAAGATAATCAACTGAAAATTTTTACCCATTTAAATTTCAAATAACAGTAATAGATCTTCAAATACCAGTATTACTGTATTTTTTTTTATTATTTGAGGATATTAGCACCAAAAATAATCTTGTCTCTTATGGTATTAGTAAAAATTGAATGGGAATTGTTGATCAATAAACTAATAAAAAAAAAAAATACATAAGGTAATAAACCAAAATAAATTAAAATTTAATACTTATGACCAAATTAAACATATATTAATTCTAAATTGAAAAACGAGTACAAATAGAAATTTGAATTTAACTTTGTTAACCAAGTTTAGGTAATCTATTTTTTGATCCTAAGATGTTTATCAAAAAAAGATACAAATGAAAAAATTGAAATGCTTTTAAAATAACATACCTTCAATAATTGTGATAATGTATGTAATCATAATTTTTGAAATCACTTTTTTGTAAAACTATTTTAAAAATTTCTATTTTTAAATGACAAAAAAGTTATTTAGTTAAGAGTAAAACTGGAAAACAGTATTTAATAGCTTTTTTTTTTTTTGAAGTGGAATTTTTTTAAAAAAATAAATCATCGAAAGACATTTGGGGAAATTGTTTTTTAATTAATTGGCGGGTTTTATTTTTTGAGATTATTTGTTTCCAAACAAGTTTAAAAAAATTACAAATACACTCTCAAAAGAAAAACCATTTATTAATTGAATGTTTGGTAGTAATTATATTTTCTCTTTTGGTGGTCGGAAAAAGTAAAAAAAAATGACCAAGTTCATTCCTCAGCTCAAATAAAACTTACTTTAATTTCCTTTTGGGATTTTAAATTATTTTATAATAATAACATTTATTTCACTTTGTACACAAAATCGGGAGAGATATATTTTTTTTCATTAAAGCGTTTCTTTTCTTGCAATTAAATTTATTTTTTTAAAAAAATTTCCCCTGGTTTTAATATAATTCTTAATCAAAACAAGTTAGAAATATTCATCCTTTTTTTGATATTTTTTTACTTTATTTTGGTTTTATAAACGAAAAAAATAAAACTGTGGAAATATTTTTATTTTTTTAAATTTTTAGATTAAGAATCAGTAGGCTTATTGAACTCAAATAATGAATCAAGAATCAATTTAAGGAATTTTTATAAGATTTAATTGAACCAAATAAACTTGTAATTGTTAAAATAAATCTTAGATACCAAAGATTTTGAAAGCAAAGTAATTGATATTAAATTAATTCAATTGAAAACTAGAGATTGGTTCCAAAATTAAAATTAAATATACCCTTAAGGAACCCTTTAGATTAACAAAGTAAGAAACTTTACTTTTAGTTATTATTTATTATAAATAGTGATAATAAACTCTTTTCAAATAATTATAACCCATTCAAAAATGAAAAAAAAAAAACAGTAATTTTTTTAAAAAATTATTTCTTTAATAATGTTTTTTAATAATAAAATATTTTTGAGTATATTTATCTTTTTATGGTGATATAGTAATTTATATTTTTATTTTTAAGGTTAATAATAAACACTTATTTGATAAAAAACAAATGTTCAAAAACAATTAAACAAAAAAAGAAAGATAAATTTTGTAATAACATTTTTCAAAAATAACATTTCTCAATTCATTACTTGGATCAAACCATTGGAAAATAGTTTATATACCGTAATATTAAAAACCACTCACCTGGAACCAAATAAATGACTGAAACTACCAAAATTTTTCACGAAAAACCTTAACAAAAATATATTATGGTCAATATTCTTTTTATCTTTGAAAAAAAATAAACCTTTTATTTTTCATTTATTGTTAATTAGGAGATGCAATTCAACAAAATTACCACCTGTTTTTATTTTAGGTTTTTTTTTACTTTTTGAAATAAAAAGAAAAATTTGGAAAGATTTTCTTTTAATTTCTTACATTAAAAAAAACCTCCGTTAAGTTTTCCAAAATTTGAAAGAATTGAGTAAAATCAAAGATTTTTCTCTATTCTTTTGAATTTTGGAAAAGCTAGACACTTGACGGCACTCTATGGTACTTCCCGAAATTCTAAATTTATTTAGTAGTTTTTTTATCTTAGCTATAATGTAGGCAAGATTATAATTCATAGGATAACTTTTCTTTTAAAAAAAGAAAAAAAAATAATTTTATTTTTGAACAAAGAAACCAAAAATGAGATTGAAAACCAAGAAATAAAATAGATAACAAAAAATACATCTGTTTTAAAAAAGTGATGACTTTTACAAAACTTTTTTCAAGTTTTCTGTTTTAAAAAAGTAAAAAATTTTTCAGAATTAAAACTTTTTGGAAGTTTTCTGTTTTAATAAAGTGAAGACTTGACCTTTAAATATATTGTAAAGGTCGTAGTCTGAAGGAAAGCACTTTTTTTATAAAAAAAAGTTCACTTTTTGAAGAGAGACGATTCATCAAAATTACCTCCTGATTGCCTGTAAAAAAAAGTTGACACTTTATTCAAACATAAAACTTTAAAAAAGTTTTAATTCTGACAAAATCATAAAAAAAAAAAAGTACTCACTTTTTTAAAATGACTGTCAAATAAAAGTTTTCATTTATAGTTTTATTGTATACCACTACCACTGAATGAGTTGCTTGGTTTTTACCTTTGTGCTAATTATATCCAAAAATTCTCAAGATCACCACCATTGCACCAACCTGGTTTATGTAATACCATACTTTACAGAAGTTGATTCAAGTACAAAACATTATTACGACATTGTTACTGTACTCGTAAGAAGTTAATCCCACTACAAGGCAATCGCATATAATAGGAAGTTAAAATATCACCACTATTTCTCTTCTTCAATACTTTGCCCACCAAATTATAACTACACTTTTGATTATTTTTCTTCTCGATCTTTTAATTTCAAAAAAATTCTCTACTTTTTAATTAAAAACTTTTAAAATTAAAATTCTTTTTGAGAAAATAAGAAAACCCAAAAAAAAAAGTAAATGGAAAAGTAATAACAAAAAACTTAACCTTTAAATATCACAACTATATATAAATAACAATGGATAACAAAATAGTTTGATGCACAACATTTATTGACCATTTTTGATTCAAAACAAATTGTCTGTTTGTTTGCATCCTTAATTTTTGAACGAAGAATTGTATTTTTATCAAACAATTTAACAACAATCACGAATGCTGTCCAATCATTTGTAAGATTATTAACACCCTTTCGATGGGAACATGTCCTAATACCACTGTTACCCGAAACAATGCTCAATGCATGCTCTGCACCGATGCCATTTGTTTTAGGACTTCATAAATCATTATATGATGTAGTTGAAGATATGATTGAAGAAGAAACTGTCTTTGCAGATTTAGATACAAGAGAATTGGAAATTGATCCAATTGATATGGCCTTATTACCCAGTAAATATACTGCACGGCTAATGGATAACATCCAACAAATTTTAGATAATTATCAAAATACAAATGAATTCGATCAAAATTCATTTTTGGAAGAATTTTATAAATTTTTTATCAAAATATTTTATGATTATAAAGAACATTTTGTATTAAATGAAACAACAAATGAATACGAATTTGATTTCGATTCTTTTAAAAGCAAAAAAAATCGGGGAATGAAAAAATTTCTATTAACATTTTCTCAAACACAAATGTTTGAAATATTTTTTCGAGAAACTGAATATAAAATGAAAAATGATCCAAATAAAATTACAGAATTTGATCGAAAAGTTTCTGAATTTAAAGAATTTGACACTCAAAAAAGTTCGGGTTTTAAAAAGTTTTTAAAAAAAATAAAAAAAAAAGAATCAGAAGACAATTCGGAAAATAATGAAGAAATCGAAAAAGAAAATGAAAAGGGAAAGGAAAAGGAAAATAAAGAAAAGGAAGAGAAGCCAAAAAAAGAAAAGGAAGAGAAGCCAAAAAAAGAAAAAAAAGACAAAAAAAATAAAATTAAAAATTTTTTCAAAAAAATTAAAGACAAGGATATTTTTAAAAGGGAACTTGAAGAAGTCGAAAATGAAGAAGACGATCAAGATGAGGAAGAAGACGAAAAAAAGATTTTATCTGTTATTCGAGATATGTGGCACCAAAGAGAAAAACAGTCAAGTAATTACAATATGTCAAATAATAAAAAAAGAAATCAAATCTCAAAATCAAATGTTCAAAATGAAAATTTGAAATTAATCCGAAATAAAACTAGACTTAGCTTGGTTGAAAAATTTGAATCATTAGCCCAGAAGCAACAGGAGGAAGTTGAAAGATCTTTAACCAAAACAGAAAAAATTGCAAGGGGGAAAAACAATCGAAATAATGATGGTATCAAACCAATATCCGCCATTGAAAAGAATAAGAAAAAGCCCAATAAAAGATTCACTTTAAATTTTTCTGTAATGAAAAAGCAAGAAAAGGATTTACATTCAAAAATTGAAAAGGAAACTAAAAAAAAACCAAAAAAACTCAAGAAAAAAAATTACCAGAATCTAAATAAAAATTTAAAGCAAACATTAATCCCAAAAGATAAAAGAATCAAAACCCGAGGTATGCCTGTCGAAAAGCCAAAGAATAAAAATGAAAGAAGCAAAAGCACTTCTGGAACTAAAACCAAAATAAATAAAAAAATATTTGATTTTAATAAGGCCAGTAAAAAATCCTTTCCAAATTATAGCACATCTATTGATAATAATAGTTCTTTCAATACAGACAATCATAAGAACAATAAGAACTCTCATACTAACACCAACATCATGAAAAAAACTCAGAATGGTGGTACAAAATTTGAAAATGAAGAGTGTCAAAGAAATAACCGACAAAGAACTTCTTCAAGCGACTCATTGCCGGATTTTAAAAATAAATTACTGAAAAAAGCAATACTAGGATTTAGCCTTTCGCCGAAAAAAAAGAATAAGAAAATAGATAAACAAGATGAAAAAGAAAAAAAATTAAAAGAGAAAAACCTTTTCAATAAAATTGGAATAAAAAATAAAGAGAAAAATCTAGATGATAATAACTTGATTAATGAAAATAAAAATGAAAATGTAAATAATAATGAAAATGAGAATAATAATAATGAAACTATTAATAAAACAATAATTGACAAATTAAAAGAAACAAAAAAACGATTTACAATAAATTTTTCGAAAAAATTCACAAAAGATTTAATAAATCAAGAAAAAGAAAATTTAGAAAATGAAAACAACCAATCACAATTAAATAATAATACCAATAATCGTATCAATAATAATACCAATAATTTTTCATATGAAACACCAAAACAAACTTTGAATCATCAAAATCAAAATTTTAATAGAAATCAAAACCAAACTTTTAATAAAAATCAAAATATTAATTCAAATTCTGCAATAAATAGAATATCAACAACAACCATGTCTAATAATAATAATAATAATAATAATAATAATAATTATAATTCTAATAATTGTTATTTGAATATTAATCGGAATATTTATCCAAATAAAACTAAGTTTGAAAATACAAATACTAACAAAACCAAATTTTCAAATCAAAATAATTTCAACAACAATCCACAAAATAAAACCTATCAAAATCCAAAAAGAATTTTTAATAACCAAAATCAAAACTTTGATAGAAATCGAAATACAAATTACAATTCTTCAATAAATAGAACACAAACAATACAAACAACAAATACAACATCAAAATTTCCAAATAATAGGATCGATCAAAATACTAATTCATTTCAAAATAGAAATACCGTTAGTACCAATACTACCCATGACAAACCCAATGAATATTTAAATCAAAATCCAAAAACTAACACAACTACACATAATGTAAATCAAAACACACAAACAAAGAGGAAATTTGTTCGAAAAAACAAACCAAATACCCAATTAATATCACTCAGAACAAGGATACAAAATAAGAATTTAAAAAATCTTCAAGATAATTCCACAACAACAAATATATCTAATACTAATACTAATACTAATACTACTACTACTAATAATAATACAATAAATAATAATCGTTATAATAATAATAATAATAATAATACAATAAATAATAATAGTAATTTTATTAACAATCGGAATATTTATCCAAATAAAACTAAGTTTGAAAATACAAATACTAACAAAACCAAATTTTCAAATCAAAATAATTTCAACAACAATCCACAAAATAAAACCTATCAAAATCCAAAAAAAATTTTTAATAACCAAAATCAAAACTTTGATAGAAATCAAAACATTAATACAAATTCTTCAATAAACAGAACAAAAACAATACAAACAACTAACACATCAAAATTTCCAAATAATAGGATCGATCAAAATACTAATTCATTTCAAAATAGAAATACCGTTAGTACCAATACTACCCATGACAAACCCAATGAATATTTAAATCAAAATCCAAAAACTAACACAACTACACATAATGTAAATCAAAACACACAAACAAAGAGGAAATTTGTTCGAAAAAACAAACCAAATACCCAATTAATATCACTCAGAACAAGGATACAAAATAAGAATTTAAATACCAGAAATAATACCTTTGATAACAAACAAAACATAAATACAGCTACAAATTTGGAACAACAACCAATTACAAAACAAACACCAAAATTAAAACCAATTACCCAGAATATTAATACACAGCCAAGGAATAATACAAATAAAAAGTCACCTCAAACAGTACAAACAAATAATAATTTTCCTCAAAAAAGAATACCACAAAATAATACAACAATAAATTCATTCCCAAAACATACACCAAAGCCAAAACCAATTACTCAGAATATTAATACTCCAAATAACGTTTCAAATAGAAAATCACCCCCAAAAATACTACCAAATACCAATTATCCTCAAAAAAGAATCAATACCACAAATACAGACACAAGTTCATTTCCTAAACCAAAACCAAAACCAATTATCCATAAGATTAATACACAGCCAAAGAATAATCCAAATAGAAAATCACCTCAAAAAGTACAAACAAATAATAATTTTCCTCAAAAAAGAATACCACAAAATAATACAACAATAAATTCATTCCCAAAACATACACCAAAGCCAAAACCAATTACTCAAAATATTAATACTCCAAATAACGTTTCAAATAGAAAATCACCCCCAAAAATACTACCAAATAACAATTATCCTCAAAAAAGAATCAATACCACAAGTTCATTTCCTAAACCAAAACCAATCACCCAGAATATAAATACACAGCCAAAGAATAATCCAAATAGAAATTTCCCACAAAAAGTACAAACAAATAATAATTTTCCACAAAAAGTACAAACAAAAAGAAATTTCCCTCCACCGAAAACAACAACACAAAATAATACAACAACAAATTCATTTCCTAAACCAATTTCAAAGCCAAAAATAATAACCCATAACACAAATACTTCAAATAACGTTTCAAATAGAATCCCCCCCAAAAAAATACAAACAAATAATAATTTTCCACAAAAAGTACAAATAAATAATAATTTTCCTCCACCAAGGAGGACAACAACCACAAATACAGCAGTAAGATCATTTCCTAAGCCAGTATCAAAACCAATTATCCATAAGATAAATACATCAAATAATAACCCAAATAGAACCCCCCCAAAAAAAATACAAACAAATAATAATTTTCCTCAAAAAGTACAAACAAATAATAATTTTCCTCCAAAAAGAATACCACAAAATAATACAACTACAAATTCATTTCCAAAACCATTGTCTAGAAATATTATTTCAAAAAATCTCAATCAAAAATAATTAAAACTTTATCAAGAATTTGTAACTTATAAAAAATAAAAAATTATGTCAAAAATGATTAGTAATTTGAATAGAATTATTTTTTCTGTTTTTATTTCATTCTATTTCAATAATGAATTTTTTTAAATCAAAAATTTCATTTATTTAAGAATTACTAATAATTTTTTTATTCCTTATTTTATAATTATAAAAAAAAAAATAATACAAAATTATTAAACAAAAAACAAAAAAAAAAAAATTGTATATTTTTTCAATAAATATACCTTTAACAAATTTATAAAGAAATTTTATTTATGTTAATTTTTCGTTTAATATAAACTTTTTCGATAATATTAATAATGAGCATGAAACTGACTATAAATATTCTGATTTTTTACAGTTTGTTTTGCTTTTTCAAATAATATATTATTATAAAATAAATCAATTATTTGGTGTTTTTATATTAAATTCATAATACTTGATTAGCCTCACTTAATTAATCCATTAAACATTAAAATAGTCATTATTATTAAGATAAAATAACACTTCATTTTTTAAAAAAACCATAGAAGAAGAAAAAATTCTGTTTCTATTAAAATCATTTAACTTCATCTATTCTCTTGTTTGTTTTAAAAAACACAGAGACAACCGTTGTTTGAATTTTTTGTCAATTTTTTAAAAAAAAATGAAAATTTTCTTTGAATTTCCTAAATCATAAAAATTCATAACTATTCTATGATATCAGTGTTATTTTTCTCGAAAAAAAAATATTAAAAAACAATATAAAAAATGATGTAATATTTTTCAGATCTACATCACTTAATATATTTGATAATTTTTTTTTTTAATACTCTTTTTAGTCAAAGGTGACCAACATTTTTTATCAAATATCAATTATTTTATATAATTGACCTTTGAAGGAAAAAAAGAAATAAGTAGAAGAAGAATAATACATATCAAAGAATAGTTGATATTCAGATGAAATAGGGCTAATTAATAAAATTTCTTCAAAATTTAAAAACCCAAATTCTTTGGATCATATTGAGAAAAACAAGAATGTTAGTTTTGATCTTCTACTGGTATTTGAATAATAAATAGGAAACAATTTACACTTCATTTCACATACTTTTCTCATATAAATAAAGTCCCCAAACGAAGTTTGTTTGTATTTGTGGTATATATTTGAAAAAGGAAATGAAAATGAATTCAAAATTTTTAAGATTAATTTGACCTTCAAGATCAAAGATCAAATCAAATTTCAATAAAAATCAATATGATTTCTCAACAATCATTTTCACGGTTTCAAGAACATTTAAATAACGGGGTTTTTACCCAGTTACCATCGATCTTGCAATAAAAAAAAATTTGCATATGAATTAGGTTTTAAAAAAAAAGCAAAAAAATTAGAAAAAATGTGAAAAAATGATTTCAATTTTGAAAATTTCCAAAATAAATTTTTTCTTCTAATATCCAATTCAATCCTTTTAATATATTTAATTCACTCATTAAAACGAAACCCCTTTTCGCTGGAAAATGGTTTATTAAGCATACAATCAAGAAAAACAGAATTTTTTTATTTTATTTTTTCTTGAATATTTTTTTTATTTTGATTTTTTTTTTACTTATAATATTTATAATAAACCACATATTTCCTTACCCCATTTTTTATTACAATGTTAATTTATTTATTTATTTAAAGATATAATTATAATGATTCAATTTTGAATAAACTGAACCATTCAAAATTGTCAAAATGTAAACTAAAATTCAAAATTTTCCACACAACTAAAATGTTCCAAAGAATCATAATAATACAATTTCATTCAAATTGGGAGAAAAATTTGATTTTTGTACAATATGAAAATCATTTTTTCATCTTTTAGTTTTTTGTCTTTATTTCCTTCATTTTTTGAATTACGTGACTTGTTTCGTTCGATCAAACTTTTTTGAAAAGTTGATATTATGTTAAAGTTGAGTTGTTCCAAATAGAAGAACTCAAATAAAATTAATTTGTAGTCTCTAACCTTTGATCGATCAATATTCCTCATAGAATTCCAAAAAATTTACCAAATGTATTTTTTTGTTTTGCTCTCTCCAAAATTTTTCACACACCCTTGATTTATTTGTATCGATAACTATTTTTTTTCTTGTTTTGTGAGTATTGTAATTTATAAACAAGTGTTAACATTTCAATTTGTGAATGGTTCTAATTTGGTATTTCTTCTTTAATTGATTAAATAAGTTTTTTTTTTTTTTTTTTTGCAAATCGAATTTTGGTGTGTTAAAAATTTTGAATTGGGGTTTACATCCCCACCCGCTACAAATATAGACACTATTTTTTTATAATAATGATCCAAAGAATTATATCATAATTTAATAATGTAGTTCCAATTTACAGAACCCCATAATCCTCAATAATTTGATATTTTTTAAATAGATTAGGAATTGAAATGAAAATAATCAATTAATCTTGTACAGGCTCAAAAAAATAATTATTATGAATTGAAGGATTTTTAATAATTCACAAAATTAACGAATTTTAAAGATTAGAAGAAAGTAGAAAGTATTATTTTTTGATTTTGTTCTTCTGATATATTTTGTTAATTTGATTAGTTGAAGTTGGGTAAATATTATAAAAAAATATTTCAATAAATCCTAGTTTAATACTTAAAAATAATGATATATTAAAATTTATTAAAATTCAAAAGAATTATCAAGAAAATCTATTTGATACTTTTATAAGATTAAAATAAGAGGCTGTTTATTATTTTATTAATAATAAATAATTTGTGAAAACATTTCAAGTAAGGTAAAAGCAAAAAATCGAAAAGAATTTAATTAATTAACATAATATTGTTTAATAATATTAAAAGAATATTGTCAAATAAAATGAATCACTTTGTGAAATATATGTTATAACTCAAGAGAAATATACAGGATTAATACTTAAGAAAGAAAAGATTAGATTTTCTAATAGAGAAATATTAAAAAAAAAAAAAGCAAAGATTATCCAAAATAATTTGATTTAGCTTATATTTATCTCAAAAAAATATCTTCAAATCATTAAGACATATAATACAAATACAATCTGAAATTACAAATTGAAAGAATTAAGGAAAAAATAATTCCCAATAAAAAAATTAAATATATTTCTCAAAATAACTTTTAATTTTACTTTTTTTTTTAATATTATTTTCTCTCAAATTTTATTAAAGATCGAACTAAATGATTTTTTTTTAAATTTTGTGGTTTTAAGCCCTTAAAAACACCAATACAATTTTTCCATAAAAAAACAGTATCTTTAATTTGTGTATATGTCGTGGTATTACTACTCATATCAAATTGGAAAATAAACTAAAATAATAACAAATTGAAAACAATTCTCAAGTTTTACTTTCAACTAAATGGATTCGTTATTAATATTTTATTGAAATCTATGTAAATAAATTTTTTTGTTTTTTTTTTATTTTTTCTTTTGAAAATAACATTAAAACATTTTTCAAAATTATAACAATTAATAATTTTCTATTCAGAAAAATATGGTTCACAATAATAAATCAAATTATATACTAACACAGAGCAAACTTGAATTTTAAAATTTCGATTAATTATCTTTGAGGAAATTTAAGGAAAAGGGCATCTAGAGTGTAATTTACACTTCTTTCATCAATAAATCTTAAAAGGAAAATTTTTGAAATTTTCTTTTAATTTTGGAAATTAATAAAAAACTAACTACGCTTTTCTTGATGTTTTACTGTTTTATTAGAAAGTGTTCTAGGTTTTTTTTGAGGTTTTCTCTTTTATTTATGAAGTGTTCTAGCTTTTTTTTACTTGTTGAAATAAACAGAAAAATTTAATAAATTTTCGGTTTATTTCAAAAAGTAAAAAAAAACCTAACAAAAATCTAAGGTTTTCCAGAATAAATAGAAAACTCAAAAAAACCTAACGAAAATCAATTGATTTTACAAAAAAACAGAAAACTCAAAAAAACATAATGAAACTTGGAGAAAATGTAAAAGAATGGAGAAAAATCAAAGATTTTACTCAATTCGTTTGAATTCCAGATTAGTTAAATACATGTTTTTTGTGATTAAAGAAATAAACCAAAAATTTTATAAATTTTTTTTTTATTTCTGAAATTAAAAAAAACCTAAAAACAAAAAAATATTTAAAATGGGTAGGCTCAACTTCAATTTTAAAATTAAGAATTTTTACAAATTATCTAAACAGGTATTCATAGGTTTATGATAAAAATAAATTAAAAACAAAATTCTGCAAGGTATGTAAAAATCATTCTAATCGGGAAATTATTGAAGATATCGATCATTTTCTTGGATCTACCCAAACTATGGAAAAAATCAAAAAATTTATCTTAAGGAATTAATTCTAATAAACAAAAATATTAAACAATTATAGAATAATATTCTTTGATATTATTCAAAATAAAGACTCATTATTTATTTTATCATTAGTTAATGATAAAAAAAATTATGAACTCTTTATTGAAATTTCTAAACAAAAATTTAGAAATTAGGGAAATATTGTAGAGTGCCATCAAGTGTCGACAAGTGACTATGTTTTCCAGAATTCAAAAGAATAGAGTAAAATCAATGATTATACTCAACTATTTTAAATTTTGGAAAATCTAGGACAACTTTTCTTAATTTTTCAAATAAAATGAAAATTAAATAAATTTACGGTTTATTTCAAAAATTAAAAAAAACCTAACGACAAGTGCCTTGGAGTGCCTAGCTTTCCTTTAATTTCTAAAATAAAAAAAAAACCTGAAAGCAGTTTTTTTTTGAGGTTTTCTATTTTATTTCTGAAGTGTTCTAGGTTTTTTTTACTTGTTGAAATAAACAGAAAATTTGAATAAATTTTCGGTTTATTTCAAAAATTAAAAAAAACCTAACGAAAATCTAAGGTTTTCCAGAATAAATAGAAAACTCAAAAAAACCTAACGAAAATCTATTGAACCTAGAAATAAACATAAAACTCTAGAAAAGCTAACGGCAGTTTTCCAGAATTCAAAAGAATTGAGCAAAATCTATGATTTTACTCTTATTTCTTAAATTCTGGAAAACCTAACGGTTGTAAGAGTAAAATGATTTCCTCCCTTCAAAATAAAAAAAAAAAGTGTTTTTTTCAAATGTTTTGAAAAACCATAAAAAAAAAAACAAACCATATAATGGTATTTTTTTTTAAATAAGAATTAAACTAATGTACAATTCCCTGAAAAACAAAAATAGAAAAAACTTGGAATTTCATTTTAAAATATTTACATGATCAAAAAACTTTTCAACTCGTGATCAATATCTACAAATATACTAAAACACATATTAATAAGACGGAAAGAGTTGGGCAATATATCATGTAATATCTTTATGATCTGAAATTCCCGTTAAGAGTGAGATATAATTTCTTATTTTAATTATTAACTCTAATACAAATAATAAAATTCAATCGAACTTTAACTCTATATTCATCTAGAATTATCCAATATCCAAAACATAGTTCAGATTCAAAATCAAATAAAATCTAAAAAAAAAAAAAATCGGAATTGTAAAAGATTTTCAGAAACTTACTTTTTTTTAAGTAAAAAATCCACCAACTTTTAAACAAAAATTCTCGTTAAATTGTAATCGCACTCAAAATAAAAATAAAATATTAACAAAAACTAATAAAGTTCTTTCGAGAATTTCTCAAATGATTCACAATTTTGTAATTTATTAATTATAAAGAAATCAAAAAAACCAAATAAAGATTTTTAAAAAAAACGATAAGGAAAAAAAACGAAATAATTCAAATAAAAACATTACTTCTTACACATTAAAGATAATGATAATAATCTTTGGAAAGGTATTAAATCCATTTTTTTAAAAACCCTTTGTATTCCTTTAATTGGTTCAAAATTGTAAGGATTGGATTGGAAGCTTTGTAATAATTGTAACAATTCGAACTGTCTTCTGTAATTATCAAAATGTATTACTTTGCCAATTTTGGTTTTATTTTTGATATCAAGATCAATGAGATCGTCGAGGAAATTTTCAAGATAAGGTATGCAAGGGGGAGGTGTTTGTAAAAAGAAAGCCTTATATTGCGATTGCAAGAGTAATTCCACGACTTCCTTTTTCAGATCGTTTAATATTTTGGAATATTTACCAATTTTATTCCAGGTGTCGACAAGTCTGGCGATTGGTGTATGGCTAAAGGCTTCCAGGATTTGGATTAACGTCGAAAAGTTTTTTAATTCTCTTAAATGCTTTGCAATCTCGATCAATCTTATTAGTCTTTTCACTCTTTTCGATTTTTTCTTTTCTTTTACCACTTGATAAATGATCCAATTAATAAAGCAACGCGAATGCTTATCATATAGATATAAATTTGGAAATTGCTTTTTGTTTTCTAGTTTTTGGCTAACGATCGACCAATTTTTAAATTCAATGATTCCAATTTTTGAATAATATTGAAATTCAAGTAAAGTGATTTGTCTTGATAATTCCAATGGGTTAATTTCCATCAAAAAGTCAATGTTCTTTGTCATTTTTTTTTCTAATTTTTTTCTGACACCACTACCAAGAATAACCTTTGGGCTCGGTTCAATATTTTTTGATTTTTCGGAGCCATTATCATTATCTTTTTTTTTATTTTTCCTTTTTGTTTTTTTTTCAATCCCCTTACCTTTATTTTTTTCATTTTCATTACCATTTTCATTTTCATCGCCTTCTTTTGGCTTTTCGATACCATTATTATTGATATTTAAAAAATTTAAAATGGTTTGTGTTTCTTTTTTGAATGTTGTTAATTTTTTTTTTAAAAAGGGAACTAATAATTGAGTAATAATTTCTTTGTCTTGTTTAAAATCATTGTGAATTTTTTCAGCCCATAATTTTAAAATTTTGAAAATCCTTAATCTAACTAGTTTGATTTTATTCTTTGACTTTGAAGGGAAAAAAATACAATTTTCGACAAATTCCTTTGCGTTCTCAAATAAATCAATAAATAATTGAATTAAATTTTTTGTATTTAAAAAATATCGGTGCATTAACAAAAAATAATAGCCAAATTTGGAATCAAATTCTTGATTAATTAAAAATCGTTCAATCACTCGATCCGTTGTTCCGCAGATTACTCTGGGGGTTTTGTCGCCGGGCAATAAATTCACATAGATTTCTTCTGATTGATACAAATATTTTACACAATGATTTAAGCCCAATTTCTTCGCTAATTGGAAGGCAGTGAAGCCTGCTTTATTTGTTGAAAATTGTTCGACTCCTCTTTCTAAACAAAATTTGATTAAATATAAATTGTTGGTCATAACTGCCTTATGTAAACAATTGTCACCAGTAAAGAGATCGAGAGTATTGATATTCCCCAGACAAGAAATTAACTTTTCAGTAATTTCGGGGTTTTGCCCAAAAATTGAAGACACAATTGAATTTGAAAATCTATTATTCAAAAAACGAAAATCCTCTTTTTTTGTTTTTTCGCGATTGGACAGGCTGGATTCGATATATATTTTTGATGATTCAGAAGAATCGGAATTTATGGAAACATTATGATCAATTGACGCCAATGGGCTTGACTGTCGAACATGCGAAGATAACCTTCGGTGGATTATCGGATGACTGTATGCTGTCACTGGCTTATTATTTTCTTGAAATTGCCTTTGTAAATAAGAACAAAAATTGGACCCATTTGGATCTGCTCCCATGCTTAATAACTTTTCAACTATTTCTCTGTTATTAAAAAATGCTGCATTCATCAAGCAGACGTCAAACGCTATTAAAAGTAAATCGTTATGCCCCTTTTTGATCAAATAGTTATAAGCGCAATTGTCTGCCTTGTCTGGTTCAAATAAATTTGCTCTTCGGTCAACAAGTAACATAAATAATTTTGGATCTCCAATATTTGCTGCAAAATGAAGTGGCTATTAATTAGATTTGTTTACATTTTTTTATTTGATAGTATTGCAAATGAATAATAATTAAAGTAATTCAATTTAATAAAAATAAAAATATCAAGTAATAAGAAAAATTGAGACATCAAGCCATTTTAAAAGAGTGAATATAAAAAGTTTCAAAACAATTCATACAGAAAATTTTAAAAAAGTAGCTCTGGAAAACAAATTAAAAAAATGAAGTGCAACAATATATTCTTCTAAACATATTTCAAAAAACATTTAGGTCACAGTTTTTTAAGGACTTTTTATTTTTGACTTTTTTTGAAATGATTGTAATTGAAAAAAATAGAATTATTTCAAATTGTTAATCTTTTAAGGGACCAGTTACAAGTGAATAATTTTTGACTTTTTTTTAAAAAAAAGTGTATTTTAGTAGAGCATTGATTATGTTTTTAACACTTCCCCTAATAAAAAAACTTTTTTTATAACATCTATATAACATTTTTATAACAAAATTTCTTTTTATATGATGATTTTTTCAATTTTTTTTTAAAAAAATATTCTTATAACAGGTTACAAAATTTATAACACATTTTATAACAAACATTTATGTTATAAAAGTTGTTATTATAATTTTTTTTTTAACATTTGAAACGTTTATAACACCTTTAAAACATGTTATAAAAAACTTTTTTTATTAGGGTTCTACTCGTCATATTTAGAATAATTTGATTTGTCATCTTTTTTTAAGAATTTATCTTTTGAATAATTTTTTTAAAAAAAAGTGTTTTTTTTCAATGAAAAATTATAAATTCGGGCAGTGCAGCCAGGTGCCGTCAAGTGCAACAGAGTGGGAAGTGCCTAGCTTTTACAGAATTCAAAAGAATCGAATTAAAATCAAAAATTTTACTCTATACTTTTAAATTCTGGAAAAGCTAATGGTGGGTTCCTTGAGGTTTTCTGTTTTATCTGTTAAGTGTTCTAGGGTTTTTTTGAGGTTGTCTATTTTATTTGGAAAACCTCAAAAAAACCTAGAACATTTTACAAATAAATAGAAAACTCAAAAAAACCTAACGAAAATCTATTGATTTTCCAAATAAAATATAAAACCTCAAAAAAACCTAGAACACTTAACAGATAAAATAGAAAACTCAAGAAAGCCCAAGCACAAACAATGTGAGTTAACAACTCCTTCATTAAACAATAATAATATTATTTTTTTTTTTATTGTTTATTATCGAATAGAGGCGATTCAACAAAATTTTCTCATGTTTGTCTGTAACACTAAATTTTTTGCAAGTTTTTAATAAAAAACTGGGTTTTTACGTATTTCAATACTTAAAAATTGATTTTTTAACGGCTTATAGTATTAGTTTTTTGTGAAGAGTAAAATTTAAATATGAACTGTGGAATAAAAGTTCGATTTATGTTTTAAAATTTGAATTTTTAAAAATAAAATAAAAAACAAATCATTATATTATTTTCATTTTTTTTTCTATCAACATTTTTTTGAAAAAAAAGTTATAAGAAATTTGAGTTACGGTATAATATTGGTTAAAAAAAGAAACAGATGCTTAATTCCCCTTTTTAAAAAAATGTTCATACATTACATTTTGTTTAATTTTTAAGCTGAATTTTGAAATTAAATTTTAATTGTTTTCTTAAAATTTAAAAGCGATACTAGTTTCAATAATATAGTTTGAATAGACTAAAAATAACACTGTAATAAGTAAATGGCTGATTTGTTACCAAAACAGAATTAAAAATCATTTAGATCATTAAATTTTTTATCAGTTTTTTTCAAAGTGTAAATTTTGTTTTTAATACTTTAAACTTTTGTAATAATTAAAATAGTAAAAATACCAATTTTTTTTTTTGATATAACCATTTGGGAAAAAAAGTGAAATACGGTTTTTAATTTGGAACATTAATAGAACCTGAAAATTCAAAGTAAGATCTATTAAAAAAAGAAAAAATAAATGATTAAAGGTAAAACAGAGGATTCAGCACAATAACATTTTTTTTAATACTATCTTTTGGTAAAGGGTTTTTCTTTGATTGATCAATTATTAAAAATTAATTCAAAAAATTTGACTATTTTTGCGGATCTTCTAAAACAACTCTAAGATTTCGATAATAAAGGAGATTTAAATTGTGCTTGTTGGTTTGATTGAAAATAATATAATGGATTATTATTTAAAGTTAATTGATCTCTCTTTTTAATTGATTTTACGTTTCGTTTTCAGGTTTCTGTGATTCTGTTAAGGTTCCTAATTAAAAACTGGGTTGATCTTTTTTTTTCCGGTTTCACTTTTTTTCCCGAATTGTAAGATTTATTTTTAAAAAAGTTTTCAAAAAGCTTTTTAATCTCGATTAGAAATAGATCTATTGAACTTTTATCAAGAGTTTTGTCGTTAATTTTTAAATTTGCCTTTTTGGATTCTTTTTGTTTAGTATTTTTAAAAAAATAATTAAACAAAAAATTTTTGAAAAAACATCCAATCACGGATATTCAGACTGGCATTGATGATAAATATTATTGAATATTTATAAAAAAAAATATAAATTTATGTAGATATTGTTTGTGAAAATGAAGGATATGTATTAATAGAATTAAATCTAAAAAAAAATATTTTGTAGTTTACAAGAGCAAACAAATATAAATTATATGAATTAATCATGGAAATTATTCCTTGTTCTTTTTTTTTTTTTTTTTTTTTTTTTTTTTGAATAATTTATTAAAGAATTTCTTTATTAGTTTATTTTATATCAAATTCAAAGTATACACTTATACATTATAAAAAAATTAATAGAATTATTGTCTGTTGAGTCATAAAATTTGTTTAAAAAAAAAATAATGAAAAAATAAAAAAGAAGGAAATAATCTTACAGTTTGTCCTTTATAATTTTTTAAATGAGGATTAGCTTTTGAATCTAAAAATAGTTGTGATAATTTTAACTGACAATCTTTAACAGAGATATGCAATGGTGTTTCCAAATTTCTATCTTTTGCATTGGGATCAGAACCATACTCTATCAATAATCTTTTTTAAAGATAAAAAAATGAATAGGATATTATAACAAAAGAATATTAAGGATTATTTCTTATGAATTTCTAAGAGTTTAATTCGATATGTTTTTGATCGAAAACTATTTTAAATGATCTTATTGGATTTTATACTTTTAAGGATTTTGGTACATTTTAAGGTTGGATAATTTTAATTTTGATAATATTCATAATTTTTATTTTAGAGTGTTGAAAAAAATACCGGACAAGAAAATAATCCCGGACAAGATTTTTTGAAGTTGAGTATTTGAGAATCATTTTTTTGTCTTTTATTAATTAATAATGAATCAAAGCTTAAAACACTATCTTTGTTTTTCTGAAATCCGATCTTTAAATTCAAATCTTGAAAAGGCTGTTCAGATTTATATTTTATCACAAGAAGAAAAAAGGGGATTGAGTTATCGATTTTTATCGGATTATTTTCAAGTCCCCAAAAGCACACTGCATGATGCTGTTAAGTCTTATCGGCGTTTTCAAAGAGCTGGGAAGTCTGGGAGACCATTGCTTTTGTCAAAAAATGAAGAGATTTTACTATGTAGATTTGTCAGACATAAAGCAAATATTGGTGAATGTCTGACAAAGGAAGAGACTCTTGAACATGCTAATGATCTAATTCATAAGTGGATTCAAACCAACGAAAACCCACAAAGAAAAAGACAACTAATATCTTCAAAAATGTGGGTTAATGGTTTTGCATTACGTAATGAGTTTGTAATTAAAAAAGTTACAAATTTGGAACAATCTCGTGCGTATGTTACACTCAAAGAATTGAAAAGCTTCTGGGATAAACTGGAAGATTTATTCCAGAAAAATTCTTATTTGCCTGAATTTATTTTTAATTGTGACGAAACTGTAGTTGGTTCTTATAAGAAGAGAAATACCTTTGTTGGGTTAACACCAAAAGATAAGAACAAAGCCCAAAGAATCTTTAAAAAAATAAATATCCACACTACACTCCTCGTCACAATTTCTGCATCAGGTTCACATCTTCCCAGCTTATTAATCACGCCAAGAAAAACTTTAGTTAAAAGTTATTTAAGCACGGAGATAACAAATGACCTCTGTTTTACACATGGACCCAAAGGTTGGATTACAAAGGAAATTTTTTCACGATTGGGTTCGTGATATTTTCATTCCTTTAATTAACGAACGCCGCAATGACCAAAACATACCAGTTCTTTTAGTGCTAGATGGGCATAGTTCAAGATTGGATTTAGATTCTCTTGAATCATTAGCAAAGGCCAATATTCAAGTAGCAGTAATTCCCGCCCATAGTTCACATATTACTCAACCCCTTGATAGAACAACCTTTTCAGTCTTCAAAAATCATTTAAGAAAGAGTACAATGGAAACCAAACTAGAGAAGAATTTAGAAACTATACTAGATTGCTTGCAAAAGAGTTTAACAATTAAAACCATAAAAAGTGGATTTTCAAGAGCTGGGATTTACCCATTAGATTTTGAAAAAATTGAAGAGATTGCTGACTCCAATATTATAGAACAAACTCACTCCAAACCAGTCAGAAAAAAAAGAAAAACAATTAAAATCTCTGGCAAAATAATCACTAGTGAAAAATTCTTGAAAAAATTGTCTGATAAAGTTGATAAGCATTAAAATGAAAGATTAAACACATATAGTTCTTACTAACTTTTACCTAACCTCTCAATAAAATAATTGTTCTCCTTTTAAAATTTTGAAAATGTTTGTCCGGTATTTTTTTCCTGTCCGGTATTTTTTTCAACACTCTATTATTTTTATTTATTTGAATAAATTTTATTTGTTTGAAAATATTTAAAAAATTGAGAAATAAAAGTAAATCCTATTAATACTTTCGATCTTTGTATTATTACCAATTTACTGAAATAATTAAGTTATTAATTATTAATTAAAAATACTCAAATTAAAAAGTATTTCTTTTGTGCTTATAAGTTGAATTTCCCAGTTTTAAAAAAGTATTTTATGGAAAATTTTTAATTTAATAGTTTGGAGAGTTTTTTTTTTTGTATTTTTTTGTTCAAAAGAAAAAAAAAGAAAAAATTGATATGAACTGTTCTTTGAATAAAGAAATTGTAGTTTTTTCAAGTTTAAAATAATTATTGTAATTTTTTTGAAATTGCTATAATTAAATAATAAATGGGAAAAATTTTCCATTTCATTTTGTTTTTTCCCATTTCAAGTATATAGAGTTTTCAATCATCTTTCTTCTTTCATCAGAAAATTGTATTTTTGTAGAATTCTGAAGTATGTTGGATTTTGAACTTTAAAAAATGTGAAAAATGGATCAAAACTTTTAAAAACAATAATTTATTTCGGAAAATAGCTTTGAAAGTAAGTACGGTTATGTAGTAATCAGATTTTTTACATTGTTTTTTTAATTTCAAGAAGCGGTAAAATTTTTTGGAAATTGTTAGGGAATTGACAGTAAGATTTTTTTGATGGTTACTTGTCCCTTAAACAATAAATATACTCACAAAAAAAAATAAAAAAAAAAAGATTAATGGTATCAGGTTACAAAATTATCGAATAAATTAAAAAATCGTTTTTAAAAAAAAAAAAACATTTTAAAACGGAATCAATCAAGATTGAATAAATTGGTGTTTGAATTCATTAATTCGTTTCTCTTTTAAAAATAAATTTACTTACTTTGCTGTAAATAAGTCTCTTTCTCTTGTTGCCAAATGCAAAGGCGTTTGTCTTCTAAGATTTAAAGAATGGACATTTGCACCGTTTTCCATCAGGAGTTTACAACATCTGTTGTTACCATTTTCCGCTGCGAGATGTAATGCAGTTGTCCCATCAAATGATTGATGGTTAACTTTGCTTCCTTTTGAAATTAAAAAAGGGATTAACTTGTAATTCCCATATTTTGCAGCGATCATTAGGATCGACATTTTGTCATTTAAAGTCTATTCAATTGAAAAATTGTTTCATAAAGAAAGCGTAGTTTAAGAATTTTTGGAAAGATGACAAATCGTTGTATGTTATTTTTTTTACTTTGCAAGGAAATTGAAATAAAAATTAATTGGAAAAAAATCTTGAAAATTTCAAAAGAACAAACGTTTATTTTAGCCTTTTTGTTAAACAAAAGTTCTACACAATCTTTATAGCCACCCATTGTAGCATAATGTATCGGACGGTAACCTATTTGAAGTTTATTATTTCGCAATTGCGAATGATTTGAAAAAAAAATCAGTAAATATTTATGTTTTGATTTTTTCCAATTCAAGAATTTTATTTATTCCATAACGGGTAAATGAAAAAAGAAAAGCCAGAAGTAAGGATAAACACAAGGCCAAGGACAGGGGCGGGGGCGGGGGCGGGAGTAAAGATAAGACTATGGAAAAGGAAAGGAGAAAAAGATTTACCTTGCTTAGTGACAAGATCTGGATCTGCACCATTTTTTAATAATTCTGAAGCACACTTTTTAAATCCCTTCGCACAGGCAATGTGAAGCGGAGAAAAATCCATTTTATTTTTTGTATTCGGGTTCGATCGATACGACAACATTAAATGCAAACACTTGTAATGTGGTTTCACTCCAGACACACAATAGTGAAGTCCAGTATCGCCAGTAGGCGATTTTGAATGTAACAAATTTTCTTTTTGAGAAGAAAGTGAAGAGAGTAAAAGAGAGAGCCTTCCGTGATCACCAACTGAACACAAATACCAAATCAATGGATTTACATCTTGTTTCTGTTGTTTTTTTTGTTTTTTTTTGCTCATTTGCAGATCAAAATCCAAAAAAAAAAAAAAAAGTTTTTAATCGAAAAACAACAAATGAAAAAATGATTTTCTGCTTTCCTTTTGAGAATTAATTTATTTGCAAAAGATAAAGAAAAAGATATTTTGTTACACACTGAAGTTAATTGAGAAGAAATATGGAGTGGAGAAATTATGTACTTTCATTATTTTTCCTTTTTTGTTAATTCCAGTTTTTTGGCTTGTTATTTGGGTGAAAGCAAAAGATACCAAAATTATTTTTGTAAAAGGTAACTTGTTCACCGTTACAAAAATGTTGAAGAGTTCAAAAGAAAAGAAAAGGCATTAATACTAAGAATAGTAAACAGTTGTCTTGGTTGATTTTCTTGGCTGTTTAATTTTTACTCATTATTTTGCCCATTCAAACAGAAAGTTTTCAAAATTTTTTAATCTCTTGGACTCTTCATTGTTTTCAATAAATTTTCGAGTTAGTTGTTGGAAACCTTGCTATGTTAATTGCTTTTTTCTGTTTTGTTGATTTTTGAATGTTAAAAAATATATCCAAATTCCTGACTCATCTTTCTCGTGCTAATAGACACACTTTCTGATTTATTTTTTTTCCCAAAGGAGATTGAGAAAACAAATGGACAACCCATCAATCAAATTTAAGAAATAAACTCCTTTTGTCAACTTTAGAGAAAAACGGAGTTATCGTCTTAAAAGAGTTTCTATTTCCCAAAATATAATTTTTAGTAAAAAAGATCTGATCATTTTTAGTATGGATTTTTGGATCAAAAAAGAAAAATTTGCAAAAACCTTTTATTTTTCTTTTTAAGAAATCTCACTTTTTGAAATTTGTAATTGTTTGTATGAATAAATAACATTGAAAATTTTATCTTATTTTAAAACTTCTATTTTCTTCAAAATAAAATGAACAAAATTTTCATTCAGCTTTCCAAAAAAAAGATTTTCAAAATCTTAGATAATTTCAAATTTTTAATTCTAAAAAGAAGCTTAAATTATTAATTTCGCTTTTTAGAATCGGGAATTTTGATTATTTATCTTAATTATTGGGTGGTGTAATTATTTTAGAAAGCTGAATGTAAATTTTGGTCGTTTTATTTTGCAATTAAAAGTGCTGTAGCCAAAATATAGTGTGCAAAATAATTTAATAAATGTTCCCAAATCAAGATCATTTTTTTTTGTTTAGAAGACCTATAAATCAATTTATCAAAGAAAACAACAATAAACGCTACTTAAGTATGTTATTTGTTTCTTAAAGTTCTATTATTTAAAAAGAAATACTAAAAATCAATCATCAAATTAGAAAATTTATCTTAAAAACTTGAGTAAATATTTCAGAAAATCAGTAACAAATAATAATTTATAGAAAAAATTGAGAAAATTATCAAAAAATTTTCAACAAATTGTAGCCCTAATTTAAATTTTAATTAAAATATTCAGTTTGTTTACTTTCAAAATTGATTTGAACTTAGGTATACTCATGGGTAGTAAATTGATTTTTAATTAGAATAAAGAAGAAAAAAAAAGTACAGATTTTGTTTTGAAACAATGATTATAGTCGTTGTATACATATTATTTTGCTCACTGTATAAGATAAGTAAATCAAATTTGGATACTTGAAGATTAGAAAAAATATTTTAAGTTATTATGATCAAAATAATATGTGTACAACGACTATAATCATAGTTTCAAAACAAAATCTGTACTTTTTTTTTCTTCTTTATTCTAATTAAAAATCAATTTACTACCCATGAGTATACCTAAGTTCAAATTAATTTTTCAAGATAAATTTCTTGATATTTTAAATAAATTTTAAATCTGGAATGCAATCTGTTCAATATAAAAAGAAATTTTTTGAAATTTTTTGTATTTTTTGGTTTTTTTCACAGAAAAAATTTTTATAAAAATTTACTCTATTTTTTGGAAAAATTGAAATTTGATCCTTCATTTTTCGAATTTCCTATTAAATAATAGAATTTTAAGAAATCAATACTATATTTACTTGTGTTTTATTGTCAGTATCGTTGATCTATTAATGTATAGGTCTTCTAAAACAAAAGCAAACATGTTTTTTTTTTTTTTTTTTTTTGAAATTTGGATTAAACTTTTCTGCAGACGCATTATTTAAACAAAAGAATTTGATTTTTCAATCATTTTTAAATTTTCTACAATTCTCAAGAAGTAATAATTACTTTTTTTTTTTTTTTTCAATTATTCAGAGATAAAAATAAGGAAGTTTAATTTTCCCATCAAGTTATTGGAAACGAAATACTAATTTTTTTCATTAAGGGTATTTGAATAATAAATGGTAAAAAAATTTTCAAAGTACTACTTTTTCCTTTTTCATATTTTCCAAATCTTTTGCAAATATATTTTTCAACAAAGTAGATTGTAATTTTTGTTGATGAATTTACGTATATGGCCTTTTTTATTCAAAAACTTGGTATATATATATATATAGGTTGAAATATCGAACCCTTAGCAAAGTAGTGCTTATGATGATAATCTCTATTATCGTGATTTTAACAATAAAGTTCTGAAAGTATTTAAAAAATCGCTTATAGTCCTTCTTTACAGTGAAAAATCATAAAATAATCGATATTCCAAATTTTCGCCATAAAAAATCAAATAATTATTGAGAAAAAATGAAAAAGTATTTTTTTGAAATCAAATTATGAAAAAAATATCTTGACTTTTACAACATTTTCCCCTTTAAAAATGTTTTAAAGTGTTTGAAAGTGTGGTGAATTGACTTTCAAATGTTTGAAAGTTTTGAAAGACAGAAGAATTTTATAAAAAGTATGATAAGTTGATTTGTGTGTAAAAAAAATTTTTTTTCTTTTCATTTTTTTATATAACAAAATATAAAACCTCTAACGAATTTTGTGATCAAACTAATAATAATTCTTATCAACAATATAGTTTAATATAAAATAGATGTGTTTTTTTAAAATGGGGTTTTTTCCTTCACGAATTAAAAAACCAAAAAGAATTCAGACAAATTTTCCTTTTTATTAATGATCGATTAAAAAAAAACCTCTAAACTCTCATTGTGTTTTCTTTTCAACAGAAAGACACACAGATATGAAAAGAAGAATAATAAAAAGATGAGAACAATTGTACAAAAAATCTTAATAATTGGTGATCATGTGACGAGGTGATTGTGAAATCTTTTCAAAAAGTTATCCTTCTCCTTTGAGCTTTCGTAGATTATTGAAAATGTTTTCACAACCGAAGAACACATTCTTTAAAGAAATTGTGAAGGGTTGGCTGTTTTAGAATATCAAAGCAATTTCAAACACCAGTTTTTACTGAGAAAATATTTATTTCTTTTGATTTCTTTTTATTGTTGATCTAAATGGATCGATAGGTTTGTCAACCAAACCAAACCAGAAAATACATAAAAAATTTGATCTGATCCCCAATTGAATCAAGTGTAATTTTTGTTGTTTTTTCAGAGAATGACTTTTTTTCACATAATCCATTTATTTTTAACAAAAAAAATTTCTTAGTCACAATATTGCTAGAATTAGCCCAAAAATCCATCAACTATTATATCTAGATTACTTTTTAATCTAAATGTTTTGGCATTTATCCCGATTTTTTTATAATTATCGAGATTTTATTAAATATCGTGATTTATCATAATATCATGGTAATATTGAATATCGCGATTTTCTGAAATATCGTGATTTGATAAAAATAATCTCAATTTTGGAACTTTATTGTGAATTTAACATGTTACCATCAAAAACTCTCATAATTGACTCACATAACAATCAAAATTAGTTTATATTTAATCACTTTCAAATTTAAAAGTCAAAAAGCATAGTTATCCTTAAAAATTAATTTCATTTATTTAGAATTTTTACAAACTTTGAAAAAAAAAAGTAAAAGATACTAATACTCCAAGTCTTTAAGTTATTACAGGAATTGTTGAAATAATTAAGATTATATTAGTAATTATTATTTTTAATTCAATTATTCAAAAATTAATTTCCCACGTGAAATTGATCAACTAAACTATCTTTCATAATAATTGGCCCATTAAAAATTAAAATTTTAAATAAAAATATTTTTAATAATTGAAGTTATCTATTATAATATAAAAATTTAGATTTTAATATTCAATACTATACTCAAGAGATATTTATTTTTTGTCTAAAAATAAAAGAAAGAAAAATAAAAAAAAACTGTTAAAAAAAATTGGTACATTTATTTTGAAAGAAACATTACATAAAAAATTGAAATTTTAAAAAAGTAAAAAAACCCATTTATCGTTTCTCCTTCGATTTGAATAACTAAATCTAATCACTTTTTCATATTTGAAACCAAATTTTTCATTAATTCATCTGTTACTTCTTTCCAATTTTTCATTTTCATTTTCCATTTTAACTAAACAATGTTGAAAAAATAAAAAAGAGAAAAAAGGATTTATTTGCAAACTTTTCATTGTGAGAGGAAAAACTTCAAAACTACACGAAAATAATTCATTATTCAAATGTAAGATGGGCCATTTATTATGAAATTAAGTTTAGTTTTTTCAGAAAGAAAATTATTATGATCTATGGAATTTAGAAAAATCTTCAATTTATCTTTTCCGATAAAATATTTTATCTTTAGGCTTGCCGATAATTGGTATTTACTCCTTAACATTATCCTGTTTTATTTTTATTACAAGAAAATAACAAAAAAAACAAAAAAAGTAATTTATTCTTAATCATAAAAGAATATATGAGACTATTTTGTGTAAGGTTTTGTAAGTTAGGATTTGTATTTCTATTTGGCCTTATAGAAAGATTACTTTTCACAAAATACTGTAGTCAAAATAAAGCGTGCAAAAAAATATAAAGTGTGTTTCAAAATAAAAAGCGTGTTTTTTTGTTATAGAAAACCTATATATCAACCGATCAAAGAAACCAATAATAAACCCGAAAAAAATATGGTATTGGTTTCTTAAAGTTCTATTATTTGAAAAGAAATTCTAAAAATAAAGGATCAAATTGGAAAATTTATCTCAAAAAATAAAGTTAATTTTTTTGAGATTTTTAAAAAAAACAAAAAATTGAGAAAAAATTGAGAAAATTATGGAAAATTTTCAACTATTTGCATTAATAATTTAAATTTTACTGAAAATAACTAGTACTTTACTTTCAAAATTGATTTGAGCTCAGGTATACTATTTGGTAGTAGATTGGATGTTGCCTTGGTACAAGAATAAAAAAAAGCACGGATAATATTTTGAAACAGGGATTATAGTCGTTGTGCACGCATTATTTTGATCACTGTAGAATAAAAAATTACACTTTCTTCCAATTCTGATCTCCTAAATAAAAAAGATTTCTGTCTGATTTATTTGAGGGGTATACCAATTAAATATCCCTTTCCTTTTAAATTTAGATATTTTTGACTATCTTTATTTTCTAATTCCTCCTTTATTAATCATTGTGGAAAAAAAGTTTAACCAGGGAAAAAAAGTGAAACAGAATTTTTCATTGGTAACCTGACTGATAACCAAAAGCAAAATCAATTAAAAGAAGTTATCAATTAACTTCAAATAATAATCAATTCAATTGTTTTCAATCAAACCAAAAAATATAATGAAAATCTCATTCATTATCGAAATTATTGTGTGGATTTTGGAGATCCGCAAAAATAGTCGAATTTTTAAAACAATTTTTAATAATCCATCAATCAAAGAAAAATTCTACCAAAAGATAGTATTAGAAAAACTGTTATTGTGCAGAATACTTTATTTTGACTTTACTTATTCATTTTTTCTTACTTTGAATATTTAGGAATGATCTTAATGTTGCCAATTAAAAGCTGTGTTTCACTTTTTTTCGAGAACGGTAAAAACAAATATTTGTATTCTCTTTTCTTTTTGCTTAATTTAATAAATCAATAATAAAATATATCAAACTTTTACCCATCAAACACTCCTTTTTGAATGAAATTTAATCAGTTTGAAAAAAGAAGAACCATATTTTTCATCATTTGGATTCTTAAAAAGATTATAATTATTTAATGCACTGATTCTTGAATAATAATTAAAATGGTTTTTTATTTTTTCTTTCGAATTTGGTTGTGAAAAAATAGGGATTAAATATAATCCCAATTGTCAAATAATAAGAGAAAAGTAAAACAATATATTGTGGTAAAAAAATTTATTACTAACCATTTTTTTCTTTCTTTTACTTTTTCATTTCAAGATTTTATAGTCTGTTTACCTATATTCCGTAAAATTAATGACAAGTATCCAAAATAGCCAAAGGAAGATCAACAATCCTCTGGATAATGATCAACAAAAAGGGGTAGCAAAAAAAAAAAAAAAGGAAAAAGAAACACAAAAAGAAAACGAAAAAGAAAAAGACAAAGACAAAGAAAAAGAAAGAGAAATGATTAAAATCCCAAAAAAAACAGAAATAGAGAATTTAAAAAATGAAAACCAACGTCTTCAATCTTTACTCAATCAAGCGGAACAAGAATTAAAATTTAAAAAAGACGAGTGGATCGAAAAGGAAGTGAAAAGAAGGAACAAAGAAATGTTGATAACGTTAGTCGAAATTGAGAATGGGTTTAAAGAATGTGCGATGTGTAATGAGCAATTAGAGGAAGAATTAAAAATTAAAAAAGATGTAATTGCAAGCCAAGACAAGGAATATTTGGAATTAAAAGCCAGGTTTGAAGAATTGGCGAAACACAAACAAGAGAAAAACAAACAATTAAAAAACCTTAAAAAAGATAAAAAAAACCAAGAAAGGCTCTTAAAGCAGAAGATCAGTACGCTTATTGAAGAGGCACTTGCGCTCAAAAAAGAAATTGCAAACATAACAAAAGAACAAGAAGCAAACACAAATGAAATTGAGGAATTGGAACAACAAAAAAATATCTTTCAAAAAATTAGTGAGTACAAAGAACAAGAGAATAGGAAATACAAAAGCAAAATAAAAAAATTCCAAACGACTAATCTGGAAAAAGACTCCAAAATAGAGGAATTGTTAATTAAAATCAAATTTATTGAAAATGGGAAAGAACAATTGAAAGAAGAATCAGAAATACTAAAACAAAAATTACCAAAATTAATCAAGGAAAAAGAAATAATTCAAAGGAATGAAAAAGAATTGAGATTCGAAACAACAGAATTAAAAAACAAGGAAATTAAATTAAGTCGATTATTAAAAGAAAAAGAGACTAAAATTAGCAAATTAACCGAGGAAAAAAATAAATTGTTAAACACAAAAAAACTTGCACAAAAATACAAAGACAAATTAAAATTAGCCCTACAAAAAAACAAGAATTTAAACACACAATTCGAAGATGGAATCCTTGAAAGAAAGATTTCTGAAAGAAAGCATTTAGAAATAATTAAAGATCTACGGGCACAACTAAGAAAAAATTCGAATCACAAATCCTCATCAAGTAAACGCCAAAATAAAAACCAAGAAACAATCAGGTTTTTAAGTGAAAAGCTCGAAAATTTAAAAGATGAAAATTTGAAAATTAAAGAGAAATTTAAAATGAACAAAAAATTTATCAATTCAAATTCATTGAAAAACAATAACAATAAAAGATCTTCTTCATTTGATGAAATAGAAAGAATTCAACAACTCTTGGAAGACACTTTATTGAAGAATATACAATACCAAAAAAATATACAAATACTTGGAGACGAAGTAAATAAATTAATGGAAGAAAACCAAATATTAAAAAAACAAAAAGAGTTTAAACATCAAGAATATTAAGACCAATATTAATATTAATATTAATATTAATATCCTTTATTTTTTTTTTTAATTTTTTCGAATGGAAATAATATTTTATATAATAAATGTGAAATTATTTTATTTTAATATACAGCCATTTTTAAAAAATGGGTACTTTTTTTAAAACTTTGATCAATTTTTCTTTTTTAAAAAAGCCAAAACTATCTTAGAATAAAAACTTTTTGAAAGTTTTCTATTTGAAAAAAAGTAAAAAACTTGTAGAATTCCAACTTTTTTGAGAGTTTTTTGTTTAAATAAAATGAGGGTTCAACCATAAAATACCTGATAGAGGTTTGGATGTAGAAAGAAAGTACTTTTATAAAACACAAAACTTTAAAAAAAAATTAATTCTAAAAAAGTCTTAACTTTTTTTCGATAGAAAACTTGATAAAAGTTTTCAAAAAGTACTCATTTTTTTAAGATAGCATTATTTATTTGTCACTTATTTTTGATTGTTATAATTTCATTTTTTTTTACCCCAATAAGAGCAATATTTCAGATATTAAAATTAGAATCAATTTTATTTACTCATAAAAAAGGAAAAGGAGGGGGTAGTTTTAAATTATAAACCAATTTCTATTAACAAACGTTTATCAAGATTATTTCTAAAATGTTATATAAACTAACTTGAAACTTGTTATGAATTTATTCATAAATTTCAATTTTTGCTTTAGAAAAAACATAGGATAATTGAAATGTAGTCTAAAATTTTTCAAAATATTTTTAAATAAAATCAAATCAATGAATGAAAGGGAAAATGATAAATCATACCTTATAATAATTGATATAGCAAAATGTTTTGATTCTATCGTTTTTTTAAATTTAGAAACACAATAGAAAGAAATTTTTTCTAAATAAAATTATTTAATTTTTTTTATTATAATATTTTCAAGTAGAAGGAATTGATTTATTCTAAGGGAACCCTAAGGCCGATTTTATTTGATCTAATTTCAAATTTTCTTTTAATAAAGATAATATCATTAACAAACCATTATCAATTGGTTACAGATAATTTAGGATTAATTAGATAAGGAAATAAAATATTTTTAAATCAAAAATTAAATTTAATATATTGAAGTATTGTTCTAATTTCGATTAAAATCTAAAATAAAAAAAAAAGGTTAATTCAAAAGATTTAAAAATAAAACTACAAAAAAGTAATAATAAATATTACTTTAATTTAATTTTCAGTTGATATTTAATTATAGAGAAGAAAATTATAAAAAAATAAATCCTTTCTTTATTTTTAAGTAAGAATATTTTTTTTTGGAAGTTTAATCATTGGATTTTATTTGTTGTTTGATTTCATTATTAGAGAATTTTTTTTTACTTTCAATTTTAAAAATTAATTTGTTAATAATTTATTACTTATTATATGAGAGTTTTATTTCAAATTTTAATTTGTTTTCTAATTTTCTTGTTTCCCAAAAACTAATTATTTTTTAATTTGTAAAAAATTAATTCTTTATTTTAATAAAAGTTATATTTTGAATATAAAAGCTGTTTTTTTAACTATACTATGTAAAAAAGATTAAAATTTATTTTATTTATTTTTTTAAAAAAAAATGAAGGCTATTAATATACATAATAGTTAATTTTTTTTTTTGTTTTTTTCTTTTTTAATTTCCTTACTTCATAATTAAAAAGGTTGTGATTATAAAACTTGGTGAAATTATAAAATCAATTTATTAAGTTCTAATTACAATACTTTTTTTCAAATATGTTGACTCACTTTAATGAACCATTATGTTCCTTAGGGTTTTTGTAAAGTATTCATCTCATAAAAAAATTTTTCAATTTTTGGATCAGAATCATTTTTTCTAATTTTGAAAATTTTTGTTTTGCTTTACGATATTTTTTCTAATTTTTTTGTTTTTCTTTTTCTTGAGCTCAAATTTTTATTTTTTTCTTATTTCATCAAATTTTTGTTTTTTTTTTTTTTTTTTTTCTTTTTTTTTTTATGAAAGATCAAGTCAAAAAAAAAAAAAATCTTTGAAAAGACCAATAAACCTTAAAAAAAATATACTCTATAATGTTTTTTAAAATGAATATAATTATCAACAAACAGACTTAAATAATCCATGTTGTGTTAATATTACTATTACTATTACTATTATTATTGTGGAAGGGTAAATAACACTCTAGATGTTATTATACAAATCTTTCAATTCAAAAATTCAAGAATTAAATAATAAATTTAATAATTATTAATTAATGAAGTAAACAAAAATTCATAATTTTTGATAAATTTAAAATGATTAAAAGAATCACAATAATACAATTTCTCTCAAATTAGAATAATTTTGCTTTTTGTAAAATAAAATCATTTTTTCATTTTTTAGTTTTTTATTTTCATTTAATTTTTTGAATTATGTAACCTGTTTTGTTAGATCAATAATTTTTCCGAATGTTTGATATTCGATTAAAGTCAAGTTCTTCCAAATAAAAGAAGTCAAATACAATTAGTTGATGATATCTTATCATTTGATTGATTAATAATTCCTAATATAATTTAAATAAATTTACCAATGCATTTTTTTTACCTAAAATTGGACGAAATTGATGATAATGATTGAATTGACATGGGGGAAATTGAAATAAAGAAAAAACTCTATTATGCCTACATAAAATCAATACAAGACAAAGTCAATTCATATAAAAGTGACGAGAACTGGAAACAAAGAAATACCTAAAGATTAGAAGGTTTCCAGAAAACTTCAAAGAAAAAACATCTCTCAACTTGTAGTAGAAATCATCAACTACATTATTCAAACTCAAAAACTTTAGTAAAGGATTGAATAGATACACATATAGTTCGGAAAAGTGAATAAATTCCAAATTATTCCCATGCTGTAACAAAAAAATTGATGACATCGACCACGTTATTTGGAACTGTGAAAAAAAGGAGAGAACTAGAAAACACTGGAAAAAACAAATCAAAAAAATCAAAAGTTTTGACTGGTAGCATAATAATCAAAAAAGAAACACAGATGAACTATTGTGGAAAATAAACATAAAAAAAATCTATGAAATCACCATAAAATATCTTCTGACCAACATGGCTAAAGACAAAATAAAACCTATCAACAAATTCATTTCAACTAGAAAATTTCTGGCCTCTCACAACAATTATTTTTACCTCTTTATTTTTTCCACTCTGTATTCTTTTCTTTCTTTCATTTTTACCCGACTTTTTCATTTTTCATTCATTCTTTTCTTTTTTTTAGAAAACTAAATTAAGGTTCAAATACTTCTTATGACTGTATCTATTAGATACCCTTTGAATCAGAAATCTCAACTTTAGTCACTTCAAAATTCCCTCTTTAACAGATTAGATGAGGTTTCACCTAACCCTTCAAAATAAATCCAAGGCATTTTTTTTGTTTTGGTATTCTAAAATTTTTAACACACTGATAATTTATTTGTATTGATAATTATTTATTTTTTGTTTTGCGAATATTTTAATTGAAAAAAAAGTGTTAACATTTCAATTAGTGAATGATTATAAATTTAGTATTTCTTTGTGAATTGTTTAAATAAGAGTTTTTTTTCAAAAAATGAATTTTGGTGTGTTCAAAATTTTGAATTGGAGTTCAATTTCTAACTGTTTTGTTTTAAAATTAATTGATTGAGAATTATTTCTTTTAATTTTTTTGAAATAAAAATCCATCATTTTCATAGTAAGGTTACACTACAAAAAAAATTTACTCTTGTTAAGACAAAATTTGGTTTATATTTTGAATAGTTATTAAACAAAATTAATGAAAAGCCTAAAAAAAAATCAAATATATTTCTTCATCCATTATTAGAATAAAAATAAATGAAAAAGAAAATTTTAACATTTGCAACGAGAAATTATGTGTTAAGATTTAGTTAATATTTTTTTTTCTAATTAATTAATAAAATATAAAAAAAAAAACAATATAATATAATGTAGTATCTATAATATATATATATATATATATATATATATATATATAGATATACAAAAGAAAAAAGAATGAAGTTTGTATAAAAAATTCAAAAAGAATGAGATGTTAAATCATTCCAATATCCTTAATATTTCTTTGTAAAATGATATCTTTGACTGCTGAAAAAACAAATTTAATATTATCTGTATCTGTTGCACAAGTGAAATGTGGGTAAATTTCTTTTTCTGGGTTTCTATTAAGTAAGATAAATTTGTCTTTAATATATTCTGATGCATTGTCAAAATCACAACCACCATCGTAATCTTCAAAACAAAGATTAAGATTTACCGTTTTAATTTTTTTTCGAAACAAATCTGTTTTATTTAAAAACAAAATTATTGAAGTATCAGCAAACCATCTTGAGTTACAAATTTCTTCAAATAGCATTATTGCTTCTGTCATTCGGTTCTTGGCGCTATCTTCAAATAAGTTTTGATCATATTCACTCAATGAAACACAAAAAATGACAGCAGTGACTCCTTGGAAGCAATGAATCCATTTCTTTCTTTCGTTTCTTTGCCCGCCAACATCTACTAAGCTTTTTTATTTTTTGAAAAAAAAGTTTTGGTTATTGATTTTTTGTATTAAACAAAAAGAAATTAAAAAATAAAAAAAAATTCGGAGAAAAACGAAAAAAAATATTAATATTTGGTGAAAAGAAATTTTGGTAAAATATAAAATGATTCATTAGAACTCATATTTTCACTTTTCCATTGTATATATGTTATAATAATTATTTAGGTAATTTATTTTACTCACAATGAATGAGGAATTCCTTAAAAAAAAATAATTTTAAAGTATTTTCGGGCAAATAGGATGTAAATTTGTTGAATCGCGATCTTCATTAAAAATAAATAGTAAATAAATTTAAAAAGTATTTAAAAAAAAAAGTTTATTAACACTTTTTTTCTTTAAAATAATAAAACAGTTTCATTACAACGTATATATTTTGTATGATTTTTGTAATAATCTAGTACATTTTTACACTTTTGAATTTTTAATTTATAATAAAATTTCCAATTTTTCACTGGAATTGCCCAGCCTATTACAATAATAGTAAAATCTGGATCTCTGAATTAAAAAAAAAAATAATAATATTATTATTATTTGAAAAATAGTAATATTTTTGATATTATTAATAAAAAAATACTCCATAAGCTTTATTCGTTCATAGTGGATAATAAAGTTATTTCTTTTTTGAAATCTAAGCTAAAAAAAATAATAAAAAATAATCTTTTTTCGGGGAATATTTATATTGGTTATTTCTTGAAAAAAAGATCTTTATTAGATAATACTCTACTGATTATGATTATTATTGTTTTTTTCTCTTTTTTTTTTTATGTTTTTTTGAGAAATAAATGGTTGATTTTTTGGTTAAAGTCTAAATATAAAAAATAGAAGATACAGAGGGATAGAAGAAATGTGAATTTTCTCGAGATCTTAATTAACCAGTTATGTTTTTTCTTTGAAAAAAATAGAATTCAAAAGGTGTTGTTATTGGTTAGTGTTATTTATTTTGAGAATTTAAAAGGAATGAAGAAATAAATTTTTAAAAATGTTGTGATTTAGATAAAGTTAATTTTTTTAGTTGAGAGTAATTACTATAAATAATTTTGTTAAAATTTAAAAATTTTTCTAGCTTTAATGATCCAAAATGAATGAAAAAAATTACTTGAAAGAATTTTTTTATTTTTTTTTTAATTAATTTTTTTCATTAAAGATCCACACTATTTCAACAAATAATTACTCACGCAATTTGACTCATTGTTTCGACAACAAGCAAAACATTTTTCAATCTGGATACTATTAATATCACCCTCTCAAGAAAAATATATTTTAATTATTTTCTCAACTTTGCACGAATAACAAAAGATATTTTTCAACTTTGGAGTCTGGGCATTGATAATTAAACCCTTAAATGAGTCTCAAAATTCAGATTTTTTTCCAAAATTCTTTGTTTTTTTTTACTGATACAAATTTGATTTTTAAAAATGTCGAGATCAAAAAATATTACTATTTTAATAATCAGTCTTTTAGAGAGATTTGAACCATGAAGAAATTAATACGATTTACCCTGAATAGCTCCATACTTTAATTTTAAGGGGATAAGTACATTTTTCAAATTTTGAGTGACACCATTTATGTGAAACTAAATGATTCAAATCATTTCTTTAACCAAATACATTATACTTTTAATAAATATGAGAGTTGAATATATCCATAGTATAATATATTTACATACCAACTAAAAAATAGAAATCATAAAAATAGAAAAAATTGATCCTAAAAAAATAAAAAAAAATCATTTATTTCTTGATCCTATCTGTAAATTTTGATACGATTACTTCACATTTACTTGGTTTTATTTTTCATTCTGTAGGGAAAAACTTTTATAGGAAAATTTTTGATTAACACATTACTTTCCTATTTTCTAAAGAATTTCCAAAATGAAATTTAAAGTCCTATTTTCATTTAATTCATCTAATTCTAGTTTTGTAAATAGGATATTATTTGAATTCCTCTTCATAAAAAATGATTTATTGGATGTGTTTGTTTGATTCGATAAATATTTGTTTTCTATTAAATTTAAAACTCAAAATAATTCTGAATCTGATTGAAATTTTTTCTAAATTCTCTTTTTCTTTTATTTTGGGTTGAATCTTTTTTTGTTTTTTTTGATTTAGAGAATTCAATCCCTTTACTTTAATCTTTGAAACAGTACTCTTTGTTTTGGATTTGTTTTGCTAAAAATATTTGAAAATTAGAATCTTGAAAAAAAAATTTGTAAAAAAAATTTGTAAAAAAAATGAAAAATAGTAATGTGGCGAGAAATTCAAGGAAAAAAATTGTTTGTATTCATCCTAAACTAAGAAGATAAAGAAAACAAATCTTCGAAAATATGCTTTGATCAAATTTTTTTTTTTACATTTTTGTTTGCAACAAATTTATCTGAAATGGTGATCTTTCTTGTTTTTTGGTATTCAAAAAGAAAAGATTTGTTTCAAATACACACCTTTTCGGGTCTTCTTTTTTCATTCATTATATGACTAATTTCCAGTATTTCCCATAAACACATTTTTAGATCCAAAATCTAATTCACGTAAAACAAAAAATTGAATCAAAAAAAAAAAAAATGTTCAAAAAAGTAAAAAGATTCAACTAAGATTGAATTTGGGTTCGCTTTTTTTTTCGCAAATAAACTCTGTTTCAGTCAAAGGGGCCCAACGTTTTTTTCAAATATCATTTATTTTATATAATTGACCATTTGAAGAACAAATAAGAAATAAAAAGAATAATACATCTCAAAGAAATGTTGATACATGTCTGAAAGAAAACTAATTAATCAATAGCTTTTCAAAAAAATTGAAAAACTCAAATTCTTAGGGCCCTATTGAGAAAAACAACGATGTTCGTTTTGAACTTCTACTGGTATTTGAATAATAAATAGGAAACATTTTTCACTTCATTTTCCATACTTTTCTTTTAGAATTTAAGCCCCCAAACAAAGTTTGTTGGTATTTGTGGTCTCTATTTGAAAAAGGAAATGAAAATGAAGTGAAAATTTTTCACATTTATTAAACAAATATCAAGATCAAAGATCAAATTGAATTGCAATAGAAATCAATAGATTTCTCAACAATCTTTACATGGTTTCAATGACATTAGAATAACACGTTTTTACCAAGTGACTATTGATCTTGCAATAAAAAATTTTTTTGCAAATGAATTAGGTTTTAAAAAAAAATCGAAAAAAAAAAACAAAAATGATTAGAAATGTGAAAAAATGATTGTAATTTTGAAAATTTCCAAAATAAATTTTTTCTTCTAATATCTATGCAATTCCTTCAAACACGTGTATTTTACCCATTACAACTGGGCCCCTTTGACTGAAAAATAGTTTAGATCAACGAATGGTTTATTTTGGTTTCAAAGTTTCAATATCTGGTGTTACTCAAAAAATCATTTTTCAGTAATGCTCAGACAATTAAAATTTTTCAAAATGGTAAAATGTACCTATTTTCTTTACTGATAAATTCTAATAAATTTCAATAAATTTTTAGTCCAATTTCCATTTTGATAAATCTTCGAACTGTTTCTTATCAAACAGCCCAGGACAAAGAAAATTTTGAAGAACAACTAATTTTACAGAGTTTCTTTACACTTGACCACATAAAATGCTTTATTCAACACATGATCAGAATAATTTCAAAAAGGAAAATCAAGTAAAAATTTCCAAACATAAATCGCAATTTATCAGTATTAAAAAAAAGTGAGTTTTAAAAATCGACAAACTACCTAAAAGAGCAAAACAAACAGCTTGAGTCCCAATTTGGAAAACGTGAATTCTTCACTTTTTTAAAATGGCTGTGTATTCATGAAAATAGTTTTATTTGAGTTTTTAAACTTTTTTACAGACAATTTCGAACACTATTATTTGCCATGCTTTTGGAAAAATGAATAAAGTTGAAAAAAATTAACAATTTTACAAAAGAAATATTTACGTAAAATTAATTCCTTCATATTCAAACAAAGTCTCAACAATACCAGTCGTCCTGACACGAGTCATTAAAATATCTTGATCATCTGGAACAAAATTTTCATCAATTATTCTCTCAATATTATCAAAATAGCTTGATTAGTAAAAGAGAAAGAGATTAAGGAGGAAAGAAGGAAAGAAACAAATAAAAAAATTAATTTCAAATTTGAAGAAAAAAAAAAAGCCAAAGTTGAAGATGAAGTTTTTTTTGCCACCAAAAACAAATTTAATAATACTATAAAAAAATAAATAATTATTCTCTTACAAAGCAGCAGAATCATAAAGCTGGAATTCGTTTCTTCTTGAAAAAGCTTCTTGAATGCCACCATCTTCCCAAAGTGTTTTTACTTTCTCATAGCATTCGTTTAAGTTGTCTGACTGTACAACCTCAATAGCAAAATCCTTTCAGGAGTAAATTATTGGTTTGTTTAGGAATTTAGTTTCACAAACAAGCAAACACCATAAAAATTTTTTTTATTTACATAAAAAATAATTAATAAAATGATTGTGTGAAAAGAAGAGGAAAAAAAAAATTAGTTGATCAGAAACAAAACTATACAAAAGGGGTGTTTAAAAATCCAGAAATTGATTCTTTCCAATGAAATTGAAAAAGAATAAAAATTATTTTTAAAAAAAAAAGAACTCTCGTTTAAAGAAATCGGATTACCTTATTTGAAGAATTTTCGAAATCAATTCCGAGTTTGTCCATTGCCTTAATGAGGTTGGTCATACAGAAAAGGGTGTTTGACTGGATTGTGTTAACATACTTTTTACGTTCTTCGTCTTGGAATCCTTGCTGGTGGATGATTTTCATTTGCTTGACAATTGTTGATTTCCCAGATTCGCCAGCACCTAAGAGTAATAATTTGGCTTTGTTTTCTTCTTCAAGTTGATCTTCGCGTATTTTTTGATCAATGTTGTTTGATTTATTGGATTCAGTTTTGTCGTTTCCTTTTGGCCCACATAGATTTCCCATGTTTTTTTTTTTTAAAAATCAAAAAGTAAAATTGAAACTTTCAAATAACCAGAAAAATGATGAATTGAAATAAAAAACTAATAAAAGTTAAAATAGCTATTCTAAGTGTTTGAGCACATCTTTTTCAAATAAGTGATATTTTCTTGTTCTGGGAAAGAGATTGAAATCTTTACCAAAGTTTGGCGAATTGTGTTTTTGAAATACCAAAGTCACAGATTACTTTTTAGATGTGACAAGTAAAATTTGATTACAAAGCTTATTTTCAAATTTTATTCAAAAAATAGTCAATTTGAGCATTAGTCTTGATTACGTTATGCTACTGGTTTTTGAAATTCAAATGGGATCAAATATCAATTGATTATTTTTTTTTCAATACTAAAACTCTTGATTTCATTTAACATTCAATGCTCACCGAATAGATCAAATCGAAATAGAAAGTTGCAAGCTAACAAAGTGAGATCACAAATTACAATCTATTTCTTTGAGAGTTCCTTTGTTCAAAAAAATGGAAAGGGAAAATGAAGTGAAAATTTTTTACAATTTATTATTCAAATACCAGTAAGCTGATAAGTTTTTTTTGCTTCATTACATTCATGAAACACTTTGATGGAATGGGTTAGCCAACGATCTAAAAGAAAAGTGTGACTGGTTAGTAATTACAATTATTGTTGTACAAAGCGTAAAAAAAGTGTATAAAATATTTATAGAAAGATAAAAAACTCGAAATAAATTTTCAAGTTTCAGGAAGTTATCTGGAGTGCCCTCAGAGTGCCAGGTTTTTTTTTTATTCAAAAGAAGAGAGTAAAATCTATTGATTTTACTCAATTCTTTTCTATTATGGAAAAGCTAAAGAAGGTTTTCTTTAAGGTTTTTTGTGGAAAATATATTTATTTGACAAATAAATTAAAAATTCAAAAAAAAACCTCAAGTTCTTCAATGTGACACTTTTACTGAGTTACTTCTTTTCAAAAATTAAAAAAATTAATAAATAGTCTGTTTTTGAAATTTTTTATTCTTCAATTCGCCTCTCCAAGTAAAGTTTATATAACTAAATAATACAGTTCTTTTTTCAAATTTCAGAGATTAGAAATATTAAGGTTTATGAAAGTCTTGTTTATTTTTAATCGCATGGGTTAAATGGTAATTTTTTATTAAATGATACAATTAAACCATGATAAACAACAATATTTATCAACTATAGAGAAACAAGTTATCATTTTCAAAAGAATCCATTTTTCCCGATTTTAATTTTCAGAAAAAATTCTGATCCTTTTTTGTTGGGATTTTTTTGGGATCAAATGAGAAAAAGAAAAATTTGCAAAAACATATTTATTTTTTTAGGAAACCTCACTTTTAGTAATTTTCAAGAGTTGGGATAAACAAACAACATTGAAACTTTAATTTTAAAATAAAACTACAAGAAAAATGAATCAAATATTGAATCATTGTGGATCTGAAAATAATTGATCATTTTTTAAATTTAAATAATTTGCCCTTTTCACGAAAATATAAGATTAGCCGATATTCTTTTCCAAATATGAAATGTAAAGATAACAAACTATTATTATTTAAATATTTTATTTGATAATATTTAATATATTTTTTTTTTTTTGGATTTTTAATTTAAATTAACAAATTTTCGAATTTACATACAAAAATCTAATTTATTTATAGATATCCAGTTTTCAAAATATTTAAAAAATTGAGAAATAATAGTAAATTCTATTGATACTTTTATTCTTTAATTTACTACTAGTCTACTAAAATAATTAAGATTGGGGTTTTAATTATTGATTTAAAAATAATCAAATTAAAAAGTATTTCTCCTTAGGTTATAAGCCGAATTCCCCAAGTTGTACAAAAAATTTTTGAGAAAATTTATGATTCAAGGGTTTAATTGCTTTTTTTGAAATTTTTTAGTTCAACAAAAAGAAAATAATGTTTTGAAAACTGAGTATGAATAAAAAAATGATATTTTTGTATTTAAATTTGAAAATTAGTTAATTTTAATTCAGAAAAACAAATTTAAATTCAAAGATAAATTTAAAATTTTATCCCTTTCGAATTTTTATATACTAAGAAACAATTACCAAAGAATTAACAATAAAATTAATTTAGATACAAAGAATTTAAAGCTTGTAAAAAAAAGAGAAGGAAATCTATTATAATAATTATAATGAGCTATTGAATTCGTCCTGTTGGAAAACTGTCGTTAGGTTTTCTTGGGTTTATGTTTATTTGTAAACTCAAAAAAACCTAGAACACTTCACAAATAAAATAGAAACCTTCAAAAAAACCTAGAACACTTAACAAAAATAGAAAACCTCAAAAAAAAAAAAAAAAATGAGAAAACTAACAAAGAAAACCTTAAATATCAAACAAAACCACCATTGGTTTTTTTTTTAAATGTAAAAGAGTTGGGTTTAATCTTTGATTTTATTCCATTCTTTTGAATTTTGGAAAACCTCAGTTTATGTTAATTTTTATTTCAGAAATAAACCGAAAATTATTTAAATTTTATGTTTATTTCAAAAATTAAAAAAAACCTACTTACTCTACAACACTTTACCACACTCCCCTAGAATATTTCCAAATCATTAAAAATCAAAAATAAATATTTATTACTCAAAAATAATCAAGTTAACCTTCAATCCCAAAGATTCTACAATTCAGAACATTTACTAACTTCTTAAATAGATATTATTATACAATCAATGGAAATTCAAGTAAATTTTGTCTTTTATGTTTAAAGTCTAAATAGAAAGAAATTATTGAAAATATTGATCATTTTTTTTTGGTTATGCTTTCTCATGAAAAAGATAGATTATTTTTTTCAAAAAAAATTAAAAGAAATAAATGATAAAGGATAATTTTAAACTTTGATTGTTTAAATTATTTTCATTTATTAATAATGGTGAAATCTTTGATTTTACGTTGAATTTTCTGAAGGGGGGTTTGAGTATAAGGGCATATAGATGCAATTTACACTTTTTCGACAATAATAATAAAAAAAAAAACAAAATACAATTTTCACTATTTCAAACATGAATTCTTCATTTGTTATGAAATATCTCTGAATAATTTGTACTTGTTCCTAATACTAAACTCAGATTTGAATTTTAACAAATTCATTTTTTAAAAAACTCTCAAAGACAAACTAAGTTGTAATAGATTGACTAAAAACAAGAATTAATATTAATATATTAGAACACCTCACCACTCTAAGACAATAATTCAGAAATACTGTTTAATTATAAGGTATGATTTTTAGTCAATTCAAAGTTGTTTCTAATTTTAACACTAGAATATATTGGCAAATAATAAAAATTTCAATTTTTATTTTTTTGTTTTTAGATTTATTAAAAATTAAATTAATATTTTATTTTATTAAAAACACTAATTCAAACTTTTTGAAAGATTAAAACTCATTTTTTTTTAAAAAAAAAAGATTTATTAGATTAATTCTTTGATGAGAAATACAAAATTCGAACAAGAAAACAATTGGAAAATTTACAATTATTTATTATTTACTTTACCACAAAATTAAAATGAATAATTACCATTCAAATTACAAAAATAACATTCTATGTAAAATTTGGGAGAATAACACACAAAGAGAAGGATTATTCAAGAAGTCTAAACATTAAGTCTATATTTTCAGATTTTTTTTTTGATAAAAATCAATTTTTTGAAGAAACTACTTATGTTATACCCAATATAATCTATTATACAAAATCCCCTTTAAAATGGGTGTTAAGTATCAGTCTTATCAGATTATAAAAAAATAATAACTCTAGCCGAGGAAAAATAAATTTCAAAAAAAAAAAAAAAAAAAGGGTTTAATTTATAACATTATCAAACAGAGTTATTCTTATTTTATAATCTGATATGACTTGTACTAGACACTTGTTCTGAATTGGGGTTTTATATAAACTAAAAATTAAATTGTTCCAAAAAGTTAAAAGTGTTACAAACAATCACAATAATAAAATTTTATTCAAATTGGAAATAATTTTGAGTTTTTTTGGGAAAATATTTATATTATTTTTTCATCTATTCATTTTTGTTTTCATTTCATTTTTTGTATTCCGTAACTTGTTTCGTTGGATCAAAATTTTTTTCAACAATTGTTATCATGTTAAAGTTGAGTTGTTGCAAATTGAAGGAACTCTCATAAAAATAGTCAATGGTATTTAACCATTTGATCGATCAATATTTATTAAATAAATTTAAACATATTAACAAGTCTTTTTTTGTTTTGTTCTCTTATAAAATTTTGGAACACAGTCTTTATTTATTAGTATTGATCATTATTTATTTTTTATTTTGTGGGGATTGTAATTTATAAATAATTATTAACATTCCAATTAGTAAATTGTTCTAATTAGGTAAATCTTCTAGAATTGATTAAAGAAGATTTTTTTTTTTTCAACAATTGAATTTTGGTTTTTAAAAAATTTTTACTTTGGGTCTAGTACCTTGTTTTGGGGATGGTATCAGTAATTTCTTCTAAAAGATCGATTATTAACAAAAAATCCAAAAATTAGGCATAATGTTTAAACTAGTGTAATTTGTTTAAATTTATTTAATAAATATAGATCGATCAAATGGTTAGGAATAATCAACTAATTTTATTGGTTTTCTTTCTATTTTGAAGATCTCAACTTTAACCTAATATCTACTGTTTGAAAAAATTATTGATCGATCAAGTGGTAACTTATATTCAACCAATTGTATCTGATTTTTCTTTATTTAACAAATTTAATATTAGCCTTCTATTAACCATTGGAAAAAAAATTCCAGATCGAACAAAACACATTATGTAACTGTAAAAAAGGAAATGAAAACAAAAACAATAAGCAATAAATCAACCAACTTAATTAAAATTTTCAAAAAATTATAATTTGATCAAAAATATATTATTCTGTCACATTGGTTCTTCTAAAAGTTTTCTCCATGTCCACAATTTTAAATTTAAGTTCATTATGATTAATATTATTAATAGTAATAACACTTTTTCAAATTTTAATGGATAAAAATTGTTGCAAAAAATATTGAACAAAAATAAGGAATAAAAACTAAAAAAACCAAAAAAAAAAAAATAAATAAAAAAATACTTTATTATAACATTTTTTTCTTTATTAATATCCCCATTAAAAGGGTATAAACATTCATTCGGGAAATAATGATATAATATTTAAATAATAATAATTGACTTGATAAATATTTTGAATTGAATGATTTTATAACCATTATTAAAAAACATATAAAATAATTATGGAAATCTAAATAAATATCATTTGTAAATATAATTAAATTAAAGTTATTATATGAAGATCATTATGATATATGAATTAAATGTCTGATGATGCATCATCATTCCTGATTTCCTCCATTTTCTTTGTGTTCTTGATTAAAATTAAAAGTCTTTTCCCGACAAAATATAGTTCGATCATTACACCCATAATCAACAAAGGATATAACTTGTAAAAAATAAAACGTATTAATGTATTTTCTAAAGCGATTGTTAAAACGAAAAAAATAATTAAAACAATTGAGCTTATTAACAGATGCGCAAACATTATTTTTAAAATATCAATTAACCCTATTAAATCTTTTCGGGATATCATTTTTAAAAATGTTGATGGTACAGTTTTTATTAATTTACGTGAAGACAAGAAGCCTAGGGTTGAATAATAGAGCATAACCACTAACTATTGAGTTTTGTTTGTTTATAAGTGTTTGTGTGTGTGTTGAAATTATAAAGTTTATTATTGATAAAAAAATATAACAAAAATAAATTTTAATTAGATAATAAGATCGAAAATCTTTAGAAATTTTTTTTATTAATTCCTTTTCCAAGTCTAAAGATAGAAACTAAAAATAATAGTATTCCAATATTTACATTAATTCATATTTAGAACTTCCAAAAGTAACTATTTTTTGTGATTTTTTAATTTTCAAATATTAAATCAATAATCATCTACAGAAAAACACAAAGAATGTCTAATTTTGTTTCTGTTTTATGAAACTAGTTGGAGCATCAATATGTTTCCAATGTGTGAAAATAATTTGTCAAAAGAATCTCTCTGAGTTAATTATTTAATTTTTTTAAAAAATTGATTTTTTAACTATTAATCTACTTTTTGAGACAAACTTTTTGAAAAATATTTTGCAACTTTGAATTTTGATAACTCAGCCTATAAATTTGTTGAGAAAGGTATATTTTCGTTCTTAAATTCTTGAGTTTTTTTACCAATGCATAGATCATTTTTAATTGATGAGATCAACTAGTAGTACTATTTTATGAATCAATTTTTTGGAGATATTTGAACTATGGCTCACCAATGTGATTTACACCCAATAACAAAATACTTTAATATTAGACTTCTTCTTGGTAGAGGCTAATCCCTCAAAACAAATAAAATTTGTAAAAAAAGTTGATTTTTGGAATGTTATTCTCGAGAAAATTTTGTGAAAATATAGTGACGAAGATGTAGAAAAGGGGGGAATGAATTTACAATTTTTTTTTTTTTTTTTTTTAATGGAATTTAGAAGACAAAAACAGAGTAACCATTCTGGAAAAACAATTGTCAAATTCAATTTTAATTTGAAAATGGTATTGAATAGGAAAATTTATCAATTATTTTTTTACTTACTGTTCTGGAAAAAAAGTGAAACCGGGAAAAAAAGTCCAACACAATTTTTAATTGGGAACATTACCCAAAATTCAAACTTTGATCTATGAAAAAAAGAATAAATAGATAAAGACAAAATGAAGTACTCAACATAATTACAGTTTTTTTAATACTATCTTTTGCTATGGGTTTTTTTTTGATTGATCAATTATTAAAAATTTGTTCAAAAAATTCGATTATTTTTGCGATCTCCAAAACCACATTTAGAATTTTGAAATGAAAGTAGTTTTAAATTGTATTTGTTGATTTGATTGAAAATAATATAATGGATTATTATTTGAAGTTAATTGGTTTGTTCTTTTAATTAATTTTACTTTTGGTTTTCAGGTTTCTGTGATTCTATTAAGGTTTCCAATTAAAAAAAGTTTTGAACTTTTTTTCCCTGTTTCAATTTTTTTACCTGTTTCAATTTTATTCCAGAATGGTTATTGTTGACTGATCATCAAAGACATATGAAATTGAAATTCCATTAACTTGATTAGTGTCTATTTTTAAAATCTTAAAGCCAATTTTACATAAAGGAAAAAACTCGAGTATCAAAAAATCCAAAAAATTCAATTTTACTAATTTTTACAATTAAATCTCAAATTTTTGGTGAAAATTGAACATGCTTAAATTTTGGTTTTATGAGATATTCTGGATTATATATTGATTCTTATAATCAACCTAATTTTTAGAATTGGTCTTTTGTTTTTTAAAATGAAAAAAAAAAAAAAGAAATTGAAAAATATTTGAAAATGCGATCACTCACTACTTTTTTTACAATTAAAACCAATTTGAAAATTTTTTTCCATTTGTAAATTTTTTTTCCAGAGGTGTAAACTCAAAAAATTGGTTGGACTTGATTTGGTTTTGAGTGGACAGTTTGTTGAAAAATAAATGGAAAAGAATTTTCATTCAACTTTCCAAAATTAAAAGTTCTAAACTTTGGAAATATTTTAAATTTTTAAATTCCACAAAGAAGCTGAGTCTATTAATTCTTGGTTTTAGAGTCTGCAAATTTTAGTGTTTAATTTTCATTCTTTGGAAGGGATTTTTTTGGAAAGTGGAAATGAAAAATTTGTCCCATTTATTTTGCGTTTTAAGAATTCACAAAGTTTCGTATTTCTATTTATACTGGTTTTCTCAAATTTCTAAATTTTTCAAAGATAGTCTGCAAAATTGAGTAATAATGGTAATTAGGATGAAGGCCCTTTGTTGTTTTTTTTATTGTACTTTATAACCAGTTATAAAATGTCTCAAACAAAAAAATAGTGAAATCAAAAAAACTAAAATTTTTTTTGGAAAAGCAAATAAAAAAAGATTAAAGTAAAAAAAATTAAAGAATTTACATTAAACACCCACATTGTTACCCAATAATTTGAATACCATACATACTTTGAATTTTCTTCCATTTCTGGGTCCAATTGTGAAAAGTTTTTATGATGCAGAAAATTGCATATTAAGCCAACTACAGGAGGGAAGAAATTCAAAACGAGAACACTTTTGAGGATAAACTTTAACAATAATCGTTTTCTATTGTTTTCACTAAAATCTTTGATAGTTACCAAATTGATTTGGATGCCATAAGTGAGCACCAAAAAATAACTAGATGCAATAATGATAAAGGCAATTGAAATTGGATAAAAGTCCGTTCCATTGGGGGCATTCGTGGCTGCAAAATGAATTAGCTGATACACGACAAAGATCATTGAAAGCATGAAAAAGCACCCACAGAAGATCCACCTTCCCATTTTGGTGTGTTCTTTAATTTTGTATCTTTCTTTGATGAATTTTGATTGAAGATAGATGTAGGAGAAAAAAATTAAAAAATATCCCACGGCTATTATGGAAGAAACTACCGTGTTTGTGGTTGCTAGATTTTTAATCTGGACCATTTGTTATTCAAAAAGTGTTTTGTGGAAAAATATATTTATCGAAAAATGATTTTTTTTTGAGAGAGCAATTTGTGACTAATTGAAAAATGTAAAAATTTCGGACCACACTGTAGTGAATTTTAAAAACTTTTGCCAGTTTTGGAAATGTTTTTTTTTCAAAATAAAATTGCATCTCGATCTGTATTGTCAAAAATTAGAAAAATACCTTTCTTTATTTTACAAATTTAATTCATCTTTCTTTGGTTTAATTTACTTATCAAGATCTTAACTCATAAGGAAACCTAAAAAATTCCCTTACCATCTTTGATGAATTTCACTTCATTTGTTGTCAGTTTTTTTCTTATTCGTCAACTGGCTCTTTTCACAACAAACGTTGGCTTTTCAAAAGTGTGTGTTTTTTCTTGATCACTTTATTTTGGCTGGATCTTGAAAGTTTAAAATGATCAATTTCTTTTCATAAAAAAAAGAAGTTTAGGGATACTTTAAAAAATTCGACTTACTAATATTTTAAAATCTTAACCCTGAACTTTTTTTGAATTTTGGTAAAGTGATTTAGACATTCTAACCCGAAATTTTTTCAAAATGTGAACCGAATTAAAAAAAATTCAAAAAGTTTTATCTTGAAAACATGTAATTGTTTTAGAACACGTTAAACTTTTATTCGAAAATTTTAACTTTTTCTGAATGATCTTGTTTAAAGTACTTTGAAAATACTTTACTTTACATTTTACCTTCTTTATAAAGAGAGAAAAATAGATTTCATTAAAATGTGTCAATAAATTTTTAAAAAGTAAATTATTCAACTTATTCTGAAGAAAGACTGTTTTTTTTTTTGACATTTGTTTTCTTTGATGAGAGTGGTTGGTGTGTTCTAAATTTGAAATTGTTCGTGGGGTACAACTATGAAATACTGATAAATTCAAAAACAAGCTGAAAATATTTTTTTTGTTCACCATTTTACATTTGTTAAATTTTTTTGTTCGAGCTTTCAATAAAACATTTTATTGGTTTAAATATTAAAGAAACTTTGGAAAATTGGGTTAACTTTAAAATAATCTTTTTCAAAAAACCGTTTTGGTTGCTGGGTTATCGCATTTTAAAAAATGTAAAATAAAAAAAAAATAATTTTGACGAGTTCTAAATTTTACTGTAATTTTATTTATTGAGGGAAAGGGGTTATTAAAGAAAATTTTATTATAATAAAAAAAAAGAGTAGAAAAAAAATAATTAAAATATCCAAATTTTAAAAATAATTTCCAAATTTATATGGCAAAATTAAAAAAATAACTTGATCCATTTTGCTTCTGGGTGGTGTAGATTTTTGAATTCCTCATTAGATTTATTTTTTGATCACAAACAGGGATTAAACTTTAACTGATTTTCATTTTTTTGGATTTTTGGAATAGATCTCAATACTAAAATACTTTGATTTCTTCCTGGGACTTGAAATAGTCGTGGGATAAAATTTAATCTGATGATTTATTTTTCAATTTAAAAATCCGAGTTACATTCAGTAGTCTTTGTTCTGTCGATATTGGGCCACAGATAAAAGAAAAAAGGAACAAATAAATAGAGTGCTCAAATCTCAATATATTTCTTGTTGGAAATAGAGTGCAATAAAAAAACTTAAAGGAAAATGAAGTGAAAATTTAATCCATTTATTATACAAATACCAATAAAATCAAAAAAAAATTCTTAGTACTATTAATTTCAAAATAAAAATATCAAAATTTTCATTCAACTTCCCAAAAGAAAACACAAAGAAAAAAGCACCAAAAGACTATAATTCTAAAATGGAAACCAACTATCGAAGTTTCTTGATGAGCTTTATAATTTTGAAATGTTACCTAATTTGAAAACCTTTTTTTTTTAAAGACATATGAACATTTTGTTGCATTTATTTTTCAACTAACAGTAGGTAATGAAAATTCAAGATACTTTGATCAGGTAATTGTTTTGTAACACTCCATAGATTATTAATTTTGAATAACTTATATTTTCCATTGATGTCTTGAAAATTGTTCTTTCGATTTTACCAAAATTTTTTTATAGAGGATTTGTGTTCTTAAAAAAAAATTCGTGATCAATAAAAATTCAATTAATATAAATATCAATAAAATTTTGAATTAGGCTTCTTGGTTGGGTTTTATTATTGACATAGATTATGATAGTTTGGTTTATAAATTTGTTTAGAAGATTTTTTATGAAGAAATGGAAATTATGAAACAAAATAATTGAGTAATTTGATATGAAATAGTTTAATTTGTGTATTAATTGTTATTTTAAGATTATGAAATGAATTATGGTTATAGTTTTTTTCTTTAATTAGTTAAAAAAAAGTTAATTAAAATTTATAAGTTTGTATTTTAAATCTTTTAAATTCCATTTTTTATTAGTTTTTATATGATTTTTTATTTGATTTATATTTTTTTTTTTGTGAATTTTTTCTTTTTTTCTACAGTAAAAGAACTTAAAATGTAAATAAAAAAGTATTCAGTACCAAGTGTTCGCGAGAGGTTCCCCATCTCACTAAATAGCTTAGCCCTCAATTTGTTGATCTTCGGGGTTCGGAATGTGTCCCGGATTATTAAATTAGGTATGGCCGAATACATTAATTACTAAATATCTGTTTAATTTTAAAATGATTTACAGTCAGTTCAACTTTTAAGGCACAAACTTGCAAAGAAATTTAAGGCACACAAAAAATCTCAAATTAAGGCACAAAATTCAGATTCTAGTAAAATAAATTGTAAAAAAAAAAAATTTGAAATTTTGTGCCTTAATTTGAGATTTTTTTTGTGCCTTAAATTTCGTGGAAAGTTTGTGCCTTAAAAGTGGAACTGGCTTTATTATTCTGATTTATATAACTATATCTTAACCTTAAAATAAATATTATTTTTAGTTTTTTGTGAAAAAATAAATACTTTTAAATATTTGGTTTGGTATTTACAAATTATTAGTTCAATATCTTTTCAAATTTTCCTTTTGAAATGATAAAAAAATTGATAATATTTAGGTTTCCCCACGATACAAACAAAATTCAAATTAAAGTATCCATTATTATTATGTATAAAAAATCATCATTATTTTTGTTAAATTATCACTTTTAAGAATTTATCCACATCTTCATTTTTTTAATAATTAAATTGTTCTTTAGAATTGGGCACTTTGGTGATATTCTTTTAATATTTTGGATGTTATTATTTTTTATAAAATTAGATGAAACCCTTTATCTTTATATTTTACAATTAATATGAAAATTAAATTCTTTTATTTTGTTGTTTATGTTGCAATCATAAAATATTTAATAGTAGTATTTTATAAAAATACTTTTGTTTTGTAAATTTTTATTTTTGCTTTTTTATTTGAAAAATATAATAAAATAGACCAGATTTTTTTATTAAAATTAATTATTTAAAAAAATGTTATTTTTTGTACAAATGATAATTTATGTCTCTGAAGCCAACTAAGAAGTTTGTTTCAAGTTTTTTAGAATCCTAATGAAACTAAGTATTTAACCTGTATTATAAAAAATAGTAGCAACTAATCTCTTTATGAATTGTATATCATTTTTTTTTTATTCAATTTAAAAGAAAATTGAAATTAGGAACTTAATATGCATTTTTTTAAAAAGAAAAACAAATATTTTTTTGAGAAATTAAGGAAAGAAATAGAGTTTCAGAAGTTTGAAATTATATGTTCTTACATGAATTATTTTTTTGGTACCAAAAAAAATATTTGCGGGGGTTCTTATTTGACAAAAATCCAATAGAAGTTTTTATTTCAAGGTTTAGATATATATATATATATATATATATATATATATATATATATAAATCAGTATGATAAATCATTTTAAAATTAAACAGCTATTTAGTAATTAATGTATTCGGCCATACCTAATTTAATAATCCGGGACACATTCCGAACCCCGAAGATCAACAAATTGAGGGCTAAGCTATTTAGTGAGATGGGGAACCTCTCGCGAACACTTGGTACTGAATACTTTTTTTTATTTTTTTAGAATATTACAAGTTCTTTTAAGTTCGAAAAAAATAAAAAAAATCACAAAAAATAAAATATAAATCAAATAAAAAAACATATAAAAACTAATAAAAAATGGAATTTAAATCAGTCAAAATTCAAACAAATTCTTCATATAAACTTTTTTAAACATACTTTTATCTAATATAATATAGCTCAACCAAAAAAAAAACTATAACCATAACTCATTCGGAAATCTTTAAAGTCAATTCATAACTACATTAATAATTAAAATTACAAAAAGAAAATACTCAGCAAAAAAGTACCAAATATTAATTCTATTCTCAAAGAATTGTAAATTAAGCAATATTTACCTAATGAATTAAAGTTTTTATAATGTTATTAAAACAGAAAATAAACTAAAATTCAAAATTTTCCACATATATAAAAAGGTCTAAACAATCACAATAATAAAATTTCATTCAAATTGGAAATAATGTTGATTTTGGAAAAATATGAAAATTATTTTTTCATATTTTTTTTTTTTTGTTTTCATTTCATTTTTTAAATTACCTAACTTGTTTCGTTCAATAAAATTTTTTTTCAGCAATTGATATTAGGTTAAAGTTCAAATGTTACAAATAAAAAAACTCAAAAAAATTAATTGATAGTATCTGGCCATTTGTCAGTCAATATTCCTAATAGAATTTCAACCAATTTAACAATACATTTTTTTGTTAGCCCATCTCCAAAATTTTTTAACACATCCCGAATTTATTTGTATTGATAGTTATTTATTTTTTGTTTTGTGAGTATTGTAACCTATGAACAAGTGTTGAAATTTCAATTAGTTAATGGTTCTAATTTGGCATATCTTCTTGAATTGATTTAATAATTTTTTTTTTCAAAAATTGAATTTTGGTGTGTTAAAAATTTTAAATTGGGGTTTAGTAATTTTTACAATTTTCATAATAATATTTTGTACAAATTATAATATATATATATATATATATATTTATATATAAACTATTTTTCAAAAATTTTGACTTACTTTATACGGTTAATGGGGGTTGTTTTGAGGATTTATTCGAGTATTCTCAACAAAAAAATATTTTCAATTTTTTGGATGAGAATCATTTTTTCTAATTTTGTTAATTTTAGTTTTGCTTTTTCAAATTTTTGTTTTTGTTTTGTTTTTGTTTTTCTTTTTGTTTTTCTTTTTGTTTTTCTTTTTCTTTTTCTTTTTTTTTTTTTTTTTTTTTTTTTTTTTTTTTTTTTTTTTTTTTTTTTTTAAAAAAAAAGATCCGGTTGAAAAAAAAAAGGATCTTAGAAAAGACCTATAATCACTATGAGAATTGTGACTATGTCATATCTTTGAAAATGGATTTTTTTATTCATAAAAAATCTTGTTGTTCAAACTTTTTTTCAGTGAAAGTTCAATAAGAAAAAATCCGGAATGCTAATTTCAAAAATTGTGTCTCACTTTTTTTTAGTTTTTGGTTTTATTTTTTTTTTTAATTTTTAATATACGAGGCTTTTATACATTTAGAATGACTAAAAAGTGAATTACCAATTAGATTTAGGTATTAATTGTTCTTGAATACTAAAGCTTAGATTTTTTTTTTCAATTTATTATTTCAGGTGAGTCACAATTTTTGAAAAAGAGTTTATATTCAAAAAAAAAAAATTGCCAAGAAATAAAGGAAAGAGAAAATTAAATATCGAAAATTTTTAGTGACACCTTGTAAGAAACTAGTAATCTGTAAACATCAACAAAAACAAAAACAAAAATAGGGTATTTAATCCAGAAAATCCAATCATTACAGATTTGGTGTACTTGGTTAATTAAATTTAATATAAGGGGGCACGTATAGTATTGGAAAATTTTTCACTTTGTTGCAATTTTGAAGAGGATCAGAAAATAACATTTTTTACTTTGGTTGTAACTCATTGATTTTTATTATTAAAAGTACTTCATTCATTAGATTTTTTAAATTTTTTTTTCAAAATCTCAAAGAAATTCCCACAATAGAATGATGATTTGAATTGCTTAAAAAGGTATTTACAATGTTGAATAACTTATCTTTAATCCTTATTTCAACATTCGATTGTGGAATTTAATTTTAACATTTTTTATTTTTTCATTATTATTGAGTTTTTTTAGCCATGACAACAAAAAGCAATAAGAAAGATTTTTTTTCAGTGACATTTGGAATAAATGGATTTTGTTTAAAAAGAACAACAACATTATAATATTGGAAAATCACAAAATGAAATATGAATGGAGCTTTATGAGCTAGAAGGATTCGAAAAAAAATATATAATTATCCATAACATATCTGGTTAGGGTTTTAAACACTTAGATTTGGTAGAATTGGAGAAGTGAATATGATTATATTCTATCAAATTTTAAACCACAAAATAACTATAAGTTTTATTCTAAGAATCTAAAATTATCTACTCCCAAAATAAAAAATATTTAAAAAAAAAATTTTTTTTTGGAAACAATTTTATCTTTTTTCTCTTTTTTACATTGTTTAACCTTAGTAAAAAAAAAAATATCAAATAATTTTATCAAAAACAATTTTGAAAGAATCTATGATCACACGCCACTAAAATAAAATACTCTTTTCTCATCCCTCTCAAATTTTTATCAGGTCTTATGGTGTAGCTACTCCATTAAGTCCCAATCTCTATTAATTTGTTTTACCTAAATTTAATAGAGATCGAGAAAATTTTTACCAATTACTTAGATTTGAAAAACCCTATTTATTTTCATTATTAAACTTTTTTCTAGATCAGAAATCCTTCTTTAGAAATTGTTCAAAAAAAAAAATAATAGAGACTCGTCCCTTAATAATTGATAATGAAATATATTGGAGAGATCCTTATTTAATGGTAATAATTTCTATCTTTTTTTAAATATTATTGGCTACTAATATGATATCCCTTCAATGACAATATACCATAATTATACAACAAATATATCGTGAATCTAATTCCTTAACAACATTTTATTATTTAAAGATCAAAAGATATGGAAGTTAAATTATATAATCTCTTGGATATAATATTTTTTGAGGAAAAAAATTAAAAAAAAAAATCAAAACAAAATATTGTATTAAAAATACTAATTTATTAAATCTGGAACTTTCAAATTTTTAAAGCTCTAATTAAAAGGGGAAAATAAAAATAGAATAAAAAAGACAAATAAAAATAAAATAAAAAAAAAACAAAACACTAAAAACAAAATAAAAATAAAAAAAAAAAATAAAAAATAAAAAACAACAAGAAAGGAGCAAGCCTTTCAATGTCTATAATGAAAAATTGAAAAAATCAATAAACATAACAGATAAATAAGAAAGACAATTATCACTTTTATAAAGAGAGAATTAAAAAAATAAAAAATTCTATAAAGATAATTGCTTGGAAAAAACAAATAAATAATTAAAAAGAAAAAGTTAGTTTGAGAAAAAATAAACGAAAAAATAATAAAAAAAAAATAAAAAAAATAAATATTCTAAAACAAAGATAAAGATAAGGAAAATTAAATAAGAATAAGTTAATTAATTCAGAAAACAAAATAAATAAAAAATCAGACATTTCTGTTCTTGTGCCTCTTGCGTTTTGAAACTGTAATATCTCAAATTTTCAAATCTTTGGAATTATATTTGAGAACGGAAGATCATAATATTGTGGTTGTGCCTTGTTTCATTTTTAAACCCATATTTTGCGAGAAACGAATGTACGCCTCGTTGTAAATTTTTTTTGGAAACCTTTTTTGATGTGTATTTTGTGAGGAGATCAAAGATTGTTTTTTTGATTGTGATTTGGCTTTTGGTTTTGAGGTGATCGGGGTACCCTACAATGAGTTCTGGATCAAATTCAATCATTGCACGGAGTCTTTTGTCCCAATTTAAGAAGCCCTGTGAAAGTACGGATTGCAATTTATTTAATTTTTGATGCTTTTCTTCTTCATTTTCTTTGGTTTTGCCCTTATTCCCATCATCATTTGGTTTTTGATCTTGATCTTGTTCTTGATCTTGTTTTTGTTCTTGATCTTGATCTTGTTCGTGCTTTTGTTCTTGTTTTTGTTCTTGTTCTTGCTCTTGCACTTGCACTTGTTTTTGAAGTTGAAAGGTCAAAAGGGTTTTTCGTTCTTTTGGCGATCTGTTTTTTTCTTTGCAAACAGTCTCAAATGATCTTTTCCTTTGGGTAAGTTCCTTTAAATCAACTCCTTCCCCTTCACTTGATTGTGATCCAAAGAATTCGTTCATTTCAACAACCGATTCATTGATCCTTTTAAAAGACGAATTTATCCTTGACGAATTTTTTAGTTCTAGTAATCCTAAAATACCAACAGAAAACTTTAGTTTTTTAATTTTTATAGGGAAAGAGAAAAATAAGGAAGAACAAAAATAAAAAATAAAAAAAAATTGATCTTGAGTTGTTTGCCAAAAGGTGAAAAATCACTGTTCGATTTAAGAGTTAAAATTCAGCACTCTTAATTGGTCAATCCAAACCAAAAAATAAAAATTGTAAAAAAAAAAAAAAAAAAGAATAATTACTTGATAGTCCCAATTGCAAATATTCAAATAAGAAAGAGCATCATTTAGTGAACTTCCTGTTTCTTGTCTAAAATTGTTAAGAAGAACATTTTTCTCTTCTTGTAATGAATCAACTTGAAAAAGATTTATCATTCGTGTAATGAAACTGTGTGATTAAAAATAAAAATAAAAAAAATTAACAAATTTTGAAAGAAAAGAAAAAAAAATCTATAGTGAAAAAAGAAAACAAAAAATTTTGGAAGAAAAGAAAAAGTTGAAAAGAGAAATAAAATAACGAAAAATGGATTTCTCAAAAGATTTATTTTGATCTTAATTGATAATTGGAATTTCAGAGTGCTGCCAATTACCTTATAAGATCATCTTTTGAATTTATTTTTCTAGATTAATCAGTTTAAATACTCGAACTTTTTAATTTGGGTAATACTCACAATAAAAATTTGGTTGTAATTTACTCTACTCAATAGATCCTGAAGAATCAAAAGAACTTGTTCTTTGAAATTTCAATCTGAAATAGGAATAAATATTGAAAATATTTCTTCGAAATGTTACAAATAGATTTAAAAAAGCAAAATTTTCTATTTTTTGCTGAAAAAATTCACCTTTACCCTAGTCTTCTTAAAAAATTTGAAGAAATTTCTGTTTCTATCATTGACAAATTTTACTTTTCTACAGCTATAATTTCTTGAAAATTTTTCTTATTTGATCAAGCCTGAATAAACAGAACAACTTTGTCTGAGTTGAAAAATATAAGTGTTCAGTTAACAATACTACTGTTCAAATTAAACCCTTATTATTTTCTACTAGTTGCAAATTTCTTTAATAATTCAGTGTCAATTACACACTTCTTTTAGAAGGAAACTTCTTGAACTTTTGGAAAAGTTTATATTATAAATCGAATGTTTTGACAATTTTTGAATAATTTTATCATTTTTTTGGAAATGAAAGGTAACTCCTGATGTTTCGTCTATAACATTACTTTTAATCCTAATAACATATTTATTGTCTTCAAGTAATGCTTCGTCAAGAGATCTTACGGATAAATTTAACTATAGTTTAAAAATCTTTTAAGTTCAATTTTGATTTTTTTAAATTCGGAACTCTACTTTTAAAACAGTTTGAGATCAGCATATTTTGAAGTTACTTTTAATTTTACAAAGTTTCTGATGTTTTAAACCAATATAATGCTTTATCAATTTTTATTCTAATCTGAATAAAAAATCGAAGCAAATAAAAAGTAAAAGCAAAAAGTTTAAAGGATCAGTACCCAACAACATCAAGGTAAAATTTTAAAACATGATAGTGTTGATATTCTCTACTTCAAATTTTGTCGATATTAAGTGTTAAAAAAATTCGGATCGAAAAAGAAACCCAGAAAAGAATATTTTTTTTCAGAGATCAATTTTTTTTTACATTTTTTCTTAAAAAGAAAAGATTTAAATTCTTTTTATTAATTACATTATATAAATTTCCTACCCTTTTTATTTCCATTATTATATAATATAAAGTCATTGTTACCAGGAATATTAATATAAAGATTTTTTTTCTTTTTTAAGATAAAACTTATGGCTAACAAAAAAATTGATTTATACAACCAATTGAAAAATAATTGTATTTTTTTCATTAGAAGGATAGTTAGAATCATCAATTTTTTTTAAAGTCATTTAACTTATTTACAAAGAAATTGTATTTTTGTTCAAAGACAAAATTAGATTTTTCAAAATAATTTTTCTTGGGGATATTTGGGAATTTTGTAATTTTAACCACAAAATTCAAAATTAATTTTTATTTCTGAGTACAATGATTTAAATTCTCTGAATGTTTCTTTTTAATAAGTCGAAACAATTTGTTAAGATACTAGTAAACTAAAAAAAATCTTCAAGTAAAAATAATAGTAAAAATCAAAAAAATTTTATCGCATCTTGAAATTGAAAAATGTTGTAAAAATCTAATACTATAAGAATCAAACTTACTTTTTAATTACCATCTATTACAGGATAAATGAAATAAAATTTTCATTCAACTTTCCAAATACAGATTTTTAAATCATGTTACATTTCAAATTTTTATTTCTTTAAAAGAGAAGCTTAAATAATAATTTACCCTTTTAGAATTTCGGACTTTTGGTGATTTATTTTAATTCTTGAGATGTGATTTTTTTGGAACACTAATTGAAAATTTTAATCTTTTTATTTTACAATTTAACAGTATTTCTAGAAATGAATTATTGTTTTTAAAAGTTTGATCCATTCTACCAATTTTTGGAAAAGTTCAAAATTCAACCCATTCTCAATTATGTTAAAAAAAAATATTTTCTATGAAAAAAGATTGTAATCTTAATATGTCCCTAGGACCCAAAAAACACTAAAAATGAAAAACTGATCAAATACTTTCCATTAATACAATTAAAAAAACTAAATGATAAAATAAAAATAAATAAAATTTCAATTTAACTTTTTCTTATAAACATTTTTTGCCAAAATCATTGAATTCACACTTGAAATTATGTATATTTTTAGATACACTATCTTGTTTTAACTCATTTACAAAAACAAATTCTAAATTATGGGGAATTTTCTTTTCACAAAAGGCACTAATTTGGTCTTCAAATGTTTTTTTTAGTTTTAAATGGTAAAATTGAAAAAAAAGTTCAACTCAAAAGATAAACTCTCTGGAAACCTATTCTAATTTAATATATTAACTTATTCTTTGATTTCAAGCTTTTCTCAACCCCAATTTTTAAAAAAAAAATAAAAAAGTGCACAGTAATTTCAAAAAAATTTTGATATTCAAAAGTTGAGAGTGTTTTTATTCTAAAAAAAATTATCACAGTGGTTAATGGAATTAAGTTATGTCCTTAATTTCGAAAAATATTAATCAGAAAAAAATAGTGCTTAATTTTATTAAGGACATATCTGTGAAGGAAGTCAACAAAAATACACTTAAAAATGAAATCACCGAGTTCTAGAATAACTCAGTTGAAAAAATCTACTTTTCAAAAAAATTACAATAATTATTTTAAACCTGAAAAAATATAGATTTGATTTAAAGAACAGTTCAAATCATTTTTTTCAAATATTGAATAAAAAAAAAAATTGAAATAATCTTATTGAATTAACCCCCCCCAAAAAAAAAAAAAAAAAAAAAAAAAAAAAAATATTTCACAATAATAAAACATCAAAATATTTATTTAAAACTCAAAAATATAAAAATTATCCCATGATCCCAAGAATCCTAAAATTCAGGGCATTTACTAACCACTTAAATAGATATTACGATGTAATCAAAAACAATTTAAATAAATAATGAATAAAAAACCAAATAAATAACCACTAAAACTCTATATGACATTTGTCAATTGTGTTTAAATTATCATCTAGTTGCCCTTATACTTAAATACCATTTTAGAAATTTAAAAGTAAAATCAAAAATTTCATGATTATTAATTAATGAAAATAATTTCAAACTATTTTGTTTTAGAATTAATTCACTAAGAATTATTTCTTTTAATTTATTTTGAAAAATTAATCAGTGTTTTTTTTTCATCGGAAGGAAACACCCATAAAATTGATCAATATTTTCTATAATTTCTTTCTGTTTATATTTTAAACATTTTCAATAATTAAAACTAAATAAATATTTCCTAAATGTTTTAATCTTGATAAAATTTCTCATTTCTGGAAAACTTATAACAGAATTGAATTATTGAAAAAATCATATAAATAGATAATTATAAAATTGCACGTTTTTCATTGAAATTATTGTGACTTGTTTTATATACAAAAACTGTTAATTCCCTTTTTTTTTTTTTTTTTTTTTTCAATTTATTGGAAATATTATGTTTAAAATATCTTTTGAAAAATCCATGGTGAGTCTCTAATTCAATCAATAAATATTAAGATTCCTCGTAAGTTTATATAAATATTATCAGAATAGAAATATTACCAAAGAGAATAACATTACAAATAAATAAAAAAAAACCGTGAAAAAAAAAAATAGATGATATAATTTGCTTATTATTAATGATTAAAAAAAACTAGAAAAAACAATAAATAAATTATCAATATTAGAATAAATATCTAAAAAATTAAAAATTATTTTGTTTTGTTTTTTTTTTTTTTTTAGGAAAAATCTAATTTTGAATCTTAAGATATTGTTTAATTGATCATTGACAAAGATTGTCAGAAAAAAAAACAAAAACGAAATTATTTTTTTTTTTTTTGTTTTATTTTCTTTCTCCTTTTCTCTCTTTTTTTACGAAATTTCTCTCTCTCTCTTTTCCGGTGGTTTTTATTTTTTTCTTTAAATTGAGCGATATTTTGATTCAATTTTTGAGCATTTTTGGGGTTGTTTTGTTTCCAGCTGTTATGGAATAATTGGAGAGTTTCCAAGATCAATTCTCTCTCTTCCTCTGATTGTGAACGACAACTAATGGAAAAATTTGGGAAACAAGAGATTTGGAAAACCTTCTTTAAAGAGGGGTTTGGGGAGCATTTAATAAATCTTTTAAAAGGGATCTTAAATGAGAAATCTACCGATGATATTTGTAGACTCTTTTTGTTGATCCGAAGAAACACGTTTTGGACCCCGATCATGTGTGGAACTCTTATTAGGATATTAAAAACAACTCTCCCCTTTTGGAAATATTTTTTGCAAATTTCTTGAATTGATTGTGATTTGGGATTATCGATTATTAAACCACCAAAATAATCAAGGTCTTTTTTTGAAACTTTTTGGGCCATTGGGATCAAATGGGTATTAATTTTTTCCAAATCGAGCTTGTCTAAATTATCATAAAATGGAACTAAGTTTTGTTGTCTTAATTTTTTGATTTTCTTATTTAAATTCATGAGCAGCGTAGACAATATTTCCAATTTTTCTGATTTGTTTTGACTTAAAACAATAATCTGAGAGAGATCCCTTGAATTTGTCGTTGGCAAGTGCAAATTCAAAATGTTTTTTGTTGACAAATCGGAACTAATAATAAAGCGCAATTTTAATAATTTGTCCCATTCAGACACAAAAAGAGTTCCCATCGAGCTTATTGAAATTCTAAAATAATATTTTTCAATCCACAAAACTCCGTCGTAATATTGGCCTTCTCCAAACGGATCAATGATGCATTTAAAAAATGATCGTCCAATTTGTGATCGCGACTCCGATCTTGTGTACGCTTGCTTAGTTCTTAACTGGATAGACTCCAATTCCTTTGGCTTAACTTCGAATTCAAGTTTCGGTTGCACCTTTGTTAAATCATAGTGCATCCCTAAAAGGTGTACTAATTCAGCAGCCCTTTGCTTTTGTTTTTTTGAGAGATCTGCTAAATCTGAAAAGGTCGTGTGAATGGATTCGAGGCTGTTTTTGTTCATCACAGGATACCTTATTGGGAGTTGGTTGGGAAAGTTTTCTAAATAATCTTCTAATTGTGAGTCCATATCGAAGGTTTGAATTAGTTGGAATTTTTTAGAAAAAATGATCTAATTTTTACGAGGAAGAATTTTGTTTTATGTTTTTGTTATCTTACATGTGAATGATTTCATCAAAAAGAAGAATTTAAATCTTTGGGGTTTATCAAAATATAACTTTTGTGAATTTTATATGCTTGTTTATGGAATATTAAATGGATCTAATTTCACCTGCTTTTCTTGTTTCATGAGGAAAGCAGTTTTTTCTTTTATTATTCTGAGCTCAACCAATATATATCACAGAAAAGGGCCAAACAAAAAAAGAAATTTTAGTTCACAAATTTCTCTCGAAGGTTTTTTGATTTTTATTTGTAAAAAAAAAATGGTAATTATTTCCTTTTTATCTTTGAAATTCAAGCCTTTTTAAAAAAAAAAATGGACAAATTTTATTGTCAAAATCAGTCCCATAGTCTCTTCTTTGTAAAATCAAGAAGACAAAATAATAATACCGGAATGTTGAAATAATTACATTTAATTACTGGTATTTTAATTCTAAATGAACAAGAATATAAACTTCCTTTTCATTTTTTTTTTATATAAAAAGAGTTTTCAAAGGAGTAGGTCGGAATTTAAAAGCTCTATTTGAAAAAGGACATTAGAAATGAAGAGAATATTTTTCCCATTTAAGATTCAAATATTAGTAAGAAAACAGATCAATTATGACATTATGTATGAAGAATAAATCGGTTTTTAAGGGATTAGTGTCACCATAGATTCGTGTATATTATCAAAGTATGTCGTAATTAAAAACAAGTATTATTGTTTCCATTTTTTTATACAGTGGTGTGTATAACACGTGTTGACAACCTTTAACCCATTATTAAAATTTAACTCGTGTTTTTTTTCCAGACTTGGGTATTCGAAGATAGGAAGACACATAATTATTCTTGGTTCGGATTTAAATTGACTTGAGAGGTTAGATCTTTGATTAGTCGAAATGACTCAATAATATTAAATACTTTTGTTTCAAAAATTTTGTCATATTTACAAAATTTCTGAGATTTAATGATTTTTTTATCAAAATTCAGAATATAAAATTTTACTCATTTTTTTATCAAAAAATTCCATTTTAATCTTTCCATATCTTCCTAATTCTTTTTTAAAATTTATTTAAAGAGTCCTATTTCTTGTTTATATACTGTTGCCACCACATTCATTTTTTTCTTTTATTTCTAGAACCAGCCAATATTTTTTGCAAGAGTTTAATTTTAGTAATGGGTTAAAATAAAAAACACGGGTTATTTACATCACCGTAGGTCTCAAAAATTCTATTACATTTTATATTGTTCAAGAAATTTTTGGATTTTTTTCATAAAGGATCACAATCAAAAATTGTCTATTTTTTGTTAATTTTTTTTTTTAATTCCTTTTCCATATCTAATAATAAAAACATCAAAATAATAGTATCCCAATATTTATACCATTGTTCTGAATAATTTCCAAAAGTAGCAAATTTTCGAATTTTTTAATATCAAAGATTAACTCAATAATAATTAACAAAAAAACAAAAGGGAATATTTTAATTCTACTTTCATGAGATTAGCTAAATTTTCAATAAATTTCCAGAATATTTAAAAAATAATTTTTCAAAATAATCTGAATTAATTAAAATTTTTTTTGAAAAAAATTGAATTTTTTAAACAAGTAATCGACGTTTTGAGACAAATTTTTGAAATATATATTTTAACTTTGGAATCTTCAGATTGATAATTCAACCTTTAAATTTGTGGCTGAATGCAGATATTTTTCTGAAAAACTTTGGAGTTTTTTACTAATACAAGAATCATCTATAGTTGATCAGATAACATATAGGTAATATTTTAACAATGTCTTTTTTAGGGACATTTGAAACAATATGCAGGAATATTGTTTACTCTTCAATAACAACATACTTTAATTTTAAACCACTCAATTGCAGAGGCATGTCCATTACAATAAAAAATATCATACTAATATTCGAAAAAATAAATAAGAAACAATTTTTACTTCATTTTCCTTTTTTTTTTTTTTCATAACTAATTAATAGAGTTTTTAAAGAAATAAGCAGTAATTTTTAATTTTTTCCGAGATTTTGCTATACTGTGGATGAACTAATAGAACTAAATAATATAAAGGTTTAGGTATTGAAAAAATGATAAAAAGTTGTAATATTTTTCCCGATTGAATTTTAAATAGTAGTATTAAAAAAGAAATTCAAAAAATAACGGATCAAATTGGAATATTTTTTTCAAAAAAAAAACATCTCTCAATTTTATATTTTTGAAATATACTCAATTAACAAACATTATTATACATACTATTGGTTATGGAATAGAAGGAAAAAAATTTTCATTCAGCTTTCCATAAAAAATTTTTTCAAAGTCTTGTAAAATTTCAACTTTTTAATGCTTAAATTAGCTTTAATATATTAATTTTCTTTTTAGAAATTGGCTACTTTATACATTTCTTTTAATTATTGAGAGGAGGATTTTTTTTTGGTATCTAAATGAAAATTTTGATTTTTTTATTTTGTAATTACAGTAGCAGTTTTTAAAAAGGTTTATCACTTACTAAATATTAATGGGAATTACAAAACAAATGATAATTTTCACAAATATTTTTTCATTTTTAATTGTAAATTTTTATATTTTTATTTTGCTTATTAGAGAGATTGTTTTAATTTATTTTTTTAATAGTCTAAAAATAATCATATTTTTAAAATAAAATCAATTATTTCTTTTAAAAGATATCGTTAAATTAAATTGAAAAAATGATTTTTTTTCTATTTTTGGAACATTTTTTATCATAATATTTTTTTTTCATGCTTGAGTTTTAATATATATTCCCTTTTTTTTTTCAACAAATTGTTTAGACATTTATTATTTTTTCTTTCTTAATTTTCAATCTAAATTTCATTGGTTGTAACTAATTTCAAAAAAAAAATAACCAAAAAATATCTGTTTTTTTCAAAAGTCAGTAATTTGGAAGAAGGGGAATATTCGAATCTTCAGAAGTTTAATAGCTATCTTTTCATAATTACATAAAATTATCATAGCTTTGAAAAAATAATTTATAAAACACATAGAACTATAATCCAATAAGTAGTTTTGGCTAACTTTGATTTTCAGAATTTCTTTTTTCCTTGCGGTGTTGTGTTATTAAATAACTTAAGAAAACATTGTAATTTGTGATCTCTATTTATTTGTTTCTTTCCTTTCTTGACATGTATCTTAAGTGCACAAATAATCCAAAATAAAAGGAATATACAATGAATTGAAGAAAAGATCAACATTTACAATTTTTTCCCATTTTTAATTCAAACAAGAGCAAGTTTTGAGGATCAATAATTATCCTTTAATATCAAATATAATCTTCTTGGTATTAAAAGTAATCTTACCTTTTTTGAGTCTTTTTTTTACCAATTTCAATGTTTCCTTATTTCACGATAATCGCAACATATCATTTTTTTTCATTTTTGTTACTTGTTTTCTTTTTATTTACTTTCAAAATATATTTTCTTTCTTCTCTTGATCTCCCTCTCAGATCTTTTTCACAAAACAACTTTTAAACTAATTTGACTATTTTATGTCTCTCAATCCATTTGAAGGAAACTCAAATGGATCACAAGACAGAAAATCACTCAATGATACAAAAAAAAAGAATTTGCCATTAAAAGGAAAAAGCACCACCAGAGGAAGAAGCAGAGGAAAGGGAAGAAGTAGAGGAAGAGGAACAATGCGAGGAAGAGGAAGCGCCAGAGGAAGAGGTAGGGGCAGGGGAAGAAGTAGAGGAAGAGGAGCAGTGCGAGGAAGAGGAAGAACCAGAGGACGAGGACGAGGACGAGGAAGAGGAAAAGGAAGAGGAAAAGCAAGAGGGGACAAGCCCGACGAACCAACATTTCTTGTCAACATCCAAAACCGTAGCGATCAATCCATACGGGGAAGAAGGCATCATACAAAATCCCAACGAACAATCATTACCCAGCAAGGCAACCCAAATCTTCAAAAGAGAAGAAGAACGGAATCAGATGAAGAGTATGTTGATCAAAACGAGTCTGATGATGATGATTATTTGGCAATGATTAAAAACACAATCTCTAATTCACAAAGCAACATCCAAAAAAAAAGGAAGCAATACTCCCAGTTTAATAGCATTGATGAATTTGTCGAAGAATTAGGAAAAGAAAAAGAAGAGTTATCAAAAAGTAATGACCAAAGCGAGCCGTTCAATGGCACGGATCAGGACAATTCTTTTTTAAATCAATTTGAAAAGCAAAACCCAAAAGGCTCACGGAAAAGGAATCGAAACCGGCCAAATAAACAAAAGTCGAAAGGCAATTCAGAAAATGGCAAAAAGAAAGGAAACGATTTAAATATGAGCTACCTTGATGACGATCTCTTAGAAGACGAAGATCTTGGCTCTTCTTTTGACACCTTTGATAACATTTCAAAGGAAATGGAAGAGCAATTTAAAAAAATTCAAGAAAAAATTTTGACCACTGTGAAGCAACGATATGACAAATTTATCAATGCAAAGATCACAAAGGCACCAATTCGAAGGATCATGACCTCTGCGACACAATTCCCAATAAACGATAAAATGATTAAATTGATGTGCGTGGTAAGCAAAACTTTTATCACAGAACTGATCGAAGAAGCTCGAATAATTATGTTACAATCAAATAAAGGGAAAAGGAAAATACCCCTTGAAGATAGGCATTTAAGAGAAGCTTATCGTAAATTTATTTTGCAAGGTAAAGTACCTGGTTATGAGAAAAAAAAATTTGACCTCTAAATTTCATCCCTTTTTTGTTTTTTTATATTTTGTATTTTATAATTTTTTTATTTTTATTTTTTATGTTTATTTGGTGATTTTAATTTTATATTTTTAAATTTGTTTGAAAGTTTCTTCCATTTAAAAAAGTTAAAATTTTTCTTCCAAATTAGATTTTTCATTACACTCTGGTGACACCTTACCTCGGATTTTGGCATTTATTGATTAGACGAGATGCAAAATATAGAGATGATTTGTATCTTTTCTTTGAAATGGAAAAATAACAGGGATATTTGTTTCAAATGGAAATTACTTTTAATGGATTTTTTTAAAATAAATTTTTATATTTATTTCTTGAATTTAAATTTTTTTTTTAAAATTGGAATTACAATTCAAAATAAATCACGCCTATCATATATTCTCTTTTAAGAACCCCAATCTATCTTTTATTTTTTTTTAATTTTCATTTTTAATTTTTTTTTAAAAAAAAGGTTAATTCGAATTTCTTAAGGCTAATGAAGAAATTAATTGTTTATTTTAAATAAAACTATGACATTAAATTTGTAAAAAAGTATTTATTTTTTAAAAATAATAATCCGTTCCAATTAAATCAAATCTAAATATTATTGTACATGCCTTGATTCAAAAGCATTGCTTTTAGCTAAATATAAGAACGAATAAATTTTATTGAAAACAAATTAAGAGATAAAACAGAAATAATAGAAAAAAAAAAAAAACAACCAAGATACTCCAAAAAAAAACTAATTAAAAGACCCTCATGAACATAAAAAAAAAAAAAAAAAAACTGAATCAAATGGTAAAAAAAAAAAAAAAGAAATAATTTACTTAGTAACAACACTTTTTCTTAATCTTAAAGAGGAAGTATTCATTGATAATAATAAGTTGGTAAAATATATTGTTCGTAAAAACAGAAAATGATCCATTTTCAAGAAGTTCAAAGATAAAAAAAAAAAATTGAAAGAAACAAGTAACAAATCGAAACAATATATTTTAAAAAGGTAATAAAAGGGTCTGGATTTCATGAGGGGGGAATTTTAATTCTACTAAACACCTTTTCAAAATTTGTGACTCACCTGAAATTATAAATTGAAATATATATATATATATATATATATATATATATTCATTTAGTATTCAAGAACAACAAATAATTAAATATGATTTTTAATTAACTTTTAAATCATACTAAATATATAAAAACCTGGGATTTCAAAAATCAAAAAAATAAAACTAAAAACTAAAAAAAAGTGAGTCACAATTTTTAAAATAAGAATTACAGATTTTTTATTATTGAACTTTCACTGAGAAAAAAGTTGAACAATAAGATTTTTTAATAATAATTAAATTCAATTTCAAAGACATTACATAGTCTCAATTTTGTCTGTGATTTTTTGTCTTTTCAAAGATCTTTTTTTTTTCTACATGATCTTTTTTTAAAAAAAGACAAAAAGGAATAAAAAAAAAAAGAAAAAAAGAAAAACAATAGAAAAAGAAAAAGAAAAAAATTTGAAAAGTATTTTGCAGAAAGAAAAACTAAAATATGAAAAATTAGAAAAAATGATTCTGGATCTATAAATTTGAAAAAAATATTGATAAGAACACTGGAATAAAACCTCAAAACAACTTCTATTAACATCATAGAGTGAGTCAATTTTTTTGAAATCTAGTTTAGAATCAAGGAGTACTTCCAAACTTTTCACCTGATAATTTCCAGCCAGAAATGTAATACCTTAAATTTTAGATAGTTTTTTAACATTTTTTTAAGATAAAATTAATAAAAAAAAAACTTTTTTAATCTATTTTTAATATTTTTTTGCAACTCAGTAAGTTACTTCTTTAAACTTTTTTAAAGGGTTATACAAATAATTCTTTTTTTGTTAAAATGATAAAGAGATTTTATTATTATAATTATTCTAATTTTTCCGATTGTTGAAACTGAAGAAGCTCTTTATCTTAACTGTCTAAACAATAATTAAAATAGAAAATCATAGGTTACACAATTATATACTGGAAATGAAATATACAAATTATTTTTATATTTACAAAGAAAAAATTGACAGAAATACAGAAAAAGGAAAGGAAAATGGTTTATGCAAAGTAATTTTAATAAAATGAGAATATAAGAAGCAAATAAATTAGAAAAAAAATACTTTCTTTAATTAAGAACACCCAAAATCAAAACCAACATACTTTTGATTAATTAAATTTAATTAGATAATTGATCATGAATGTTCATTTGGGGTACTTTAATTGGTGTTATTATTTTTTTTTTTAGTAAAATTGTTTTATTATAAAGTGAAAGTGCTTTTTATGGACTACGTTCCGACCCTGGGAATCTTGTGTTATTGAATTATTTTAATTTCACTTTTCAAAAAGGATTTTCATTCTGACTAAATTGGACAAAAAAAGACTAGTTTAGAAGTTATTAAAACTTCAAAAAAAGTAATATATTCGATTTTTGAATGAAAATTTTAAAAAACCAATGGCTTGAAGGGGATTTTCACTTTAGGTTATTTTATTAAATTTATAATTTTTTCAAATTTCAAAATTGATCAAATTTGTATTTGTTTCGTATTTTTAAGTATTTTTTGATTATTTTCGTTGGTATGAAAGTCTTTGCTACTTTTTAATGATAGTGGGAGGAAAAACCAAAAAGATTTTTTTGTGGATATTTTTATTTTATTAATCAATTGTAGAATATAAAAAATAATGAAATCATTAATTCTAGATTATTTTTAAAATTTTTGTTCAAAACCTCAATTTTTACTACCAAAGTTAAGTGAAAAATTTTTATTCAATAAAACAAGTGATACAAGTCTAATTCGCAGCTGTTTATTATTTTTTATTCAAAATCTTAACAAAAATTCTCTAAAATTCAACCCAAACAATCCAAATCTACCCTAACATACCTTATTCTACCAGAAAAATGATTTCCAATTGCCTACAGTCAATAAATTTAATTAGAATTGACTATTTAGAAGAAAAATTATGAATTTGACCAAATTTGAAAAGTTATAATTCACCCCTTTAATTGTGTATGTAAATTTTACAAATTTTGACTTCCACAATTTATGTGAAACTCAATAATACCTGAATCCCTTTTTTAACCAAATACTAAATATTTTAATAAATATAAGAGTTGAATATATCCATTGTATCATATATTCACATACCAACTAAAAAATAGAAATCAAAAAAATTAATGAATTGATCCTAAAAAAATAAAAAAAAATCATTTATTTATTGATATTATCTGCAACAATTAAATCCAATTATTTATTCTTCTTTTGGTTTTATTTTTTTTTTTTCTTGATGGAAATAACTTTTGTTTGTAACTTTTTTGATTTAACAAATTACTTTCCTATATTCTAAAGAATTCCCAAAATGAAATTTAAAATTCCTCTTTTACATTTTTTATTCATCTAATTCTTGATTGGGTTCAGAAAACAGGATATTTAAAATCCTCTTCACCAGAAATGATTGATTGAATGTATTTGTTTGATTTGATAATTTTTATTTTCCAGTTAAATTGAAAACCCAAAATAATTCTGAATTCAAGATTTCGATTTCTTCCTCAATTCTCTTGAATCTTGGGTTGAATTATTTTTAACTTGTTTTTTGATTTCAAGAATTCAATTACTTTATTTCTAATCTTTGAAATATTATTCTTTGTTTTGGCTTGGTTTGATAATAATATTTAAAAAAAGGAATTATGAAAACAAAATTGTAAAAAAAGGTTTTGTAAAATAATAATCAATAAGAATGGATCGAGAAATTTCAGGTAACAAACTGTTTGGATTCATCACAATTAATAAGATAAAGAAGAAAACAAATCTTCGAAAATATGCTTTGATCAAATTTTTTTTTTTTCATTCTTGATTTCAACAAATTTATCTTGAGAGGTTATCTTTCTTGTTTGGTAAACGAAAAGAAAAGACTTGGTTAAAATTCACACCTACCCAAGTCTATTTTTTTGGATTTTTTTCTGATCAATTACAAGAATTCCCCATTATAAAAAATTTCAAGATCCAAAACATAAATACATAAAATTAAAAATTTCGTCAAAAAAAAATTCTCAAAATAAATTTTATTAATTCAACTCTCATTTTCTTTTAGTTAAGTTTTCTTTTCACAAATAGAGCAGCGAATGGTATTTTAGTTTCAAAGTTTCAATATCCCTTGGCACTCTCAAAATCTTTTTTCAGTAATGTTATTGCAATTAAATTTTTTCAAAAAGATAAAATGTATCGAATTCCTAAAGGTATTTTCAAGCATAAGAACAAATTTTAATAAATTTCAAACTTGTAAAAGCAACTTCAAAACAATATTTAGAGCAGATTGGAAGATTCCTTTGTGTTTTTAGATTTGAAAAGGAAATTATGAAATATTAAAAACAAATTTTGTAGGATCTAAGAAGGTTAAAATTGTAAAAATTTCACATTTTTTTGTAAAGAAAAATTCTCAGTGTGTAAATTTAATTGAGATTCTCGAGCTGATTGAAGAGCGTTTTTATAAATAATTTCACTTTTTTCACCTGAAAAAGCAGTTCTTAAACTCAATTATTTTTTTTACATTCTCATTTCTATTTTGTTTAAAATATTTGCAAAAATTGAGTCAATTACCCTTACTGTAAGATTCAAATTATTAAAAAAAAATTATATTTTATCTCAAAGTTCAAGAAGGAAGAGTCAATGAAATTTCCACATTTTCAATAAAAATTGAATTTGGTTTGCTCTTTGGGACTTTTTTAAACTTATATGAAGGGAAAATATTTTGGTGAACTTGAAAGAAAAACTTTCATTCCTTTATAGGAAAATTACAGTATTAACATTAAATGTATTTGCTTTTGAAAAAAGTTAAGTTTGATAAGAATTAAAAATAATATCTTTATAATAAAATGACAATGGTACTTGAATTTTTGGTCTTTGTGTTCCATTTTGAAATTTTAGAGAGATCAAAAAAGACTTTGAAAAAATAAATAAAAAAATAAAAAAAAAAAAAAAAAAAAAAGCAAAAATTTAACAAAGAAAAAAATAGAAAAGTAATTGTGATTGTTTCTCTAATTATTTGATCCAGAAAAAAAATTGTGTTTTGTGTGCTATCAGAACAAGGTGTTGAAAAGAAGAATTTTTTTCAATTTTAAAAAATGAAAAAAAATTAAAAATAATAAGAAGGAAAAGTAAAAAAATCTTGTATAAAAAAGAAAAAGGAAAAAGAAAAAATGTATTTCTTAGTTTCATTTTTGGGTTGTGTTGATTATTTCTTTCCTTTTTTTTTTTGTTGTTGTTTCTTTTTGGGCTGTTGCTTTTTTGGTTGTTGCTTCTTTTTTGGTTGTTGTTTTTCTTGTTTCTTTTTTGGTTGTTGCTTTTTTTTTGGTTGTTGTTTCTTCTTTGTTTTTTCAACTACCATTCCCTTTTCTAATTCTTTATGTAAATTGGTGGTCATATACTTTTCTCTCTTTTCAAGGACACGTTTGTTTCTTCTTTCACGGGCGCTCTTTCTCTTTTCAATTCGTGCTTGTGCTTGTTGTTCAAGTTGCTCTTGTCTGATCTTTTCAGCCTTAGCTCTGTGGATGTGTTCAATCAAATTTCTCTTGTTTTTGAATTCGTTACCTTTTGCTTTCAAGTATAGTTCGTGGTATGTATGACGATCGATTTTTCCAGAGTCTCTATATTTCTTCAGTAATCTTCTCAAGATTCTAATTCTTCGAATCCACAAGATCTTTGGTGGCATACGTGTCTTTTTGGTACCCTTTCTCTTACCTAACCCAGTGTGTCTTCCCTTTCTTTTGGCAATCAATCTCTTTCTGAATCTTGTTCTGGAGACGGCATTTTCAGGCTTTTTGATGATCAAACCATCACGGTGGAGCTTTCTAATGCTTCTTCTAGAGTTCGACATGGAGATGGTTTGGATTTCGTTAGGATCCAACCAGACTCTTCTTTTTCCAACACCAAGCACGGATGATGCTAATCTTTTTTGGAGTTTTAAAGAAACCATTTAAAAATATAAAGCAAATAAAAAAAATGAAAAAAAACTGTCTACTTTTTTTTTCGTTTTATTTTCAAGCACAGCAGATTTTGACACCTTAGAATATCAAACAAAACTCTGATTATCAGAACTCATCTTTCACTTTTGTTTTGTGTTTTTATTAGACATGATTGTCACCAAGAAATATACAAATTGTATCCAAAAATTTGTTACAAAGAAAACATTCGTTGGATGGTATTGTGTCTAATTATCCTTAAAAATGGTTATATACTGGTATTTGAATTCTAGCTGAGTAAAAAATTTTCACTCCCATTTCCAGATTTTTCTTTAAGGGACAAGTAACTCTTATTTATTTTTTTTACCAAAGTCAATATGTTAATTATTTACATAATGGTCCAATTAAACCCGATATGCCACTCCATTTATCAAATTTAGAGAAATGAATAATCATTTTTAGAAGATTTCATTTTTCCCTATGAAATTTCAAGTAAAAAGATCAAGATCTGTTTTTGTTTTGGATTTTTAGATTCCAAAAGAAAAAGAAAAATTTGCAAAAAAATTTAATTTTGAAGAAATCTCACTTTTAGTAATTTCTGAGAGTCTTTATGAACAATTAACCTTGAAACAAAATCTTATTTGAAAAATATACTAAAAATCAATCAAAAATTGTATCCTTGAAGATCTACAAAAATAGATCATTTATTTTATTCACAAATATTTATCAAATTTCTTGAAATTTAAAAGACTAGCCAACATCCATTTTCAAATATTCGTGAGTATAAACAAGGAACTGTTAGTATTAAAACCAATTCTTTGATACCATCTATTTTTTTTATTTTATTTATATATAGATTAATTTGAAATCGTTTTATTTATTGGAAAATCTTTAAAAAATTGAGAAATAATTGTAATATTATTTTTGGGTTCTTTTGATTACTGAAAACAAGAAAAAAAAAATTCTTGAATTGTATCAAAAGACATATATTTTTTGAATCTAAAAATATTTTTTTTAATTATCATCAAAATCACAAAAAAAAAAAAAGAGTAGAAATTTCCTTCTTTAAATCACCTTTAAAATTATTTACACTTCAACCAAATTTTCAACCACGAGCATTGTATTTCATTTTTTACAGATTTTAAAATTCTGATATTCCTTAAACAAGTTTGACTAGGCTATTTTGAAAACAATAAGTAAACTTTTCTCTGGTAGTTCAATCTGGAGATTTAACAAATTATTTACAATATATTAAATTCTAATTGATTTTTTTTCTTATAAAATTTTGGGTAAACATATTTGAGAACTTGAAACCGAAATTATCATTTATTAATAATAGAATAACATAAAAAAATGGTTTATTCGAAAAATTATAACCCACAAGTAAAATATCTTATGAAAAAGGCTTTAATTGATTTTATACTTTGAATTTTCTCACACTTAAGTAAATATTTTAACAATTTGTGAAACTTGATAATATTATTAAAATAACAAATTTGGACTTAGTCAACCCATGTTTAAAATTAAAAGTCACACTACTCTTTAATTAAAGACCTTCGCATTAAATGAATAAAAAAAACCAAAAAATAAACCAAAATTTAAATATGGGATTGTTTTCGTAAAGTTCAATAATTAAATATAAAATTGTAAAAATATAGTAACAAATTGCAAAATATTATCCTAAAAATAGATTCAATTTTGGTGACAAAAAATCAAAAAAAAAAAAAAATTTATATAAAAATTGAGAATACTGTAGCCGAAATATAGTGTTCAAAAAAATTTAATTGTGTTTCAAAATAAAAAGGGGTGTTTTTTTTTTTTATAGAAGACCTATGTATCAACATATCTAAGAAACTGATAATAAACTCTAAATAAATATAGTATTGGTTTCTGAAAGTTTTATTAATTTAAAAAGAAATTCTAAAAATGAAGGATCAAAGTGCACAATTTATCTTGAAAAATAGAGCTAATTTAACAGAAAAGTTATCATCAAAAAAAAAATCCAAAAAACATTTGAAGAATATTATGAAAAAATTTTCAACAAACTGCATTCCTAATTTAAATTTTATATAAAATATCCAGTTATTTACTTTCAAAATTGATTTGAACTTAGGTATACTATTGAATATTAAATTAGATTGTTTCATTGAAATGTCAAGAAGCAAAAAAGAAGTGTTTGAATTTGTAAACCTGTGTGATTTGTTCTTGATATAGTTTTTCAATCCCATCACATTTCAAATAATTGAGAGAATATAAACTTTCTGAATTACAAATGTATGAACTGTTTGTACACCAAAATTACCCATTATTTTTCTGAAAAGAAAGTTCAACTTTTAATTTGTTTTATTTCAAGATGACGTTTGACTTGTAAATTAAATAAACCAACAGAAAGGTTTTTTTTTTGATCTTTTAACCCGTATTTCTTTTGAAAAAGACTTATTTGGGTTAACAAAATAAAAATGAACAGTCAATTGAATAATTCTCTATTTAATTAACAAGAGAACAAAAATTGTCTCATGAAAAAGAGAACAGAAGACAGAAACAGAAGTTTTTGAACAAAAAAAATTTTTCTAATTATTATTAATAACGTATATAAAATAAAAATTCAAAATCTCTAAAATTGATTATTTAAACTCAAACTTCATTTGTAAACAAAAAAACAAAGGTTTTAATATGTTAGTTTTTTTATACTTTTTCTTTGAGAAAAGTAATAAATTAGGCTCAATTTTTTTGAGTTTACTAATCACTGGACATTAATTATTGGTTCTGAATTTTAAATCTCTTTTTGGTAATGATTAAAACTGAAGGACAAAAAAAAAAATCATTTATTTATTTTTTTTCACAAACAATCAAAAATCACTTCAATGTCCAAAAACACATTTAAAAATTTGGTAAAGCTTCACAAAGTTGGGGAAGGGACTTATGGTAAAAATCTTTTTATTAACCTTAACTCCATTCACAAAAATTTTTGGCTGTTTTCTTTTTCCTTTCTTTTTTGATTTTTTTTTTTGTTGTTCTTTTTCTGATTCCGAATTAGGCGTTGTTTACAAGGTGAAAAATAAAAAAACAGGAGAAATTCTTGCACTAAAAAAAATCAGACTTGAAGGAGACGAAGAAGGTGTTCCATCAACAACAATCCGTGAAATCTCTCTTCTTCTTGAATTGCAGCATCCAAATATTGTAAAATTACTTGATGTCGTACACAACAGCGGGAAGCTTTGTCTAGTATTTGAATTTCTTGACCAAGATCTTAAAAAACACATGGACTCTTGTGAAGGATTATTAGATCCTAAATTAGTTAAAGTAATTTCTTTTCCTTTACACATACCCAATTTTTCTTTTTCTTTTTTTTTTTTTCTTCACTCTCAAAGAAAACGTTTAACCTAACAAATTATCAACCACTAATGAGTATACAAAACTTTATACTCTTTTTTTTTTAAAAAAATACCCCAGGAAATCTTCTTATTCCTTTTTTCAAATTTCTAATCGTTAAAAAATTATTTTTCAAAAAAAAATATTTCCTTGCTTCTTTCTCCGTTTACCTTGAACCCATGGTTATTAAAAATATACAAACTTTCGTTTTGGATTTTCGAATCTTTTTTTTTTTATTAAAAAATGCCTTTTTTCAATCTTTTTGAATTCTTACTTTTAAAATTCTAATAATTTCTACTTTTAACAATAAAAAAAAAATCAATAGAGTTATATGTATCAAATATTAAACGGATTATTATTTTGTCATCTTCAGGGGGTATTCCATCGAGATCTTAAACCACAAAATCTCTTAATTGATAAAGAAGGGGTAATCAAAATTTGTGATTTTGGGCTTGCAAGGTCATTTTCAATTCCTCTTCGTACTTATACTCACGAAATTGTGACACTTTGGTACCGTGCCCCAGAAATCCTCCTCGGTGCAAAACATTATTCTACACCTGTAGACATGTGGTCAGTTGGGACAATTTTTGCTGAATTATTAATGAATTACCCATTGTTTCCAGGTTTGAAAATTGAACTCTTCATTTTTTGTAAATTTTGAAAAAATTAATCAATGATCAGTCACAAAAACAAAAATCTAGGATTTTTTTTTTTTTTTTCATTTTAAGGACTGTATGTCTTTTACAATCAACGAATATTATTTTTATTACCAACAACATATTTGTTGACTTAAAAGAATGATAAGCCAGTAGATCTTGCTCAAATTAAAAATTAGGTGTTTTTTTTCGAAAATTTCGTCATTTGGTAAAAATCCATTTTCTTTTAAATATCCAAATTTGAAATATACCTTGAAAAGGTTGGAAATTTTAAAATCCTCTTCTTTGATAAACTTACTTCCCATCCCGTTTTAAAATATAATAGAGTTTAAAGTAATTGTATCAATATTTTCAAAGATAAAGTGGAAAGTAAGCGAATCAAGAGGCAAACAAAATTGATTTGAATTTTGATTATTTTGTTTGTGAATTTTGAAAAGTTTTTGGATCGATAAATGTTTTTTTTTTAATTTACCATCAAAATTTTAAAAAAATACTAAAAATTGCAATATTTTTGTTTTTCCTTTCAATCCATTCTTTTGAATCATTTTTATTAGTTAACACATAGATTTTAGTACTCAAAGAACATAAAAGATGTATCGTGCTTAATTCACTATCTTTAAAATCACTTTTATTGACTAATATATTGTAAACTCCATTTCAAAATCATTGGTCCATTAAAAATCAAATTTTGAAAATAAATATTTTTATAAATTGAATTTATCTATTATAATAAAAATATTACTATATTAATATTCCTTTCTATACACTAGAAAGATTTGTTTTTCAATTAAAAATAAAAGTAAGAAAAAAAAAATAAAAAAAAATTGTGCCATTTATTCTGAAATATAGTTTATTTCAGCACACAGTGAACGCAAAATTAAGATATTTCAAAAGTACTATCAAAATTTCACAACAGGTGTATTCATTTTTATGACTAACCTCATGTAATTTAACCTACAAGAATTTCAAGTTAATAGAAATTGTTAAAATTTAGGATTTTTTCCAAAATTCTCCTGTTTAGGGAAATAGAGTCTACCACAGAGAAGTATAAAATTAAAGATTGATAATATTGAAGGTAAAACAATATTTGTACCCCATGGTTCAAATTACTCAAAAAATTCGACGTTTTTGTAAAATTGTACGAAAAAGTTTATCTCATCAATTAAAAATGATCCTTTGTATTAGTATAAAAACCCCCAAGAATTCAAGAAAAAATCAGAATTTAGAGACAAATTTAAAGGCTGAACCATCTACATTAAGACTTCAAAAACATAAAATATCTTTTTTAAAATTGTCTTGAAGGGTAGATTCATTACTAAAAAATTCGATGTTTTTGAAAAATTAGTTGTTCTTCGAAATATTCTTTGACAAAAACTGTTTTAAAAGCCGAGTTAACAAGATTTACAAAAATGGAAATTTAACTAAAAAATTTTTTATATTTTTTTTGGCTGAATTCCATTAGTATAACTAAACTTTATTTCAGTCAAAGTGAATCCAAAAAAAAACATTTTTTTCAAATATAAAATATTTTTTATATAATCGACATTTGAAGATCAAATAAAAAACAAGCCGAATAATACACCACACAGAACAATTGATATCTGCCATGAAATAAAACTAATAAATCAATAAATTTTCTTAAAAAATTGAAAAAACCCAAATTCTTAGAGTCCTATTGAGAAAAACAACAATGTTCATTTTGATCTTCAATTGAAGATCAAATAAAATTCCAATAGAAATCAATATGATTTCTCTACAATCATTTTCGCTGTTTCAATAACATTAGAATAACAAGTTTTTACCAAGTTACTATCGATCTTGTAAGAAAAAAAAATTTGCAAATGAATTGTGTCAAAAAAAAATCGAAAAAAAAACAGAAAAAAGCAAAAAAATTGACAAAAATGTTTTAAATTTTGAAATTTAAATTTTTTTTTCTAATATCCATTCAAAACCTTTAAATAAATGTAACCCACTCATAACAGCTTGATCCCTTTGACTGGAAAATAGTTTATTACAAAAATAGAAATTGAACTAAAAATTTTTTTATATTTTTTTGACTTTTTAAATAATCATTTTTTAGTAAATCTTGAAACCAAATAATTGTAAAAATGGTTAATTTTAGGGGAGGGGGCTAAATATCAATTTTTAAATAATGGGATACAGTCCTAGGATTTTTTTAACCCCCCCCCCAATTAATTAAATACGTCACAATTTTTTTTTTTTTTTTTTTTTTAGTAATCACTAACTTGGTTTATTCCATCCAAACTTTAAAGAAAAGAAATTAAATTTTCACCATTAAACTAAACTTTAAAAAACTGGATTAAAAGCATTAGAAAGACATAAGTTATATTGTTTCAATTAAAGGTACATTCTTTTCAAACTTTAAAAAAATATAACTTTATTAAAAATATTCATTTGGGAAAATCAGTAATATCCAGTAATACAAAAAAAAAAAAAAAATAAAAAATAAAAAAAATAAAGTGGATGGAGAAATAATGCACTATTTAACATAATTTATTGATTTTTTTTTGATTTTTATTTATTTTAAATTCCACCATTCATCGATTTTATAATTCAAATTGCTTGATTCTTCTTTTTAGTAATTTTCTTTGTCAAACTTTTTACCGTTTTTTAAAAAATAATTCATTTTAAAAATTTTTAAAATATATTTTTTCATTTATTTTCTTTGATAAAAACAGCGGATTCAGAAATCGATTTATTATTTAAAATTTTCAAATGCTTTGGAACCCCAACAAACGAAAATTTCCCCGGTCTTACTTATTTTCCTAACTATTCCCCAATTTTCCCCCAATTTTCACCAATCGGGTTAAAGAAGACAATGGGGCAAATTATTGGAGAAAAAAATAAAATTGATCCTGTTGCTTTGGATTTACTTGAAAAAATGTTGATATATGATCCTTCAGAAAGAATTTCTGCAAAGCAAGCAATGAAACACCCTTACTTTGATGACATCAGAGAACAAATGGAAAAAAACTAAACAACCACAACCTTTTTACAAATTTGTGTTACATTTTTATTATTTTTTTGTGAAAAAAAATATTAATTTGGCTATTTTTTTATTCTATCCCAACCCAGCCATACCCATCTAATATTTTCTCAAAAGATTTAAACATGTTTCATCAACTCTTTATTCTTGTTTATTTCTTCTTTTTCTTAAAATTTATTTTTGAATATAATCACTTTTATTTTTTCAAATTAAAATATACAAGCGATTATTATTTTTTTTAAAAAAAGTTAATTATACATTTATCTTTGATAATATATTTTTATTCGCCACCTTCAATTTTGTCTACTAAAAACAGACAAAACAAAAAGATGAATTTTACCCCTACCATTTTATTTTTTTATTTTTTAATCTTTGTTTTACCTTTTCGATTACCACCCATTAAATTAATTATAAAAAAATAAATAAATAATATACACCCAACTTACTAGTTTTGATCAAATTTTATAATTATTATTTTATCTATTTTTTTTACAAAATTCTTAATGACAAATTTCGTTAAATTCAACAAATCTTTGGATTAACTTCATTTTCTAGTGATTTTTTTTAAATTAAATATGAACAATCCGAAAAAAATAAATAAAAGATCTCAATTTCTACATTGGCGATGGTTGGAAATTTCAATGATAAAATATAAGAACTCAAACTAGAGGAATAAATCTTGGATTTCAATGAATACTTTTCTATTTCAAAAATAAATTTGTACAACTATAATTTACTGAATTCAAAAAGGGTATCTGTATTAAATATTAATTTGTTTTTTTTTCAAGGTTAAATGTTTTTTTATCATATTTAAACAAATTTTTTGTGTAAATTTCAGGTTTCTACACCAGAAATTTTTTTTTTCTTTTTTATTAAATTTATTTGAAATATAACTTAATCTGGTCCACTAATAAAGTAAAATATCCGTTTTAAAAATTACTATTTTAATTTTCTTTCAAATTCATTCTTGATTTTTATCCAAAAACTATAAAAATACTTTAAGGGTCTTGTCATTTACCATGAATTTACTCCATATCCAAGGGGCGACTTGAGACGAAAAATGGTATTGCGAAATTGCTCTTCTTTTTATTGACAAAATTCAAATAACAAAAAAAAAATATAATAGGATCTCTTAGACAAAATATTCAGTCACGAAGAAAAATAAGTTTCTCAATTTCAAAAAATTAAAATTTAAAAAAAAAATTCATCTTTTCTCATTTTCTATTTCCGAATGGTTAAATTTCTTTAATTCAAAACAAATTGGTTTCTTGAAGCTTCCAATCAATTTAATTCGATTAAATCTGATTTATAGTTATTTTGTAAACTTCTAAATTTGACCAAGTAAGGATTATTTAATATTCTTTCAATATAAATAACTCATTTGAAAAATGATAAAAAAAAAAAAAAAATCACCGAGAACACAAAACGTGCTAAAGAGCGACACTTCAAAACTGACACGTTTGTTTTCAAAATTATAATTGACAACCATTCTAATTGGAAATTGAGTGTCTCTTTGGCGTTTTTTTCTAAAATTGTCCTCATCTTTACTTGTTGATTTTTGGAGATCGATCGTACATCAGTATTGGTTGGTTTTTGATTGGTGTTAGGTCCACATAAAAATTACTAAAAAGTTTTTTTCCATTTCAGAAAAAAAAATTTGACCGGAATGAACCTACCCTTAGATACGACAATTGGCGTTAAAAATTGGAGTTAATCATAGTTTTTATGAGAATATAATTGGTTCAAAATCAGGATTGTCTATTGCAAATGGTCAAATCATTAACCAAAAATATTGTGATGTTGATTCGATGAGTTATTAATTCAAATAGATTATTGATTTTTCTTTTATTTTTTTAAATAATTCTTTATTATCAGCAACTCAAAACATAAAAATATATTTCCTTTCAAAAATAATTTGCAAAATATTAAAAGTAATTAATATTAATAGAGTAAACTGAATGGTCCAATTTTTAATTTTATTTCATTGAATATCCTCATTATATTTGTATTATAATTAGTCTCGATTAATTTTTCGATTCAAATAAAATTTTATTATACTAAAAATAACAATAAAAACAAATTTTTACTTAAAATTATATCCTTAAGCGTAAAATTATAAAAATAAAATGATTTGTAATTTTTTATTTTTTAAATAATCTTGGCAAACAAAAAAAAAAAAAAAGAAAAGAAATATATTTGTACTAAAAATAAATGAAAAAATTGTATTAGTTATTGTTTTTTTTTATTTCAAGTTTTTTAGTTGATATTAATTCTCCCAAATTTCTTTTCTTTGGACAATTTTTTTTTTAGATTTAAAGAAAGTCACATTTTGATTTTTTCTTTCTTATTGCAAAAGAAGTGAATTTTATTGTTTTATACATCTTATTTACTTCATTTTGGTAAAATAATTTAATTTTTCTTTTTGTACCAATAAATAATAAAGGAATAAAAGTTAAAAGAAAAAAAAAAAATCAAAAAAAGAATAAAAAAAAATAAATTCAAACGAAAATATTTGAGACAATATTTCAATAAATATTGGAAGATTTATCAGAAAGATTGTAAATTTTCTATTTTTTCCTCCCAAAATTTATTTTTAATTATTCTTAGTTTATTATAAATGAATTTATTAAGATTTTATTATGTTAAAAATTGACTGAAAACCCGATTTTGTTAACTTAAATGAAACACGATTCCAATATTCCTTTTTAGTATTTTTAAATTAATAATTTAAAAAATATTATTTCCACAAAAAAAAGTATTAAATACCAATAATTTAACAATTAAAAATTTTATGAACTATTTTTAATAATTTTTTAGTTAATATTATTTCCAATTTTTTAATGTTTTTTTTTTTGTATCAATCATGAGGTATGAAAGATAAAGATAAAAATAAATTATTTTAAAAAAGGTATCTAAATAATTTATTATTCAAAAATAGATGCACATAAACCAATTTTAAAAATAATAATAAGAATCTAAAAAAAAAAAAAAAATGAAAATGATCAAAAAAATAAATATTTTTACTGAAAATAACCCAAGGTAAACTCCTTTTCAAACATACATTGATCTCTCAAATCATCAATACTATTGAATTTGATTGTTAATAAGATAATTACTTATTGTTAATTTTCATTTTAAATATTCATTGTTTCATATATTTTTTTTATTTATAGGTATCGAACAGTTAGAAAATGAAAAAAAAAAAAAAAGAAGATAAGAAGAAATAAATTAGGAAATAATCTACCAATATAGAAATCCAAACCTTTTAAGTTTGATTCCAAATAAGCTAGATATAGGAATAAAGAAAGAAGGTTATTCAATTGATGTATAGAACAAAGAAAAGAGAAAATAATGAAAAAAAAAAAAAAAAAAACAAATCTAACAAAATACCTAGATGTGTTGTGACTTTATATTTAAAAAGAGGCTTTAAAGATCAAAAGTTTGACGTAGAAAGATGTATCAATAAAATGTAAGAACCTTTCCCAAATTCAACTTGTTCAGGTTTTTATTGATCTACTATTTTTTTCTTTATAATTTACAAAACCAGATTTCTAATTTTAAAGAGAAGGGTACATTAATATTCAAAATATTTAATTTTAATTTTTAAAATTTTGTTTTTATAAGTTTTCAATATTCATTTTAATGGTTTTTATATTTTAAAGAGTTTCTTATTTTTGAGAATGATACAATTAATTTGATTCTATTATGAATAATTCTTGAAATTTTATTTACCCTTTTGTTTGAAAAGGAGTTGATATATATATAAAAAAGAGATAAAAAAAATTAGAGAGAAAAAATAGTTTTTTAAAATGGAAAAGAGGGTGTTCAGAGAGGTAATAATATGATTTTATTATTTTAAAATGAATCTAAATAGAGGGGATATAATAATAAAATCCCCTAAAAATTCATAAAATTCATTATTCTTGACTAAATTCCATTATAGTGTGATACTCTTTTTATGTTTTACATTGGTTATTTCTATTTGAAATTGTTTACTGAATTTTTCCAGATCGATTTTTTATAATCTTTTATTTATTGTTCTATTTAATAGACCCCCATAAGAAATGATCTAAATTCTCAACAGAATTTTTCTATTTTTTGATACAAAATAACAAGAACAAAATTATCGTTATTTTAAACAAAAAAAAATTGAATATCTATTTAGATCATTAGTTGGGGGTAGGTGAAATTATAGAATTGAAATATCTATTTTTTTTTAATTGTAGCACCTTCCTTTTTAAATTTAGTTTTTGCTGATTATTCTAATATTATCAAAAAATTCTATTATTTTTCCTACTTTATTTGGAATTATTAAATTAAAGAAATAATTTTAAAGTTCTGTATTCAACCGTCAAATCTAAAACCCGGAAATTTCTGAAACCCGTTAATTCCATTTTTCTGATCAATTGAAAATATTAGTTAAATGTCAAAAATATACTCCCATTTTATAGACAAATAACCCAATTACACAGCAAATTATAACCATTACAATTGGGGTATTGGTTAAATATTCTGAATCCACCATTTTTAACTCTTTGGTGAATTCAGAAACTAAAATAATCCAAAATTTGTAAAATTAATTGAGAACATGACTGAAAATTGAAAATCAAATTTATTGCGATTTTCCCTTTAGATAAATTCTAAATTTATTAGGAATCAATTTTATAAGAATTATTTTGTTATTGCATTTATGAAATAAGAGTTTTATTTACTTTATATCTTTCTTTTAATAATTTTTTCAAAATTTTAAATTTCTATTGGGAACCTTAGAGGATTTATTTTTTTACAAAATGGTTTTCATAATTTCATGAAAATTTGTAATAATCAAACACCTCTCTCAAATTCAAATACTTTCAAATATTTTTAAAGTATAAAAATGTTTTTTATTTCAAAATTTAAAATCAAAATAATTCTTATATAATTGATTCCTAATAAATTTAGAATTTATCTAAAGGGAAAATCGCAATAAATTTGATTTTCAATTTTCAGTCATGTTCTCAATTAATTTTACAAATTTTGGATTTTTTTAGTTTCTGAATTCACCAAAGAGTTAAAAATGGTGGATTCAGAATATTTAACCAATACCCCAATTGTAATGGTTATAATTTGCTGTGTAATTGGGTTATTTGTCTGTAAAATGGGAGTATATTTTTGACATTTAACTAATATTTTCAATTGATCAGAAAAATGGAATTAACGGGTTTCAGAAATTTCCGGGTTTTAGATTTGACAGTAACCAATAAATGATATTTCGTTATTTTTATGAACTATTTACTATTTTATCCCATTTAGTACCTCAAAAAAACAAATAGAAATTTGAAAAAAGGGTTTGGAAATGTGTATCAATCCATAGCACTTCCCAAACATTATACTTTCTACAAAAAACAAAAAATGATAAAAATCTGATATTCTTTTAGAAATTTGTTTTAAAAAAAATGATTACTTTTTTTTTTTTAAAGATTTTCAGAATTTAAACTTTTTTGAAATTTGATATTTTAATAAAAGGTAGACTTTCTTTAAAAATATGCTTTCCTTCGGAATACAACATCTAGGCCGTATTTAAAAGTTGGTTCCTACCTTAATTTTCACAAAAAACTATCAAATAGTTTTAATTCTGAAAAAGTCTTTTCTTTTTTTAAAAAAGAAAACCTGATTAAAATTTGAAAAAAAGTGCTCACTTTTCTCAAAAAACTGTTCTAATAATATAAATTTATGAAAAGTAAACAATTTAAGGTTTGTAGTATCTAAAACTGAAAATAAAGATCATATTGTAATTGGGTCTGAAGTGACAAATTGTTTTGGTACTTAGCTGATCTTTCTTCAGGATCAAAGTGGATTTTCCTGGTAGTTTAACAATGTACAATTGAATTTTTTAACCATTTTTTAATTTTTTTAGGAAATTGAGTTAAAGAGTGTAAGTTCAAAAGAATATAAGTGAAGTATTAAAAAATATATGATTTGTGGGTTGCTAGTAAAAATTTTTACTTATAATTGGTTTTATTAGGAGCTTTTAAAAATTTTTATTTTTTCATTTGGAAAATTGGACTAAAGGAAAATAAAAATTTTCTCCAACAACCCAAAAATTAAATATTTTTATTAAAAACCTTCTATTCTATTAACCTTAGACCTCTTAAATTTCGATTTGTAAAAAAAAATAAATAAATTGCCAAAAATTTGATGATTTTCGAACTACTATTAATATTAATACCAAGACAAAGAGCAATCAGATAAGAACCAAATTAACAAATCACTTCAGGTCCAATTACAAGATAATCTTTGTCTCCCGTTTTAGGGATTCTACCTTAAATTTTCAAAACCTATTTTTTTATTTACACAAACACAAGGTCAAAAATTCAAATTTAAATCATAACCCTCTTTGAAATTAATAATTAGGAAAATTTTGATAAATTTCTTAGAGAAAATCAATTATACCAAACAAAGAAGAATTTAAAACACAACCTGAAATTTTACAAGTCTGTTGAGGATACTAGGGTTTTTTTTTTTGTTTTTTTATAAATTCAGAAAAAATATGATCTAAAAATAAAAAACAATTCAGAATTTGAAATAATTAATAAATTTTAACAACTACTTGGAAAGTATTTAAAATTTAAATACTTTGAAAAAAACATTTTTTCAGAATTTAATTTTTCAAAAAATGAGTTGTCTTTTAATTGGTGACGTTATCCTTGCTGAAATTCCAAATGAACTTGTTCATGTAAAATTGGATTCGTACTTTAGGTAATTCTCTTTTCTTTTCTTTTTTTGTCTTTTTTTGTATTTTCTTTTATTCAATAATAAAAACGAAACTAAATAAAAAACAAAAACCTTTAAAATTCTCATTCGATCTTCACCAACAAAAAACATACAAACCAAATAACGAATTGCTCACGAACCTTTAGCGAAGACAAAGATCTTATTAATAAAAGATTTCTCTCGAACAAACAAACGCAATTTGAAATCGAAAAAATTATCAAAAAATGCATTCAAAATCCGCAACAAGCCACAAAGGGCCCAATTCAAACAAAAGAATTGTTTTTTGTTTTTAGTAACTATTTGAATTTGCTTGCGTTCTTTAACTTCTTCTTCGACTCCTTCATTCTTTAATTGTTTGTCTTCGTTTTTAAATTTTTGTAACTTTGCCATAATCCTTGTAGCAAGAAAGCGTTCGCCTATAATTTCTCAAAAAATATACCATAACGGAAAATTATTAATTTCACATCGCTATATGTATGTCATCAAAATTGGCATTTTAAACAGCACACTTCAAGGGAAGAAAACCGTTTTCCAACAAAAACGAACACAAACACAAACAACAAACTTTAATAAAAAGAATCCAAATAACCCTTTTTTGAATGTTTATGAAAAATTAACAAGTATCAGAAAAAGAAGGGGATTTGAAGAGATGATAAATCAAGAAAACAAAACAAACTCTTATTTAAATAACAATTATTCGTTTGATCAAGAACCATTTCATCGGGGTTTAAAAGCCAACCAAACCAAACAAAGAAGAACACTAAATTCTTTGAACAAAAGAAGTGTTAACCATTATTACCAAGACCAAAAAATTGACTTTGACAGTCAACAAATACCAGAAATTCAAATGGAAGAAAAATAACAGAGTTTTTCTCTACCATCTGATCGTTTTTCTTGCAAAAATTAACCTTTTGGAACACTTTATGAGATTAATGTGTGACAATTGTTGGTTAAAAAATAAAATCATTTCTTCTTGATTGATTAATCCTAAGAATTCTTCTGAACATTTCTATTTTGCTGAGAATAAAAAAATTTTTTTTAATTCAAATTTTAAGCTTTCACTTTTGATACAGACAAATTTTCAAATGACCTGTGTTTTTGTACCTTCTTGACTTTAGACCTTCTTATTTTTAGTCCTCATTTGGCCTTTTTAAAAATAATTTCTTTCAAAATTTATAGATCTCGGGATCAATAATTGTGGAAACATCTCTTTTTGTATGGGAAAACATAACCCAAACAAATGCTAAATTACCATCCATTAACCCATGGAGCCCCTTTAATGGTATCCTCAATCAACCTTTCTTGATAGGTAGCGAGTACAAAAGTTTTTAATTGTGCAATTATTTGTGAAAATAATATGAAAGTTTGATTAAGGAGATATCAACACCAGAACACCCATGGTAATTGAAATAGAACCACTGAAAAAATGTACAAAATACCCGGAAATGGATTTAATTCAACTTTTTTTGTACAACTATTTTACAAGAATGAATACCCTTTTTTTTTTTATTTGAGATCGTCAAGAATTAAAACTTTTTGAAAGTTTTGTATTTTAATATAGTGAGACTTTTTTTTAAAAAAAGGTGCTTTTCTTCCTACCGAAACCCTTAGTTTTCTACACCCCATTTAAAGTTTTATTCTTTACTTTTTTTCAAAACACAAATAGAAAACCCCCCAAAAGTTTTAATTATGAAAAACTTTTCATTCTTTTGAAATAGAGAAAAGTCTTCACATTTTTAAGACTTTCAATCCTAACTTTATTTTCACAAAAAACTTTTAAAAAGTTGCAATTCTGAAAAAGTCCCACTTTTTTTTTAGAATCCCCTACACATTTTTTTGATTTAATTTTATATACAAAGCTAAAACATCTTAAATATTCCGAAATCTTGAAAAAAATACATCTCTCTAAAACTATATTACTATTGTTAATTGTGTTTTTTAAAGTAAACCAACTTTTAAAGAGATAAAAGTTTTATAAATTTTAACCAATAGAATATATATAATATTCTTCAGTATTGATCTGATTTTTTTTTTTTTGGTGAAATAAATTTGTATTGGATTATCCAAACAAAGAAACAAAAAATTATTTGTTGAATGTTTCGAATTAAAATTCTGTAAAGTATACTGTTTGATTAGATTTTCTGAATTCAAAAGTAGTTTTTTTTTTTTAATTTAAAAACAGTATTTATAACCTTAACTTTCTCATTTTTTTATGAAAATATCAATTGGGAAGCAGGAATTCTAAAATTACTAAATATGAATCTTAATCAATTTAGTGTGAACTTAATAATAAATAGTTCTGGATGGAGAGGTCAAGAATATTTAAAAATTATTAGGTATGATAATAATATCAACAAACAGTCGTGTCTTCAAGTGCCGTCAAGTGTCTAGGTTTTCTTGAGGTTTTCTCTCATATTTGTTAAATATATCGATTTTCCTAATAAACAGAAAACTCAAGAAAACCACACAGCGATTTTACAGAATTTAAAAGATGGGGGAAAAATCAAATTTTTCTCAATTCTTTTGAATTCAGGAAGAGCTAACGGTGTTTTTTTTTAATTCAAGTAATAAACAGACAATTTTTGAAATTTTCTGTTTATTTCTTAAATTAAAATAAACCTCACGACAAAAAATATTTAAAATCGCAGGGCTCTACTTCCATCTTAAAACTAATAAATTTCACAAATTATCTCAATAGGTATTCTTATGTTTATGATAAGAATAAAATAAAAACAAAATCATGCAATTTATGAAAAAAATATTTAAACCTAGAAATGATTGAAGATATCGATCATTTCTTATGGAACTGCCCATTCTATGAAAAAAATTGAACAATTTGGATTAAAGAATTTAATTCAAATTAACAAAAACAATAAGAATACGATCTTTGATATTATTCTTAAGACCGACTCATTATTTAACTTAGCATTGATTAATGATAAAGAAAATTATGATTCTCTTTATTAAAATTTCTAAACAAAAATTTTAGAAATTAGGGCTGTTTGAGGAAATTTATCCCCCCCCCCTTCGTATAAAAAAAAACATTATAATATTGGATTCTTTTTACTTATTTTTTAAAATAATTTGATTTTTTTTTGTTCTTAAAAATAAATTAACAAATTACCTCAAATGCCAATAAATAGTAATAGTGAAAAACAAAAACCAAGTCAAACACCATTTAAAAGTTTATTTTCAACAATTTTAGACTTTGTGAAATAATTTGAATAATTTCCATTTTCAAGCATTTTCTGCATTTTTACAATTTTTTATTAAAATAAATGAAAGTTTATTTAAAATTATAATGACTCGGAGAAAAAAAAAATTTAAAAATATCATATTGTTTAATATTCAGTATTTTAAGTATATTTCGATTCGATTTATTGTCATATTAAACAGTAAGAAAAATTTTATTTCGAAATTTGGAAACTTTTGACTAAAAATTATGAAAAAAAGTTTACATAATATATTAACTAACGAAAGGACTATATATATATATATATATATATATATAATTTTGAAATCTTAATAAAAAATTATATGCTCAAAATTTGCAAAATAATTAATTATTTTTTAACATCCAATCACCTTTCCATTTCTCCCAGAAGGAACCCAGATCTGAAACTTGATGGTCGGTATATTTCATAAACACATCACCCCAATAAGAAAAATTGTTACCACAGTGTAAATAGTTACCCCAAAGCAAATTTCTAGAATTTCGAGAGTTAATATATTCATCATGGCCTTCGTTTGTACAGTAATTCAGCTCTTCAACTATTGCCGATGTTGTCCAGTTACAATTGATTTTTGCTTCTCGAAGATCGGTGATTGGATGGTCACCAAAATATACTATTTCTTCTCCATTTTCAATTCGGAAAAAATTCATTAATTCAGTAACATTGCCATTCTGATACACTCCTTTAAATTGCAGTTTCGTGCGTTTTTTCGTTTTGGCATCAATGAATGGATTGTTATTATCAGGATCAAAGAAAGTTGGTTTTTTGCTTGAATACAGAATAATATCAAAATAAGATTTCCATTCGTTTCTAAATAAATTATTTAAAAGAACAGTTCCATAATCAGGATTAGAATTCGTCAAAAGAAAAGTTTTTTTCCCCATTTTTTTTAATGTTTTCAAAATATTTAATGTGCTAAAGGAATTGTCGTTGACGTATTTGGGAATATTTCTTGGAAATCTTTCATAAAATTCTCCAAAATTATAATCTCGAAACAATTTATTTCCGCTTCCAAAAACTGTTTTGAAAATACTATTTCCATCCCGCTTGGTGCCAAATTCACCACGATCATTCATTGCAGTTATTCTATTGAATAATATACCTTCTGCTAGGTCAAAATAAGTCGGTACAGACCAATATCCACCCTTTCTTAAACCAGTGAATTTTGTCAATTTTCGATCTTCTCCATATATTTCTTTGATTGTCTTTTTATCAAGAATTTTATCACCATGAACAGCACGCTATTTGAAAGTAAAAGTGATTTAAAAATTCAATTTTTTTTTTTTTATTATTTTTTTTTTAGATCCCTTTGAGAAGTTTTGAAAGGAAAATACTTTTCTTTGGTATAATTCATTTTCAAGGAAACTCTTTTCTATACATAATGGAATAATTTAATTGAAGAAATAGAACTAATTATATGAATTTTATCCAATTTTTTTTCTCAAAATACGATTTAAATTTGTTGAACAGAATTTTCTTTTTCATTTTTAGCCAAATTTTTTTCTTTATACTTTTGTTTTTTTTTTTTCAATTTTTTTTTTTATTTTATTTTTCTTGTTTCTTTTTTTTTTTTTTAGAAGAATTATAAAAAGTCAATTGGAAAAAAACATCTTTTTATAGCCAAACAAATGTTAGAAATATTGGGTTCATGTACTACGTTTTAAAATTAATACATTTACTATTCAAAAATACCAATATTAAGGGAATAATAACCAAAAAAAAAAAAAAAAAAAAAAAAACCATTCAAATAAATTTAATAGCCAATTCCAAAAAAAAACATCACCACATCATTAAATTGACAAATGAAGTTAATAAACTGATTACTCCAAAACCTCACTTATTTTAAATGATATTTTCCGAAATGAATTATTTTTTTTAAAAAAATGATCAGTTTTTCTCATTTTGGAAAAGTTCAAAATTCAACATATTTTCCCATTATTTCAAAAAAAAAATATTTTCTTCTATTAAGAAAGAAATCTTATTATTTGTGAAGGGGGTATACAAAAATACACTTTAAAAATTAAACTACTAATTTTTGAAATAACTTTATAAAAAAGACTTGTTTTCAAAAAAATTATTATGATTATTTCGAAATTGAAAAAAATCTTGTTTCTTTTTTTTTTATTGTAATTTATGTGACGAGTTTTTAATTCCTCTTATTTGCCGTTAGGTTTTTTTTTAATTTAAGAAATAAACTGAAAAATTTTGTTAAATTTTTGTTTTATTTCTGAAATTAAAAAAAACTGCCGTTATCTTTTCCAGAATTCAAAAGAATTGAGTAAAATCTGAGATTTTACTCTATTTTTTTTTTAAATCCTGGAAAAGCTAGGCACTTGACTGCACTTTTCATTTGGGTTTTTTTAAATTTTATTTTGTTTCGAAAACCAATAGATTTTCGTAACAAAAACAATTAGTAAAAAAAAAATAGCTGATATATTTTCTTGAATTTTTTTTTTATTTCGAAAATCAATAGACTTTCAGAATAAAACAAGAGATAATAATAAGAAGAATAAGAATAAGAATGCACGGTATTCCAGTCTTAACATAATAAGATAAAATCAAATATTTTACTCAATTCATTTGAAATCCTCAAGAAAAGTGCCATTAGGTTTTTTTTAATTAAACTAGATTCCAAAAATTTGGACACAGTTTAAACAGTTGAAAAGAACATCATTACTGCACTTTAAATTCAAATTGGAAAGAATTTTGATTTTACAAACAATTTCATTTTTTGTCTTTTTTGTTTTGTTTTCATTTCCTTTTTTGCAGTTACGTAATCTGTTTGGTTAGATCTCGAATTTTTTTTTCAATGGTTGATAGAAGGTTAGTGTTGAGTTTGTTAAATTGGAAAATCACATACAATTGGTAGATGGTATCTTAACATTTGATGGATCAACAATAGTTGTTAAAATTTCAACAAATTTACCAATACATTTTTTGTTCCGCTCGTTTCATTATTTTGGACACACCTGTTTTTATTTTTGAGTTTTATATTTTTTTTCTTTTATTTGGGTTAAAATGATTACTTATAAAAACATTAATACTGGGTAACTTAAATGTTGTTTTATATTAGGTTTGGAAAAATACAATAAATAGGGTTTTATTTTGCCTATTTTTGATTTTGGGTGTGTCCAAATTTTTGGAACGGGGTTTAGAAATTAAAAGTAAATTTATTAAATTTTCTATTTATTTCTCATATTAAAAAAAAAAAAATGCATTAGCTTTTCCAGGATTTAAAAGAATTAGATAAAAAATATTAATTTTATTCAATACCTTTGAATTCTAGAAAATCGCTGTTAGGTTTTCTTGGGTTTTCTGTTTATTTCGAAAATTAATAGATTTCCGAAACAAAAACAAGAGATAATAATAATAATAAGAATAATAATAATACATGGTATTCCGTGTCTTAACATAATATGATAAAATCAAATATTTTACTCAACCCATTTGAATTCTCGAAAACTAAGTCAATTTACTGCACTTGGTGACACGACCCCACCAAAAATAAACCAAGTCTTCAATGAAATCAACATTTAAGCTTTCAATGCATAAATCACAAGTTTTATTTTTATTTTTGCTTGTTACATAAGAGTATCTACTTAAACAATAAGTAAAATTTCGAAATTTTAGTATTATTTTGAAACTTTCCTGTAGAAATATTTACGACTTTGGAATTACAATTTTGTTGTTTTATAATTGTTTAGATGTTGTTGAACTTTCCAACTACTTGAATTTTCCAATTTGGTTAATCGAAAAACTTTTAATCCTAAATCGAATAATTTTAGTTACTCAATATACCAATTAATATTTTCATTTTCAGGTATTCGAAAATTTAGTATCGTTTTTAATTTTTATAAATTTATGAAATCTAATTTTTAGATCAATATTTAAATTTTCTTCTGAATATTTTTATTCTAGCCAGATCAGTTTTTGCTTCAATTTGATAAATGAACCGTGAACAATTAATATTAATTTGGAAAAAAAAATGTGACTGGCTTATTGATAAATCTATCAGTTCTTTCAAAATCACTTTCTTTCAAATCAAATATTTCTAAACCATAATAAAGTTGACTTAAAATGAGAGCTTTGAAAGAGTTATTTTGACTCTATTCTTAAGTTTATTTTGTTGAAACAATCGATTAAGTGTTTCCAATGACTTTTTTACTTTTTTGATACAGTCAGTTTCACTTTTAAGGCACAAACTTTTTACGAAATTTAAGGCACAAAAAAATCTCAAATTAAGCCACAAAATTTTGAAATTTTATATTTTTACAAATTATTTTTACTTGAATTTGAATTTTGTGCCTTAATTTGGAATTTTTTTTGTGCCTTAAATTTCGTTGAAAGTTTGTGCCTTAAAAGTGAAACTGACTGTATTAAATTCAAGATGTGTGTTTTTTTTCTAACCAAATTTCAAGATCAATATATCTTTTTAATTCTTTTTTAATTTAGTTTTTGTATTATGTGGTTTTGTCCCCATTCTTTTTATTATTTCAAAAAATCCTTTCTAAATACTTTTTTTAAAGAGACTAAATTCCTTTTGTAATGAGAATAAGATCATTTGAATACATTTGAACATGAATAGCTAAAATTTGTAATTTTTCGAGTAGAAAATGAGATATAATGCGAAAGTAATGGGTGATAAGGTATCTCCTTGGTAAACCCCTATTCCTTCTTTTTTATAATACTTTAAGAACCAAATTAAGATTGTTTCAATTTTTTAATAGATTGATATATTTATGAGTATGCCAAATTAGTAGCAAAACAAAACCAATTTTGAAAAAAAAAACTCCAAAAATAGAGATACTGTGTTTAAAATTGTTTTCTTTAAAGGTCTCTTCCAAAAGTATTTGACTTAATCATGTGAAATAGTCCAATTTTGGTTGTTAGTCATTTTCAAGAAACTTTGGAAAACCTTGTTTTTTGAATTGCTTTTTTGAACAAAGAAATTGTTTTCCTTTTACAAGATTACAGAACCTGGATCTGAAATTTGTCAAAAGAATGAATTAAGGATTCTGTTCTAATATATCGGTTACATTCAATTTAGTTTTTCAACCTCAATTAATTTCTACTCTAAAGGAGGGAAAAACAGCTTTGCTTGGATTTCCAGAAAAGGAGATGAAAAGGAATAAAACAACGAAAAAAAAAATATTTGGATCAATTTAAAGCAAATTGTAAATTGATAAAAAACTTACAGTAACACGCTTTTGCTGATCGATTTTGACCAAATTTCCATTTTTGATATCTAGTATACATCCCTTCACACAACATTCTGGAACAAAGGGTTGTTGTAATATTTGTTTTGGGTAAATTTTTTCTTTCACCATCAGTTTTTTTAAGCAATCAAAAATCATTACTGATAAATTGTAATGCTTATATTTAACAATCGTATGATCCATATCAAACCCAACATATTTAGAACGTCTTAGCTTTTCATAAAAGGCTTTTTTTGATGTGGGAAAGACTTGCATCAAAAATAAATTTGTGGGAGTTAATGAAAATCTAAAAAATGAGATTGGTTTAAGGAGGGACTACTCAATTTAACCAGTGTTCTACAATATAAATGCTAACGATTAATGTTAGTTAGGGTTTTTCAGATCTTTTATCCACAGATAATTAACTCCATTATTTTAAAATAAAAATAATGTAAAGTGATCAAATTCAATCTTACTCAATTACTATAATCTGGGTTTCATTTAAAATAGATTTGCTTTTTTTTCTTTAATATTCGTATGGAACCTCCAATTCACTATTCGGTCGTATACCTAAGTTAAAATCAATTTTGAAAAGAGACCCTTGATGTTTTCAGTAAATTTTAAATTCGAAAAGTAATTTGTTCAAAATTTTTTTTAAATTTTATTAGTTGTTTTGAAATATATTGGTTATTTGAAAGTAACCTTTCTAAATCTAAAATTTATTTTATTTTTTGAGATAAATTTTAGCAGTTTGATCCTTTATTTTTAGTATTTCTTATTTATAGAACTTAATGATTTTAAGACCATATTTTATAAGGGTTTATTGTTGGTTTCTTTTATTAATTGATGTATAGACCTTCTATAGCAAAAAAACACACTTTTTATTTTGAAACCTTGATTAAACTTTTATACAGGTATTATTTGCCAACATTCACAATACAATTACTAAAAAAAATTTTTCAACAAAAAATTAAGCTTTTGCTAATTTTTTACTTTTTAATAACTTTGATTATACGAAAAACATTGCTTAATAAAAGATCTGGTATCTAAAATTATATTTGGAGACATCTACAATTAAAGTTTGAAAATCCAATTTTTTAGGTTCTATTAAGATTTTTTTGAAATTTAATAATTAAAAATTTGAATATTTTTATTTTCACAGGTAAGGGGTTAAAATAATATATTTTAAAAGAATTTGAAATAAAATAAATATCTTCCAAACCGATAATTAATTATTTTTACTGTTAAAGGATTATTTATTGATACAAATTAAAAAAACGTTTTTTAGGATTTTTCCGTTAGGTTTTTTTAATTGTTGAAATAAACTAAAAATTTCTGGAAATTTTTGGTTTATTTCAATAAGTAAATATCACCCACCGTTAGTCTTTACAGAATTTAAAAGAATAGAGAAAAATCAAGATTTTTCTCCATTCTTTTGTATTCTGAAAAAGCGCGTTTAGCTTTTTTTTTAATTAGAGAAATAAAAAGAAAATTTTTGAAATTTTTAGTTTATTTCATAAATTAAAAAAAAGATAGGTACTATGCGGTACATGTGGACACTTTCAGTTAGATTTTTTTTAAATTTTTGAAATAAATTGAAAATTGCAGAAATTTTTGATTTATTCCAAGACGTAAAAAAACTGTCATTAGGTTTTCCAGAATCTATAGAATAGAGGAGAATCCAAGATTTTTCTCTATTCTTTTGGATTCTGGAAAATAGCAGTTAGCTTTTTTTTAATTTTTTAAAATAAAAAGAAAATTTTTGAAATTTTCAATTAATTTCTTATATTAAAAAAAAGATAGACACTTGGCGGTACTCTATGGACACAGCAATAATTGTTATAAAGAATTTTTTTCCTCGATTTCAGTTTTATTAGATAAGTACAACATTTTCAAAACTAGTAGTTATTATCTCTCAAAGTAAATATCTCCCTCAAAGTTGATTTTTACTAAAATTCATCCTTCCCTTTATTGGGAATTGTTTACCAAAAGAAATACCCTTATTTATTGACTAGATACTTTTTACAAAAGGTAGTTATACTGAAAAAAATAAATGCAATAGTATCATGAATTTGAAGTTCTGTAATTTTCATATTATTGTGAATATATTTTATTATTCAAGATATAGGGTAAAAGTTAGTAGTAGTTTAGTCTAACTTTTTTTTTCAATTTTATTTTTTCAATTTTGTGTTGTATGGTTCTGTTTTTTCAAGATTTTATATTTTATACTATACCTCAAAAACCACATTTATCAGTCTCTTAAAAATACAGTTACCAAGATAGCCATCCAATTAGCTTTTCATTTCATAAAGTTATTAATATTTGAATCTTAATTCCTCTCTGAAATTCAATAATTTTATATTGAATCAAAATTACTCTTAATTAGAAAGGTTTATTCGTTTTTATGTAGATAATAACCATAAATAAAGACAAACTTTTTGAGAAAAAAATATTTTTTGCCCAATAATAATATTCTTTTAATTTACAAATAAAAGATCTGTAAAATTTTAACTAACGTCAATAATATTGGATTTTTGATTGTATATTTTGAATTAGTTTGGAACCCCACCCCAAAGTGAATTATTTAAATATAGTAAAAATACCAAGAATTTCTTAGAGTAATTGGTTGTTTTGATTTCAATAAAGTAGCTAACTTTACAAAAGGAATTTTCAGATTCTATATTCTCTGATATAAAATTATATAAATTAAAAATTGTAATAATTATTATTTATTACAATGAAAAAACTTTCAAGTAAATTCTAGGGTAATAGACATTATACATAATTCGACAGGATATTTACTAATAAACAAACAATTCTTCAAGAAAAACATTTTTTTTTTTTATTTTTTTTTTTTGTTGATTAAAAAGTTATTCAATAAAATACCCTCCTATACCCCTGGAATCAAAAAAATTATTTTTAATAAAAACCCAACTACAAAAAGAAACCAAAATAAAATCAACAACGAAATTCAAAGATTATTAAATTTGTTTTAATTCTGTTAGCTGATCGATTGTTCCTTAACATTAATAATAGCAATACTTCATATATTTTCTAGCTTCTCAATCTCTCATTGTTGTTGATGACACCAATAATGGTAATTTTGATACTTTTAACCAACACCCCATTCATTCTTTTGGGGTTTTATTTGGTTTAAACATTTACTTACAGTCAGTTCCACTTTTAAGGCACAAACTTTCAACGAAATTTAAGGCACAAAAAAAATCTCAAATTAAGGCACAAAATTCAGATTCTCGTAAAAATAAATTGTAAAAATTAAAATTCCAAATTTTGTGCCTTAATTTGAGATTTTTTTGTTCCTTAAATTTCGTAAAAAGTTTGTGCCTTAAAAGTGGAACTGACTATATCTCTATTCAAACTTTAAGGAGGTGATTCAATTTTTAATCATTTTCTGTCATTTTATTTCTAATTAATGAAAATTTTATCTCATTTTCATTTGATCGAGTTTAAAATTTATTTTTAATTTTTCTGATAAAAAAATCGAGAATAATAACAACCAATAAAAAGAATCAAGATTTCCAGAATTTCAAACTATATGTATATAAAAAAAAAACATTTAAAACAATAAGAATCTTCACAAAGTAATAATACTTTTTCTTCAAATTACACCTAATTCTGTAAGCATAGGAATAAAAGTTTTGAAAAAAAAAACGATTGTTAGTTTATTTGTGTATAAATGTCTTTTATTGAAAACCAAAGTATTCTAAAATCGTTCTATTCAAAAGAAAAAGTTTTTTTCTAATTTTAATTTGAAGTAACAAAAAAAAAAAAAAAAACAAATTGGATCAACAATCCCAAAAATAATAATACTAATAATTTTTTTTGTTATTATTTCAAACATTAGATTTCTTTCAAAATTCTTGTAAAAAAAAAAATATGAATTATTCCAATGAATTCAAGAAGAACAAAAATAAAAACAAACACTAAACGCAAAATTACTTGTGGATACTTTGTAACCACTCAGGATACAACAGTTAATTATATTCTGAGATTAAATCGAGAAGATAATTTTGTATTTCTGACAATGCATTACCCTTCAATGTATCTTTGCATTTAAAATTGCTGAAAATTTTCAAAAACTGGCTATTCTGGATTACTGACACAATAATTTCCTGTTGAATTCCGCGCACAATTTTACCTTCCTGGTATAGATGTAGTTGTTTGACTTCTTCTTTAATTGAGGGGTCGTATAAAGAATCTATAAAAATGCGGAACATTATTTCAAATTTTAATTCATTGGATATGATTTTATTTGTGTCAACATTATGCAAAATCTTCAACAAATATCCTGGCTCTGTTTTTTCAGGTGACGGCTCACTCTTTGCTTGGATTGGCGTATCTTTAACCATCTCTGCGAATTGAAAGGCATCTTTTAATATACGCTGAATATCAGAGAAAAGTGGCCTCCAATTGAGAGCCTCCTTTGCGAAAGACCAATCGGCATCTAAAGAATCAGGGTCGCCAGGACGCCGCGCGGAAAATTCGGGTTCTTTCTTGATCCCTGTAACCTTCTGTGCCGAACGGAAGACTTGTAAATTTGACATTGCGCTTTCTGCGCCCAAGTTTGCAATGAGATTGTCTTCCCGAACATAGGATCTAGCCAATGCACGTATAATTCCATTCGCCAAGTCCTGTATATGAATAAATGAGCGTACATTTGTTCCGTCGGGTGTATTATAATCATTACCAAAAATGGAGAACTTGCGAACTGTCTGCCCGTCTTCTTCGGTCCGGCCCATTATATTTTCCAAAAGTATTGGGATCAGATGACTTTCGCGTCCGATGTGCTTTTCTCCATGTATTCTATCTAGCCATTTAAACGCGCCAGCAACATTAAAAAATCGTAAGGCAACAAATTTTACCCCTTGGTTGTTTTTTTTCGAATAAGCGGACATAACCTTTTCCATTAATAGCTTTGTTTCCCCATAAGGGTTCTGTGGGTTTTCGTTATTGGTTTCTCTTTTTTTACCACGCTCATTGCCATAAACACCTGCGCTTGATGCGAAGACTGTATGCAGTGCTGTAGGCGGAGCATTATCGTACAGATTTAGAGCATTAACTATGACATTATTATAAAAGAACTTTGCTGGTTCTATCATTGAATTGCCAGCCTCAATATCTGCTGCCAAGTTAACAATGGAATCAATCGAAAACTCATTAAATATTCTTTCTAAAAGTGACTGATCTTCAACATCGCCTTCAATTATTGTCACGCCATCCAGCTGAGAAATTTCTTCCATCTCTCTAATTGCTCGATCAAGAATAATTACCTTGGATCCGTGATGTAAAAGATCTCGAATGACCGCTGTCGCTATATATCCAGAGCCACCTGTTATTAGCACGGTTTTATCTTTGTGAATGTTTGGTTCTACTCCCGGAGCGACGGCATTGCCCGGTAAGGGATATGCTTTCAAAATTGGATCTGTTTCATCAATTTTTTGAATTTCCCCCGCTTTCGTTATCCTCAATGCAGCGCAATTATATAATTCCTCTTCACTTAGGCCCCGTATTGAGGTTTCCTCGTCATTTAATACTTTTAATGTAATTAATTCTTTCTTAAATTGGGAATCGGGCAGCATCAATAAGCGGGTATCTTCGAGATCGAGCACCGTATAATGGCTTAAATAAATGCCCGTAGAGCGAGACAATTTCTTTTTGAATTCATATGATAAGGCGAAAGGCGCGATTGGCCGAAGAACACTCTCGCTGCCTTGTTTCTCTTGAATGAAGATTCCATTTTGAAAATCAAAGGCATATTTCCCCTCTTCCCAATCGGTGATATCAATAGTCATCTGCTCGTGTTTGATCAAATGATATCCCCTCATGAAAACATTTTGGGGAATCCGTCTGTTGGGATCAAATATTTCATCCAAGGTTAATGGCACTTGCTCCCACCCCTTATTGTTAACAGTTAAACCGTTTTTGATCTGTAACTCTTGGCCCTCCGACAAACGAATTACTAAGGCTCCCTTAATATCGCCAAGCCCGCTTAAATCGACCTTTGAGGGATCAGGCGCATCAACGTAAATCACTGAATTTTCGTCAATTTGGCCACCCATTCCTTTAAACATGTAAATTACCTGTGTTGGCGTCCCAACATTATTAATTACAATCTTGGAACCATACTGATAGGGAATTCCTTGTATTTGCTTTCTTTTGATAATTTTTGATCGTCCATTATTTAAAAGATCTTTTTCCCCATTTTTTAATTTAATTCTTTCCCATCCTTTAATACGAGTTACAGTCATGCTTTCTTCTTCTTCTTCTTCTTCTGGGTTTCCCACTTCTTCCAAGTTTTCTGAGTCTGCTGAACCCTCCAAGTCTTGTATTTTTTTTTCTTTTAAAAGAACAACTTTTTCTTTAACGCCATTTGGCTTTTCAATTGTTAGAATCTCATAATCACCCTCAAAGGCATATCTAATTTGGCCCCTCACATTGATATCCACGCCTGCTTCTTTTACAAGCCTTCTGTTGAATTGGTAAAAATGGCCTTCTGCTACGGGCATTGAATCACTAGAGATCCCATCTGCAACCTTGCATAGAGAACCTTCGAGATCATTTTTCACTGGCGAAAAGATATCGCGCTTATCGAACACTGCAACAAAAACCTTTTTGGGATCCATGACTTTTAAGAAGTCTTGGAACATCTGCTCGCGCCGAACTGGCTTTTTAAATCCGCCCCTGTGCTTATTGCTAGGGTCTTTATATTTGGGCCCCACAAATCTGCCAAAGTTGCCCTTATGTTGCCTTAACTTTTCGTCGTATGCCGAAAGGTTAAAAACGCGAATATTTAGATGGCCACGAAATAATGAAATGGCCCCCGTTGGATCCGATGGATCTGCGGGTTCTTTATTATACCCCGAGTTTCTCAGCAGAGAATCCAACTGCGCGCCATATTCCACGTTGCCAACCCAATCCCGTTTCAATTCTCCTTGGGGATTTGTGGCCTCCTTATCTGCAACCATCGAAGCATAAATACCAACAACTTCGCCAATTTCTTTCGCGGACCCAGCTTCGACAACATGGGCATTCCTTTCTTGTAAAATTCCAAGTAAAATGAGCATCGAGTTGACCGATTGTGCATTTGTGTCTTGGAAAAACATTCCATATTCTGTGCCCCTCTCCAGAAATACCTGTGGTACATTAAATTTATAGGCCAAGGTGTTTTGATCGCCGTGCCCGTGTGGATTCATTTCAAACTTGTATTTATTTAAAAGTGACAAGTGTGCATCATTATCAACAACAGAGGGAACAAGACCCTGGGGGATTAACACGATTTGTTCGTCATCGCTGAGTGTGAAAAAATCGGCCTTCCCAGTGGCTTCCTTAATTGCCTTACCAAATCCAAAATTATTATTTTCCTTCAGAAATTGAACGGTGGCATCGTGGTTATCCTTCGATGTCATGAAAAATGCATAATTCTTCCTCTTCTCGTTATTAACCTTATTACCCAAATCCTGTAATGACTTTAATGATATCAGGAAATGCTTTAAAAAACTTCGTTCAGAGACGATATCTATTGGGATTCTTCCCTTAATCCCATTATAACCCAAGCGTTGCCCCTTGCCCCCGATTGGGGAGAATGCAGCGACACGGTTTGCCTTTGGAATGGCCTTCCTTATCAAGTTGCGTATCTCTGGAGAATCCCAAGACTTGCCCTGTAGATCTATTTCCTGATCTCCGTTAAGAATTTCTAACTTATAGCCCTGGAATTCCGATTTTTCATTTGCAGCGTCTTGCAGTTTCTCTTGAAGATCCTTGAGGTATTCTTCTAAATTTTCTCCAAGATCGTCTTCGACAGAAAGAAGATCGTCAAGCATTGCCCGTTTTTTGTGATCATTAATTCCTGGATCTTCCCACCCATTAAGTGTTTCAACATTATCTGTATTAACTATCTGCTCAATTAGCATCAAATACTCTTGAGATGAAATAACATTCGCCTTAATATTCTTTAACAACTGTGGTGCCCTTTTTCCAAGAATTTCAAGTGTCGCTTTGGAAAGATGCTGCTTAGCAACAACGGCACCATTGTCCACCTTGTCACCAAAATTTTGGTTGATCGTTTGCTTAGTATTAGAAATGTCGATCAAACTTGCACCTTTGGATGGGACGCTTATTATAATTGTTAAATCTGATGGATTGTATTTGATTTTTTTCTTTGTTTTTTGGGATAAATTCTCATTCCACCAATTTGTATATTGAACGCTTACTTTTTCTAACCACTCCTGGAAAATGTCTTGATCAAATTTGTTATGTTTTTTTTCACTTTTAATGTCATTTCCATTTCCATTTCTGTTTTCTTTTTCGTTTTCTTTTTGTTTCGTCTCATCTTCTTTTGCCCCAGTAGATACATAAAATCCATCAAAGCCACCACCACCACCGCCTTCCATACGGCCAGCAACGAAAATTTGTTTCCCTTCCTTTGTTCGCATTTCTTGAGCTACACTATGTCCAATATCTAAAAGCTTGTCCTGGGCGCCATTTAATCCCGTCACCTTCATATCACCACTCTCACGTAAGCTTTCACCTTCGGCGTCGATCAGTTCCAAAAAGGAATCAACATCGCCCCTTTTGCATGCAATGGCAGTCAACGGTGTTCGCATACTTGATGTCAACTGGTGGCGCATTCTTTGCAATAGCATGGCAAAGCTCCTTTCTTTGCTAATTCCCTCTTCTTGGTGCCGAGCAAATGTAATACCACTTCCTTTTTTCGCACTTTTATTGTATGGTATTTGATAATCATTCTTCACCTTTTCAATAATATTCAGTCTCTCGTCCTCGGAAAGATAATTCTTGTTTTGGCTTGCAATGTAATTTTTCAAATAACCCAAATTTTCCTTAAATTCATCTGGTAATTCGTTTTCTAATAATCGAAGTGCCCGCTCACCACCAAGGGATTCTTCAAGGCTGACCAAATTAAGGTCAGGATCGAGTATTGAGATTAAATCATTCAGATCTTGTAAGGTTAACTTGCCAGTGCTCGTGAATTGATCCCCGTTGTGGAATCTGTGTAAGGAGTCAAATGCGAGATCAAGCTCCTTCTGTCGATCATTGTATTCAGTCTGCTGTAAGTCATGGGTCACCATACTATTGATAAGAACCCTTTTGAATCCTTGAGGGAGCTGCGATTTTACAATCAAGATCGCTCGCTTGCCTAAATTTGGGCTTTCTGTCAAGATCCTTTCGTTGACAATATACCCATAATTGATTAAAGCCATGTGCCCCTCTTTGCCGGACAAACTAATTAGCTGATCCAAAAGCCCACAGCTTCCGCCAACAAATGGATCGTGTTCCCCAGACTGCGCCCATTTAGCCAACTTGATCATGCCAATGATCTCTTGATCCTCACCCAAACGTACGCCGCCCTCCTCCTTGCTACTATTATATGCTTCGTTGAGCAGCAATGCAAGCGTAACGCAATTTGCTGCAGAGTTTGATAATCCACCTCCATAAGGAACACTGCTACTCAGAAGAATACTCATCCCCTGTAAAGTGATGCCTTCTTTTTCTTGTGCGGCGTTGATGGTACCCAGGGAGTGGCTTGCCCAGATGGGAACAGTGCTTTCGTGTTCCTTCTTGCTTGACTTTCGTTCTTCAACTGCAATTTGCTGAAGCTGCGAGAAACAGTCGAGATCAATGGTAAAACTTTCTTGTGCATCCAAATGAATAAGCACGATTTTTTTGTCTTCTCGCAGCGAGATGGCACCTAAGTAATTGTATTGAATGGCATGCCCAAAAGAAAAGAGGTTTGTTATTTCCCTGTGCATGAATTGCGATTTTGAATAATCAACATGCTCTCCTTGCCCATTGTCCCTCCCGGGCGCTTGTGCAATGTATTCTGCAGAAACTCCAAAAAGTCTTTCAAAGTAGGATCGGAAAACTTCAATCCGCGAAAGTGCCTTTTTTGTACCTTCACTTTTACTTTTTGATCTCAAAATTGAGTGGTCACCTGGAGAGACTGTAATCTTTTCTCTTGTGTATATACATTCGTTTTTGTGAACATCGAATTTTTCATCATCTTCAGCTTCATTAACAGAATTAGAATCAGACTCAAAATCAAGGTTCGAATGATCTTTAGGCTCCTCAGTAATAATCCCAAAGTCAGAATATTGGTTGGAGATTAATTCATCTTCAAAATAAATCTCTTTTGGTTCATTTTTTTCTTTTTTTTTTTCTTCAAACTTATCCCCTAGACAATTGATCTTAAAAGGGTAGGAAATAAAATGAAGAATCAGAAAGCAAAATATGAACAAACTAAATAATTTTTTATTCATTTGCATTAAAAAAGAGTTTGTAAAAATAAAAAAATGGAAATTCTTCTCTAAAATTTTGATTCGATTTAGAAATAGATTGAGAGAATACACATTTATTTTTGAAATAGCCTGAGAAGAGAAAACTTTGGTTTTTAATACAAGACAATTGTAAACAAAGAAATTAGATTCAAAGATTTATAGAATTCATCGAATAATCTCTTTTTTTCTTCGATTTTTTGCATTATTTTATGGAATTTGGTTAAAATGGGAGAAAAAAGTATTATTATTTGGAGAAGATTTATAACTGTTTTAAATGGTTTTTTTAAGATATAAATAGTTCGAAATTGGTAAATTTTGAAAGTTTTTTTTTAGTTATTTATTATTCGAGATGTTATTGTCAGAAAAATCAAAAATAAATTTTCAAACGGATCAAAGGAAAAAGAGAAAAAATTTGACTTAATTGGAAACAAAATCGTGGGAAAATATATGAAAATTGAAATCAAAATTCAATTTTCCAATTGAAATTAAGGAAATAGGTAACTTATACCACTTTTGGAAACTTTATATTTTTAGAACTTTACTAAAAAATATTTTTTGAAAACACCCAGATAATGAATATTTAAAAATTTAATCCCCATTAATTATTTTATTTTTAGAAGAACTAAAGTCTATCACATAGGCAAAAAGTGATGTCTAAATATTTTAAGTTTTTTTACTAAATTTTTTATTTATTCAAAACTATAAATTTTTTCACGTCCACCCTGACGGGGAAATTTTCTTGTCTAACAAACTGAAGATTTATAATCTCAATAAAAACAATTTAATAAAAGAATAAAAATATATAGGTTTTGTTTTTTTATTGGTTTCTGAAAATTATTTTTTATTTTTGGTTTGATATTTTTTCCTCAAACAGTTTTGTCTGATTATTAAATGGATTGGTTTACAATTAGAAAACCCAGTTTCGTTAATAGTAAACCTTCCCCGTCTCAGGAAGCATAGGAAAAGTTTTATAGTTTTTGAAATAATAACAAACTTTGTAAAAAAACTCAAAATATTTAGACATCACTTTTTGTACATGTCATTAAGGTACAACGATTAAATTATAAATTTTTGAACATTTTTTTTGATTCAATTTTAAGTTTTATTAAATTCTGTTTTGAGATCTCAAAATATGTTTTTTAGAAGAATGTTAGAATAAAATCAATTTGGAAATTAAAAAAAAAGATATTAGAAGATCTGTGTTTTTTAAAGAAATCTTTGTTTTCTTTCTTATTACCAAAAAAGAATGTTCACCTTTCCAAATAGACTTGTTAAAATTAAGAAGTAAAAAAAAAAATCTCTGTCAAAGTAAGCCCAATTCCAAAAATTTACCCTAATCCTTAATCATAAAGAGGTAAAAACCCAATTTATTATATTTTTCCAAACATAATATTCAATTAAACTTAAATAACCTAGTATTAATTTTTTTTATAAGTGATCATTTTTATCCCAATAAGATAAGATAATATAAAACAAAAAAATAATAATTGGTGTATAAATTGGTAAAAATAGCTGAAGAAAAAATGTATTGGAGAATTTGTTATAATTTCAGCAGTAATAATTGATTGGTCAAGCGATTAGATACCATCTACCAATTATATGTTATTTTCCAATTTAACAAACTCAACTCTAACCTTCTATCAACCATTGAAAAAAAAATTTCAGATCTAACAAAACAGATTACGTAACTATAAAAAAGGACATTAAAACAAAAAAAAACAAAAAATGGAATAATTTATAAAATCATAATTATTTCCAAATTGAATAAAACTTTAATATGTTTATTCTTCTAGATTATTAAAGTGTGTTAAATTTTTCTAATTTAATTTATATTGTAGGAGATTTATTACTTCTTTTTCCATTAAATTTGTATGAGAAAAAAAAAAAAAAACAGTACCCAGAAAAAAAAACATAATATACCAAAATATTATTATTTAAATATAACACAGATACAAAAATATACCCAATACTCTTTTTTAATATATTTTTATCAATCTCTAACAAAAAAAAGGAATATCGTTTCAAAATTTTAAAAGAAAAAGTATTAAATTCTCGAAATCAAAAAAAAAAAAAAACAACTACAAAATATTAAACTAAAAGAAAAAGAAAATATTGTAGAAAAAAATGAAGTTAGAGTTTACTTATTTTGATTTACAATTGAAAGAAAAATAAATAAATTTCAAATCAAATAAAAGGATCTCATAAATCTTTATTTCTGGAGAATGTAAAAAATACACTATTCCCCAAACTAAAAATAGAATTACATGAATTATTTGAAAATTAGAATTAAAATACATTTTCTACAAATATAGAGATTTTGTGTAATTTTTTTATGGAAAATATTCAAATTAAAAATAAAAAAGAGTAAAGAAGAAGTAATTGTATCAAAATGTTACAGATTATATCAAGGAATAAATGATTATTATAATTTCTGGATAAAATCTTTTCATTTTTTTGAGTTCCATATTTTTATTTGAAATGTAAATATATAATTCCAGGATATATTCTACTACTCTTTTACCTCTAAAAATATTAATTTATTTGGTTAAAGAAAAGATTTGAATGTAAGATTTTTTACAAAACATTAAACACTCAAAATTGGAAAAGGTACATATTTCTTAATATAAAAATGTACTTCTCTAAAGAAATGAATTGAATAATTAAGTTTTGTAGCTACTGGGCACCTAAAATTTGAAAATTTTATTGATTCCCTTAACAAAAATCTTGAAATTCCATTAAGGATTCTACTTTTATGTAAAAATTAAAAACTTACCTCCTATCACAAATTTTATTCACTCAAAATAAAAATGCTGTTTTTCAGAATAATAAATATTAGAAACAGAAAGAAAAACAGATAACAAATAACCAATTCGACAAATGTCGTTGAAATACAGAATAGAAGTGTTTTTTGAAATAGACTTTTTTACCTGCAAAAGTCAATATTTTCAAGAAGAAATAGATATTCTGCTTCGATCTCAGGAGTCAATTGAAGAAAAAATCGAGTCTTAACAATAATGACTGACTTTAATTTTCTATCCAAATGTACAATGAAGAAGCTGATCATGCAAAAAAAATTCGAAAATTTTATCCTACTTCTTGATCTCAAGAGATAAAGGACAGAATTCCACAATGTTTTTGACATACACCCACCATAATCAGTTTTTATTGGGAAAGTCTTATAGGTCAAATTTAACTCAGAATGAAATTATTTCATCAATTATTCCTAAACAATCAAAAAATACTTTGATCTGGATGTTACCTTCACCTACCAAATCAAAATTACACAAAACGTTTTTTAATACTACTCCAAACTCAAGAAGTATTAAATATTTTAACAAGAGATTTGAAAATCTTTTTATTTTCTTTTTTATAAAAATCTATTCACTGGAAATTGTTTTTTAAAAGATAAATAATCCAAGTTTGAATAGATAAATCATTTTTCCATTAACTATATACAAAACTCTGTAGATTTCCAATTCTAATCTTGCTTTCTAAAAATTTTTACTTTTTTCATTTTTTCAACAATCCCTTTTTCAGCAATGACTTTTTACGAAGGTTTCTTTAACAGTCAGCAAACTGAAACAAAAACAAAAGGGAAAGGGAAAAAAAAAGAAAGAAAGGAAAATCCGAAAAACAAGCTAGCCCAAAGTCTTTATACAGATTTCCCAAATCTTTTTGATCCACACTTCAAAAAATACGATACCAGCGGATTTTTAGTACACCAAAAAAACGGTGAAAAACTTGAAAAGTTATGGAAGATCTCAAAAATTCTGACTGACTCTGTAACAAACCACCTCTTTATTCTTGTTTTTGTAATTTTATTTTTTTTTTCCTTCAAAATCAGGACTGATTGGTTTTTTTTTTTTTTTCTTGTTTTTATTGACACATTTAGGAAGCGATTTTTAATTGGTATATTTCATTTTCCGAATTTTTTGTTCCCAATTACCAAGAATGGTACCCACCAAAGTCAAACCCAAATTCGAATGAAAAAGAAAAAGAAAAAGATAAAGAAAAAAATCAGACCAAAAAAAGTTCGATTTTTCGCAAAATCAAAAATAAAAATAAACAAACCGAAGAAATTGATGAATTGGTCGAAATTATCAACAAAAATCATGCACATGATCCTGATTTGATCGTAAAGTCCTTACACGTCCTTTACTATCTTACACAATTACTTTCGAAATTAATTCTGCCGCTCTACAAGGGTAATTACATATCTTTTTTTGAAAATAATAATCTTTACACTTTTTTTCTTATTTTGTTCAAATTTTACCTCTGTTTTGGAATCAAAACACTTTTTTAAAAAAAATTCAAAACAACACAAAACAATAACCACAAAAATACAAATAGACAAAACAAGAAACAAGCAAGATTTAATTCCAGACTTTTCCTTGGTGATTTGCTTGGACGTCATACTTGTTTTGTTACGATCCGAACAAGACACCAACACCCTATTTGAAACACATTTCTTGGAATTGATTTCAAACCTCTCTCGAATCACTAACAAAATTTTTAAATACCTCATTGACGAACTCAAAGAACAGGCAAGCCTTCATGATATTCGAAGCCAATTTACTCAAGAGCAAAAAACATTGGAGTCTATTTTGAAGCATGATTTAATTTTAATCGAGTTTCTTGTGTCCAAAATTGTTGACATTCTACTCGAGTTCTCAAAGAAACTGATTAATGAGAATTATTCTTTTGAATTTCTCTCAGAGAAATGGGTAAACAAATTTAAATTTATTAAAAGTATCAAAGGTTTGTGTGAATTGCTTTTCTTTTTGGTTTAATCTTTTTTTTTTTTTTTTTTATCAAAAATTTTGTATTAATGATAAATTCAAAAAAAAAAGTAAAAAACTTTTTGGTTCAATTTCCATTTTTTTATTGATCTTATAAAACAACCTTTCAAAAAATTTTTTTTTCCAAAAACTAAAGTTCTATTGTTGTCAACTAATTTACAAGTTTTGTTTTTTGGACTTGGATTAACAAATTTCTTTCTTCAAGTCTCATAAAAACATTTTCAAAAATATGAAAGTCAAGAAAATTGTTGAAAACATTTTTATGAATTTATCAGTATTTTGATTTCAGTTTACTGTTGAGAGAAAAATGTTGGACACAGAAAAATGGTTGGACACCATTTTTAATTGGGAACATTACTGAAATTGAAAATCAAATCCAATTGATAACTAGGTGAATTTTAAATAAATCCAGGTTTAAATGTTTTACAAGTTCATTAATCTGTGGTGTGTGTAGAATACTCATTTGAATGGTTGATAACTAAAGTAGATTATGCTATTTTAACAATAATCCAAGTTGTAGTAAAGTTTTCTATGAATTCTGAAAATGGTAATTTTTAAACTTGCTTTAGATTATAAGAGATCAGGTTTTGAAAAAGTAGAATTACATTAATCCTTATTCTAATAAGTAGATTATTGTTATTTTCTTTAGTTATTTCACAAAACGATTGAAATTAAAAATCAATTTTACTAATGTTCCCAATTAAAAAAAATGTTCAACCATTTTTTTGTGTCCAACATTTTTCTCTCAACAGTTAATTTATTTTCATTTACTTTCATTCACAAAGGCCCACTATCCCGACAAAAAAGTGTATCTTATCGAAAAATTATTTAAAACATAATTTAAATGAAATTGAATAGAAAAAACCTTTAAGAACCACTTTTCGAGATGAAAGCCCCTGTATTATTAAGAGACCATGTACTTGTTATTGTTTGAAAATATCACAAAAATTTTCTCAAGTAAAATCACAATTGAAATCAAATGAAAATTTTTTGGATTTTTCAAAATTCAGGTTTGTTAATTTGATGATGTGAGGTTACCAAAAATCTGTTTTAGTTTTAAAAAAATCCATCTCAAAACAATTTGATAAATTCAACTTCTCTATAGAAACCTTTCTAGTGAATTGTTCTTGATTACTTTGAAGAGGTTAAATAAATTTTTAATTTAGTTTCCAAAAATTTTTGAAAAGTAAAATTATATATTTTTCCCAAATTTTATGCTTTTACTTTTTTTTAAAATGGGAAAAATACCTTCCTTTTCAGACTTTATATTTATTTACAAACCAGCCAAGCCTCTAGAAGTCAAATTTAAATCAAAATGTAGATAAAAATGAAAAAAAAAATCTTGAAAAATAAGAAAAAATGTGGAAAATTTTTTGGACGGTTTTTCTTTCCTTGATCAATCCACTCTCAAAAGGAAATTGTTGAGTAAAGATTGTTAATCAACACCTGTAATGTATATATGTAATTTGAGTGGCAAAAAGATTCTTATAGCATCCATGAAACAAATTATTTTTCAAATTTAAAAAAATCTTGAATACCACAAATAAAAATAAAATAGAAAATTTATTTTTAATGAAATAAAACATTAAGCAAATAATAACGAATATAAATTTTCCACTTGTTTTGCTTATGAACAATATATGTCACTTCTGACGATAATGGTGCATTTTATAAAAAAATTCTTTACTTTTGGTTTTTAAAATAATAGCATTACAAACGGTACTGTCTATGTGAAAAATATTCAAGAATAGATTCAAGTACAAAAATAAAAAATTAAAAAAAAAAAGAAAAAACAATTAATTTCGAAAAGAAAATGGAAATTTTCTTTGCCAATTCTTAAATAAACAAGAAAGTAAATACCAATCGTTTGAAAAATTTGGACAAATACTAATTATCTAATTTAAATATTCTTTTTGAGACTTGAAATTGAGATGAAAAATAAAAAGCATGTTCATTGTCCTTCGCATAAATTTTGGTTGAAAAAACATTTAAAATTAAAAAAAATAAATTAATTGTTTACAAAAAACATTAAAATATCCTTAGATCAAAAAGTATGATTGACTAATTAACGTTATCCATAAAATTTTTCAAGTTTCTAAATTGTTTATTAAAGAATGAAATAGGATTTTATTTTTTCTAAAGAAATATTGCAAATTTGATAACCAGATAAAAAACAAAGCAAACAACAATTATATATTTATAATTAACACAACTCTGTCTCTTGATAAATTAAATTGAATATTAAATTGAACTAAAATACTTTTAAAATATTTTAGTATAATAAAATAAATCAACTTCCCAAAATGACAAGTATCTTTCATTTCGATAATTATCTTACTTTAATCAGCAACAAAAATATTCTAAATTTTTTCTTGCTCTCGTATATATATTTTTTTATGTTAGGTTTTTATCATGTCTTTTTTTCAATTTTTTTTTTTTTTGTTTTCAAAAAAAATCGGTTTTGGCATAACACGCTAAAAATTGAAAATTTTTATGAATATTATTTTTCTCATTTTTTGTGAAAAGAATTGGTTTATCTTAAATTTCAAAAGGTGTTTCTGGTCATTGCTAGACGATATTCAAAAAAGAGAAAAAATGTATTTGTAAAGACAATTTCTGATTGTGTAACATTACTGAAAATTTTGAAATCTTAAAGATAATCCAAAAATAATATAGTAATATACAATCTTACACACACCTAACTAACCCTTCCCAAGGTGACACACACCTAACTTACCCATGAATAATCGTGAAACATATGATTTTATACTGGAATTCACTTTAAGGAAATTCGAGTTAAAGGACATCTTGAGTGTAATTTAAACTTGAAAAATAATAATAATAAAAATGGATATTTTTCACTTCTTTCTGATTTGCAAGTATTTGAACTTATTTATTTTTATAGAAATCATCAATAATTAATATTAATGATATTATCGATAAAACAATATTTTAAATAAACATTATTAAACAAAATTTTATTTTCTAATAAAAAAAAAAAAAAAATCAATACACAAATAAACATGTTCTATTAATTTCATAGGATTTTTAAAAAAATTATTAAATTTTGGAAAGATATATTATTTTTCACAAAATCAATATTTTCTTATCTTTAAATTAATTCGATTATTAAATTTCTGGATTCAAAATTATTCGTTTTTGATCGATGAAACTTTTTTTGTCAAAAAATTATTTAAAGAACTGGGCAAGCCAGATATGCAAAGTATATGGTATAAAACATTTCCAAACTTAACAAATTCCGAAACAAATAATTATTTAATTAGAAATAATATATATTATTTTACTGAAAGAAAAGAAAAAAATTTAAAAAGAAAAAAAATGAAAAAAAAATATGAAGAAATTATTTTGAATTTAGCAAGGTATTTCTCACCAAAAAATAAAGAAGATTTTGAATTTAAATTAAAATATATTTTATTAAAATTATTATTAACTATAATTAAAGACAAGCCAGAAATCGAAATTAAAATAGCAGAATCACATATATTCGAAGGGTTATGTGATTTCTTATTATGGATTAGTTTCACTTACCCACAAAAGCATGTCACTAATTATTTACAAAGACATAAATCAAAAAAGAATCTCCTGGAAAAGGATAAAGAAAATAATTTTCTACTTGATAAAAATGATAATGAATTGTTTGTTGATGATTATACTGAATTCCATAGGTTATTAAATTTAAACAATAACGAAACAAACGATTTCCAAAATAAAAATAAAGATAATGAAAATGAAAATGAAAATGAAAATGAAAATGAAAATGAAAATGAAAATGAAAATGAAAATGAAAATGAAAAGGATAAAGAAAAAGACCAAGAGACAGAAAAAGAAAATGAAAAAAAAAATGAAAATGAAAATAAAGAATTCCAAACTATTACCTTACCAAAATTAAAAACAACAATGATTAGAATTAATTTAGATAAATTAAATAAAATTTTTAAAATATTTTCGCTTATTTGTCAAGAAAGTAGTAATAACTATTTGGAACTAAAAAAAAAAAAAGTAAATAATAATAGAAAAAGAGTGAATTCTTTTGACCCGAGAAGATTTGTGCCATTAAAATCCAATAAACAGCAACAAGAACAAGAAAAAGAATCTAAATATAAGGAATTGGAAATTACCAAAGACAAATTTGAATTAACTTTAAAAGATTTTTTAAAATATAGAATTCTAGATGTATGCTTAAAAATATTTAATTATAACTTTCATAAAGATTCGAAAAATAGTGTTACTAGGGATCGGTTAAAAAATATTTCACCAGTATTACAAACATATGTTTTACCGTTATTAATTAATAATTTTCATCCAGAAATGGTATACCATTTGTCAGGGAAAAGATTTTGGAGTATCCTATTTTCCGATTTTTTTATTAAAAATCTAAATTCATTACACTGTCCCAAAGAATCAAAAAACAATTGGAAAATACTCATCAACATTATTTTCCAATTTGCTAATTATGCTGGTACCTTTTATCAATTTGAAAAACTTAAATCCTTTTCAGTGCCCGTTACAAATTTGACAACCATTGGAAATAAAAAAAACAGCAATGGTAATAATAAATCTGAAGAAGCGCTTTCTCTACAACAACAAAATACTCCAATTTTAAATTTTATTGAATGTGAAGTTTTATTATCATTAATGAATACATGTAAAAATAATTTATTAATATTATGGAAATCTGGGGTTACATTAACAAAAATCTTAGATGGTAATCCAAAATTACTTGCACCTTGGATCTCTAAATTTAATGGTATTAATATTATTTGTGGATTATTATTATTTTTAGAAAAAAAAAAAAAAAGAAATCAAAATTATTTTCTTGATCAAAATAATAAATTATTTTATTTAAAATTAAGAAAAATTTATTTAAATTTACTTGGATCATTATTAAAAATAACTAAGATTCGGAAGGACGTTATAAATTCCGAAATATTAATCAAATTATTATTAAAATTACTTGAAGATGAAATGGAAAGAGATTTTTCATTAAATCAAATTATTGAATTTTTAAAACTTACACCAATGAAAATTACGATTGAATGGATTAACTTTATTAAAAAAATTTTAAATTATATTAAAAAAATTTCAAGAAAAATGAATAAAATTAAATTTTTACAATTATTAATAGATGTATTATCACAAATTATAAATTTAATTTTTTTAGAAAGTGAAATATTACAAAATTATTTTATTAAATGTGATTCTTTTCAAATTATTAAATTATTGTTGTTATCAAAAAATAATTCCATAAAATTAATTGAAGTTAGTTTACAATTTTTATCATCTTTATTATATAAAAATCGTAAAAATTATTTGTTATATAAACAGCAATTAGGATTGAATTTGATATTAAAAATATTAAATGAGAAATTCAACATAGAAAATACAAAGGAAGTGGTTAGAATGATTGAAAAAAATGATGAGAAAGATGATGATTATAAAATTGAGAAAAATAGAATAGAGAATGAAGATAAATTTTATAACAAAGAAGAAATAAATGAAAATAAGGAAGAAATAAAAGAAAATGAAGAACAAATAAATGAAAATAAACAAGAAATAAATGAAAACGAAGAAGAAATAAAAGAAAATAAAGAACAAATAAATGAAAATAAAGAAATAGTTAAAAATAAAGAAAAATCATCGCTGTTATTGGATTTGTTATTAAAGAGATTATTAGAAATTAATTCCATTGAACAGATAGAAACAACAAAATTCATTGTAAATCCAGTATTTTTGCCAATGATATTTACTTATTTGGAAAAGGAAAGTGGATCTAATTTTGAAAATTATTTCAGAATTTTAGAATTAATTTCAAATTTGTGTATTAATTCTAAACAAAATATTAGTCAGTGCTTGGATAACACTATTAATTTAATACCTTTATTAATTAATCAAATTCTAGAAAAAAAAATAGAAAATTTATTATTAATTGAAAAAATAATTAACTTTTTTGAAATTATTAAATTTTATTTAAATGGAACAAAAAATATTTATTCAATTTTAAAATTGCTGTTGTTTTTTACAAATGATTCAAAGTATGTAAAACAAGTCGAATTAATACTAGAAATTATTTTAACATTAACTGATTTAAATTTATTAGATAATAATCAGATTGATAATAGTTTTTATTTTAATGGAGAAAATTCTTATTTCCAATTAGATCCCTTGCCGATAGATTGGCCAAGAAAAAATTGGAGTTTTTATCTTTGGGTGAAATTTTCAGATTTGAATAAAGAGAAAATAATGATTTTTTCTTTTTTAACTTGTGAAAATTTTGGTATTAAATGTTATATAAAAAATGATTTTCAAAATAAAAAAATATATTTAATTTTAAAAATAAAAAATAATAATAATAATAATAATAATAATAATAATAATGGTAATGATGATAATGATAATGACAATTACAACAAGAATAAGAATAAGAATAATAAATTAATAATTGAATTGAAAAAAAAATTAATTCAAAATGGTAAATGGGTTTTTTTGACTATTACTCAAAAATATAATGAATTTAAGCAATTGCATCCCTTAACTGTTTATTTAAATTCGGAATTGTTAATAAAAAGTACATTGCCTTATCCACAATTCAAAAAACAGCAATTAGTCTATAATTCAATTGGGAATTCTTTACCTAGTTTCGTCAATAATCTGGATAGCAGCAGCAGCAATAATGACGATGAAGACGGTGACATAAATGTTAATGATGATAATGATAATACAAATGATGGGTTTAAAGGGGAAATAGGAGATATATGCCTATTAGATCATTTCTTAAATTTAAATGAAGTGTATGAATTATATTCGAAAAAATCAAATCTGAATATCAACACTTTTAATACCATTGAATTGTCAAACAATAATTCAATTGATAAGATTTTGATATTTTTAAATCCTGAAATGTTTTGTGGTAAAAGTTTTATTAAAATACCCTATTCTAGTGATAATATAATAATTATTAAAATTAAAAATTTGACTATTTTGAAAAAAACACAATTATCAAATATTTTGCCGTGTATTGGTGGATTAAAATTATTTTTACCAATTTTTGAAATTATTTCCTTTGGTGATTCCGATGAAAAAAAAGGCTCGATATTAAATAAATTATTTCAAATAATTATAAACTTTCTCTTATCTAGTTATAAATTACGTTTTGAGGCCATCAAAATTAATTTATTTCAACTACTTGCATTGTTGTTTAAAAAAATTAATCCGATATTTATTACTTCAAAAATATTTCAAATCATGACTCATTTTTTAGTCAAATTGAAGAATTTTCAATTAAAAAATATATTGATTAAAGATTTTTTATTAGACTTTGAAATCTGGATTTATTGTAATTTCAGAGTTCAAGAGTTTATAATAAAATCATTGAATACAATTTTTTTTGATTTGTTAGAGCATGAAAATTTTCAATTTAATTGGTTTAATCAAAAATTTTTAATTTCCTTATTAAGAAATTACTATTGGCTGTTTGAAGAAACTTTATCATTAAGTAATGCAGAAAATAGAATTGAACGAATAGATGGGCTATTGATTAAAAAAAGATTACCCTTTGACCAATTGAAAAAAATGTATTCCAGTCTATTGAATTGTTTAAATCCAATATTTTTTGATAGTTTAAATTTAAAAAAAAATAACAATAAAGTTAATATATTACCGATTTTCAATTATTGTATCACTACAGAATATGATGAGCACAAAATTATTATTTTTAAAGAGATTATCAAAATAATTGAAAGAAAAATCAATAATCATTATCAATATTCAAATTTTACAAATAAATTATTATATTTTTTCAATAATAGTTTAAATGAAAAGGTGATTACGAATCTCATAAAACTTTTTGGTTTAATTATTAAGACGGCGTATTTGAATAATAATGATAATAATGATGATGATAATATTAAATTAATCAATTTTGATAAAGATGATGAGAATGTCTATAATGTGAATGATAACGTTGAATATAATAATCAAAATAATGAAGTTAATAATGAGAGTCAAAAGGATAGCAGGAATCAAAATATGAAAATAGGGATCGGGAATGAGAATGGCGAGGAAATGAAAGCTATACCATTTGATTTAATCATTATGTTTTTATCAAAGCTGTTTAATAATAACAAAATATATTTCTCTGAAAAAATTTCAAAATCTTTATTATATTTTTTCAAAAATAAAGATATGAATGCCAACACAAACCACCAAATTAATAAAAAATTATTAAAATTGGACAAATTTAAAAATGAAAAGGTTATTAATTTCTTATTAAATAATTTGTATAATGAAAACGAAATAAATGAAATTATTAATAGTAATTTAAAAAATCCTTTAATATTGTTTTTAATTATTAATTTAATACCGAATCAAAGTTCTTTAATAACATTAAAATTAATGACAAAAATATTTTTAATTTTTGAAAAAAATAATAAAATTTTAAATTCATTTTTAAAAATTAATAACTGGCCATTAATTTTATTAAGAAAATTAAATAATCATTTATTTGATAATGAAACAGATCGTGATAATAATATTAATAATGGAAAAAACGATAAGAATGAAAATGATAATGCTGAAAGCAATGATGATGAAAAAAATGATAAGAATAAAAACGATAATGATGAAAAAAATGACAAGAATGAAAATGATAATGATGGAAAAAATGATAATGATGAAAGCAATGATGATGAAAAAAATGATAATGATAAAAATGATGATGATAATAATAATAAAAATGTGAATGATGAGAACGATAATAATAATATTAATGACGATGAAAAAAATGACAAGAACGAAAATGATAATGATGAAAAAAATGATAATGATGAAAAAAATGATAATGATGATAGCATTGATAAAGAATTTGTTATTAATAAACAAATGAATTTTATAATTTTTTCTATTATGAAAAATTTAATTATTTATTCTTTATTTAATAAAAAAGATGGCTGGAAAATTTTTCTATCATTTTATTCTTTATTAGAATTAAATTATAAGAAATTTAATTTAAATAAGAAATATATTTATTCAAAATTAAGTATAATAATTATCTCGGATTTAATTAACAAGATTAATAATATTCCCTATAAATTCTTTTCAAATAAAAAATTTTATCAAGCAGATTTGGAGCATTTGGAATATTTTCAAAGCAATATTTTTATATTTATTCAAGTGGTATATACTAAATTAATCAATAATTCAATAACAATTACTTGTGAGCAATCTTTAAATTTCAAGTCTCAATCAAAATCTCGAATAGAAAGATTTAATAATATACAAGATATCAAAATTGCTTGTAAATTAATAACTTTAATAAATCAATTAATCAATGAAAAAAAGCAAAAAAAAAAAACCAAAATTAAAAATCTATTATTAAAGGGCCAATTAATAAAAATTCAAAAGATTAATTTAGATTTGATCCAATTTATTTATTTGGAAAGTAATTCAAAATATTTAAATAAAATAATTATTGAACAAAATAATTTTTTAATCAAAATAATCCCTATTAATACTGATATTGAAAATATTACTAATATTATTAATCACAATACTGACAATGACAGTGATAATAAACAAATTGAGAATAATAAAAATGATAGTAATTTAATAATTGAAAATTTTTCAAATAAAAATACAAATATTTTAGATATTGAGCAAATAACTGAATTTGAAAAAGAGGAAATTAAAAACGAAAATGACAATAATACAAATGACAAAAATCAGAATAATAGCAACAACAATAATAACGAGAATAAAGTAAAAAATAAAATCAAAATGGAAAATTATTCAAAAAATCAAAAAGAAATCTTATTTTTTTCATTAAATTCGTTAATTAATACTTTGTTTATTCTGAAAAATTCTCAAAATAATATAGCCGTTATCCAAAGTATTATTAAACAAATTAAACAAATTATATTAAATTATTACCAATTTTATCAAAAGGAATTAAAGGATGAAAGCAATCAAAACATGTTACCATTAGAGGCAAAGGATTCGATTTTTCTTAATCAAGATGTAGAATTAATTAAAAATTCAATCTTTGAGAATGAGAATTGGAAATATATAATAGAAAATAAATGGTCTCTATTGGAAAGGCAACTAATTAAAAACTTGATAAAAATCAACGATAAGGCAATTAATTTCATAAAATCTAATCTTAATCTTACATTCAAACTCTTAGATAAGGAAAATAATTTGGTTGATCAATTTTTAATGGAAAAGGAGAATGTCATCAATCAAAGTATCCAAGATTTAAAAATATATGAAATGCAAAATGCGGCACAAAGCATGCAAGAAATTTCCCAACGGAAAAAAATAATTTTAAATCAGTGGCTCAATGTCGTAACAAAATTAATCAATGAAAACCCATTATTTTATAATTTAAAAAACAAAGAATTTAATTGGAAACTTTGCAAATCTGAAGATAAGTACAGAAGAAGAATGCTATTAAAAAAATCCTTTAAGATCACCAGATACGAAGAAGCGTCAATAAAACGGGATTACGGGATTAAAAGTGCAAAGGAATTAAAATTAAAGGAATTGGAGGAACGGAGGGGGATTGAAATCAAAAATAAATTGGATCGGAATAAATTTCTTAAATTGCAGTTACTGTTAAAAGAGCAAATGGTCAATCTCAAGGATAACAATAATTTAATTAATGGAAGCACCTTTGATAATGATATGAATAAGAACATGAACATCAATGATAGCAATCATATCGGGAAGATAGGCTTTAATAATTTGAAGGATTCTGGTTCCATGAAGAAGGTTATTTTTTCCTCTGCCTGTACGCTGATATCAACAAGCGGCGTTAAGCATGGTATTTTGGTCTTAACTAATAAAACATTAGAATTTGATCCACAGGAGATCGAATCCTTTATTAAAAATGATCAAAGAGATTTGTTGGAACGACCAAAACGAAAATGTTGGCTATTAAAAGAAATTTTGGAAATTCGGACGAGAAACTATTATTTTAACCCATCTGCAATTGAAATTTTTTTAATGAATCGAAAAAATTATTTTATTAATTTTGACCGCAAAGATCGCAAAAAAATGCTAAAAATTTTTTTAGACTTGAAACCAAAAAATTTAAAATATTTCGATCTTGGCGAAAGGCCCCAGGAGTTGTTTAAAAAAACCAATTACGTGAAGCTGTGGCAAAGTGGCAACATTTCAAATTTCCAATACTTGATGATGCTAAACACTTACGCAGGCCGGACTTATAACGATCTAAGCCAATATCCAATTTTCCCCTGGATTTTGTCTGACTACGAAAGCCAGTCTTTAGATTTGAACGACCCCAAGAATTATAGAGACCTGTCAAGGCCCATAGGGGTGATCAATGAAAAGAATGTTGAAATTATTAAATCCAAATTTGAATCAATACAGCTCAGCGACGAGGAAATACTGCCATTCCATCACGGCTCCCATTACAGTGTCTCGGCGGGCGTAATGCATTTTTTGATACGATTGGAGCCATTCACCACAAAGGAAATACTATTCCACGATTGCAGATTTGACAACCCGGACCGTATTTTTAACTCCATAAGCGGGATCTGGAAACAGATAACGACAACCTTAACTTATGTTCGCGAGTTGATCCCCGAATTCTTTTATTTACCAGAGCTTTTCCTTAATCAGAACAATTTGAATTTAGGGAAAAGGAAATCAGACCAACGCCATGTATCAAATGTCGAACTTCCAAAATGGTGCAATAACGACCCCCACGAATTTATAAGAATACATAGACAGGCATTGGAAAGCGATTACGTGAGCGAGCATTTAAATGAATGGATTGATCTGATTTTTGGTTATAAGCAAAGAGGTAAGGCAGCAGAAGAGGCACTGAATGTGTTTTATTATTTAACTTATCAGGATAAAGCTAATTTGGAAAAAATTACAGATTTAAAACAGCAATTATCAATACGTACACAAATACAACATTATGGACAATGCCCCAATCAATTGTTTAATAAACCTCATCCGAAGCGTTTTTCCAATTCTTCAAATTTAAACTTACATTCTTCAAATTTAAATTTACATTCTTCATCGCAGATGTTAAATATTAATATTGATAATGCTAATGATGAAGATGAAGATGAAAATAAAGACAAAGAAAAAGAAAAAGATAGCAGCAATAGTGATGGCGGTGGGGATGATGAGAAAGAGGGCGGTGATGAGAAAGAGGAGAAAGAGGAGAAAGAGGAAAAAGACGATGACGATGATGAGGATAATGATGATGATGATCCGGAAGATGATGATCAGGTAAAAGAGAAACCAAATAAATTAATTATTAATAAAATGCTATTGTTTAATTCTAAAAATGTTTCCAAATATCCAATTAAATTCATTAAACTCTATAAGCCAAAAAATGAATCAAAAAATTTAATTCATAATTTTTCCAATATTAATAATTATAATTTGTTTACAATAGATAATTTAAGAAAATTTTCTCTTTATAATTTACAATTTATAAACAAAAATGTAAAAAATTACGAAAGTGGAACGGAAACTATTAAAAATATAAATAATAATAAACAAATGGAGAAGATTAATCATGACAACACTAATATTAATATGGTTAATGATAACAAAGAAAATGAAAAATTTTCAAGCGTTCCTTCGGGTTACAGCATCAATTTAGAAAAAATTGAAGAAATTAAAAAAAATAAAATTGGTATTTCTTTAGATTCTTGGGTTGGTAATATCCAAAATTGTTATTCAATTTCAAAAGATGGGAAAATTTTATTTACCTGTGGGTATTGGAATAACATCATATTGGTCCATTCTTTAGAAACAGGTGAGCTTTTGCAAAGTGTAATGGCACACCAAGACGTTGTTACCTGTTTAACACAAGAAAAAAATATTTTGGTTACGGGATCATTAGATACCACGATAAGAATTTGGAACCTCCAACTTAAAAGCGGTTTAATTATTGTAGAATCGCAATATGTGCTAGCTAGTATTGGAGAAGAAATTATTAGTTTGGATATAAACACTTTCTATGACTTGATCGTTGCGGGTACAATCGACGGTACATTAATTATTGCAACGCTATCTGACAAAAAAATAATCAACACTATCAATTTTAATGGTTCAATCCCCTTTGTCAAAATAACAAAAGACGGTAAAATCCTTACTTTAACAACGATAGATAATTTAATTAGGCTGCATTCTTTGAACGGTAAGGTATTAAAAACAATTAAGCTCAATGATTGCAGAGTCGATCTCTTCCTTTTCAATCTCAATAAAAATACTGCTTTAAATAAGAATTTTTTTTATACCTTTTCCCACAATAATAATATTTTGAATATATGGGATTATTTTTCTTTTAAATTAAGAAAATCTTATCATATTCAAAGACCAATAACTTCTCTAGCTGTGTCACCAGATAATCAATTTTTAATTTGTGGTTTGCAAAATGGTGATATCTTATCAACAAAATTGCAAAATTAATTTCTTTTTTTTTTTTTTTTTATTTTTCTTTAAATACAAGAAATTCAATAAATAAAATAGTTTTGATACATTTAAAGTTTTTTGTGCAAATTGGATCTTTGTTTATATTTCAAATATATATGTTATTTTTTATGAAAAAAATAAAAAAGTAAATTTTTAAATTTTAAAAGTTTGAATGCTTTTTTTGAAATTAAAAATAATTTTATCATTAAAATGAATAAATTTTTATTTTATATTTTTTATTATTTTGAAATCAGTAGAAAAGAATTGTTTTTAATTATATTTATGCAATTTTTTTGATTTTGGATTTATTAAAATAATTCTTTACAAATATTTTTTTTTTTTTAATGATAAAATTTAAAATATGGTGGGTAGTATTTTTTTGAAACTTTTGAATGTATTAATTTAAATTCCAAAAATTTAAACACTGTTCCGACAGTTGAAAGAATTATAAGAATACTGAATTTTACCTTTAATTTAGGAAATAATTTTGATTTTACACAAATTATTTCTATTTTTTGTCTATTTGGATATTTTGTTTGCATTTCCTTTTTTCCAGTTACTTAATCTGTTTCATTTGATAGTGAAAATTTTTTTAAATGGTTGATAGAAGATTGGTGTTGAATTTAGAAAAATAGAAAAATCACATACAATTAGTTCAGGTATCTTATTATTTGATTGATATATAATTGTTGGTGAAATTTTAACAAATTTACCAATACAAATTTTTATTCTCGCTCTTTTCATCATTTTGGATACCTGGTTTTTTTTTTATTATTTTGTATTTTTTTTTTATTTGGATGAAAATATTTATTATCTAAAATATTACAACTAGGTTATTTAAATGTGGATTTATATTATGTTTGGAAAAATATACTTGGAATTTATTTTTTTTTTTTTGATTTTTTGATTTTATGTGGGTCCAAATTATTCGAATGGATTTAGTTTAAGGAATTTCTATCATTAAAAAAAAAATTTTTTGGGAAATATATTAATTTTTAATTGGATGTAGGAGTGAAATATATCCATTTTTTATCAAATGAGCAATAGAATTAAAAATAAAATTAAAAACAAATATTTTTTTTTTTTTTTTTGTAGAATTAGGGACGATTGTTTGAATAGAAAAATATTAAGAAGCTATTTTTGGAGATTTTTGTCGACAAAATCTATAATTAGAGATATCAGGTTTCCAGTTTTGCAAAACAAAATTATATCCTGCTTACCCAAAAAAGAATTTATTGGGGGTTTTTTTGTTATAGTTATAACGTATACTATTTTATAAACCATAATATATATTTTCTGTAAATTAAATATAAAAGAAAAATTTTCATTAATTTTCTGAACAAAGGTAAGAAAAAACGAAAGAAAAAGAAGAGAAAAAAGAGAGAAAAAAAAAATAAAATAAAATAAAATAAAATAAAAATTTTATTGAAAAAAGGTTTTTACTGAGTTATTGGTTGTTTGGTTTTACTTCAGTTATTCCTACAATTTCTTAAAAAATGATTATGTACCATCTTGCTGGGTAATAATGAATTTAGTCAAAGTTAATTCGAAATAAACATAATTTTAGCATACTCATCAAAAGTTAATCATTACAAAAAGAAATTAAAAAATTAGTAAACAACTTAAAACTGTTAATACAATTTCTTTCTATGAATGGTTTACCTTCAAGATAAATCTCACATAGATATATCATTTTTCTTTTTCTCCAATTTTTTAATTCAAAAGATTTTAAAAAATAATCAAGGAAACAAAAAGACTAGAAACCCTATAAAATGAATTAAATAATAATAATAAAATCTATAATTTATTGATATCATGTGAAATATTTGAAATTTCTCTTTCTTTCTATTGTGAAATTTTAGTATTAATTATAACTGAAAATATCATTATTATTTATTTTTGATTATACAATTCTTTATATTTCTAAATAACTTTCAAAAATGAATTTAACTCCGAAATATCTTTTAATGGATCTAATTAAGAATTGGTTAAGGTATTTATTTAGATACTTCTTGCAAAATATTTGTTGATCGGATTGGATATGTTTGATATTAAAAGAATTTATTTTTCTATTAATTTTGAAAAAATAATATAACTATGGATCTTACCACAACTATATATAAATCATTTTTACTATTTCTTTTTGCATTGAAATTTCTTCAAAATGTTGTTTTTTACTTGTACAAATCATTCTTTTTCTTTGGGTTGAAACTTATTTATTATTTTTATTTTTTTTTATTTTGAGAATACTTTCCTTTTAATTTAGTTTTTGAAATTTCAATTTTTATATTTGTTTATTTTGATAAATAATATTTTAAAACATAATGTTGGAATTAAATTTATAAAAATAGGTCTATTCAAATAATAAAAATATTAATGGGTGGTATAATTCCTTATTAATAATTTGTTAATTCCTATTCAAATTAAGAAGATTAGATACTTAAGAAGATATATATTATATATAGATATAGATATAGATAGTTATTGATATTTTTTTTTTCAAAAGATCAGCATACATTTTTTTTCCGAGCGATAAACTGCCTCTCAAAAAAATATATGTGATATTTTGAAAAAAAAAAATCAAGAACTGCTGTTATTTTCTTCAAGTGAATTTTTGGGAAAAAATATGAAAAATGTTGCTATATTTTTCAGATCAACATCACTGAATATATGTGATAATTATTCCTAAAGTGTCTTACATTGAAACAACCATTGGTTTTTGAGGAAGAAAAAAAATAGCAACATTTATCAAAAATTTTAAGAGATAAATTTGAAATGAAAATATAGCAACGATCATTTAGAAATGGTTAATTGGAACCATTTTGAGGAACTTAATTTGGAATGAAAAAACTTGAAAATTCTTCTATCCCAAAATATCAGATCGAATAATAAATAAAAATATTGATAGTATTTTTAAACCCTTTATTTTGACATGTAGAAACAACCATGTCATTTTTAAAACTTGAAATTATTATACTTTTTTGGTTAAAAATTTTGGATAACAATCACAAACACTAAAAAATAAAAAAAAGAAATGAAATGTTTTTTTTTAAATTTCTTTTTCTTTTTTCTAATTTCTATCAAAAAATAACAATAGATATATATATAATTAGAAAATATCCCTCGATTGGAATTTTTTAGTTTTTCTTGATTTTAACAAGTTTATTTGGAAAGGTGAATTTTCTTGATTGGTTCGAAAAAAAAAAAAAGAAATAATTTGTTCAAAAACATACACCGGTTCGGGTCTATTTTTTGGTTTACTCTTTTATTAATTTCTATTATTTGTTTAGACATATTTCTAGATTCGAATAATAATTTAATAAAACCAAAAATTAAAACAAAAAAAAATTTCAAAAAAATCAAAAATTGAAAGATTCAACTCTGAATAAGTTTTCTTCTTTTCATAAAAAGAGCAGTGAGTGGTATTTTGATTTTAAAGTTTCAATATATGATGGCACTCAAAAAATATTTTTCAGTAATGTTCATAAAATTAAAATTTTTCAATAATGTAAAAATTTACCAACTTCCTTGATATAAATGTAAAATGATTCTTTCAAATAACTTTGTTTTTTTTAAAAAAAAACATTTTTTTATACAAATTAACTTTTTGAAATTAAATTTGAAAAAAAAAAAAAAAAGTTAACATTTTCATTCTTTTGTTTCAAATAGAAACAACACAACAACAAAAATAATAATAATAATTGAAAAGAATATATATATATTAATTTTTATTTTATTCTAAATAATATATATTATAAAAAAAAAGGAGGGGGGGATGGATTATAATGATCAATGTTCAAATCTTGAAAAAAAAATATGAATAAAAATATATAATTTTTTTTTTCTTATTTTTTTGACTTTTTTTTATTTTGAAAATTTTTTCTTCTTTTTTTGAAATTAGTTTTTTTCTTATTTTGTTTCTTATTATTTTTATTCAATGATAAAGGTTTGAATAGAATAAAATTTTTTTTAATTTTATTAAAATTCGTCGATAATATCCCTTTTTTCGACATTTTTTCTTGAGACAGAAACAGATCTGCTTGTCTAAGATCTGATGGAGGGAATTTTATTGATAAACGGAGTTTTTGTATTTTCTTATTATTTGCTTTAATTTTTTCTAAAAGAGGGTTCACCATCTGTATCCATCGAACGATTGTGCATTCTTTAACAAATTTATTTAAAATGGTCAGAGCTGGTGCAGATATTTCGATAAAGGCGATTTCATAAGAATTCAATTCAAGGAATTGATAAATAAAATAAAAAGTGGTTACAAAGACTGATTCCAAATAATTATAATTTAAATAATCCATATTTTCACATTTCAAATTTTTTTCAAAAGAAAAATCTTGAAAAAACATTTTCTTTTGATTTGGCCCGCTAAGGATTTCTCGAATGCCAAGAATTGAACATAAATGAGTTAAAATTGGGAGATAAATTCTCAAATCTTGGGAAATAATTAGCGACAATTGAAGTAATCTTAATTTGAAGGGGAGAAAGGTTTTCGAGCTGGTGATGTGTATAAAGGAAAGTAAGGTTCTGACTGTAGCTGGGATTAAATTTTTTGAATCGTAAGGATTTTCGCAAATAAATTTGATCACCAGGCCAAATTTGTTGTAATTGTCTTTCGTGCATATAAGCCCAGCAAGATCGTCCATGTCCAGATTTTCAAAATCGTTGATTCGATCACACAGCTTTTCAATCGCTCGTATGCGGATTTGGATTGTGAAAATAATTAAATAAATCCAATGGAAGGACGCCTGTTGATCTAAGGAAAAGAGATCCAGAATGCATTCATAATAAAATAATCGATCGCTATCTGTTGGTTCATAACTACATGAAGATCTTCCACAAAAGTCTTTAAGTACTTGTTCGAAACAATCGTCGAGATAGGGCAAGGGGTATTTGATTGACAATTTTCTTAAAATCATATAGCATATTTTTTTGTTAGTCGTTGTATGCAGTGTTTGATTATTTAGGGTTAGCCTTGTTGAGGTAATTCGTGTTAGCAGTTGTATTGTCGTTTTTGAATAAGCAAAATAGAGCAAAATAGTGTTATGGATTGTTTTTAAAAGTTCATTTAATTCATCAGCATCAGTGCACGAATTTAATAAAAATAAGACACTTGAGGCGTAAGTCATGACCAATAATTTATTTTCTTTTGTTAGCTTTTTGATCTTTAATGATTTGTAATCAGTTTTTTCTTCATATTTTGTCCACCTTTCACAATCGACAGCAAGGGTTTGGTTGAGTTGTTTTGAAATGGCCTTGATTAAATAATTCCTATAAGGCCGTGCTGTTTTGATTCCTCCTTTAAATTCATATTTCAGATCCCCATTATTATTGTTCCTTTTATTCATTATTGAAGAGCAAAGACACGCTGAGTGATAGATTTCCAAAATTGGTATTAATTCTTCACGACTTAACTCACTTTTTAATTGTTCCTTCAGTAATGGGAGATCCTTTAACAAAAGTGTGGTTGTGTATTCTTCTTCTTCTTGAGATCCCTCATCTTTTTTGTTGTTCAATTTCTTTAAAGAACTGTTTTCTCCAATTAAGATGGACTGTTCTTTTGCAGTTAATGGGGTTTGCTTTTCTTTTGCAATCCTTAGCCCATATTTGTTAATTAATTGATAAAGTTCACTGTTCGATGATTTTAAATGTTTTAATGAAGAAAAGGTTTCTTCAAATTGGTCACTTAATTCGTTTGAATAAAGAGTTGAGGCAATGTTTCTTTTCATTTTTGTTTTGGTTTTTTTTTTTTGTGTGCTTTTTTCAGAAGCAAAGATTGTTGAAAAGTAACAAAAAAGAAAAAATAAAAAACAAGATTGGCTTTGGAACTTTTTCAAGTTTGTGAAGGGAAAACGGTACCAACATTACATTAGAAGTTTATCTGTTTTTTGGTTTTTTTGGTTAAAATACAGGATTGTCAAAATAGAATCAACAAGAAGTCGATTAATTTTAATTACGTAATTTGAATCAATTATTTTTTGGGATCATTTTTTTTTTTAGATTTTTTTTTTATCTTCTTGTCTAATCAAAAGATATTTATTAATATTGTTTAATTTCCATAATATTACTTACACTATTCTTAAATATAAGTTTTTTTTCATCAGTTTGAGTCTATCTTCATGATTAAACAAAACTGATCTCTTAAATTAATAAATAAAAAATTAAAAAAAAAGAGTATTTAAATTATCAGATCACCAACCTAACCTAACCTAACCGAACCTAAATCAATTCAATAACAAATTGCCTTACTGTTGTTCAACGTGCCATAAGAACTTCCTTTCAATACAATTATTTGATCCGTATACAAGAGTGTCTCAGCATCTAAATCAGAGACAATTTTCACTTCTTTGTCTCGCAAAATGTGTTGTTTTACCAAAGTTCATTATTATTTGGTTTTTCTTCCTTTCAATAAAATAAAACCTGACTAATTTGAAAACCCAAATTGTCTCTTTTGTTTGTGGTGGAAATTCTGGATCAAAACGATTTTTGTATTCACCCTAATAAAAAATTTTTTTTATAACATCCATATAATATTTTTATCACAGATTTTCCTTTTGTATGATGATTTTTTCAATATTTTTTTCCAAAAATATTCTTATAACAGTCTTATAAAAGTTTAGAAATATTATAACACATTTTAATACAAACATTTAGGTTGTAAAAGTTTTTATACTAAAAGTTTATAACATTTTAAACATTTATAACACCTTTTAAACATGTTTATAACATGTTCTTAAAAACTTTTTTTATTAGGGAATTGCTCTCTAATTTTATCTTCAGCGGATATTACTTTTATGACTAAAAAAATATTTGAGACAAAGGATCTTGTTAAAATTTTATGCTTTTTCTTGAAAATTTTCCAAAATCAAATTTCCTCTTGGTTTGGTTACTTTCCACCTTATTTTAAAATACCAGGTAGTTTAGTGCAATTATTTAAATACATTCATATATAAAGTGGAAAGTAATAGAACTAAGGGGTAAACTAAAATGAATTCTTAATTACACCAGTGTTTTTTGTTATTCTCAAAAAGATTTTTGTAAAATAAAAGATTTTGATCAATAAATAATGATATATTTTTCTTTTTCAAATTTGGTCATATTTCAAAATTGATCAAATTCAATTCTTTTTCATATTTTGGAAGACTTTCTTGATTATTACTATTGTTATGATGGTTTTTAATTGTTTTTTATTCTTGTGGGAGTAAAAATAAAAAAGATTATTTTGTGATTGGTAGTATTTTATTAATTAAATTGTAGAATATTTCCAAATCTTGAAATCATCAATACTAAATATTTGAAAAAATTTGATGGAAAATCAATTTTAATACAAAAAGTTAAGTGGAAATTTTTTTCCGCTTTAAAACAAGTTTCTAAGTCAATTGGTCTCTTAATTATTTAATTTTCAAAATCCTTCCCAAAATTTTCTAGTATACCATTCAAACCTCCCAAGTATACTCTAACATACTCTAACCTACCCTAACATACCTTTACATACCAGTAAAAGTTGTTTTAAAAGCATACAGTCAATTTATTTCAATGAAATTGACTGTTTTGAAAAAAATGAGAATTTGACCAAATTTGTAATTTAATAATTTTCCCATAAATAATATTCATAAAATCTCAAAACCAAAAAGAAAACAAGAACAATTTGGAATATTTTGACTTTCCTTTACTTAATTCATAAAAATATTTACAAAATTTAAATGATTGTTATATTAACGAACAGGCTTTATTTCAACACTCAGAGAACATAAAAAATGGATAATCCTAAGGAACTATCAACTCTGAGATATGTTCCATTCCTAAAAGTAAATTGGGTGCTTATGTTCACAAGTTTACAGTTAAACTTGATAAATACACCCATTTAGAAGCTTTATAGAAATAAATTATGATTTTTTTAAGAATTTATTTTTTATAATTAATTTCTAGTATAAAAATTTATTTTTTTAAGGATAATTTAGTTAATTAAAATTTACCGTTTAGTGTATTCATGTTTGGTTTTTGATGTTGATAAATCTTATAAAATAGCACTCAATTAGATATAAGCCAAATTTCAAAATTAGGGGAAAACTTTTTTATTATTATTTTAATCTTTTTACATTTGTCTTTCAGAAAATAAAATGATTACTCTATATTTTTATTTATTTATCTATATTGGTTATTAACTCTAAAAATTTTAGTAAAATACATTATTATTATTAAAAAAAAAAATAATTAAACAAATTTTTTTCCGATGATTAATCTGCCCCTGTTTTTGAAATTTAGCTTACAAAGAAAAAATTGAAATTATTTCTAAAATAAGTAATTCTTAGTGTTAAAAAATGATAAAGAGGATACAAAAAAAAGTAAATTTGGAGTAAAATTATGGTTACAAGAACTTTTTAAACGCTCTGCACCTTTAAGAATTTCTATATTTTTATTATTTTTTTCATTTATTGGTTTGGCTGAGAAAGTTTTAAGGTTTACAATCCCTGAAACTGGAAAAAAGATTATCTTGTATTGGGTGTGTCAACTTGTTATTTTGGTTCTTGGCTGATCAATCCACAACTAAGTTTGGTTCGTATAGGTGGTTGAAAAATGCTATTTTTGTTATTTTATTTTTAATTTTTCCGAAATCCAGATTGATGAGTCTAAGATTAATTAATTGGAAGGTATTGAATTGAAAGTGTTAATTTTTGGGTTGTCAATTGAAATTATCATTTTCCTTTTACAGAGTTAGGAGTAAATAAAAAAAATTTTTGTTATAAGCATCAAATAATACAAAGCGTAAATAAAAATTTCAACGTAGAAAACAAAAAATTCAATTACTAATTAAATATCTTCCAATTAATTAATCTTAGACTCATCAATCGGGATTTCGGAAAAATTAAAAATAAAATCACAAAAATAGCCTTTTTCAACCACCTATACGATCCAAACTTAGTTGTGGATTGATCAGCCAAGAACCAAAATAACAAGTTGACACACCCAATACAAGATAATCTTTTTTCCAGTTTCAGGGATTGTAAACCTTAAATATTGTTTTAAAAAATGTACTAGAATGGATGAGATATAAATGTATGATGTTGTTGATTGCCTTATACTTGGAAACAAAAGACATGGAAAAAATAATAAATAATACCTAGGAAAAAAGTGGTTCAAAATTTAAAAGTTTTGGTTTGATCATGGTCAAATAAGACTGGGTGGGTTTAGAGAATAAATGAATATAAAAGAAAGTTATTATAGTTATGTGTCATATTTTCTGAGTCACTATGGGGTTATACTAATCTTCGATTTTTTTTCATATTTTTTCTTTATTTTATCAAGTCTTTGATTCTAATTTTTATTTAAGAATACTAAATTAATTTTAAAATATCACAATGATCGTTTGTACATTCTTTGAATTAAATCCTAAAGATTTTTAACCCTTCAAATGTTTTTATTAAACTGGTAAATTGATTTACTGGTACGAAATGATGGAAAAAAAAATGATAAAAAAAAAGGTAAAGTTAAAAAATTAACAGAATAATCACAAAACAATTTTCTGAAATTTGGAAAGAATTATAATTTTTTGAAAATATTAAAATCATTTTTACATTTTTTTGGTTTGTTTTTTTATTTCTTTTTCTATATATGCACTATTTTTTGTTAGATCAATTTTTTTTTTGAATAATTTACATTTATTTAAATCTGAATTATTTTAGATTAATTAACTCAAATAAAATCTGTTGAAAGTATCTGTTGTTTGATGGTCAATAATTGTTAATAAAATTTCCATCAATTTCTAATTTAGCAATGTATTTTTTGTTGTGATATCTTTTCAAATTGTTTAATAGTGGATATTTTTTTTTATTAGAATTATTTATTTATTGTTTTATGAGTATTATGTATTATTCATAATTGTTAAATTTTGAAACAGTTAAAGATTCCAATTTTAGTATTTCTTTTACAATATATTTATAAAGATTTTTTTTTCAAAAAATTGAATTTTTCTGTGTTAAAAATTTTGAATTGGGGTTTCATTTGTTATTTAAACCATTTCAATGGGCACCTCTTGTAAAATTTTTTTCCTCGTATTTTGAAAATGGCTTGTATTAAAAAATACACATGAAATGAACATAATCAGACTTCAAAAAAGTATTACAAAAAAAGGTATCTATTGGATCAAAGTAATATATATTTTAAATCAATAAGTTAAAATAATTCAAAACAAATTGAAATTTTTTCACAATACATATTTATTTATTTAATGAAAGGAGCAATTAACGAAAATTATATCAAATATAAAAAGGATAGAAGAAAATAATAAAATAAATATATTTATCAAAAATAATAATATCCTTTACCTTTCGATATTAAAAATTTATATACTGTTATTAGGTTTTCCAGGTTTTGAAATAAATCAATAAAATGTTTTTTTTTTCTATCGTTAGTTAAAATTCTGGAAAAATGATGTTAGCTTATAATGATTTTTCTGTTTATTTCGAAAATCAATGGATTTAAAAAATTAAAAAAGAAAATATCCAGAAAATTTGGGTAGTTGACTACCCTCAAAGATACTTCTTCTGAATTACAGAATTATCAAAATACGATAGAAATATTATCGATTACAGAAAAAAATTCCACTATCTATTATTATTAATTGATATTTTGGATTGTTTTTTTTTTTTAATTTAAAAGTAAGCTATATTTCAAAAATATGGGTAGATTTTTCATAATAAAAAAAAGTTGTTTAATTGTTTATTTTTTTTTTATAATAATGTTTTACGAAAGCTTTTAGAGATAATAACCAATATTGATTAATAAATAAAAATATAGTGTAATCATTTTATTTTTTGAAAGGCAAATGAAAAAAAAAAATAATAATAATAATAAAGTTTTCCCCTAATTTTGAAATTTAGCTTATTTGGTAAAATCTAAGATTTGGCTCAATTCTTTTAAATTATAAAAAACTAGATACTATCTCCGAAGAGTATGGGTACTATGTATCCAAGATTTATATATATATATATATATGAATCTATTATGATTTTAAGTATTTTTTGTTTTCAATTTTTAATTATTACTTTTTCTTTATTACCTTAAGTTTTCTAATATTAATAAATTTAATAAAAAACTCCGACAATAACAATAAATTTCATAATTTTGATTAGTCATATTAAAGAGTTTCTGTGTATTTTTTCAAAGGATCACTTTTTCATATGGTTTCTTTCTCGATTTTTTAATAATTTTTTTTTTCATTTAATTCTGAAAATTTTATACCCTTCACAGTATCAAATGAAAAGATTTAAATTTATTCACGTTTCTAACTCTAAACCTTCCTTTTAGAAAAAAATTTTCAAAAAAAAATTATTTTATTCTTCTTCCATAAAATCAAAAAATAAATTGTTATATTGTACCAAACCTCTAATATTAGATCACTAGAAAAAAAAAAAGAATTTTTTGATTGAATTTCAAAGCAAAAAAAAATATTCATGTGAAGAGCAAACACAAAATCATCCAAATTGATGTTAAGATGATTAAAACGAAAATCTTGGAAAGAAAAACTACAAATTTTTGTTTCTTTCGAGTAACCATAAATTTTTTTCAAAATAATATAAAAACTGTGTGTGTATTATTAACTATTGAAAACTGCGAGATTCTAATAAAAATCACACTTAAACAAGAAATAAGTAGATATTAATCATTTAAAAAAAATCATTTGATTTTTTGGAATAAAAAAAATAAGCATTTTTGGTTTTTTTCGAAAAAGAATCAAAATGTGAACTCTCAAAAATAATAAAACAAAAAAAAAAATATGATTGTTAAAATCCTCATGATTATTATTTTTTAATTAAAGAAAAAACCCACTTTCACAAGAAAGTATGTTTTTTTTTTTCATCCACCTCAGAATATGTGGATATGTTTCCCGATTTCTCAAGTAATAGAAAAAAAAAAAAGAAGAAGAAGAAGAAAAAGAAGAAAAAGAAGAAAAAGAAAAAGCAAAAAAAGAGTGAAATAAATAAAAGAAAAAAACTCAAAGATCCGATTTCTGGAGAAAAAAGAAAAAAAAAAAATCTCAAAAATAAAAAAAATTGGGAAAAAAAAAAAAAAATAAAAATCAAAAATAAAAAATAATTAAGTAGAGTGTTTTAAATAAGAAAATTATTTTATCCTTAAACTCTAGCTTAATTCCGTATAAAATAAAAATAAAATAAAAAATAACGTTTTCTAAAAGAAAATAAAAAATCAAAATAAAAATAAAAAATAAAAATAGGGATCAAAAAAAGCAATACATTCAGGCATTTCTCATATGACTTGAAGGTATTAATTGTTTTGATTCTCAGATGTGCTTTGAAAATTATTTCAGAATTGTTGATGAATTATTTTGTAAAAGTGATAGCCAAAGGGAAAAATTTTTATTGGGGCTATTATCTTGTTGTTGTGAAGCAAAAGAAGCTTTGTTAACTTGTTGATTAAGAAAAAATGGCTTTAATTTTAGGATTGCCTGAACTGCTTCTGTTTCCTTTTTTGATCTTCCTCTTAATAAGATCTCTTCATGTGTGAAATTGGTTTTATTGTGATTTTCGCGTGTGTCTGTAATTTGCATACAATTTTTCTTTGGTTGGAGATCGTCGTCGTCACCATCATCATCATCGTCATCGCTTGAACTGTCTGTTTCGATCAGGTCTTGGACATTGCTTTCGTGGGATAATGATAATGGGCTTGAGGGGAAAGATTCCATTTTGGGGGGTTGCACTTGTATGTTATCAAGGATTGTGGCTTTTGGTTGTTCAAATTGTGGAGTATTAGTGGCATTCTCCGTTTTGCTGAAGAGCGGATTGTCTTGTTTCTGTTGTTGAAATCTACGCCTGGACCTTCTTCGTTTAAATGGTAGTTCCTGTTGATTTTGAAGAGTTTTTGTTTTTGTTTTCTTTGTGATTCTTGTAATTGGTTGCTTTGCTGTTATGGTTTCAACTTTTATTTCTTCAGTTGTTTTGTTGTCCATGCAAAATTGTCCATTTTTTGAAGTCTTGTGATTAAGGACACTTTGGGTGTAATTTCTTAATTGTCGAAGATGTCTTCTTTTTTGGGTTAAGGAGGCTAAAAGTTCTCGGATTTCACTTTTTGAAGGGACTGTTTCATTATTATTATTATTATTGTTGGTGGTGGTGTTTTTTGTTAGTTTCGTTGAAAGCTGGTTCAAAGCAGTATTTAGTTTTTGTTGTGTTTCTTGTGGAATATTCTTTTTTTGTTCTATTTTTTTCATTAGCCTTTGACTTAAACAACTTAGGTGCTTTGTTAAAAGTTGTTTTGTTTTCTTTGCCTTGATAAGTTCAGAGAAATAGCTTGTAGTCTTGGGAAAAGTCACAGACTGCTCATAATTCCAATAAAAGTATCCTGTTGATTGATCTTCAAGAACCATTTTTAAACTTTTGTACACTGTTAAAACTAAGCTAACCCGTTGTCTTGGGAATTTTGTTTCGTTTTCAATTTGCTCACGTGTTTTTGGACCTTTTAAGAATCATATTTTTTGATTGATTAATTTTTGAAGATTAGCAAAGAGAAAAATAAATGAGAATTTTTTTTTTTATTTCCAAAGTTAAAATTTGATCAATTGAAAAAAAAAGTGGAAAAAAGTAAATTAGTTCTCAAAAATTCAAAAAGTGAAGCAAACAGTTCGAAAAAACATTTTTAAATCACTTTTTTTGATTTTCAAAGAAACAAAGAGAAATGAAAAATGATAAAATGAAAAACGAAAAAGCAAACCATTTTGAAGAATTTTATGAATTTTAAAACCAAGTATACCAATCGTACGATCTGGATGAGAAACCTTTTGTGGTGAAAATTTTGTTGATCTTTTTTTTGGTGGAAGGCGACGAACAGTCTTTTCGTTAATTTGCTTTTCAAAAAAAGGAGAAAAGGAGTATTTAGGATCCATAAAGAGTGCTCTCCAATGTGGATTTAAAAAATATTGGTTAGGGTGGGGGGTATGGTGGCTCCTTTGTCGTTTAATTTGGGTTGTGTTTGTGCCAATGTTTAAAACAGACTTTACAACAGTTTTGCTTTCAGATCGAAGAAACACAGAGTTTTGATTCATCAGAACTGTTACCAATTCTAAATGCTTTTTATGTGATCTTCTTTTTAATTTGCTCTTGGGAAATAATGCCCTTAAAAAGTACTTTTGCATTTTTTTTTCTCGGAAGATTTCGTTGTCGTCAATCGAACGAAAAAGGTAGTACCCAAATCCCCAGAACAAATCCCCAAAATTCAGAATTTCTTGATCAGTAATTTCCATCGCCTAAAAATTGTTGGTTTCTTTGCCTTGTATAATTTTGTAAAATTAAAATTGTTTCGGTTGTTGGTATTAGTCGGTAATAGTTTATTTATTTTGTTGGATTTAAAGTAGTGGTTAGAAGTCGCAATAAAAAAAAAAAATTAGAGAATAAAAAAAAGTAAACAAAAATGTAAGAAAATAAACAAATTAACAAAAAATAAATTCAATAATGACTAAAATAGATTTCAATTAAATTTCAGTTTTGTGATATACAATGTATTAAATTGCATAACTCTTAAAATAAATTATAAAAACAGTTAGAATAAAAGGAATTTTAAAAGGACTATTTTTGCAAAAATTTGGAATTTACCAGAAAAGCTCGAAAAAAGAGTTCGGTATTATTTAGAACCTGAGTAAATCTCACCGAAAACCCAATTTCAGAATTACCCTTTTCTGTAAAAAACGCAAAAAAAGTTTTTTAATTGATAATCTTCACATGTTTATTGATTTTGCTTTCTTCAAAGAGGTAGTTTTTTTCCTTGTCGTTTTGTCGTTCCTTTATCACAAAAGTGAACATGGTTTTCTTATTTGATTGTAAATTCCTAATGTTCTGTTTTTTTTCCAAAAAGAGAAAGGTTAGTTGAATCCAAAATAAATTGTTTTTAGGATTGAATAAACATTGATTATTGGAATAAAAAAGTAAAATTTAGTTTTTATAGTTTGTTCAATAACCCGTGTCGTCGTCCCTTTTTGTGTTTTTAAAAATTATTAGTGTTTTTTTGAAATAACTGTTGTTTTTTTTTTTTTAAATGTTTTTTTTTTTTTTTTAACTGTGGTTTTATGTTTTTATTTTGTGTTTTATGAAAAAATATAGTTCCGTTTAACCTTGCTTTCATATCAAACAATATGAACAATATTTCATTTTATCGAAATGTTTTTCTACAACCTTCAATTCCAGTCTCCTCATAAAAGAGATCTTATTCAACAAAATTTGAACAAACCAATACAAAATCCACAATAACCATATCTTTCAATTTGATTAATAACAAAAATAAACACTAAAAAGGATAAAACCAGTTTCTTAAAAACTTTTTGACTGAGAACTCGACATACTATCAAAAAAATGAGATATAAATTTTTCAAAGTTTTTTGATCAAGAAAAGAAAAAAAATTCATTTTAATTTACTTTTTTCCTCAAGTCAATCGTCTTCAAATCATGTCTTGTAATTGTTTGACTTTATTTATTTGTTTACATTCTTTTTTTTCCAATATTGGATGAGATATGAATCCAAAATGAAAGAATATTTCTTATTGAATCAAAAATTTAATTAGCAAATATTTTATTCTTATTAAAATTCTACAAGAACATTACCAATGACCAAATTATTTATAAATCAATTCATAACAACAATTTTCTTAATGAGAGGAAATTAAGCCACTAAAAAGCTCAATTTTCATTGCGTATGCCAAGATCTTTCAATTTTTCATTCAATTAGAAGATAAAATATTTCTTTGATACTTTGAAAAAAAATTTCTTTTATGACTTCGAGAAGGACAATATTATTAATAAGACAGACTTTTCTACTAAAAACAAAGACACTCTTGATAACTTTTCATTTCAACAACAATTAAAAACAAGTAAACAATAATAAAAAAGTCAGAAAACAACACTTAAAAACACTTTTTTAAAAAAACCACAATAAAGGTCGAAAAAAAAATATTTATTGAACTTGACACGGGTTATTGAACAAACTGTACTTGTATTGCAATTTGAAAAATTAAAAAATCTCTAATTTTGGTGCAACAGATTGGAAGAGGTTCTATTTGAAAAAATTATCTTAAAGTAACGCAACTACATACTAATATACCCCTTTTCGGTGACACACAAGTTCCAAAACTAATTATTATTCAAAATAGTAATTATAGTTTATCAAATTCTTCCAACTTTTAAGATTTTATGAAAACAAGCTTGATTTCTAAACATTCAGTTCTTGAAAGTACGGTAAAGTATTTGTGATATTAGAGAATTACCTGGAAGGCTTTGGACATTATCTTAAAGCTTTGTAAAGTATGGGGAGATATTTAACAGCGAATAGAAAAAGATCTTGGTTGACAAATTATATAGATTTTTTATTCCTAATTCCATTATCAACCCTTTTGGAAAGAGTCAGGAACAAATTTGGTTTCCTTTTTTTGTTTTTAGCAGGGAAATTTGCATGATTTATTTTACAACATCTTCTGATTTTAACAAAAGAATAAAGTTGTTTCCAAAAAGTGTGACAAAAAAAAATTTATAATGTAATCTATAAATAGGTCTAATGGGGTTTGTTGATCTGTTGTACACACCAATCTTAAAACTTTTTTGTCACACTTTATATCACTCTTCTTTAAAATAACACTACTTAATTCAGACCTATTAACAACATCAATTATTCAAATGCTATTGTTTAAAACTTCAAAATTAATTTACTCAATCTATCAGTTTTTTTGGTGAAGAACATTGAATTGCTTAATCAAGATGATTTTTTTTTAATGTGGTAATCAAACATAACTACAGTTATTGATGAATTATTTTTTCTATTTCCAACATTTTTTTTTTCCCAATTGTTTTTCCAAATCGAATGTATATTTTTCCTCAATTTAAGATACACTTCCAGGTTGTATACATTAACTACATATTTAATTTGTCAATGCTTTAAGACTGTTTTTTGTAAATTTCTTATTATTTGGAAAAATTATCACAAATTAAAAAATCAGTTATCAATAAATTTTAACTTTTTTGTTCTAAAAAAGATGTTTTTGCTATTCTATAATTTAAAAGTGGAAAAAAGATAAATTGATTATCTTAAAATTCTCAACCACTCAACCAATACTATTTGTTGCAAAATAAATGGAACAAAATTTTCATTCAACTTTCCAAATAAAGATTGTATAAATCATTATAAATTCCAAATTTTTCAATTCCATAAATAGCTTAAATTATAAGTACCAATTTAGAATTGGGTTCTTTGATGATTTTATTCTCATTCTTGGAAAGTTATTTTTTGGAAAGCTGAATGAAAATTTTGATCTCTTTATTTTACAATTAACAGTATCTTTCAAAACCACAATTTATCGAAATACAAAAAATTATTATCTTCAAAAAGGATGAAATCAGTCCAAATTCTAATAAATTAATTAATTGATAAAACAAAACTTTTATGAGTCTTTTTAATTTTTTGGTCTTGATTAAAATAAAAAGAATTTTCTTTTAGTTTTTTTTATAATTTTTATTTGAAAAAAAAGAATTCTTCCAAGAACCTTTGCTAAATTTTCAAAGTTAACACTAAAATGTAACAAAAAAAATTATTTTTTAATAATTCCAAACAAAAAAAATAAAAAAATTTTAAAATGAAAAAAAGTTTTTTTTAATTTACTTTTAATTTTTTAAAAAAAAATAGAAAATGATTTCAAACAATCTTAGTAAGGCTTCTGGATGTAAAAATTCTAAGACCAAGAGTTTGGGAGTTCTTTTTGATTGTAGTCAAATTTAACTTTCTTCAAAAGTTTGAGATCGGACTTACTGTTCTTGTTCCTATTAGAACCAATATTTTGGGAGTGTTGGTAACTTCTATTACAATTTCTAATTCTTGTTGAAGTTTTCCAATCTGTTTTGAAGGTTTTTTAAAGTCAATAGTTTGGGGGGAATTCCCCCCCTCTAAAATATAATCTTCTTTAAGAAGGTTTTGAATCTTTTCCCGTTGTGTGAAAGTATGTTATATATAAACTCTGTTTCAGTCAAAGGAACCCAAAATTTTTTTCCAATATCAAATATTTTATATAATTGACCTTTGAAGAAAAAATAAGAAATAAGCAGAATAATACACCCACCAAAGAATAGTTGATATAAGTCTGAAAGAAAACTAATTAATTAAAAAATTTTCTTAAAAATTTCAAAACTCAAATTCTTATGTCACCATTAAGAAAAACAACAATGTTCGTTTTGAACTTCTACTGGTATTTGAATAATAAATAGGAAACAATTTTCGCTTCATTTTCCATACTTTTCTTTTACAAACCAAGTCCTCAAACGAAGTGTGTTGGTATTTGTGGTCTCTATTTGAAAAAGAAAATGAAAATGAAGTGAAAAATTTTTCACATTTATTCAACAAATATCAGGATCTAAGTTCGAATAGAATTCCAAAAGAAACCAATATGATCTCTTAACAATCACTTCCGCAATTTCAATAACCTTAAAATAACACATTTTTACCAAGTAACTATTGATCTTGAAATAAAAAACATTTTTGCAACTGAATTCGGTTTCAAAAAAAAATCGAAAAAAAAAAACAAAAATCGAAAAAAAAAGAAATGTGAAAAAATGATTTCAATTTTGAAAATTTCCCAAATAAAAATTTCTTCTAATATCGATACAAACACTTTAAAAAATGTTTTTCCCATTACACCTAGGCCCCTTTTGACTGAAAAATAGTTTATATCTATATATATACAACAGAGAAAGATAGTTAAAGAGAGGGAGAGGGAGATTGAGAGTGTGTGTGTATGTGGATAATAGGCAGTTACTATTGTTACAAACCCGCCAAACCTTTAGCTTATCTATGATAAAAGGAAAATACATCCAGTGATGCACATTTTCCCCGCTATAGCTTGTTTTTAAGGTCAAGCTATAGCATATTACAAAAGATGAATTTTTTAAAAGAATAAATATAACTGATTGAAGAAAAACAATCAAATTTCAATACTTTACTATAAATAATTATTAATGATCAACAAATTTATGAACAATTTTCAAAAAATTTTGTGAACTTTAATTTCTAAACACCTTATAATAAAAAGAATAACAAATTAAACTGTTTAATAACATCTTCCTTCTTGGTTAGTAGTTTTAAATTTTGAATTACCCTTGCAAAACATTAATTATGGGGGATATAATCTTGCCTAAATTATAGCTATGGATAAAGAATTCTAAATAAAATTAGAGTTTCAAAAAGTGTGTTCGAGTGCCTAGGTGTTTTTAATTTAAGAAATAAACCAAAAATTTAAGAAAATTTCAGTTTATTTCCTAAAGTAAAAAAAAAACCAAGGAAGTTTTCCAGAATTTAAAAGAATTGAATAAAATTTTTGATTTTTCTCTATTCTTTTAAACAAAGGAAAACCCAACCTCAGTATTATAAAATTTTTGAAATGAAAAGAAAACCGAATAAATTTTTTTTTTCATTTTAACAAGTTTAAAAAATCCCAAAAGTCCCCTTTGTTGAATTTTTTTCTTTTGTCTGTACAATCCATTGATTTTCAAAATAAACAGAAAACTCAAGAAGGGCTAAAGGTATTTTTCAAAAATTCAAAAGACTTAAGTAAAATCACATATTTTCTTTTTAATTTTTTCTAATTCTTGAAAACATATTTACTAAAAGTATCTTTATAATTTCAGAAATAAAAAGGAAATTTATTTAATTTTCAGTTTATTTCTCAAATTAAAAAAAAATGCCAACTCTAAACACGAGGCAATATTTTTGAATCGCCCCCATCGGCAATAATAATAATACTAATAAAAATAATATATTTTTTTAATATAATTATTATTAAAAATTTTTTTTTTGGAATATCCGATATAGTTAGTTCCACGTTTAAAGCATAAAATTACAACGAAATTTGATGCAAAATAAAAATTTCAAATTAAACACAAAAAGTAAAATTTTGTTTTTTCACACTTTATTTTCCTAGAATCCAAATTTTGTGCCTTAATTAGAGATTTTTTTTGAGCATTAAATTTCGTTGAAAGTTTGTGCATTCAATGTGGAACTGAATGTAATTCAAATAACAGTTATTTTAATTATAGTATATTATTAAAATGTTTTTTTCCTTATTTTTGAGATTTTCTTAATAAATCTATGAGATTCATTACTAAAATGATCCAATATATATATATTTTTTTGTGAAGTCTATCTTCTATTGATATAGCAAAATAAAAATTTTTTTACAAAAAACCAAATTGTTATAGTTTTTTATTTTTATGTTAAATCTAAACTCTTCTTCAAACAAAAGGGCATACCTCTCAAATCATCAATAATATTGATTTTGATGTTTATAAGAGAATTACTTATTGGTGATTTTCATTTTAATTATTCATTTTTTCATTTTTTGTTTATTTATGGATATTGAACAGTTGGAAAATAAAAAAGCAAGATAAGAAGAAAATAATCAGGAAATAATCTGTCAATCTAAAAATGGAAACAGTTTAAGTTTGATTTCTAATGAGCTAGATATAGGAATTAATAAAGACCATTATTGAATTGATGTGTATAACATAGAAAAGAGAAAATGATAAAAAAAAAACAATTACAACAAAAAACTCAGATGAATTGCGTCTTTATCTTTATAATAAGACTTAAAAGAAAAAAAAATTGATATTTAAAGCAGTTATCAATAAAATATAAACAACTTTTTCTCAATTCAAAGTATTCAAAGATTTTTATTGATTTGATATTTTTTGTTCTTTACTATTTACAAAACAATATTTCTCATTTCAAATAAAATGGCCGATCAATTTTTCAAATATTGAATTTTACTTTTTATTATTTTGTTTTTAATGAATTTTAAATATTTGGTTGTATGTTTTTTTTTATGTTTTAAAGCGTTTTTATATTTTAATATAATACTACAATTAATTTGATTCGATTATTAATAATTCTTGAAAATTTTTATACCCTTTTATTTGAAAAAAGTGTTCTTTACAAACAGCACAAACCACAAAGTTGTAATGGGGAGTGGTATTACAATTCATATCAAAATAATTAAAAATTTCAGAGTTAATCAAATTTCTATACTATAACCTTTCAATGAAAAAATAATTAAATGGACTTCTTCTTAAGTGTTTTTAGGACTTTTTACCCAAGGTTTTGAGAATAAAAATAAAAAAAAACCAAAAAATTCATTTTTTCAAAAAAAAAATAATTTTAATCTTACAAGAAAAGATTGTATCATTTCCAATCAATGCAAAAGGATATTTTTAGCATATGTGTTCAGAATTCATTTGAAAGTATTCTCTGTAAAATATTTTAGAATAAAAATAAAACATTTGTTAAATTTTCATTGTAATTTAGTTGTATTTAGAATTTTGATACTTTAACTCTCAGAGAAAATGTTTCTATTATATATAATTAAATTCTGTATTTTCCAAAAACTGCTAAAAAACGATTTGAAAGATGAAGAAGAGATAGTGAATTTGAGCAATTTGTATTTACAAAATGCCAGATGTTAAGGGATTTGTGAAAAACAAGGATAAACCGAAGATCAAAGTATGTTGTTATCAGGTGCAACCACATTAGTTCTACAAGATTCAAATATCTTTAAAAATACCTGAATAATCTTGTAGTAATACAGTCAGTTCCACTTTTAAGGCACAAACTTTACACAAAAATTAAGGCTCAAAAAAAAACCCAAATTAAAGCATAAAATTCAGATTTTTGTAAAATAATTTGTGGAAAAAAACAATCCAAATTTTGTGACTTGATTTGAGATTTTTTTGTTTCTTAAATTTCATTAAAAGTTAGTACATTAAATTTGAAACTCACTGTATATGTTGATCTCATCAATTAAAAATAATCCTTGTATTAGTAGAAAAACCAAAAATTTCCAAAATATATATATATATTTCATCACAAATTTAGAGGTTGAATTATCATATTCGAGACACCAAAGTAGCAAAATATCAATCTTAAATTTGTGGAGAAATGTAGATTAATAGCTAAAAAATTCGATTTTTTAAAAATTAAATAATTAACCAATAGATTTTTTGAAGAAATTATTTCTGAAATCTTGGAAATATATCGATGTTACAATTATCAAAGAATTTAAGGGGAAACAAAACTAACCAGTCTTTGGATTTTTAATGTTGATGATTATTGAGTAAATCTTTGAAATTAAAAAAATTGAAAAAAAGTTCTTACTTTTGGAAGCTCTAAATACGAATTATTAAATACATAAAAATTATTATTTTAAGTTTCTCTTTTATAATTTTAAAAAGGAATTAAAAAAAAATTTTCTAGGGACTAGTCTCTAGTATATATATTTTTTTGATCAATTTCTAAATAAGGATTCCTTATCTAGAAATAAGTTTCATATTCAAAATAAACAGGGTTTTCAAATCTAAGTAATTATCAAAAAATTTTCTCAATCTGTATTAAATTTTGGTTAAAAATTTAATAGAGACTAGTCACTTAAAGAAAATTTTTGATAATGATCATCAGTAAAAAATTGTAAAATTTTTTGTTCAATAAGAAGATAATATATTTTTTAGAGTCATAGAAACTATTTGAGCCAGATACCACTAATATTATTTACACTCAATTACAACATACTTTGATTATCGAGAAATCTATTATGAGGCTAGTTCCTTAAACAGAAACTCTTTTACAATAAAAAAGTATTTTAAAAGTTTACACAAACTAATGATTTCTTCCTCAATTATTCAGAAAATAGGGTTGTAACACTTTTAAATCAATTTTTTTTTCTGGAGGGAAGTTTAATTCTCACGAATGGGCTTTTGAACATTACCTATTGAGATAATTTTCATAAGAGGATTTCGAAATTTAAAACTATCGTCCGTTCTTGACTCTAAACTTTTTTTCATTCTTAGGTATGGGTAACAGACGTGGTAAACAGATAACTGTTAAACAATAACATCTTTTGCTTATTGTTCGTTTTAAAAACTCGTAAAGTAATCAGAAGAATATTTAAACAAAATACAAAAACCCTTTGTTATCAAAAAAAAAAAAATTTAAAAAACTTATTCGTTTGTAAACTGTAGAATCAATTAACAAATAAATAAATAATCTATTGAAATTAAATCAATTGTTATCAATATGTTGAATCCACAACAGTGACAAAAAGGAATTAAATCTTCGAGAAGTCGAGTGATACTCGAAAAACTGAAATAAAAATAATTTGAGTTTCCAAAGTAACAACGAACAAGAATTTATTTTTTTCAAAAAAAATATTCTTAATTTTGTTTTCATATTTTATTTTCTTGTTCTTTTATAAAATTTTAGAACTTCATAATTTCTATTTAACAAACATAAGAGTATTTCATTAAATGAGTGAAAAAGAAAAAATTGTTATTGGTATTGATTTTGGAACCTCAAGAAGTGGCTTTGCATATTCCTTTATTGGCGACAAGGAGCAACAAATTTATGGGAACAACAACTGGACTGATTTTAAAACCGATTCTGCGATCCTTTTAAAGAAGGACAAAAACGGAGACTGCAGAGGAGGAGCGAACTTGATTGAAATTGTAGAGTTTGGACAGGAGGCAATTCGCAAATACGTCGAAATGTTAGAGGAAGAAGAAGGGGAGCTGTATGAATTGTTTCGTTACTACAAAATGGCTCTATACAAGTCAAGGACGTTTGTCAAGTCTGTTGCAGGAAGTGTCTTCAAACTCGTTGATGTAATTGCAATGTCCCTGCAATGGATCAAAGACACAGCACTCCAGCACATCAATCTGACTGTCAGGACACCCATTGAAACCGATCAGGTCCGATGGGTCTTAACAGTTCCTGCAATTTGGACAGAAAAGGCAAAGCATTTTATGCGGATGTGTGCACACCGTGGGGGCTTGATTGACAATGAAGACTCCGAGCATTTGCTTTTAATTCACGAACCTGAAGCTGCAGCGATCGAAGGTTTCTTCTCCGCAAACCCTATTGTCAGCGAAGAGGTCTTTGAATCGGGTAAGGTTTTGATTCTTGACGCAGGTTCAGGTACTATCGATATTACAGTTCTTGAAATTGATAGAAGCAAACGAGAAAACTCTGATAAGGTTTGATTATTAAATTTTTATTTAACATTTTAATCTTTTTCTTTTTTTTTTTTTTTTTTTTTTTTTTTTTTTTTGGTTTGGAAAAATTGATGCACTCTACTTAACTTTCCTCTGAAACACATTTTTTTCTTTTTTGAAAAATTTGGTTGTTATGCTTTTTAGATGCTTTTATTTCGTTTTAATCTCTTTTGGGTTGAAAAAAAATGAAAACACATTGAATATTTGGTTGTAGATTTTTTTTTTCTTCTTTCTTTTCCAAAAATACTTTTTTCTAATTTTTTTTTATTCAATGAACTTTTTTTCACTTAACAATCAATTGATCAAAATCTATTTTTTGTTCTTTGTATTGTTTTGTTACAAGAATAAAACAAAATAGTTTTTTCTCTTTACTTGACGGTAACATTCAAAAAAATTGTCTTTTTTGATTTTCATAAAGGATCGCATTTGGAATTTGCAATTTTTTCCTTATTATTTTTTATTTTTATTTCCTTTTTTTAAACTATCAACTTTGCTCCTAAAATGAGATTGTTTTTTTACACCTCAAATGACACACAACTTTCTTTAATTTAAAATATTCTTTCGTCCCATTATTATTACAAATCTAAAAATTTTTTCTTTTGGGAATGCTATTTAAGGAATTGAAAAACATTTTAATGAACAAAGAGCAATACTTAAAAATTGAAGAGAAACAAATCAAAGTGAATGGCTGTTCTTTCTCAAAAGATGGGGAGTTATATTTATTTCAAAAACTTATTCTCATTAAAGTGGATACTGAGGAACAAAAAGAAAGTTGAGCAGACTTTAAAAAACATTTTTTTTCAGAACTTGTCAAAAGGTGTAAAAAACAAATTTAACACCAAAAACGTAAAAAAGGAATACCAAAAAGTAAAAAAAGTGACGAAAACACGTTTCATAATTGCAGTTATTTTTTAAGACATCTGAAAATTTGTTGAGCTTCAAATTAAAAGGTGAAAATTGTTAAATTTCAACATCTTATTTGGTTAAAAAAAAAATTTCTGAAATTTCAGGCTTTGAATTTAAACAAAACATAAAAATCTACCAGGTTTTCGTCTACTAATTTGATTAAGACTGGCAATGAGACAAAAACTTGTTAATTGGGTTTCTGGGGTTTTCCCTTTCGCATTTATTCCTATTATTTGATTTAAACGCATAAGAAGTGGAAAAATTCAATCAATAAATATTTTATTACCTTTTGAAAAGTCTTTTAAAATCATATAGACAAAACTGATCGATTTTAAATAAATATCTAAATATCAAAAAGTGAGTTTGTGAAAAAAGTGTTATTTTTATACTTTTTAGAAAATTTCAATCTATTGATCTCATTCATTAGGTTAATTGATTTTGGGTGAAAAAGTTTACTTTCAATTAAATTAAAACAATTAAATTAAAATTACATGATTTTTGAAAAAGTCTTTTAATCGATAAGATTATAAATTTGGTTTCTCTGAGTGGAAATGACCAAAAAAAAAGGTTAATTTTTCAAAAAATTTAATATATTAGTGTTTATTTTTACACTTATAATGGGCACTAATTTTTTTTTTTTAATTGCTTTTTTGCCTTTTTTTTTGATAAGGATTATGTACCCTGGAATGGGAAAAAGGATTATTTTTTTTATCTTGCAATCATAAATATTTATCTATATATTTTAAATCCATCATGTTTTAAAAAACAAGAAAAATTTTTGATTCTAAATAAAAGGATGAAATCAGTCCAAATTCTCAAAAATTGATTATTTGATAAAAAAAAACTTTTATGAATCTTTTTAATTTTTCGGTCTTGTTCAAAATGAAAAATAATTTTCTTTTAGTTTGCTTTATTGTTTTAATGAACGAAAAAGGAATTCTTCCAAGAACCTTTGATAAAATTTCAAAGAAACAACTAAAATGTTACAAAAAAAATTATTTTTTAATAATTCCAAAGAAAAAAATATAAAACAATTTAAAAATGAAAAAAAGTTTTTTTTAATTTATTTTAATTATTAAAAAAAAATTGAAAATGATTTCAAACAATCTTAGTAAGGCTTCTGGATGTAAAAATTCTAAGACCAAGAGTTTGGGAGTTCTTGCTGATTGTAGTCAAATTTAACTTTCTTCAAAAGTTTGAGATCGGGCTTAATGTTCTTGTGCCTATTACTACCAATATTTTGGGAGTGTTGGTAACTTCTATTACAATTTCTAATTCTTTTTGAAGTTTTCCAATCTTCTTTGAATGTTTTTTAAAGTCAATAGTTTGAGGGAGGCTTTCCCCCCTCTAAAATATATACTTCTTTTTGAAGGTTTTGAATCTGGTTCGTTATTTTCGTGTTTATCACTGCTAATAAAATCTTTTTCAAACAAAAGGGTACACCTCTCAAATCATCAATAATATTGGATTTGATTGTTCATAAGATAATTACTTATTAGCGATTTTCATTTTAATTATTCATTTTTTATTTTTTTTTTATTTATGGATATTGAACAGATGGAAAATGAAAAAAAAAAAAAAGATAAGAAGAAATTAATTTTAAAAATAACCTACCAGTATAAATGGAAAAAGTTTAAGTTTGATTTCGAATGAGCTAGATATAGGAATTAATAAAGAACATTATTGGATTGATTTATGGAACAAAAAAAAAAAAGAAAATATTGAAAAAAACAATTCCAACAAAAAACCCAGATGAATTTAGGCTTTATATTGAAAATGAGACTATAAAGAACAAAAGTTTGACGTTTCAAGAGTTATCAATAAAATATAAAGAACCTTTCACTCAATCCATCTTGTTCAACGGTTTTTATTGATTTGATAATTTTTTTTCCCCCAACAATTTGTAAAATGAGATTTCTCATTTCAAATAAAATGGAATATCAATTTTAAAAATATTGAATTTTAATTTTTATTGTTTTGTTTTAATGAGTTTTAAAGATTCAGTTAAGTGTCTTTTTTTATGTCTTAAAGAGTTTCTTATATTTTAGAATGATAATACAATTAACTTGATTCAATTATGAATAATTCTTGAAAATTTCTGTTCCCTTTTATTTGAAAAAGAGTTTATTTTTGAAAACTTTTTTGTCAAACTTTTTTAAATTGACTAAAACACAAATCTCAACACCAATTTGATCCAATTTACCATTTTGTAATAAAATTGGGTCATTAAAAAAAAAATTTGTAACATGAAATTTGTTTTCATTTTTGTAATTGTCCAGATTAATTAGATAAAATTTCAATTATTTTATATAATTGACCCTTAAACCAAATAAATAAGAAATGATCAGAATAATACACATCAGATAATAGTAGATATCCGTATGAAGCAAATCTAATAAATCAATAGATTTTCTGAAAAAGCAATACTCTTATGAAAAAACTATTAATCACCTGAATTAAAAAATCGAAATTAATCTTGAAAATATAAATTTCAACACTTTAGAATTCCAATGAAAGGCTAAAACAAGAAAACTTTGGCTTTAATTGTAAAATTGACTAAAAATCCAAACTCTGTTGTTTTAATTGAATTCTCTCCAAAAAATGTTTATTTTTAATTATATAAAAATACCAAAAAGAAATCCTATTTTTAAAAATATAAACTTATTTGAAAAATTTAATTTAAAAATATTTCTAAATAATAAATCAAACAATTTAGATTATTTTTTAACAAATTCTAATAATTTAAAACTCAATAAAACAAAGACTAAAAAGAATTTTATTAGTGATCATAACACAATTATTCATTAATTTGAAATAAGTTCAAATTGGTAAATCAATGATATCTATAAAATTAAAGTTATTCCAACCTTTCAAGATCACTTTCTCCAATTTTTTTCTCTAAAAAACTTTAATTTAAATGTAGAAAATTTTCTTTTATTTTAAAAAAAGTATAAACAAAAAGAAAGAATAACTTTTAATATCAAACAAGATAAATTAATAATTTACTTTATAAAATGTTTGATAAAAATGAAATATTACATAAAATCAAAAAGATTAATGAATTAAATTACTTAAAATTACTTAATCAAATAAATGAAGAATATAATAAAAATAAAAACTTTTGGAAAACATTAAATAAAATCAGAGAAACTTCAACAAAAATGTTTTTAAATAATGAAACCCTATTCAAAGTGTATAACGATTTTGTAAAATCAATTAGTCAAAACATAATACTAGTATTATTAATTATATTAAAAAATTTAAAATTAAGAAAAATTCATTGACTCCAATTGACTTTTAGGAAATTTTTGATCAAGATAAAATTAAAGAAATTATCAAATTCCAAAAAAATAAATCAGTTAAAGAATTTGACAAAATAAATCATTATAAGTTTATAAAAAAACAACCAATACAATATTTATTAAATTATGGTTATTTTATTAAAACAGTTCAAAATATTTTTTTAAAATTGGATAACAGACGAAACTGAAAAAAGTATAAATTTTATTAAAAAAAGAAATTTATTATTTATTCATAAATCGGGGGATGAAGGCGAACCATTAAATTATCGAACTATCTCTATAAATCAATCTCTTCCAAGATTTTTTTTTAAAAAATTGATATATTTTGGAATTTAAGGCTCTTGGGACTTAATGTCAAAAAAACAATTTGGATTTACAAAATATTTTGGAACAAGAATTGCTGTTTTATATTTATTAAGGAAATTTAAAAAAATAAAAAATAAAAATAAAAATACAGAATATTTTGTAGTTACTATAGATATACAAAAATGCTTTGACTCTATACAACACTTATTAATATATCAACCTATTAAAAAATTTATCAAAATTGAAACAATTAAAAATTGTCTCCTAAGATATTATAAAAAAGAAGGAAAAGGAGTTTATCAAGGAGATCCCTTATCACCAATTTTTTTCGCATCTATATCTCATTTTCTACTAGAAAAGTTAAAAAAAACTTGCTATTCATGTTCAATTGTATGCAAATGATCTTATTCTCATTTTGAAGGTGCCTTTAATCTCTTTTCAAAATTAATTTAGAAAGGATTTTTTGAAATAATAAAAAGATTTGGGATGAACCCACATAATAAAAAAACGAAATATAAAAAAGAATTAAAAGGTATTTTTGATCTTGAAATTTGGTTAGAAAAAAAAAAACACATCTTGAATATAATTTCAAAAAAGTAAAAAAGTCATTGGAAACACTTAATCGATTGTTTCAACAAACTAAACTCAATAATAGAGTCAAAATAACTTCTTTCAAAGCTCTCATTTTAAGTCAACTTTATTATGGTCTCGAAATATTTGATTTGAAACAAAGTTATTTTGAAAGAATTGATAGATTTATCAATAAATCAGTTACAAATTTCTTACAAATTAATATTAATTCACCACGATTAATTTATCAAACTGAAGCAAAAATTGATCTGGCTAGATTAAAAATATACCGAATAAAATTTATAAATTGATCTAAAAATTAGATTTCATAAATTTAAAAAAATTAAAAACCAGTACTAAATTTTTGAATACATGGAAATGAAAATATTAATTGGTATATTGAGGAATTAAAACTATTAGATTAAGAATTAAAAGTTTTTCGATTAACCAAATTGGAAAATTCAACTAGTTGGAAAGTTCAACAATATCTAAAAATTATAAAACAATAGAGAATTACAATTTCAAACAGCCGTGTCGTCAAGTGCCGTAGAGTGCCTAGGTTTTCTTGAGTTTTTCTTTCTTAAATTCAAAAAAACCTAACCGTGCTTTTCTTGAGTTTTCTGTTTTATCTCCAAAATCTATTGATTTTACAAATAAACAGAAAACTCAAGAAAACCTAACGGTGCTTTTCCAAAATTCAAAAGAATAGAGAAAAATCTTTGATTTTATTCAATTCTTTTAAATTCTGGAAAAGATAACAACGGGTTTTTTTACCTTGAGCAATAAACCGAAAATTAAATAAAATTTCGGTTTATTTCAGAAATTAAAAAAAACCTAATGGAAGTGTCGTCAAGTGCCGTAGAGTGCCTAGGTTTTCTTGAGTTTTTCTGTTTCATTTGTTAAGTGTTCTAGGTTTTTTTTACTTTTTGAAATAAACAGATAATTTCAATAAATTTTTGGTTTATTTCGAAAAGTAAAAAAAACCTAACGAAAATCTATCGATTTTACAAATAAACAGAAAACTCAAGAAAACCTAACGGCGCTTTTTTTTTAATTTAAGAAATTAAAAGAAAATTTGTTGAAATTTTCTTTTTATTTCTCAAATAAAAAAAAAAGCTAACGGCGGTTTTCCAAAATTCAAAAGAATAGAGAAAAATCTATGATTTTATTCAATTCTTTTAAATTCTGCAAAACTTAATGACTGTAAGAGGAAATTAATTTTCTCACTTAAAAAAAAAATGTTACTTATTTTTTCAGAAAATGATAATTCTGAAAATTTTATCTTATTAATCTGGACAATTACAAAAATAAAAACAAATTTCACCTTGACACAATTTTTTTTAATGTCTCGTTTTTATTACAAAATGATTATTTTTGGTATTTAAAATATGAAATGGAAATAAATTTCGCTCATTTAATCTTCAATTATTATTTGCTATTGAAGATCTTTTTATAGAAGTAATTAAAAATCCAGTTATCTTCATTTTAATTTCAGATGCATTTTATTAAATTAATAAAGAACAATTAATCGATAAAACAATTTAAAGTATCAAAAAACTAATAATACACCAAGCTTGCAATGACTTGTGGCCTTGTTAACCTTTTACATTTTTATCAATTCCTGATATAATTTGAAATCAAATAAAATTTAAACATTTGTTCAAATTAAAATCTTCAAGCTTTTTTTTTTTTTTTTTTTTTTCAGTCAACATTGAAAACATTCACAGTTTTTTAAAGTTTTAAACAAAAAAAAATTTTGAAATTCTTATTGTTTAATCGAATTTTTTAAAGCATATATATATATATATATATATAAACCGGATTTTAACGTAAATTCCCCCAAACAAACCGAAATACTTGAATTGACAATATTTTTATCAACTGTGAATGGTATTGTACAATTTCTGTGGTTTGCTATATTTATTTTCGATCAATTTAATAATCAGATTTACAATTATAATTCATTTTTTTTTTTACCAATATAAAATAAAAAAAACAAAAAAACAAAAAAACAAAAAAAAAAAAAATCTCAAATATTAATAGATTAAAGTTATCATTCCAGCAAAAGGAGGGAGTGATGGATCAAATACAATTGATAAAAACTTTGTGACATTTTTAAAAAAATTTTTAGGAACCGAAGACTTTGAAAGTAATCCAGATTTTATTGATCTTTTCCAAAAATGGATTGATGAAAAGCATAGAGTGAGACTAGATTATAAAAAAGCAACCACGCCAATTCGGTTTACCATTCAAGAATCTTTGTCTGGCGAAACTCCTGTTGAGGAGCTTGTTCAAAAATGGAATGAAGGTAAAGAAAAAACTGATCAAACTTTCATCAAATCGGGAATGTTGAATAAAAGGAGTATTAAATTATCAAAGGCATTTTTGGCCTCCTTATTTGATAAGCCAGTCAATAATGTACTTCAAAACATTGAAAAGGTATTTAATAAGTATCAACAGACTTTACACGACGTTAAAGATATATTGATGGTTGGTAGTTATTCCAATTCTGATATTCTATATCACGCTGTTAAGAAAAAATTCGAAGATGACCCCTATAATTTAAAAGTATTAGTCGGGACAAACCCTGGCAGGGCAATCGTGTTTGGTGCAGTAAGATACGGCTTGAATCCAAATATACTCTCTTCTAGAACTTACGAATATAATTATGGTTTGTTATGGTACCCTAGATTTGAAGAAGAGAAGCACAAAAAATCTAAAAAAATTTCAAAGGGTAATTATTGGTTATGCAAAGATGTTTTTAAACTTTTAGTTGAAAAGGATGTTGCAATTAAAGTTGATTATGTAAAATATTTTTTTTTTTATTTTTTTTTATTATATATCTTTTTTCTTTTTCTTTTATATTATTTTTTTTGTTTTTTTTGCTTGGAATTTTGAGTTATTCTGAAATTTATGTTTATTTATTATTATTTAATTGTTTATTTATTTATATATCTCTGAAATTAAAATGTTTTTTTTTTTTTTTTATTTTTCTATATGTAACTTTTCGATTGAAATAGGTCAAACCACAAGAATTTATTTCAATGGGTAGAGACTTGACATTGGAAATTTATCGAACAAAAAGAGAATTGGATCCTAATGTGGTTTATTATATCGATGAAGATGGATTTGAATTTTTTGGTTCTACCATTATTAGAAATATTCAATCCGAAAACGATCAGCCAGTAGGAATAAGCATTGAATTTAAATTTGGCGGTACCATGATAAAAGTTGGTGTTGTAAATAAAGAAAATAATATGGCATTCCCTGGAACAATTATTTATAAAGAAAAAAATATTTAAAATTTCTATTACATTTTATAATATTATTCTCTTTATTTCATAAACCCTTTAATTCTTAAAATATTTATTTTCTTTTTTGATTCTTCTTTAGTACTTGTTTTTTTCTAAAATAACCAAATTTATATTTTTATTTCTTTTTTTTTTTTTTTTGAACAATTTAATTGTTTTTTTTTGATATATTCTCTTAAAAAAAAACAATAACAAATATTTTCACAAAATTAAAAAAGGAAAAAAAAACTTGTGGGATTTTTAATTGGTCAGAATTTTTAAATTTTAATAAAAAATATTTTTTTACCTTTTGAAAAAAAAAATAATAAACTCGAAAATCCTTTGTTTTAAATTATTACTCTTCTTTTATCTTTTTTATTTATTCAATCAATAGTTATTCATCCCAATTCCTCAAGTTTCTTTTCATTTTGTTAAAGTGTAATACATTTCCAAGAAAGCATAGGTAATGTATTTTAAAATATCTTTATTTAAACCAAAACTATTATATATCAAATTCTGTTCCAAGCATGTTGACTAACTTTATAATGTTAATTGAAGCAGTTTTTATTAAAAGTGGTTTTTAGAAATATTCTTATCAATAAAATCTTTTTAATTTTTGGATCAGAATTCATTAATTCAAATTTTGCAAATTTTGATTTGATTTTTCAAATTTTTGTTTTTCTTTTGTTTTACTTTGTTAAATTTTAGTTTTTATTTTTTGTCTTTTTTTTTAATTTTTCTTTTTCTTTTTTTTTGATTTCTTTTTTGATTTCGTTTTTTTTTTACTTTTTTTTTCTTTTTTTATTTTTTTCTTGGCCCTTTGCTTTTTCTTCTTTATTTTTAATCCTAAAGTTGAAGAAAAAATGGCTTCGAAAAGACTAATAATCATTTAGAATATTGAGACCATGTAAAATCTTTTAAAATTCAGATAAGTATTAACAAAAAATCTCATTGTTTTAAACTCTTTTTTAAAGTGAAAGTTCAATAAGAAAAAATCGGTAAGGCCATATCAAAAATTATGATTAATTTTTTTTTTTCTTAAAAGTTTTCATTTTATTTTTGATACTGTTTGAGATATAATTCATATTTTGATGATAATAATTTAAAAGTTGAATTATTAATAAGATTTGTTATTATCAGTTATTATTGAATATAAAATATTTTATTTTTTTTTTTTTAATTTATTATTTCAAGTGGGTTACAGTTTTTGAAATTAGAATTATCTCGAAAAGAAACATCCTTTCATATTAATTAAAATCAATAAAATCTCATATCAGTATATTACTATTTAGAAAATATTAACTATGATTCAAAAATTTTATAATATCAAATTTATCTTTTGTAGAAAAAATATTATTAAATAAATAAAATGTAAAAGGGTAAATTACAACTACCCTGCAATAGAAATGTGAATAATTATTTATCTTTTATTTATATTACACAAAAATAAATAAATAAATATTGATAATTAGATAACGAAGTATTTAAAATTTTGAGAGTGTAAAGAATAAAAGAATATAATGGTTAATGTATTGAAATGTAATCAACAATTATTGATTGATCAAAGAAATAGATACTATCAACAAATTTTATTTCGTCTTTTGTGTTTAATAGGATTCAGCTAAAACATGATATCAACTAAATTGTGAAAATAAATTCTGAATCGAAGGTAAAATAAACTCAAATTCAAATTTTGGAAAAAAGAAATTAAAACAAAAAAGAAAAGACCAAAATTAAAAACATTCTTTGCAAAAACAAATGTATTTTCAAATTGAATTGAAAATATAGTATTATTATTTTTTCAAGTATTTACACCTTGTCAAAATAGCTGGAATTTAATTTATAATTCAAATTTTCGAGGGGAATCTCAAGATATATATTACTAAAGAGTAAACCAAATTTCATCAAGAAAGTGTGATACAAAAAATTTGACCACTGAGTTAAGAATTCTTGAAAAAAGATTAAATTGAGAACAGCATGGAAAGGGGTAAGATCAAGAAAAAAATTCCATAAATTTCACATTGAATCAATATAAAAAAAAATCAAATCATCCAAAAAAAGAAAAAATCTCAAAGCGAAATAATTCACTATTATTAGCTAATTCCAAGAAAAATTCAACTGAAAACAGCCATATTAAAACGGAAAGTCATCACTAAAAATATTTAAACTGAATTTATATGTGTTATTTTGGATAGAAATAAATACATTTGACAAAAAAAAGGAAGAAACTTGAAAAAATTTTGATCTTTTTAAAAATAAATTTGATGGTAGAGCCAATTTCATATAGGACTATAAAATATATGATAAAAACTTGAATACACTGAAAAAAACAATTCACGAAACGGGAAAACTTTGAAATCGATATAATTTTCAAAGTAAATACTAATGAAATTATTGGAGAAAATAAAAATAAAAGATATTTATGATATTACTAAAAAATACTTTAATTCCAATATTATTCAGATTGATATTATCAAAAAAAGAGCCAAAAGATAAAGAAACTCTAACCCCCCCCCCAACTGATTAAGGTGGATTTTTACAACTACTAACAATCTATCCCAAATCTTTAAAGAAATAAAAAAGAATTTCCAATTTGTAAGTTATATTAATTTAAGAACTATTTTTTGAAATATACTCATTCAAAAATTTAACTTGATTTTTTCGTTTGTATCATTTTATTCCAAAATATATTTTAAAATATTTCTTACAGCATTTTCCTAAAAAATAAATGAAAATAGTTCTTGAAATTTAAATGAATAATTACTATTTTTGCAAAATAAATAAAATAAAATTTTCCTTCGGCTTTCCAAAAAAAAGATTTCAAAAATATATGTATAATTTCATTTTTCTAATTCCCAAAATCAAAAGAATAAATTATTACTTGACCTTTTTAGAATTGGGGGTTTTGATGATTTATTTTAATTCTTTGTTGGTACTGTTTTTTTCTTGGAAAGCCAAATGAAAATTTTGATCCATTATTTTAAAATTGGCAGTAACTTGACCTGAGTTAAAGAAAAATACCATGGTTAACAAATCAATCTCTACAGAATATTTTTATTTTTGAACTGAAAATAGTCTCTGCCTTAGAAAAATTTGTGTTAAATTTAATTTATTTGATTTCGAATCCAAAAGTTAAATTAAAAAGGCTCATTTGTTTAATTTCTGATCAAAAAATTCCCAAAGTGGTTATTATTTAAATTTTCGAAACATCTTGAGTTTGACATTTAAAAATATTTTTTTTTCTACTCATAACAAGACTTAATTTAGGTTTCTGAAAATTATTGCTTACCTCTCAACAAGCCAGAAACAGTGTAAAAACAAAAGATCAAAAATTCAAAAAACTTTTTTTTTAAGGTTATTGGATGTGAAGAAAATGAGTGTTCAATTAACAAATAACCAAAAATCAAGTGAGCAAAAATCAAAGCCATTTGGAAAAGGTGTAACAAAAGCGTTTTGAAAAGTGACAACAATATCTAAAACACATTGAAAAAGAAATGAAAAGCTGGAAATAAACAAAATCTTTTTTTCTATACTGATAAATTGCAATTTATATTTGGAAATTCTTACTTCATTTTCCTTTTTGAAATTATTCTGATCAAGCTTTGAATAAAGCACTTTATGTGGTCAAATGTTAAGAAACTCTGTAAAATTAGTTGTTCTTCAAAAGATTCTTTCTCTGAACTGCTTGATAAGAAACAGTTCAAAGATTTATCAAAATGGAAATTGAACCAAAAATTTTTATTAAATTTCGGAATTTATCAGTATAATCAAAAGGGAAGAATCTCAAATAATTTTTTCGTTTATTTTTCAACAAGTTTAAGAATTTGAGAAAAAAATTCAACGAATAACTTTCAGGACACTTTGAAAAATAGGAGTAAATTTTTTCTTTTGTTCGAAAAAAAAATTTGTTCAAGAAAGCAACTTTTTACAAAATTAAATTCTATCTGTTTACAAAAATCTAAACCTCAAGGTATTTTGAGTTTTTGTAAGTAAGGTATTACCTTAGAAAACCAAAAACAAGTCTTTGTTTCGAATTGAGCTAATTTTCTTTGTGATTTTTTGACCATTTTTAGCACTTGTTTTTTTCAAATTTTTTGGGTCTTTAATTTTTTGTTTGTTTTGATCTTTTTTTCAATCATAAAACGATTGAAAGAAAGAATAAGCGAAAGAAAAAAAAACAATTGTTAATTTAGAAACGAAAGCAGAAACAATCATTGGAAACATAAAAAACCCTGAAAATAAAAACAGAAAACGAACGTCTCAAAACACAAAAAAAAGGAAACCAAAAAACAACCAACAACCAACAAACAAAAAACAAAAAACAAAAAACAAAAAACACAGCAACCGATAAATAAAAAATATTTTTCAATGAACCAAACGTCGCTTCTTTCATTCAATCTTTTGATACTAGTATTTTTGAGTATTTTTTATCAGTGTGTTCATCCAAGCGAACTCAGCATACCGATCTGTTCACATAAGCAAAACAAAACTACTGTAACAAATTGCGACGGAGAAGAGTGTTGTTACTCCTTGGACGGCAACACAGGAAGCACGCCTACTTATTATGGGGCCTGCCAAAATATTTGCCAAACCTATTACCAAGAGAATTATTGTGAGCAAAAATGTAATACAACATCGGAATGTAAATATTCTTGCCAAGAGAAATCTTGGGGTTGCTTCAGTATTAGTGATAACCAGGAAGAAGAAGCGAAAGAGGAAGAGGAAGAGGAAGAGGAAGAGGAAGAGGGAGAGAAGGATCAAGAAGTGGTTTGTAATAGCCCATTGGAATGCGGTGAGAAGGAATGTATTACCAAGGCCAAATTTTGTTGGGATTGCACAAAAGAGACGTATTTTTATTTGGGCGAATCAAAGGTATTCAACTCGTGGTGCCGAGCACCAACGGAGGAAAGCTGTCTTGTTAACAAATATTTTTTTTACATTGCCGTTTGCACACTGGGGTCATTCTTCATAATTTTCATCTTTCTTGGGATCTATTCAAACACACCCTTTCTCTCTTTTCGGATCTATCTAGCGATGGTGAATTGGATCTTAATGTGGGCGTCGATAGTCTATTTCAAGTATTCAATCGACGAGACAAACGAGCATAGCAAATTAATATATTATCTTTGTTTAATTACCGTACCAATATTAACATACATTTCAGGGATCTTTAATTATTATTTTATCTTAAACAATAACCATAAGCACTATACTCATATTATTAATAACAGCAATAATAAAGACGACGATAGTGATAATAGCGATGATAGTTCTAATCATAATAGAAATAGGAATAATAATGGATATCGGTATAATAATAGATACCGATACAAGAACAGAAATAGAAAAAATAGCAGTAGTGTGAATGGTGATGAATTAAAAGTATCAAATTGTCTTATTATATTGATTTCGCCATTGTTTAGGTTCATTTTAATCAAAGCTTGGATCACTTATTTACATACCAAAATAAAAAAGCAAAATATCGAGAGGTTGCCAATTTTAAAAAGGAACACCCAATTGTTAATGATCCCCTTTTTAATTGAATTAATACCACTTTCAAGTTTATTCATTTTTCTGATTTTTGTTTATAAGGACTACCAAATCCCGTTTTTCGTTATGATTATTGCCTCTACCATGGTATTTTCAGTTTTGCTTACAATAGATTCCTATGATGTTGAGAATCTTGAATTAATTTTCTCAAGGATCCAAATCAAAATCGGGATCTTTATTTCCTCTTTTATTCGGCTCGATCGTTTGCTTTCTTTATTGTTGCGTGGCGCCCTGTTTTATTATTTGTTAACGGAATATGGGTGGCTTCTTGGGGGGGCAATTATCGGCGGGTTATTACTAAATCGCATACTCTGGCTCAAAATCGATCGGTATGGCTTTGCAACAGGAATTATTTTATTCCTGATCCAATTTGTCTTGGTGATACCCACAATCACAAATGTACTTTCAATTCTGCCAAATTTTCTTTTTGAAAGGATCTGGCCACAAGAATTATTTTTGTTTCTTTCTGATCATTCGATAATTGAAAGAACCTTTATATCACAAAAGGGTAGGCACGCAAACGTAATTGACCAAAGATTATATTCAATTTTTTTTAGTTTTAAAAGTAGACATTGCTATTTTTCTTTTATAATGACCTTTGTCGATTATATAATTACATTGACAGTTATGATCATTTTAAAATTTATCGTTCCAAAATTCAATTCACAAAAAATTTGGTTAGATTTGAAAATAATGATAGCTTTATCAATATTACTTTCACGTTATTTGTTGTATCTGTTACTCTCCTATTATTTCAAAAAAAAAATAATTGATACATATGGCAATGATAATGAAACTATCCAAATTTCTGAAATTGCAAGTGAGATCGATCCTTCTGAATATGCTTCAGGAGATATTGAATTACCTCGAGTTTCCAATAATAATAATAATGACTTTCCCAACAATAAAAAGCAGACACATCGTATTGTTTTCCATTTAAATTCAGATTCAGATACAACAACAGATGGTACTTTAACAATATCAACAATTATTAGTAGTGAAAGCGCCCCTACAAAAATACCAAAGCTTCGCAAACCTTTAGTAAAAAGAAATCCCATACAGCAGCAACAGCAACAGCAGCAGCAACAGCAGCAACAGCAGCAGCAACAAAAACTCCAATTACAGCGACAGCAACAACAAAAGAAAAAAAAAACGAAAAAGAAAAAGAAAAGCAAAAACAAAAAGCAAAAAAAAAGTCAAATTCAAATAAAAAAAGAAAAAAATTATTCTTCAGATTATAATTATAATTCAACTTCATCAACTTCATCAACTTCATCAACTTCACCAACATCAAATTCAAGACTTTCAAATATCAAACAAAACAATAATAAAACCAATTCATCAAAAAAACAAAAAATATGTGTAAATTGCAAAAACAAAGCATACACTACAATTGGTTTACCCTGCAGACATTTAAAAGTTTGTGGAAATTGTGCAGATATTTATTTTAATCAAAATTGTCCCATTTGCGACAAGGGAATCACCCATTTTGTCATGATCGAAAATGACTAAAATTTTATTCATGCATTTATATGTAGTTATTATTATTTTTTTTTAATATTGTTTTTTTTTATTTTTAAATAATCTAGAATTATGTTAAAATAATTTTTTTTTTTTTAATTTGATTTTTTCAATCAAATTTTTATTCTTCAGGTATGTTGATATATTTTTAATTTTTTGATAAATATTTAACCCCCATATGTAGTTTTGATTTGATTTTTATTTATTTATTTTTATTCATTATTTTATTTTTTTATGAAAAAATTTTATTCATACCAAAAGATTCAGTGTTTTTTTTTTTTTTTTTTGTTGCTTATAAGAATATATGAATCCCCTTCCCCTCAAAGTGAATCAACCAAAAATTAAAAATTCAATTTTTGTTTTTAACGATCGGCCCATATCATAAGATTGATTAAAAATAATAGAAATAAGAAACTCAGAGTAGAGTTCATATTCATAAAAGAAATATCATTAGAAACTAGAAATATTATAAAAAAATTAATTGTTGAAAAACAGTTTAGCGGATAACTTATTGTCTTCAGTTTCGTGTTGATGACTAAATAATAATCTTTAAAGTCGGATAAACCTGTATCTTTTCCCTTTGTTGATCTAATACAAAATCTAAAACCACAAAAAATTCTTAAAAATAAAAAATTTCAATTCTTTTGTTTAATTGGAAAGAATAGTAAAAATTTATTAACCTTTTTTGAGTCACACACTGAAAAAAAAGAAAATTGCAGAGTAACCGTGAACTATTCTAATTGGGATATTGTTTAAATATTGTAAATCTATCACTTTTAAACTTTTTGACAACGATGGAGCACTAAAAAAATTATAAATCTTAAAAAATTAAGAGAGAATAGGACTAAAAAAGTAAAATCAGATTTTGTGAATTTAAAATTTAAATAAGGTTCATTTAAAATATTGAAGGAATTTTAATTCGAGAAAAATTTTTATTATATGAAATTCTCGATTAATTCAATGGTAAACTGTTTTTTATAAGAGCATATTTAATCTTGATTTACCCAATTTAAAAATAAAATTTTGATAAAAATACTTAAGGAACTAATCTCTCTTGAATTTTTTTACCTAAATTTAATATAGATTGAGAAATTTGTGACAATTACTTCGATTTGAAAACTCCGGCTTATTTTCAATATTAAATATATTTCTAGATAAGGAATCCTTATTTATAAATTGATCAAAAAAAAAAAATAATAGAGTACCGTCCCTTGAGGGTTATCTAAAATAATGTCAAAACGGGGGTCTTGCGAATTAAAACCTGAGTGAATTAGACTCTATATTTCTTGAGATCCAGAAGAACTATAAAATTTCAAAAATTTAGGAATTAGATAATTTGGCCAGATCAGATTGTTAATTGGAAGATGGTAGTAAAATACTATACCTAACAGTGTTTCTTCTGAGTCCCTTTATTCAGAGTTTTTATCTGAAACTGGACAATAATCCCATTAGAAGAAAAAAGGTTGGATTTTGTCTTTTACTACCATCTTCCAATTAACAATCTGATCTGGCCAAATTATCTAATTCCTAAATTTTTGAAATTTTATAGTTCTTCTGGATCTCAAGAAATATTGATTCTAATTCACACATGTTTTAATTCGTAAGACCCCTGTGGTGACTTTATTTTAGATGTCCTTAAGTAGAGATCTAAAAAAAATAAAAACTCTTTTTTTATAAACGTAAAAACAAATTAATTCTCATAATTGATATTTTCTTCCATAACATCGATAATTCTCGTTCTGTAAAAATTCTAAAAATTTAAATTTTAATATTATTTTTCAGTCAGTTTTTCTATTAATTTTTTCAGGTTTATTATTTTTATTAAACCCCATCTTTGTCAAAGAGTTTAAAATTGATCAATTTAGAATATTTAAACATTACCCCAATTGGAACAGTTAATGGTTACTCAGTAATTTTCTTCTTTTTATCAATAAAATGGTAGTATATTCAAACAGATTTTATGAATATTTTCTATTGATCAAAAAAATTGAATTTTTCATGGTTTTTGAAATTTTTCGTATTTTTAGATTTGACAGTTATATCGACTTTTTCTGGAAAAAAGAGTAGATTTGAAACTCTTTTTGGTTTCACAAATAACATTCGATATTTGTACTCAATTATTTTCTTTATCATTTTTTTAATTTTTATGAAATGTCAAAATTGAATATACAAGTGAAGATTGAAAACGAAATTGTAAATGTTCAAATTAGCGATTCAGAAAACACCACTATTCAGGATCTTATTCTGTTAACAACCAAAAAAATTGATTTGAAAGAAAAAAAAATTATTGGGTTGGAAAATAAAAACAATGAAATATTATTTGAAAAAGATTTTGTTATTGATCTTTTAGATAACGAAGAATGTGTAATTGCAATTCTTGAAAAATCGGTTTCAAACAAAAAAAAAGAAGAAGTTCCAAATAAAGAAGAAAAAGAAAGAAAAGAAGACCAAGAGAAAGAAAAAGAAAAAGAAATAAAAATTGTAAATGAACAAGATTTTCAAATGGAATTGACAGAAGAAAACACAAACAACTCTTCAGATAATTTCTCGATTTCAGAATCGGATCACGAGAAGAACGAAGAAAAAAAACTTTCGAGTGATTCGGAACTAGATTTAGATCACAGTGACAGCGAAATTGAAACTGGAGGTGGTTCTTCAAATTCTATTACCGATTCTGTTCTAACCTCAACTTTTTCTGAAAATGAGAAAAACCAAAAAAAATCGCAAAGTGAAAACGAGAGTAGTGCTTCTTCAGAAAATGAAAGTAGTCAAGCAGAAGAAATTGGCTTTGATGATGATGAACAAAAAGAAATTGAAAAACAAATAAATGAAACATTAAATCTGAAACAACAAAAATCTTGGCTTGATTTACAAAAAGAATTAGAGAATTTGTCATTAGGCGAAGAAGGAGATCTTACACCCAGCGAATCAGAATCTGAGAATGGAAGTATTGGAATAAATATGAATTTAAATTTTAATAGAGACGATCAAGAAAAAGAAGAAGAAAAAGTGGAAAAAGAAATAAAACAAGAGCAAAACCAAAAACCACAGCAACAAAAAATAAAAGAAAAAGAAAAAGAAAAAGAAAAAGTAGAAGGGAAAGGAAAAGAAAAAGAAAAAGAAAAACAAAAACATAAAGAAAAAGGAAAAGGAAAAGGAAAAGGAAAAGGAAAAGGAAAAGGAAAAGGAAAGGAAAAAGGGAAAGGAAAAGGAAAAACCTTCAAGGTAAAATATTATTCAAAAAAACCAAAAGGATGGAAAAAGGGTAAATTAATTTTTTCAAACAAAACAATTCAATTCATTGATTTTAATGGAGAAATAACAAAAGCAAAAATGAGAAATACAAGTTTTAAACTCCACAAAAGCAAAAACAAAATAGCACAATTACTTTTATTTGAAACAGGTGTAATTGTAAGGTTTAAAAATAGTCAAAGATGTAAGACCTTTCATCACCTTCATCTGAAAAAAATGAAAAAAATCTTAAAGTACGAAAAAAAAATGAAAAAAGAGAAAAAGAAAGACAAAAAAAAAAAGAAAACCAAAATTGAAAAAAAGAAACCAAAAAAGAAAAAGAAAATGAAAAAGAAAGGCAAAAAACAAAAGAAGAGCAAGAAGAAACAAGAAACAAGACAAGATCAAAAGGTTGAAGATTTAGATTTATTAAAAATGACATTATTTGCTGTCATGGTTGTTGATATTAATAGCAAGCCTGTTAAATGTGTACCCCTCCATATAGGACACGGAAGAATAAGATTGGTTGATCCACATGGCAAGATACATAAAAGCCTAATCACCCAAACAAAGTTCTTTATTGAAAGGAAACCACAGATGCTCTCCATTAACGAGGTACTTTTCCCTATAAAATTTGAGAGCAACCAACTTAAAAAAGATTTCATTGAAGTAATGAAAACAGAGAAATCCAAGCCTATACCTGAATCTGAGAATTTCAAACACAAAAAATTGAAAAAGGGAGAAAAAAATAATTTCACTCTCACCATTTTAAATAAAAAATCAAAGGCTATTGCACACGCTACAATAACAATTAATCAAAGGAAGATTGTATTTACTGAAACTAAAAAAAATACAAAAAAAAAAAAGATATATAAGCAATATGTTCACTATGTGAAGTATAATAATTTAAAAAAAAAAAAAAAAATTGGAAAAATTAATTTTAGAAAACTAAACAAAAAATTCTTTATTAAATTTCTTAATCAACAATCAAGAAGAAATTTTAGAAAACTATTACTAAAAAATCGTTTATTAGCAAAGCAAAAATTTAAAATTAAGGTCATTGACAATTATAACAAAACTTTAGACAATGGCTCAATTATTACGAACAATGGCAAAATTAAATTTATCCTAAAAAAAAACACATATACCTCAACTATAAACGAAATCCAATATTATAAACATCAGTCGATATCAGATCTCGCCCGAATAAAAATTAATGATGTTTTTTTAAATGTCAAATTCAACCAGAAGAAATTTAGAGAAAAATTTTCATCGTCTATAAAGGTTATTAATAGAAATATCAAAAATAGCCCAATAGTGAATAAAATAAAAGTTCAAAAAAAGCAACTCAAAGTCCCAAAATCTCAGCAATCTGCGAAACACCCAAAAAAAACAAAAATACACAAAAAAAATGATAAAAAAGATAAAAACAAAAACAAAAAAATTAATTTCCAAATTTTAACTAAAAAAAATGAAGTGAAATCTGAGGGTTATTTAATAAAAAATGGTGACAACATAACTATTAAAAAAGACGATGATAATATAATAAAAACAACAACAAATAAGATTAAAATTAAGCAATTAAAAAAAAAAATAAATAAAATTAAAATTATAATAAAAGATGAAGATGATTACACAGCATTTATAATAACCCTGTCTACAAAAAAGTTGGTGAATAAAATATTAAAATTATTACCAAACCCCCACACCAATAAAAATAATCATAATGAAATGTTAAAAAAAAAGAAGAAGAAGAAGAAGAAGAAGAAGAAGAAGAAGGTAGGGAATGATGAAAAGAAAGGAAAAACGGAAGTAACAAGAAAAAAGAAAAAGAAAGGCAAAGAGAAGGGAGAAAAAAAAGTAAAGAAAGAGAAATAATAAAAAAAATCAATCAATTAATTTTCAATTCAAAGTTTTTTTTTTTTCTATAAATGAATTATTAAATAGTAACCATATATATTTTTCAAAAGAATTAAATATTGTTTTTAATACAATATATATATATATTATCTCATTAAAATTTCTGATAAAATAAAAACTTAATGATCCCTTTCAAAAAACTCTAATTATTGTTTTTTTAATATTTTAGCTCATATGAATTAATATTTAAAACTTTATTTTTTTTTTTTAAGAATATCATTTAAATAATAAAATTATAATCATAAATTTATTAAATTTTACAAATAAATGATTATATTTGTTATTCTTATTATTTTGAAGTCGTGGGTGTTAATTTTTTCTCAAGTCGGTTAGTTTTTTTTTTAATTTAAAAGATAAGAGTAAAATCTTTGATTTTTCTACCTTCTTTTGAATTATGAAAAAGCACAGTTAGGTTTTCTTGAAATTTGAGAAATTAAAAGGAATAGATTTAAATATTCTTTTTATTTCTTTAATTAAAAAAAACTTCTTTTTGGTTCTTCAGAATTTAAATGAGTTGAGCAAAAAATTAGATTTTAATCAATTCTTTTGAATACAGGAAAACCTAACACAACGTGTTGTCAAGTTCCTAGGTTTTTTTTTCATTTTTCTTTACATTTCAAAAAGTAAAAAAAAAAAACTAAAGGAAGTTTTTTATAATTTTCGAAATGATAAAAAAATTAAATAAATTTTCATTACATTTCAAAAAGTAAAATAAAAACTAAGGATATTCTCAACTGGGACTCTTTTATAGTTTCTTAATTTTATTCTTTATCAAGTTCAATTTTTTATTACTCTAAAGTTGTTTGATTCTCAGTTAATAATTTCTAATTATTGTTCTCAGAATTTAAGATAATTAACTTTTTCGTTGAAAATTTAAAAATTATAATTTTAAGGATTAGTTAAAATAATCTCTTATAAACTAAATTCAAGATTAAATGTCACATGTTACATTTGAATTTTGAATATTATATGTATTATTTTGAAGTTTCCCCCCTCACAACAAAAAGTTTCAAATAAATCATTTAGTCTCTTTTTTATTGTTTCCATAGTATTTTTTTAAAATGGAAAATGAAAATGAAAATTTGGAAAGAAGTAACAGATAAATTAATGAAAAAATTGGTTTCAAATATGAAAAAGAGATTAAGTTTAGTTATTAAAATGGAAGGAGAATCGATAGATGGGTTTTATTATTTTTTTATAATTTCTAATTTTTTATGTAATGTTTATTTCAAAATAAATGGCATAATTTTTTTTAATTATTTTTTTTTCTTTTTTTGAGTTTATTTTTACAGGAAAAACAAGAATATCTTGAGTATAGAACTGAATATTAAAATAGAACTTTTAATATTATAATAGATAACTTCAATTATTAAAAATATTTTTCTTTAAAATTTGATTTTTTATGGTCCAATGATTTTGAAATAGAGTTTATATAGTTATTCTCACTGGATTAATTTTTACTTCAGTTTTAGATATAATTCTTGAGTGGTAGGTTTATTAATAAAACAATTTTTTTATTTTATTTTTATTTATCTATGCATCTCAGGAATTGAAATCTTTATCTATCATCTCAAATATTTATAATCGGTATAATAGTAACCCATACAAAGCCATTTTTAAAAAAATAAATTTCTAAACAATGGTCAATATTTTTTTGTTTCAAAATTGTAATTAAATCTTTAAAATTATTTTTAACTTATTCAAGATTAAATTTTTAATGAATATTTATTTTTATCTAACCAAATTCCTAAATATAAAATTTTTTTTTGGCAAGGTATAAAAAAATCGATTATTTTTCAAAGATGGGCATAACCCGAATAATTTCCAAATAATTTTTTAAAATCAAATACTCTAAAAAAATTTAAAAAAGAAGTAAAACATAAAATTAGGAAGTTAGAGCAATAAATTTAAAGGTTGTACTATTATTATTTATCAATATTGTATGTTTGAATTTACGTTTATTGTATTGATATTTTTAAGGTAAAATTATATTAACGATTAATACTTTTTTGATATTTTTGTGTTGTTTTTTAAAAAAAAGATAAAAATCGAAAAAAGGAGAAATACTCCTACAAAATTCTAATTATTCTATTTAACCTTTATTAAAATAATTCTATATCTTATTTTATCATACTATAAATATATTGATCAACTTCTTTTCTCACTTCATTTATCCAATATTTAGTATATGATTTATATTATTGTAAAGAGTAAAAATGAAATATTTGAGTAATTACATAACCCGATTTGATAAAAACCAAAGTTTTAATGAAAATAAAATAATTTATACATGAAACAAATACTTTTTTCTGGAAAAAAATAATAAATTTGTTTTAATTTATTTTCAAAATAAAGAAAATCAAATTTTTCAGAAACTATAATTTCTCAGTTCTAATCACAATTTCAATACTAAATTTTTTGAGAAAGTCATTTTTCTGAAATACCGCCCTATAGTTAACAAAATTTTGCAATAAAAATAGCATTCTGAAAAAAAAATATAACTGTTACTGAAAAAAAGTGTCGATTAGAAAAATATAATCAAATCTGTATTTAATTGTAAAATAGCACCCAAAATACTACTTTTCAAATATTTTTCAATATCTTTTTTTGTTGGTTTTCAAAACAATCAAATTTATAAAATTGATTTTTTTTTCGAATTGAGATAGAAAAAACAAGTTTCAAATTTAATCAACATTTAAGCATATTCAATTTTTATAATTTGAAGATTTAATTTGAAAAAAAAGTCATATTCTCTTTTTTATATTCGATGGTACTATGATTTATCCATTAAGTAAAAAAGTTTTTATGAATTTAAAAATAAATTTTAGGTAAGTTTGAAGCATTTCAATTTCAAATTTCTTTATTGATCAGTTAAAAATATATAAATTTTTTTTTTTCTTTTTTTAGACCATTTTTAAATTAAAATTGATTTAATTATTTTTTTCAGATGAGTTTTTCTTTTTTGAGGGATTATCTGGAAAAAAATAACTGAAATGAAAATAATCCTTGATATCATTATTTAGTTATTAATGCTAGTTAAACTGTTTTGTCCTTTACTATTTAATTTCTTTTATTTAAGATCAAATCCTTTTTTTAAGAATCGAACTTTTAAAATTAAAAAGGCCACTTATTAGAATGATGATTAATTAAATTATCCGTGTTCCAAAAAAATATTCATTCAATCAAGAAACAAGAAAAAAAATTATCATTTTCCAAATTCATAGTAAAACTCAATAAAACTCTTTTTTTTTTAAACAAAAAGTAGATCAACTTATATTAACAAACAATTAAACTGAGTATTTCGATAGATACACCCAACTTCAATAAACTTTCGGTAGGTTTATTACAGAGTTAATAAAAAATTTGTTTAAATATAAATAGGATTTGATTTGAAATTTTCCTAATATTATACAATAATTTCCCTAAAACTCACAATTAAAAATCTTTTCCGGGATTTTTTTCATTTCAGGTATTTTTTAAGACAAAACAACAAAAAAGAAAAATATAAAACCTAAAGCATTTTGTTATGAAAAGAATTTGTCACTCATAGAGATCAAAAACAAGAACTGATCTGTAAAACGAGACACTATTTTATTTTTGAAAATTACACTCTGCCCAATAACAACTCAAAATAAATGGCAAATTTGTTGAGATTGTTAATTAATTTGAATATCATTTTTCTGAGAAAATGAACAAACAATAAAGTTGAAAAAGTATAAAGACACTTTAAGAGAATATTGTTGCTATGTGAAAAGATTGCAAAAAGACATTTAATTTAAAACTCAAAAGGTAAACTTTTCTATTCATTTTTTATTATTTTTCATAGTGAAAGAAAAGTTGAAAATATGAATAGAAATTCAAGGTCTTTTACTCACTCTGGTAAACATTTACTTTTGGTTTCAGAAAAAAACGTGTTTTAATGGTACTTAATTTCCTTCTTTCTTGATCCTCAAAAATCCACAATTTCCACAACTCAATAGAAAAATTCAAAACATTGAGTCTTTTTTATCCGCTGAGCAACAAAGAAATACCAATCGAAAAAAAAATTGAAATATTGAATTTGATTGCTACCTCTATCAACATTTTTCAAGATTTATTAGTTAACGACAAAGAAATCAGGTTTCAGATTTACAAAACACTTCGCCATTTACTTCAAAATGAAAATTCAATAATTCGGACACTATCGTGCCGAGTGCTCCTTAAATGTATGCAAAGCAGCAGCATGCTAGTTCACATTGAAACGCTCCATTTACATTTTTTCCTCATCCGCTGCTTAGAGCAGCGCTCTGAATATGGGCTTGAAAGGGTTGAGGCCTTAAAATTTATTTATCATTTGATCCAATTGGATTGCAACCAGATTCCAAGGTCCTTTGTTCTGTCCTTAGTTGCAATTTCTGAAAACGAAAACGATCCGATGAGGATCTCTTGCTTGCTGGCCTTGTGCGAGATTGCAATCAAAAGCCCCAAGATTGTTTCGGTTTGTGGTGGCATTTCCTTGATTTGCAAAATGTGCATCGATCCCAAGCTTGTGAAAATACAGCCAGTCTTATTAAGGTGCCTTTTAAATTTGTTAAATTGTCAAAAAAAAAAACGATACTTGTCCGAGAGCGATTTGAAAATCATTCTTTCGCCATTCATTTCTTTGTTTGAATTAAAATACACAGAACACAGATTTTTGCAATTTAAATCTTCAAAAAATGCCATAGAGATTTTGCTGAGAGACTGGGCTGGGTTAATTTTCTTATCAAACAATTCAAATGGCTTGAAAGCCTTTTTAACAACTTTAAAATTACCCTCCAGAAAAGCAAAAGTAATTACTTTAATTTTTTTTTTTTTTTATATTTCCTCTTTTTTCATTTTTCCTTAAAACATATTTAAGGCACTAACGAACGAAAAAAGTATTCCAGCAAATTTAAAAGAAAATTCATAAAAAATTAACAACATCTTGAAATTGAAAAACAAAAGTAAAAATCTGATGACCACATAAATACCAAACTTACTTTTAATGTTATTTTCAGAAATGAATTATTGTTTTTAAAAAGTTTGAATACATTTTTATCATTTTTGAAAAAGTTCAAAATTCAACCCATTTTCAAATTATTTCAAAAAAAAAATTTCCTTCAAAGAAGAAAGAAATCTTATTGCGTCTATTAAGAAAGTGTACAGACACAAATTCTTTGAAAATCAAACCACAAAGTTTTGGAATAAACTCAGTATAAAAAATCTACTTAATTTCAAAAAAAATACAATAATTATTTAAACTTGAAAAAAAATATAATTTTTTTTTTTTTTATTGTTGAGCAGAGGTGATTCAACAAAATTACCTCCTATTTGCCTGAAACTCTAAAATTGTATTTAGGTTTTTTTATCCTAACTGTAATGTAAGCAGGATTACAGCTCAAAGGATATCTTTTCTTTAAAAAATGAAAAGAATAAATTATTTCGGAAAAAAGACAAGAAAAAGAGAAAGAAAAGCAAGAAATGAAAGAGTCAAAAAATAATAGAAAAAAGAAAAAACTTCAGTGAAAAGTTTTTTTTTGTGCCTTAAGTGTTGAATGGGCTGGTGGTTGTTTCCTTTTATGTCGTTTTTTTTTTGGATCGCCACCATAGGTTGTTTTAATAAAGAGTTCTAAATATTTGAACAACTATAGATCAAATGAAAAAGGCTGTTTATTAAATTTTGATTTAGAACTTTGTAGATGGGTTGAATCTAAAAAGCTCTGGTTTTTAAGAATAAGATTTGGTTTTCGAAATTTTCTTTTCAGTTGCTTTGCTTTTTTTTTTTATTTTTTTTTTTTTTTTTTTTTGTAAGTTTCCCAAATCTTGTTTTCGCAAAATCCCAGTACAAGATACCGACTCGACAGCAAAAACCCAGTCCAAGTAACGACTCGACAGATAGTACGGAAAGTCCAATTCGGTTCACTTTGGTTGGTTTCAGATCGCATTCGTTGGATTCAGTTCAGTAACATAAGTCCTCTTCGAAGATCTGATCATGAACAAGTTTGGTTGGGTTAGTCATGACCAGGTCAACCAATTCTTATAATGATTTTTTATACTTTTTACCTTTCCCACACCTAAAAAAACAAAAAGAGAATATAGAGCCCAAGCAACTTAAGAAGGGAAATTTGGAAAAGGTAAAAAGTATAAAAAATAAAAATATAATTTTTTGATTCAAAGAACAGTTCAAATCAATTTTTTCTTTAGATTATATAAAAAAATCTTAGAGAAAAAGAACCAAACAATCGAATGAAAAATTCTCCCGAAATACTTTTTTAAAACCTGGAAAATTCAACTTATAATCTAAAGAAATACCTTTGAATTTGATTATTTTTAATCAATAATTAATAACCCAATTTTAATGTTTTCAGTGAGTTATTAACAACATAAAAACCAAATATATCAAAAGACTTTACAATTATTTCTTAATTTTTTAAAGATTTTCAAAGAAATAAACCAAATTTATTAAATAAATCTAATAAAAAAAAAATACTAGATATTATCAAATAACTGATTTTAATTAATAACAGTTCGTTATTTATATTCTAAATATTTGAAAAAAGAATATTACTGAGTTTTTTTAAATTTCAAGAAAATTAATAAATTATTGAATAAAATAAATGATCAATTTTTTCAGGATCTAGAGGGATTCAATATTTGATTTATTTTTCTTGGTATTTTTAAAATAAAATTAAATTTTCAATGTTATATGTTCATATAGACTATCAGAAATTACTAAAAGTGAGATTTCATAAAAATAAATTTTTTTCTTGTTTTGTATAAATCAAAAAATTCAAACCAAAAGGGAATCAAATCTTTTGACTAAAAATTATTTTGGGAAAAAATGAATTCTTTTAAAATGAGAACTGATTTTCCTAAACTTACTAAATGAAGGGGAATGTCGGGTTTAATTGTATCCTTGGGTAAATAATTACTCTATTACCTTTGGAGAAAAAAAATAAGTAAATAGTTACTAATCCCTTAAGCAAATAAAAAAAAGTAACAGTCATTGTCCAAAAAGAAAATAAAAACTAAAGTCTACATTTTAATTTTTTCAACCAGAAGATTTATATAACAATCTGAAAAAAAAATAATTTGAATTTATTTCTGCGTTGGCCATTTCCACACGATCAAGTGTTCAATTTCTCAACTTTACAATTGTTTAGTGATTATTGATTTACTTTGTTTTTTTTATGATTCTATTGATTATACCATCTTTTAAAAAATTATCTCAATAACCAAGATTAGTTTTTTCAAAATCATTTTTCAATGTTATTTTTTTTTTTTACAGTAATAAGGGTTGATGTGATTGATTTTGAGGAAATTTTTTAGAGAAAAATTAAAGGTTATCAAATTTATGTGAATAGATCTTTAATGAATTTAAATATTAATCTATGAGAAAAGAACTTTTTCTATGAGTTTAAGTTGAAAGAATAACAGTAAAAAGTTATCTATCAATATTCTCCAAATTTTCCGTTTTCTTTTTTCATAAAAAAATAATAATCGCTTTTCAATCGTCAAATCTTATGGAGACCTTATAGCCGATATTATAAGATATTATTTAGAATTTGCAATAAATTACTAATAACTTGTCCATCACCGCTCATTTCAAGAATACGGATGAATTTATTTTTATTTTTCCATTATTTTTTTTATGAAGATTTGATATTAAAGAAGTAAATAATAATATTTATTTTGATTATTTACACAAGCATATATAAATATATATATATATATATATATATATATATATCAACCATTTTCCAGCCAAAAGTGTTCCCAGTTGTATGGATGAATTGCATGTATTTAAAGAGTTTGAATAGATATTAGAAGAAAAAAATTAAAAAATGAAAACATTGTTTCACATTTTTATACTTTTTACTTTTTTGTTCTTTTTTTTTTTGAGACTTAATTGTTTTGCAATTTTTATTTTTTATTAGAAAGATACATAGCCACTAAAGTAAAAATGTGTTATTTTAATGTTATTGAAACAGTGAAAATGATTGTCAAAGAAAACATATTTATTTCTATTTGAATTTTCTTTTGACCTTCAATTTAAGATCAAAATGAAACATTGTTGTTTTTCTCAATAGTACAAAGAGTTTTGGGTTTTTCAATTTTTAAGAAAATTTATTGATTTTGATTAGAATTCTTTCAGGCGGATATCAACTATAATTTAATGTATATTATTCGGTTTATTTCTTATTTGTTCTTCAAAGGTCAATTATAAAAAATAATTGATATTTGTAAAAAAACATTTTTTTTTTGGCAACCATTTGAGAAAAACAAAGTTTATATAGATATATAAGAGAAGATATAAATCTTGTGTAAATATTATTTAATATTAAATATGGAAAAGTTTGTTACATTATTTTTGAAATGGGGTTTAATCTATACCATCAATCAATTTTATTTTCTTCAAAAAAAAAAAAACAAAAAATTATATAAGATTTTCACATAGTTTTTTGTCTTGATAATAAAATTGAGAATTTTTCATAATAAAGTGTATCTCCATAAAATCTAAGTGCCTTTATAAATTTTATTGCATTGGCTCAAGTATAATAATTATTATTTTCAAAAACTTTTCAAAATTACTTTTTAAAAATATTTCAAATCAATTATTATTAATTTTAAATCTTGTAATTTGTTTTTATTACAATTTAAAAAATTCTTTTCCTCCATGATAACAAATTCTTTTCCTTCACGATAAAAAATAAAAAATAAAAAATAAATAACAAATTATAAAAAATAAAAAATACAAAATAACAAAAAAAATTTATATAGATTTTTGCAATTGAAATGTTATATAAATTATTTTTTTTGAAAATGCCAAAAACAAAAAAAAAAAAACAAGTCTTGACTGAAAATTATCCAAATACGAAAATAAAAAACAATAAGAAAACCAAACCAAAAAATATTTGGGGAAACATTGATTTAATATTTCCATTAGAGCATTCCCCTCGTCATAATTTGATTGACAATTATTTGGCCATTTTATTAGTATCGTTTATGGATGTGGGATTATTCCAGGCGCTGGTTGAAATCGGCAAAGGTGATGACAAGATCATATCCTTTTACGTTGCACATTTTTTAAGTGAAATCCTACACAAGTCACGATATATATTGTCGTCGAGGCTCTGCACCATTTTGCAATCGTTGCCATCTTTATTTGAAGTTGCAGCTACCTTTTCACATAACAAGTATAATCGGATTCGAGCGAGCAAACTATTGTCTGAATTAGATCGCTTTGCAAGGAAAAAAAAAAAAAAAAATTTAGCCCAAAACGATTTCCATATTAACTTGATTGTCTCAAGAATGAAGGAATATCGCACTGAAGAAGAGGAAACATTCGAAAGTACGTCAAAGCAGATAATCGAAGAAATGAAGTCTCGAAAGGATAAATCTTTAATAGATCAAGAATTTGAAAACAAGATCAAAGAATGTAAAGTGCTTTCCACTGACGATTATTTAAAATGGAATTTCCAATTAATCAAAGATTTATTAATTGTTACCAAAAATAATAAGAAATATTTTGATAGCTGTATCAAAAACAAATTTTATAAAAATTTATTAAACTTTTTTGATCCTAAAAACCAACAGTTCTGTAACATTGGAAGAAACAAACCAAATTTGATACATGTCGAAATTGGAGTCAAATTAATTGAATTGCTGCTAAACATTAATAACGATGGGTTTGAAATCTTAAAGACGTCCAATTTTTTAATTTCTTTAAATGAGGCATTAAGAATCGAAAATGAGGGCACGTCAAGTGCCAAATCTGGAATGAAAAGATTGTTTACACCAACGAGGATGTCAAAGACTTTAACCAAGGAATATTTCACCTTGATAGGTACCCTATCGACAAACAAATTTGGCTTGGACTTGCTGATCTCGACAAACATTTTTAAATCCCTACAGCAAATTGTGGAAACGAAGGGCCGAGGAGATCTAGCATTGCCGATCATTTTATCTTTAGATTATAACAATTCCGATATCACGAGGATGCTGTTGGGCAAGGTTCTACATTCAGGATCCAAATTGAGCAAATTGCAAACTATCGAACATTTGAAATTACTCTGGAGGGCTGGTGTAAATGACTTTTCGGAATGGGCAGTGACAATGCTGGTTTACCAATTAAATGATAAAGACCAGGATATCGTTTCCGCCGCGTTGGACTTGATCGACGAATGCTGTTCAAGGTCTTCAAGAAATTTTGATAATTTGGTCAGCTGTAAGCCCCCAGATTTGGAAAAGTTTGGTGTCAAGGGCAAAAATTTATTGATTTGTGTATTGTCCACTGAGAATGGGTTGCAATATTTGAAAAAAATTGGTTATTTGGAGAAGCAATTTATATATTGGGAAAGCAAGGGCTGTATAGATTATGTTAAAGATTTGGAACATTATTTAACAGCAATTTTTAATATCGATTCGTCTTCAAGCAATAATTATAATAATAATATTAATATTAATAATTTTGATAATAATAATAATCAAGAGGTTTATTTGCCTCCTCATTTTTTTGGTGAATTAGTCAAAACAAAGCAAGGTATTGAAATATTGGACAAAAGAAAACTAATTCCTAAATGGTTTTCAGTTTTAAATTATTTTTTAGAAAAAAAGATTCAAATTAATTTGATTTCAAAAGAAAATGAGAAAACTAAGCAATTAAGCAATTGCAATAAAAACTATGCCGAGGAGACAGTGGGAGTGAAAGGCAGTGGTGGGCGCGAAGGAAACGGCAATACTGAAGATGAAGAGAAAAAAATCATCATTGATCCAATAGAAATTCGAGCAATATTATGGACAATCGGCAATATTTCTACTTCAAATTTAGGTTATTCGCTAATTAAAAAATACAATCCAGTGCAATTAATTTCAAGAATTGCGAATAATACCTCAACATTATCAATTCGGGGAACTTGCCTATATGTATTGGGATTAATGGCATCAACACCGCTTGGTAGAAAGAAATTGAAAAGATTTGATTGGGAATTTCCTGAAAAGGGTGGCAGGATGATAGTGACACCAAAAAAGAATCAAAAAAAAATGTTTTTTACTTTCCCCTCAGTTAAATATTTGGGAAGCTTTGCGAAAAATAATAAAAAAAACATCACTTTGAATTTTATCGGCACAAATCTTGAAAAGGATATTTTTACAAATATTTCAGATCTATCGAACAAGATCACAGCTGAGACTGCAACAAAAAATTTATTGAAATATAAATCAGAAAATGCGAATTTATTTATTGAAAAGCCTTATTTATTTTATAGAACATATAAAATGCTCGAATATTATCGTTTTGATTGCAATTCAAGAAAATTAATTCATCACCTATTTCAAAATATATATTTTGAGGAGAATATTATCGATAATTTTTCCACAAATGGGTTTTTTTTAAAAAAATATTACAATAATAAATATAATAATTCAAATCGGAACACCAACAATGATTCGAAGGAGATTGGGAAAAGCTTAAACAATCAAGTCGACTTATCGTATTTGTTCGAAAATGATGGTAACAATAGTAATAATAATAATAGTGGAAGTAATAAAAACGATGAGGGGAATAACGATAAAGATAACACTAATAATAATAATAACTTAAAACAGAGGCAAACTCACAAAATTACATATTCGCTTGAACGGCTGAGAACAATCCCTCGGCCTAAAGATGTGAATTCCAGAAATATTTTAGAGTTTGTATCAGAGGAAGATTTTTTAAAAGCATTCGGTGTCAATAGAGATGATTTTTTCCAACTATCTAAAATGCAACAAATGCGAAAGCGTCTTGAATGGGGTTTAAATTAAATTATGGTATTTTATCTATTTTCTAATAAAGAAAGAAAATAAATTAAGTTTAATATTTAATTTTAATTTTCTCTTGCGAAAGTTTTTTTTTGGTTATTATTATTATTTTTTTTTTAATTATTATTATTTTTTTTTTTAAATATTATTTTTCAAAAATAATCATTACATTTTTTGAATAATAATAATAAAAAAAAATAATAATAATCAAAAAAAAATTTACGTTTGGTTTTTGAAAGTGTTGTTGAGTGATTAAATTTTTTTTTTTTTTTTTTCATTAAAAAGAATTCTATAAAATCATTATTATTTTACTATATTATTAAAAAATTGGAAAAAAAAACAAACAAATGATTTTTTAAATTTATTTCATTAAATCCAAAGATTAGATTAAATAGATTTACCTTATATAGAAACACCCTAAAGATTTTTTCATTAATATTTTGATTAGAATTTTTTTTCAAAAAATAATATGGAACTCTACGGTGCTTCTGTAGTTTTATATTTTTTTTAAAAAAACTATAACTGAAATTACTTTTATCATCAATAAAAAGAAAATAAATAAAAGAATCTTTATTTTTAATAATATCTGGGATATTATATTTAAAGTTTTTTTTTATTATTATTACTTTGAATGAACTCCAGATTTTACGATTTTTTTTCATAGCGTGATCATTTGTTACTGTATTTTATAATTTATAATTAATCTTAAAATCTCTAATTCTCCTCAAAAGTGTATTGTTTTTGTCCCAGAAAAATAATTCCTTAATATTTATCGTTGGATTGAGAAAATCTATCAAATGATATTTTGTCAAAAATTACACAATATATGTGTTAATTTGCGTTTTTCATAATTATTTTCCTCATTATTAAATATTTTAAAACTAATCTATTTTTCAAAAATTTTGACTCACTTTACAATGGTATTGGAAATGTTTTTTTGGGTGTTTATTCCATTTTTTTATCAAAAAAATATTTTTAATTTTTAAATCAAAATTATTTTGACTATTTTTGTTTTTCAAATTTTTTGTTTTCCTTTTTCATTCTTTTTTTTTTATTTTTATTGTTTCTTTTTTTTTTTTGTTTTTTATTATATATTATATATTATGTTGATTTCATTTTACTCTGGGCCAAGCAATTAATCTTTTTATTTTTTTTTTTTTAATTTTTCTTTTTTTTAAAAGTTTATTTTTTTTTGGAAAAGATCAAGTTGTGTAAAAAAAAAGAGATCTTCCAAAAAATTAATTAGACATTAATAAAATTGAAACTAGGTACAGTCTTTTAAAAGTTCCTATATTTATTAGTAAAAAATATTTCTGTTAACATTTTTTTACACTACAGGTTAAGTAATTAAAAATCTGTAATTCTCATATCAAAAAATTATGATTCACTTTTTTTTAGGTTTGAGCACCTTAATAGTGGTACTAACTGTAAGAAAATAACGATGTTTGACTTAAAAAAAAAATTTCATACTTTAATGATCAGAACTTTACAAAAAAATAAACTCACGCAAACATTCTTCTCTTTGCAAAAATAACAAATTATTTCCAAATTGAGGAAAAATAAACCGAAATTTTTAATCACGGTTTTTTCATTATTTTATCATGATTTTTTGATTTTCCACGATAAAGTTGGACTAATCGCGATTTATTTAATACTATTGCGATTTTATTGTTAATATCATGATAATATATGTTATCATCAAAACTTTTAAAAAGTCTTCACTTTTGTAAAAAAGGAATAACAGAAATTGAAAACTTTCTTACAGCCGTTCCAACCCTACTGTGAAATTTGATAGACATAGAAATTGACTTTTTTGTCTCTGTTCAACACAAAAAAAAACATCTTCTATTATACGCTATTACAGATTTTATGGTTTGACTTAGTTTTTTTTAAAAAATTCTTATGTGATTCAAACTGAGAAAAAAAAATTGTTGTTTAAGAAATAAATTCAAAAATCCAAAGCAAATTCTCCAAAGATCGAAGATATAATTTAATGATTTCTTTGAATTGGTCTCGCTTTTTGATTTTTAGGTGTTTAGAAATTGAAGATCCTGAAAAAAATTGAAAATTTTTGGAAATTGTTGATCATTTAGAAAGTTTATATTCAAAAATTCAAATTTAAATTTTTTCTCTTTGAGAAATTTTTGCTCTCTTATAAAATTTCACGGTTTGTAATAGGCTATCACACGACCATAAAATCCTGTCATAGAAATGAAAGTGTGAGATAGAAAACGAATTTTCTGTTTATTATATATTTCACGGTAGGGTTGGAACGGCTGTATTATATGATAAAAATGGTATTTTCTATTTCATAAAATAAAATTATATCATACAAACTTTCATGTACAAGTTGAATTGACTTTAATAATAAGAAAAAATATAATAATGGTTTGTTTTTTTTTTTTTTTTCTATTTTTTATTTTAAGATATATGGTTTTCAAGAAAAGATATTATTTGAACTAATAATAAAAGGGCAAGAATCTTCAAATAAAAATAAAAAAAATTTAAAATGAAAAAAAAAATAATAAATTTAATTGCTTGGCCAAGAGTAAAACGAAACCAACATAATATATAATATATAATAAAAAATAAAAAAAAATAAAATAAAATAAAATAAAAAAAAACAAAAAAGTAATAAAAAGAAAAGAATAATGGTATAAGGTATTAATGATTAAACAATGAACTTTTAAAAAATAATGGGAAACCATAACAAGCTTTACATAATATCACAGCTTTCTTTTTTTGAATCAAGTAGGTATTTTTCATCAAGTGTTTCATTAACGTGTATATTAACACTTAGTGGGACTGAATTCTTGGCAATAAATATACCTAGACATTTATTGGCACCTTGTTGTTCAATTTTTTTCAATAGTTTGGACTCGCAGCTGGATAATATTTTAAATTTAAATTCAAGGTTGTCAAGGCATTGGTTTCCATTCTTTTCTTTGACATGAATATTTTCGGGGATAAATTTGGAATAGTCAACATCAATTCCACAATCGAGGCTCAATTCATCCAATTTGACATTATTCATTGTCGCAGCTAATGCAATTCTGCTCATGTAACATGAACCGATTCCTGCTAAGAACAATTGGAAGTTCGTTGGTGCGTTAAATGTACCGCCGAATTCTGGCAAGGTGTCTGTTTCCCAAACTGCTGATTCCCTTTTTGAATAATTTACAATGGCTTTAAATTGTGATGTTTTTAAATTGTTTGTGCAATCCCAGGAACCGTGGACAACACTGGACTTCAATTCTGCTTTGATTCCTTGCTTTTTGATTTTATTATGATATTTTTTCAAATTCTTGGTATAAATGTTATTCATCACATGGCTGTTGCCTTCAGACCTAGATTGGAATCGCATGGGCTTCTTTTCCGAAATCTTTGTTTTACAATGGATGGTTCCCTTGATAAATTGGATGATGGGACATGTCATTTCTGCTTCCTTGCAGACTTCTTTGATTTTTTGTTCCTTGGCATCTGTTTTTACAGATAAAGTCAACTTGATCATGGTTACTAATGGCTCGTTTTCCTCTATTCCAAGAACCCTTTTCATATTTGTTTGAATGATACTTTCAACATATAATTCTTTTAATTTTAATCCTTTTAAGGAGCAGATATGTACAAAGGTACTATTTTTTGAATTTGAAAGTTTGAAAAAATGTATAATGAGAAAGTTGAAAATTTTTAAGAAATAATTATTTGAGAAATTTATTAATTTTAAGAAAAAAAAAACAATTAAATTTGAAAAGATAATTGTTTGCAAAAAGTAAAAATGAAAAGTATGCATATTTCATTGTAAAATTATTCTGATTTTATAGTTAAACCTTTTTAAAAGATTGAGTATTTTTCACTTTTTTGTAAAGATATTGTTTTCAATTCTCTAGAAAAATAATTTTGTTTTTTTTTTTTGTCTAAATTAAAAAAATTGTACCCTTAATGCGTTTGTAATAATTGTGATTTTTTTATTAGATTAAGTAAAAAAAAAAAAAATATTTAAAATTAATATATAAAAAAAAGTTTTGCAAAAAAGTTTTCAAGAGACTTTCAAAAAAGGATGTAAAAAGTATCTCAAACTCTTTTCAGGTCTTTTTTGGATATTTTTTGGTAAATGACTGTGTTGTTGTTGCAATAACCTCTATAGACTTGTTTAACCAGTGAATTAAATAAAAAAACTGTGTTTCTTTTTTTATTGATGATCTGAAGTTTAAATGATCAAAGAAACCGACATTAAACAAAAAGTAAATACGATAATGATACCTTAAGGCTTTCTACAATTAAAAAAGAAATTCAAAAAAATAAAAGATCAAATTGGAAATTTTATCTCAAAAAATAGAGTAAATTGATTGCCTTTAAAAAAATCAAAAAAATTCAGAAAATTATGAAAAATTTTTAATCAAATTCAGTTCCTAATTTAAGATTTACTCATACAACCAATGAGTTTGCCTTCAAATTTGGTTTGGGCATTAGGTATATTATTAGGAAGTAAATTGGATATTATATTGTAACAAGAAGTAAAAAGAGAGTAGAGTTTTATTTCGAAACATTGGCTTGATATCCTTAGGTACGTATTATTTTGATCACTATATGTGCCATTAAACTTTTTTTGAGTGTATATAGGTAAGTTTTAACAAATTCCTCACTTTTACAAAACTTATTTCAAGTTTCTATTAGAGCCAATTCCACTTTTAAGTCGCCAACTTTCGACGAAACTGTTATACAACAACTTTAGTTTTAACATCCATTTTTAAAAAGTAAGTCCTAAAGTTTTTAAAAAGTATTACTGTTGGTTTCACTTTTAAAGCACAAAAAATCAACTAAATTTAAGGCACAACAAAAAACTTAAATTATGGGCACAAAAGGCAAATTGTAGTAAAATAATTTGTGTAAAAAAAAAATCCAAAAAATGTTCTTTATTTTAGATTTTTGTTGTACCTTAAAATTTTCTTTGAAAATTTGTGTCATAAAAGTGGAACTGTATGTAATCAAACGGACGAAAAGAGTGAAACAAAGTAGTTTGAGCAAAACTTTGAGAACAAACTTTTTCTTGAATTGTTGAAAGAAATAAGAAACTGAAAAACACTTCAGTTATCTAATGTTTTTCTGAGAAGGGTAATAATAAATTCTCAAGATCTACTTTGTTTTACAATTGTAATTCTCTTTAAAAGATCCCTATTGTATCACGACGATCTGTTAAAAAAAAATTCTTAGTTGTTTATATAAAATTTATCAGCCACAAGATAAGAATGAAAATGAGGGAATACTTACTGACAAAATTGAGATCCAATGGAAAAAGCAATCATTTCAACTGGTGTGGGGGCACTTCCATGACCGCCGATATTTTTTGATGTATCAGCACGGAGAGTGATAGAATCTTTACTGTGAAACAGTTTTGTTTCAAATTGGTGGCGTTTGTTGAAGAACCATTGCAAATGAAGAGACTCTCGTCTCACAAGGTTCTTTTTTTCTTCCAATGTTTGTCTGATCTTGCCGACATTAATATGGTTGATCCAGAATTGTTGCAAATTCTTCGCTACCTCTGAGACTTCTTCCTCAGTGAGGAATTCTTTTAATTTCCTTCTCAGCCTCGTGTTTTCTCTGAACAGTTCTTCTTTGAGATGCACAATATCCTTCATTTCGCTTGTCTTTTTTTTCAATTTTCGTTTTGTTTTTTTCAATTTTTGTTCGTCTTGATGAAGAATCTGAGTTTTTTCTTTTTGCAAATGCTTTGTTTTTTCAACAACTTCCTCTCTAATAACCTTTAATAGCCTTTTCATTTCGTTGCAGTCCTTTTTAATTTTGGTTTGAACCTCTTCATTTGCTTCTTCGCTTGTTTGTGAGATCGAATTGACGATATCTAGCACTTGATCATATCCCATTTTATTCGTCCTCACTTTGCTTTTTGTTGTTGAAGAAGAGATGTTTGTGTTCGTGGACGTATGGCTGTGTTCTGTGGAATCGGAGAGATCAGAGAAAAAGTTTTCTGCGTCAGAATTAGCTAATTGTTTAGTTGTTGTTCAAATAACATTATTTTTCAAAAAATTAATAAAATCAGATTTCACCCTTAACAGACCAATTCAATAAAAAAAAAAAAAAAAAAAGTAAATCTTACAGTTCATCAAAATTACAAAGTTCAATTGAAAAAAGTAAAAATAAAAAAATAAAATTTTCAACAGAAAATTTCTTTTTTATTTAAATTCGGGAAAGAATGGTTGGAGAAAAATCGTTGTATTAAATTCATGAAAAACAAACTGAAAATTTTTTTACAGAATTTCAAAACTTTTTGAAGATTCCATTTTACCAATAGAACCAAGAGTCAATTTTATTCAATAAAGTTATTAATTATTTGCAATTTATCATAAATTATTTTTTTCAAGAGATTTTGGAATTATTATACCCCAAAGTTTTATGACAATAATTGATTTCAAAAGAATGTTATTATGAGGGTTTTTTGGAGAACCGTTCTTTAAAGGATAAATATTCAAAAGAATTACAAAATTTTCAAAAAGATATTCGAAATTAACCACAAAATCTTTATAAGGCATCATCCTCTCCCAAAAAAGAGACAAATGGTTACAATTAGCTCTGTTAAAATTCAGTACTTTCCTGTTTTGTATATTGAAAGTGTCAAAAAATTCTGATTTAGGAAGAAATCAATAAAAGAAAATTTTTGCAATTAGATTCAATATTTTTTTCTTCTTTTTGAATAAAAAGAAAAATACAAACAAATTCTTCAGACATCTTTCAAAAACAATTCTTTTTCATTGTTTTTTTTTTTAGATAACCAAGAAATATTGCAAAAAGTTTAAAAATCTTTCATTACAGTTTCTGTATTTTTCATTTTTCTCTATTTTCCAGTAATGGACACCATAAATAATATTGACTCTTATGTGAGTCTCAAAAATTGAAAGGGGGGATGTTGATCAATAAGCTAATACAGAAATAAATTTGTAAAGATCAATTTGCAAAGATTTTTTGCTTATTGTGAAAACATAATTAAAAATCTATTAATTTGGAATTGGATGAAGACTTACTTGTCGAAATTTGAATTTAAGATGGATAAAAAAGTGTAGATACTCTCGTTTTTGATCATAAGAGATTTATCCAAAATATATGGGCATTAATGAAGGAATTATTTGAATTTCAATTTTTAGAAACAAATGGATATATTTTATTTTTTTTGGAAATATTTTTTTGGAAAACAATCATTTCAATTTCGAATTCTAAAGTATAAAACAGAATTCAGGGAAGAGTAAGACTGGAAAGTCGTGTTTAATTACTTTTTTTGAAATGAAATTTTTTATTCAAAAATTAAATCCATAATAGAAATAGCGGATTTGGTACTCATTTCCATTAGTGAGATTTACTTTTTGAGATTATTTATTACCAAGTGGGTTTGTTCAATTACAAATACAAATTGAAAAGTAAGCCATTTATTACTTAAGTGTTTGGTAATAATTAGATTTTTTTTTTTTTTTTTTGAACAAAGTAAAGAATAAAAAAGAGAAATTTTATTTTTCAACTCACCATAAGCTTATTGTTATTTCAATATTGGTTTTAAAATTTTTTTTTTTTTTGGTGGTGTGTATTTCACTCAGTACAGAAAAAATGAGTTGTGTCTTGTAAGGAAAAATTTTTCAAAGGAAATTTTTAATTGTTTTTAAAACATTAAAATCATTTTCCCATCTTTAATCTAGTTTTCATAAGTAAAAAAGAGGAAATTAGACTCATTTTGTGTAACCTACAAATTATTTTGATTTTAATTACCAGAAAATAAAGAATTAGATTCTTTTTATTTTTTCAATTTTCATCGAAAGATTCTCGAAGTTTGTGGAACCAAAAATAGTTAACCAAGAGTTATGTATATGCAATATTATAATTAGATATATATATATATATATATATATATATATATATATATATATATATATATATATATATATATATATTCTTTAATACAAATTCTTTATATAAAAAAACATTATGATTATTATTTTTAGATATAGGATCTTTTATCCATATATTAAAGTTGTTTATTTTTCTATTATAAACACACAATTTTCATAAAGTGGTAAAGTTGTGTAGTATTGGTGTCTAGTGTAATTGTTCGTTTTTATTGAGTTTTTTGATACTATTTTAATTCTAGTTGTCTTAAATATCAAACTAGTTGAATAAATATCTATTGGGTTGTATTTCTAAGCACTTAGAAAGGGAGGTTTCCAAGTTGGAAAAAATATGTAACCATAAAAACTTGTCTTTTTTTGCAAAAATAAATCATAGTGGGGAAAAAATACTGGACATGAAAATAATCAAGTATAAGATTTTTAAATGTGAACATTAGGGAAATTGTTGTGTAATTTCATTTATTTTCAATCAAATCTTTTTTGTAAATAACCAATTTTTTTATGAAGCTAGTAATAAACCAACCAAAAGTCCATTAAAATGTTGTGTCTCTAGAATACACAAGTAATTGTTTGATAACATAAATAGAACACTTTTTTTTCAAAAACAATCCAGTTTTATAGAGTTTTACTAGAGTTTAGAAAATGATAATTTTTTTTCTTGTTTTTTAATTGGTTGAATGGTGTTTTCAACAAATGTGATTTCACTAATCATCATTATAATAAGTGGGTTAGTTATAATTTTAAAAAGTTTGATTCTTAAAAAAAGGATTTGATTTTAAATAAATGAAATTTTTCGACAATTTCCCTAATTATCGCAATTGAAAATCTTTACCGGGATTATTTTCATGTTCAGTATTTTTTTCACTGTTTTATTAAAATCTTTGTATAAAAGACCATAGCATAATTGTCCTCATTCGTAAACACTATCCTTTTTCTAATTTTTGTTAAGAAAACATTTTTTATCTATATCCTTAAATTTTTTTTATTTCTTAAATTAGTGATCTTTGGTTAATAAATGCGAAATAATTTTCATTTCATTTACAAACTTTTTTTTCAAAGAAATAGATTGTAGTTTCCAAGATTATTTACTTTATTTTTTTTCTCTGTGTTATTATTATACAGTCAGTTCCACTTTTAAGACACAAACTACAACGAGAATTAAAGCACAATAAAAATCTCAAATTAAGGCACAAAATTTAGGATACTAGTAAAATAATTTGTGTAAAAAAAAAATTTCAAATTTTGTGTCTTAATTTGAGATTTTTTTGTGCTTTAAATTTCGTTGAAAGTTTGTGCCTTAAAGGTCAAACTGGCTGTATATATATATATATATATATATATATATATATATATATATATATATATATATTGAGTGAACGGGGAATCTAAAATGTTATGAATACATTAGGATTGTCAGATAAGAAAATTAACACGCTGAAATTGTATTACAGTTAAATAAAAATTGCCAATTTAAGAAATTTACACCTTATCTATAGTATATTCTCACTATTATATCCTAAATAGTATTTATTATAATTATTATTAGTGTAGAGATTTTATAACCATTTTGAAATAAACTATATGTTAATAATTATTTTTTTTTAAAAAAAAGTCAATTGCCAAATATTTATATTATTTAAATAAGGGTGGTTTTAATTAATATTTTTTTCATTTAACTTGAGTATTTTGTTCTGGAATTTTGATTTGATTTTATTATGTTATAAGATTTTTTAAAACAAAATTGACTATTCTTACCTCAAAAATTTAAAATCTATTTTTTTTTTTTTTTACAAATATAATTTGAATTGAAGTAATGATTCTTAACATTAGGGTAAAAGGATTTTTTTGGTTTAAAAAAATTTTTTTATTTGATTTTTTTTGGTAATTTTGTTGTTTTTTTATTGTAAAAGGCAGTTAAGTTATTAATTTGTGAAATTATTTACTTAAAACTGTTATTATCGCTTATTATAAGAACTTTAGAGAAGCATTTTACCCCTTTAAAAATACTCAATTTTTACAATTGGTTTTCAGTTAAAAGATCTGATATTTTTTCATTGGAATTTTTGGGTTTGAAGAATAAAAAGAAAGAAAAAAAAAATATTTATATTTTATTAAATGTAACATCTAGTAATTTAAGTAAATATATATCAACAAATATCTTTTTTAAATATATTTTTTTATATTAATATTAGAAAAAATACTAGATTCATTGAAATATGCAACGTTAAAAAAAATTGATCTTTTATTTATTTGGGTTTAATAATTTTATCCAATTTTTAGGAATTTAATAGACTATCCTAATAATTTTTCAAAATTTATAAGTATGAAAAACTAAATTTTATATAAAATTCATTTATTTGATCTTGTCTATTATAATTATTTTTTTAATTATGAATTGGTATTTGATTTATTTTTTTTATAATATGTAAATTTTTGAGAAATAATATTAAAAAATATTGGTAATTTTAATTTCCAGGTTATAACCGCACTGTTTAAATAATTAAAAATGTATTATTAAAAATTGATTAAAATTAGCCAAATTAAAAAGTGCTTAAGATTATTATAATCGGTGTAAATTATATGGTTTTTGAGATAGTATTTTAGGAAATTGTTAGTTTAATTGTTAGATTATCTTAAAAAAATATTTTTTCTATGAAAAAACAAGAAAAAAATTGTTTAAATTATTCTTTGAATAAATAAATTTTATTTGTTTTCATTACAAAACAAGTATTAATTTTTTTTTTGAAATTGGGTTTGCATTATTATCAAAAAAATATAGGTAAAAAAATATTTTAAAATGTCTTTATAAAAATTTAGTTTTCAAAAATTTAATTAAATATACAAATTTATTAAAATTGATTTATTGGTTTAAAATAACAATTCAATTTGTTTATTATTATGCCCTTTCATAAATAAAAGGCATTACAATTACTGATGTAAATTTTCTATGATCTTTTTCAAGAGTGAAAATTGGATTGTTCTTTGTTTCTTTTTGCTGAAAAAAATTGTTTTCCTTTGATTATACATGAGATATTTTCTCATAGAATGGTATACTTAAATATATTTTATTGTGGAAATAATGATTTTTGACACATGACATATAATAGTTTTTTAGTTACTTTATTTGTATATTTTCTACTCTTAAAAAAATTTTTTTTTTTTTTTTTTTTTTTTTTGGGAAATAATTTAATTAACATATTTTGAAAAAAATACTGTATGTGTTAATTTAACTCGATTTATCTTTCAATAAATTTGGTATTGTAATTTTACTAATAACTCTGAAAAAATATCATTTATTGGTTAAATATTGTACTTTACCTACAGTCGGTTCAATTTTTAAGGCACAAACTTTCAACGAAATTTAAGGCACAAAAAAATCTCAAATTAAGCCAAAAAATTCAGATTATAGTAAAATAATTAGTAAAAAAAAATTACAAATTTTGTATCTTAATTTGAGATTTTTCTGTGCCTTAAATTTTGTTGAAAGTTTGTGCCTTAAAAAGTGGAACTGACTGTATAAAAGTGGGGGTTTTTTTTTCTATTCGCATTTCCTAAAAACAATTTCTTTGTTAGTAGACTTATAATAATTATTGTAATTGTTTTGAAAATAATTTGATTTTTTATACTATATTATTTACAAACTGGGTGATTATACATTTAAAAGTATAAGCTGTTTCCAATAAAGTGGGGCAAATTTATTTTAAAATATATGTTTTAAACCCAATCTTTAAAAAAGCTTTTAAACATCCAAAATCATTAAAAATCATTTATCGATTCTTTATAATAGTTCAATTTGTTACTGGGTATTGTATTACATAAATAAAAAATATTAAATTTACTGATCTCAATTTTATATGATATTTTTAAGGGTTAAAAATTGGTGTTTATTATTTTCTTTTTGATTGAAAAAATCGTTTTCATAGCTTTTTTAATCTCAACAAATTTCCAAATAGAATAAAAAACATATAAATACATTTTATTGTATAAAAAATAATTTGTACCCTTTCCATATTTCCAGTTTTTTATTGAAAGTGGTCTTAAATTGTTTTCACCAAAAAAAGTACTATTTTTTTTTCATTTTTTGGTTATATTTCATCCAACATATTTTGTAATACATACCTTATCAATTTATTCAATTGGTATTAATATTAAACTGGATTTGGTATTGTCGATTAAGGAATACTTTCTCTAACAAAATTGATTTTTTATGAAATGTGTAAAAAAAATGCCCCACTTATTTGGAAATACCTTATTTTTGAACAATTCCTTTTTAGGCAATTTGATTTCTTTCTTCTCAAAAAAAAAATATTTTTTTTGAAATAATTTGAAAATCTCTTCGATTTTGAACTTTTGTATACATGAAAAAACCAAATCAACATTTTAAATATAATAATTCATATCCGAAAATAGAATTTGAAAGTAAATCTTGTTTTCTTAGTAATCTTATTTTTAATTCCTTATTAAAATTTCTAGATATAGTAAATTTTTTGGATTGGTATATTAAATTTTCTTAAAGATTTTCATGTTTACTAGATCATTTGTGTATAAAATAACTCAAGAAGGAAAAAGAAAAAACGTCTTGAACTCGGGGTAAGGTCATGTTATTTTATTTATTAGCTGATCGATCTTTGACTTGGTATGGGTTTTAATAGTGGTTCAAAAATGAAATTTTTTTCCCAAATCATTTTTTATTTTTTTGAAATCCGAATTGACGAGTGTAAGACTAAGTGTTTGGAAGTTAAGTGATAAAAAAATGTGGTTTGTCAGTTTTTGATTGAAATTTTGAATTAGTTTTGGTTTTATTTGGATCTTTTAAAAACATTATTTTTTTTTAATAGCTAATTGAGTAAAAAAAGAAATGGAAACATCAAGTGATAACCCACAGTCGATGGGCAATTATTAAAAAAAACCTTACCAGGGATTTTTCTTACACACAAACCCCAATTGTGGAAAAAACAATTAGATAAAGAGATTTATTAACAAATATTAATATTCCGAATAATAATCAGACAAACATGAAGAGAGATCAGATAAGAACAAAAATAACACGGCTTTACACCTACGTAAGAGATTTTTATTTCTTTCATCATAGTTTGTAAACCTTAAAAGGTAAATTTATTTGTACAAAATATTATTTTCTATTATTATTTTTTGAGTGAAAAATGAAAAACTCCAAGAATTGGGACAAATATTAAACAAAACTACCTTCTTGAGTGAGATCTTTCAAAGTAAAGAGTAATTTAAGGATACCAATAATAAGAACTAGAAAAACTCCCTTAATAATTTCAATTTAACTTCACTTACGTGATAAAAAAAGTTTCTGAATTTTTATTTGTTTTGGTAATTTTCAAATAAAATTTGATATTTTTCTAAAAGGAACAAAAAGAATTAAGAGAAACCAAATTTTAATAAAAAGAAAACAAAATCGAAAAATTTGTGTTCAAAATATATCTTACTAAAACAAAAAAAAATAATGTAATAAAATCTTTAACGTTTCAGAAAAAGGATTTATTTTTTGTTTTTTTTTGGTTTACTTTTTTCTTTTTTTTTATTCTTTTTTTTGCAGTCAAATATTAAATTGACTTCTTTTGTTTTCAATCTACAAACGAATAAGATCGAATAACAATGATCCACAATTTTAAGAACCAATTTCTTCTTTTCTTTTTAGTCCTTTTCTTTAGCCTTTCTATTGTTAGCTGTAACCAAGCAAAAATTTCGGAACTAAACTTACTTTTACCTGTGCACTCAAATAAATTTGTGTCTTATAAAGTGAATGCAGAGAATGGGTGCTTTTCATGGACAAGTTCAAATCCTGAAGTAGTTAAAGTGGAGACTTTATTTGAAAGTTCCCCTGATTGCTCAAAATCTTGTTTACTTACTGTTGTCCATAAATCTTCTGAAAGAAAAACCTTAAATATTCACGCACAAGAATTAAGTAATTAACTCTTTTCTTTTCTTTTCTTTTTTTTTTTTTTTTTTTTTTTTTTTTTTTTTTTTTTCAAACAAAAAACATTTTTTATTTAAATACTCACAAACGTGTTCCAAAATTTAAACAAAAAATTTAAATTGAAAATTCATTATTACAAATTAAAACAACTTTAAAACCAAAAAAAAAAAAAAAAAAAAACCAAAACAAAAAACAAAAAAACAAAAAAAAAAAAAAAAAAAAAAAAAAAAAAAAACAAAACAAAAAAAAACAAAAACAAATAAACAGAAACTGGAAAACTCCTAACCATTGATGTCTTTGTTGACACAATTGCCAAATTAGAAATTTTGACAACATCAAGATCGATTTATCTAGATTCGATGATCGAAGTTCTGCAAGTGCAAGCATATGATTTGGAGGGAAATGTCTTTTCGACTGTGGGGAATTTACCCTTTGAGTGGGAGATCAATTCTCGTGAGGGAATAGTACTGTCTCAGTTATCCTTAAGGGACACTGCGCTTATGGGAGGCACCTATTTATCGAAACTGGATCCAACATTTTTACAGGAATCTGAACTGCCACCAAGCAAGATTTTGATCCAAGGAGCCAAAACGGGGAAAGCAAATGTGAGTGTAATTTTAAGGGACAATTTTTATAAAAAGCCTTTAAAAACGTCTGTTTTGCTGTCTGTGCGAGCGCGTATTCAATTGGATCCGTACCAGCCAACATATTTGATCCCACAAGCGAAACTGAAATTTTCGTTATGGATCTACCGAAGGAATGAAAAAAAGCAAATCATCTTGCCCAACGATCAGTACGAGTGGAAGTGCCTGAATGAAAAAGTTGCTGTTGTTGATCACTCTGGACTGCTTACTGCCTTAGACTATGGAACCACCGAGGTCACTGTGACGGATTTAAATATGCCCGAGTCGTTTGCGCAGGCCATTGTGCATGTTGTTCAGCCTGCGTCCATTGAAATGCGGATCTTCCCCATCAAGGAGCCAGAACTGCCAATTTTTGAAACAATCACAGGCCTAGATCAGCCACTTCAAACAACGCCATGGTATCTTACAGTCCGGACCACTTACTTGATCCAATTACAAATCTATGATCACGCCTTGCATTTGATCAACCAGGGCCTGGAGTTGTTACCAATTGAACTCTTGTATGAAGATCCAAGGTTAATCAAGACCCTTTCGAGAATCAAGCCAGAATTGAGATATACCCTCTTAAGATTCTCCGAAGATGACTTTAGAAACGGATTATTTTACCATGTTAACACCTTGGATATTGGCAAAACCTTAGTTATAGCAAATTTAAGATCGATACCAAAGTCTTTAACAACAAAATCGTTGGCAAATTCCCGCTTTAATGACCCGAATGGTAAAGGCAACTCATTTCTGAATAAGGATACCAAGGTCTCTTTAATTAGGCTTGATTACCCAATTACGAAAAAAGTTGAGGCAGTGATCACTGAATTGATTCATTTGACACCACCGGTCTTAAGATTACCTTATACTGGGCAAAGCAATGAAAAATTTTTAAATTTATTAACGGCCACAGGCGGCAGCGGGGAATACATTTTCGACTCCTCCTCTACAAGTGTCATCCAGGTCAATAATCATGGTTATATTAGAGTTGTTGGCATTGGCGAAGTGGAAATTACTGTTTATGATAAGCATAATATGAAAAATAAGGCACATTCAAAAATAATTGTATCTAGTCCCAGCCAACTTAAATTTTTACCAGGGAAAGTCGAGGTATGCATTGGTAATTATTTGGAAACACAAGTTGAAATTTTGGATTCCTTTGGCCATTCCTTTGATTTTTATGATACAATAAAATTAACCTGGTCAATAGCCGAAAACCAAATTTTTTCATTTATGCCTTCTTCTTCATCATCATCGGCAAATGATCCAAATTCAAATTTGGAATCCGAGTCATCCTCCGCCGAATCAAAATATCTTTCTAATAGCCAACAACAACAGAAAAAGGGACACAAAAAATTAAACCCACACATCAAGACATTGTTCCCATTAAAAAACGGATTTAGTTCTGTCACTGTTTCCTTATCATTGGCTTTAATCCATGAGCCTACGTTAAAGGCCGAAAAAATGTTTGGAGCATTTCTACCATTAAAAATTTTGGATCCATTTACTTTAAATAGCAAAGACATTTCAATGGCCATTGGAACATTAGGCTCAAGTATCCCAATTTATTACACTGGAGGACCAAATCCATGGATCTTGGAGCCAACGAAATATTTTGAAGTTGTGGAGCCAACTGAACCAAAATATTTTGAGATTCTCGAAAAAAATAGACAGCCAGAAATTAATTTGGAATTAATAAACAAACAACTAAATGAAGAAATACCGATCAAAAAATTTATGTTGAAATGTAGAGAGCATTCCGAACAGGAAGTCAAAATAACCATTGGTAACCGAGCCAGTAGAACAAATGCGGATCCAGCTGTTTCGACGGCACATACCACTTTAGGATGTAAGCTACCTAATAGAGTATTAACATTCCCACAAAAGTATCTTGAGAGCGGCACCAAGGCCAATAACGCCTTGAATGAAAATCCAGATTCCTTATTGTTTTTTGATGACCCGATCAACTGTAATAGCGATTATGCCATTGAATTCCCACAGAGAGAAAAATTATTATTTAAATGCAAAAGCTTAATAACGAACGATTTGAATTCCTTAGTGCCCAAAAATTATCGGGTGAAGAATGATCGAGAAATTGAATTAAATATATTTGTCTTTGATGACAAAAATAGATTGTTTTGGAATTTTGATACATTATTATTCAAATTTGAAACATCAAATTCACAATTTGCACAATTCCCGAATGCATATTCAAATAATAAAAATAAAAATAATAATTATTTATATAATAAAATAACGCCAGGCTTTAAAACCAACCCTTTCAATTTATTAAAAACGACTGGTGAGGTTTCAATTATTACTTCAATTATTGGGCTAAATGAAAATGCCCTATCAAAAAATGTTAATAATAAGGACAAAAAGTTATATTCTCATTTTAAAAACAGACCCATCCAAGGCCAATTCTTTTTCAAGTTAATCTCCCAATTGTTTTTAAAACCAGACTATGTCAGCATTTTCAATCATAAGGCAAACATTATCCATTTGGAAGCCGACCCCTCGGGAAGCACATATAGCTACCAAACAAATTCCAGTAGAATTATATCCATATCGCCACACCGCTCCAGATCCTCGGTCGACGTCCAGCCACTTAGTAGCGGATTTGTTTGTGTATGGGCGTTTGATCGATGCCTCGAGGGATCCGTCCCAGCAAAGTCCAACATCCATATCTCGGAAATCAATCAAATCACCATTTCCATTCAAGATCGCATACAATTGGGTAATTCGACAACACTGTCAATTGTCGTTACTGACGATTTGCATTTGCCATTTGCAGAAAGCCAATACCAATTTATGGATTTGGAATTGGTATATGATTCGGATATTCTGTCGATACCACAATCCGAAAATATCGTTAACAATAAGTTGGAAACACGCGGAGTTTCCATTGGCAACACAAGAGTCCATATACAGGGGCGCTCAAGAAATGGCCAATTTGTCAAGAGCAATTCGATCAATGTGCATGTATTTTCACCATTTAAATTGCAGCCACCGATACTGTATCTTTTCCCCTCCGCACAAAGTAGGGTTCATTCCACTGGCGGGCCAATTGGAAGCTCCACAAGGATCATTTATAGGGTCATCAATGAAAAAATTGCCACGGTTGATCAAACAGGACAGGTCACCGCACATAAGACTGGCACGACAAGATTAATAGGACAAGTTTTGGAAAAGATCCACAAATATGATTCATTTGAAGAACTGATACTTGCCCAGGACGAAATAATCATCCAAGTAAGCGACCTTACAGCTGTTCAAATTGAATCTTCATTTACTAGAAACACAGTATTAAAATACAACTCAATTGTTTTGAATTCCGTGGGATTAATAAACGATGTCAAAATTTCCTTTTCAGATATCATTAACCTCAGAAAAATTATCGACTTTGATTGGTCATTGGCAAATAACGACCTCGCTGAAATTGAACATCTCTGTACCCATCCTGGCTTTTCCGTTTTGGTAATTGGTAAAAATGTTGGAAAGACAATTGCCACAGTTAAAATCCATTTAATAAAAACCAATAAGCAATTCTCTTCTTCCACATCCATCGAGGTAATTGAAAAATTAAAATTAATGATGCCAAAGTCAATATACTTGGCTCCACAAAGCTATGCCCTGATCAAAACCAATAAAGACGAAATAACGGATCTAAGTTATTCACTTTTAAGCCAAAACATGAATTGCGATCTCCACCATCAAAATGAAATCCAAAGCTTGAATCAAAATCAATATCTTTCCTTAGACCGATCCAACGGCAAGATTATTGCAGACAACAAAAATTATGGTACTTCGATCATTAAAATTAAAGAATTAATTCATTGGAATTCATTCCATGATAATTATCATAAACAACAGCACCAACAAAAGGCGAACAAAAATAACAACGGCAATAATAATAATAGCAATGCTGGCGAGTTTGTTGATGAAGAATCTTCAGTGATTTTGAAAGTCATTGTCAAACCAGTGAATGATTTAGTGCTTATGCCAGAAAGTGTTTGCGCAGAAACCCTACCAATCAAATCAACAATAATTTACAATGCAAAATTATCAGATAGCCTCGGTAATACATTTTATTCCTGTAATGGCATAGAATTGGAATACGAAATCAGCAATCCAAGCGTAATCGCAGTTTCCCATCCAAATAATAATGGGTCATTTATAATAACTGCCAATAATGACGGTGAAGCCACACTAAGGGTTTGGTTAAAAAAAAATCCATTAATTTCTGATTTTGTCATTGTGAAAGTTGGCAATGAAATCCAGCCAATATCACCAATTATCCACGTCGGCGGCAAAATCCGATTCCAATCACAAAAAAAGCAGCAAACGTCATCAAATTATTTGAGTAGCAATGATCAAAAATCAAAAAGTAGGGTACACTCTGCAATTACTTGGTCTTCGAGCAACAAAAGAGTTTTCAAAATAAATCCTAACAATGGCGAGGGACAAGCACTTCGAGACGGAACTGCAATTATTCAGACAACGGGCAACGTGCAAGCACAAACAGAGGTCAAGGCTGTTCATGTTAATAAAATCCAAATAGACACCTCTTCATTTGCATCAGCTAACCAGATTTATGGCTCGCGAAGGAACCCCCAAAACCCAATCGAAACCATGGAATTCAAATTCCCAGTTACCTTCATCCACAATGACCACATTTTGGATCCTAAGGACAATTTCATTGATCACAACCTCAAGTACACATGCCGAATCAAGGAAAGACAATTTGCAATGGCCTGGAACGATTATGACCATTCGTCTCAGAACTTTGTTTGTGGTGTGAGATTGTATAATGAGCCACAATTAAACCGAAACAACGAGAATAATAAAAAATTAAGCGCCAGCGGCGATTACAATAGCAAGATCAAATCATTATCGGACCTCAAAAAAATCCAATTGGTTGTCACAGTTTCAGACGACTTTGGTTCCTACCACTACACCGAATTACAAATATTGCCCCTCACATCCTCTTTTATTTTGCTATACAGCGAATCCGAATTGACCCTTTCAAAGGACTTCCAAAGCACCATGGTGATCGTCTATAACGCAGAAAACGAAATAATTGCGGCCCCCTCCGATTCATCAAAGCTTTCCGTCAAAAGGATGGATTCCGACCCAAAGATCTTCAAATGGTACCAATCATTAAACGACCAACACGGCAGACCTCCCATTTATCAAATTACAGTCCTAGACGATTCCAGAAGCTGGGCAGCCTCAGTCTACTTTAAAGACAGAATCACAGGCGAACAAGAGCAATTGAACTTTGAATATCAAAATAAGGTTTTGTCTCAAGACCAGAGAAGCAAAATATCTTCAGACGATTATTACAACCCTTCAAATCAAAAAAAGGGTAAAAAAACTACTTTAACAATATTGTTTTCTTTAGTCATTGCTATCTTTGGTATATTTACTTTTTATGCTCAATAAATCTTTCTTTTTTGTTTTTTTTTTTCTTTTTTTATAGCTAAAATAAATTTCATAATCTAAAATTTTACATTTTCTTTTTTTTTTGTTTTTCGTTTTTGGTTTTTCATTTTTCGTTTTTCGTTTTTCATTTTTCATTTTTCATTTTTCATTTTTCGTTTTCTTCATGAATATTTTTAAACTCAAAAAATTAATTTTTTTTTCGATAGAATTTAATATCAATAAACAGTCCTGTCGTGAAGTGCTGTAGAGTGTCGTAGAGTGCCTAGCTTTTCCGGAATTCAATAGAATTGACTAAAATATGAGATTTTACTCATCTCCAGAAGATTCTGAAAAAGTGCTAACGGTGGTTTTTATGGGGTTTTCAGTTTTATTCTGTGAAGTGTTCTAGGTTTTTTTTGAGTTTTTTTAACTTTTAGAAATAAACAAAAAATTTTAATAAATTTTCGGTTTATTTCTAAAGTAAAAAAAACCTAACTTAGCAAATCAATAGAAAACTCAAAAAAACCTAACGAAAATCTATTGATTTTCCAAAAAAATAGAAAACTCAAAAAAACCTAACGAAAATTCTATTGATTTTCAGATTAAATGGAAACCTCAATTAAACCTATTGTTAATTTTTATGAATTCAAAAGAATTGAATAAAATAGCTGGTTTGTCTATATTCTTTTAAATCGCTAAAAAGTTTACAAAGTTTTTTTTTTTTTTTGATTTGTGAAATAAACAGAAAATTTATTTATTTTTCTTTTTGTTATATGTAAAAATCTAAAACCTAACTACAAAAAATATTTAAAATTAAGAAATTTCATAAATTATCTAATAAGGTATTCTTATATATCTGATAAAAATAATTTAAAAAGTAATTTTTTTCAACATATGCAAAAATCAGTATAATCTCATAAATATTGAAGATATTAATCATTTTCTATGAGACTATCCATCCTGAATAAAAAAATGAAAAGTTTGGATAAATGAATTAATTTAAATAAATAATAATAATAAAGAAATAATGAACAATATTATTTAAATTTTTCAAAATAAAAATCCATTATTTATCTATTATTAGTAAATTATAAAGATAATTATATTTCTCTATTGAAATTTATAAATCAAAAAATCTAAATTATGGAAGTATTTCAAGCACCTTCAAGGAAATAAGTTTTTTTAAAAAATTCACGTTATTAGAGAAATTAAAAATTTTACTCAATTCATTTCAATTCTCGAAAAGTGTACAGTTGATTATTTATTTCATTATTTCCTTTTTTTAAGCAAATAAATTGGTATTCTAATCTAAATAAAATTTAAAAAATTTAAATATTTTGGTATATTCTTTTAAATTCTTGAAAATATATTAATATTTAATTTTAATTTCTAAAATTAAAAAATTCCGAAGAGGTTTAAAAGGAAATTCATTTACCTCAAGCACACACGTATATATATATATATATAAATATATAAAACTAAATTCCAAAAAAAAGGGCATGGTTTAAACTGTTGAAAGAATAGCAATACCAAACTTTACATTCAATTTGGGTGTAATTTTGATATTACAAACTATTTCATTTATTTTCTTTTTTGTTTTGCTTTCATTTCCTTTTTTTCATTTAGTCAATATTTTTGGTTAGATCTGGAAATTTTTTTTTGATATTTAGTAGTTTGGTAGTGCTGAGTTTGTTAAATAGAAAAATCACATACAATTGGTCCATTGTATCTTATCATTTGATCGATCAACAATTGTTTTTGAAATTTTAACAAATTTACCAATACACTATTTCTTCAACTCGTTTCATTATTTTGGGCACACTAATTTTTATTTTTTCGTTTTATATTTTTTTCTTTTATTTGAATGAAAATACTTACTTATAAAAACATTAATACTCGGTTAAATTAAATGTGGTTTTATATTATATTTGTAAAAATTTAATAAATTGTGTTTATTTTTGCCTATTTTTGATTGTAGATCTGTCCAAATTTTAGGAATGGGGATTATTTTGAAAGATTTGGATATGTGTAATTTTTGAGGCAAGTGTTGGTTTTTTTAGGATTATGTCAGAAAGGGAAAACCTCTATGAATGTGTAGGATGATTTGGTTAGTTTTTGTTTAATCGGTACTATTTTATACATTGAGGATTAAACCAATGTTTTAATTTTAAAGTGTGAGTTAAATAAAGTTATTTTTGGGTTGAATTTGGTAACAGGGGACATTTGTGCAAAACTGGATATTACGGTATTATTTTTGAAGTGTCTTGGAGATAATAAAAGGTCTTATCAAAATTTTCAGTAATGTTATTCAATTAAAAATTGGGATGACATTGTTATTTTTTTCCCATTTTTTTAATATGTCCTTAATAAAATTAAGCACTCTTTTTTCCTGATTACTATATATCGAAATCAGGTTTATAACTTAATTCAATTAACCACTGGGATAAATTTTTTTAGAATAAAAACAATCTCAACTTTTGAATATAGAAAATATTTTTTGAAAAATACTGTGCACTTTTTTTATTTTTTTTTGAAAAATTGAGGTTGAGAAAATTTTGAAATCAAAGATAAGCTAAAATATTAAATTAGAATACTTTCCCAGAGAGTTTATCCTTTTAGTTTAAGTTTTTTTTTATTTTACCATTTAAAACTAAAAAAAAAACATTTGAAGCCCAAATTAGTCCCTTTTGTGAAAAAAAATTCCCATAATTTAGAATTTGTTTTAGTAAATGAGTTAAAATAAGAAAGTGAATCTAAAAATATACATAATTTCAACTTTGAATTCAATCATTTTGGTATAAGATGTATTCAAGAAAAAGTTAAATTGAAACTTCATTTATTTTAATTTTATCATTTTGTTTTTTTAATTTTTTTAATGGAAGGTATTTGATCAGTTTTCAATTTTTAGTGTTTTTTGGCTAGTAGGGACATATAATCTTGAAATCTTCAGAAATCTTACTGAAATATAAGATGCCGATCATTTTCACACAAAACGAGTAGAATAATAATCATACAAATCTACAATTTTTAGCATATATTACATATAGTCTTAATGATTTAATTGCAAAACAGATGAAAAAACTTTTTTCATAATCACAGATTCAATTAAAAAGTATATAGTATTGAAAAAAATAAGGGACTTGAAAATAACCTCTAAAAAGATTTTTAATTAAAAATAACTCAGTATATCATTATTAAGTGTCCATATGAAGAAAATTTACAATCAAATCCTTTTTATCACTAAACAAATTTTTGATGAACTCGGTAATAAACCTACCTAATGTTCATTAAAGTAGTTGGGTATCTATAGAATTACTCATTTATTTGTTTGAGTAGCCAAAGTAGATCTACTTATTTTGATAAATAAAATAAGTTTTTATAGAGGCTTTCAATAAATGATATTTTTTATTCTTAGTTTTTTGATTATTTATTCTTTTGAACAAGTGTAATTTGATTAATCAGCATTCTAATAAGTAGTTGAGTATAATTTTAAAAGTTTGATTCTTAATTAAAAGGATTTGATCTTAAATATTTGCAATTACAAAACAATTTCCTGAATATTGACTATTAAAAATCGTGTCAGGGTATATTTTTAATGTACTGTATTTTTTTCAATGCTGTTATTCAATTTTTCCACCAAATCCAAGCTGCCGTATTAAAAATAAAAATATAAAAATTAGAAATAAAAGAATTTGTCTAATAAAGAAAAGTAGGGAAAAAAAAAAATTTTTTTTCACAACTTTTTCATTACTTTGGTTTTTTATTTTTTATATAATCTTTAAGCTAAAGAAAGTTATTTTTTGTCAATTTTGTGATATGTTGCCGAGTTTTAATTTTTAATTTATTCTTAATTTTCTTCGAAAAAAAAAATTGCTGCTTTTTAATTATTCGATTTTTAAAACATCAACATACTAAGGATTTAGAATTTACGACCAATATTTTTTTGTTTGGTGTTAAATTTGTTTTTAGACTTTTTGTTTTGTTCTCTTTGTGTTCTTTTTTTATCTTTTTTTTCTGTGGTTTTCTTTTTCTTTCTTCGTTCTTCTCGTTCTTTTTTTCTTCTTAATGCCTTTGCTCTTTTCCTTTCTTTAAGTTCTTTGATGGCTTGGTCACGAAGGGTGGCTGTTTTCATTTCCTTTTGTTGTTGTCTTCTGGCGTTGATAAGATCTAATGATGCACCAACAATACCACGTTCCTTTTTGACAATTCTACGTGTTTTCTTTTTTTTTAAGAGGGCGCTTTTGTTTTTTCTGTGGGCTTTTCTGTAAAATTGTGTCCACCTGATCTTTCTTGGGTTTCTTTTATGTGAAAACCTCGAAAAACATTTTTTGTTTGCAAATAAAAATGGCTTTTTAGTTGGTTTTTTTAGAATGGTAGATAGTTTGAATTTTTTATGAAGAAGAGGTAGAAGAAGAGAAAAGAAAAAAAAAAAAAAAAATTCAATTGTAAAAAGGTTTTTGAACGGCGAGTTGAAATTTGAAAAAAAAAAAAAACAAAAGGTGGTGTTTTTAAAAAGGTTTGTCAATAAAAATGACAATAAATAAAAAAAAAAAGTAAAATATTCCAAACAAAAAAAATTAAAAAAATAAAAAAGAAAAAAAAAGAAAGATAACAAAAAGCAAAAAAATTTAAAAAAAAAAAAGAGCAAATAATTACTTTTCCGTCCATTCTTACGAAACGTACTCCTCTACCTGGTCTAATTTTATACCCTGAAAATGCACAGATTTCGATCCTAAAGATTATTTTTTTTTATTTTTGGTGGGAATAAAAACAAGAGAGAATTTCAACAAAATTATTACAAAAACGAAAGGTTAGAAGTGTCTCCATGAAAAAGTCAGAATATTGGGAAAAATATTGAGTTCTTGAGAAAGAGAGGTTACTTCATTTTGAATTAAAAGACAAAGTTAATATAATTAACAAATAAAAAAATGATTGTGAACAAGAATTTGAAAAAGTTAAGATAAATTTTTCTAACCTAATAGTCTGAAAGTTTGATTGTTTATCTAAAAATACTCTTGTAATTGACTTATAAAGTGAAGGTGTGTGTGTTTACTGTGTTCGTTCAAAACAGATTATAAATAAAATTGATTCCGAAGGTGAATGATATTCTGTGTAATAACACAACTGTAATTGTTTTCTTTAAAAAACATTCTTTTCGTTTAACTCTGATCTTAATTTTATTTCTACAGTAGCTCCTTGTCAATGGGTTTCATAAAAAGTCTTTTTAAAAAAAAGTGTAAGAGGATTTTTAATTGTAGAAATGTTACTGAAAATAATAATTCTATCAATTAAAATACTGAAATATTCAAATAAATTTAATAAAAGTTCTAATTCATATTTCATTTTTGTAATTATTAACTCAACTTTTAAAACAATAAAGAAAAGAATTTTTTGAACTCGAACCAATTGAACAAGATTTCTTAGTATTCACAATCAGAAAATTCTTTTTTAGTAGTTTGAATAAAAAAATTTCAAAATCATTAAGGGATCAGTACTCTACTATATAACGAGGCAAAATTTTAAAATACGTTTTAAGTGGTATTTTCTAATTGCAAATTTTTTGATGCCTAGGGTCAAAAAATTCTGATCAACACAAAAATCCAAAAAAGAAAATGGTTTTTGTGAGATCAATTTTTTTTTTCCATTTTTTCAAAAAAGGAAACATTAAAATTCATTTTATTTCTACATTATAAAAATTTTTTACCCTGTTTATTGACATTTCCATCATCATTATTCTATATAAAATCTATGTTGCCAGGAATATTCATTTAAAGATTATTTTTTTCTTTTTTGAGATAATTCTTTTGATTAACCAAAAAAATTGATCTATTCAACTAATTGATAAATAATTATATTTTTTACAGAAACTTAGTTATAATCATTAAGGTTTTAAAGTCATTTAAAGATGTTAACGTAGAAATTGTGTTTTTGTTCAAAGAAGAAATTCTATTTTTCAAAATAAACTTTTCTTGAAGATATTTGGGAATTAGAATAATTTTATTCTGCAATATTCAAAATTGATTTTTTTTTCTAACAAAAATGATATGAATTTTTATAATGATTTTTTTGAATAAGAGCAAACAATTTGTTTCAAAAATAATATCAAAATTGAAATTTTTTTTCTAAATTTCTTTTATTTTTTTGAAATGCCAGAAAACAAAATTTTTTAAACTTTATAAAATAAAGACTTTTACTTAGTTAAATAGATCTCAATTTTCATAGATAATCTTTTTAAAACATCTATCAAATTTTAATTTATTTGATCATCTATATTTCAATTAGTTTTATTAATCGGGATTTGTATTGAAATATTGATTATTAAAAAAATAATAACAAAATATTATATTTTCTTTCCAAAAAACAAGACTCATCAACATAAAATGAAAAATAGTTTTTACCATTTTTAAGAATTAACTTAATTTTTAATAAAAATAATTAGTTATTTTTTTTCGTTTTATATTGAAAAGATGAGAATTTAGGATTTTAAAAAAGAAAACCAAATTAATAAATCACAGAAATGACGTAAACTCATCCATTTCATAAACCAAAGCACAAATAAAAAACAATTTTTCATGGATCTTTAAAAGATTTCATTTTATTTTTAATAAATACTACTCCATCGAGGAAGGGATATTTTCCAGATATTTATTTAAATTTGTCAATAAGTAAAACATGATGGCTAAAAATAAATTGGAGGATTCAATGGAATAACATTTTTGATTACACTTTTCTTGTGATGAACAGTAATCTGATTTATTTTTTTTCACAATTGTAATAGGGTAGTTATTTTCACGGTATGATCTTGAAACGATTTTTTCAAAAAAAAATAAACATTTGCTAATTTTTCAATTTTTGATAACTACGCTATAATAGATACAATTGGTTAATAAAAGATCTTCCATCAAAAATTATTTTTAAAAATATTTAACAATTTTAATTTAATAATCCAATTGTATAGGTTGTATTAATATCAAATTTAAGAGTATAAAATTTGAATTTTTTTTTTTTTGCTTTAAGTTGTTATAATGATATATTTTAAAAATTTTTTGAATTTAATAAATATATTTCAAATGCTGAATCAATCATTTGGACTATTAAGGAATTATTTATTGATTTAAATTGAATATAATATTTTTTTTTTTTTGATTCTTTCTCAGAAGTTTTTTTTATTTTTTGTAATAAACGGAAAATATAATAAATTTTCGCTTTATTTTAAAAAGTAATAAAAACCTAGGGCATTTTTTGTTAGGTTTTCCAGAATTTAAAATAATGGAGTTAAATTAAATATTTTACTCAATTCTTTTGAATTCTGGAAAACCATAGCATTCTACATACACTTTAGTTAGGTTTTAAAAGAATTTATGAAATAAAGAGAAAATTTAGGAAATTTTTAGTTTATTACAGAATGTAAAAAAAACACTTTTAGTTTATACAGGGTTTAAAATCATGAATTTAAATCAAATATTTTACTTAATTAATTTGAATTCTCGAAAAGCACTGTTAGTTTTTTTTTTAATTGAAGAAATAAAATGAAAATTTCTTGAATTTTCTTTACATTTCAAAAATTAAAAAAAACTTCGGATTCTACAACATTATACTGGCACTTTCCTTATATTTATTTCTTAATTTTTTCTTTGGAAATTATAATAAAAAAGTATATTTTCACTATAATTCCATTTTAAAAGTTAAAAAAAAAACCTTGCTTTTTCTTGAGTTTTCTATTTATTAGGAAAATCAATGGACTTTATAGATATAATATATAACATCAAGAAAATAGCCATATTTGGATGCACTCTACAGCACTTGATTGCACTTTTAGTTAGTTTTTTTTTATTCCAGAAATAAATAGAAAATTTCAAAATTTTTCTATTAATTTTTAAATTAAAAAATGCAGCATTTGACTTTTCCAGAATTCAAAAGAATTGAGTAAAAATTTATTTAAATTTTCTGATTATTTCTCAAATTAAAAAAAAAATAGACACTCTATGACACTTGTTGGAACTTGACGGGCAATTTCGTTAGGCACAACATAATACAAAAGAATAGAGTAAAATCATATATTTTTCTCGCCTCTTTTGAATTCTAAAAAACTGTGGACATGTATATTTATTATTAGTATTTTTTTTTTTTTTCTAAATTTTGATTAAATTTGAGAAAAGAATAGACCCTTTTGATCGGAAAGGGTTTAGATTAATGATTAAAAATTCGAGATTTTAATGATATTTATGCTTAAGTTACGATAAATTTACAAAAACCATGATAATTTCTCTCAAATCAAAATATTATAGAAAATCAGGATATTCGATATTATCGTGATTATATGTGTAACTGAGAAAAGTTTTTTTCAAAAAGTGAAGGTTTTCAAAAATTTTTGACAAGTTGTCAATTTTAAGGTTGTGAAAACTTTTTAAAATTAAAACTTTTTGAAAGTCTGTTTTAATAAAGTGAAGGGTCGAGCCTTAAATGGGGTATAGGCAATGGGAGTGAAGTGAAACACTTTTAATAAATTTTTTTTCACTTTATTCAAATAAAAAACTTTAACAAAGTTTTAATTCGAACAAAATCTTAAAAAAAAAAGTTTTCACTTTTTTAAAAAAAACCATATTCAATAAAAAAGTGCTAATTGTTTAAAGATCGTGATAAACGGCAAAATATTGTGATATAACAATTAATGAGGTTTGGGCAAATTCAAAAATATTTTTACAAAGAAATTTTTTTTGATCAACAAATAGAATATGTTAAAAGCAGTTATTCTTTGAAAAAACCTCAAAATAGATACTTTATTCAATCGAAGATAAGATCAGATGGTTTTATTGTATTTTCTTTTGATTTGGTTGACAAACCTATCAATCCTTTTAGATCAGCAATTATTACTAACTAAAGAGAAATAAATATTTTCTCTGTCAATTGTGGTGTTGTAAATCATGTTGAATTAAAAGAGCTTCTAAAACAACCAACCATTCGCCTATTCTTTATAGAATGTTTTCTTGGGTGAAAAGATTTTCAATTTTCTATGAAAACTGAATGATATTTTGATAACTATTAAAGTTTTTCACAATAACCAAGTTACATAAGCACAATTATTAATATTTTTTGTAGAATTGTTTTCTTTTTCTTATTCTTTTTCTCTTTTCTTTATATTGGATAGAAAACACAATTAGAGTTTAGAAGTTTTTGTTTGATCGATCACCAATGAGAAGGAAAAATTTACTCTTTATTCTTTTTGCTTATTTAAATTTTGAAAGTATAGCCCATTTAAAAAAAAAAACACAACCATTTTGTATTCAAATATATGGTTGAAGTGTGTTATTATTGGTATGTTCATAAATTTCATTTGAGGGTTTTATATTATGTAAAAAAAAAAACACACACAACAAACAGCCTTATTCCATTTTTAAAAAAGTTCGATCTTTCCAACTTTTAAAAAATTTAAGACGATTTACGTCCCCTTACAAACACTTTCTAACATTTTTTACTTCGAAAAGTTTTGTAAAAGTCAAGAGGATTTTTTTTAAGGTGATTTTAAAAAAATAATTTTTCTTTTTTTCACTATATAAATTTTATCGCCATATTGTGGAATATCGTGATTTTAGTATTTTTTGTGATATATTAGGACTATTCGGTATTTTTTTTAAATATCATGTAGAATCAATTGTTAAAAATCATTATAATATTTGATATCATCTAAACAAATAATAAATACTTCATTTTTTTTAATTTTCCGAGAACAATAATTCAAAAGTATGTGGTGATATTTTCATTAATAAAAGAAAAAAAAGTCAAATTTCTTCAAAAAAAATATTTTTTTCAGTTAGTTTTCAAAATTTAAAGATCTAAAGTATTGAACTTATAATAAATAAAAAAAAAACGATTTTTTGAAATAAAAATACCTGAAATTCTGGTGAGGGGTCTATAAAAATATAAATAATTTAACCCAAAGAATTATTTAAAAAAAAAACATGTTGACAAAACTAACAGCAAAAAAAAATGTTTTTTTTTTTTAATTTATTAAGTGTTTTCAATTTACTAAAAATATATATATTTTTTTTTGAGATTCACATTCAATAAGAATGTGTATACCGGGTTCATATTTTCTGTCTAAAAGTTGATGTGTGTTTTTTTTTTTCTAGTTGTTTGTATTTTAGATTTGAATTTGAATTTATAAACTTTATTCGGATTAAAATTGAAAGTATGTGTTTATTTGATTGATCAATCCCAATAGTTAAAAAATAGATTAGTCCCATATTTTTTAAAAATCTATAAAAGATTTTTTTTTTTTTTTTTCTTTTTTTGAGATTTGTGTTTTGTTTTATGAAATTCTTGAGTTAACTGAATCTAATCTATTAAATAATTAGTTTGAATATAAAAAAAAAAAATCCATGTGATTCTAATATAAAATGTAAAATAAATAACCTATTTTTTTTATTAACCATTAAGTAAATTATTTTAAATTGTATGATATATTTTTAGTTTTATGTCAAAAAATCTTGATTTAGAAAAAACAAATTATATTTTGTCAAGTATTTTCAATTATTAAAATTTCAACTAAAATCTTAGCAAAATAAATTAATGGTGGAATATGTGATCAAAAAAATCTAAATTCTTGTAGATTTTTTAACAGATTTTTCAAATAAAAATCAGATCTATAAAGTTAAACTATCTTTATATTCTTTCTCGTTTGGTAAACGTTTTTTACTTGTTTTCAAAAAATAACATAAAAATAAAAATAAAAAATTTTCATTTTGTGAAAATTTTTAGAACAAAAAAATTGATCTTATTCACAAAAATCATTAATTTATTAATTCAAACTATTTTTATAAGAAAAAAAATCATTATGAATTTTTATGATTAATATTACAAAAATCCTAAATTTCTTCAAGAAACTTTTATTTTAAAAAATCTGGTTTCATCTTATTCCAAAAAATCTTATTTATTGATGAAAAAATAAAATTTCATTTTAAAATAAAAGTAAAATTTTTAGAATGATTGAAAAAAGTTAATGGTTAAAACTGTCTTATAGACATAAATAAAATAATTTCCAATGTTTCAGATGGGGTAATCTTTTGGCTAGTGGTGTATATCAACAAGGAAAGGGAATGTTTATATTAATTTCCCGGCAATAAAAACTTTTTAAAAGTAATAATTAATTAGGAAAATATCATCAAACAAGTAAAAAAATTTCATTTTGCAAGAAATAAAATTGATTTATATATTTTTTTGGTGAAAAAAGTAAATGAAAAAAAAAATTTATCTCATTAAAAAAAATTTCTTTTATGGGTTTTTGAGATTTTAATTATTTTTAATTCTTCGCATTTTCAAAATTCTTTAGTAAAGATCAATTAGAACATTTTTTATATTTTTTATATTTTCTATAAAACGTTGGATGTGTAATTAGTTTTGAAACAAAATTTTCTCAACTCTTCAATATTTGAGGGATTCAATAATAAATTAGTAAAAATCAAAAAAAAAATTATTTTGTGTATTTTATTCTAAAAAAGAATACTATTTAGAAGTGTTCAAAAAAATATATCCTAGAAAACTATACTCTGTATTTTAAAATATAATAGTGCTTTTTTTCTCCTTTTTTTAATGTGAATTCTAATTTCTAATACCTAATAATATAACATAGTTCAAATCAATTTTGAAAGTAATTCCTTGGAATTTTGAGTATAATTTAAATTATAAATGAACTTTGTTGAAATTGTCTAAAATTTTCTCAATTTTTTTGATATTTTTATTTTCTGATAAAAATATTCGAAAAAATTTACTTTATTTTTTTAGATAAATTTTCCAATTTTGATCATTCATTTTTAGAATTTGTTTATTAATAATTGAACTTTAGGGAACCAATACCATATTTACTAATTTTTTCTTGTCGTTTTCTTTGCCTAGTTAAGAATGAGTCTTCAAAATAAAATCACTCTTTTTATTTTGGAATACTGATTTATATCCCTTGGGTACGTATATTTTGATCACTTGTTCTATTTTTTTCAAAATCATGATTTCTTAAATAACCATCAATTCAGAAACCCGGTGATTGGTTGGTTTTATTTTTATTTACTGAAAGATGTTTGGTGTAGTATTAATTTCAAAGTCGTAAAAAGAAAATCTATTCGTTATTATAAGAATTTTTTAAAAAAAACTGATTTTTTTAACAACTAATCTTCATTTCCCATCAAAATGAAGAAAGATATTTTTTAACATTGAAGTCATTAGATTGATAATCCATCCTTTAGAGAATTCTCAATAGGTAAATTTTTTCTAAAATACTTGAATTGTTTTCTAATACGTTATTCTTTTGAGATGTTAAAGATCGACTTTATCTTCTAATTTACCAATCGAATTTTTTAGAGACATTTTATCAATTTACCCTAAAAACGACTTTCGTAAATAACAACACGTTTAAATTTTCAGATTCTCCGAGATCGAAGCTAACTCCTTAAATAAAGAAAAGTCGGAAATATTTTCAAAAAAAATTTAGGGATAATTCTTCATCTCTTTCCCTTTGAAACCAATTTGACACTAACAGATCAACCCTGGATTCTCTTTGTCCTTTGGTTGGTTTGTTGCATTATGATCGAAATTGTTGAAAAAGAAAAACGTATCTTCTGAATAAAAACCAATTTTGGACAGCCTTTTCGCAAATTTATTTTTATGATCTGATAAAGATTTGGGAATTTTATGTTTTTCAATAATTACTTTTGAAGAACTTTCTATTAGTTTACACATCCATTTTGATTAAATTTTAAAAACAAAGTCTTTGAATCAAAAGATCCAAAAAACAAACACCAAAAAAAAAAATGCAAGTGAATAAACCCGAAGTTATGAGTAAATCAACGGAAAATGTCAAATAATTATCATTGGTGCTTATTTGTTTTGTTATTGATTTTCTTAATTTTAGTAACAAAGATTGTAAAATAAAAAACTTTATTTTCTAAAAAAGTAAATCTATTTTTGAAAAAAAAACGCAAAAAAATTTTTTGATAGAAGAATATTTTCGATTGAGTTCAACCAGATCCTTCAAAAGGCAATGGAATTAAAGTGAAATTTCAAATATAATCAAAATAAGTCTTTCTTTGGAATAACAAGATCCTCAAGAGTAATTGGAATTAAAATATTATAAAAACAATTCGTCTAGCCATCTTAAAACAGAGAGCAATCATAATGGGATCCATTTCGAGGATTATTTTAAAAACGTTTTCGAAAACAGTTGAAAATGCAATTGAACAGTCAAGATAGGCTAAAAAAAAAAGGAAAGGTGAAGAAATAGTCAATAAAAATAGAAAAGAGAGAGAAAGGTACATTATTGAAGCCAACAAGTTCTTTCTGTCTGTTTGACAGGTATACAAAAAGTATTTTGCTTTTTTTTTCAATTTTATTAGCGCTTGTTTTGACTTTTTTCAAGATTACTTTGAACTGAATGAACCAATCCTCCAAACGATAACTTGACTCTAATTAATTGTTATTTTCTTAACAAAACCAAAAAGCATTTTTTGAACATTTATCTTTCGTTTTTTAAAAAAATTAAATTTTTTTTATCGATGAAAAGCAATTTAGACAACACAAATTTTGAACAGTTTACAACGATGCCCAATCAAACTTTCCAAGAACAAACAATATCCTCAAAGTTTGAAATGAAAACAGAGATTTTTGATGAAACACGAACAGATTCAAGTGACTGTTACGAAAGCGAAGAAGAAAGCATTTCCGAATATACAATTGGTGGCTATCATCAAATCGAAACAGGGCAAGTCTTTAATGACCGATACCAAGCAATCTGCAAAATTGGTTGGGGCTTTCATTCCATTGTGTGGCTCGTCTATGATCAAATTACAACACAATACGTGGCAATGAAGATGGTAAAAGGATCAAAACAGTTTGCTTATCATGCGCGTGAAGAAATTAAGATCTACAAGTCTATCAATGATACAAAGGGAAAAGGCTCTTCCAAAATTATCAAGTGTCTTGATAGTTTTACTTTTTCGGGTCCAAATGGAAAACGTAAATTTCTTCCTTGAATATTATTTTTTTATTTTGCAATCTTTTCTAACATTTTACGACATTTTTTTATAAATTCTCAATTCTTTTTCTTCTACTCGTTATAATTACAAACCAATAGACTATTGTATAATTTTAGAATTATTAGACGAGAAAGATCTCTTGTCGTTAATGAAAAAATATCATTTTAAAGGTTTACCGATCAATTTAGTGAAGCAGATTAGTAAACAAATACTCGAGGGTACTGACTTTCTGCATACAAAATGTGACATCATCCATACTGATTTAAAACCTGAAAACATTATGCTCTTTAAAGAAATTGGAAAAGTTTCTGGATCATTGGCAAAAAAAATTGAAAATTGCAATCCCAAAGCTGTTAAAGAAATAGAATTAATCCGAAAAAGGGAAGAAGGCGGAGAAGAGGAAGAAGAAGAAGAATTCAGTTCAAAAGAAAACGAATGTACCAAAACCCTTTCGAAGAAAAACACAACAGAAAAAATTGATTTACTATTATGTAATGATTGGGTTTCAATATTTTCAAACGAATTTAAAAATAATTATAATGGTGACAAGAAAAAGAGCAAGAACGAAACCAAAGAGAAGAAGCAGAAAAAGAAAAAGAAAACGAAAACGAAAACGAAAAAGAAAGAGAAGAGGGATGATAAAGAAATTAATAAGAAAAAAAAGATTCTTTACAAAAAAACTAAATCAAAAGTAAAATTACATATTTCACCTTTTAAAAGTAAAACGTCAGATGAAAAACAAACAACAAAAAATAATATGGTAAATTTAAAAACAGATCAAAAAGAAAATCAGAAATTAAGTCTTGTAGTAAATTCCAAACAAAAAAATAATAAAATCCCCAACAGCACCAAGAAAAATTGCAACATTTCTTTCAAATGCAAAATTGTTGATTTTGGAAATGCAATTTCAAAACAAAACCACGAATATGGAGAAATTCAATCAAGAGCCTATCGTAGCCCCGAAGTTATCCTAGGGAACGATTATAATGAAAAAGTTGATATTTGGTCAATTGGCTGTATAATATTTGAATTGCTTACGGGCGACATTTTATTTTATCCAGAAGCCACGATGGACCACTCTGAAGATGAAATGCATCTATCATTAATGGGAACGCATCTTGGCAAAATCCCTTCAGATTTTTTTAAGAATACAAAACTTTCAAGTCAGCAGGAGATACAAGAATTTTCAATTGAAAAGCTATTGTTTTATAAATACTCCTTTTCTAAACAGGATTCGAACGAAATAGGCCAATTTTTAAGAAAATTGTTAAATTATGATGTTTCGGAAAGATTCTCCGCAAAAGAATGTATCAACCATCCTTGGTTATCAAATAATTAAGTTGTTATTACAGATTAGAAAGCTAATATTGATTTTAAATTTTTAGTTATAGATTATATATATATATATATATATTATTTTTTAATAATTTTTTCTTGTTATTTTTGTTTTTGTTTTTTGAATATATTTATTTTTTTAGATTAGTAAAATAGAATAGTTTGTATTGTATTAAGCAAACTTATAAATAAAAACTGTTTTAAAATTAATTAATTTTTTTTCTTTCTTTCTTTCTTCTTCTTCACCCTTTATCATGCAATAAAACACATATTAAAAATTTCACTTAAAACCCTTGAGTTATCATTTGGATTTAGCATAACCGCCCCAACACCCCCGTGAAATAATATACCACATACATATTGGTTATCTCTTAGAAAATTGTGCTTGTTAAAATAAACAACATTTCAAAAATGTGGAAACACCCAAAATCAAAAATAGGCAAAAAAAAACTCATAATATATTGTATTTTTCCAAACATAATATTAAACCACATTTAAGTTACCCAGTTGTCATGCTTAAATAAGTAATCATTTTTGTCCCAAATAAAAGAAAAAAATACCAAACCAAAAAATAAACAAAATTGGGTGTGTCCAAAATTATAAAACTAGCTGAAAAAAAAAAAATGTATTGGTAAATTTGTTGAACATTTCCTTAACAATTATGATCGATCATTGATAAGATAACACCGACCAACTGTGTGGGTTTTTTCTATTTAACAAATACAGCTAAACTTCTATTAACGATTGAAAAAAAAAAAAAACCTATCAAATGAAACAGATTATGTAACTGGAAAAAAGGGTTTGAAAACAAAATAGATAAGATAGAAAATGAATAGGTGGTTTATAAAATCAAAATTAATATAAAATTAAAAGTAAATTGTCATATTGTTATTCCTAAGGCTATTGAAACAGTGCCCAAATTTTGGAATTTGGTTTAAAAATTCAATTTCTACCATTGGATAAATATTTCAATTTCTTTTTTACTATAAGAGAAAAAATTGTCTTGTAATAAATGACAACAAAAATTAAATTATGAAAAAAAAAAAAAAAATAAACCTCAAAAATTTCAAATTCATTTTCAATTATTTGTTTTTAGATTGTAAAAAGATTTGATTTTTCCAATTTTGGAAATTTTGGATTTTATTTAATTTAACTTTTATTATGGATTCGTTTTCCAATTTTCAAAACCAAAGAATATAATAACTTGATTTTTTTCTCCTTCCATGTTATAAAATTTAGGGTTTGAAATAAACTTTCAAAACCTTTACCTGGTTTATTCTTCGGGATATGGTTTTATTCTAGAAAACCAATTCCAAAGTTTTAGAAAATTATATGATGGTGTTTGAAAGCGGGTAACATGAAAATCATCGTTTTGGTTTTCATTTACAAACCACACCTTTTTACCTTTAAATGTTTAATAAAACATCGAACGATCAATTCAAAGACGAATTATTATAAATGTAAGCAATTGTTGTTTAAGATATATTTATATAAGACACTTATAATTCAATCCAATATTTGAAAATGATAAATTCCTATTTTTTGCTAATAATTTTAAAAATTTAATTTTTGATAATTTAGTTGACTTTTATTAAATGGAATTTATCGATTTGTAAAGAAATTGAAAATTTTTATTCATTTTGATTTTTTACCAAAGTTCTTTTACCACCCCAACCCTAGAAGAATTCCCTTCAAATGACTTTAAACGGTATAAAAGGAATATACAAGCGTATTAATAGTTAATTAAGGGATAATTAACTATGTTAATCCAAACCACTTGATAATTAACAACGAAAAGACAAGCACAAAAATATAAAGGATTTTTAAGCAAAAAAGACCAAAAAGAAAAAAGAAATGACTTTACATAACCAACTGGTGCCCCCCCCTCCATATTTTTTTGTTTTATTAATACTTACCAAATTAAACTAAATTAAGTTTAAACCATCATTGTTAGTGTTTGTATGTTTTGTTATATACTAAAAACATTGTTTTATTTTTTAATTTGAATAATTCATTATTATTAACCCCGTTTAAGATCTTTTTTATTTTCTTTTTTGTGTTATTTTTTTTCTCTTATTTATTTTTTATTTATTTTTTTTTTGTAATTATTTTTTATGTAGTTTGTCGATTTTTATGAAAATCTATTATTACTAAATAATTACTTTTATCAAATTTCACTTATATTCAAGAAAAGTGTTATAGTTGTTGTTTGTAATTAATTATTTAACACGTAAAAAAAAAAAAAAAATAGTACCTAATATAAAGTATATGTTAAACATACTTTTTTTTTTTTTTTGATTACCTAATAAAAAAGACCAATCTTAGAAATATATATTCTAAAACTAAAAACGAAAAAAAAAAAAAACAATCAAAAAATCTTTTAGAAGATGTTTTTTCTCATAATCTGCTTAATCTTTGCCAGAAAAAAGAATTCATTACCATTGATTTCTCAACCCGTTCCGATTGGTAATTATTTAACAAAAAACCATTTTTACAAATTTATTAATAAAATTATTTTTTCAAATATTTATCAAAACAAGTACCCAATAAAGAATATTGATCCAAAGATTTAATGAAATTGGTTATATTATTCAAAACCAAAAAAAAAAAAAAAGATTCAACTTATATTCGAAGAAAAGATGATTACAAAATTAAAGCCATCTTCAAAATTATTTTTATTCTTAATTGGATAGAAAATAAATAAATGAAAAATCAAATAACATGAATCATATACTACTATTTTTTTCTATAAAGTCAAAAACATCACATTTCCCCCAACAAACACCGAATTAGATGAATTAAAATGAAAATTTATTATTGAAATTCGTTTGAAATAACTAGTAATTTTCTTACTTGTAAAATTTTTTTAAATAAAAGTATTTTCATCAAATAATAAAGATACAAATGAGTAAATAAGAAAAAATTGTATTTGATATTAAAGAGAAGTTCAAAGAGTAAATGATTATTTTTTATTTTTTCAAGCTCTATTTTTTAATTTTTTTAATTACCAAGTCAGTAGAATATACTAGGATATATGAAACCCTCATATTTAATAAAATAGCAATGTATTTGTAACAGAAATGATTTGTATAATTCTGTATTGAATAAATTGTGATACTCAAAATATGTAGAATGTGTATCTAACTCCCTTAAATCAAAATTTGGATTTTCAATCTCAACGAAAAAAAAGAACAAAATTGTAAGCTTTACCATCACAAACGTTTTTCTTAAAAAGATCTCAGACTCGGAAATAAGATAAAGATTGAAAATTTAGAAAAAACAAAAAAACTCCAAAATAGGAAGTAAAGTGATCACTTGAAATCACACTTTTCCATTTTTTTTAATCAACAACATTAATATAAATCACTTATATATAGTCTACAGAAAAAATTTCTATCACAAAACCAACGATAGTTTGGGTTTATTTTTAAAATTTAAATAAATAGCATCCAGAAAAAAGACCAAAAGAGAAAAAATTTTATCAACAATAAAGCACTCTAATGTTAATTTAAAACATAAAAATGGGTACTATGATCTGGTTTATATCGAAGACGAAAAATTTTCACTTCAAACAATCTCTCTTTTACCAATCCTTTCCATCTTGTAAAGTCTTTGAAAGGTTTGTAATTTGTAAGTTGTATCAAAGTTTTAGAAAAGGCACAACTTCTATAAAAGCCCTGAGATTTTTTGTAAAGAGGTCTCACAATCAGAAAACATTTTTTTCAATTTTGTAAAATAACTAAACTTTTGTTTGTTATGGATGAACAAAAAAATGTCCAAGGTCTAGAATCACAAAACAAATGGTACAACCTCCTTGACTCTCTTGAAATACAAGGTAACGACACCACTGTCAAAGTTTTTCTTCCTAATAAACTGATACAACAACAAAAATTTCACAATTTTCTTTTGATTAATTGAAATAAAAAAAACCCTTTATAGATCAAAATTTTGTTGGTATTTTGGAGATTATGATGAAGGACTTTGAAAAGGTCCGTCAACTCGACCGATCTAACAAAAGCAGAAATTATTTTCTGAACAACTTTTTAGATACGATAATAACAAAAATAATGGGCTTCCAAACCTATCCAAATGGATCTTCCGAGATCATTAATAAGATCCTCAAGATTTCCTTATTTTTCATAACCCAGGAACTTTCAGAGAACAGTTTGTTATTAACACCTATTTTAACAAAGATTTTCGAAAGCCCCAAGGAAGGTGGCTTTTATAACTTTTTTAAAAGTAAAGAAATTTTAAATAACATACCTCGGAACGAATTTCAAATAATTAAGTATCAGGTAATTAAAATTTATCCTTTATATTTGATTCATTTCTTTTTAACAACAACAATACTTGAAAAAAAAAACAAAAAAAGGACAAGATAAAATTCAATCAAGGACAAAATAAAATTCAATCAATGACACTGCTGTGAATTCTTCAATAAACGAAACAAAATTTCCATCAATTAAAATAAATTCTCAAAGGGTGAACAACAATAGAGATACTCTTTGAAATATTAAATAGTTTAAATTTTGTCTTACATCTTTTATAAATCTTTTTGTGGAAAGTTGAATGGAAATTTGTACCAATTTATTTTGAAACAAATAGTAGTTTTTGTTTTGGGAAAACAGAGTTTCGTTAAACAAAAATCTTTCTATTTTTTCTTTTTTAAATCGAATAGTAAAGAAGAAGAAGAAAAAAAAAAAAAAATTGAAAAAAAAATCATCAAACACAAAAAGCTAACGCAAAATATTCAATTTTTTTTTAAAAATACAAAAGACCAATGAACTAAACTCTTTTGTTTTTCACTTTTTCTTTAATTTGAAATTAAAAAAATTATAGTCGATCCAAAAACTCTCGCCTTATTATTTGATCAACATTGAATTTTTTTATCGAAAAAAGGGATTCAGTTTGCTCATCGACAATTTGTTAACTAAAAAACCCTTATCGATTGATCGCAAAATATTTATCTTGGAATTTTTCTTAAAATTCGCGCATGATTTCACTGAAGATTATTTGCTAATGGCCATTACTCAAATCCAGAACACAACAGAATTGATTTGTATTTCAGATTATGACACCCTTCGAAAAGAATCTTATTATAAACAAAAACAAATAGGCTTTTTAATCTCACAAATGATATCAATTATGGATCAAGATTCCGCGAATGAAAGGTTTGATCGTTTCCAATTGGACTTGATCGAAAAATACTTAAATTCACCCTTTATTGAAATGCGTGTCGTTGGCTTTAAGGAATTGACATCGATTTTCTCACAGGTTTTGATGAAAGAATCGGAATGGAAGATCAACAGCAATGATCTTAATTGGATCGATTCAAAAACTTTGATTGATTGGTCTTTAAAAAAAAACATTATAAAGATCATTTTTGGTGATCAACGCCATCCCCAAATTATGAATAATTCGAATATTATCTTGGAATTCCTTGGAAAAGAAAATCGCCTCTCCATTAATGACATTGATTTAATATGGAAAGTATCACAAGTAAGTTTTTTTTCTTTTTTTCATTGTTCATTCTTCCATTTTTTGCCTACCCAATTCATCAATTCTCTCCCTCGTTATCCACGAGCAAATTTTATTAGATACATTTAGAGAATTTTTTTATAAAGTGTGACCAAAAAAGTTTTCAAATCTATCTAAAAAACAGATGATAAATTCCAATAGAGCTATTTTTAGTGCCTATTTTAAAACATTTTTTTGATTACGATTTTTTAAAATTGCTTTGTTTATGAATGATAATTTTCGAACATATTTTTTTAATCATCATGAAAAAAAAATTGCTTGCCATTGAAAAACACTTTAATAGTTTTTTTTTTTTTTTTTTTTTTTTTTTGTTTAGATAGTGGATTTAAAGACAATTTGTCTCAAATATGAATAATTTCTTCATATAACCATTCAAATTATTGTAAAAGTTTTTCTCATTTATGTAGAGAGAATACAAGAATTGTCACCATTGCCATTGTATTTCTTTACCTTCATTTCTCTAATTTGCTTTATCCACAATGCTCTAACCTTCTTATAAGTCGGGAAAATACCGTTCTATTTGATCACAATAATTAATTATCCTCGAAAAAAAAGTAAAAAATGTTTTTTCAATTGTAAAAATTAATTCAAAATGAAAATAAAGATCAATAATAAAAGAAAAAAATAGATTATTGCAGACAAAATAAAGGATTAATCACATTAATACGTTTTTACAATACTATCTTTTATTAAATGTTTTTTCTTTTATTCATCTATTTTTAAAATTTTTCTTTATCATTGTGAAAAAAATTTGGGTCATTAAAAAAAATTGTGTAAGTCAAAAATTTGTTTTCGTTTTTTAAATAATAAATATTGGCAAAATGATTTTTGATCAAAGTAAAATTTTATGAACAAATCTTACATTTAAGAAAAACCAAAGTCATTACCAAACATAATTTTCAAAGGTAATGTTATTTCGTTGCATTTTGACCATTTAGAATAGATAGTGACTTTAGTTTTTCTTAAATGTAAGATTTGTTCATAAAATTTTACTTTGATCAAAAATCATTTTGCCAATATTTGCTATTTAAAAAAAGAAAACAAATTTTTGACTTACACAATTTTTTTTAATGACCCAAATTTTTTTCACAATGGTTAGTGAACATTTTTTTCAATTGGTAAAAAGTAATTTATTTTTTAAAACTTTTTTTTTTTCAATTTGATAAACTTTTTTTGTCTATTTTTCAAAATAAATAACATTTTTAAATAAAATAATTTTTACAACATTTAAATAATCACCCCCCCCACCCTTTAATTTTTAAATAACTAAAATTTTTGAATAAGTAATATTTTTATCAAAGATAACAACATAACCTTTAATATTAATTGCATTTTTACACTAAAATACCCTTTAATATTTTCTAGCCCTTATTGACAATTTAAACCCGACTAATAATTAATTTTCAATTTTCTCTTCTACTCTAATTATAATGTTCATTTTTTAAATTATTATTTTATAACATTTTAATTCTATAGGAAAATAAGCATTATCAGAATTTAATTTATAAATTAATTTGCAATTGCTTTTTAATTTTATCAATAGAGCTAGAAAAAGTAATATTGAAAAAATTAGAAAGTTTAAATTCTTGGGACAACACAACAATCGATTTTATTTTTAATTTATCAAATCTTATTTTGAAAACACAAACACATAGCAAACAAATGGACAATTTTTTTTTTGAACTATTAAATTTATTTTGGAGATTAATAAAAAGCACAAAGTTAAAAGATAATCTTAAAAGAGAATTAGTAAATAAATTACAACAATTATTTTTATGTAAAGGATTTGACCATCATAAACGAAAACTTTTTCTTGAAATACTAATTTCACAGTTAAAAAACAATCAACATATAACCTATGTAATTCCCTTATTTGAAAGTCTTATTAATTTATATCCCATGCACCACAACCAAGTCAATGAAAATGATTTTAATAATACTAGAAAGCATATTATTAATGCATATAATAAAAAAAATGCTTTAACCCAATTAATTTTTGAAGATATGCATTTTTATCATACAGTAGTAATTAAATCATTACAAAACCAAAATAATAGCAATAATGATAACAATGAAATAACAATAAAAGAAAATAAATTATATAACGATTTAATATCAGATGAAAAAGTGGAAAATTATAAATTAAGATTTAATTTTTTAAAATTTTTTCATAAAATTTCAACAAAATATTGCCCACTTAAAGAACATTTTGAATTTTTTTGGAAATGCTTTTATCGAAATTCGATCAGTGAAAAAATTAAAAAAATATTTTTAGATTGGATCATTGCTTTAACTCCAAATAATAATATTGTTGAATTTTTATTTGAACTGAGTTTACAAATTTTACCAAAGAACATTACTTTAAACGAATTTAACTTTTTTAAACACTATTTAACATTACATAATAAAAATTTAAATATTATTAAATATCAATCAAAATTAAAAAAAACATTTCAAGTAATTGAATATAATGAAAAGGTCAAACATAAAGGGATTGAAAAAATCTGGAATATTATTTATTACTCTGAAAACAAGGAAATAACCGATTTAGCAATAAATCATTTAATTGAATACCAAAATTATACACCTAATATTTATTTAACAAATGGCAAAAAAATTAATGAAAATTTTGTTGAAAAATGTTTGATCACATTCCGCAAACCAAACCAGGAAAAAACTAATCACACAATTAATAGGACTGACAACAGCATTGATCAAAAACAATTGAGAAGCTTAAAAATCTTAATATCATTTATTAATTATCGAGAAAAAGATTTAATTCCTGAATTTTTAGGATTCTTGAAACATAAACATAAAATCAATTCTAAAAAATTAACAATTAAAATTAAAAATTTATTTATTAAAACGCAACCAAAAATAATTAATATTAGAATTCATCAATTTACATCGATTTGGTCATTACTTCAAATTATTTCTGAAAAAATAAACCAAAAACCAGAAAATTTCAAGATTGTATTAAACAACAACAAAATTAATTATAAAATGATATCCAAAACTTTATTTGATCTTAAAATAAGAAACAATTCCGAAATTATTATTAAAAAATCAAAAAAAATTAAAAAAAGAATCAAAAAAATTAATCATATTATTAGTCAAAACAATCTTAGCCCAGAAATTATTCCAAGTTTTATTCTTTCCCAACATTTTACTTTATTATTTTCTACATTGGACACTACTAATAATTTAGAAATTAAAACAAAAATTTGGGAAATAATACAATCTATTCCAACCGATGTATATGTTTTAAATGATTTGAATAATATAATGAAGAATACTTTTGTGAATTGGAAGGATATTTTAAATGAAAATTCTTTGTTTCATTTAAATTATAATTTACAAATCTTTAATTATTTATTGTTTAACAATGATGAAAAAAATTTTTCCGACTGGAAACTTTTTTTTATAAAGACTTTTGGAATCGAAAGGTTAGTTCAGATATTAACAAATTTAAAAATTCATATTAAAAATTTAGAATCAATCAACATTAAATTTAATTGTATTCAATTAATTTTAAATATTATTTTTAATTTAATTATTAATAACAACTCTTTAACGATTAACTTGGATTTTTTTAAAAAAATTTCAAGTAAATAAAAATTTATTTAATTTTTGTATGAAAATAATTTCACTTTTAACCAGATTTTACAATTCTAAAATTGATAATAATAATAATAATAATAATAATAATAATAATAATAATAATAATCATAATCATAATAATCATAATCATAATAATCATAATAATAACAATAACCACAATAATCAAAATATCGATGGAAATAATACAATAATTGAAATTTATCAAATATCAATGAAAATATTATTAGCTGGATATAATACTAATATTTATTCAAACAACAAACAAAATAATAAATTATTTTTTAATTGGGATGATGCTTTTAAAAATTATTCAAATTTAAAAAATTGGATATTTAGTAATTTAATTGAATCAAAAAACCAGATTTTTTTAAAAATTTTATCGAATTTTCTTAGTGAGTTTTTTTTAATTAACAATAATAATTTTAATGATTCCAATATAAACATAGAAGATAAAAATTTAAACAATTTTATAAATTTATTGATTTCATTATTACCGGTTATTGATGATTATTATTTACAAAAAAAACAAATGACAACAACAATATATTTTAATATTTTGAATAAATTATTAATAAATTCTTTAAATTTTAAAAAATTTCAATCTGCAAACAACAATTATTTTGAATCAATTTTGAATTATTTTTTCAAAACAAAAATATATGAAAAAACAAAGAATAATATACAAGAGGAATCTATAATTTTTGGTTATTTAAAATTAATAAAGATTTTTTTTACAAAACAAGATAGAAGAAGAAATACTACTACTAATACTACTACTAATATACTAAAATTATTAAATTTTTTGATTAATTCTTTATTCAACATTGAAATAATAATTAACAAGGATAACCAAATTAACATAAAAAAATATAAATTACCAAAATTTCAACATAGTGAAACAATAGAGAATTGCTATTTAATTCTAAAAGATATCATTTCGGAAAATTTAAATTATTTCCCAACAGTGATTCAAATGCTATTATGTTATTCAAAAAAAATCACCTTTAAAAAACTCTGGGATTATGAAACCAATAAACAAATAAAAACAAAACAGTATTCTGGGTTAACAAATCTCGGAAATACTTGCTATATGAATTCATTTCTTCAGCAATTGTATATGATCCCAGAATTTACCACTAATTTATTCTCAATCACTTTAAATAATAACATCAAATCAAATAATTTGGTTTATCAATTACAATCATTATTTTTACATTTATTGAAAGGCAAAAAATCTTTTGTTAATACAAAAAGGTTTTGCAGTAAATTTCAAATTTCTGAAAAAGAAATTAAAAAACTCGATCTTACACAACAAATGGACGTTAATGAATTTGGGGGGAATTTAATTGATCAATTAGAAAATAATTTGATAAATTTAAAACAAGAGAATTTTGTTAGAGAATTGTTTATTGGGAAATTTATTACTCAAATTATTTCCGAAGAAGATAATAATAAAATATTATCTCAAAATATTGAAAAATTCTGGACATTGCCTTTAACAATTTTACAAAAAAAAAACATTTATGATTCCTTAAAAGAATATATCGAAGGCGAAATGTTAATTGGCGAAAATCAATATTTTTCTGAAAAATTAAATAAAAAAATTAATGCTAAAAAAAGAACTTTAATTCATACTTTGCCAAAATTTTTATGGGTAACTTTAAAAAGATTTGAATTTGATATGAATACAATGCAGAGATATAAAATCAATTCTGAATTTCATTTCCCCTTCGAATTGGATCTATATAAATATACCATCGATACAAATAATTTACAAAGTAATAAATATGAAAATGCCAAAAGAGATAAAAACTATTATAATTATAAATTAGTTGGAATAATCGTTCATTCTGGGCAATCCAATTCTGGGCATTACTATTCGATAATCAAAGAACGGAATCGAAAACATGCCAATTTTAACAATACAGGTATCAATAACGATTGGTACTTATTTGATGATAAATATATAAAAAATTTCGATGAAAAGCTAATACAAAATGAATGCTTTGGAGGTAAGGAAACTATAATTATTAATGATAATAATATAGATAAAAAAATCATTCAAGATAAAACACATTCAGCATATATATTATTATATCAAAAAAATGACATAATTGATAATCAAAATAAAATCAACAAAATAAAGATCAATAAAATAAACAGCCAAGTTGTTCATAAATTGATGAAAAACAATATTCAATATTTATACAGAATAAATATTTTCAATCAATATTATTCTAATTTTATTAACAATTTATTTGCTTTAGAAAATAATTTAAATCAAAAAAGTAAAAATCAATTTGTCAAATTTTTAACGATCTATGAAATAAAAATAATTTCCAAAAAAAAAATCCCTCAAAGCAATAATAAGATAATTAATTATTTAGTCGATCAATATAAAATAAATCATGATAATATCAGTAAATGGTTTTTAAATCAGATGCTAAATGATAACTGGGTTGAAAATATACTTTCCTATAGTTATAACAATGAGTTTAAAAAACATTTTTTTAAATTATTAAATCAAAACATAGAATCGTTTTTGCCTTATGAAATTAATACAATTTTAAATCAAACCGATGAATTTAATAAAATTAATAATCAAAATAAGTTGGACAAAAAAAATTCCCTCAAGCAAAACATTTCATTATTAAATTCACTTACGCAGGAGCAGCTATCAATCAAAGGAAAACAATCATTAATTCTATTAATATTTTACAAGATTCTAAATTATATTAACGACCCAACTGATTTCTGTGGCTCTTATCAAAATTATTTTGAAATGATCGATAATCTAATTAATAGTAATGTTATTTTTAAAAAATTTTTTTTATCAATTAATTACATTTCTCAATTAATTAATTTTTTTTTTAATTCAGATTTTTCAATTCCAAATAATAATGAACTTTTAATCAATCAAAAGAAATATCTTGGATTAATTACCATTATCTCCAATTTAACCAATGCTGATAATTTACAAGGAAATAACAATTTATTAGATAATTATTTTTTAACCCAAACGGTTTTTTTAAAATATTGTATAACACATAATCTAAATCTAGAAAGTATTGGCATAATTTGTAAAAACATTGTGCTAACAGATATATCATATTTTGATGAAATCTTCAATTTAATTAAATTGATAATAAATAATATAATCAATAATCATAATAATAATAATTTTCAAAGCAAATTAAATTTTGAAAATGTCTTTTTAATAATTAAACATTTATTATTAGTTAAAAAAAAACATACAGAAATTTTTTTTTATTTAATCAATATTTTTTCAAAAGAAGAATATATTTTAATTTTATTAAAAAGCAACATCAACCCTTTAAAACTCTTAATAAAGGCACTTAATAAAAATAATAAAATGTGGTTTATTGAAAACTTTAGTTTGTGGTATGACAACTGGGTAAGACTTTCCTTAAAAATTGACGTCATAAGAAACGAAATTGGGAATTTTTTAAATTGCTTAATTGAAGATCTCGATGATCAAAACATACAGTTATTAAAATTATTACAATTATTATTTAAACAATTAGAGGGATTTTTAAATCAAATCCAGAACAAAAAAACCAATAACGATACAAAGAAATTTTTAATACAGAACATTGATTTAATTAAAAATTGCCTAAAAGGAGAGCATACCGCAAAATTTTTTAAAAACAATTTCCATTATATTTGGAAACTATACAAGCATTTTTGCTATTTGAAAAACACACGAGACGAAGTTTTAAAGCATTTATTAATGGCTATAGACAAGTCAATAAACTTTCTTCCCGGGATTGGTATGATCATCACTTCAAACAAAAAAAGGGGCCATTTACTAAGCCTCCCAATTACATTAAAAAACGACTCTTTAACAGTCTATTACAACCAATCAACTTTGCCGATTTATTATTCAATTTTACAGAAATGTACCCAATTGGATGAAAATTTTATCAAATATTATATAAATTCAAAATTATTCAAAATCTCGATCGAAAATTTTTTAATTTATTCCGACCAATATGAAAATATCACAAAGATTCTTTTTAATAATATTGAAACAGTGCTAAATAAAAACGAAATACATCGAAAGTTTTTTTTAAAATTTTCTACATCTAATATGGATATTTGGAAAATCAACCCTAAAAATGTTTTGAAATTAATAAATTTAAATTTAATCAGTCCTAATGACACAATAAATTTTTTAAATTTCAATGGTAATCACCATTTAACCATTATGATTATCAATCGATTGTCCCAAGTCGAATTTATTGAACAAAATCAGATTGGAATTTTAACACAAACCCTAAATCTATTAATCAAAATGCTCAATTTAATAATGAATTCAAATAATTCGTTCTTATATTCTAAAGTAGCAAAAACATGGAAACAAAGAAATTCACTCATACACTCAATAATTAATTCTTTAGATAAATTATTAATATTATTCCCAAACTTATTAGAATTTAATTGCGAATTGTTATATTTATTAATAAAAATAAGACCCCTGATTTTAAAAAAATCCAAGGATATTCTCGCAAAAACCTTTAAAAAGCATCATGATCATTTTAACAACATTTTTAAAAAAAATAATAATAATCTAATTTCTAATTTCCTCCAATTCCACAATACAGATTTACCCATTTATTTTAATTCCCCGAACTATTTGAACTTTTTATTTTTATTAATAAATTCGTTATCGTCTCAAAATAATAACTTCAATAATAATAGTAACAGGTATAATTATAACATGAATTTCAATTATAACACAAAGCATGATGAATATGAAACTTTATCAACATTGCAATTATTATGTTACATTTTAATAGAAACTTCCAATAATTTAGAAAATCATTACAGATTTTTAATTTTTTTCAATAACATTTTTTCAAATTATCCAAAAGAAAAAACTTTTATTATTGAAAATAATAAATTATTTCGACAATATTTGTTGTCAATAACTAATAATTTAGAATTATTACAAATTCAAGATTGTAATATTTTAATTTCTAAATTGATGAATTGTGTATCTGAAAAAATTTCTCAAGAACAGTTTGCAAACTTTGTATTATTATTTGGTTCCAATATTACTAATTACCTCTTACAATTACTCAAAACCGATATCAATCAAAACGATTTATCAATACTTAATAACCTTTTAAACTTGATAAAGATACTTGCTAATAATTCTTCCATCTTTAAAAATTCTCTATTAATGCAAGTGCCCGATTTATTCATCAATCTTCAACAATTATCAGAAAATTCATTGGTAATCGCTACAAACACAAATGTTTTAATTCGTGAAATTATATTTAAATACCAAAATTAATATTATTATTTTGATTTCATTTTTTTTTCCCTTTGTTTGTTATAGGGGTATTTCTCTTCTTCTTCTTCTTTTCCCGTTTCCTTCTTCCACCTTTACTTTATTGTTTAATATTTTTTTTTTTTTATAATTTACAAAAAATAAAAATCATTTTAGGGTTCATATTTTTTTTTTTAAAAAAAATGAAAATCAATAATTCAATTTTTTTTTTTTAATAAATGTTCTTTTGTTGTTTTTTCCCTTCACTAAAAGTAAAAGTATTAACTAATTTTAAAAATTTTTAAAATAAAACGTGATCTTGATTAGATCTACAAAATATTTTTATTGTAATTTGTGTTTGATTGATGAAATGAATGTGTTTGCATAATCTACACAATTTATTCAAAATTGAGTTTATTTTTTGAAAGTGAAAATTATAGTATATTTACAAATAAACACTCAAAAAAGTAACATATTATTTTTCGAACAATTATGTTAATTCTTGAAAATTATATATAATATTTTTAGATTTATTTTGAAAAGCAAATGATTTTGAGAATAAAAAATTATTTTATTTTTTTTTTAATTAAATTTTTGAGTTAATAAATTGTTTTTTTTTTGGATATAGAAACGTTGTTTATCAGAATTGTTTAAATTAATAATTGAATAAATCAAAAAAGAAGACACGAGAAGAAAAATATTTGAGAAAAATATTTACTTTTAGAAGACTTAACACGAAAAGATCAACTTCCCAAATAAATTTATTGAAACCAAGAATGAAAAAAAAAAAATAGATAAAAGCCTATTTTTAAGAAGATTGTTTTCTTTATCTTCTTAGTTTATATGAATACAAACTATTTTTTCCTTGGATTTCTAGCCCCATTACTATTAATTTTTATCTTTTAAAAACATTTTGTGACAAATTTGCGTTTAAAATTGTTTTTTCAAATATTTTTATCAAATTGATACCCAAAAAAACTGATTATGTCTCAAAGATTCAAGAAAAGGGAATGTATTATTGAAATTTAAAAACAACTACAAAAGATTCATCCCAAAGAAAAAGAAAATATGGTTAAAAATATTGAAAACAATATTCAAAATTATTTTCAGTTCTCAATTTAATGGAAAATAAATAATCGGCCAACAAAATTCATCAAATAAATCTGTATTTCTGAAGAGGTAATTCTAAAAGTATACTATTTTCTTAACAATACTAATCTGAATTAGATAAATTAAATAAATATAAGAATTTGGTAATTCATTTTCGAAAAATTCTTTAGAAATAAAAAATAATTTGTTTCTCAAAAATTTTCCAAATAAAACTTATTTCGATTAAGAATTAAATATAAAACCAAATCAAGAAGAAGTAAATGTATCAAATTTTAAACATAAGATCAAGAAATAAATGATTTATATATATATATATATATATATATATATATATTGATGAATTTTTTCATTTTTTTTGATTTCCATTTTTTAATTGTATGCAAATGTATTATACTAGGATATCTTTCACTTGTTTATTTATTAAAATATTAAAATATTTGGTTAAATAACTGATTAGAGTAATTCATTTTTAAATAAATTTTTGCACACAAAATTGGTTATATGTACTTACTCCCATAAAAAGAAAAATAAAAAAACCAATTTTTTCCTTTGAAGTTTTTTCTTATAAGTGGTTTTTATTTGAAAATAGGTATAATGTTATTATTCTTCTATAATAATGTACAATAAATCTACAAAAAAAAAAAAAAAATGATTTTACTTAATTTTTTGAAACATTATTTCAATAAAACTATGAATATTTTCCAAATTAGAAATGAGAATAATATGAATTAGATTAAAAATAAATTAAAAAATATTTATTGACAAATAATACTTCAAATAAAAAAAAAGTTGAACTGTTTGAATAAAATCATTTTTTAAAAAATGATAATTTATTTCATATATGTTTTTAAGAATTCAAAAATATGAATGATGAAAATAAATATAAAATATTTTGAAAGTGTATCTAAACAATTGATTTTATAAAAATGGGTGTTTAAGAAACTAAAATTTAAATATTAATAATAATTTCTTAAAAAAAAAAATTATTAAGAAAAAAATATTTTGTACAAAAATCACCTAAAATAAACTTTAAACCTTTCAAAGGTTACCAAAAATATTAAATAACAATTATTTTTTATAATTGACATTTAGAGAAAAAATACAAATTAAGTAGAATAATCTACATCAGAGAATAGTTGACGTCTGTATGAATTAAATCTAATTAATCAATATATTTTCTTAAAAATAGAAGAAAAAAATTATTCGGTAACCGATTGAGTAAAAACAAGATTCTTTATTTCGAACCATAATTGAAGATCGAATTAATTTCAAATAGAAATCAATATGATTTCTCGACTATCATTCCCAGTGTTTTATTAATATTAGAATAACACATTTTTATTAGTTGGTTTAAAATCTTGCAATAATAAAAAAAAAAAAATTGAAATTGATTAATTGCCAAAAAAGAAAAAAAGAAAAAAGTAAGAAAAAAGAATTCAATTTTGAATATTCCATAAAAAGGTTTTTCTTCAAATCCCTTTATAAAAGTGTTAAACACATTTATTTCAACCATTAAAATTGGACTTTTCTGACTGGAAAATAGTTTATACACCATCTTGGTTATAATAAAATTATGATCAAAAGGAAAAAATTCTCACCAATTTTCACAACTCAAAAAATCAACTAAGAAAATTTAATTCATCTTTTAAAAAATATTCAGGAGATTCTTTTAATTCATTTGGACATTCTATAAAATCAATATAAAGGAAGAATTCTACAATAATCAACTAAATTCCAAACTTTTGGCACAATTAAAACATTTCAAAGAATAAAAATACTATACTTTACATCGATTTGAAAATAATTTTAGAATTACAAACTATTTTTATCATTTTTTGTACTTTTTTCTTTTGTTTTTATTTTTTTTTTTCCACTTATGTAATTTGTTTCGTTAGATCTAAATTTTTTTTTTATCAATCCTTGATATAATGCCAAAGTTGAGTTTGGTTAAATAAAATAATCACATATATTTAGTTGATGATATCTAACTATTTGATCGATCAATAATTGTTGGTGAAACTTCAACAAATTTACCAATACATTTTGTGTTCCACTTGTTTCATTATTTTTGAAACAGAGTTTTTTTTTTACTTTCTTTTTATATTTTTTTATTTGGATAAAAATGGTTACATATAAAAAAAATTAATACTGTGTAACTTAAACATGATTTAATATTATGTTTGGCCAAATACAAAAAATTGTGATTTTTTATGCCTCTTTTTGATTTTGGGTTTGTCCTAATTTTTTGAAGGGGGTTTATAATCTAAAAAGAATAATCCAAAATTTAAAAGAAAAAAAAAAAAGTAAAACAAACTAATTAATATAAACTTGTTTGATTTATAGTTGCACTATAATTAATTATTAATTCCTAGAATACAAAAGAAAAATATATTAAAATAATGTTCATTTAAAGAAAAAAAAATCAATATTTTCCCAAGTCTTATTTATAGAAGTATATTATTTATTAAAACCACCCCATTTAAAATTCTATTAATACATCCTCTTTAGTATTTTACTTTTTTTGATCATTTTTTCTTGATGAAAAATATTGATCAAATTCATGATCGACATTTGATTGATTATTGCTTTTTTTTTCGGTGAAATCCATATTAAAATTTAGGTTTATAACTTGTGGATTTAACTCATTATTACTAACTTTATTGGTTGAACTCAAATCATTATATTGTTTTTTATTTATGATTGGATCAAAATTAATTAAATTTTCCTCTATCCCCCCTTTCACTTTTCCCCTTTCCTCCTCTATATCATTCCCCTTAGAGTTTTCTACTTTTTTTGTTTGTTCATTATTATTGTTTGTTAAATAATCCCAAATATCATTTTCCTTTTTTTCTTGATTTATTTTTTGATTATTTTCGAGATTGTCAATAATATTTTTGCCAACTCTATTTGTAATTTCAGGTTCTGAGTTCGATTGTGAATCGAATTCGGGATTTGAATTCTCCTTTTCATCCGAATAATATTCTTCCAGTGATTCTTCATGGTTAATATTTGAAGATTTATTTCTTGATCGTATACCTAATTTATTTGTTTCTACATAGTTTGAATAATTTTTTTCATTTTTACCAAAACTATTTTCTTGACGATGTTTTTTATTTGTATCAACAATAATTATCTCTTCTTCCTCCTCTTCCCCTCCCAATTGAGTTTTTTTGTTTTCCCTTCTTCTAACATCATTATTATTTTGCCTTTGATATATTTTGAGGTTTTCTTTACTAATTTTTCCAAAATTTAATATATCTTGATATAAATTCAGTGTTAGAGATACTTGATCGTTATGTTTTAAAACAATTTTTGATAAATATTCATTACTTAAAACCTTTTCTATTAACTTCAGAAGTCGTAGTTGGATTTTTTTGCAATCCGAAACTAATTTTTGAGTTAACTTATCATATTTAATATTTTTTTTTTCGTCCCAATTTATCAATATTTCATTAAGCAAATTTGTAGCTTCACTAACAATAGATAATTCCTTCTCAATTTTTTGATTAATTTCGTTCTTTGATAGTTTTACTTTTCCCTATGATTTTTTTATTTTAAAATAATAAAAATTTATCGTTTAATTAGTTTTCCAGATGAATAAAAGGAAAGGGGGAAATGATTGTATAAATAATAAGGATATATAAGAAAAATGAAAAGTTGAAAAATATAAAATTTTATTTTTACTTGATGGTTTTGATTATTTGTTGAAGATTGTTTTTTTGAATTTGATTTGTTGTTCCGAATTAAATGTTTGTATTTATTTGGAAATTCAGGGACTGAAGAAAAGTTTGTTCCATTTGGGAAATTTATACCTATATTGTTAAAGTATCAAATCAAGCAAAAAAAAAATAGAATTATAAAAAATTTAATATTAATGTATATAATAAGAATAAACATACGACTCTATCATTATGAAAAAAATGTAGACTACAAATATTAAACATTTGAATTTGATCATTTTTAAAAAAATAAAAAAATATAGTAATAAATTAAACAAGTTTATGTTTACTTGTTCAATCGTTTATTTTTTAAAAATACTATAGATAGTTAGATAAATAAAATAAATAAATAAATATTTAATACCTGATCTCCTTAATTCTAAATATCCCAAATTAAAAGCTTCCAAGTAACTAAATTCTTGTTTCCATTTTTCAAGTAAATATAAAGAATATTGAACCGAAAATACTTGTGGTTTTTTTTTACAAATTTTAAGAAATATTTTAAAGAAATTTTCATTTGTTAATTCCATAATAAAATCTTGTATATACAGTACAGAAGCGTGTATTAGCTATATTTTTATATTATTAAATTATATTTTGAAAAATATTTTTTAAAATAAATTAGTATTTTTTGAAAGGCAATTTAGAAAAATTTTTTTCTTGATTGATTTATTGATAAGCTCATAAAAGAATATACCGAATCCAACAAACGAAAAATTGTTTTTTTTTTTTTTTTTTAATGAAAATGAAGTTAATGTAGTTTGTTGTATGTTGATAAGATTGTTTTATTGTTTTTTTCATTTTTTTTTTTTTCATTATTAATTTTCTATTAACTTTGGACTTCTTGAGTATAGATCATCATAATTTTTTTTTCCTTATTTTTTTAATTTTTTACAATATATTATTTAGGATAATTAAAATTTTAACCAATGATTTTTTTTATGAAACAATTTCAGATCAATTAGAAAAAACAAACAATTCTTAATTAAAATAATTTTTTTAAATCAAAAATATTTTTAGGTAATAACCTACCCTAAAATAAAAATCCTGAAATTAATAGAATATGCATGAAAAATTATATATAACAAACATTAAATCGATAAAGAAAATAAACTATTTTCCTATCAAAGAGGCCCAGTTTGCAATGGGTGGATTACCCGTGTTTAAAGGGGTTGAATAGATATTAAATGTAAAAATATATTTTGGAATTTTCAAAATTGAAATATTTTTTTTACATTTTTTCTTTTTTTGATTTTTTTGATTTTTTTTTTTATACATAATTAATTTACAAATTTTTTTTTTGTATTGATCATAGCTACAAGATAAAAACATGTTATTTTAATGTCATTGAAACAGTGAAAATGATTTTCTCAAAAATCATAATCATTTCTAGTGGAGTTTTCTTTTGGATCTTCATTTAGAGATCAATATGAACATGGCTGTTTTTTACGATGTACACTTTGAGAATTTTGAGTTTTCCAATTTTTAAGAAAAAATATAGATTGACTAGATTTTCTTCATACGGATATCAATTATTCTCATATTTGTATTATCCTCCTTATTTCTTATTTGTTCTTTAATTCTCAAAAAATAATTGATATTTTAAAAAAAATTTGGAAACCTTTGACTGAAACAAATTTTTGTAAATTAATGTACTATTCACCATTATATATATATATATATATATATATATATATGCCAAATTAGAGAGAGTCATTATTTTATCAAAAATAAAAAATTTATAATTAAGGGGAAGTATCACCATAATCCATAATGGGTGTTGAAATAGATGAAATTGTATGAAATATTATTTTAATACTCTTTTGTTACTTTTTCTCTTCCAAAATAGTATCAAGAGAGCACTATTTTTAAAAATTTAAAAATAAAACAAAATCAAGATCTTAAAATTTTTTTTTTTTGGAAATTATGTTTTAGTTTCTGAAACGAATAAGTTAACCTCATCTAAATAATTTATTAATTTGAGTAAATTTTTTGAAATTCAAAATTTGCATCTACCCAATATAAAACGAAAAAAGTAACCTATTATTTTGATTGAAAATTAAGTTAATTCTTGAAAATGACATTTAATATTTTTAGTTCTATGTTGAAAAGAAATGCTTTTCTAAAAAAATATTTTATTAGTATTTTTAATAATTAATATTTCGAATTAAAATCCCAAATAAAGAAAATTAATTGAAGTTCAGATGATTAAATAAATCTAAATTTAAAAAGAGTTAAACCAAAAATTACTCAAAAAAATTAGGATCTATTAAGTAAAAAATTAATTGTTTAAAGTTTTAAAAAAGTCTTTTTCTTATTTCAAAATTTAAAAAAATGAACAACATTTTTTAAATTCAAATTTTATAATAAATTCAAGGTAAAAAAAACTGAAGATGAACAACAAAGTCAAGAAATTGGATTAATTGGAGATTCATTTTATAAAATTGAAGACAAATTAGAAAAATTCTTTTGACTGATCTAAAATTTTGTAAAATTGAAAAGAAAATGAAAGAAGGAAATTGGAAACAAAAAAAGTTTTCTGTTTAAGATATTTTTTACTGTTGCTAAAATAACCCTTCCAGATTTGGTAAAACCATGTTTTGAATTAAAATTCATGTTTCTTTTTTTGTATAAAACTTACACATTTAATGATCAAAGAATCCTATAATATACAAAAAGTAAATATTATTTTGGTTTCTTCAAGTTATATTATTAATAAAAAAATTATCAATATGAACAATCAAATGTAAAGTTTTTCTTTAGAAAAATCACGCTAATTTTTGAGAAAATTTTTGGGTAATAAATAAAAAATAGGAAAAATTCTGGAAATTACAAAACATTTTTTACTAATTCTATTCATAATTTAAAATTTTATCAAAATATCACGGAATTTGACTTCAAAATTGCTTTGACCTTATGCTCAGTATTGAATACTAAATTAAATGTTTTTTTTTGAAGCAAGAAGAAGAAAAAATAGGGCAAGTATTTTTGAACACTATAATTATTAAATTCCAGAATTGTGATGTAGTATTGAAAATAAAATACCTGACATGAAAATAATCACCTGATACGATTTTTAATTCATAATATTGGGGAAATTGTTGGTTAAGGACTACGTTTTTAGGTGAAAACAGTAAAATAATGGATAAAATCACCCTTGAATAAGTTATCTAATCCAAGTAATATTTGTCCAAGGAGAATTTCTTTTAGATAAAATGTGAAATTTTCACAATTTCAACAATTTTCTCAATTTTTGTCTTGTTAGAACATGCTAAATTTTGATTTTAATATTTTAGAATTTCCATTTCAACTTTCAGAACTCACACTATTTTCTAGAGCTGTTCTACATATTTTTTAAATTTGCTTTTAGAAGTTTGAAATGTTCTCAAATTTGAAATGTACTTGAAAATCCCCAAAAGCCATTTTTTGCAATTATTTTTTTTGTTATTTACAATTTTCCTTTTCATTGAATAACAAAGAAAAATAGTCTTCGTGAAAAGGTAAAGATTACAAAAATGTTTTTTTTTTTTTTGTCCAATTTCTTCAGTGTGAAAATTTTTTTTGAGAAGCGAAAGTGAAATAACACAATTACTCAACCCCCTCAAGGGTGGGAACGTAGTCCTTAATTGCTTAATAATTTCTTTTATTTTAGAATCAAACTTTTTAAAATTCTAACTCACCCACTTATTAGAATGACGATAAATTAAAATACACTTGTTCAAAACACTATTAAATCAATCAAAAAAAAGAATAAAAATATGATTTTCCAAACTCTAACAAATATCTATTAAAACTCTATTTTTTTCAAAATAAGTAGATCAACTTTCACTTATCAAACAACTAAATGAGTATTCTATATATACCCTCAATTTAATGAGCTTTGGATAGGCTTGTTACTGAGTTCATAAAAAAATCAATTATTTATAAAAAGGATTTGATTTTTAAATACAAGAAATTATTCAACAATTTTCCCAATATTACGAATTAAAAATCATGTAGGGCTTAATTCGTGTCAGGTATTTTTTTCATATACTTTATTTTTACAATACCAACGACTGTTAAAACCCTCAATAAATGGTAAAAAATTTTTACTTCATTTTCATTTTCCTTTTTTCCAATAAAGTCACAAATTTCAGCCTAGTTTCTTTGAAAACTCTATTTGTAAAAGGAAAATGAAAAGAAAAGCAAGTAATAGTTTTTTCCCATTTAATACATAAAAACAAGTATGTGATTTGGGGTAAAAATCTTCATTTGTTTTTAATTTCATTTCTCACATCCCATTGAATTCTCAAATTTTTCACCATTACCATGTGATTCAAAACAGTTGGTAAACTTTAAATTTATTTTCAAGACAGAATTAAATACTTTTTTTGTCAGATTTTTTTCAAATGAAGACACCATAAAATTTTCAACAAATTAACACCTTTTTTCTTTTTGTTTATTGAACAATTTGCTGAACTCACGTTCAAGATATGAACAGAGATAATTTGTCAAGGTTAAACAAAACATATTTTTTTGGAATGAATTGAAAAAAGGCTACCATTTAAATGACCCATATCATTCAAAAAGTTTTCATTAATAAATTTATTTTTAATTATCCGCTTCTTTTTGAAGGAAAGAAGTTGCAAAAAAAATTTTGGTGATCACAAAAAAAACAAGAAAAAAAAAATGCATGAACGATTCGTCTTTTTGTTATCCAAAATAAGTGGATGGAGCTTGTTTTAGAAACGAAACACAATTATAACAGAAGAAATCAAGAACTAAGGGTTTTTTAAAAACAATAACAAGACTTTAAAAAATTAAAAGGAGTTGATCCTTACGTTCAATGTTAGTTTTCGAACATTTTCATTATTTTTTTTTAGCCTTTTAATAAGCGATTTGGCATAAATTGTGGTGCTATTAGGACAAAAAGGAAAAAAAATTGTTTTTTTTAACTTTAAAAATTGATCGTTTGTTACACTTTAAAGTAAAAAACAAAAACGAAAATCCAAACAAGACGGGGTTTTTAATGAGGTAAATAATAAGTTTAAAGTTAAAGTTCCAATTGGTTTTTTGAAGTTTTGAGTCAGTTGCTTTGGTAATCGTGTTGTAAATTTTGGTATTGTTGGATTGTGTCATAAAATGAACAATTAATAAAAAATGATTGATATTTCGTTGACAAAATTACAAAAAATATCATGCATTTAACGAAGATTTGAGATATTTCCCAATCCTTTCTAAGCACTAAACAATTCTTTAAAAGGGGAAAAAGTTTCACAAAAGTGGTCTTTTTTACAGATCATATTGTTAACAAAATTCAATTCATTTTTTTTTTTCTGGGTTAATCAAAAACTTTTTAATTAAGCTGTCAATAATTTATTTTATTAAATTCGTCAAGTCAGTGAAAAAACATTTTGAATTTCAACAAAACACTGCTGATTTCAAACTATCGTAAAATGTAAAAAATATTCAAACATTGAACTTTTTTGTAAATGTAATCACTTATTGCCAAAAAATTACAGATCCAAGAAAATTTTCAATATCGACTTTCTGGTAAAGTGTTTTGCCTTTATACCAATACAAATCTCTTGGAAATGAGATTTCAAAAAATTGATAAAAAAGTTGAAAATTGCACTACAAAGAAAAAATTTAAATACTGAAAATTAAAGTTAGCCAAAACTTTAGATTGGATTTCAGTTATACTTCTTTTATAAATTATTTTTACAAAGTTATCATAATTTAATGTAATAAAAAAAGGATAGCTATTAAACTCATTAAAATCCGAATACCCCCCTTTTCAAAAATACCGACTTTTGTAAAAAAAACAACTATTTTCAGGGTATTTTTTTAATGAAAAAAGTTGAAATGAATTAATTTTTGATTGAACATTAAGATTGAAAAAAGAATAAATGTTAAAGCAATTTGCAGAAAACAATCGGGAATGTATATAAAAACTCAAACATGGAAAAAAATAAAATGATAAAAAATATCCCAAAAACAGATAAAAAATCAGATTTCCAATTTAATTTAGCGATATCTTTTGATTGAAATATTTTATCTTATTTTAAAATTCAAAAATATGTTTCTTTTTAGACTCTTAAAAAAATACTTGAAAATAATCTCTCTACTAAGTCAAAGAAAAAATTCAAAAATTTTACAATTAAAAATGAAAAAAATATTACTGAAAAATTTCATTTTTTTTTCAATTCCTATTAATATCTATTAAAGTTGTAAACCTCATTGAAAAATGTTATGTATAATAATGTTTATTATATGATTGTATTTTAAAATTACAAAATTTAGAGATTTTTTTTTGAAAAAATTTTCCTTGTCTTGTGTATTAAAGTAATTAGACAATTTCTTGTGTTTATCAACAAAAAGTGTTTTTGGGCTAACCTAAGGTATTTGAACAACTTCTTATTGTGTGACACAAACTTTTAAAGGAAAATATCTTTATCTGTTTTTGATACAGCAAATAAAAGGCTATTAAGGGAGTAGTCATTTTTGAAAATAAAATGAAATCTTGTCGAGATCTTGTGAAAATTTTTTTTTGGTAATTTGTGTTTTGACTTCTGAAATGGATGAGTTACCCTCTTTTAAACAATTTATTGATTTGAGTTTCTTTTTTGAAATTCAAAATTTACATCTTTCCAATATAAAACGAAAAAAAGAAACCTATTATTTTGTTTAAGAATTAAGTTAATTCATGAAAATGGGAAAACAATATTTTTCGTTTTAGGTTGGAAAGTATTGATTTCGAAAGCAAATTTTTTATTTGGTTTCTTTTTCTTTGATTAATATTTCAATTCAAATCTTAACCATTAAAACTATTCGTGGTTAAGGTGCTTCAATAAATGAATATTTGATAGAAGCTTAAGGGGGTAAGTACATTTTTCATTTTTTGAGTGCCACCATTTATGTAAAACTGAATTATTCAAATCATTTCTTTTGCCAAATACATTGATATTTTCATAAATACTAGAGTGGAATATATTCTAGTAATAGATATTTTCATACCAACAAAAAAAACACAAATCAAAAAAATGAAAAAAGTGATCAAAAAAAAATAAATAAAAATCATTTATTACTTGATCTTATCTATAAAATTTTACACAATTACTTATTCTTTATTTGGTTTTATTTTTAATTCTTTATGAAAAAATTTTAATTGGAAAATTTTTGATAAACAAATTACTGTTTATTTTGAAAGAATTTCCAAAATGAATTTAAAAATCCTATTTTCATTTATGTCATCTAATTCTGGTTTGGGTTCAGAAAATCAGAGATTTTTTTAATTCTTCTTGAGAATGAGGGTTTATTGGGTAAATTCGTTTGAATTTATAATTATTTATTTTCCATTAAAATGAGAACTCAAAAAAATTCTGAATCTGATTGAAATTTGTTATTGAATTTTTGAATTATTTTGATTTGAATCTTTTGTAACTGTTTTTTTGATTCCAAGAATTCAACTCCTTGATTTTAATTTTTGAAATAGTATTCCCATTTTGGCTTGGTTTGAGAAAAATATTTTAAAATTGAATTTTGAAAACAAATTTGTCACAAAATGTTTGTTAAAATAATAATAAATAGTAATGGGGCGAGAAATTCAAGAAAAAAAATAGTTTGTATTCATACAAATTAAGAAGATAAAAAAAACCAATCTTCAAAAATAGGCTTTCATCATTTTTTTTTTTTTCATTTTTGATTTCAATAAATTTTTTTGGAATGGTGATCTTTCGTGTTTGGTCTTCTAAAAGAAAATATTTGTTTCAAATGCACACCCTTTCGGGTATATTTTGTTGGTTTACTGTTTGGTTAATTTCGATCATTGGTATAAACACATTTCTAGATCCAAAACTTTATTTAATAAAACCAAAAATTGAATCAAAAAAAATGTTCAAAAAATTGAAAAAATTTAAGATTCAACTCTGAATTACTTTGATTCCTTCACGAATAGACTAGTGGATGGTGTTTGGGTTTCATAGTTTCAATATCTGGTGGCACTAAAAAAATATTTTTTCAGTAATGGTAACACAATTAAAAATTTTTAAAATGGTAAAATGTACTTACTTCCTTAACTACAGTTTATCAATTAAATTGAGATCTATTATGCAAAAAAATTTTTTTCTTTAATGTTTTGAAAAAGTTATTTTCTGGTTTTCAAAAAATGAAAAAAAAAAGCAAAAAAATTTCTAAGTAAAATTTTTAAATGACAACAAAACTTTGATTATTATAACTACTATTCTTAAAAAAATACAATTATTTTTTAATCCGTTAAATATATCAATTTTTTTGGTTAACCAAAAGTTTTATCTCAAAGAGGAACCAAAAATCTTTATATTAATATTAATGGTAACAAAGAAATGTTATAGTATAATAATGATCAAAATGTCAATAAATGGGGTAAAAACTTTTTATATTGTGAGAAATAAAATGAATTTAAAAGTTTTCTTTTTCGGAAAAAATGGAAAAAAAAAATTGATCTCACTAAACTAATTTTCTTTTATGGCTTTCATAGTCGATCTGAATTTTTTGAACACATGGGCATCTACAAAATACGAAAGTAGAGAATACCACCAAGAACATATTTTAAAATTTTGCCTTGTTGCCGTAGAAGAATATTCCCTTAAAATATAATTTAGAATCTCTTGAGAGTAAAATTTCAGTATGTTAAACTGTGTTCTTGGGTATTCACTCATTAGTTTAATGTGTTTAGTTTTGAATCTTTGTAAATTTATGTCAAAAATCTTTTTTTAAAATAGTGCTCAATCACATGAAATCTTATCTGTGTTTTTTCCTTTTCATCGTTGTTTGGTCAATATCTCTTAAAATATTCAGAATTCAACTGAATACTTGAATTTAAATCTATAAATGGAAATAATTCAAAGTTGATTTCTTTAGCTTTTAAATAGATTCTTTTTATCAAAAAAAGCAGTAATAAAATTCTTTATTGTTAACTAAAAAAAATCCTTTCACAATCGGAAAAATTGATCTATAATCATTGGTTTGAACCCTGAGCCCAAAAGGTTAGAATTTTACTTCAAAGATATAGAAAGATAATTATTTTGTTTGACTTTTATTTGAATTATATCTAGAAAAAATTTTTCGTTCATTTTCAATTTCCTTTTTGAAAAGATCCACAAATTATACCAACTCCTTTGATAGTTTATTTCTAAAAGTAAAAAAATCTCGAAAGAAAGCAAGAATTGGAACCCATTTATAATTCATATACCAGTATTGGTTCAAAAATGCTTTTTTATATTAAACATTTTGAACTGTGACATCAATAGTTTTAAAAAACCCAATATCGTTTTGTTTCCATAAGATCAATTCAGTTTTTGAAATTCTAACCGATAGTCTTGACTTTTTTGATTCATTTTCGGAAAAAAATTAAATCTATCTTTCGTTCGTTTTAATTTAATGAGTCTGATTGAGAAAAAACAGTAAAACAATACAACAAGTTTTAAACCCAATGGATTTTTGTCGCATTATTTGATTCAATAAAACAGAAAAGAATTAACATACCAAAAAATCTCACTTTTCAAAAGCTTTTCACACTTTTCAAGAATTGTTAAATACTTGAAAGGTTTGTAAATCGTTCTCAAATCTTTGTCGAGGCAATGAGATTTTTATATATTAAGTGAAACCAATTCAAACAATTTCATTTTTTCTAAATTTATCTTTAAATGAACAATATTAAAATTATTAAAGGCGAACTTCCAAAAGAAATTGAAACGGAAATATTATTCCGTGCTCCCAGCGTCCAAGTTTTTAAGATCGAAAAAAACACTAAAGAAAAAATCCATGATTCTGGTGAATTAGTTTTTTTCTCTTCGAAAGGAAATGACAAAATAGTTTATTTGCAATATTTTGAATATTTTTGTCCAATTACAAAAGAAACAACAATTTTAAGAGTTGCGCCTTTTAATTATGTTCTTCCCCTTAGTAACACTATTTTTTTAGGAACAACAATTTTAGAGTATGGTTTCTTTTTTCTTTTTGATTTCTGTTAAACCTTTCTTTTTAAAGCTTGTTAATTTTTTTTTATGTTTCATGTTTAATGATCAAAAAGAAAATTAGACAAAGAATTTATAACTTTATTAGAACAAATTTTAGAAAACTGTTCCAAATTTATTATAGCTGATCCATTGATAGCAAAACAAAATCAAAAAGAAAAAGAAGAAAAAGAAGAAAAAGAAGAAAAAGAAGAAAAAGAAGAAATAGAAGAAAAAGAAGAAATAGAAAAAATAGAAAAAATAGAAGAAATAGAAAAAATAGAAGAAATAGAAGAAATAGAAAAAGAAGAAAAATTAGAAAAAGAAAATGAAAAAGAGAATGAAATTAATACTGAAAAAAGTGAAGAAAAAGAAACAAAGAAAAACAAAAAGAAGGAGTTTTGGGAACCACAAGATGACTTTGATTTTATTGTAGATGAGTATGAGAATTCTGAATTCCAGCTTGAGAAATATGATCCAAAAAAACAAAAACAAACCCAAAAAGAAGAAATTTATGGAAAAAAGATCAGGAATGGAGGGAAAACTATTCGGAATGCAATAATTCGAGGTGCCATTATTGGTGGCGAGGCTATTAAAAGCGGGGGCAATAAGCTTACAGAGAAGATTAAAAAGAAAGAAAAGGAAACAGAAGTCTCTGAAAAAACAAAAACTCGGGTCAAACAAACCAAAATGATTACAGAAAAGGCAAGTAAAATTACTGGCACGATCTTAAAAGGGATTTTCACAACAGCATCAGCTCTTGGGAAAGGAGGTGTTGAGATGATGAAAGACACCAAATTTGGTGAGAAAATTTCTGATAACTCTGGAAAAAAAACGAAAATTACAAAAAATATTCTTGTTGGGACACTTGAAGGTGGGCTAATGATCTTTGATGGAATTATTGACGCAGGGAAAATTCTTATAGAGTCTACAGGAGAGACCACAACACAAGTCATGAAGCACAGATATGGCGAACAGGTAGGAGAAATTGCAAAGGACAGTACCGATATCACTGTCAATGTTTATAAAACTGGTGGCAAGGTTGCAAAAGTCACAAAAAAGGTTATTGTAAATACTGTTATCGAAAATGCTGGTGAAGAGTGGATAAACGAAGAAAGAGAAAATGATAAAAACGAACAAAAATTAATTGAACAAAATAAAGACAAAAAAAACAATTAAAAAATTTACTTTTAAGATTGTTCTCTTGTTTTGAATTGGAATTTGAATATGTTTTTTTTCAAATATTTTATTTTCATCGACCACATAAAAATAACCAATGAGATCAGTTCTTATTAATTATAAAAAGATGAGCATCTTTTTATCAATAAAAGATTAATGTAAAAACATGAAAAAAAAATATATTAAACATAGATACAGATATTTTAAAAAAATGTGACAAAAAACCTTTTCGAAAAGTATCTACAAACAAATTGACAAAATTCAATAGAACTATTTTCAAGTTCTTTATTCAAAACTTTTTTGATCACACTTTTATAAAACAACTTTTCTGTGATTTTTTGATAATAATATTAAAATTTTTAGTTTAACTTGCCAAATCGTGTTTCATATCTATTTATATATTCTTCACAAATTTAAATCATCTTCCAAATCAATTCAAAATGAAAATTGTCCCACTAATTTGGATCTTGCCTCTTGGGCTTTTAATATAAAATGAAGATTTTTTTAAATTCAACTTTAAAAGTAAAAAAAAGGATTATTCAGTAAAATTAAATTGGCCTTTTTGTTACCCTTTTAACTGATTATTTAGTACCTGCATTGGATTCTTATCAGATCTGGTTTGATGCTTTTATGTCATATTTCAAATGATGAGTTTTTAAAAAAAGTATTATATTATTATATTCTTGAAAAAATGTCAATTACACTCTAAATCTTATTCTTATATTTCCTTTCAGAAAATTAAGTGTAAAATCCTAGATTTCATGGTTATTCGTGTAGAAGATATACCTTAAAAAAAGGTCACTTTTATTTCCATCACCAAAGAATAAAGAATAATTACCATCTTCTGAATAATAACTATTAAATAAATTATTTTTATATAGCAAAATATGAGCAAGTTCATAATGTTTAAAATGTAAAAAAAAAAACTATAATTTTTGAAAATTAATTTTCAAGTTTTTTGATGATTTTCATTTTTGAGATTTTATCAAAACAAAAAATCATGGCTTTTTTTTTAAATTTACTTAAATTGATAAGTTGGCAATCTTGTTTTCAACCCCCAAAAGAGTTTTTAAAAATTTCGATTAACTATAAAATCATGAATAACATAAATATTCGATGAGTAATAATATTACCATAATGACAAATTGCAATATTCAATAAAATATCCTATACTTATCAAAAAATCGTGATAAAGGGAAAAATATGGGAATAAAATTTTAATAATAATGTAATAATTTATATATTTTAGCTCAATCAACAATATTTTTTAAAAAGTAAAATTATTTGATTAAAAAACAAAACCCTTGAAAATAAATTTATTCTTTTCAAGATCAATAAAATAGACACTTAATTCAATCAATGGCCAGGTCAAAATAATTATTTTATTTTATTTTGATTTGGTAGACAGATCGATCATTGTTTTAGATCAACCAAACTAATACCAAATTAAAAAAAAATTTGTTGATTTTGAAGATTATTATATTATTTTTGAATAATATTTAAAAGTTATTTAATAAATATGCGTATATATCTCTTAGTACCCCGGATTTGCCCAAATTTCATCAAGTTTAAAATAAAACATTCGAAACATATATTGATGTACTGATATATTTATTTTCTTCTTTTTCTTTAATCCAGATTTGACTAATAATAAAAGTTCAATTAGTTCAAAGATAAAGTAGTTATGGTTTTGTATTGTTTTTTTCTGTTCGAAAAAAAAAATAATAATTATTCATTTTTACTTTTTCTTTAAAGATTTTTATTTTTTTTTTCATTTTTTTAAATATTAAAATTTTATAATAATAACAGTAATTCAAAGGTCAAAATACTTGATTTAATAATAATAACTATCAAATAATGTTACTAATTTTATGATAAAAAAATACAAATAAAAATATATATATTACTGAGAATTTATAATTTATTTTTTCAGATAAATTTTTAATAAATATTAAATCAATATAAAAATGAAATTCATTTCTTTAGGCAAAAATTAAAATTTTAATAATAATAATTTTCTAAAAATTCAATTTAAGCAACTGAAAATACTTGAAAAAACAATGCAAAAAAAAAATATAAAATTAACACATTAAATAGATTAAAATTAAAAATGTAAAAACTTTTTTAATAGATAAAGTAATCAGCCTCAAATTTAAAAATAAAAATAATAAATAACTCTTAAAAATTATTCAAAGATAATAAAATAATCTTCGAAAACAAATTTTTTTATTTAAATTTTGTTGTTATGGATTTTTGAATAATATATTTGTGAAATTTGATTTTTTCAATATAAATTAATTAAGATTTTTTAAAATAATTTTTGATCTATAGTCTCTTATTCAATAATATTGATTATTTTATGTCTAGATTTTAAAAATTCAAAACTTAAAAAATAGTAAAAATTAAAAAAAAAATCAATTATTAATATGATTCAAGCTAATTGGTCAAATCATTTAAATTTGAAAAAAATTCTTGTTGAAAAAATTTCATAAATTTAACAATGAAAAAAAATAGTATTTTTTTTTTAAATTCTTTTTATATTTTTTCTTTAATTTTAAATTATTTGGAATCAAATATATATATATTACTTACCATTGAACAATAATCAATACACAAAACAAATTTTCTATGTGATGTTAAAATATTTTTTGTAATAAATAAATTATTTAATAAAATATTTTAGGCAATATTCGGGGTCTAAAGTACCCAAAAAAAAAAAATAATTCCATTCAAGTATTATTCTTTTTAATCATTAAAACTAAGAGTTTTTTGATTTGTAGACAAACTTTTCAAAAAAAAAAAATTTTTTTTGACAAAATTTGAATTGAAAAATAATAAAATTACTGTAACCTAAAAAAAAATTTTTCAAATGTTGAAATTTTTTTTTCAGGATATTTTTTTTAATCTAAAGGCAATTATATAGTTTTTAATTATAAAATTTTCTTTCTAAGATAATTTTGTATCAATTCTATATCATATAACCCTTTGAGAACAATTGAAATTAAAAAATTTGTTTCTAACACAATTAGTATATTTGGGGTTCTTAAGGGATATATTTATATAATAACGTACTGACTTAATTATTCATAAAATAACATATATAAGCACAATTTCAAAAATTGTTAATTACCTATAATAATAAATTGAAAAAAAAATCTATATATCATTTAGTATTCAAGAACTTCTAATAATTAAATCTGATTTGTAATTCACTTTTATATCATTCTAAAGACAAAAAACCTGATATTTTCAAATATCAAATAAAAAAAATAAAAACAAAAACAAAAAAAAAGTGAGTCACAATGGTTGAAAAGAGTATTAAGGATTTTTTATAGTCTAATTTCACTGAAAAAAAGTTTAAAAACTAGATTATTTGCGAATAATTAAATTCGTTTTAAAAAAACATTACATTGTCTCAATTTTCTGAATGATTATTGGTTTTAACAATGATATTTTTTTTTATTTTTGAAATGATTTTTTTATATAAAAAAAGAAAAAAAAAAAAAAAAAAAAAAAAAAAAATCCAAAACAACAAAAGAGAAAAATAGTATCAAAAAATAAAAAAAAAAAAAAAGCAAAACAAAAATTTGAAAAAGATACAATTATTTTCAAAATTAGAAAAAAATTTTTTTTGTTAAGAATACATGATAAACTCTCAAAAAAACTGTCATTAACGTAATAAACTGAGGAAAAATATGTAATCAAGCTTATATATATATATATATATATATAATCTCTGAAAGTAATTCATAGACTAAAAGAGTTTAATTTTTCAAAAAAAGTTATTTAGTAGTTACCAAAACCTGTTATTATTTCCATAGATTTATGAATTCAAAATTTTATTTTTAATCTGTTGAAAATTTTACACCTCGAAATTTATAAATTAAAATAATTTTAATTTATATTTTATAAAAGAAAAAAAAGAAAGTTTACTTCTCTTTAAATAAAATCAATCAAAATCAAAAAGTCAAAATAGTTTGTCAAAATCAAAATTATTTCCAAATTTCAATTAAAGTGTAGTATTTGTTTTTACTTTCAACTATTTTAAATGTGCCCAAAATTTTGGAATTTAGTTTATATTTTTCTTTTACACTGTCCCTCTTTAAGATTGGCAATAATTCAAATCAAAAATACAAAACTAAAAATATTTAATTATTTTTTATTGAGTAAATAGAAAAAAAATGTTTTTTTTAAAAATTACTTAAAAGATTCACAATAAAAACAATTATCATTTTAAAAAAACAAATTATGATTTGATTATAAAAGATAACAAAACGAAATATCATTGATTTAATAAATAAAAAAGAATAAAAAATTGAATTCATTTTGCTTTTAGGTTGATTTTTAAAAGCACATCAAAGGGCTTTGAAATCTCATTTCGTAAACACAAGTGCTTGTTTCTTTAATTGATACAATTTTTTCAGAATATCCACATAATAATTTAATTTTTGTAGATCTTTTTGGCCCATTATTACATCTATCCCCGTTATCAAATAGCATCCATCGTTTTGCTCTATGAGAGAGTTTTTTAGTTTTCCATTTTTTGGATTTAAATTTTCCAAGATTAAAAGATTTTCCTTTTTTTTCTTTTTGTTCAACTTTGTCAAAAGGACAAAACTTATATGTATATTTATCGGAGTTATATTCAAAACATTTTTCAAACCAATACGAAAATTCGAAATGTTCTCCTAAATCCAAATCTTGAATTTTTTTTATCCTGTTTAATTTTTGATCAATTACTTTTTTTTTTTTTCCAATTTCTTGAAATTGTTTTTTAATTTTTTTAAGTGATCTTTTTGGATCATCAAATTTGGATTTTATTAACATTTCAAGATCATTTTTACAATTTAATAGATCTTTTTTTTTTAATAAACAGGTATTTTTCTTTTCTATTTTCTTTATTTTTGTTTTATTTAATAATAAATTACAATAATTTTCAATTAATTTTGGTAATTGTTTTTTATAAACAAGTATTTGTGTTTTTCGTTGTTTTAGTTTTTCTTTCTTCATTTTTTGTATTTCAAGTTTTCCTTCACTCTTTTCTATTTCTTCATCTATATTTAGAAATAGATCATCAATTTCATTAATCATTTGCTCTCTCTTATTTGATCCTTTTTTTCTTAATTTTTCCTTTTTTTCATTTTTTGTTTTTTTTATTAAATGTTCTGAAGAGCAAGTATTAATACATTCAACCCCACTATTATACTCATCCTCGCCAGAACAACAATCACAATATCCGTCATTGACCCTTGAACTAGGAATTTTTTTTGGATCTAAACCTTCATTATGACAAAAAAATTTTCCATTTGAACATGCATTTGTTCCTGGCTCATCAGATCCATCCAAACAGTCGCAATAATCATCATTTATATATGAATATGGGATTTCCCCATTCCCATCAAGACAATTGAAAGTTTTTTTAGGTAAATAGTGTTGAGAATCTATTCAATTATTATTTTTATTTTTTTATTGAATAAATTTTTCATTTTAAAGAGATATATATATTTATAAGAAAGTGGGCATGTGAATGGATATAAGGTATTTTCAAAAAAGTGTGAACATTTTTTTTTTTTTTTTTTACATTTAATATTAATTTTTCTTTGTTAGTAGTTATCTTTGTAAACTGAAAATATAAAATTATAATATTAATATGAATTAAATCAGTACCTATTGTATTTATTTCAAAAAATGTTTATCAAAATATTTCCAAAAAATGAAAAAAAAAATAGCAATTTTTTTTAGTGAAAACAAAGTAAGACCTATTTCAATCAAAAAAGGGAAATATGGTAAGGACGCAAACGATTTTTCAAATAATAAAATCCAGTTATAAGCTTTTCTCTTCTATTTGTCATAATATCAGGATTCAGGCCTCTTAGGAAAATAATATTTTTATGATCAAAAAGAAGATAAAAAATCACTCATTTTCGCCCTTGAAAAGTTTCATAGAAAATCGAGATCTGAAAATTTAATATATTTTATTTATGTAATGTCTGAAAAATAAACAAATTGAATTATTATCATGAATCGACTAATATCAATTTTGGATATTGAAATAGTTTACTTCAGATTTAGTTTAATAAAGATATTTTATATAAATTGTTCTCTTTTTTGGAAAAAGCTTGATTATATACAGCCGTTTCAACCCAGGCTAAAAATTTATTATACTTATATAATGATTACATATTATCGAATTGTGTTGGAATGAAGGGAGAATTTTCAATTTCTATCATAAGATAAACATTTCAGCTTCTCTTACTTCACTTGGGTTATTTTTATTTTTGTAAAAACAAAGACAAAAATCAAATTTTCTCATGAATTGAAATCACAGAAACAATGAAAATCACAGAAGCCTGAAAGTATTTTTCGATCTTTGTTTTTAAATTATAAAACCTGTGATTATTCTAATTTTGGAAATTGAAGATCCACATTAGTGTAAGTTTTTTTTATGAATTTGTTTGTCAATTTCAAAAACCAAAGTAACCCAAGGAACCCAAGGAACCCAAGGAACCAAAAAATAAATTAGCATATTTTTTTTTCTTCTATTACAGTAAATTTCACTTTTAAGGGACAAACTTTCAACGAAAATTAAGGAACAATAAAAATCTAAAATTAAGGAACAAAATTCAGATTATAATAAAATAATTTATAAAAAAAAACAATCCAAATTTTGTGCCTTAATTTGAGATTTTTTTGTCCTTAAATATCGTTTAAAGTTTGTGCCTTGAATTTGAAACTGACTGTATAAATTTTACGGTTTGGGATAAACTTTAAGAACCATTTTATGGTTTGTTATTGTATATAGGAGAAAATTTTAAAATAGAAAATCAATTTCTATGTCTTATAAATTTTCGCTGTGGAGCTTGAACGGCTGTAGTACTTTTTTTAGGATCTTTTCAGAATTCAAACTTTTTTAAAGTTTTCTGTTTTAATATTGTGAGTACTTTTGTTTAAAAAAAGTGATTTTCTTCCCACTACAACCACTGATCACATATTTAAAGGCTGGTACCTCACTTTTTTGATAAAATACGAAAGTTTTTTAATTGGAATTTAATCGTAAAACAAAAACCGAAAAAGGTAATCACTTATCAATTAAAAACAAAAATTGTCGAGATTCAATAATTTGTTTTTTGAACAATAGCACTTTTAAGATAAAATCAAATTTGTTTAAATTAGGCTTTACAGGATATCAAATAACTGAATTTGAATTTTTTTGTTGTTTCTGTTCTGAAGAAAAAGAAATTAGAGTATTTTACAGAAAAATTTCATCTCTTTTTATGCTCTAATAAAATTCAAGAATTTACAGTTTTTTTTTTATTCTTGACAGCACCAACAGAAAAAAAAAAAGATTGTTCTTTTTGAAAGAGTTTTTAGAAAGGACTGTTAAATTTGTAAAACAAAATTGACAGTTTTTGAAACAATCAAAAGCACATTGCAATTTGATCATTTTCTTTTTTATTATTTTTTTCAAATTAAAAGAATTTTTGTTTATCAGATTTTTTCTTGGAAGATTGGTGATTTCAGATCAACCAACAAAGTTCTTGTTTTCACAAAAAAAATCCATTTTAAGTGAAATAGTTGCTTTGTGTCCGCTTCACAGAAATAATAATTAAGCCTCTTTTTTCTTTTTGTTTTCTAAAAAATCCTTTGTGTTTCAAGGCAAAATCGATAAGAAATAAAAAGAAATTTTTGCGTACCTTTGGGATCAATTCCAATTGTGAGCTCTTGATTTTTAATTAACAAAATAAATAGAAAAATTTCAATTAAGAAACAAAATTTGACCATAATTCAATAAAAAAAAAATGAAACAAATACACATCAATCCTCAAAAGAATTTTTTTCGTCAACAGAGGTTTTCAGAGGTCAAAATCCCAGTCATAAAAGGTACTAACCAAAATACATGAAGGAGTAACTCAAACAGTTTGAAAAACAATATTTGCAATTTTTATCTCAGTTTTTTGAAATAACAGTAATAATCTCTTTTTCTAAAATTCTACAAGTCGCAACAATAGTAAATATTTTAAAACCAAATTACAAGTTGAAGAATGTTTATTCGAAAGTGGGCTAAAATCCCAGAAGAACATTCACCCAATTTGATTTTTTCTGTTTGTAATTGATAAATAATTCTATGACAACTTTTTTCAGATGACCCAAGAATAATGAAAATCGTTAATCAAGCACCAACGAAAATTTTCAAGTGAAAGTCTCTTAAAATGTTGAAAGGAGATTTTATAGGTGTGTGTATAAAAAGGTAAATTATTTGAAATTTAGTGCTTTATTTAATCTTTTCGGAACAATCTCAATTCTGTATGATCTGAAAAGGAAAATCCAAACTTAAAATAGACGGAATTGTAAAAACAAAAAAAAAAGAACACCAAAGCAACGAATTTTAAATTGTGAGTTAGGGTGTAGAATTGGTTCAAAAAACAAAAAAATTTGGTTGTTGTTTTGGTTTTGTTGAATAATATTTATGAGCTGTTTAATTGCAAAGGAATTCTGACTTCTTTTTCAGTCTTATTAAAAATAAACATTTCTCAAACAAATACTATTTTCAAAATAAGAGTTTAAAAAAAGAAAAGAAAAGAAAAGAAGAAAATTTTAAAAAAAAAAAAGTTCTTTTATTTGATGTAATAGCCAAAAGTTAAGATGAGAAAGAATAAAAAAAATTGCTTTTGTGAAAAAGCATTCTACTACTTCCGCATAAACATTTCTTTAATCGGCATTCTTCTTCCCGTAATGTAATGTATTCCAAGTGTCACAATTGAAAAAATAATTGAAGGTATCATTTGTGATGACGAAGAGGTTGCGTGTTTTGTTGTAAGTGTTGATAAGGAAATAAAGAAGCCAAACCATGCCAAGTAATGGTTTTTTAAAAAGGTAGAGATCAAATTCAAACCGAGAGCAAGGAGATTAATGATTTCGTTCCATCCTTCACTGTCTCCACTTCCTGTAATATAATAGTTGGAATCAAATTTTTTAATTTTGTTTTCTCTTCTGGGATCTTTTTTACTCATCTAAAAAAAAATAAATAAAGCAAATTATAAAACAAATGAAAAAAATGAAATTATATTTTTACTTTAAATTCTGCTTTGATATTATTAAGAAAAATGCATCAACAGACACATATTCATCAGATTTTTTGATCATAAAAATCAATAGTGGCCACAAAAAAGAGTAGATTCTTGACTGAAAGGAAGAAAGAAGATAAACAAATCAAAATTATTGGTGAAGCGCATCTGGTGCAATTGAATCATGTATCGTTAAAACAAGCTCTCTAAATACGTTTCTGAACAACCTCACAAATTTACATTCATTTTTTCATTTTCCACATGTCATTCCGATTTAATTTTAAACTAAATTCCAAAAGCGATTCTGATCCAGACAGTGAGTCTTCTCCAAATGAAAAGAACAAAATGGAGTCCGAAGAATCTGAAGACAATTACGAAAGGCGAGCATGCGAAATGGTAGACATTAATAGCCGCAACTTGGAGAGCATTAAAAAGCAAATCGAAACAATCAAGATCAACACACAAGACAGTCTCAAGAAGTATATTATTCAGGATCAAAATTCTGTTTCCAAACAAATCGGAACAAACACCGATCTTGTTCCAAGCGTGTACGAAGGAGGGTTTAAATTGTGGGAGTGTTCCTACGATCTGTTATTCAATTTTAAACAGCTATGCGATTGCCAAGAAAAAACTGTTCTTGATCTAGGGTGCGGGCATGGTGTTTTGGGCATTTATGCTTTGGTTTGTGGCGCCAAACATATCGTGTTCCAGGACTACAATTACGAAGTTCTTCAGCAACTTACGATCAACAATGTTCTTTTGAATTTGCCGAACAGGATTTCCAATTGCGAATTTGTTTCGGGAGACTGGAAGCACTTAGCAGCCGCGATACAAAACGACTCAACCATGGGGAAAAGTGTTTCCTCAACTTTTGACTTGATACTTGCTTCAGAAATCCTTTATGACACAAAGTCCTATCCTATTTTGATAAAGTTATTTCATCAATTATTAAGCAAATCAGGGAGAATCTTGATTGCCTCAAAAACTTCTTATTTTGGTGTTGGTGGATCCGTACACCAATTTAAGATGAAAATACTCAAGGACGACCAATTTGATTTCAAAATTGCAAAAAGCTTTGAGGATGGCATGTCAGTAAATCGCCAAATTATTCAGTTGACTTGGAAGGAAAAATAAAACAATAAAACAATAAAACTCTGAAAATCTACAAGACTGTTTCATTTTCTTTTTTTGTCTATCTCATTCTAGACTGTTCCGAAAAAAAAAAACAAGTTCCTCACATTTTCCTGGATATTGTTAAGAAGACACATGAATTATTCAATGACGAATCATTGTGAGTGTAAACTGGTATTTTAAATTTAAATGGGATCAAATTTCAGCTGATTATCTTGCTTTTCAATTCTCAAAATTTCTTTCATTTAGGATTCTTAGTTCATCTCAAAATATTACAATTGGTTACAAGCAAATAAATAGAGAAATAAAAAAATATTGGAGATCACAAATTTCACTCTATTTCTTTGAGAATTATTAAGAGTATAAAAAAAGAAACTTAAGGAATTTTTTTTTTTTCATATTTGTTAGTTAAAACCAAGGATTAAATTTTGAGTTTTATATTTTGGAAATAAATTACTAAACTTCGTTTCCGATGAATTTGTATTTATCAAGTAATTTGTGTATTTATTTGATTTTGGTTCAAAGAAAGTTATAAATTCTGGTAATTTTTTTAAACAATAATTTGATATGGATCATTATCACTCACACCATCTCTCTATTTTCTGATTTGTTTTCTTTTATTTTGGTTAAGAAAATGAATTTAAAATGTAAAATTGTCATATCCACTTTTTTGGAAATCATATAAATTTAATTGAGAATTGAAAATATAATTATATATTTAGAAGGTGTTTTGAGATTTGATTTTTATTTTTTGACTATATTTGTTTTTTTTTTCAAGCCAAACACCAAAATATTTTTCCTTGAAAAGTTCTTTGTGAAGAATATTTGATTTTTTCTTTTGAGGAAATAATTCAGAATCAGTTAATTATTTGATAAGATACAAATATTCTGAGTTTTATAACATCAATATTCCCCTTTCATAATTGATATAAGACCATCTGTAAAAGGTTAAATGTTTTCACCTTGAAACTCGATTTTTTGAATAAGGAACTGTTTTATATAACCAAAAAAAAAAAATAAAAATAAAAAGAGCCCAAAGAATTCCAGAAAAAAAGTAAAAAAAATGATTTCTATTTCCAACTGTTTAATTCATATGAAAAAAATGAACAATTTTATCTCGCAAGTTCCTTAAGGAAGCTTGATTAAATCTCTAAAAATATCATTTCTAAGAGATTTTGTTTGGTACTTTGACATTTATATTCAACTAATAATCGGTCTAATATTTGTGAACTTGAAATAAAAATTTTGATTTTTTAATTGTAAAAGAACAATAATTCGATAATATATGCCCTTTTCAAAAATTCATTCAAGCACATATAAATTAAGATGTGCGATTTTAAGATGAAAATTTGTTAAAACCACGCCAAATGTGCTGGAAAATATGTTGATGATGAAAAATTCGAGAGTTAAATTCTTTAAAATATGTAATTTCCCCTGATTAAATTACAAAAATTTTCCAAAATAAATATGTTTAAAAACTAATAAAGATATAAAATGGAATTGTTTCAAGTAAAATTATTTTTAGATAATTATTAAAAGAGTAAAAAGATTTTTGAAAAGGAGAATTATCAAAAAAAAAATAAAAAAAAAAATAATAAAAAATATTTAAAATTGTCATCTCTCTCGTTATATAAAAAAAAAATAAAATTTCATCTTTGTAAAAAATAAAAAAAAAAATAAAAAGTCATAAAATAAAGAATAAGAATAAGAAAAACAAAAAACAATCCTTAGCTACAATTTTGAGCTGTTGGTCTCATTAAAGAAAATAACAATAACGATGTGAAACCTGCGATTGGCAAGGTTACTAACCAAGAAAGGATAATTCTACCTATCATCTTTCCGTTAACACCTTTTTTCCAACCGACTCTGGAAACACCGATTCCCATCACACTACCGATCAAAATATGGGTAGTTGAGATTGGCATACCCAATCTACTGGCGATCACTGTTGTGAGTGCGCATGCAAGCTGTGCGCAATATCCACCTGTTGGCGTCAACAGGGTAATTTTGTTTCCGACGGTTAATAACACCCTTTTACCGATTGTCATCAGGCCGATCGAAGCAGAGATACCAGCACCTAAAAGTACATAAAGATTTGAGGACACTGGCGCGGTTGCTGATCCCTCTTGGTATATCCCGATAATTGAAGACAGTGGCGCTGTGCTATTAGCTAAGCCATTTCCACCATGGCCGAAGGCAATAAACAGGGAACAGAAAACTTGCAGTATCAAAAATAATTTCATGCCGTTCCCTAATTTTTTGACTTCGATGTCATAAGGATTTAATTTTTTGCTGTTCGAGAATTGCTTGTATTTTTTATATTGCACGTCGTCATTTAAAGTGAGTGTTTTCCATTTGTTTTTTTTCTCTCTTCCATCCTCCAAATCGTGATCTTTTTCCTTGTCTTTTTTGTTTTTTTTCTTTTTATTGCTTTTCTTCTTCCAGATTTTCAATTTGTTCCTCTTCTTTCGTTTTTTCTTGCCATCGCCCTCGTTGTTTTTCTCGGTTGATACGTTACTTGACGAAGATCTGGAACTGTCCGAAGAAGAACTATAAATCAAGGAGGATTCTGAAGAAGAGCTTGAGCCTTCGCCCTTTTTGCTGTCCAGTTCCTTTAATGGGAAGCCAAGATCGTGCTCATCAAAGTCATTACTCGAATCGAGACTTGAAGAGCTCGACAATCTGCCTTCGAGAGTGGGATGTAATTGTTGAAGATTTAAATTAAGGTCTAACATTTTGTTTTCTTCGAGCACTTCGTTATCATCGTTTTCAATAATTCGAAAACTTTTGGGTGTGTGCACCCGATAATCGGCAAATTTAACCTTTTCCCATGACTTTTTTGGTGGGGGTACAGATGATGGGTGTGGAGTTTTCCCCTTTTGTTTTGTTTTCGTTTTCTTTTTCGTTTTTGTTTTCGTTTTCTTTGGTACACTTGAAACCTTTTTTTTGTGTTTTTTTTTATTCGATTCCATGTTATCAAGTTTGGCTCCTTGACTTTTCATCAATTTGCGATTTTCTTCATTGCTATCGGAGTCATGTGAACTGTTGTCTGAATATGAGACCCATTTGTCTACATTCAAAAATAGCCCTGATTCAGAAATTTTCTTGATTTGATCTTCATTTTTATTTTCTGGGTTATATGGCTCGGTTGGATCTGTATCAAGTGTCCCGCCTGATTGTGTTTGAGAACTATCAGAGCTATGCTCTTCACTTTTGAATTGTGATGATGTTTCGCTTTCTTCGTCACTAGTGTTCTTTCCCTTTTTGTTTTTGTTTTTGTTCCTGTTCCTGTTCTCGTTCTCGTTCTGGCTCTTGTTCTTGTTCTTGTTCTTATTGGTTTTTTTTAAAATGCTTGTGCTCTCAAGTTCCTCAGAGAGTGATCCGTCAACCGTCATATCCTGGATGGTTGGTAAGGTGCCCTGATAGTGATCTATTTCCATATTTTCATACTGTGGATGATCGGTATAATGTAAATTTTCTTCGAGATCGCCATCGCCGTCTTCGTCTTGTAAATAATTTTGAGTAAGATCTTCGTAATGCAAATCTTCATTGATTTGAACATTTGAAGCCTGGAATAAGATGTCTTCGATCGCTTCTCGATCGTCGATAAAATCTAAATCTTCATCTTCATCAATTTTATATCTTGATAAATATTTTGGTAAAAGCCATTTTTTACCAAAAAAAAACAATACAATAAAACTACCGACAAAGATTAAAAGAAAAACATAAAGTTCTAATCCTAAACTAAACGATTTTAAAACAGATTCAAAAATGAAAATGATCATTGTTGAAACTGTAAAGCTAAAATGCCATGGAAAGTATTTTATTGCCTTTTTATTTGATTTGCCGACATCATATTTAAGTATTGTCTTTCTGATTATTTTTCCTAATGAATATGATACAACAAATCCACTCACGGGTGAAATCACCCAACTAAGTGCAATGTTTCCAATTTTACTGGTATTTGCTCCAACACCACCATTCAAATAAAGTGCAAATCCTAAAATGCCACCAACAATGGAATGGGTTGTGGAAACTGGGAGACTATTATTTTGATGATTTTGTTATTGTTATTATTTTTATTATTATTATTATTTTATTATTATTTTTTTTTTATTATTATTATTTTACATACATATATATATATAAAAAGAAAATTGGAATTAATGTTCAGTCAGTATCTTTTCCCATTTAATAGATTTTTATTAATTTCTTTTTTCAATTTTTTTAATGTAGGGGAAATAAATATATAAAGAAAAATGGTTCATTTCCATTCATAATATTGTTTTTTTTTTTTTTTCTTTTTGGTGTTTATAAAAAGTAGCATATATTTTATTATTATTATTGTTGAACAGAGGAGTTTTTAATTCCTCTTATTTTTCGTTAGCTTTTTTTTAAAAAATCAGAAATAAACAGTTAAATTAAATAAATTTTCGGTTTATGTCTTAAATTAAAATAAAACACCGTTAGCTTTTCCAGAATTTAAAAAAATTGAGTTAAATCAAAGATTTTTCTCTATTCTTTTGAATTCTGGAAAAGCGCTGTTAGTTTTTTTTTTTAAATTTAAGAAATTAAAAGACAATTTTAAAAATTTTATTTTTATTTCTTATTTTTAAAAGAACTGCTGTTCGCTTTTCTTGAGTTTTTTTATTTATTTCTGAAAATCAATAGATTTTTGTTAGGTTTTTTTGAGTTTTCTATTTATTTTGAAAATCTATTGATTTTCGTTAGGTTTTTTTGAGTTATCTATTTTATTTGGAAAATCAATAGATTTTCGTTCGTTTTTTTTTTACTTTAGAAATAAACAGAAAATTTTAATAAATTTTCGGTTTATTTCTAAAGTAAAAAAAAACCTAGAACACTTCACAAATAAAATAGAAAACCTCAAAAAAACCTAGAACACTTCACAGATAAAACAGAAAACTTCAAAAAATGTACTTATTTTATACTGGAAATTCAAACTATGGTGTTTCAATTATGATACAAGAAGAAGAATCAACGATTTATTTTCTCACATCCCACTAGATCTGTTGTTCGAAGATAAATTATCGGAAAATGGTTAAAAAATTTAAAAAATACCATTCATTCTCAAATTAATCAGACAGTAATTTAATTAAGTGTATTCCTGAATTTTTAAAGTGTTTTAATTGGATATAGCCATTATACAAAAGTAGAAAACCCAAAGTTTTTTTAAAAAATCCTTGAAAAAAGTTTTGTAACTTCAGGAATTAGCATCTAATCTAACCAGAGAAGTCTAAAATTAAAGTATGTTGCCATTGAAGGTAAATGAGATTCATGATCCATGATTCAAATGTCTCTAAAATTTTGGTTAGTAAAAGAGTACTAAAAGTTGATCTCATCAATTAAAAAAGATCCTTGGATTAGTATAAAATTCAACAATTTCAGAAAAAATCCTCGTTTTGACAAAAAAAATCAGATAACTTTAAATTTGAAAAATATCTTTTTTAAATTTATCTTGAAGGATAGATAAGTTGTTAAAAAAATTAGATTTTTTTTAAAAAATTAAATAATTAAATCAGAGATTACTATTTTTTCAAATTATTTTACAAACATTTTGGAAATATATTGGAGATATATTGAAAATACAACTAGTTTCTTAAAAAGTAAACAACAGTAATCATTCTTTAAGATTTTATGCTAATAATTATTGAGTAAATATCCGATATTAAAAAATTGAAAAAATAGTTACCATTGAAAAGAAGTTCTAAATGTTATTTTTTCAATATGTTTACCATTATTTGAGTTTCTTTGTTTAGATTTGAAATTAAAAAAAAAACAAATTTCAACTGAAAATTTAAATTGTGATCCTTTAATAAAAAAACCAATAATTTCTTGTTCAATAATATTTATGATAGATGCTGTAGAAGTCACAGAAATCACAGAAATAACAGAAATCATAGAAATAACAGAAATCACAGAAATAACAGAAATCACAGAAACCATTTGAACCATACTGTACCAATATCATTTTACCTTTCAATTGCAGCATACTTTAATAATAGATGAATCTATGGTAACACTAATCCCTTAAATACTCCAGTTTTTGAAAAGAATTGTTGCAAATTTTGAAGATGGCTTTTAAGGGTTTCTTATTTTGATTTGTACTTAAAACTTACGGTGGGTATGAAAACAAAGATAATCAAATTTGTGAAACATTTTTTTAAAAAAAATCTCGAAGTAAACCACATTTAATTTTTGTAACTTGCATCTTAAGTTGATTGTTATTACATCGCTTATCAAATCTGGAATTTTTACGTTTTTAAAAAAGAAAAGTGAAAGGGGAAATTTTATAAAAAATTGTTTTTTAATAGATCTGGTAAACATTACAACTTTTGGGTGCCTTGGTTTATCCAGAATTGATTCATTTAAATCATTTTTTTTTTAACTATATAAATGAATACTTTAATAAAAAGGGGAAGTGGGATATATCCTAGTATAAAATATTGACAAACCATAAAAAAAAGGAAACCAAAAAAATTAAAAAATTGAGATTGAAAAAATAAATAAAAATCATTTATTTCTTGATCTTCTCTGTAAAATTTGATAAAATTACATCTTCTTTACTTGGCTTTATTTTTAATTCTAAATTGAACAACTTTTACTTGGGAAATTCTTTTGATTAACAAATTACTTTTTATTTCTAAAGAATTTTCAAAATGAATTTTCAATTTCTCTTTTTTTTATTTAATTCATCTAATTCTTGTTTTGGTTCAGAAAATCAGATATTTTTTAAATTCTTGTCCAAAAATAAAAAAATTATTGGACATACTTGGTTTTATTTTATAATTATTTATTTTCTATTCAATTGAAAACTAAAAATTATTCTGAATTCTGATTGAACCATCTTTTCTCAATTTTTCTTTTGACTTTGAGTTGAATCTTTTGTAGCTGCAAAAGATTCCGAGAATTCAATCCTTTTACTTTCATCTTTGAAATAGTATACTTTGTTTAGGCTTTGTTTCATAAAAATATTTGAAAAAAAGAAATTTGAAAACAAATTTGTCAATTAATTTTCTATAAAATAATAATATATTAGAAGTAGGGGCGAGAATTTCAAGATAATGTATTATTTATTCTCACCCAATTTAAGACGTTAAATAAAGCAAATCTTTCTAAAATATACTTTTCGATTTTTTTTTCATTTTTGATTTCAACAAGCTCATTTGGAAAGGTGATCTTTCTCATTTGGTATTAAAAAAGAAAATCTTTGTTTAAAATACACACCTTTTTGGGTTTTATTATTTTGGTTTTTTGTTCTGTGATCAATTTCAAGCATCCCCATAAACACCTTTCTTTATCCAGAATATATTTTAATAAAACTCAAAAATTGAATCAAAAAAAAATGTTGAAAAAATGGGAAAAATGAAAGATTCAACTCGAAATTACTTTGGTTTCGCTTTCTTTTCACAAACAGAGCCACGAATGATGGTTTTTTTTAAAAGTTTCAATACTAATAAATCCCTCAAAAAATTTTTTTTCAGTAAAGCATGCAATTACAATTTTTCAAAATGATAAAATGTACTTACTTGCTTAAATAACAAAAATAATAATCGTTTTATTAAAACTACTACTGATAAATTTTAATTTATGTTTGAAAATTTTTACTTGATTTTCCTTTTTGAAATTTTTATTCTCAACTTTGAATAAAGCATTTTATGAAGTCAAGTGTTAAGAAACTCTGTAAAATTAGTTGTTCTTCAAAATATTCTTTGTCAGACTGTTTGATAAGAAACAGTTTGAAGATTTATAAAAACAGAAATTGGACTAAAAATTTATTGAAATTTATGAATATTGATAAATTCAAAAAAAAAATTTTTCAAGTTTTTCGTTCAATTTTATCAATTTTTTGAACACAGCTGTCGAATAAAGAATTTTATTGGTTTAAATGTGATCTAACTTTGTGAAAAAGTCGATTTTTGAAATGATCTTGGATATGAAATGTTTTGAAAATAGAGTTAACAGAATTTACAAAAAAGGAAATTGATTTGTAAATTTTTGAATTTTTTTATATTTACCTGCATTCTCGTTGCTTAAAATTTATTTTTTCAGTAAGTGTCTCACACTCAAAAATTTTCAAAATGATAAAATGTGCCTGATTTGTTCAAACTTTGATAATTCTTTCAAAATAGTCAAAAATGTAAATATTTTTCAATTTGAAAAACAAAACTGGTTGAGATTTGTTTTAATTTTTCAATCATTAGTAATCCAAATAAGAAACGATTTTAAAGAGCTTTCTTTCAGTCTGTTGGTTTTTTTGAAAGCCTGTTATTTTCTGAAAAAAAAAAAAGTAAAAGTAAAGTAAAAGGAAATGTTTTTTTTTTTCAAAAATCAAAGGAAATGGTAAGAAGACAAAAAAGGAAAAAATCTTACGCAAGGTATGATGCAGTAAACAACCAAAACGTTGCTCCGACAAGAGCAGAAAACATTCCTAAAGCATAAACAGTTTCTTGCCCGCCATAAAAAGCAGGATCAATGATACCTGTCCGAACAGTTTGCGAGACAAATTGTCCAATTGTTGTAACTCCTAAAATTTCAAAGATACTCCCAAGCCAAAGAGCTGTTTTAAGTTTCAATGCTTTACTACCAACTGGGGTACCAAGACTTTTAAAAGAAAGACACAGAAAAATCAATTGATTGCGTTAGATCAAAATAATTTCAGTTGAGCATTACCAGTAACAAAGTAGAAATTTTAAAAAAAAAAAAGATATTTTGTTGTATTTGTTCAAAATTATTACGAGTTTGCAGCATCATTTGATCCAATTCCAACGGCCAAAAGGAACAAAAAAATTATTCCCAAAATTAAATATAGTAAAACGGTGTCCATTAAGTGTCTATAATCTGAACAACAGGAAAATGTATTCGTAAATATTTTTTTTTTTTTTTACAGAGAAGAAAGATAAAAAATGATTCATTCAGTTTCTTATTATGGTTTGTACCTTACACTTTATAACTCGTTTTAAATTCATTGAGTTCAACTCGTACCTTTTAAACAAAGAAAGTTAAAATTTTTAAGGGAGTCGTTGATTACAAGTAGAAATATTGTATCTCAATTTTTAGAGTTTTTTTGATAAAATTCAATTTTTAGAAGAAAGTAATTATGTCACCTTGGACATGTGGTAAGATATAAAACTTTAATTAAGAATGGTTATTTTTAGTGAGTATTGTAATATTTAATTAAAGTATAACTACCCATGAACCTATTACGATATAAGAGTTAATCTTTTTTTGAAATGTAAATTATCCTCAAACACAGTTATTCTTTAATTAAATTTAATTAAACCATCTCAAAATACCCATTCTAATAATCCAAATACTTTTTAAATCACATTAAATTAATTAAATAAGGAACAAAATAGTTTTTTTTGAAAGATAAAGTTCGTTAAGGTTAAACACAGAAATTTTTTTTTTTAGAATAGCCTTTGAGTTAAAAAAAAAAATATGTGTGTAATATTACAAAAAATCTTTTTTTGAGCCTTATTGATATTTTTTTTTATTCCTTATTTAATTTTTTTGGTGCTTTATATCATTGGTTGGGGTTTGTATTAAAAAGTTCATTGACTATAATTGAAGTGTTGTATTATTCCTTGCATTGGGATTACAGAAGGACTTTCTACTAAAAATAGATTTTTATCAAAAAAAAAAAAAAAAGTGGAAAAATAAAGGTATAATGTTTACACTGACGAAAAGGTTTTGGAAAAAAAAATAGAAAGATTATTCTCGATTTTACTTTAATAATATATTTTTTTTTTATTTTTATTTGAAAAATTTTTTCGACAACTATTTGAAATTAAAACTTTTTCATTTATTTTTATGACAGTTTTAGGGGTATTCAAACTTTAGAGAGTCAATATACTTTCTAATGAAAAATAAAATAATCAAACCACGGATGATGTTCTGAATGTATTGCCACCTTAGGAAATAATAGATCATAATTTTTTATATTTTTTTGTTATGGATCTAATTAATTTTTATTGTAAATATTATCTTGTTATTATAAATTATAATAATTTAAGGAATTTCCAAGTTTTTATTTGAATCGAGGTTGGAATATAATATAATTGTAATATGACTGGTTTAAAAGTCCTATGACGAAATTAAGATCAAAATAATGTAATTTCTGTATTTTAGAGATCCGAATGAAAAGTATGAAAATACCGATTAAATAATAAAAAGCTATATATTTAACGTTTAGTCCAGTTAATTTATACTTCCCTTTCGTCTGTAATTATAATAAAACTCTAAAATAGATAATTTTTGATAAGAAACAAAAGTATTACTTTTATAATGTATTTTGGAATAGACTTGCATTATTTAATTTAATTTTCTGTATTGTATAACAGAAAAAAGTATATACAAAGGGGAAAGCCTTTGAAAAAAAAAAATAAATAAATTAGAACAAAATTTCATAAATCAATATTCTTTATGGTTAAAAAATGTTTTGCTTGTAATAAAAGTGTTTTCACTGATCATAATTGTAAGATATTATTTACGAAAAAATTTAAAAGTTTTTTCTTTTTTTAACATTTTTATTATTCTACAGTCAGTTTCACTTTTAAGGCACAAACTTTCAACGAAATTTAAGGCACAAAAAAAATCTCAAATTAAAGCACATTTTTTGGAATTTTAATTTTTACAATTTATTTTACTAGAAGCTGAATTTTGTGCTTTAATTTGAGATTTTTTTTTGCCTTAAATTTCGTTGAAATTTTGTGCCTTAAAAGTGAAACTGACTGTATTCAAGACCAATTAAAATCGAAAAAAGGATGAATTTCAATTTAAAATAACAAAAATTAATTTAGCCATCTAATATATTTAGATTTAAATATAAATATTGTCTCGATAAATAATTCAAAAAAGTATTTCTTCAGCTCTATCAAAAATTAAAATATGAGTAAAAATCTTCAAAAGTAATTGAAAAACTTTTTTTTTTCTATTCTTAAATTCAATTATAATCTTTTTTTTTGTTTCATTTCCATCTTTTTTGTTGTGGTTAATATTAATATTCTTTTAAAAAAATACCAAATTTTATAGATATTTTTCCAAAATTAAATTATTTTATTATTAATCGAAACTTAGAAAAGTACTTATTGGCTCAAGCAATTCTAAAAAGTCATTTTTTACAGAAGAAATAACATTTAATCCTAAAATTTCAAAAACTATTTTGTTTTTTGGCAAAAAAATATGATTTTTTATGTTTAAAATTTCCCAAAGAGTCATTTTATGAATGTTTCAAGATTGAAAAAATCGGCATGATTTTATTAATTTCAAAGAATTAGACTTTTTATTGTCAACATTTCATTTTTCATAGAATTATAATTATACATGAAGGTGGTTATTTTTTGATTTTGATAATATTGGCAATTCAAAGGGGTTTTTCTCTGATGAGTAAAATATTTTTTTTTTTTGGGTTAATAAAATTTTGAATTTAATTTTTTTTTCAACACTGGGGTACTATTTTTTAACTTTCCACAAATTAAATTAAAGAAAAAAATTTTGTGTAATACACTTGAATGAAAAAATAAAATTGAATATTTTCAAGTTGTACAAAAGAATCACTTTAATTATCATTTTACCCTTGTTAATAAAATTTATTCATAATATAATCAACATTCAAATCCTTAAAAATCTTGTGGTCATTCTATTTATTGTTGTTAATAGTATCCCGATTTTTTCAAGTTTTTAATCTCGAAAAAAAGGTCTTTTTTTTGTTAAAATTATTTAAAAATCTGTGATAAGTAATTTTAGTTTAATTTAACTTTATAATATTTACCCAGTTAGATAATAAATAATAGTATTATAAATCCTCCAGGCATCTAATAAAACATAAATAGAAAAAAAAAAAAAAAAAAAAAAAATTGTTAATGATAATTATCATGTGTATTGCGTTTCCAATGATTCAAAAGAATTGAGTAAAATCACAGATTTTGCTTCATTATTTCAAATTCTGGAACATCTAGCGAAAGTTGTCCATAGAGTGCCGTCAATTACCTAAGTTTTCTTGAGGTTTTCTATTTTATTTGTTAAATCTATCAGTTTTCGTTAGGTTTTTTTTACTTTATGAAATAAACAGAAAATTTTAATAAATTTTCTGTTTATTTCAAAAAGTAAAAAAATCCTAGAACACTTAACAAATAAACAGAAAACTCAAGAAAACCTAATGACGCTTTTCCAGAATTCAAAAGAATAGAGAAAAATCAAAGATTTAACTCAATTCTTTTAAATTTTGAAAAACATAACCGTGTTGTTTTTTTACTTTTTGAAATAAACCCATAATTTCTAAAATTTTCAGTTTATTTCAAAAATTAAAAAAAACCTAACAAAAAATCATAGATTTACATATTTTTTTTTAATTTTTGAAATAATAATTCTTTAATAAACAAATTAATTGGTTATTCAATTGAAAGTATCTCTTATTTCAATTTAAAATATTTTTCAACGATTAAAAAATAATCCCTTAACTACCAATAAAAAATTTTCAAAAAATTTTTTACTATTAAATTTGAAAAAAATCTTGAAGAAAATTGAATTTTTTTACTTAATTTGATAAAATATTGATAAAATAATTTTTGATCCAAGATCTCTTATTAACGAATAATGTTTATTCGAAGTGAAGTTATTTAAAAGTGAAAAATTAGCAAATCTTTAATTTTTTTTTGAATAATTTTTTCATTATTGCTGAGAGAACATAATAAAAAAAAAAAAAGATATAAATATTGGTATAATTTTGGTTATATTTTGTCAATTACAATTAGTATTAGAAATAAAAAAAAAAAAAGATCATTTCATTCTTAAAATATAAGGGTAAAATCATTGTGGGAAAAAATCTCATTTTATTTGACATGAAAATTAATTATTAATTAAATATTTTGAAAATAATTAATAAATTAATTTTTTTTTTTTGTTATAAGTAATGAATCGAGAATTAATAAATTTATTAAAAGATATTAAAATACAGTTTATAGATTAATATCTACCCATATGTATATATGTATATAGACGGGTAGATAGATAGATAGATTTAAGAATAAAAAAAAAAAAAAAAAAAAAAAAAAAATTAATCATAGATTATAGGATCGGCCCCGTTTGAATCTACGAAATGATGATAATTTTTACGAGGGATTTGGAAAACAAAAAAAATAATTAAAAGTACTGGAACAACTTCGGCTATTATAAAAAATAATAAAACATAAATGGTATCTTGGAAATATGACATTTTTTTATATAAAGATTGCGAATATATTAAAATAGCTGGTATTCTTAAAAAGTAAATTGTGGTGCATAGTATAAGAATTTTAAATAAGGTTTTGGTTGAATTTGCAATTCTTGAGTTAGAATTTGATGGTGTTAATTTCATAATTTTATATCCATAATACAACAAGCCAAATCCACAAATTAGAAAAACGCACACTTCGAAAAAATTAACAGCATCTACAGTTGAATATGCCGCCAGTAAAATAATTAATATGAATATGAATAAATCAAACACGACAAATCCCCATTTTAGAGCCCTAATTAATCTTTCTCTTGTTTCGCGCGCAATGCCATTCAATTGAAAAGACATTTCGACCCTAGATTTAGATTAATAGATTTATTTAGAGATATATAATCATTTTATAAGTAGGTAAATACAAATATTGGCATGGATACAATGAATATAAACACCATGAAACAAAAAAAAAAAAAAAAAATTAGAATCAAAGTATTAAAATTGAAATCTATTATCATTATCATTGTTTTTTTCATTTTTATTTTCATTTATTAGAATTTCATCCTCACTGATTTGAATTGTACTACTATTATAGAAATATTTTTTTATTTTTTTCCATTTTTTCCCCTCTAACTGGCTGAAAATTCTTTATATTGGGAAGAAGAGTTACAACAGAAAAAAGATCAAGTTTTTACTTGCTAATATTGTGACACTGAAACACGAAAGTCAGAGTAACTTGAAAATAAAAGCAAAAAGCAAAGGCTAAAAATGACCAAGGGTTTAAAGCAAAAAAGATCAAAAAAAAAAAGAAATTAAAACAACTTAAACAATGATCCCCAAGTGGACATTCATGATCAATTATCAAATAATTAAATTAACCAATAGTATCGTGGCTGTGATTTTGGGCGTTCTTAATTAAAGATAGCATTGATTTTTTTTTTTTGATTTTTTACCAATTGCTTCTTATAAACCCTTTTTAAATTTCAATTCTTTTTTCCTTTTTTAACCCCTTTTTAAATTTCAATTTTTTTCTTTTTCTTTTTTCCTTTTCCTTTTTTCAATTCAATTTTTTGCTTTTTCTTTTTAAACATAAAAAATTTTGGGTGTGTCTTTCCCTTGAACAATCGTGAAATCTATGATTTTATGCTTAAATTACATTTGAGGAAATTTAAGTAAAAGGACATCTAGAGTGTAATTTACACTTCTTCCATCAATAATTAAAATAAAAATATTTTTTTTCTACTTTAAGATTTTTTTTGCGATTAATTCGAATGTTGGTCGGTAATTTATTAATATTGATATATTTTTATTTTGAGTTTTTTTTTTGAATTTTAATTTTGAAGATGCAATTTAGTTTAAATTATGGGATTCTAAAAATGTTCTATTTGGGTTTCAATTGGGACAAACAAAAAAATTATTGTTTTGTAAAATTATAAAAAAAAATTAATAGATCTCATTAAAGACAAGGTATGCAAAAAAAAAATGGACCATGTTTTAATATCTATTTTTTTTTTGTAAAATAATATTAGGTGAAACTTATTTCCAAAAAAGAGGGGGGAATTTATTTCAAAAGTATCTTTCTTAATCCCAATCTTAATAAAATCATTTAAATATCCAAAAAATCATTCGGCCATTAATTGATTCTTTTAATGGATTAAATTTGTTTGTTAGTTAGACATTACCCTAATAAAAGATATGAAAGTTTCTGATCACAATTTTTTAGATATTTTTTTTGGATGTCAGAAAATTGGGGATTATTTTTTTCTTTTTGTTGATCGAAAAAAAATTTTTCGAAAGATGTTTAATCTTGATAAAATTTTTCAAATAGAATTAAAAAATTATAATTGTATTTTATTGTTTAAAAAATAATTTGTATGCTTGCCGTATTGCCCTATTTTTTATTGAAATTGGTCATGCATTCTTTTTCTCCAAAAAAAGTATAATTTTTTAGAAATATTTTTGATAAACGTATTTTGAATAAATACCTGTTTCATTGATTCAATCAGTATCAGTCTCTCGATTAATTTGAACATTGCCAATTTGAGAATAAAATCAACTAACAAAAATGATTTTTTATGAAATGTATAAAAACAAATGCACAACTTTTTTGGAAATACCTTACTTGTGGGAAAATTTATTTAAGCTCAATTGGAAAATTAATTCTTTGTTCTTAAATTTGAACCAATCTTGTAAAAAAAAAATATTCCCAGGGCAGAGTCATTAAGGTGAAAAAATAATTTAAAATTTGAAAAAAAAAAATTGAAATTTTTATGAGTACAGTATGTTAAATAACCTGTGTCGACTTAAATAATTGTCGTTTTTTAAAATTTAACTGTGGTTTTTTGAAAAACGTGTTTTTAACTGTTGTTTTCCAACTTTTTTCAGTTGTTTTCGTTTTTTAATTGTGGTCAACAATTAAAAGTTTTCAAAAGTGGGTTTATTTTTAAAAAGGAAGTATATCTTGAAAATATTACTATCATTCTCAAAGCTATAAACGAAATTTTTATTCAAAGTTTTCTAAAATATTATTTCTACTATTTTGATTGAAAAATTGAAAGATCATATTATAATCTCTGAAAATTGATCTTATAAGAGATTTAATTTCCTCTCATTATTAAACTTGTTGAAAATGAATTGATTTATAAATAATTTAGTCATTGGGTATGTTCTTGTAGAATTTTAGATCAGATAAAATATTGGTTAATTAACTTTTGATTCAATATGAAATATTCTTTCATTTTGGATTCTTATCTCCTCCAATATAGGCAAAAAAAAACAAATAAATAATTAAACCAAATACAAGATATGATTTGAAGACGATTGGCGAAAGGATAAAAGAAAATGAATTGAAATTTTTGGTTCATAGCTTTTTTAAAAAAACTTTGAAAAATTGATATCTCATTTTGTTAATATACCGAGGTACAAGCAAAAAAGTTTTTAAGGAACTTGTTTTATCCTTTTTATTGATTTTTTTTTGTATTTATTCAAACTGAAAGATTTGGGTTTTATTATTTCTGGGTGTTTTGTTAAAATTTGGTTGAATTCGATCTCTTTTATCAGGAGATTGGTCTTGAATGTTATAGAAAAACACTATGATCATATGATCTATTGTACATATTGGTTGATTTGAAAGTATAGTTAAACTGAACTGTATTTTTTTGTTGAACACAAAATAAAAACAGAAAACCACAGTTATTGAAAAAAAAAAAACGTTTAAAAAAAAAAAAAACACAGTTATTTCAAAAAACAACACAAATAATTTTCAAAAACATATATTAAAACGCCGACACGGGTTATTGAACATACTGTACAGTGGTGTAAATAGCCCGTGTTTTTTATTTTAACCCATTACTAAAATTTATCTCATGCAAAAAATATTGGCTGACTGTAGAAATAAAAGAAACAAATTAATGGGATTACAACAGTATATAAACAAGAAATAAGGTTCTTTAAATAAATTTTAAAAAAGAATTATGCATATATAGAAAGATTAAAATGGAATTTTTTGAAAAAAAAAATGAGAAGAAGTTCATTTTCTGAATTTTTATAAAAAAATCATTTAATCTCAGAAATTTTGTAAATATGACAACATTTTTGAAACAAAAGCATTTAATATTATTGAACCATTTACATAAATCAAAGATCTAACCTCTAAAGTCAATTTTAATCTGAACCAAGAATATGTGTGGGTGTGTGTGTTTATCTTCAAATACCCAAGTCTCAAAAAAAAACACAAGTTAAATTTTTGTAATGTGGTTAAAGGTTGTCAACACGGGTTATTTACACCACTGTATTTAATACCAATTAAAACCCAATTAGCATGTGATATATGATCGATTTCTATAAATCGACAATAAAAAATTGGTACATTTGTTGCTAAAAGAGAGACGCTAAGTTTCCAATTTAAATCGTTGTGAATTGTAATTTTGAATATAAAAGTGTTAGTTTCAATTTATCGCTCTTTGGCGCTTTTTGATATCTTTAAGATTTTTTTTTCTTTTTCATTTTTCAAAAGAGTTATTTTTCTCTCAAAGAATATTACAAAATTCTTACTTTGTCAAATATAGAGCGTTATAAAACAACTACAAATTGGATTAAATAGAGTTAAATCAATTTTATACTTTTAGAAAACAGTTTTTTTTTAAATTGTAGAAATTGCAGCATTTTGAAATACCAAATAAGAAAACAAGTAATTTTTTTTTTAAATTCAAATTTTTTTAAATAAGATCCTATTGATTTTTTTTTTTATTAATTGAATTGTTTGGTCATTTAGAAATCCTCAGAGATTCTCTGAATTTCAAACTTTTTTTTTTTTGTTAACTGTATTATTTTTTTGTTGAGATTATTTAAAAATTTTATTTTGGAAAAAATCAAGACCCTATCCCTAATAAAAAAATTTTTTTCATAACATCTATATAACCTTTTTATAACAAAATTTCCTTTTAAATGATGATTTTTTCAATATTTTTTAAAAAAATATTCTTATAACAGGCTAATAACATGTTACAATTTTGAAAACACATTTTATAACAAAAATTTATGTTATAAAAGTTTTTATTATAAAAATTTATAACATTTTAAACGTTTATAACACCTTTACAACACGTTTATAACATGTTATAAAAAACTTTTTTTATTAGGAATTGAAACTTTTTTTTTGTTTGAATTTTTTGAAATTGAGAATTGTTTTTAACTTTTTTTATAACCATTGTGAAAAAAATTTGGGTCATTAAAAGAAATTGGGTCAGTCAAAAATTTGTTTTGGTTTTTTAAATAGTAAATATTAGCTAAATGGTTTTTGATCAAAGTAAAATTTTATGAACAAATCTTACATTTAAGAAAAACCAAAGTCATTATCAATAATAATTTTCAAAGACAATATTATCTTGTTGCTTTTTAACCCTTTGGAATTACTGTGGAACTCTAAAAAAACAAAAATTTATTTTTAATTGTAAACTTTACTAAAAATGTTGATTTTTTTTATTAGATTACATTCCAAGATCAAGTTAATCATTGTTTGGGAAGACCAAAAATTAATAAGTGTTTTAAATTAAGGTTTGTCTATGGGGATTTAAAGAATTTAAATGGTTTCTGAAATCTTGATATTTCGGTATTTTTAAGTTTTGATTGTAAACATTAGTGGAAAACAACCTCTTTCAAAAAAACAGCTTTTTTGGAAGATTTTATTATTCAATTTGGTTTAAAAGGATATTTAAGAATAACTGTGATAAATTTGTGTTCATTAACAATGACCAATATCTTATTAGATTAATAGATTTCCTATTAAATAGTTCTCTTATTTTTAGTAAAGTTTACAATTAAAAATAAATTTTTGTTTTTTAGAGTTCCACAGTAATTCCAAAGGGTTAAAAAGCAACAAGATAATATTGTCTTTGAAAATTATTATTGATAATGACTTTGGTTTTTCTTAAATGTAAGATTTGTTCATAAAATTTTACTTTGATCAAAAACCATTTAGCTAATATTTACTATTTAAAAAACCAAAACAAATTTTTGACTGACCCAATTTTTTTTAATGACCCAAATTTTTTTCACAATGGTAAAATTGATTTTTTTGCCAAATAGATCCAATTAAATTGTTTTTTTGTTATTTGAGTTTTTTGTCATTGAAGACACTTTGGAATTTTAAAGTTTATTTAGATTTTTTGAAATTAAGATCATATTGATTTTTTTTTTTGCTAATTGCATTTTTTTCCTTTGAAATCATGAAAATTTTTTTTAAAAATTGTTAATTGAATTTTTTGCTGAATTAGATACTATGACACTTTTTTTTTTATCTTTTAAATTTTCCTACCATCGGAAAAGTTCAATTTTACAATATCCTTTTTATTACCAAACTACTCCTTGAGTATGTGGCAAATCCACAATAAGTTACATGACGCTGAGTGGATATTTTTTTTCAAGATTTATTAAAGTTTGGGAAGAAAGTGTGAACGTTCCAAAGAGTATACTGATAAATTCAAAACTATTTTATTAAATTTTTAGTTCAATTTCCATTTTTGAAATCAATTAACTCAACAAATAAAACAACTCAGGAGAAAGACTTCTTTTGAAAGTCAAGTCAATTTTATAAAGTTTCTTCAGACATAAAGTTATATAATGCATTAATCAAAGATTGTGTAAAAAAATTTGTAAAATGGAAAATGAATTAAAAATTTTCAGATATTTCTTTGGATTTACCAGTACTGTTATTTTGCAATTAATAAATGAAAATTTTGATTTCAATTTCCTAAAATGAATATTATTTATAACTGTTACAATCAAATTAGCTTGTAAAAAATTTTTCTTAGAGTTAAACCAAAAGAAGTTTAATTTGTCGTCTAAAAATATGGTTTCTAAACGATGTTGTCAAGATCTTTGGTTTTACTTCAACTTATAAACTAGCAAAAAATATTTTGGAATGTGAACTAAAAATTTTCATTTTTTAATGGAAAATAATAGTATCATAAACACAAAAGAGAAATATGAAAATAATCGAGATCCTTAATATTCCCAGAATTTGGTTTTCCGTTTGAGAACAAGACCCTTACATTGGGAGAAAATTGGGTATTGTTTGATGACTTTATTAACTTTACTTCTTTAAACAAACTTTTTTAGTTTCTTCTTTTCAAATTATTTCTCAAAATTTTGTTCTTGTACTGTATTTTTGTGGATGTTTTTGATTATGAAAAGGAATTTTTGGAATGAATTTGGTTGTATCTGAAATGTTCACACCTCCAAATTTTCCTTGTGTTCATGTACCTTTGATCATATATTCCTTTTGAACAATTTTCTTTTGGACCTTTCTGCTTTAAATAACTGCAAGTATTTTTGAAAAGAAGATCTCAACTCAGAATTTCGAGAGAAATTTAATTTTGGTAAAAAATGATATTTACTCAAAAGCAGCCAAAGGTTTTTGTTGTTTGTTTGATTAAAATCTTATTTTGTTGTTTGGATCTGTTCAGGAAAGAAAGTATGAAAAAAAAAAAACTCAAAAAAAAAAAAAAAAAAAAAAAAAAAAGTAGGCTTACAATGCAAAAATCAATAATAAAAATGCAGAAATGAAAAAAAGTGTAATAAAGCCTCTAATAATTAAAGAATTTGTAACTGAAAACATTGTTGGTGAAAGTCCCATTTGTAGGAAAAAAAGAACCCTAAAGAGAGATCCTAAGAGAACGATCAAGAAAAAACACTTTGTATTGGTTAAGTGAAAAAATAGTAAGAAATTATTTATTTGTTTTGTGTTGTTAATTTGTTTGTTGAAATGTAGGAAAAAACAAAAAGAGCATTAGTAATAACAAGAGTAAGCCTTGGTTTTGTAAAGTTTTGTTGAAAGTGTGGGATTTTGCAATTTTTCTTTTCATTTTTTTTTTGTTTTTGTTTTTAGTAGTTTGCTAGTTTGTTTGAAAGAAAGTTTTTTACTTTTTGATAATTTAATGATTTGACTCTTGAAATTAATAAGTATAATCTAATAATCGAAAGTAAGAATAATATAAAATAGACGCTTGACAAACAACAATAAACACCAATAATTCTTTTATCTGACATAAAGATCAAAAAAAAAATAAGAAGAAAAAATAAAATCTCTCTTATGAGATTTTAATTGATTAATGAAGGAGAATACTTTGAAGGTATTTTTAATCTAATTTTAGATCTTGACAAGTGTTTTTTCAATACAGATTTCCTCAAAAGGTAATTATGGAACACAAAATGTGCCTTAATTTATATCTATTGTTGAAAAAATTGGTTATACAAACCATCGAAAAACATTCATGATCTTTCTCTAGGATTAAAATTGGAATTTTGTTTCTTCTTTATTTTCATTTCTAGATTTTTTTGAAGTGTTATACTTTAGTATCTTGAAAAATAATTAGGTGATATTTTCAAAAAATAATGAGTTATTTTAAATTTTTTTTTGATTCAATTGTGAACATAATATGGGTCTCCCGTTATAGAAATAAGTAAATAAGTATGTTTTTGGACATTGTATCTCGAGAAACTTCGAATATCAAAAAAAAAATCATGTAAATATTAGAAAAATATTAAAAAAAAAAAAAAAAGAAAATAAGTATCGAATTATAATAAATTGTTTTTGGAATCAAAAAGTTGGGTGTTTTTTTCATTTTTCTTTTTTCAATTCGTCAAAATTGAAGAAAACTTTCTTTATATATACTTTTTTTTATTTCTCTTTATTATAAATACTAATTATCAACAATAATCAATATTATCTATCAAAGTAGCAATCAAAAGTTTTTCAAATTTTTCTTTTAAAATCAAATTTAAAAAGAATAATAAAAAATCGAATAAAAATCTAAAATAGAGTTATTTATTAATGTAAAGTACAGAATAAAACAAAATTTAAAAATTTTTCAAATCATTAGTATGATAATTTTTTACTTTGAATTTATTAGTATAAATATTTTAAATTCATTATATATATATATATATATATATATATGCCTGTGTATATGTGTGTGCATAATAGTATTTTGGTTTTGGTTGATTTTAAATCTTTTTCTTGTGTTTTTAATCTATTTTATTTTATAAGATAATTGTAAACCAAATAATTGGATGCAATTTTTTATTATATGTTAATTGTGCCTTTGTGTGTGTTTGTAATCTGGGTTGTTACTTTGTGAATTTTTTATCCAATTGATTAATTCGGGGAAAAAAATTAATCCTCTATTTTTTCATTAATAATTTTGGGTTCTTTTTTATGAAAACTTACAAACGATATACCACTGTTTTTAAATGTGTTCAAATCCTAATACCAGTATAAAAGCAAAAAATGTCCATTTTTTTTCTCATTTTTTTTTTTCAATCTCCTTTTTCAAAAACTCCATGAACAAAAGATTGTAGAAATGTTAAAATGATAACTTTACAAACCTTATCGAATACTTGGTTATAAAAAAAATAACTTAAAGATATTTTGTATAGGTTAATTTTAAAAAAATGGGCATATTTTGCTTTTATACTAGTACTATGGTTTTTAAAATGAAATGATAAAGAAATATGTAAATCAATCAAAATTTAAAAATAATAAGAAGAAGTCATTTTTTTATTGGTAAATTTTTCTCAAAGGGTATAATTTTTGGCAATTTGGAAAAATATTAATACACATGTTATAAATTAAAAATGCATTGGTGGTATTTTTTACCATTTAAAATTTTTTTCGAGACTTTAATGATCAAAAAGAAACTTTTTAAATAAAAAAAATATATAATTTAGTATAAATTAAGCATATTCTAATAATTTAATCTTCAACCAAAAAACTTCCGATTAGAATAATAAATCTTTCCATAATTAGTGGATTTTAAAAAAAAAAATACTAAATATTTTAAAAATTGAAATATAACCTAACCTAAAAAAATTTTCAACCTAATAATATTACAGTAAGTTACACTTTTAATACACAAACTTTTAACTAAATTTAAGGCTCAAAAAAAATCTCACATTAAGGCATGAAAAATCAAATTCTAGCAAAATATTTTGTGTGAAAAAAAATTACATCAGTTTCACTTTTAAGACACAAACTTTCAGCGAAATTTAAGGCACAAAAAATATCAATTTATGGTAAATTTTTTGTAATTTTTTTTCACACAAAATATTTTGCTAGAATTTGATTTTTCATGCCTTAATGTGAGATTTTTTTTGAGCCTTAAATTTAGTTAAAAGTTTATGTATTAAAAGTGAAACTGGTGTAATTTTTCATTTTCTAATTAATTCTTTTCGAATTGTTATGTAATTTTCATTCCGAAATTCTGAAGTGGTGAACAATTTTCGAAAAATTCATTTCTCAGTAACCTTTAAAGTAATTTTTGGGTCAAGAAACTTTTACTTAAAAGAACATAATTTAATTATATAAAATACCTTATTTTTATTTTTATTTTCGCCTTATATCCGAGATTAATACTTAAAAAATATATTATTTCATCATTTACTAGGAAAGTTGTTAAGAATATTAAGGAGGTATGTTAAGGTCAAAGCTAGTTGTAATTTAAATTTGTAATAGTTTAATAACTAAGATATGTTTGCTTTTTAGTTGCGAAGTATTAATAAAATTAATTCTAAAAAAAAAAAATTAAACATTTGCAAATTTTTAACTTTTTGATAATCTCACTTAAAAATAAACACTATTGGTTAATAAAAGATCTTGGATCAAAAATTATTTTTGGAGGTATTTTAGAAATAAAGTTGGAAAATCCACTTTCTGAGGTTCTATTAAGATTTTTTATCAATTTAATAGTAAAATAGTTGAATGTTTTTTTTTCTACCGTTGAGAGGATTATAATTATGAATTTTAAAAGAATTTAAAATTTAATAAATATTTTTCCAATCAGGTAACCCATTATTTTAACTATTAAAGAATTATTTATTAATATAAATTGAAAAAAATATTTTTTTTTTGATTTTCCGTTAGGTTTTTTTTAATTTTAGAAATAAAAAGAAAATTTTATGAAATTTTCTTTTCATTTCTTAAAGTAAAAAAAAACACCATGAGGTTTTGTTGAATACAAAAGAATAGAAAAATTGGTGTTTATACTGCGCCCTCATTAGGTTTATTTCAAAAATTAAAAAAAAAAAAAACACTGAACACTTAATAATTGTCAAAAGGGATTTTTTTTTCTCTATTTTATTTTTATTAGATGAATACAACATTTTCAAAACTGTTTGTTATTATCTATTAAAGTAAATATCCCCAGGTTAAATTAAACTAAAATTCATCCTCCAGTTTATTTGGGGTTTTTTACCTGAAAAAAATACCTCTTTTCACGACTCGGTGCTTTTTAAAAAAAGTTGGTTATACTACCAACGATAAATACAATAGTCCCATGAATTTAAAGTTCTGGAAATTTCATTATATTGTGAATAAACTTTATTATTCTGAATAAAAGCAAAATAAAAGGTTTAGTTTTGTCTAACTTTTTTTTTTTTTCAATTTTATTTTTTCATACTAGCGATATGCAAAAATTATTTCTTATTTTTTCATGTTTTCTATGATAAAATTCTGAATTTTTCCTTAACAGTGATACTTTTTAGAACAAAATAAAAAAATCTAAAAATGAAGGGCTCATACTTATTATTATAGAAAACTTTCTACTGAAATTCTCTTTTAATGGTGAATTAACTTTATTTCTGTCAAAGGTGACCAAAAAAAAATTCAAAATAAAAATCTTTTTTATAATTGATCTTTAAAAAATAATTTAAAAATACTGAATAATACACCATTGGAGAATAGTTGAAATTCAAATGTATCAAATCTAATCAATTAATATATTTTCTTTCGAATTGATATACAAAAATTAATAAAACCGCATTAAAACAAACAAGAATGTTCATTTCTATCTCCTATTGTCATTTAAATAATAAATAGGAAACAATTTTCACTTCATTTTACATACTTTTCTTTTAGAAATCAAGTCCCCAAACAAAGTGTGTTGTTAGGTGTGGTCTCTATTTGAAAAAAGAAATGAAAAAAGAAAAAGTTTTATCTTGATCTAAAAATTAAAGATGAAATAAAAAAATTCCAATTGAATCAATATGTTTATTCGACGTTCATTCTCATTGTTTCAATAATCTTAGAATAACATATGTTGGCCTATTAAATGTAAATCTTGTAATAAGAAATAAATTTGTAAATCAATTTCATATAAAACCAAAATTGAAAAAACGAAAAAAGCAATTAGTTGAAAATTTTGAGATTAATGTTTGTCTTTTCAAAAAGTAATTAAAATATTCTGAATTCTTTTTAACTTTTAGAATTAAAGATCAGAAAAAGATTCTTTTTTTTTTTTTTTTCATTTTAAAAATTTGGTTGACCAAGTTAAGTAAACTTGTTAAAACAAAAACAAAAAAAAAATTATTCTTAAAAATTATTTTTTTCTTTTTTTGCTGCTAAAAACATTTTTTAAGAAGAACTTTTGTAGAATTTTAATACTTTTTCAAATTTAAATTTTCTTAATTCAAGTTACTGTTATTAAGGAATTATATCTAATTTTCTCTTAGAAGTAAAAATAATTTTCGAATTAAATTTTCCATGTATTTTGAATATGAAGAGTCGGATAATTTGAAAAGATATCAAAAAAAAAAAAAAAAAAAAAAGATTCCAGAACATTCACATTTACCATTTCCTATTTGAAGACACGAAAACTGCTACTTTGAATTTGTTCATCTTTTTTTAACAAAAACTCGATTGGAAAATTAACTTTAGATTTATTATCTTTTGTTTTATATCGTAACTCAAAAGATAGAATCTCTTGAAAGAATTTTTCATTAAGATCCAATTTAAACTTTTCCTATCAAATAAAAAAAAAAAAAAAAACAGTTTCTAAAATAGAAAAGTACACATATTTAAAATTAATTCTTAGCAAAATTAAAGTCATGTTCGCTTAATTATATTTACCTTAAGGTTATTTTCTGATTTTTTTTTTTTTTTAATTATACTGGGACTATTCTTTTTTAATATTAGTCCGCAAATATTACAAAATATTTAATTTTTCAAAATTTGTACAAAAAGAAGTGCAATGTATATAAATATACTTGGTTATAAAAATATGATATACTATATATATATATATATATATATATATATATATTTATAGATGGTGATTAATATTCTGAACCATCCGTTTCCCAAGAATCTGAATCGATTAATATAATTCCTTGGTCTTTGTCCAAGTTAAATTTCAGTAATCCTTGAAAATCATCTGAAGAGCTATTAGATTCGGAAAGTGGTTGAGAAATATAGTCTATCTTATTTTTTTTATTTTCATTTTTCTTGTCATTTCTATTTTTATTCTTATTTTTTATATTCTTTTTTCTTTTTTTTTCTTTTTCGGTTTTGCTTTTATTATTATTCTTGGGTGGTATGATTTGTTCATTTTCTTTTCCTTTTTCTGTTTCTCTTTTTTTTGTATTTTTTGGTGATATCATTTTTTCATTTTCTTTGCTTAATACCTTTTTTAATTTATGTATTTGAGTTTTTTTAGTTATTGTATCTTGCTCTAAAATTTCTTTTGAAATTATAAGTTTATTATTTGCTGTGGTTAACGATTCATTTAACTTTTTTAATTTTGCATTGTTTTTATATAATTGATTGTTTTCTTGTAATAACTTATCATGTTTAAGATTATTCTGGATTATTTTCTGATTTAGATTGGATATTTCCATTTCTAATTTGGAATTGTATTGGCTTTGTAGTTTTTCTTTTGTTATTGATTGTAAATTTTTATTTTCAGTTTTTAATTCATTTATGATTTTTTCCTTTGCTTTTAAAGAATTTTTTTTGTTTTGCAAAACTTTTTCAAGGATTTGATTTTTTTCTTTTAATTTTGTGTATTTTTTTATCAATATTTTATATTTGTCTTCAGATATCTCAATATTGTTATTTTGGTTTTGGTGTTTATTTTCCGCTTTATTATTTTGCGCTTTGTTAATTTTTTCTTTTTTATTTTTTATTAATTTATTATTTTCCACTTTATGATTTTGTGATTTATTATTTTTTTTTTTATTCTTTTTTATTAATTTGTGATCCAATTTAAAACTATTTGATTGGATTTCTGATTTTTTTTTATTTGAAACTTTATTTCGTTCTTTAATATTTTTTTTATTGAAATTTTTTTTTAAATCTTTATTTATATTTTTTGATTGAATTTTAGAATTTTGTTTCTTCATATTTTTTGAATTTTGTTGATTATTTTTTTTTTTATTTTTGAGAGTATTTTGTAAATCTTCTTCAATCCATTCCAAAATTTGATTAGATTTTTGGATATAATTTGAATCGTTTAATTTAATTGATTGGTTTAAAATCTCTTTTGCACTTGTTAATTGATAATCCTGATAATACAATCTACCTAAATGATACAAATACATCTGATTATTTTGATTAATTGAAAGTGCCTTTTGTATTGATTGGATCGCTCGGGCTGAATCTTTACATTTTTCATAACTAAGCGCCAAATTAAACCAGGCTAGAGAGTCCCCCGGATCAAGACTGGTTACCTTTTCTGCTGCCTTTTTAGATCTTTCAAATTCCTCAAGATCTTTGAGGAGTAAGGACAAATTGAACCAGGCATTCTTACACTTGGTGTCATACCGAATTGCGTTCTGAAAGCATTTCCTTGCTTGGAATAAATCCTTGTTTTTTAAATGTACTAGACCCAAACTGTTATGTGCAACAGAGGATTTGGGTTCGTATCTGATCGATCTTTCCAAAAATTCTTGTGCTTCTTTGAAACGACCAGAGTCCTGTAAGAAATAACTTATGTTGTTTAACACCTTCACAGATCCTGGATTCAGAGAAAGTGCCTTTTTGAATTGTACCTCGCATTCCTCGAATTCCCCAAGGTTTTTTAATATAATTCCATAATTCAAATAATTTTCAAAGTTGTTTGGATCTAATCGGATTAATTGTTTGTAATATTTTTTGGCTTCTTCTTTGGAACCCATTTTTTGCAAAACATAAATCAATAATCTGAGTGTTTTAATGTCCTCGGGTGAAGTCTCATATGCTACTGTTAAGTATTTCCATGCGCCACTGTAATTCTTTTCGACCTGTAAAATAAGCCCACAATAATAATTACCATAAAAATTTGTCTGATCAAGTGAAATCACCTTTTGAAACTCATTGAATGACTCTCTGATGTGTTGTGATTTGTGAAGCGTTTTTCCTTGTTTAATGTGTTTCCTAATTTCGTTTGTTGTTGTTTTCGTTTTTGTTTTTGTTTTTGACATTGAGTGAGGCAATCAAAAAATTGTTTTTTCTGAAATTATTGAAAAAAGAAAAATGATTAAAGATGTTTTTGATTTCTTTTCTTTTTTGAGAAATAGAATTCACGAAGTTTCTATAAATTATCAAAGACTATTTGTGAAAGATAAAAAAGAAAAAAATTTTTTTTTATATCACAGGTATAAACAGATGAGCTTGTAAAAATAGAGTTATCTTGAGAGAGAGAAAGTAGCAATACTCTCAGGAGAATGAAAAATAGTTCAGTGAAGGATGTGATTTGTTGCTAATTTTTTTCTTTTGTTAAAGCAAGTTTTTGCATAAAGATTTTGTTTCTGCTGATTTAATGTTTTTGGTAACCCATCTTGAGAACTATACTCACTTAATTTCAACACAAAGGCCGCGGTTTTCTCTTTCTAAATGTCTTGGAAAATATTAGTCTTCTTAAAGTTCATTTGGAAGAACTAAAGAACGATATTTTCCAATTCTAGAAATTGAAAATGTAGTCATGATTGTTGGCAAAAAAATTTAATCGAATTTGGTAAGAAAAACAATAAATCGTTCAACAGTCAGTAATTTATACAATTCCAAGGCAAAAAAAATCAAAAAAGACAATATACTTTGTCCAAATTGCCTTATTATTTTATTATTCTGATCTACTCAAAATTGTTTTGAGGTTTTTTTTTTTTGTCAGAAAGAAGTGGTGTAAATAACCCATGTTGACAACCTTTAACCCAATACTAAAATTTAACTCGTGTTTTTTTTTTCAGACTTGGGTATTTGAAAGTAGGAAGACACTTTTATATTCTTAGTTCGGATTTAAATTGACTTGAGAGGTTTGATCTTTGAGTAATGTAAATGGTTCCAAAAATTAAATGCTTTTGTTTCAAAAATTTCGAAATATTTAAAAAATTTCTGAGATTATATGGTTACATTTATAAAAATTTGTAAAATGTTCTTATTCTCATTTTTTTTTGTTAAAAAATAACACTTTGGAAAATATCATTAAAAACAAGGAAAATTGTTTACCTTGTAAAGAAGAAGATTGAAAAGTTAACGATTAAGTCTGAAAGTAAAAATTATCTTTTGTAAAAACCTAACATACAATGGAATATTCTGATTTTTTATTTATTTCTTTTTATTATCTTTGACTTTTGGATCAAAGATTAAACTTTTCAAAAACAACATTAAACAGAAAAAGATTTTTACTGATTAGCACAATCCTGAAGAACTTTTCTTCACCTTTTATGGAAAAAAAGTGAAAAAACAAGAAAAAAAGGACAAGACGATTTTTAATTGGGAAACCTGGCTGATAAAGGAAAGTAAGATCAATTAAAAAAAGAAAAAATCGATGATTAAAAACAAAAAAAGTAGATTCAACACAATAACGGTTATTTTAAATACTACCTTTTCTGTTCATGGTTTTTATTTGATGGATTGAACATTTACAATTTGAAGAAATAAATTGATGTCTTGTTGAGATCTACAACAAATACTCATTGAAACTCGACAAAAAAGGAGATCTAAATTGTTTAATAATTGAAAAGACAGTGAATAATGCAATCAGTAATTCTATGGAGTTGATTAGTTTCTTCTTCACTGGGAAAGGTAAAATAATCACTTTGTCCCAGTACCATCAAATCCCACTAATTGGTGATATCTAATTTGCTTATATATTGTGGATTGTAAAAAAATCAGAGAGAATAAAGCAACATAGTTTCTGAGTATATCTGAATTAGGAATCACATTACTTAAACAAAGACTAATTTATGATTTATTTCACCCATATGTTTTTGATTTAAGGGAAGAGTCTTTATTAAGGATTATCTAAAAAAAGACCACTATTGGCTTCATATGGATTAAAACATGAGCGAAATGTGTTCTTTATGTCTTGGTAACCAGAAGAAAGATCAAATTTCAAATTTTTAGGAATTGGTAATTTTGATTGATCAGTTTCTTATTAGCTATCTTATTACTGAAAACCACAACACAACCAAGATCGTTCTAACTTTCATTTTTCAGAGCTAAAAATCGATTGTAAGACAAAACTTCATTTAGAACGATCATGGTTGGGTTGTGTAAACTACTTTCGAAAAATAAGGGCCCAGTTTTTCAAATTATACTCACTAAACTAATTATATGAGGAACCCTGTAAATAATCATCAATAAACTAGAAGTTGATGGATAATCATCAGAAGATTAAATACTAACAAGGTGTCGTCTTTAAAAATTTTTATATGTTGAAAAAAATCTATTTCATTTTTTGTACAAAAATTTGGCTAAAAAAATCATCCAAAATTTTACAACATCTGGATATTATCGATTTTTTTTTCGGTTCTAAGAGTAATTTGATTGAGAATTAAATTGAAATTTTTCATCATGTAAAAATATTAAATGTAAATCAGTGAAGATATATTGACATCTGAAACTATTTGATTGAAGAAACTAACAAACAAAAAAAAATCAAATTGTCATCTGATTGTTTGAAAAAATTTTTTTATTTTCTTCCAATTTTTCAGTCAAAAGTTTGGTTAATAAATTATGAAGTAGAAAATTTTATTTAAATTACATCATTAATCAACTGCCCAACATCATATTGAAATCCAATAATTCTAGAACGAGATCTCGAAATTTGGGCCCCTATTTTTTGAATTTAGTTTATATTAAATTTATCGAAATGCAATTTTTTCATTGTCATTTAAAAAATAATTTAAAACGAAAAAGGGATAAGTTAGAAGTGATTTGTTTTTTATTTGTCATTCATTTTCATTGTTTTATTTTCTCAAATGTGAAAAAGATTTTTTTTATTTTTTGATTTTTTTATTTTTAGAATTTTTTTGATCTTATTTGCAAAAATTTTTTATGTGTTCTTTTCTTTTTTGTAAAAAATTTTTTATGTGAGCTTTTCCACAAAAAAAAAACTTTTTTGTTGGAAACGATGGAATTAAATATCTTCAATTTGTCTTTGAAAAGAAAAAACAATTTCTTTTTCATTTTTTTGGGGTTGCTAAAAATTAGATGAGATGAAAAAATGGCAAAAGAATTTAAAAATTCAAAAAATGTTTTTGCCTTTGAAAAATTGCAAAAAAATTACAAAAAATTCGCAAAAATTTTGCATTTTAGGTTTCTGGCAAATTTAAAAAGATAACGAGTCTAAAAATGTGATGTTTTAACCCACCTTACCCCCAAAATGGCCTTTTTTTTGATAGTCCTTAAATTTTTTAAGTAAATTTAATAGAGATTTAGAATTTTTTTTGCAAATTACTTAGATTTGGAATCAAAATAAAAAACTTCTAAGTATAGTAATGAAATCTCGATAAATGACATTCATTAAATTTAGTTATTGTTTTTCTAGAAATAAAAAAATTTTCCATTTTTTTCAACAATTTAAAAGTTACCTTTTTTCAACTTTTTGCAAAAATACTAAAAATAAAAAAAATATATGAGCAAGAAAGCAAAACCTTGTTGTGTTTGTGGAAGAAATACAAAAAATAGTTTGAACAATAAACCTTAAAAGTTTTTTTTTGGATTTGCATAAAAAAACAGTTTGATTTGAAAAAAAATAGACAATATATGCTTTACTCTTAATAAAGGATTTTCTTTCTTTTCTTGTACCATTATTTTTTTTTCATGAATATACTTTTTGAGTTTAAACTCTTTTTTTTGCCGAATTTGAAGTTTTTTTATGTGTTCCCAAATTATTATTCCAAAAATTTTTGTCAGAGTTAAAAAAAATCAAAAAAAAGACTAAGAAATATTTTTTTAAAAAGTAATTATTGATAAAACAAATTGAGTTCTTTATAGAGTCAATTTGGATGAATAGAAGTGAAAAAGATAATATTAAACAGTTTTAAATTATTTTTTCGTTTTTCTAATGGAGAATAAATATTCTTTTTGAGAAAATAATTAAATCCAAAATTAATCCAAAAATTCTCCCCCATTAAAGATATTTTTTAAACAAAAAAATTTTAAAAAGTCACTTTTTTTGACAGAATTGTAAAATTTTAAAAAAACAAGAACTCAAAGTTCTAAAATTGGAAAAATCTGTCTATTTGCAATTTTAAGCATATTTCAAGATAAGGATTCCTTATTTAGTTATTGGCCAAAAAAAAAAAAAAAAAAAATAGAGACTAGTCCCTTAAGATAACATTCTTGGGTAATTTTAAGGATGTGAGTTCAAAATAAATTCTGAACATAGGTATACTACAAAGGATATCCTTTCATTTTGGTAACATTTCATATGATATTTTCTCCAAAGATTAAAATAAATTATTTTTGCTAATAATACTTTTTTTTTTGCTTTTTTTTTGTTCTACTCAAAAAATTCACTTAGTAAGCCATTTATAATATATGTAAAGAGGTATTAAAATAATTAGTTTGTCACTCAAATCCGTTATCGTTTTTATTCTGGATTAGGATATTAAACGATAAAAAAATAACATATCTACCAAGACGATTTGATTAACTTATACTATAGATCAACTTCTGATCGCTTTCCTACTATTTCAATTTTGGTTACTTTGAAAATATGAATTGTTATTTTTTGTTATTCAAAAAAATTTTTAGGATGGTGGTGAGAGTTTCTAATTATTAAAATTTCAAGATGGGTTGGACTATGTTAAAGTGGCTGTCTTGAAAAGATACAACAATAACCATTAAATATATATTCTAGAAATTTCTTTTCTCAAACAATGAGTATTTTTTTTATAATTCGTAAAAAAAAATATCACAATTTTGTACTTCTTCAAGATACCAAAATTTGATTTTAAGATTTTATACTTTCCATTTCAAATCAATAAACATATAAATAAACTTGTGTTATTTTAAATTTTTTTTTTCAGTTGCTTTTATAAATTTGAAATGTTTGCAAATTGAACTTGTATTTGAAAATCAGCAAAATCTATTTTTTTGAAAAATATTTTTTTAATGGTTTTGATTTAAATTGGAATGTGGTTTTTTTTTTTGTTGCAACTTCTTCTGAATAAAAATTCTTTTATAAATTGAACGGAAAAAAAGATTTTAGAGGTTATGATGATAACATGATTAATTTACAACAAAGTTACAAAAATCGTGATAATTTCAACCAAATCGCGATGTATCAGAAAATCACGATATTCAATATTATCACAATAGTACAACCCGTTCCACTTTTAAGGCACAAACTTTCAACGAAATTTAAGACCCAAAAAAAATCTTAAATTAAGGAAGATAATTTGTAATTTTATATTTTAAAATTCATTTTACTAGAATCTTAATTTTTTTCTTTCATTTGGGATTATTATTGGGCCTTAAAATCGTAGCAGTTTGTGCCTTAAAAGTGGAAATGAATGTATAACAAATCGCTGATATTCTTGAATATAGTTATAATTATTAAAAAATCGTGATAAATACTGAAGAGTCCAAGATCAAAAAGTATCGCAATATAATAGTTGATGGGTTTTTGGGTTAATTGAGAAATATTTTTCCAGTAAAATTTTCTTTGATCAAAAATAGTTTAGGTGAATAAAACATATTCTTTGAAAAAACAACAAAAAAGATACTTGGTTCAATCAAGGATCAGATCAGTGAGTTTTATTGTGTTTTCCTTTGGTTTGGTTGTCAACCCTATCGATCCTTTTAGATCAACAATAATAAGAACAAAAAAGATAAATTAATATTACCTCAGTTAATCGTGGTGTTGGAAATTGTCTTGAATAAAAGAGCTTCTAAAACAACCAACACTTCACCTTTCGAGTTTTTTAAAGAATGTGTTCTTGGGTTAAAACATTTTCAATATTCTCAGAAAGCTAAAAGGGGTTGGATAACTTTTCAAAAACCCTCACAACACCCTTGATAGATAATTACCAAATATTAAGATTTTTTATACAATTATTCTCTTCTTCTTTAAGCATCTTTGTATTGGACAGAAAACACAATTAGAGCTCAGAGGTATTTTTTTGATCGATTCTCAATAAGAAGGAACATTTACTCTTTATTCTTTTTGGTTATTTATAATTGTGAAGATATAACAACCCCATTTAAAGAAAATACATCTATTTTATATTCAAGTATATTGTTGAAATGGGTAATTATTTGATTGATCCTAAAATTTGTGATGAGATTTTATATTTTGTTAAAAAAAAAAAAATCAAAAGAATAAAATTTTTTTCTACAACAAACTAACCCCTTACCTTTATAAAAGTTTTCGGTCTTTCAATTCTTTTTAACACTTGAAGACAATTCACAACCCTTAAAAACACTTTCAAACATTTATAAAGGGGAAATACTTCTAAAAGTCTCAAGGCGTTGTAAAAGTCAAGAGATTTTTTTAAAGTGATTACAAAAAAATAATTTTTCATTTTTTCACAATAATGTTGATTATCACAATGAGGTCGAATATCATGATTTTCTTGATTTTTCGCGATTTTTTTAATACTATCACGATTTTATTGTTAATATCATGATAATATTACTTATCATCAAAAACTCTATTAAATTTAAAATTCTTCCTCTTTGAAAAATAGTCCTTAAGCATCCCAAAACAAAAAAAACAAAATAAATATAGTCAGTTCCTCTTTTCAGGAAATACTTTCAAAGAGAATTGTATCACAAATAAAATTCAATTTAACCCCAAAAATTGGAATTCAAGCTGGTTAGTAAACTATTAATACCAAAATTTTGTGCCTTAATTTGTGATTTTTTTTTTTTATTTTTGTTGAAAGTTTGCGCTTTCAAAGTAAAAACAACTGTAATGGAGTAAAAGGAGATTTTAGAAAATGAACTTGTGATGAAAATATATTCAGCTTTTTTAAACAACCCAAAAAAAAAAAAGAAAAGAGGAAAATTAAAAATTCTAGAAAATATTTATTTCTAAATGATTTTCAAGAGAACAATGACTCGAATTTCAACAACTCTAAATAAAAAAAAAAACCAGTTTAATTGGGAATATTTCACAACAACAAAAAGATTAAAAAAGAAATGAAAATGAAAACAAAAAAGAAAGAGAGATGTATGTTTTTATTGTATTTTTTCTTTAATTTATTTGGTTAAAGTTTGAGAAAGCCACTCAAGACCTTCGTATAATCCTTCACCTGTTGTGGCTGTACATGGTTGAATATACCATTTACGGTATCTTAAAGAAGAAAGGCCCATCTTTTCAGAGACTTCTTGTGCGTCCATTGCGTTTGGAAGATCTTGCTTGTTTGCAAAGACAAGGAGCACAGCTTCCTTCAATTCGTCTTCCCCGAGCATTTTGTGAAGTTCGTCATGTGCTTCGTTGATACGTTCGCGATCGTTTGAGTCGACAACAAAGATTAAGCCCTGTGTGTTTTGGTAGTAGTGTCTCCAAAGTGGCCTGATTTTGTCTTGTCCACCTACATCCCAGACAGTGAATGAGATTTTTTTGTATTCAACAGTCTCCACATTGAACCCAATTGTTGGGATTGTTGTCACGATTTCCCCTAATTTCAATTTGTAAAGAATTGTGGTTTTACCGGCTGCATCAAGTCCAACCATCAAAATTCTTGCTTCTTTTTTTCCAAAGAAGGATGAAAACATTTTTGCAAAGGAACTTCCCATTTGTAATTCGTTCGTTTATTTATTAATTTAGAATTAAAAAATTGTAATCAATTAAAAAAATGAAAGGAAAATCACAAATTATTTTTTTTTAAATTAAAAATCCAACCACGTTTCAAAGAAAAATTTTTTTTATTTGTTTAAAAATACACGTTTCTCTTTTTGTAATTTTCAATTCAAAAAATTAGGTCATTTTGTTTGGTATTAACTCTTCAAATTTTTTTGTTTTTTGTTGATGAAAAAATTGAGATGAAACAATTAAAAAAAAAAATTTTCAAATCATTTGTAACTTGTTTTCATGTGAAGAAATTTTTTGTAGGGTTGTCAAAAATTGAACGTATACTATTTATGATTTCCTAAGTGATTTCTCTCCATTACAAAATTCTAATCAGATAATAGTATGTTTAAAAATTATATATTTTCCTTAGATCGTCAGAGTTTCAAGATTAAATTTGAACACTATTTTCACCACCTGGAGATCCTTGATTCATTTAGACCTTTTTTTAATTTTATTTATTGGTCTGATTTTGGTTTATAAAAAATCTGTATTATTTTATTAAATGTATTGTGTCAGGGAACAAATCGAACCAAAGTGATAAATTAATACAATATTGTCAAATTTCATTTCTTTGAGTCATAAAAAAAAAAAAAATTAAATAACTAAAAAGATTAAGGTTATTCATTGTTTTATCACATTTTTTCTGAGAAAGTTAATCAATATTTTTAAAAATACTCTCTTACTTCTCTATCTTGAAAAAAATTTGAAATTAAATTAAGATTTTATCCAAATTTATTTTTGAAAAAATTTGGTTATAAAACATCAGGTTTTTCAAATTTTCTGAGTAAAGAAACTTTTTTTAAGTCAAAGGCGCCCACAATTTTTTTTAAATATCAATTATTGTATATAATTGTTCTTTAATGTTCAAATTAGAAAAAATCAAAATACTACCCATCAAAGAATTGTTGATATCCGTCGAAAAGAAAACTAATAAATCAATAGATTTTCTTAAGGGATTAGCGTCTACCAAGGAGAAGTCTAGGATCAAAGTATGTAGTTATTGGGTTCTAATCACATTAGTACTACACGGTTCAAATGTCTCTAAAAAATCGATTGGTCAAGTTGTAATATTTGTTGATCTCATCAATTAAAAATGATCTATTTATTAGTAAAAAATCCAACAATTTCAGAATAAAATCTACATTTTGCCATAAATTTAAAGGTTGAATTATCAATATACATACTACAAAGTCATAAAACATCTTTCTTAAATTTGAGGCGAAATATAGATTAGCTTCTAAAAAATTCGTTTTTTTTAAAAATTAAATAATTAACCCAATAGATTTTTTTTGACAAATTATTTCTGGAATATTGGAAATATATCGATACAACAATTATATTTATCCAAAGGAAACAAAAATAATCAGTCTTTGGGTTGTTATGTTGATCATTATTGAGTTAATCTTTGAAATTAAAAAAACAAATACAATAGTTCCTTTTGGAAGTTCTAAATATGAATTATAAAATACTATTATTTGGAGTGCCTATTTTAAGATTTGAAAAAGTAATAAAAAAAATCAAAAATGGCAATTTATAATTGTGACCATTAGTAAAAAATGTAATAATTTATTGTGCAGATAAGATTTATAATTCATTTTTTAGGGAACTTTTTGAGCCATGACGCACTAATATCATTTAAACCTAATTACAACATACTTTGATTATAGATAAATCTATGGTGACACTAACCTCTTAAAAATTTAAAAACTCAAATTCTTAAACCCCATTGAGAAAAAAAAGAATTTTCTTTTTGATCTCCTGCTGTTATTTTAATAATAAATAGTAAACAATTTTGACTTTATTTTTCATACTTTTCTTTTATAAATCAAGTTCTTAAAAAAAGTGTGTTGGTATTTGTAGTCTCTATTTGAAAAGGGAAATGAAAATAAAGTGAAAATTGTTCACATTTATTAAACTAATGGTCTTTAATCAATAAAATAATAAAATTGCAATAGAAATTATCTTGATTTCTCAACAATCATTTCCATCAGTTCAATAACATTATAATAACATGTTTTTACCAAGTAGCTATTGATCTTGCAATAAAAAACATTTTTTACAACTGAATTAGGTTTTAAAAAACAATCGAAAAAAAAAAGAAATATTGTGAAAAAATGTGAAAAAATGATTTCATATTTCAAAATTTATAAAATAATTCTTTTCTTCTTGTATCCACTCAAACTCTTTAAACAAAGATATTTCACAAATTACAACTGAACCCCCTTGACTGAAAAATAGTTTAATACCCATCAGAAACCAATCAGTGTATTGTACGAGAAGTGTACTATGTCAAAAGGTGATGAACAGCCGATATCTAAAAAAACAACAATAGAAATTATTAATATTTTTTTAAAAAGAGCTCCAAAGAAAATACAATTCATTTCCAATTTAAAGTTTTATGAATTAGAATTTTGAATAAATTGATCTTAGTTTCGAATTAATTCTTTATTTTTCAGGGATTCTTTAGATTTTTATAACTTTTTCTATTTCTTAAAGAGTTTTTTATTGAAAGAATGATATAATATCATTGCTTTATTAAGAATTAAGGATTATAAAATAACCATAAATTTTATTCAATTAAATTTATTTTTTAGTGAAATAAAATATATTTGTTTAAAATTGAAGAAAGTAAAGCATTTGGAAATATAAAAGAAGAACAGATGTATTTTTTTTTTTAAATTTGAATTTTTGTTATTTTAAGATTCTAACTTCTTTTTAACTAAGTTTTTTTCTGATACGAGAATACTTGATTTATCTATTTTTTTTTCATTTTTAATTTAAATGATTGTTTTGAATGTCGATAAAATATTTGTTATTAATTTGAATTGTTTTGTTTTAGATCCTAAGTTTTTTATTTATTAGAATTTTTGTTAATAATGTATTTCTAAAAAGTGGGGCATTTTTTTTTTTTTTATACATTTCATAAAAAAATTACTTTTTGCTAGTGAATCTATTATTTAATTTACAATACCAAATAAAATTTAATATTAATACCGATAAAATCAATGAATAAGGTATTTATTTCAATATATATATATATAAATATTTCACAAAAATGAAAAAAAAAAAAAAAAAACAATACTTTTTTTAGTGAATACAAAGTAAGACCAATTTCAATCAAAAACTGGAAATTTGAAAAGCGCCACTTATGATTTTTTAAAAGAACCGAATACAATTATTTGTTTTCGATTCTTTTTGAAAATTTATTGAGATTAAATGAGTCTTGAAAACTATTTTTTTCGTTCAAAAATAAAATTATAAAAAACCAATTTTCAACCCGAAGAAAAATCAGATAAAATTAAGATCTGAAATTAATTTCTTTTATTTATGTAATTCAATACCAAGAAACAAATTGAATGATTTTCTATAATTGATAATGGGTGGTCAATTATTTTAGACATTTACAGCTGTTCCTAGGCTAACTTGAATTTTTTTGGATATCAAATTTAGATGACGATATATATTTTTAAAATGTTCAAAATTGGAATAAGAAAACCCAAATTGATATTTTATTTTCATATATTAGATCATATGAAAAATAATCCTCTGGTATTTTTAAAAAAAAAATAATTTTTTTAAGAGTAAATTTTATGTGTTTTCTCAAGGAATTTTTGAGGTTTATATTCATATTGTGCTTTGAAACTTTATTTTATGAATATCAGTAAAAATTCTTGAATACCGACCCTTTTCTGAAGTGTTTTTTTTTTCAATATGAGTTTTCTTATTCTCATCATTTTGAAGCATTTAAAAATCTATATCAATATCAAAATTTGAATTAAAACATTTTCGAGGCATCTTTGGAAAGTAGGTACATACTTTTTTGAATAAATGGTCTAATAGAGATATTTTTAAATTAATTTGTCCCACTTTTTTTGAAATATCTTAGGCACTTTTTTTGTTATTGGAATTGTTTGTCATTGAAGATTCTATGAATTTATTTTTTTTTATATTTTAAATTTGTTTATTATTCAAATAATTTCAAAATTTACTAAAGTTTATTTAAAATTGTTGTAATTAAGAACTATAATTTTTTTTTTTTTTTTTTTCAGAAATTTAGATTTTTTTATTTGAGATCCTGAATTTATTTTCTTTCGAATTGACTTTATTTTTTATACAGAGTTATTTCAAACGATTGTGTTATCTTATTAAAGTAATTTTTTTTTTTTTTTTTTGGAAACTCCATTTGGAGACACTGATATTTCCTTCTTCTTAATAGAAGATAATATTTTTTGAACTGATTCAAAAAAATGCTGTATTTTGAAATTTTCAAAGATGAAGTAAAATAAATCAAACTTAATAAAACTATAATTCTTCTCTGAACATAACATATAGAGAAATTCTGGTTTTGGGGAAATTAATATTTTACTCTGTTTTTCAATTTCAAGAAGTATTAATTTTTATTAAAAATTGATAATTGTATTAGGAGATAATTTTTATTTGTATTCCAACCCCTAAAGACATTAAAATCTAAATAATTAAACAATTTGGTAAATGAAGTGAAATATGATTTTTAAATGAAACTTTAATAGAACCAAAAAATATAAAGCATAACCTATCATAAGTAGAAACTACAACTGTTGCAAGGCTACCGTTAATTTTTTCCAATATCAGATTTGATGTTGATATAGATTTTTAAAAAGTTCAATAAGAGAATAAGAAAGCCGATATTGGAAATAAATTTTTGATAGGAGTTGATATGAAAAATAAACTCACGTTACAATCGAAAAAAAAATTAATATTTTTGAGAAAAAATTTCATGTCGTTTATCAACGATTTTTTTATGTTTAGAGTCATTTTGGGTTCTAATATTTCATTCTTTGAAAATCATAGAAAAATCTTAAATATAGGATCATTTAGGAAATTTTTTTTTCAATATGAGCTTTCTTATTCTCATAGTCAACCCTTTAGAAATCTATATCAGCATCAAAATTTGATATTGAAAAATTTTCATGGTAGCTTTGGATAAACTGTAATAAACTTTATAGAATAATCCATTATATTATTATCATTCAAATCAACACAAAAAAATTAAAATTCCTTTATTGTCAAAACCATTTTAGTGGTTTTGCAGATCCTCAAAAAATATGTAATTATTTCAACAAATTATCAATAATGATAGATGGATCAAAGAAAAACCCTGAATAAAAGATAATTATTACAAAAACTAAACTTATGACTAACCCTCCATTTTATCTAAAATCATTGGTATTTTCTTTTATTAATAGATCTTATTTTTTCATTTTTAGTAACTGTTGAGAGAAAAATGTTGGACAGAGAAAAATAGTTGGAAATCAATTTTAATTGGTAACATTACTGAAAATGATTTTAAATTTCTATTGTTTGTGAAATAACCAAAGAAAATAACAATAATCTACTTATTAGAATAACGACTAATATAATTCTACTTTTTCAAAACCTTATCTCTTATAATCTAAAACAAGTTTAAAAATTACCATTTTCAGAATTAATAGTAAACTTTACTAAAACTTGGATTTTTGTTAAAATTGCATGATCTACTTTAATTATCAACCATTCAAATAAGTATTCTTCACACACCACACATTAATCAACTTGTAACACATTTAAACCTGGATTTATTTAAAATTCACCTGGTTATCAATAGGAGTTGATTTTCAATTTTACTAATGTACCCAATTAAAAATGGTGTCCAACCATTTTTCGATGTACAAAATTTTTCTCTCAGCAGTAATATTCATTTTACCAATTAACAATAGTATAGAACTTTTTTTCACTTTTTTACTTTTGTTTCAAAAATTTTATGGCATTTGTTAATTTCTCAAGTCTATAATTTTTTTTTTTGAAATTATTAGACAGGAGTATCTCAAAAAAGGTTATTATGAGGGGTGTGTGACTCAAAAAAAACAAAAAATTGAATTATACTCTTTGTCTCTTGTGATCCAAAAGAGCTATTAAATTTCCAAATTTTGTAATTTCAAAATTTTTCCTCATCTTAATCTTAATATTAAGTTGCTGAAGATTTCAACAACTCAACCTTTTTATTCGAACTTGATTTTTTCAAAGTTTTCTCTTGAAAACTCAACAATTTCTGGGATAACACAAATGAAAGGGTGGGGGTTTAGGTTTGGAAAATACTAAAAATCAATGATTAAGATTCTGATTAGGCAAAATTTTCAAATTACAAAATTAGGAAATTTAATAACTCTTAATTATCTCAAAAGAAAAAGGTCTTAATTCCAAAATGTATCGAAACACAAACAACTCTCGTGGGCTTGATATTTAAATTGTCTTCAAAATTGTTTAACAAGAAGATTATTTTAGAGTTTTTAATGTATTAAAAGCATCCTTATTTTCTAAAAGCATTCTGTTTTACTGGCACAGATTCCATTTTACACCCCCTTAAGAAAAGTTGATCGGATTCAATTAATAATTTAGATCAGTTCGACAAAGTTTAAAGACCAAAAAAAAAATTTTTCAAGAAAGTAACAAATACCAAAATCCTAATTTGAAGTTTTTAAAAAGTATTGTGAGCGATGGTAACATGAAGTTTTGAGGAAACAATACTTTTATCCAAAGATGATCCCATAAATTGAAAATAAGAGAAAAACATTATGAACTGAAAATAAGAAAACAAAAGTTGTTTTTTGTGTTTTGTCATTTTTAAAAATTTTTGATCAGTTTTTAAATTACCTACAAAATTACTAGAATAAAAACTTTTGAAAATATATATCAACGCAAACTGTGTTTGTTGACTGACTTTCGAAGAATCTTCCATGCTTGTTTTATTCAAAGATTTTTAACTTTCCAAATATTCAGTAAAAAGTTTAAAAAAAACCAACACCTATCACTTGGTCTTCATTATCTTCCTTACTTTCTAAATTTGACAATTTTAAAGTTTTTTTCAAAATTTAGCTACATTTTTTTATTTATTAGTTTTGTTTTTATCCTTTTATTTTAAACCTAAAAAATTTACTACCTTTCAAATCCAAACAGAACCAATAAAATTACAAGTTTTCTCTTTTTTGAGATGAAAAATATTTTTAAAGAAACAAACCTAGATAATAATACTGAGAAAAATACACATTTTTCCATTACAAAAACCCTAACCGATTTGTTTTCAAAACTTAACTTTTTAAATCCTTTTGCGACAAGCCTTTCAAATTTTGAGTCGTTTGATCTCTCAATCGAACAGGAGGACATAAATGGGGAATGCTTTAGACAATCTGAAAAGTTTACTACCAAATTTATGTAAGTCTCGAACATTTTCTTCTACTGAACAAAAACAAAAAAAAAACTAAAAGAAATCTGTTTTGAGTTGGATTTTCCAACCTCTTCTTACTTACACCTCGCTTCTCGTACCTCGCTTCTTAATTCCAACCTCTCGCCTTTCGCCTCTCGCTACTTTCTCCTTATCCATTTTACATTTTCCATTCCTCATCTTTACATTGCTGTTTATCCATTAAAAATTAAAAAAAAAAAAAACACAAACAAATCCAAACAAACAAAAAAACAAATCCAAACAGGAATAAGTACTCACACGAAGAAGTCTTGAAGATGTTTGAAAAACATCAAATCATTAAACAACTCAAACAAAAAAACATTCACCCAAGACTTCAAATCGAGACGAGCGAAAGATATTCGCACGAATTGTTAATTTCCGAAACGATCGAGTCCAAGCCAGAAAATGCGTTGGTGAGGCTAATTGTCTCACCACAGCCAAAGTTTTTCGGAAAAATCAAGCATAAGACAATCAAGAACTTGGGTGTTGGCGATCAGTTCTTCCGGGAGGAGCTAATGAACAAGATCAAAATCTTGGATATCAAATGGCTGTCGATCCAGAATACGAAAAGCCATTTCACAAAAAATAAACCGCAATACCCAGGACAAAAGTTTCCCGGCCTGGGGCTCTTGAGGAAAATGTATTTCATCATTTTAGAATTCTCGACGAGTGACGGGATCTCAGGGCTGCCAATGCATTTCCATAATGCAATTTTTTCCAAGGGATCAACCTTTGTGAATCCGTGCTTCCAGGGCTGGTTTGAGTCTTTACATGAAGACCTTTCACAGGAAATTGAAGAACACGGCCTAGCGAGAGTCTCATGGGCAATATTCCTGGGCGGGCTCAGAGACAAAGGCCACAATCTCGTCCTTTGGGAACCAGAGGAAATGCTCTTTGGCGTGTCAGAAACCGTCAAAGAATATTTCCACTCCAAAAAATATATCAAATTATACCAACAAAGCAAATATAGCCGTGGGCACTATATAGATTGGAAAGCAGTTGAAAAGGACATACCAACTAAAGCTTTTTAAATTATCGATCCATTTTGAATAATTGTGATTGTTTATTTCAATTTGCAAATAATTATGGATTGTGAATTCCAAAAATTTGGAGATTCTTCGTATAATTATTCAACCTCGTTTCCATTTTTTTGTTGATTTACAATTCTTTATAATGATTTAAAAAAATTATTTTTTCTTTTGTTCATTTAGATTTAATTCCGAGAACCGAAATAACAAGTTGGACGCCAAAGGCAGTATTGATTAAAAGAAAAATCTTAAAACACCCAAAAAAATCCTATTTCAAAAAGATCTTTTCTGTTTTTACTTTGTTTTATTAAAAAAAAAAAAAAAAAAAAAAAAATTTTAAATGTATAATTTTACACATAAATTTAATAAATTGTTTATCAATCAACCAATTTTCACTCTTTTTTTTTAATATGTTAATTTCAAAATTCATGAACACGATAATTATTAAATACTAATACAAATGATTTATAAAAGAAACTTTTGGAATTCCTCACTTTGTAAAAGGGGGACTGTTTTAGAATTTTGTTCAAGTTTTTTATTTTCAAAAATAAGGACTCGACCTTTAAATTTGAAGTGCAGGCTGAAGTGAGAAGATAGGTCCCCTTTTTTTATAAAAAGTCCACACTTTATTAATACAGAAAACATGAAAAAACTTTCTTTAATAAATCAAGTCCTCACTTTTTGAGAACTTTGTTCAAGTTTTCTATTTTCAAAAATAAGAACTCAACCTTTAAATGTGAGGAAGTTGTTGGGGTGAGAAAAAAATCACCCTACTTACAAAAAGTACACAATTTATTCAAAAAGAAACCTTCAAATAATTTTTCATTCTAAGAATCTCAAAAAAAAAAAAAAAAGAAATCAATTTCTTATAATGGATATATACCAAGAATTGAATATTTTTATTTAAGCAACTAGTCTCTATTATTATTTTTTTTTTGACCAATTTCTCAATAAGGATTTACCCTCTAGAAATATGTTTATTATTGAAAATAATTAGGATTTTTCAAATCTAATTAATTGTCAAAAAATTTTCTCAAATCTATTAAATTTAGTTAAAAAAAGTTAATTTTAGATTATTCCCTTAATAAAAAAACTTTTCTTACAAATACAAGGTTTAGTATTGTGATAAAAAATAAAAAACATGGAATGTGTCAAAAAAGATCAATATTTTTTTTGAAAAAAATATAATTTAATTCTTAATATCAGGGAAAAAAATCGAAATAACCCGAATTTTTTAAAGATAATAAGAATTTGAAACTAGGACAAAACATTTTAGGAGGTAATTCATCTAATTTCGATTTTCTTCATTTCAGTTTCGCCAAAATCCTTCAAAAAGACTATCTTTAAAATGAAACATTTTATTGTTAATTAAAATTGCATGGATTTTTTCCGGAAATTCTTTAATAATGAATCATTTTTGATATTTTTTTTTTGATTTTATTACGTCAAATACTACTTGAATTTTAAGAATTAAAATACCAGGAATATCAGTTCTTCAAAATATTAATTAAAGTGGTATTTATGTAAAAAAATAATCACATTTACCAATCTAAAAAACCATCCAATAATATATATTCTTAGATATCTGGAATAATTCTTTTTTATACACAAATTTAATTTTGTAAAACGAAGAATAATTTTGAGTCTTTTATTAAACATAAAATTTAAATTGATTTTTAAATTTATTTATCCAATGAAAAACTTTTTAAAAATCAAAAGTAAAATTTGGCAAATAAAAAAAACCAAAAGAAAAATAATTTTCAAAGAGAGATAATAAAAATAATCTTCAAAACTCATAATGAAAAAAAAATATAACTGTACATATCTTTAAATATTAAGTTGTTTTGGAATAATTCAAAGATGAGATGAATTATTACTGAAGGAAGAAAAACTGAAAATTCAAAATGAGAGAATAACTTTGTTTGGAATTAAAAAAAAAATTCCTATTGGATTGAAGAACTCAATAAAGAGAAGAAACTCCCCAAAACATTCGTATCTCAACAAAAATAACAAAATGTTTCGAATAATAATAAAATCGAATCCTAAAATTTTAATTGGGGTTAAATCATTGACCAAAAAAAAACAAAAATAAAGTGAAATTATTATCTCATATATTTTTTATAAAAATCTTGATAATTATTGAAATTATTTTCGAAAATTCAGATAGATACCAAACAGTTTTTCAGAAAAATTTCTCGTTCTTTTTTTTATTTTTTTTTTTTTTTTCATTTATCTTGATTTATTATATTTACTGAATAAAAAAAACCGTATATATTATCTAAAAAATGAAGATTTTTTATTTCTACTTCTATTTTCCAATTAATAAATAAAAAAAATTAATTTAAGTTCGTAAATATTGTTTCTGTAAAATAGTATAAAAATTATTTGTTTAACAAAATATGTAAAAAATGATATTTTAAACAGATTTAAGTAAGTGATCTTTGTGAATTTGAGTATAATATCTTTACTGTTCTTTTCCAATTAATTAATAAATTTTTTTTTTCAAATCCGAAACTATTTAATAGTTTATTATTTCAAAAAAAAACAAAAAAGAACTAAAGATCTAGACAAAATCAATTAGAAATAATATTTTTAGAAATTAAAAGAGGTTTCATTATTGATATGTGATACGAAATTTTAAATTTTTGATATTTGATTATAATAGTTAAATCGTTTTTTTTTTATGCCATATTCACCAATATTGAAAGTACAGTTTGTTAAATAATCCTTGTTAACTTCAATAAATAGTTTTTATCAAAGTTTTATTGTAGTTTTGAAATTTTTCGTTTTTTAATTGTTGTTTTGAAAATTGTCCAATAGTGTTTTTCGTGTTTAATTGTTATTGGAATTAAAAGTTTCCAAGACTGTGTTTATTTTTCAAGATAAGCATAGTTTAACAATAATACTTGGCATTCAACAAAATATAATAAAAAAAAAATTCAAAAGATAGTTGAAATATTATTTTTTATAATTGAATAAAAAAGGGAAAGATCTTGATGTAACCAATGAGAATTGATAATTTTACAGATCTAATTTGCTCTCATTATTACATAATTTTATATTCAACTGTTTGACCAATGTACTTGTAGCTTTTATATGGTATAAAATTTCAACTGAATAACTTATTTTTCAATTCTGGAATATTTCTTCATTTAGTATTATTGGTTCGCCGAATATATATCACAAATTTGAACCAAATAATGAAATAAATAAAGTTCAATAATTACATGAGATGATTATAAATTTAAGGGATAAATGGAAAATTGAAAATAAAGTGAAATTTTTTTCTCATATATTTTTTATAAAAATCTTGATAATTTCAGAAATTATTTTTGAAAATTCAGACAGATACAAAACAGTTTTTCAGAAAAATCTTGGTCGTTTTTTATTTTTATTTTTTTTTTTTTCAGATCAAACTAAAAGATTTGGGGTTTGTGAATTTTGGTGACTAGGTTGTTTAAATTTGATTGTGTTAGTTATTAAACAGTCCAAGTGTGGTTGGAAGGTTATGGAATGATGATTTGTTAAAATACACGATTGTAAATACTTTTTAATTTAGAAAATACAGTTGCACTGAAGCGTAATATTAAGCAATAATCGAATAAATTTTAAAAATAACAATTCAAAACAAAAAAAGACTCTTTTTTTTTAATAATAACAAATAATCCTTTACGAATACTAATAGAAACAATTTTCCAAAACACAAATTAAAAATTCAAGACGGGTTAATTAACAGACTGGTTTAATTTTTTATTGATCCAACTGAAATATCTTGATAAAATCGATTAGAAATAATTTTTTTTAAGATTTCATTTTCCAGTTCCTTATATTTTTTGTGATTGAAAAACTTAATTAATGTAATGTATACTGGCTGTAATCTGGTATTTACAGTATTTGTAATTCTTTGCTTTAATCAAAATATACTAAATAATATTAAGATTTTCCTAAGTACGCTAAAAATGTAAATAATCTTATTAGGTCCCAACTATATGATCAATTGGAATGAAATATAAATTTTTTTATTTCTATTTTTTTCATATTTTTGCAAAAATTAGAAAAAATTTTTACTTTACAATATTTTATAATTTTTCTTCCATTTTTCACAGAAATTAAAATGTTGTTTGTTTGCTTCTTTTGAATATTGGACTTATTTTTTTTTTTACACAGAGTGTCTAAATGAAATTTAGATTTCTGAATTATAAAAGATAAATATCTAAAAATTTGCCTCATATAAATTTTAGCCATCAGATTCTTTATACATTCTAACACTATTTTTTTAATCCAATAATCTAAAATACCTTTTAGAGAAGATCCAAAACTTGAATAAGTTGAAGAGATCCTAATTAATACTTTTTTGAAAAGAAAATTCTCCCATTTTTAATTGAATTTTTGACACTTGATAAACCCAACTATCCACTTCTAGTTAACAAAAGTAAATATGAATGTTTTCTTAAAAATATTAATTTTTGGATGTAATTATATTTATTATTCTGTTTCGGTGTTTTATTACACTGATCTTGAATGAGTTTTGCCAAGTATTCTTTAAGTGGAAATTACTGAAAAATTCACATTAATATTGAAAATTTGTCCTTCAATTTCAATTTTTGAAAATCTTAAACTCTATGGTTAAAAAAGTTTTTAACAGAGAATATTTCGAAGATCAAACTAATTTTCCAATATTTCATCTCACTTACAATAATAATAAGATTTCAACAAAAGATTTTTGGTCAAAAATTATCAATGAAAAATTGAAGAAAATTTGGAAATATTTTAATGAATTGATCAGAAATTTGTAATTTTTATTAAAATGGAAAACAAATTTTTCTATAGTTTCTTATTTGAAGTGACAAAATACAAACAACAAGTTACTTATTAGGTCTTGTAAACAATTGTCAATACAAAATAATGTACTTACAAATTCTTGAGGAAAAAAGTTTTCATTCTTTTAGGATTAACAAATAAAATTACTATAAGACATTTTAATTGAAGATCTCTTTGTGACTGTGTTCTTTCTTTTATTTTCTGTTTTGAAATGTTTTTGATGCACGGGTATTTTTATAGAGGTACCTTTGAAGATATTTAAACATGAAATGAGATTATATTGATTTTTTTATTTTTAAATGTTTTACACAAATTATTTCGACAATTCCGTCAAAATACGGAAAAAAAAGAGAACTCTAAAATATCACCAAAAGGAGATCTCAATTCCATATTTGCAGCTCTTGAAAAATTTGTCCAACTTCAAAATGATAAATTTCGAAAAATATAATATTCTTGGGAAAAGGTTTTTCGAGTAAAACAAAAGTTACTTTTTGAAAAAAATTATTTTTTTCCTAAAAATTAGGTTTTCCTAAAAAAATTCTTGACCCCATGCTGTTTGAATAAGTTTTCTGGAACCCTCAAATTGAAAAAAATCAATCAATTCTTTGATTTCTCGTCTCTATTAATTTTTTTAAATATTGCAAATCCGATCTAATAACAAATACTTGTTGCTAAATTAAATTTGTAAGCATCAAAAACTAGTTGAATTTTTCGGACTTTTACAAAAAATTCAAAAAATGGAAAGTAAACCAACCAACTTTGGGAGGTTTGAAAAGGAATTACGTCAAAAAATTGAATAATAAGCACTTAGGAAAGAAAAATTCTAAATTTTTAACTTGATGGAAATATTTTTTCGAATCGAATCATGATAATGGATAAATTAAAACCAATTGATAGAAAAGAAAATAACAGGCCAATTCACTTTGGTTGGAATGAGACTGAAAGAGTATTTGTTGACAAAAAAATCTCAAAAATAAAAGAGAACAGTTCGAAAATCTCAGAAAGTGATTATTAAAGAACGAACAAAGGTTGTATGAATTTTGTCAAAAAATTTTTTAGATATGGCCAATGGAAAAACTTTTCGAAAAAAGAATTTGGAACTTTTCTATTTTCTATTTAAGAAGACTCCTTCCTTCTTCCTGATTTTGAGAATATAGTGGACAAAGCTGTCTGGTTGAGTTTAATTTTTATTGTTTTCTTCTTATTTAACAAAAATTTATAGGTAAAAATAATAATTTTCCTCAAGTTCTTACTGCTGAAATCCATCAAACAAAGATCAAAAACAGTCAAAGGCTCGTTTAATTTTAAAAAGTGTTTTGAAAGTAAACAGTTAAATAAAAAAAAAAAAAATAAAGTGAAATTTTTTTTTCCTTTTCCAAAATATTCTAAAAACCAACCGTAAAAAAATTTAATTTTATTCCAATCTATCAATCAAGAATAGACTAATTTGAGTTTTTCAGATGAAAATAACCGTTTTTACGATTATAAATACCGCCCCCCCCCAAGTTCTACCTACAGCTCGGTCTCTAGAAAATTCAGAAATCATTATTTCCAAAACTTTTTTTTTAGTTTCAAACTTGTTTGCTTCAAAAACTGAAAAACTTTTTTGTTCGAAATTTTATTTAAAATTGGTGTAATAGGAAAGTTATTAAAAGTCCAAAAATTGAATAAACACTGCAATTACTCAAACAAAAGTTTCTCCTTTCGAACGAAGAATAAATGTAACATATTTCTTTGGTAAAAAACTTGGTTGTAAAAAATTGAAATGACGAATCAAGTAAATTTGTGAAATATGATACTTGTGTAGACAATAGATTGTTTTTTGAAGATCTTAAAAAGTTTAAAAATGATATTTTATTTACAAATTTTTCATTTGTAATAATCTAAAAATAAAATCACAAAATAGTTTCCAAAACAACTCAAGCAACAAACAAATCTTGAACTAACAATCAATTTAAAATACTACAAAAAAATTTGCAAAAGTTGGTATTTTTAGAGTGTGAATCATAAAAACTTTATTTACAACATTCTTTTAAGGGAATTGTAAAAAGTTAGAAAAAGATAATTTCCTTATTTTAAAACGAACAATCTTACCCAAAAATTTAGAAATTTTTCATTTTTCCAACAAACAAAATGGTTTGAGAGTATACCTAGGTTGCTATCAAACAATTCTCAAACTTGGAGTTGATCAAAAATTTTAATGAGAATATTTTTTCCAAAAAATAAAGAAAACAGATTTTGCTTTCCATAGAATTACACTCTGTATAGTTTAGTGAAGTTCTATTGTTACTGAGTGTTCAAACTCAATTTTCTAAAAAGTGAAAAAAAATAACACAAAAATTCTGATTAAAAATTAACCAAGATCCAAACGGAAAGAGAGCGTACTGTTTCTTCAAAAATCAATAAAAAAATAAAAAAATCCTAAAGTTGGCGAAACAAAATAAAAAAAAAAAAAACCATTTTTGTTCCATTTATTTTTTTCACACCGTTTTAAATTTTTGTTTTTAATTGAAAAGACAACTATCTTTTTTTTACCAAACAAAATCTATTTGTGTTTTTTTTATTTTTCAAAAACTTGCCCAATTCAGAACTTTTTTTTTTTTTTCATAATTTAAGAACATTCAAAAATTAAGAACAAATTGCTTATGGATTTATTTCGAAAAATCATTTTAGTTGGAGACCACGGTGTTGGCAAAAGCAGTCTTAAGGTACGACTGGACACGAATTTGCTTTTTGATCTTGGTCACGAGGTTGAAAAGACATCATTACAACTGGAACAAATGGATGATCAAGACTTTTTTTTGGGCATTTTGGAGTTGCTTCGAGAGGAGTCACTTGAAGTGATCGTGAACAAGTACTATGCAAGCAATGAATACTTTCTGTTTATGTATTCTGTGGACTCGCCTGACTCGTTTCTCAAAATGCTTGAATTGTACAACCACATCTCGAAATTGAAAAAGGGAAGAAATTTCAAAATGGTCTTGATGGCAAACAAGACGGATCTTTGTAAGAAAAACGAGAGGAAGGTGTCCAAAAAGAAGGGCCAGTGTCTCGCAAGGAAGTTGAAGTGCCCCTATTACGAGATCTCTGTGAAGACTGGCGCTGGCGTTGACAGTTCGTTTGTTGACATGATCCACCATTTCATCATCAGCAAGAAGAAACAGAGGCACCAAGACATTGTGGAGGACTTCAAAAATCTGTTCCATCGACAGGAGCTTACGGACTGCTGCTTTGAGACCAAGTCAGGGGAGAAAATCAGGGCGCACAAGCTTATTTTGGAATCGAGGCTTGCGCCATGCAAAATTAAAACCATTCAGGAGCTTTTGCTGACGGCCACACACGAGAGCGCGATGGCCTTTTTAGAATGGGCCTACACCGGGTACACACACCCTTCCAAGAACGCCTTAATTACGTCGATGTGCGAGAAAATCTCTGTACAATTTAAAAGCCTCTCTGGTGTGACTTCCGTCCTCAAGAACCTCAGAAATTTATACAGGCACGATTCTTCAAAAGATTTCACCCTCAGGGTCAAAAAGAAATCAATCAAGGTCCACAAACTCATCCTCGTTGCACGATCAGAACTCTTTCGGGGCTTTTTCTTATCCATGGACAAATCAACGAAAAGCGTCAAAGACCATTCGAAAAATTCCATAGAGACAATGAAATCTTTAATTAGATTTTTTTATACTAACAGGCTAGATGGAAACAAGACGAAGCATTTTATGAACGAAATTGAAAATTCTATTGAATATTTCCAATTGAATCTGAAGTCGTCCCTTTCATCACAATTACCAACCCTGAAGCAAAATAAAAGGTGTCAAATTATGTAAGAGCAAGCACCTAAAAATCATTTCACGATATATTTGTTTTAATAAAGTATTATTACTTTATTATACCCATATTATTAACATATTATTAACATATTATTCTCGTATTAGTATCATATTATCATCATATTTTTATCATGTTAATGTGAATTAGTATAAGATTTGCAAAATATTTTTTTTATTATAATTTGTTTTTATTTAATTTTCTCTAATGAATAAAATGAAAATTTTAAATTTGTTTTTTATTTTTTATTTTTTTGTTATTCTATTTCTAAGGATTATCGTTGTGGAAATGGTAAAAAAGATTATGTTATGTATGTGGTTAGTATACTTTATTTTGAGTAATAGTCCTTTGATCTGAAATTTACTTTATGATTTTCCATGCTTGCTTGAAAAAGGAATTTTTTAAACAAAATCAGCTTTTGAATTTGGAAAGGAAAAGTGCCATTGATTGATCGGAATTTTAATCAAAGATAAAGAAATGGGTGGATTTCTTTTGTGATTTGTTTTTTCAGCTTGTATTTAACAAAATTTTTAAATAAAATCCCCAAAATTTCCAAAAATCTTTCCTAAAATCTAGTAGACACGAAAAGAATCATTAGATTCTTTTTTTTTTTTTTAGTAGTTGATTCACAAATAAGAATAAAGTTCTTTAAAACTCTTAAAATAAAAAAGGTAAAATTAAAAAAAAATTGTCTTGGCGATCATTGAATTTTTGCACTTTTTTAACTTATCAAAATAAGCTCAACCTTTAATTTTTTCAATTTCATCATGAAAATTCCAATAAATTGCCAAATTATTTTTAAGTGAAATTCTTTTTTTGTTAATTACACATCACCATCATGATAAAAAAATTTTCCAAATAAAATACCAAATATTTACTAATTTTTTACTTTTTGATAACTTCAATTATATTAAAAATTATTTGTTAATAAAAGATTTGGAATCAAAGTTATTTTTCAAGATATTTTGTAATTAAAGTTGGAAAATCCAATTTTACAGGTTTTATTATGATTTTTTTCAAATTGATAGTAAAAAATTTGAAAATTTATTTTAAATTCACAATTAAAATTCCAATAATTATATTTTAAAAGTATTTTAAATATGATAAATATCTTTCAAAGCAAACAATTATTTCTTGATTTAGTTCTTTAAATAATTATCTTAGATTTTATTTTTTTTAAATTATTATCTACATATATGTTGAATTTAATTATCTTTTTGTTATCAATTAAATATACCCAATCCATAGAATAATCGAATATGTAAAAATCTCTTGTAGAATTGATTTTTCAACCCATTCAAAAAATATGAAGAACTTTTTTAAAATTATTATCGACTTTTTTGAAATTGAATTTTAAGTGGGTTTTTATCTTTCCAAAAATTCGTTCTAATTTTTTTGATTTTATATTCATTTTTTGTTGATATTGAAAAATTTTTTATGTTAAAGGTATTTTTTTTAAATTACAAAATTTGCAACTTTGAAATTTCAGATTTGTGTGAAGTTAATTCCTAAAAAATGCAACCCCCCTATATTGAATGCATTTTTATGAAATTAGTAGTATTAAAACCCAAATCGAATAATATATCAATATTATCGTTGATTTTTTTTACAAAAAAATACTTTAGCCCCAAAACAAACTTTTCAACAATTTTCAAAATATTCCAGGTTTTTGTAAATGTAAATGTACTAAATTTTAAAATAATACCAAATATAACAAGTAAATTGATAAAATACTCAATAATATTATTATTATGAATAAAATCCTTTCCAAATAAAACGAAAAAGAAAATTTCAAGAATTATTCATAATTCATTCAAATTAATTATAGTATCATTCTAAAATATAAGAAACTCTTTAATATATATAAAAAAAAAAACACAACTGAATATTTAAAAACCACGAAAACAAAACAATAAAAATCAAAATTCAATATTATAAAAATTGATGTACCCTTTTATTTGGAATGAGAAATCCTGTTTTGTAAATTGTTGGTAAAAAAACATAAAATCAATAAATACAGTTGAATAAGGTAAATGGGGAAAATATCTTTAAAGAAAAAAAATTTGACATGTAAAGAGTTATAAATAAAATTTAAAAGTCCCAATTTTCAATATAAAGTCAGATTTCATCTGGTTATTTTGTTGGAATTGTATTTTTTTTTTTTTTTTTTTTTTCTTTATTTACTTTATTTTCTTGGTTTCATACATCAATCCAATGATTTTCTTTCAAAATTCGTATATCTAGTTCATTTGAAAATCAAAATTAAACTGTTTCCCTTTATAATAAAGACAGATTATTTCCCAATTGTTTTTTCCTTATCTTGTTTTTTCATTTTCCAACTGTTCAATATCCATAACAAAAAATACAAAAAATAAAAAAATGAATGATTAAAATGCATTTCAACGTTAATTAATTATCTAATTAACAATCAAATTCAATATTATTGATGATCTAAGAAGTGTGCCCTTACGTTTGAAAAAGAGTTTATTTTTATTGTTTTTTTTTACTTTTGGTGTTGAAAATGCTTTTTATTTATATTTATTAAAAGGATATGCAGAATTTTAACTCTGTTAAAATAAAACCACACCATCATATATCAAATACCCTTTCCTAATATAATCTTTGGCTTCTATACACAAACGAAAAAGTATATTATAAACGATTTATTATATTAAAAATTAAAAATTTAAGAATTATTCCCATTTTCTACACATTTTTTTTTTTTTTTTTTTTTTGGGTTTTAATGACAATTTCTTTACCAATTCTCTTTATTTAATAAATAAAAAAAAATGTAGAAAATAATACACGCCCACGAATGCGATATATATATATATATTTAAACTAAATTCCAAAAATTTGGATACAAGTTTAAACTGTGAAAAAATAACAATACTACACTTTAAATTCAATTTGTAAATAATTTCAATTTTACAAACAATTTTCATTTTTTGTCTTTTTTGTTTTGTTTTCATTTCCTTTTTTCCAATTACCTAATCTGTTTTGGTAGATCTGTAATATTTTTACCAATGATTAATAGAAGCTTATAGTTAAGTTTATTAAATTGAAAAATCACATATAATTAATTGATGATATCTTATCATTTGATCGATCAACAATTGTTGGTGAAAATTCAACAAATTTACCAATACATTTTTTGTTCAGCTGGTTTCATTATTTTGAACACATCAATTCTTATTTTTTTTTCGTTTTATCTTTTTGTCTTTTAATAATATAAAAATGATAACTTATTTAAATATTAATATTCTATGACTTTGATGTGATTTTATATTACGTTTGGAACAATACAATAAATTGAGTTTTTTTTTTTACCTATTTTTGATTTTTGCTGTGTACAAATTTTTGGAATGGGGTTTATTTATCTACCCCCTTTTGAATATAAATGTACACAATTCTTACCATTTCATTTGATTTCTAATAAAGAAATTGTAACAATGGAATAATAAAAAAAAATAAAAGGAAATTTAAAAAGAAAAATATGAAAAAGAAAATGCTGAATGTATCAAAAAAGATTTATTATTTTTTTTTATGTTTTTCTAGATTTTCAAAACAATAAACATTTAAAAAATATATTAAAATTACAAAATTTAACCTATGGATTTGATTTTTAAAAATATTGTTTCACAAAAGTTATAAAAAAAAAAAAAAAAATGATGTAGAAAGTTACCTATCTAACTTTTCGTTTTATCTTCGTGATCATAATAATTTATCATTTTTTTTTTTTTTTTTGAAAAAAAATTGCCTTTGGTTAATAATTTATTTTTGTAAAATTATTTCTTTTTGAGTATTTTGTTGATCTGCAATGTAAATCGATTGCTTGTTTCAATGGGTATTTGTAATCTAGAGTTTAACAAAAAAAACAAAATTAAAAAACAAAAAACAAATTATTTTAAAAAATATCCAAAGGTTTGCTTAATTGATATGCCTGGTTGTTCCAAGGAAAAAATTAATTTAATAACTGGTGTTGCACTTTATTTATAAAAATCTTATTTGTATCAATGGCAATTTCTTGTTTCTTTATTTGGTTGGATAAGCGGTAAAGCTTTTCCTTTGAAGAATCCTGTTTTGCCTGTATTAAGGAATCAAGCAGATTGGAAACAGATTCAAGATTTGAAATATGCTTGTCATAAAGTGTGCTAAGGCTTTGGGATTTTGATTCTGATTTCTCAAGGAACTCATCAACATTGATCCGGTTGAGTTCCGTGCTCGATTCGATGGGGAACTGCCTTGAAACGGATCTCAGTTGGATGTTTCTTCTAGTGGAAATAAGCAATTGGTTATAATTTCTTGAAAGAAAACGATACTTGTTTTTTAATTGGTTGAGCCTATTATTTAACAGGACAGTTTTTGTTTGCTCTTTTTGAATTTCTTCAAGATCAGTGCAATTTGAAATATTTTGTTTCTTTTTCAAATCAAGCAATAGCCCCATCAATTTTAATTCCGAATCATTTTTTTGCAAGGAAAGATTGTGAATTGATTTTTGTTTTTGATTATATTCCTCTCTTAAATATTTGTTTTCCTTCAATAACAAGCCGTTTCTTGATTTGTTTTCAGTCCTTACATCATTCTTGGCTGTGTGGTTAGCGACCCTTGGGCTATTTTGTGCAGATTGCGCCTTTTCTAAAATATTCATATAGGATGATTTTGAACTTAATTCATTTTTCATCGATTGCTTAGATTGGCTGGCTTTCCCAGCGCTTTTGCTCAATTTCTGAAAAAAGGGGGATTTATTTAATGAAGTTGATTTTTCAATAGAACCCGAATGATTCTTATCAGTTCTAAATTCATATGAATTTTGGAAATCAGAATGTGAAAGTATTTGATTGAGCTTTGTATGCTTGGGCTTTTTCTTTCTTTTATGATGCTTTTGCTTATGCCTTTTTTTCTTTTTCTTTTTCTTTTTCTTACTCTTACTCTTGCTCTTTCTCTTCTTCTTCGTCCTCTTCCTTCGCCTATTCCTCCCCTTGAGATATTTACGAATCTTAACATTGTTGTCACTTAATTTTGAATTTTCGTGGAGGATTATGATCTTTGGTTTACATTTCCGTTGTTCATAGCTGTGTTCAATTTCTTTCTTTTTCAAATTCTCATTCCATGATTTCCCTGCAGGCTCAGTATCGGCACCATTGTCAGTGCCAGATCCAGCATCGTTGTCAGTGCCCGTATTGACAGTCGAATAATTAAAACTGCCTTCGGTCAAAAGGCTTTCAAAACTAAAGTTTTCTGAGTCAGACTCTTCATCCATTGTGTCGTAAATGTCAGAGTTGATCAAAAAACTTGAACTAAAATTACTTTTTAACAAATATTTGTCCTCATCATTTTCCTCATCAGAAGTTGAATCATCAGAGTTATTGGATCCACCACTGAGGTTTCCATTTTCATAGTCTTGAACCTCTTCGTCTTTGTCTTTCTCAATACCCTTAATTGAGTTTGTGAGTATTTTTTCTAAAATTATTTTGTTGAAATCTTTTTCAAATTGTTCTTTATTTGCAATGCTGGGAAAAAAAATAGATCTCTTTAGATTTACATTTTCAATTATAAGACCGCCTTGAAACGTTGCGATCTCATTGATTAAGGTGTCGTTTGTTATTTCTATTCTTTCAAATATTTTTGACAAAGGATTATTTGATTCACAAATGACTAAAAAATCGTTAGTTAACCTAAAATGGCGGATTTGGAATTCTTTTTGATTTTGGTTTTGTCCTTTGTTTGGTATTTGTAAATTTTTTTGTTGGTTTTGTTTTTGATTATTATTTTTATTTTTGTTATCTTTTTGTTCTTTTTCTTTTTCTTTTTCTTTTTCTTGTTCTTGTTCTTGCTCTTGCTCTTGCTCTTGCTCTTGTTCTTGTTCTTGTGTTTGTTTTTTTGATTTGTTATTTTCCCAAACTAAAAAATAACCTACTAGTATTGTGCTTGATCCGTAGGTTTCATATTTTAAATTCTGATCCTTGTTATCAAATTTTTTGATTATAAACTCAAATTTGTTCTTCTCAATGCAAGAAATCCAATTTTTTTCAGTTTTGCCAGCCAGACACGCAAAAGATAATAATTCTTTGTTGTTGCTCTGAAGACCATATTTTCTATATTTTTGATAGGTGCCTTTAAATTGGATTTTGACAATTGGTGTAATGTTTACTTTAAAAAGATCACAAGACAGTATTCCCTCAGAAAGATGAAATTGTGAAGACTTGACTTTCCCTTCATGAAAGTAAACTAGCATGCCATTGTGTTGAACAAGCTTTGTTTTGTTCATCAAATTTTTTGGTGTATTTGTGTTTTAGGTTATTTGTTTTGTTTAGGTTTTATAACCATAAAAAAAAATTACAAAAAGTAAAAAATGAAATGAAGAATTTAACTTTATTTTTTATTCTTCTTTCTAAATGTTTGGAAAAAATGAAGTTACCATTTAATAACTAGGACAAAAAATTACATGTTTTTTTGTTTCTGGAAATTAAATTTTGCCCATATTATGGTGAGAAATTAGAAGATTTAAAGTTGCTGAATTTTGAAAAATTCCAAAATTTAAAAAAATTGTTATTTGAAAATCCTTGCAAAGAACACAAAATAGATCCTTCAATTTCACTTGTAGAACAATAAATTATGAACCTTACAAAGAATTGAAAACATTTTTTCTTAAAGTATGTTTTTGTTTTTCTAATGAGTTCAATACCAGAAATTCCATTTCTAAAGTATTAATTTTTACACTTTTTTTATACAATGGTTGCCATTTACCTTGTTTTTAAAATCAGTTTAGACCAACAAAAATTTGATAAAAAAGAACAATAAGGAAGCTGAATTCGATCTCTCAAATTTTCCATTCTGAATTAATTTTTGAAGATCTTTTGGGTTTTTTTCTTTGAATATTTGTAAAATAATTTTGAACTTTAATTAAAAAAGTTTTCCCCTATTAATTGGAAAATATGAGTAAGAGTGATAATTTCCAGTTGTTGTACAATGGTCAGCAAAGTTGTATGTTTATATGGTGTATTTAGTAACATTGTATTTAATTTAAAAAAGAAAGGAAGATGATGGAATAGAAACCCAAATGGAAAATCAGAAATACTTTTGTCCAAATAGAACAAAACAAAGATCTTCAGAGGTTGATAAAAGGGAATTTGTGGTCATTTAAAATCCCAAATACATTAAAAAAAGATCTCTCTCCTTTTCCAACAGGAAAAGTATCACCTCTACTGAAAAAACCACGATTTTAACATATTAACTCGAAAAATTCTAAACATCATTTTTTATACAAATGTACTTTGATTTGATTTTATATTTTCAAAAAATTTGAGAAATAAGATTAAAAAAGATTAATACTTTTAATGTTTGGGTTATTATGTATTGACTGATATAATTTTGGTTGGGTTATTAATTCTTATTTGGAAATAATCTAATTAAAAAGTATATCTTTTCAAATTTATTTTGAATTTTACATGGTTTAAAAAACTTTTTCTTGGGGAATTTCTAATTTGGAATTGAATGGTTTTTTTCTATATTTTTTTTTGTTGAACAAAAAGAAAAAAATGATTTGATCTGTTCTTTGAAAAATAGGAAAATAGATAAATATTATATTATTCTAGTTAAAAATAATTATTGGATTTTTCTTGAAATTAAGTTATTTTTAATACCAGTGATATTGTAAAACTAATTGTAATTTTATTTTTAGTGTCTATTTTTAAACACTTACTTTGACCATAAATAATTTGATTTCTTACTTCTTAAATGAAAATAATTTTTTTGAAATAATATGTAAATATTTTTTAATTTTAACTTTTACTTAACGCAAATAAATGTTTCAAACTTTTAAGGACAATGATATCTTTAAAAGTTTGGGATTGTAGTAATAGGATTTTTACTTTTTTTTCAATTTCAAGTGTGGGAATTTTTTTTTAATTTGCCATTAAATTTACAAACATATTTTTCATGTTACTAGTCAATTAAGAGTAGATACTACAAATGAATCAAGAACATTGTCTACAAATTCTGTTTTTGTTTATTGAAAAGTTAAATACGATATTATTCAGCAGAGAAAAATAATCATTTTTCTATTCAAAAAGATCTTGTTTTGTATTTTTTTAATTTTCCTAATACTTTAAAACCTCCTTTATCAAGTCTTTAACAATGTTTCTACGAAAATATTTTTCCAATTTGTTTTTCATTTCTTCAATTATCCTTTATTTTTGGGATCTAAATCAAAAAAAAAAAAAAAATACAAAAAATAACATATCAACAAATAGAAGTTTAATGGCTTGTTTTGTGGAATAATTTTTTAAAATATCTCTGATACGATACATTGATTTTATTATATAAATTAAAAAAAAAATTTTTTTTATTAATTCTTATAGCTTGTTGACTCAGTAGATTGAGTCTAAAATTAGTCAAACTTTTAAACCTTGATAAAAAAAAAAAAAAAAAAAAAATAGAATTTTTATCTAGATCAATGGAAATTTGATTTCAGAAATCATTAAAAAATGAATTTATAGGATTTTAACACAATATTACTCACTCTTATTGAGTATTTAAAGATATAATTAAAAAATTAAAAAAGAATTTGTATTTTAGATTATTATATGCGTGGAATTTGGATTTGTAATTTTAAGTCGGTTTTCACAGTATTAAAATTAATGAAAAGTCTTCAAACCTTTGTTGATTTATTGTATTTTATCTTTCTTTATTGTTTCGTTTTTGGTTTCAAAAGATTATAAAAAAAAACTATAAAAACCATTTTATTGGACCAGAGAAGTTTTTCAATTGAAGGTAGTATCATGAAATATATTTTTTTTCAAACATTTTGATCAATTACATTTCCTCTTTAATCATTTATGTCTATCTTGGTGAAAAAAGATCAGTGGGGAAATACATATTGAAGTACAAGAATTAAAAGAAAAAGAAAGGTAAATAAAAAATGCCCTCTCAATTTAAAAATAAATAATCAGAAAAGAAAACGGATTGCAAATATTCACATAATTTTATAAGTTTTGAATTTTTCATCTAATGAAAGAATTACAAGAAATGAATTTCAAAAATTTTGAAATGAAAAAAAAAAACAACTCATAAAAAATATATAATAAAAGAAGAAGAATAAGAATAAAGAATGAATAAAATATGAATGATAAACATATAAAAAGGGATATTTATTGTAATAATGAAGGGGTTCCACTTTATTGGTCATTTTTAAGGATTCTTTTGGAAAAAAAAAAAAATATTATTTTATTATATTTTATTTTGTTAATCAAGGATAAAAGTGTTCCAATGAATATAACTCTTATAATTTAATTTAACTCTTAAAAATTAGCATATTCTAATCTTCTCAAGGTGATATTTAAATTTTTCATCTTTTGAAAATAATAATTAATCTATTTTTTTTATTTTGATTCAAATTATTCTGTTTTTTTGTCCTTTGATACTATTGACCCAATAAAATTAAATAATTTAGTCTATAAGATAATCTTACTATTCATTACTCTTTTATTTCTTACGGTGTTGATAACAGAACCAAATAATAATAATAATAATCAATATTCTAAAAAATAATTAATTTTAATCTTTGGAAAACAGATCTTTGAATCGTGAACAAAAATGTAATGATAGTATTATCAATGTATTAGAAAATTTTATTATGTACCAATCCCATGATTGTGATTATGTTATTATAAACTTAATTTTTTTGACAAGAAACCACCGCCCTTTTTTTGTTTGTACAAAAAGACACATAATTAATTGCAAATTACAATAATTGTTAGTTCCACTTTTAAAAAATAAACTTTCAACAAAAATTTAGAGACATAAAAGAATTTAAATTAAGGCACATTATTCAAATTCTAGTAAAATATTTTGGGTAAAAAAAATTCCAAAAAATCTTGTTTTTTCAGGTTTTTTTTGTACCCTAAATTTCATTGGAAGTTTGTTTATTAAAAGTGGAACTGACTTTATATTAAAAAAAATATAAAAATTGATAATTGTGGTATATATATATATGTACGTAAACCAAAAAAAATCAAATGTACTAATAATTTATCTTTTTAAAGAACAAAATTTCCCTAAAGCATTATACAGAATAGAAATATTTAACATAATCAATACCTAAATAAAAGATATAGAAACTTGGATTAACAAAAAAAAAAAATGAAAATCATAATTAAAATACAAAATGACACACTGAAAGACCGAATCAAACATAAAAAAGAAAGAAAAAAACACAAGAAGTACATTTTCCAAAGGGGGTGGGTTAAATTTCATTTAAAAACTTGGGCATCTCTATTGGGGAACTAAGATAGAACCTAAAAATAAACAGAGTATTGAACATCTAGCGGGTTATTAAAGAGAATATATTAAAAAAAAAAAAGAATCCAGGAGATTCAAGTGAAATCCATAAACATCAAATTCAAATCACCGTAACAAATTGAAAAATGGAAGTAATATAAAAAACTCAAAATTGGACAACTTCAAGACAGCTTCAAGAAAATAAGGCCATACCTATAAACTAGAAATCTTCGGCAACTGTATTTGAACTGAAATAATCCTTTATGGATACTATAATTACCAATATGGAGATACAAAAAAAGTGCAAAATTCCCAAATATGTGGATTATCCAAAATAAACATTTATGATGTAGAAAATTAGATATCTAGAAATATCAAAAAACAAAAAAAAAACAAAAAACAAAAAAAAACAGTAGACTACGGAAAAAATAACCTCAAAAATATTAAAAACTTATGACTTCAATAGACTAGTCAAAGTTTTGTATATGAATTACTAAATAAAAATAAAAATAAACTAAATTTCATAATAAATGGTCCATCTTAAATTTGAATTTTGAATTGCTTTTGTATCGTTTTGAAGTTTTTCCTCTCACAATGAAAAGTTTGCAAATAAATCATTTTTTCTTTTTTTTATTTTTTCAACACTTTTTTGATAAAATGGAAAATGAAAATCAAAAATTGGAAAGAAGTAACATGAGAATTAATGAAAAAATTGGTTTCAAATTTGAACAAGAGATTAGATTTAGTTATTTAAATGGAAGAAGAATTGACAAATCGGTTTTATTAATTTTTTAAATTTTCTATTTTTTATTTAATGCTTCTTTAAAAATCAATGTCCCTATTTTTTTAACGGTTTTTTTTATTTTTTTTTTCTTTTATTTTTAGACAAAAAATAAATATCTCTTGAGTATAATATTGAATATTAAAATCGAAATTTTTATATTATAATAGATAACTTCAATTATTATAAATATTTTTCTTAAAAATTTGATTTTTAATGTGCCAATGATTTTGAAAGATAGTTTATTTGAAATCAAGGATATGACCATAGAATACTCAATGGTCAATATGACTCAGCATACTGTTAAAAATTGAACTTAAAACCAAATATTTTTTAACAACCCTGTGTATAAACCCAGTATAGCAAAATGACTTAAGCCAATACACCAATTATTTTTAATTACTTCATTTTTACTCTTTCTTTATCTTACTTCTTTTCATTTTTTTTTTTTTTTTGATAAACTCCTAAAAAATCGAACAAAATTTTCACTTCATTTTCAAAATTTAATTTCACCAAGAAACCTTCAAAGAAATAAATTAGAATTTTGGGATCTTTATTTAATTGTCTGGTACTTTTTTACAATAGCACCGTTTAGTGTCTGTTGTGTGAATTAAGAATTCTACAATTCAAGAAATTTTTTCATAAAAAAAAAATAATAATAATAATAATTAGACGAAATTAAATCCCTTTTAAATCTATCGAAAGTCAGTATACTTTATTCGCTTTTTTTCTTTTTTTTGTTTTCTAGAAAATGAAATTAAAAATCAAATACTTTTAATAACTGTATCTAGTCAGTCAAGTGGGTCTAGAATCTCCATGAATTGGAAGTAACCAATGCAACCACTTCAAAATTCCACATTTAATAGTTTACATGGATTTCTTATAGTATAACATTTAGTCCTTAATAATAAATCCAAAATTTGAAAAAAAAGAGATTGTTTTTTTTCAAGAGTTATTAAGAAAATAAAGATATTCTAAATTTATATAGTGATTAACGAAAAAAAGAATCCCACTTTTGATTAAAATTTATGAAGTCATTGGAATAAAAGTAATGTCTCCTATCAGAATCTTTCTTCAAGATAATACAATTTGTAACAAAAAATTTCATCAAATTAAATAATAATAAAAAGAAATAAAAAAATCTCAAACAAAAATTAAAATCATTTCAGAAATTGCAAACATAATTAATTATTTGTTTTTCTAAATACAAAACTAAAATTTTTTTATTGTTTTTTTTTTCAAAAAAAAATTTGTTATATTCCACCCTGAAATGAACTATCTGGATAAAATTCAGGACCATCTATAAGATCATAATACCTCTTACAAACAAAAGTTATTGAATAGAAATGTACAACGGCGGCAATTATAATCCAAAAATGCCATAGTTGATGTGAATTGCCAAACTTTTCAATTTGTTTGTTTCGGAAAAGATTTTCAGGAAATTTAGTTAAATAAAATATGAGGCCGATCCCATATGAGCCATACATTAAGGATAATCTAAAAAGTGAGTAACTGGAAAAAATGGATGTTGGGAGTCTATAGGCTCGAATTACGGGCACGGTACAAAACATGGCAAGTATCACAAATAATACAGCGCGTATGCCAATCATCTTGTTAATGAATTTGAAATTACCCCACACGGAAAATATGAAAAAGCCCCCCAAAAGAAGATCCATTGCCAGATAAGAATAATAGACTTTTGGGGAGACAATAAGACAAAAATATATAAAGGGTAGTGTTGAGCCAATAATCATTAAAGTGATACCAGTTAAATCAATTTTTAGAAAAAGTGCCGCAAATCTTTTGCTATGCTGCTCAAAGGTATGGAATAATGTTGATGATGAAAAGCAAAAAATGCCACCTAATAAATACAAAACTATATTCAATTTCGCTACATTGCTAGCACGGCGGAGGTAGTCAACTGTAAACACATAATATATGTAATAAACAAAAACCATGGTTGCTAGCAGGTGGGTCCAGATATTTATTGTTTCGTTGTGTATCCTATTAATTTGGGAATCAAGAAAATAATATCAGTAATTTTTTTTTTTGAAAATTTAGAATCCTTAATGTGAAAATAAATTGATTTTAGGAACAGCTGTTTTTCAAATGTGAGGCATAAAAGTTTTCAAAAGATGTACTTAAACTGTTTCGCTCACTTTTTGTAGCCAGTTTGAGGAATACCCTTTTGAAACTTTAAATCTCACTTCTTTAAATTGGTTGTTAGTTTTTGGCAAATATAAATCCGGGATATTAAAAGTTGTTTTGAAAAAATCCGTCATTTTGTGTAACTGATAAATCCCAAGAAATGTTTTCATTTTTTTAGTTCAATTTCCTTTTTTTTTTAAATATATTAACAAAGTTTTGAAAGAAAGATTTTTATTTGTTTAAATACAAAGGCACATTGTCAATTAGTTGATTTCCCCCAGATGTTATTTGATATGAACTGTTTTGGGGATTGAAATTGAAATTTTATCAAATGGAAATCGAACTCAAAAGTTTTTGATAATTTTTTAGAAATTAGCAGTATTATTAATTTTGAATTGTTTAAAATATTAATTAAATATTGTTAATTTGTTGAAATATTAAGTATTTGTTTTTGGCAATTATTTTTATATTTCTTGATATCTACTGTCATTTTCCCTTAATAAAAAAACAATTTTTTTTTTCAAGTTCGCAAAAATATTTATATACTCATTATTGGTTGAAAAAACCCAAGATCTTGACAAAAAAAAAACATTTAGTGATTACAACCACTACTAATACGTTTTTACTTTTGATATTTTCATCTTAAAATTTTATATTTTATCTCAAAGTCTCAAAAAAAAGAAATTAAAAAAACTCAAGATTAACAAGATCAAATGTTCTTGTGAAACGATTGTTTTTTTTGGTGATTGAGATAATCGTTGGAAAAAAATTTGAGAACCTAAAATAAAAATTTTTCTTTCTTAATTGGGATATGATAGTATAAAGTTTTTTGTCATAAAAAATGAGTACTTAGTTTTTAATTGTTGGTTGATTTTTTTAATAAAAGTTTGAGAGATCTAGTATTGAAATTTAAAAATCGAATAACTTTTAAATTTGTTGTTTTTTTTAAAAACCCCGAAGGAGTATTGTTAAAACCAAAAAAGAGGTTTGTCAAAAAATAATTTTCCTTTCGAAAAAAAAAAAAAAATAAAATAAAAAAAAATTCGTTACTCAAAGATACTTGAGAATGTGTCTTTAATGGTAAAGTGTAAACGATACCCACCATTGATAAATTCGTTAAATTTCAACCAGTCTGGTAATTGTGCGTATTCCTTTAATTTAGAATTCCAAATCAAATTTTCTTTTAATTTGGGGTTTTGTTTGTTATCCTGTTCAACATTATCTTTGTCTATTTTGTTCAGCCCATTTGTCCTGTCTTCGAGATTCAGATTCCTTTTTGTGTTGATTCTTAATTTATGTTTTTTGTTCGATTGAAGATCATTTTTAATTTTGCTATATGTAGTTTTTATTTTCATTTGTTGATCTACAATCGGAAACACTTGTATCTGATTCTTGTATTCGATTTTCGAATTCAAACTAGCGTCTACCTCCCAATTTTCTAAAGAAAGTGCCATTATAAACAAGATTAAAAATAAGGCAAAATTTTAAAAAGGTTCTAGTAAATGAAGAGTTCTAAAAAAAAATGAATCTAGAAATTTGAACAAATCAATAAAATACCCCAATTTAGAATGGAAGGGTGGTTCTAATGAATGACCTGTTTAGTCATAGTTTTTTTTTTGAACACATTCATAATTTTTGTTCCTTTTTTTCAAACATTTTCAAAAAAAGTAATTTTTTTGCTAAATTTGTTTGTTTCAAAATTTGATAGTTTTAAAAAACAGTCGAACTCAAAAGCTTTTAGTTTTTTGATTAACTTTATTTGATGCTTAATCAATCGGATAATATTTACATCTTTTTGGTTCAAAAATAAGGAATTTTTTGGTAAATGAGTAAATTCCAATTGTAATTTTTTTTTTCTTATCATAATACTTGCAGTATTTGAACCAACCCAAATGGTACTTTTGTTTTATTTGGTTTTTAGAAATTTATTCTTGGAGAAAAACAGGAAATTAAATCTGTAGAATTTGAGATTTACTTTATTTTGTTTTTAATTCAGGCAAAATAAAAATTCTCTTGTAAAATTTTCACAAAAGACATACGATTTGAAAATCACTGAAAAAAATAAGATATTTCTCAAAAAATAATTGAATAAGGAGATTAATTAATACGAAACACAAATTTGAAAAGGATAATCAAACTTATTGACTCTTAAATAAAACAACTCTTTTCAGAACCTCAAGACAATAATTAGAATTCAATTCTAGTTTTTTGATCTCATCTATGCAGAACAAATAGAGAAATAATTGTTCACTTTTTCTATTAATTCAAAGACTACTAACCCTTAAACGTATTGTTAGAGCTGAATTGTGTGTCGAGGTTTGGTGTTGGGAATATCAATTAATTTTTTTTCTATTATATGTGAATAAGCAAAAATCTCGTTCACAAATCAAAAGTTTTTCTTTTTGAACATATAATTAACAATATTCATTTTTCTCTTGGATCCTGATAATTCAATCTATTAATTAAATTGTTTTAAAAGAAAGATCCGAGTACTTTAATTCTTTTAAGAAAACTCTTGAAAAAAATCGTTTGGTTATTTTAAAAACAATTTTTATTAAAATCGAAAAAAAAAAAATACTGTTAACCAAAGTATACCTTCTGTTTTGTAGGTAATGTTGACAACTTATTTATCAAATATTTTTGAATTGATCACCCTTATAATATAGATATTTAATAAAAAAAACTTTTTACTGAATTGAACTTGTATTTTTTAATTTCCTTAAAAATAAATTTTGATTTCTTTGTGATCTCGTACTTGAAGAAATAAAAAAATTTGAAATTTGTACAATTTTTCTTAAATTTATTTGGTTGTGAACATTATTAATGGATCAAATTAATTTTTATTTTTAATATATGAATACGTCAAGATTAGTGCCATGAAAAATTTAGATTTTGTTATTCGATATATATATATACTGTTTGTAAAATTATCTTTGTTTACTTTTTTTTTTGTGTTTTTGAAAATTATCTGTATTGTTTTTTTAAATAAGTGTTGTTTTTTTTTTTAAACGTTTTCTTTTTTTATGTAACTATGGTTTTTGGTTTTTATTTTGTGTTTAATAAAAAATACAGTTCAGTTTAACTCTACTTTCACATAAAACTATGTTTACAAGACATCATATTATCCAAGGGTTTTTCTACAACCTTCAAGAGCAATCTCCAGATAAAAGAGACTTAATTCAACCAAATTTTTAAAAAAAAACACCAAAATCCACAACAACCAAATCTTTCAATTTGAATAATCCAATACAAAAAAAAAACATAAAAAGAATAAAAAGAGTTTCTTAATAAATTTTTTACAGGTGTCCCATTATGAGCAAAAATGGGTTATTATTTTTCAAAGTTTTTTGAAATACAGTGGTGTACATAGCCCGTATTTTTTATTTAAACCTATTACTAAAATTTAACTTATGTTTTTTTTTTCAGACTTGAATATTGGGAGATAGGGATATACACATATATTCTTGTTTCGGATTTAAATCGAATTTCGATGTAAGATTATTGGTTAACCGAAATGACCCAATAATATTAAATGTTTTTGTTTCAAAAATTTGGTCATATTTAAAAAATTTCTGAGATTAAATGATTTTTATATAAAAATTCAGAAAATGAAATTTTTCTGATTTTTTTGTCAAAAAATTTCATTTTAATCTTTCAATATCTTCACAATTCTTTTTTAAAATTTATTTAAAGAATTCTATTCCTTGTTTATATACTATTTTCATCCTATTGATTTGTTTCTTTTATTTCTACTGTCAGCGAATATTTTTGCATATGTTAAATTTTAGTAATGGGGCAAAATAAAAAACAGGGGTTATTTCCACCACTTTAGAAATGAAAAAAAAATTCATTGCATTTTCCTTTATTCCTTTAGCCAATAATATTCCAATCATATCTTGTATTTGGATGACTTTATTTATTGATTGGGTTCTTTATATATATATATATATTGGATGAGATAAGAATCCTCAATGTATCAATATTTCATATTGAATTTAAATTAAAATATAGGCATTTTATCTAATTAAAAGTTGACATGAACATACTCAATTACCAAATTATCGAAAAATAAATTCTTTTCAACAAGTTTAATAATGAGAGCAAATTAAATCTCTAAAAAGATCAATTTCCATGGGTTATATCTGATCTTTTATATTTTTTTTCAATTAGAAGAAAAAATATTTGAGAAAACTTTGAATAAAAATTTCTTTTATTACTTGGGGAATGTTGGTATTATTGTCCAGACATACCTTCTTTCAAAAACGAACACACCCTTGAAAATTTTTCATTTCAATAACAAATAAAAACTGAAAATAATAGCAAAAAAGTTGGAAAACATCACTTTGAAAACACTATTTTTCCAAAAAAAAAGTAAAAGTTTGAAAAAAAAAATTATTAAAGTCAAAATATTTATCAAACAAACTGTAAATGAAATATTAATACTTTTTGTTAATTTTAAATAAATTTGAAGAATAACAATTCTAAAGTTTCACCACAGTCAAAAACGCGTACAACGGAAACAAATTAAACTATATTTAAGTAAAAATAAAATCCCAAAAGAAAAGATTGTATTTTTTGTAATAACATATTGAAAAAAATTCCTGAAATGAAAATAATACGTAAAGATTTTTTATTGCCTATAAAAGGAAAATTGTTGTGTAGTTTCTTTATTTTTCAATCAAATACTTTTTATGAAGCAATTTTTTAAGAACTAAGTAATAAGATCTTCTAAAATTCATTAAAGCAGGGGTCTCTATATAATACTTATTTAATTGTTTGATAAATAAAGTTGATCTATTTATTTTTTAAAAAAATCGGGTTTTATACATATTTGCTATGAATTTGGAAAATGATAATTTTTAATTCTTGTTTTTTGATTGATTGGATAATTTTTTGAACCAGTGTAATTTTATAAATCATCATTCTAACAAGTTGGTGAGTTATTATTTTAAGAATTTCGATTCTTAAATAAATGAAATCATTAATCACTTACAAAACAATTTTTCTAATATTAGCAATTAAAAAGCCCATCAAGGATTATTATCATGTCATATTTTTTGTTTTTGTAATATTATATTTTTTATCAAATTACTTTTTTAGAAGTAGCATTCTGTTACTTAATTTTTAATATTTTTTGTATCTTAAATTTTGGTTTTAAATATATAATAGTAAAGTGAAACTGGCGGTAGATTTGGGAATAGTTTTTAACTTTCCTAATAAATGATTTGTTTATTTCTCCTCCCTGTTTGATTATTTAATTGTCGAATACACCCCCCCCCCATTAAACAATCTATTTCATTTGATCTGAATAAAAATTGTATTTTGGATCTAAATATTCGTACTACTTTCAGTTAACTCAAAAAACCAATAAAATTAATTGTTTATATCTAATATTTGTTTGGGATATTATTGTTAGATATATTTCAGCCTATTTAACAATACAAAGTTTAGTCACTCTTAATTGAAAATTTTTAATAACTTGGTATTGTATTGTTAAGTTTTTGTTTGTATTTTTTTTTACGGAAAAAAAAAAAAAAAATTAATACAAAAACATTAAATACCTAGAAAATAAAACATAGTTTAATAATAAGTTATGTAATAGAGTAAAAAACAATATTTTTTTTTTGATGATTTTTAATTTTTATGTTTTCAAAATTTTACAAATTGATTTATATCTTAACTTCTCCCCAGTAAATGTGACAGTGATGATTAGCTGATAGTGTAAATAAAGAGTTCGGATGGATATTAGAAAAAAAATTAATTAAGAAATTTATAAAATTTAAATGTATTATTTGACTTTTTTGCTTTTTTTTTTTGACCACCTTATTGCTTAGTAATTTTTTTATTAGAAGATATATATACTGGGGAACGAGGTGAAATGCCAATACTTTATGAACAGTGAAAATGATTTTAGAAAAATAATATTGATTTTTATTAGAAATTTTTTTAACTATTCAATTATAGATCGAAATGAATTTTTTTTTATTTTTTAAATACTATTTATGATTATTTTATAATTTAATGTGTTTAGAGAATATCTCTAGATTGTTTAGACACCCTTCAAATAGATATCACAAGTTCTCTTAATTATGTATAATATACACATATTTTATTTGTTATTCAAATGTCTATTTAAAAGTAATTTTGTCTTTCAATAATTTTTTTATGAAAAATTTCTCAACAATGGGAAAATTAGTATATAGTTTTTTAGTATTTTCCTATGGGGGTAGAGAAACTTTATATTTCTCTGTAACCATGTATTTTGTCTTGGAAATAAATAATATTAGTGCACCCTGGCTAAAATAGTTTCTAAAAAATCTATTATCAAGCTCATTGCACAATAAATTATTGTATTTTTTACTAAAGATTACTATTTAAAAAATTTCTCTTTTTGGAAATTTTTTTTTAATTTCTTTTCCAAAACTCAATATAGGAAACTCAAAATAAGATTTTATAGTATTTAATAAAAATTAATATTTCGAAAATTCAAAAATAACTATTGTTATAATTTTTTAATTTCAAAGATTAACTCAATAATCATCAACATAAAAACCCAAAGACTGGTTAATTTTGTTTCTTTTTTATATAAATCTAATTGTAACACCAATATATTTCTAATATTTCTAGAAATAATTTGTCAAAAATGTCTTTTCGTTAATTATTTATTTTTTTAATAAACGTGAAACTTTTACTATTAATCTACCATTCGCCACAAATTTATGAAAACTATTTTACAAGTTTGGAGTCAGAAAATTGATAATTCAACCTTTTAATTTGTGGTTAAATGCAGATCTTTTTCTGAAATTCTTGTTAGGTTTTTTACTAATACATGGAATCATTTTTTATTAATGAGATTAACAAATATAACTCCCTGTCTAATCTCTTTTTTAGAGACATTTGAACCATGGTGCACGGGATGTGATTTATTCCCAATAACGAAATACTTTAATCTTAGTCTTCTCCTTAGCCGACGTTGTTCCCTTCAGGATAAGTTTTTTATTTGGATTTTGGTTGAAAATTATAGAGATTTTTTTTTTTTTCTTTTCATCATAAAAACAAAAGATCTTGATTCAGACCAAATAAAGTGATTTATGTTTCGTTAAAATTGAGTACATTAATCTCATGTTTTCCCTTTTTCATTTTTTTTAATTTGATGTATTAATATTTTTTTCTTAAAATATATGAATATTTGTTTAATACATTTGTAAAAGTTCTAAATTAGTAAAACTAAGTAATATTGGATTACAATTTTCGATAATTTGTTATTTTAAGGTTAAAATTTTCATTTTTAATAAAAAAGGTAAAAAGTAAAATTGTTTTAAAGAATAATTTATCTGAAGTGGAATCAAATTGATTAGAAAATTTCAAAAGGTATAATAAATAATAAAAAAAATAAAAAAAGACAGAGAAAATAAAAAGATCAAAAAAATCAAAGATTCGGGGAGATAGAAATTATAAATTTAGGTAAACAATTTAAAAAAAAATTTGGAATTTACTGTTAAATTTATTTTAATATGATATTTGTTCTTAAAATTATTTTTTTTTTTAAAATAAAAATTAATGTATTTCTTGTGAATTAACAAAAAGAAAAAGAATATATTTTATTTTATTTTTTTTTTAAATTTTTCTATTTGTTTAAAAATGATTGATAATTCTGGAATTGAAATTAAAAAATTCAAAACAAAGAAATCAAGATATGTGTTTTCAATTTCATTTATTTTTTATTTTGGAATTTTTGTTTTCTTCTTGATAAATTTGTTGCTGCTCCTGATTTGATTCCTTGGACAGTTGTTTTGGAATCGCAATGCTCACATTTTACAAAAAAATAATCGATTATCTTTGATAAGGCTTGTCATCACGCTATTACACACTTGGCATGCAACATATGTTTCTTTAAATAAAGAAAAGAAAATAGTTTTAAAGTTGAAGAAAATTAAAATAATGAAAAAACACTTTTTTTGGCAACAAATTATGAAAATATTCAAAAATAGAATTTCAAAATGAATGTATTTACGTATATATCGTTTGAGGATAGGTACAATATGCTTCTCTCTATAGACACCTTTAATAATCATCACACCATCAGAATCAATAGATCCTGTTGTCATCAATTCTGCAAGAAAATATGATAAAACATGATCTGGTCTTCTTCTCATTGCCTATTTCGAATAAAAAAAAATAAAAGAAAAAAAGTAAAAGATCAAAAAAAGTAATTCAAAGTTAAAAAAGATAAAAATAATTAATGTTTATTTAAAATCATAATAATTTAATAACATTAATAAATCTACAAATACAAATATTTTTCCAAAATTTAAGAATATTTATATATTTTATGATTTAAAAAGTTTGGTTGTTTCTTTCTCTAATATTAAAAGAAAAAGATGATTTGAGAACCAGAAAATTCAAAAAAAAAAAAAAAATTTTTTTGTTGACTTTAAAATTATTTAAATAAAGAAATAAATTCTATTAAAGGCATTTTTTAAAAAAATGTAACAAAATTTTTTTTAATCAAGTCTTAAAAATAGGTCTTCTTGAAGTTTATTAATTTTTTTGTCAAATTTTTTTTAAAATGAATATTTAATATTTTTAATCAATAAACTTTGTATCAGTCAAAGTTGACCAAGATTTTTTTCAAATATCAAATATTTTTTATAAATGATCCTCAAAGATTAAATAAGAAATAGGTAGTATAATAAACATCAAAGAATAGTTGATATCCGCCTGAAATAAAACTAATAAGTCAATAGATTTTCTTAAAAATAGAAAAACCCAAAATTCTTAGGGCCCTATTGAAGAAAAACAACAATGTTCGTTTTGATCTTAAATTGAAGATCCAAATAAAATTTCTATAGAAACCAAAATGATTTCTCTACAATCATTTTTACTTTATCAATAACCTTAGAATAACACATTTTTACCAAGTGACTATCGATCTTGCAATAAAAAAAAGATTTACAAATGAATTATGTTTTTCAAAAAAAAATCGAAAAAAAAAAAAAAAAGTAAAAATGTGAAAAAATGATTTCAATTTGGAAAATTTCCAAAATAAATTTTTTCTTCTAATATCCATTTTTAACCTTTAAACACATGCAACTCACCCCTTATAGCTGGTATGATTTGACTAAAAAATGGTTTAGATTAATAATAAATAATATTAGAAAATAATTTTTCAAAATATTTCCATTTTTTCAATATATTTCTATTTTTGTTTCTTTCAGTTTGATTTTTGTTTCTTTCAGTTTGATTTTTGTTTGATTTATTTTTATTAATGTTTAATTTATTTTCATTTTTGTTTGTTTGATTTATTTTGAAAGGCGATTCTCTGTTAAAAAATAAAATAACCTTTGAAAAATTAATAAATATTCGAAAGTCATTTTCAAAAAGTGAGGAATATAAATTTTAAAAGGCAGCTCGAAAATTATTTAAAAGAGTGAAACAAACAGTTTGATTAACATTTTTTAGAACTTTTAGTTCACAATTTTTTAAAAATGATTTGATAAAGTTTATTGATTTTAATTTTCGATTTATTATGAAATTCTAATAATAAAATATGAATTTTTTTTATTTTTTTTTCAAAGATTCTTTTATTTTTTGATAAAATATATATTCGTTATGTTCCCAAATCGAAAATTGCCAGTAATCGATTCCTGGGTAGTTAGAGATATAGATGGTATGTATTATTAATATAAATACAGTTGTTCCAACCCTACCGTGAAATCTATGATAAACAGAAAATTAATTTTCTGTACAATACTTTTCTTTTATGACATGATTTTATGGTTATGTGATAGCCTATTACAAACCGTGAAATTTTATAATAGTACAAAAATTTCCCTTTTGAGAGAGAGAAAATATTAAAATTTGAATTTTTTACTACAAACTTATGAATGATCAATACTTTTGAAGAATTTTCAGGTTTTTGGTGGATCCTTAATTTCTAAAGACCTTAAAATCAAAAGGTAAGGCCATTTTAAAGAAACAATCAAATTCTATGTTCGATCTTTGGAAACTTTGTTTTGAATTTTTGAATTTATTTGATAAACAACAAGATTATTTTATCAGTACTTCAAAGAAATTTTTTTAAAAAACTAAATTCAAACCATAAAATGTATATGATAGTGTATAACCGAAGATTTTTTTTTTGTATTTAACTGAGACAAAAAGTCAATTTCTATGTCTGTCAAATTTCACGGTAGGTTTGGAACGGCTGTATTAGGTGGATTAAAGGAATATTCTTATTTATTAGTAATTATTTTGAGAAGTGTAAACGAGGCATAATAATTTATGTTTTATTCTTCGATATTATAATTGAAATAAAATTTAATTAAATCTTGACTAATGAAGTATTATAAATTTTAAAATATATATGTTTTCTAAAGTATGAAAAAAGGATCCTTTGAAATATAATTTATTAATTTGGTTATTGATTTTTGATTTTTGACTTGATTTTTTATCAAGGAAAGAAATTTGTTTATAATAATTAATATTTTTGTAAAATAATAAATGATTTCTAAACTAAAATTCAAAAATTTTAACACAGTTAAAAGAATTAAAAGCAATCACAATAATACAATTTCATTGAAGTTTGGAATTAATTTTGATTTTTACAAATTATTTGTATCATTTTTTTGTTTTTTATTTTCATTTTGTTTTTTCAATTGTGTAATAGTTTTGATCAAATTTTTTTTTTTCCAATGATTGATATTAGGTTAAAGTTGAATTCTTCAAAATAGAAAAAAGCTCACATAAAATTGGTTGGTGGTATCTAAACATTTGATTGATCAATAATTGATTTATTAAAATTTAAATAAATTTACCAATGCATTTTTTTTTATTATTCTCGTTCCAAAATTTTTGAATTGGTGTTTATTTCTTACATTATTGCTAATTGAAATAGAAAATTTTTGTTTTTTAAACAGACTTGAAATTTTTTTTAATAAATAATTTTCATTTTGTTTTTAAAATAATATTATTAATTCCAAAGGATATTAATTTCAAATATTAATCACAGAATTTTAAAAAAAAAACCGAAAAAAAATAAAAATAAACTATTTTAGATCTCAAATTTAAATGTTCAAAAGTTAAGGTATTTAATTGTTTAAAATTGAAACAATCACTTTTTCAAAAAATTTTATAATTATTTAAAATTATGGTTTAAAAGAGTATTTAATTTTGAAAATTTAATTCAAAAATCTTCAGATATGGAATAATGTGATTATAAAAACAGTTCTAAAAAGGTAAATATTTGAAATTTTGAAATTAAAAAACCTGAAAATCATTTTTAAGGAATGAAAAAAAGTAATAAATTAAATCAACTTACTGATAATAAGTAATTTTACATAAGTGTGGCAAAAAAGTTTTCAAGGGTGTACACAAAAATGTTGATAAACTTCAATAGACATATTTTTAGAGCTAATCTAAAAAGTTTTTTGGTCACACTTTGGTAAAATTACTTGTTATCAGTAAGTTGATTTAATTTATTACAACTAACTTTCAAACCTAAAATCTGAAAATTTCAAAGGCCCAGTAGTTCAATTTTTACGAATATTTTCAATTGATCTGAAAAATGGATCATACTGGTTTTTGGAATTTTTCTTATTTTTAGATTTAGCAGTAAGTTAAATTTTATTCAAAATTAAAAAATTGAGAGAGTAAAAGTAATTCAAAATTATTTTTTTAGAAATTGTTTGGTTGGTATAAAAGGTTAATAAAAAAGAAATCAATTTTAATACTGTTATTTTATAATTAATTAATGAAAATTTTTATTTCAAGTTCCCAAAAAATATTTTACTAATTATTAGTTGAAAAATATCTAAACACTTTACATTATCAATTAGAAATGATAATTTTTGAGATTTAATTAAGTTTTCTTAGTGAACTGTAAGAAAAATGTTAACTTGGGTAATTTGATTTTAATAGTAGCTTATGGATTTTGGAAGTGAAATTGTATTTTGTCATTTTGTAATTTGATTTTTAAAATAAACTTGTTTTGAATCAAAAAAAAAAAAAAGGATTTTTTTGTTCAAACAAAAGAAATTGTTCGATTTTTGTTTGGTTGACTTTTGTGTGAATAATTCCAAAATTATTTTTTTGATTGATTTGAGGAAGAGTTGAGATCTAATTAAATTAAAACTGTTCAATTTTGGGTTTGTTTTTGAAAAAAAACAAAAAAGAAAAACAAATAAAAAAGAAAAAATCTAAATTAAAAAAAAGCAAAGTAAAAAAAAAAATTATTACATGACAAAGTTCTTGAGCGTTTGCAATCACAGTTTTTTTTGATCCTCCTTTGATTACTTTTGGATGTTTCATGATGAATTTGTTTTCTCCTGTTAACTCAGGGTTTCTTTCCTTGAGAGTTTTATAAAATCTTGTTAAAAGCTTTTTTGTTTTTTGTTTTTGGTTTTTTGTTTTTTTTTTGTTTTTCAAGATTCAAAAAAAGAAAAAGGTTTTTTTGTTTAAAAGGTTTGTTGTTGAAAGGAAAATGTTAAAGAAAAAGAAAATAAAAAGAAAAAGAAAAAGAAAAGAAAAAAGAAATTACTTCTTGGTATTCATAGTCAGGGTTTTCTTCAATTTTTAGTCCAAGTTCAAATTCAGATTTGATCACTTTGTGTTCAATTTCAGGTTCTTCGGTTTGGTTTAAATCTCCAGAGTTGAGATCTTTGGTTTTTTTTTGTCCTGTTTCTTTTCCTTTTCCTTTTCCTCTCCCTCTCCCTCTTCCACGTCCTCTCCCTCTCTTTCCACGTCCTCTTCCTCTTCCACGTCCTCTTCCACGTCCTCTTCCTTTTTTTTTTTTTTTTTTTGGTAATTCAAATTTGAATTCATTTTCTTCTTCATTTGTTTCACTTTTTTTTGGTTCTTTTTGAACAGGCTTTTTTCTTTTTTTTTTTTTTTTTGGAAGGTCAAGTTCAAATTCAGACATTGTTTTGTTTGGTTTGTAAGTTTTTGTTTGGGAATGAAATTTAAATAAATTAAAATTAAAAAAATGTTTTATTTTAATTGGAAATTTTTCAAAATTGAACAACTTTTTAGACATCTTTGGGTTTCAAAGATCTGTACTAAAGAGTTTTAAACCTCGGAATTTTCAACGTAATTTTTACTTGAGCTTTATTTCTGTGAACTTTCATGATCTAGACTTCTAAATAATTAGAGTAAATTTAGGAATTATTTAAAAGATGGTTTTGTTTGTAAAAGAGAAACTGAGAAAGTTGGCAGGGTATTGAATTCTTTAAAACCATCAAAAAGGTTTCTTAATATTCAAGTGTGACGTATGAGATCATTTGTTTATAAATTATTAGGTTTGAAGATTTTTATTTCCAATTATTGTTTTCAAGAATCCACAACGAATCTCTTCTACTATTTAAATACCAACTTTGATCAAAACAAATCAAAAGATACTATCTTTAAAGAATGTCAAACATATTGTAGCAAATAAGAATAAGTTTAAAAGTATTGTTGCAACTATAAAATAGCCAAAAATGACACAATGTTGGAAGTCAAAGAAAATAGTTTTCATATATAAGGTTGATACTACTATGGAAAAAATCCTATTTGATATTATTAAAAAAATAAATCGTCAATTTTGGTAAAATAACCACTACAGATTTGCTAAGGGAGTGACAGAAATAAAAAATGCATTTCTTTGTTCTATAAGACCTTAAAAATTAAAAGGATCAATGAAACTAGCAATAAATAAAAAATAAATATAATAGTGGCTCCTTAGAGTTCTATTATTTAAAAATAAAATTTCAAAATGATAGATCAAATTTGAAAATTATTCTCAAAAATAGAGCTAATTTTTAAGACTATTTACAGAACAAAAATCAAAAATAACAATCATTTATTTGAGAAAAATTCGAAAAAATCACATTCCCAAATTTTCATAATTTAAAATTTACTCAAAAAATCAAGGAGTTTGTATTCAAAGGTGATTTATATTTGTTAGACTATTGAATAGTGAATTCGATTTTTATTTAAGAACAAGATTAAAAACGGTAGGGTTAATACGGTGGATGAGCCGTTTACACCCGACGCTTGTGTTTTTGACCACGTAGAAATATTTACATCATAGATCACTCTTACAAATTTTTATTTTTTTCAAGTTTTGTTTAATTATAATAATAAATTCTAATGATTTATATTTCGAACCTCCAAATGTAAACTATTTTTCATAATAAATGGCCCATCTTAAATTTGAATTTTGAATTGCTTTTGTATCTTTTTGAAGTTTTTCCTCTCACAATGAAAAGTTTGAAAATAAATCATTTTTTCTCTTTTTTATTTTTTCGATATTGTTTTGTTAAAATGGAAAATGAAAATGAAAAATTGGAAACAAATAACAGACGAATTAATGAAAAAAATTGGTTTCAAATTTGAACAAGAGATTAGATTTAGTTATTCAATCGAAGGAGAATCGATAAATGGGTTTTATTAATTTTTGAAATTTTCTATTTTTTATTTAATGCTTCTTTAAAAATCAATGTACCAATTTTTTTTAACAGTTTATTTTATTTTTTTTTCTTTTATTTTTAGACAAAAAATAAATATCTCTTGAGTATAGTATTGAATATTGTAATCGAAATTTATATGGTATAATAGATAAATTCAATTATTAAAAATATTTTTTTTAAAATTTGATTTTTAAGGGGCTAATGATTTTGAAAGATAGTTTACTTATTATTTTCATTTTTTTTTTTTTTTTTCATTTTAAGAATTACAAATTATTCATCAAACATAAAAAATAAAGAACAATTACTTAATTTCCCCTTTTATCATAAGGTTGTAACTTCCATCTATTTCCGATAGATATATTTATATCTATATATTCATGTTTCTAAAAATAATCTTCTAGCTAATAATTAGATTTTAAAAAAAATTGAATTTTTGAACAAATAATAAATAGTTCAAAAAAATTGCATAAAGATATTTTTCAACTTTAAAATTTGAATATTAACGATTAATCCTGAAAATTTAGCTCATAATATAGATTTTTTTCTAAAATTCTTTTTTTTTTTTTTTTTTTTTTATTTTTTTCAAAAGTATAGATAATTTTTAATATAAGAAATAAATATTTTGTACCTTTTTATTAATATATTTTTTTCTAGGAATTTGGGTTCTATAACACTAATATGATTTACGTCAAATGAATATATATATATACATATATATATATATATATATATATATATATATATAGATATAGATATAGATATATTAGACTCCACAATGAAATAAATGAAACTAATTATGACTAAAATTTATGAAAAAATGAAATAAAAATAAACTTTAAATTAATAATTATTTAACAGTAACTCTCATGGGCTATTCAATCTTATATATATATATATATATATATATATATACCCCTTAGCACCCCAAATAACCTAAAAACATTTCAAACAAAATATTTAATTTGAAATGTTATCAAAGGATAATAAGATATAGAATTAATAAACAATTATCTTAGAAAAAAAATTTTATAATTAAAAATTGTATAGTTACTTAAAATAAAAAAAAAATTTGAAAAAAAATTTTCAACATTGGGAATTTTTTTTTGGTTATTGTGATTTTATTATTTTTCTAAATTTTGTCAAAATAAATTTTTTTTTTTTTTTTGAAAAGTTTGTCTAGACATCAAAAACCTCTTAGTTTTAATAATTAAAACACATCATACTTTACTGGAAATTTTTCTGGGGCCCTTTGCACCCCAAAAAAGCCTAAAATACTGGATTAAATAATTTATTCATTATAAAAGTTATTATAGCATCACAGAGAAAATTTGTTTTATCTACTGATTACTATTCAATATCAATATCTATATTAGATTCCGAATAATTTAAAAATAAAAAAAAATATAGAATTACATTTGAAAAAAAAATCAAATTTTTTTTCATTGTAAAATTTTACAATTTTTTCAAACAAGATTTTTTTTTAATTTTAAATGATTTGGCCAATAGTTCGAGTCAGATTAATAATTGATTTTTTTTTTTATTTTTTAATATTTTTTAATTTTTGACTTTTTAAAATCTAGACATAAAATAAACAATTTTGTTGAATTAAAGACCATATATCAGATCTTATTTAACAAGATCTGGATTAATTTATTAAGGAAAAATCCAAATATCACAAATATATTATTCAAATTTTTACCAATAACAAAATGCAATAAAAAAATTTGGTTTCAAATAGATTATTTTATTATATTGGAATAATATTTAAGAGTTATTTTTTATTTTATTTTAAATTTAGGTATAAATATTTTATCGATTAAAAAAGTAATTTATATTTGTTTTATTCCAATTTAATAAATTGAAATTATTTTACAATTTTTTTTTTTTTTTTTATTTTTAAGTATTTTCTATTGCTTAAATCAAAGTTTTAGAAAATTAATCATATTAAAAATTTAATTTTTGGCCTAAAGAAATAAATTTCATTTTTCTCTTAATTGTATATTTTATTGAAATTTTTTCTGAAAAAAAAAATTAATTTTTTGAGTAATTTATTTTTTTATTTTTTTTTTTATCACAAAATTAGCAAAATTGTTTGGTAGTTATTATTAATAAATCAATGTGTTGAGTTTTGAATTACTATTAGGGTAATAAAATTTCTGATTTGAAAAAATAAAATAAAAATAAAAATCTTTAAAAAAAAGGTAAAAATGAATAATTATTATTTTTTTTTTCAATTTCAAAAAAAAAAATCAATAACTTAACTGCTTAATCTTTGAACTATTTTTGCTTTTTATTATAATTAAAATCTGGATTAAAGACAAATAAGAAAATTAATATATTAGTAGATCAATATCATTTTAAATCTAATATAAAAAACTTGATGAAATTTAGGCAAATCCAGGGTGCTAGGGGATATATATATATATATTTCTCAAATATAATATGGTAATTAAATCCCAATTCAGAATATTTAAGACATCAAAATTCAATTTTTGAAACAATAAATCTGATTTAATCAATTCTAGAAGAATTATCAAATTAGAACCATTCATTATTTTAAATTTTAAAATGTTTATAATATACTCACAAAACTAAAAATAAAAAATTATAAATACTTATAAATGAAGATTGTGTTAAAAATTTTGGGGAGAACAAAACAAAAAAATGCATTTATAAATTTGCTCAAATTCGATTAGGAATTATTGATTAATCAAATATTTAGATACCACCGTCTGATTTTATTTAAGCTTTTCTATTTTCAAAAACTCAACTTTGGTATAATATCACGTGTTGAAAAAAATTTTGATCTTCCTAAACAAGTTACCTTATTGAAAAATGAAATTAAAAAAAAAAATTAAAAAAGTCAAAAAATGATTTTCTATTTAAGGGGGGGAAATATTTCCAATTTGAATGAAATTCTGTTATTGTGATTATTTTAAATTTTTAACTATATAGAAAATTTTGAATTTTAGTTTATTTTGAGAAGGATAAAATTGGGCCTTATAAAAAAATCCTTTAGCGAATTGAGAGAAATGGGTTTTACATTTAGAAAATAATTCATTTTTCAAATAATTTGTAATAAAACGAGATCTCTTTTGATTTTAGTTGGAATGTTCTTATTTGTAAAAAAAAAAGTAAAATTTGTCAAAAAAAAATATTTTGAATGATATTCAAATTTTAATAATTTCCGATAGAGTATATTTATTAATAAACTATAATTTCAAATCTTATTTTTAAAAAAACAATCAAAATAAATCAAATAAAGAACCCTAGAAGATCATAAAAAAATTGATCATTTATATTATTGATAAATAATTCTGAAATTTATTGAAAATTTAAAGATTATATAATACATCATGTCCAAGGATTAAGATCTTTGGGAACGAAATGTTATAATTTAAATCAACTTATTTGTGAATATTTTTTTAATTTTTATTTTATATTAGAATTTTTACTTTGAATTTGATTTATTTATTTGAAAATATTGGAATAATTGAGAAAAGCATAATAACGACAATTACTACTTGTGGGTTATTACTAACTCACCCATATAATTGATAGAAAGTTATTAGTTATTATTTAAAAATAATCAAATTAAAATTCCTTTCTTTTTGTTTTTAGTAGAATTTTATTGTTTTAAAAAAGTATTTTGTTAGAATTTTTAATTTTTGTAGTTTGGTTGTTATTCTGTTATTTTATTATTCAATGAAAAGATAAAAATAGATTCAATTTAATAACTGAGGTTCATAAATAAATATTATATACTAGTTGAAAATAATTATGTAATTTTTTTGAAATATATTATATTTTTAATACAAAGATAACTTAAGACTGTGCGATTTTGTTTTGTAAGTATATTTTTGTACACCCCCTTGGCAGACAGTAAGATTTATTTTGTTCTTTCAAAGAAACTATTTTTTTTAGATAATCCAGAAAGATGTTGAATTTTGAACTTTTCAAACATGTGGAAAATGGATCAAACTTTTGAAAACAAAAATTCATTTCTGAAAATAGTCTTAAAAGTGAGTTTGGTTTTGTTGTAATCAGATTTTTTCAACATTTTTCAATATCAAGATCCGGTATAATTTTTTTTTTGTGGCTGTTAAATTTATGTGAAGATTTTTTTTTCGTTTATTTTACCCTTAAACACAGACCTTTGAAACCCAAAGATGTCTAAAAAGTTGTTCAATTTTGAAAAATTTCCAATTAAAATAAAACATTTTTTTAATTTTAATTTATTTAAATTTCATTCCCAAACAAAAACTTACAAACCAAACAAAACAATGTCTGAATTTGAACTTGACCTTCCAAAAAAAAAAAAAAGAAAGAAAAAGCCTGTTCAAAAAGAACCAAAAAAAAGTGAAACAAATGAAGAAGAAAATGAATTCAAATTTGAATTACCAAAAAAAAAAAAAAAAAAAGGAAGAGGACGTGGAAGAGGACGTGGAAGAGGAAGAGGACGTGGAAAGAGAGGGAGAGGACGTGGAAGAGGGAGAGGGAGAGGAAAAGGAAAAGGAAAAGAAACAGGACAAAAAAAAACCAAAGATCTCAACTCTGGAGATTTAAACCAAACCGAAGAACCTGAAATTGAACACAAAGTGATCAAATCTGAATTTGAACTTGGACTAAAAATTGAAGAAAACCCTGACTATGAATACCAAGAAGTAATTTCTTTTTTCTTTTTCTTTTTCTTTTTTCTTTTTTATTTTCTTTTTCTTTAACATTTTCCTTTCAACAACAAACCTTTTAAACAAAAAAACCTTTTTCTTTTTTTGAATCTTGAAAAACAAAAAAAAAACAAAAAAACCAAAAACAAAAAAACAAAAAAAGCTTTTTAACAAGATTTTATAAAACTCTCAAGGAAAGAAACCCTGAGTTAACAGGAGAAAACAAATTCATCATGAAACATCCAAAAGTAATCAAAGGAGGATCAAAAAAAAACTGTGATTGCAAACGCTCAAGAACTTTGTCATGTAATAATTTTTTTTTTTCTTTGCTTTTTTTTAATTTAGATTTTTTCTTTTTTATTTGTTTTTCTTTTTTGTTTTTTTTCAAAAACAAACCCAAAATTGAACAGTTTTAATTTAATTAGATCTCAACTCTTCCTCAAATCAATCAAAAAAATAATTTTGGAATTATTCACACAAAAGTCAACCAAACAAAAATCGAACAATTTCTTTTGTTTGAACAAAAAAATCCTTTTTTTTTTTTTGATTCAAAACAAGTTTATTTTAAAAATCAAATTACAAAATGATAAATTACCATTTCACTTCCAAAATCTGAAAATTATTAAAATTGTTTTCTTTTTAATTATTGTTATGGTGGGGTTTGTTTGAAAATAAAAAAACAACGAAATTTTCAAATCCGAAAAAGCACAGAAACCACAAAAACCTTTTTTTTTTCAACAAAACATTTTTAAAGAGTTTCAAATTTGATAATACTTATAAAATAAAGAAGATTTGGGAAAACTAATTGGAAGAGTATGTAAGATTATTTAAAAAATCCAAAGAATAGAAATGATTTTCAAAATGTTTTTGGTTTATTTGAGCTTAAGGACTACGTTTTTAGGTGAAAACAGTAAAATAATGGATAAAATCACCCTTGAATAAGTTATCTAATACAAGTAATATTTGTCCAATGAGAATTTCTTTTAGAAAAAATGTGAAATTTTCACAATTTTAACAATTTTCTCAATTTTTACCTTGTTAGAACATGCCAAATTTTGATTTTAATAATTTAGAATTTCCATTTCAACTTTCGGAACTCACACTATTTTCTAGAGCTGTTCTACATATTTTTTAAATTGGCTTTTACAAGTTTGAAATGTTCCTAAATTTGAAATGCACTTGAAAATCCCCAAAAGCCATTTTTTAAAATTATTTTTTTTGTTATTTTCAATTTTCCTTTTCATTGAAAAACAAAGAAAAATAGTCTCCGTGAAAAGGTAAGGAAGACAAAAAATGTTTTTTTTTTTTTTTGTCCAATTTCTTCGGTGTGAAAATTTTTTGAGAAGTGAAAGTGAAATAACACAATTACTCAACCCCCTCAAGGGTGGGAACGTACTCCTTAATTATTTCAATTTTCAGAAAAATTATTGGTTTAATCTGTTTTTTGATCTGAAATATTGATTTTTTCTTTCGTCTTATGTTTGACAAATAACCTCTTTTTAGGTTTTCAAATAAAAAAGAATCAAGTGATTTTAATTCTGGTGTTTTATGAATTATGGATTCAATTGAAAAAAGATCTCAATTTCACATCCTAAATGGATAGCATAGATAAAATTAACAATTATTGTATTGAAAAAAAGAATATTATATAATTTGATCGGAAATCTCGCTATTTAAAAATCGAAAATTACTGTTTAAAGAATTGAAAAAATAGATAATTGTGAGAATAAAAGAAAATTAAAAAATAAAAAAAAACCTTTCCGATTTTTTTCAAAATAAACAATTGCAAATTATCCAAAGAATATTAACAAATCAAATATTGATAATTATATCCAAAATAAAATGGCTATCTATCAAATAAATTAAGAAAAGATTAATTGTTTTTTCAATTCTTTTTCGATACTTTTTAATATCAACGATTCATTAAATTACAAACTATATTGAAGTGTTTATATTGTTTTTTTTTTTTTTTTATATTCTATAATTTTTTGATCAAACAAACACCTTAACACCAACCAGAAAATTCCTAAAAAAAAATACTTTTGAATTAACTCTGTGTGCTCAATTTTTTCATTTTGGATTTAATTTGGTTCATTGTAATCAAAGTTAAACCAATTATTCAATTTATGTTATTACTTTTTTTTTCATTCCTCAAAAATCATATTAAATAATGAATAACAAAAAATTAAAATTTGAAAAAAAACAGCGTAGATCATTCAAATTTTACAAAAATATTTTAATTTAGTAACAAATTAACACAAATAGTTTGCTCAATTTTTTTTAAAATAATCTTTCTTGAGAAACAAAGTTTATATATTTTGACGAAAAATTCATCTTAAAAAGGTTAAAAAATTCCAAAATGGTATTTATGAGCAAAATTTTGATTTAGTCCTCTGAAGAAAATAAAATAAAATAAAATATTTGATTTTAACTATGATTATAACGTAGCACAAATAAAAATATGATCCAAGTTTTTGGTTATTTTTAAAATATCAATTTTAATTTTTAATAATTATATTAATATTTTTGAAAAAGGAGATAATTTTATTTATTTATTGTATTTTTATTTATTGATAGAAAGGGGTAATTAAAGAAAAATTATCAAAATTAAAAAAGAGAAGAAGAATCATAATGAAAATATCATCATATAAAAATAATAATTTAAAACAGATATTATTTTTTCCCAAAATTATGTTCCAAAATATATACTGTTAAAATGAACCCTTAATAATTTTGCAAATATTATTTAAAAAAATCTTTTACATTATAAAAATTATATTGACTTTTTAAACGAATAAAATTCATTAATGATTTTTTAATAAATCGAAAATTAAAATCAATAAACTTTATCAAATCATTTTAAAAAGGTGTGAACTAAAAGTTCTAAAAAATGTTACTCAAACTGTTTGTTTCACTCTTTTAAATAATTTTCGAGCTGCCTTTTAAAATTTATATTCCTCACTTTTTGAAAATGACTTTCGAATATTTATTGATTTTTCAAAGGTTATTTTATTTTTTTAACAGAGGATTGATTTTCAAAATAAATCAAACAAACAAAAATGAAAATAAATTAAACATTAATGAAAATAAATCAAACAAAAATCAAAAGAAAAGAAACAAAAATCAAACTGAAAGAAACAAAAATGGAAATATATGGAAAAAAATGAATTTTATTTATTATTAAGTTTATTGATCAAAAATATTAAATATTCATTTTAAAAAAAATTTGACAAAAAAATTAATAAACTTCAAGAAGACCTATTTTTAAGACTTGAATAAAAAAAAATATTGTCACATTTTTTTAAAAAATGCCTTTAATAGAATTTATTTCTTTATTTAAATAATTTTAAAGTCAACAAAAATTTTTTTTTTTTTTTGAATTTTCTGGTTCTCAAATCATCTTTTTCTTTTAATATTAGAGAAAGAAACAACCAAACTTTTTAAATCATAAAATATATAAATATTCTTAAATTTTGGAAAAATATTTGTATTTGTAGATTTATTAATGTTATTAAATTATTATGATTTTAAATAAACATTAATTATTTTTATCTTTTTTAACTTTGAATTACTTTTTTTGATCTTTTACTTTTTTTCTTTTATTTTTTTTATTCGAAATAGGCAATGAGAAGAAGACCAGATCATGTTTTATCATATTTTCTTGCAGAATTGATGACAACAGGATCTATTGATTCTGATGGTGTGATGATTATTAAAGGTGTCTATAGAGAGAAGCATATTGTACCTATCCTCAAACGATATATACGTAAATACATTCATTTTGAAATTCTATTTTTGAATATTTTCATAATTTGTTGCCAAAAAAAGTGTTTTTTCATTATTTTAATTTTCTTCAACTTTAAAACTATTTTCTTTTCTTTATTTAAAGAAACATATGTTGCATGCCAAGTGTGTAATAGCGTGATGACAAGCCTTATCAAAGATAATCGATTATTTTTTGTAAAATGTGAGCATTGCGATTCCAAAACAACTGTCCAAGGAATCAAATCAGGAGCAGCAACAAATTTATCAAGAAGAAAACAAAAATTCCAAAATAAAAAATAAATGAAATTGAAAACACATATCTTGATTTCTTTGTTTTGAATTTTTTAATTTCAATTCCAGAATTATCAATCATTTTTAAACAAATAGAAAAATTTAAAAAAAAATAAAATAAAATATATTCTTTTTCTTTTTGTTAATTCACAAGAAATACATTAATTTTTATTTTAAAAAAAAAAATAATTTTAAGAACAAATATCATATTAAAATAAATTTAACAGTAAATTCCATTTTTTTTTAAAAATCTTTTTTTTTTTTTTTTACATTTTCAAGCAAAGTAAAGGAAAGAAACAAATATATCATCAATCACATTGGAACATTAGATGTTTGGATAAGTATTTTATCAAATCAAAGGTTTGGTAAAGAAGTCTTTTTTACTTTTTGAAAATTTTGAAAAGAAAATAGTGTAAGTAGTTTTAAATTAAAATCAATTTCACTCAATAATGAACAAGCTCAAAATGAAAAATTCAGTTTTTTTTTAAGAATCAATCACCCCACAATCGTTTAAAAATAAGAGAAATTATAAATTTCCGATGAAAGTTGATATTCATAAAAGAAATGCCTGGACAAACTATTTCAAAAAAACAAAAATGTTATGAAATTTTTTTTTTGGGAACCTTTCATTGGAACATGTTGTGGAAAATTTCCCAATTTCTTTAAGAAAGTAAAATTGTTGAAAATAAGATTTTTTAATTATAAATGTACTGAATTTTTAAAGAAAATACAAATGTTTTTTCATAAAGCTAATTTGGAGTCTGAAACATTTTTTTTTTTTCAAATTTACTTTTTAAAAAAAAAAAATCAAAACAAAAAATTTTAAAAAAAAAAATTAAAAAAAAAAAAAAATTTTTGACAACATTCGAAAAAATGATCAGATTTAAGAATTGACAATTTATCTTGAGAAGAATGCTCGATAAATTTAATCGGGTGAGTTTGATTTTTTTCAATAAATCTGGGTTCCTTTGACTGAAAAAATGTTTAATAGGATAATCGATTTGAGTTTTTTCAAAAAAAATTGTATTTTGTAAAAGGTGATATGATTTATTTTAGGTAAAATAAAGTTTTTTTTATTACCTTTACCCAATTTGTATTGGATTCACGATATATAAAGATCTTTTTAAGTCAAAAAAGTCCAATGAAATAATTTTTGAGACTTTTAAACGTTAAGATATTCAATAAAAAATATTTCGAAAAGAAAAAAAGACAATATAATATATATATATATATTAAATTCAAGGTTAAACTATATTTTTTTAGAATATAAATTTGTAAATTTTAAATGTTGAATAAAAATTTAATAAATGTATCAAATCAAAAAATAATAAATAAAAATAATATCTGATGTGAAAAAAGGTGGTTCTGAAAAAAGGTATGTTATTTTTATTTTTTGAAATTTTCAAAAAAGTAATTGAGTGCCTGAGTAAAAATGATCATAAACCCCATATTTTTTTTAAAAGTTGATAAGAATACAGGTGGGCGGTACGTATGCGTAAGATTGGGTGTTTCTTTGTAACTTATTTAATTTAATTGGGATGATGTGTCTCTTCTTTGGGTAAAAATGCACATGGTTTTTTTTTCTTATTAAAGTGATATAAAGCAAAGTTGTAATTTTATTCACATTTTATCAGATTTTTTTATATCATCTAGAAATATACAGAAATGCCACAACTGTTTAGGATATCAATTATTTTTAACTAAAATGTGTGGAATAATATTCAAGATTTTTTTCTAGTATTCAATAAAATAAATTTCCATAGTTTAGATGACATTAAACATAAAAAATTCTCTCAGAAATAACTAAAATTCATTTACTCTTAAAAAATGTTTTTTTTTTTTTTTGAATCAAACTGGGTAGCGTTGGTTTAATAGTTTTTTTCCTTTTATGTGTAAGTTTCTTGGATCGTAACTATAATGTGTGTTAAGGGTTTGTAAACTAAAAAAATATACAAACAGATCTAAAAACAAATTCCAAAAAAAAAAAAAATCACAGTAGCTTAAAATTGAAAAATTATTTGGAATCCAAGCTCCATAAGACCAAACTAAACGTGTAAGCTATTTTCCAAAAAAAAAAGAAATTATAGTTTTAAAAAGGGTTTGATTCGTTTTTCTAGATTTGAAAAGTTTATCCTCGACATATTTCCAAATTAAATCAAAAAAATAATTTAATTGAAGAAGTAATAAATCAAATCATTTATGGTCGAAGTAAGTGTTTAAAAATACACATTAAAAATAAAATTACAATTTGTTTTAAAATAACTGGGTAGAAAAAATCAATTTAGTTTCTTCGAAATTCAGCTAATTATTTAAACTTAAAAAAAAAACGTATGTGTTTATTCGGCTTAGAATTTATACCGTTTTTTTTTTTTTTTTTCTTTTTTGTTTAACATAAAAATATAACAAGGAATAGGCAACGAAAGAATTAAATTAAAAATTCAACGAAAATAGTTTTTTTTAAAACTTGGAAAATTTGGCTGATAACAACAAAGAAAAAAAATAATTTTTAATTTGATTATTTTTAATCAATAATTAATAACACAATCTTAATTCTTACAGTGGGTTGGTATTAGCCTAAAGATTAAACTTATCAACACACTTTCATTATATCTCTATATTTTTTTAAAATATTTCCAATCAAATAAAATTAAGTCAAATTGATAGTTCCCAAATAAAAATTAAAGAATAGATAGATTACAAATATTGGTTGTTCTTAAGGAGCTTTTTGTTATTTATACCTTTGGTATTTTGAAAAAAACATTACATTGTCTTTATAATTTCAAGACAATTTAAGAAATATTTTGAATAAAATAGATGATCAATTATGCCAGATCTTCAAAAGAATTCAAAATTTATTTTATTGTAAATGTATTTTTATATTAATATTAAATTCACAATTTTGTTTGTTCATACAGACTCTTAGAAATTAAAAGTGAAATTTCATTTAAAAATTAAAATGTTTTGTAAGTTTTTCGTTTTGAGTTTTTCTGATCTCAAAAATCCAAACAAAATGGAATTCGAAGCTTTTTAACCAAAAATTTAATTTGCAAAAAAAGAATTCTTTTAAAAATGGTAATTTATTTCTTTAAAGTTAATAAATGTAACTTTGGCTTTTCAGGTTTATAGTTTACCATTGTAAAAATAATTACCCAATTACCTTTGGGAAAAAAAAATAAATAAGATTTCTTTCTTCTTGTGGAATATTTTCTTTGAAAAGTCAAGAAAAATGTTGGTTTTTAGACTTTTCAAAAAAAAAGAAAAATAGATCAAACTTGTAAAAATAATAATTCCTTTCTGAAAAATAAAACTAAACCTAAATCTGGCATTTTGAGTACTCAGGTATTTTAGTCATTTTTCAATTTCAGGTTGTGGTAATTTTTTTTGAATTGGAATTAATTCAATTTATTTGAAGATTTTTTTTGGTTATTTTTTCTCTTGAAGAAAAGAAAAAGTGGGAGTCAAAGCAAAATACTAACAGAAATATTATTAAATTCTTAAACAAGAAAAACTTTATTTTTCATCAATTAACCAACAAAAAACAAAAAACAAAAAAAAAAAAAGAAACAAAAGAGATGAAAATTTAATTAATATTTTTATTGATTATGAAAACTCAAAGAGTCATTTATTGTTGGGAAATCCAACAAACATCAAAGAAATAAAATGGTTTGTATTCAAAGGTTAATAATATCAAGGTGAATAAAATACAATCGATTTAGACACCATAACCATAAACAGTTCTTCTTTGTCTTTTAAGTGCATAAACAACATCCAAAACAGTGACTGTTTTTCTTCTTGCATGTTCGGTGTAGGTAACAGCATCACGAACAACGTTTTCAAGGAATGCCCTGAGTACGTTTCTTACTTCGTCATAGATGGTGGCTGAGATTCTTTTGACACCTCCTCTTCTGGCCAATCTTCGGATAGCTGGTCGACTGATCCCTTTGACTGATTCAAGAATTGCTTTTCTTCTTTTGGCTCCTCCTTTTCCCATTCCTTTTCCTTTTCCTTTTCCTGACATATTATTTAATAATTTATTGTTTAAATTTAAAAAAAAGTTTTAAATAAAAAAATGATTTTCCAAATTCAATAATCTTCTTTTCAATTATTTTTATTTTTTGTTTTCTTGTCATTTCTTTTTGTTATTTCTTGAAATTTTATTTGGGTTGTTTAATGGTTTTTCAAATTTGATTTCATTATTTTTATTCAAACAAAAAAAAGTATATTTGAAAAATAATCCAATAATTTTACGATTTGGTTTTTAAATTTAAAAAACACATTAAAAATACTTATCTTGAGAAAATCGATTATAAAATTAGAAAACATACTTGTATTATGATCACATTCATAGAAAATTCATTACAGTCTTATTGATGGTGTTTTTTATTGATATTTCTTGTATTTTAAACTTATTTGAGAAAAATTGTTTGAAAGAAATTTTTGATAGAAAAATAATTTTATAATTAAGTAAAAAATTAAAAAAAATAACAAAAACTGTTCGATCTACATTTATTTTTAAATTCGATTTATCAAACAGGTTATTGGTTACTAATAAAATACTTCAATAAAAAAATCAACGATTGAAAAATATTTTGAAAGCTATTTTTTCATTTTTGTAATTTAAAAAAAATATTTACAATTGGTTAATTAATTTATTTTCTTTTCAAATCACCATACAAACTGTTTTTGAGTCCAAAATATTATATATAATTTGATCTTTGGTGATAACCATTCATAAATCATTTGAATGATAATGTTTTATCCTTTAGTGAAGATAGCGATTGATTTTTACCATTAACTAATTCAATTTTGTTATCAAAATAAAAATCAAAGGAGATTTGTTGAGTTTCTTTTTGTAAAAATATTCCAATTTTTAAATCATAAAAATATTGGATTATTTTGGAAAATATAGATATTTTTATTTTTTCATCAAATAATCAAGAAAGTGATTGAAATGAGAATAGATTTTAACCCAAAAAGCGATTCTAAATTTGCTCTTGGATAATTCTATTTTTTTGGTTGAAAAATTTGCTTTAAATTAAATTTATTTTTAAATTTTAATTCATTTTTTATTTTTAATCAATTAAATTACATTTTCTAAAAAAATGGCAAGAACAAAACACGCAGGACAAAAAGGAACCAAAGGACAAAAAGGACAAAAAGGAAGAAAATCCACAGGAGGAAAAGGACCAAAAAAAGGACAAAAAGGACAAAAAGGTAGAAAGGGACAAAAAGGGCGAAAAGGAACCAAAGGACAAAAGGGACAAAAAGGAAGAAAAGGAACAAAAGGAACAAAAGGGACAAAGGGAACCAAAGGAACCAAGGGTGCTAAAGGAGAAAAAGGTACCAAAAGACCAAGAAGATACAGACCAGGTACAGTCGCCTTGAGAGAAATCAAAAAATATCAAAAATCCACTGAATTACTTTTAAGAAAGCTCCCATTCCAAAGACTTGTCAGAGATATCGCACAAGAATACAAAGGTGATCTCCGTTTCCAAAGCGCAGCCATCGCAGCTTTACAAGAAGCCACTGAAGCTTATGTTGTTGGTGTACTTGAAGACACAAATCTTTGTGCCATCCATGCTAAAAGAGTCACCATTATGGACAGAGATCTTTCCTTAGCTGTCAAAATTAGAGGAGACAAACTCTAAATAATTTATCACAAATTCATTTGACTTCCTTCTCCAAATAATAAATAATTTATTATTTTTTTTTAATTTAAAAAAAAAAACTTGATATTTAACTCTTTTTTTTTTTTTTTTTTTTTTTTTTATTATTTTATATTTTTTTTTCTTTCAAAATCTTTTGTTCAAAGAACAAGAAGAATATTTACAAAGAAAATGATAAATAAAGATCTAAAATAAATTTTTAAATTAATTTGATTTTGTAGTTTTTTTTCTATCAATATTTTTTTGTTCGATTTTGAAGTGGATAACTCACCTAAGCAAATTTAAAGGACTAAAAAAAGTAATTATTAATCCAGATCTTTTGTTTTTATGATTAAGACTTCTTTTAGATTGAATTTAAGAATTTCTTGAATAATGTTGAGTAGAGGAAAAACCCCATTTGAAAAAGTTAACTCTGACACCTTTAGTATTTTTGATTTTATTATTTTTTTCGATTTTCTTTCAGGTTTTAACAGTTTACAATTTCTGAATAACAAAAAAAAATTCGTTTTTTATGAAACATTCAAATTCAAACAAAGTTGAAGATCCATATAATAAGAAACAAAATAAACATATCATTTGTCACCTAACACCTTTAATATTTTTTTGTTCTTCATAACCTTAATATCACTACTTAGAAATTTTTAAAAGTCTGAACTTTTCTCAAAGTGTTTACACCTAGTACCAATAAAATCAATTGGATTAATCATTTGTTGATTAATTAAAATTAGCACTTCATTTTTTTTTTTATTGTTGAGCAGAGGTGATTCAACAAAATTACCTCCTATTTGCCTGAAACTCTAAAATTGTATTTAGGGTTTTTTTATCCTAACTGTAATGTAAGCAGGATTACAGCTCAAATGATATCTTTTCTTTAAAAAATGAAAAGAATAAATTATTTCGGAAAAAATACAAGAAAAAGAGAAAGAAAAGCAAGAAATGAAAGAGAGTATAAAAATAATAGAAAAAAGAAAAAACTTTCAGTGAAAAGTTTTTTTTGTGCCTCAAGTGTTGAATGGGCTGGTGGTTGTATCCTTTTATGTCGTTTTTTTTGGATCTCCACCATAGGTTGTTTTAATAAAGAGTTCTAAATATTTGAACAACTATAGATCAAATGAAAAAAGGCTGTTTATTAAATTTTGATTTAGAACTTTATAGATGGGTTGAATCTAAAAAGCTCTGTTTTTTAAGAATAAGATTTGGTTTTCGAAATTTTCTTTTCAGTTGCTTTGCTTTTTTTTGTGTTATTTTTTTTTTTATTATTTTATTTTTTTTTTTTGTAAGTTTCCCAAATCTTGTTTTCGCAAAATCCCAGTACAAGATACCGACTCGACAGCAAAAACCCAGTCCAATTCGGTTCACTTTGGTTGGTTTCAGATCGCATTCGTTGGATTCAGTTCAGTAACATAAGTCCTCTTCGAAGATCTGATCATGAACAAGTTTGGTTGGGTTAGTCATGATCAGGTCAACCAGAGCCCAAGTAACTTAAGAAGGGAAATTTGGAAAAGGTAAAAAGTGTAAAAAAACCAAATTAGCATTTCGTTATAAAAAAGAAAAATTACACAGTCAAAAAAATCTATTGTACAATTCCTTTTTTATATCAAAAGAGAAAAAAACTTTTTTTTTTTGTAAAAACTAGTTATCTGATTTTCTTAAATATCAAATCAATAGATCTTTGATTAAAAACTATTTTCAAAAAAACAATTAAATAAGAAACATTGTTTTAGTTCGTCCAATATATATGAACGGATAACTCTAAAATACCTACATTTATCACACTTAGTTGGGATCATTGTTAAGTTTTAGAATAAACAACATATTGAATATCAGATACAGAGTAGGTTAAAAAAAAAATAAACTTTAAAAAAAGAACTTTGTAGAAGTTTTATTAAATTTATAAATTGTAATTTTACTTGAATATTCAAAAAGATTTTGGAAAAAAAATATCCGAAAAATTACACCTAATTAATATTTATGTATCCTATCCACATATATCATGAAGTAACCTTCAATTCTATATGACACTTAATGTAATATTTTTCTGATAAATAAAAAACCCCTAAAAGCCAAAACTTTTCAAAAAATAATTTAAGGGTCCAGATATTACAATGCAAAAAAATTGTTTTAAGCCGAAAAAAACAATTTGTAGCATTTTTTTAAGGCCCAGTACACATAAAAAACCAACCAACATATATCGTCAACCAATCCCAAAAAATCAACAATAAGAAAAAAGTAAATTTTTTAGAAAAAAGACCCAAAAACTACTTCCCCATTTGAACAATTTGTATTATAAATTTGAAAACGTTGTATTGGCTTCTGAATGTTGATTTTTAGTGTTTTTTTGAGATCTCAAATTTTTTTTTCATTTTTTGTCCGTACACATATGAATTATTGTTATTTAAAGAATGTCACCAAACACCCATTCTGTTAAAAATTAGAGGATTATCAATTTATATCGAATCAGATCAAATCGAATTAAAATGATTGAACACCCCAAGAGAACAATAATTTCAAATACAAGATAATTTAGCTATTTGTAAATATAAAATATAACATTTAATTTATTTTTTAAATTTAATTTTTTTGAAATTGAAAACCCAATAAACCCTTTTAAGTTAATTAAAAGTTTTATCATTTGTGAACCTATGGCTTTTTTTTTTATTCGAATTATGTAAATTAAAGAAGTGAAATTTCACAATAACCCCCTTTTTTAGCAAGTCGCCCTATGGGTATAGGTCAACTACAGGAAAAGTTACAGGAACTGTAAAAGTATACACTTTAAAAAAAGAACCCCAGTACATTCTGAAAAAAATCCAAACTGTTGAACTATAGAACCCAATTATATCATTTAACATTAAAGCTAAAAAACATAATTGGTATAAAAAATAAAAAAAAATCAAGGATTTAAGGGATTAACAAGAATTATAAACATAACCCAAAAGCAAAAAATACGTATATTGGGTGTAAATCAAACTAATCGTTTCACATGTCAAAGACATTGAATACATCTAATGATCTAAGTACACTAAAAGAGGAATTCATGAATTAAAAATGATCTCTTACATTGTTAAAAAAAAACCAATAACTATTATCAAATAAATTTCCATTTGTAACAAATTTAAAAATTGAATAATCAACATTCAGAAGACTTCAAATTTCGAAAAATATTCACCTTAAACGTGTTTCAGAATCTAGATTAGTTGTTAAAAAATTAGCATATAGATTATTTTTACAAATTATTTTTATTTATTTGAAATATATTGAAAAATATAGCTTGCTTCTTTTTGAAAAGAAATCGTAAAAAAAAACCAATCTTTAGGTTTTTTAATCAGAATAATTATTATGTAAACATTGCAATTAAAATTAAAAAAAAAAAAAAATCCAAAAAAATAGTTGCTTTTGGAGTTCGAAATATTATTATATAAAAATTTGAAAAACTATTAATTTAGTTTTTTATTTTTTATTTTTTAAAAATAATTAAAAAAAATTTCTCCAAAATATCGATTATTAAATGGATACTATTGTCAAAACTCTAATAATTTACTCTTCAATAATATTGACTATAGATTTTTTACTGTCATTCTACCTATAGAGTTCTGATATCGTTTATCCCCAATACCAACACACTTTTATTCAAAAAGATTCTACATTCAGTTAAACCCTTAAAAAATATAAAACAAATTAAGATTTATTGATTTGTTAAAAAAACTTGAAAAAGACTGTTTTTTACCAATTAATTAAAAAAAAATGATTATTTCAAAGTTCACTAATATTCAAGGGATTTCATTTGGAAAAAACCCATTAAAACCAAAGTTCTTTTGAAACTCAAATAGAAATGATATTCTTGAGATTTAATAAAGATTCCTTATTGAAATTCATGATCAAAATTTGATTACACCAAGCAAATTCTTGAAGTAATCAAATATGAACTGTTGGCTACAATATAAAAAGTACAGAATTTACTTTTGACTTTCCAAAAAAAAAAAACAAATAAAAAAATACCCAAGAAATAAATCAAGAATTAAAGTTACTGAAAATTACAAAAAAAGGAAAAATGGTATAACAATGTTTTGGTCTTTTAAAGATTTTAAATTTATATTTGATCTTTGAAAAAACTAATTTCGTAAATCTGATTGAAACTACAATGGGTAAATTTCAATTTGAAACCAATACAAGTTTCAATTGTTTTCCTAGAACCAATAGATGCACCAAGAGTTACAGAACAAAAAACCCATAACCTTCTGTTTTTTTCAAATTTCGATACTGAAAATCTGAATAGAAAACTCATTTTTTTCAAATCTTGATTAAATTTTGCTTTTCTTTCTTAAAAACCAAACCAATAGAAAAATCAAACCAAGAGAAAAAACAAATCAAGAAAAAGGCCCTTGACAAAGATTTGAAAGACTTTGTTCTGAAATTTAAACCTCAAAAACAAACACGAAAAAATCTTTTTTGGGATTATTTCTTAAAACACGAACAAAACAACAATAAAACAAACACAAATTTTTTGTGTGTCTTTTCCACAAACAACCATGGAATCTCATGATTTTGTGATGAAATTTCCTTTCAGAAATTTTGGTTAAAAGAGAATTGAGAGTGTGATTTACACTTGTTCAAAAACAAAAACAAACACAAATTTTTTTTTTTTTATCTCTGGAAAATAAAGAAAGATCAATCATCAAAAAAAACCACTGATTCAAAAGTCCATGTTTAAAAAATAAACACAACAAATTAAATGGAACAGTAACACCAAACAAAGGATCTTTTTTGGATTTTTCTTTCAAATGATACAATTTAAAAAAGAAATTCAAAAAAAATAAATTCATTAATTTTTATCAATTAACTTTTTTTATTTCTTCAAATTTCAACAATAACAAAACAAACAAAACACAAATGACTGGAATTCTCCCAACAAGCGAATGTATTGAACAATTTCAAGAATTCAAATTCTCAAAAGAAGCACGATTTATCATTTACAAAATGGACGAAAAACTCAGCAAAATCGAAGTTGAAAAAAGAGGAACAAAAAAGCAATCATTTGAAGAATTTTATAACCAATTACCACAAGACGATTGCAGGTATATTTGTTACCACTATGACTTTGATGTTGAAGGGCAACGAAGAAGCAAATTACTTTTCATTGGATGGGTACCATCAACAGCAAAACTGAAAAATAAAATGGTTTATGCTACAACTCTTTTGTCATTTAAATACATGCTGAGAGGAATTGGTGTTTCATTACAAATCAACAACACCAAAGATTTAACTGAAGAATTAATTTTGGAGGTCATTATGTCAAAAGTTCGGAAATAAAAAACAAACATTCTTCTTGAGATACATTTTGTTAATTTTTTGAAAATTTCGATCAACAAATAAAAACACACACTTAAATTTGTAAAAAAATTGAAAAGTTTCAGCAAAAACAAAGAATCCACTCTTTATTTTTTTTTGTGACACAAACCTTTAAAAATAAAAATTTTGACCATTTCTATTTTTTTTCATATTTGTTTGATTTTTTTTCACTTTTTGGTTATTTTTAAAAATACATTTTCCAAAACAGAAAAATAATTTTATATCATAATAAAAATAAGATACAATTTATAAAATACTTTTTTATTTGTTTTAAATTTGCAAAATTCTTGTTTTTTTTATTTATACGAAAAGATTTTTAATGTTTAAAGAATGGAAAATTTCAAAATTGTATGTTTGGAGTTAATTCTTTACATTGAAGAAAATTTTGATGGAAAATTTTTTTTTGTTTTGTTTAAATCAAAAAAATATAAGTTTTTAATTTTATTTTTTTTTACGTTATATTGGGAAAAAAAATAAAAATACAAATAAAGAATTAACGAAATGTAAAGAATCAAATTCAAACATTTATATTGTTACAGGCTGTATTAAAATCCCAATTCAAAAATTCTTAAATCAAAAAATTCAATTTTTTTTAGGAAAAGGTAATGAAAAAGGTTATTTATGAAATAGGAAATTAGAACCACTGACGAATTAAAATAGAACAAAATTATTTCTAAAATTACCCTTCACACAAAACAAAAAATAAATACTAATCAATCATAATAATAAAAAAACAAAGAGTAAAATTTTACAAATTTTAATAATTAATTATTGATTAATCAAATGACTAGAGATGAATAACCAAAATTTATTCATGTTTATCTATTAAAAAGGATCTTAATTTACTTTAATATCAATTTTGGAAAAGTATTTTTATCAAATTTAAACTTTTACACAATTAAAATAAAGAAATGAGCTAAAAAAAAAGGTAAAATACAAAAAATATTTAGAAAAATCAAAAATATTTTCTAAATTGTATGAAAATCTAATATATATATATATGTATATATTCAATCGTGTGGATAAGCTGCATGTTTCTTTTCGTTTTAATTGGGAACAATATTTGCATATTTTAACATGTTAAGTCAAAATCTTCTTTTTTCTTAAAAAAAAACCTTTATTTATTGAGATTATTATTATGAAAATTAGTTGTTTCTAAACATCTGTTTTTACTGTTTCATTTTTTCTCCTTTTTTATCGTCTTATTAAAAAGAAAATGAAGGTAATTCAATCCGTAAATATTTCATCAAAAAAAAAAAAATTAAACCAATATTGTTGTAAATGGCTTATCACCAAACAAATTAAGAAATTTTCAAATATTTTTGACTCGTTTTATGATATTATTGGAAGTCTTTCTTTAATTTTATCACATATTATTTTCAAAAATTTTTTTCAATTTTTAGATCAAAATTTTTTATTTCTTTTTATTTTTTGCAAAAGATCAACTGTAAAAAGAAAAATATCTTCGAAGATACCAATACACATTAAGAAAATTGGAACTATATAACACCATCTAAAAAGAATTTAATTATTAGCCATACAATCTTTGTGCCAACCACTTTTCAGTAAAAGTCCAGAAATAAATAATCTGTAATACTCATTTCAAAAATTTTAATTTACTTTTTTAAGGGTTTTGGTTTATATTGTTTTTAATTTTTAAAATATCAGATTTTTAAATGTTTAAAATGATTTAAAAGTGAATTATTAATCAGATTTAATTATCAATTGCTCTTGAACACACATGCACATACGAATACTAACACATACACATATATATTCAATTTACTATTTTTATGTTACTCACAATTTTTGAAACGGTGTTTATTTGATTTTTTTTTTTGAGGAATTTGTCCTTTTAAATCCAAATAAAAAAGCTTCAAATTCATTGATTGTTTATAAACCATTTGTAGATTCAACTTTAAATTGATAAAATTGAAATATTAATACAATTTTTTTTGAATTGTGTCCTAATTGTTAAAAAATAATTCAAAGTTTACAAAATATTATTTGATTAACAACACGTAAAAACAAAAAGACCCTTTCAAAAACAAAATTTTTTAAAAGTTGAAAAAAAAAAAAAAAAAAAAAAAAAAAAAAAAAAAAAAAAATAAAAACAGAAAAAATTAAATAAAAGATATTAATTATTTTTTTTCTTTTGTAAAAGCTTTTCTAATTCCATTCTTTCTGTGGCTTCCATTGCGACTTGTAATTTTAACATTTTTAATTGGTCGATTAACTTTTCAAGCAAATTCTCAAGTGCATTCCTTGCCAAAAAGCCACTTTTTTGTTTGAAAGTTTTCAAGTCTTCAATAAGTTGAACATTCATTTTTCGGATTTCGCCAATGGATATTTCGTTTGGGATCAAGTCTCCAAGTGCCAATGTGGTGACTTCTCTGTTCTTTGGGGAGTATACCTTTGTATAAGAAGATGGGAAGATTCCAATTTTTTCGTTTAGCCTTCCTGCCCACCACCCTGATTTTTCTGTTGTTAACACCATGATTATGTCACCCTTAACAAACGATAATTGCTTTTCAGTTTGTCCAGTGTAATCGCAGATCGCCTTAACGAAGAACTGGCTGCTGATTTCCTTTCTGTAGGGCTCCATTTTGCTCATGATGTCTTCTGAAAAGATCACAGAAAATTTGTCCAACAACAAGGTCAGGATTTCGCATTGTAAATAAAAGTCTTCGCTGTTTTTAAAAATGTCGCCAGACTCTCTTGCCAAAACAGTTTGCCCGAATACTCGTGCAATACTTGATACATTCATTTTGTTTTGTGCAGAGTTTGAAGATAAGGCAAGGAAAAATTGTGTCAAATATTTGATAACTTCATAGTTAATCGGTGGTAATCTGTTGATCACACTTCTCAAAACAAGTGACGATTTGTATTTATATGGACACGTCAGTGCTCTTTTGAAATCGAAAAAGAGATCATAGGTTAAGATTGGCTCTGGTAAATCTTTTAGGTACTTCAACAGCAAACCTGAGACACAGAATGGGTTCTTTTCTGAATTGAAAGTGCTTTCTAATGATTTTCCAGACGAGCCCAATTCAGCCAACTCGTTGACTCGATCCATATTAAAATTCTCTTCGTCAAATAATGCTTCCTTTTGCAGGATCTCTTCATGGCTAACTAAAAAGGCAATGGTTTCCTTTAATATCAACGGCAATAGCCCATAGCTCCCCTCGTCAGTTCTTAAAGACTGACCATAGCTTAATGGCGAGCCAAAGACACTTGTGTATGGCTTTCTTTTGCTTTCTTTTTTTAAAACCTTGAGCCACCGATCCAAATGGATTTTTGATTTGGCATTCAACAGCAGCCTTGAATTTCCTCGATCTTTAATTTCAGATGGAACAATATAAAACACATATTTTTTTTCTTCATTGTCTGGCTCTTCTCTTAAAATTGAGCCATACAAGGGAAATTCTAAGTGTGGTGTTTTGCTCTGTTTTTTTGTTTGTTGTTTGGTCCATTTTTTTGTTTTTTGTGTTTCGAAAAGAGAAACAAAAAGAGAAACAAAAACAAAAACAAAAAGAGAAAGAAAAAAAAAAAAAAAAAAAAAAAAAAGAAAGGAATTTATTTTTTTCAGGTTTTCCAAATTGTGAGCAATAAAAATATTTTGGAAGTTTTGTGGACAAAGTTATTTTTTTTCTCAATATTAACCAACAACTTCTTTTGATTTGTGAAGAAAAGTTTTGTTTATTTTTTTTTTTATTTTCAATGTGAATCAATTTTCAAGTTCATTTTATAAAGGGTAAAGATTTGATTTTGTTGTTTTGAGTTGTGGAGGTTGGGTATGTTTTTTGGCTTTTTTTTTTTTTTTCAAAACAAATCAAATAATTGATATTCAAATTTCTTTCTTTCTTTTTTCTTTCTTTGTAATCCAAATCTTATACTTTAATTTCTCGAAAGATCTTTTGTTTGAATTAAAATTGGATTTATTAAAACTGAAGATCAAATAAAAACCAACACCATTCCAATTTTTTGCAAATGTGAATTAAAAACAGAAGAAAAAAGAAAAAAGGAAAAAAGATTGAATTTTTACATTTTTAGTTTCAAAACAATAAAGATTGCTGTTTTTAACAACATAATATCCTTTGTCCCAAACCTTTTCTCTTTCGTTTTTCCTTTCAAGGCTACTTGCAATCAAAGGTACACCAACAATAGTCCAAGTCTATTTTATTTTTGTTTTTTTTTTTTTTTTTTTTTTTTTGTTAAAAATAAAAGGAAAATTTTATGAATGATTTGAATTTCATCAAAAAAGCACATGAATAAAGGGTTAAAAAATCATTAAAATTGAAAAAAAAAATCAATTAGAAAAACAAACACTTGATGAAGTCATTTTAAATGATAATTTGAAGATTATTTTGGTTAGAAAAAATGATTTTTTGAAAATCACAATTTTTTCCAAAACCCTTTCAATTGTGATTTCAGAATTGTTAAAATTGAACTCGTAATACTCTTTCTCATGTTTTTGGTTTTTTGATTTAATTTCTGGTTTTTGTATAAATTCACATTTGGAGAAAAAAAAGTAAATTATGATTTTATTTTGTGAAACCTTGCTAAAAAAGAAAATAAAGTTCAATTTACAAAAGAAAAAATAAATGATCAAAGACAAAGTGGAGGAATAAACACTCTAATAATTTTCAGTTTAGATACCTCTTGAGTCTGGGTTTTTCTTTGGATATATCGATTTTTGAAACAATTCATTGAAAAATTTCCTTGCAAACATCTCTTTTAAGGCACAAACTTTGAGAGAAATTTTAAAGATTAGCCTTGACAACGAAAAAGCTTAAAGAGAAATCGAGTCGCTATCATATATAAATCTAATATATTATTTCAAGGGTTTAAAGGTCTTAAAAAATTCGATTCATAAAATATTATACAAAGTTGTGCTCTATCAAGAAAAATAATTTTTCTATTAGAAAAAAAAAACACCAATGAATTTTCAATAAAAATCTGAATTTTGACACACACTTAAATGCTTAATATCCAATCTAAAGACTTGATATTTACAAATCTTCTAATTAAATTTGTCTCTGAATCTAAACTAGTTGTTAAAAAATTCATTTTTTTTTTTTTAAATTAATAATCTACCAATAGATTATTTTGGCAAATTATTTTGCAAATATTGGCAATATATTTTATAAAATAGTAATTAGACTTTATGTATTGTAAAAATAAACCCAATCTTTTGTTTTTTATGTTAAGGATTATTGAGTTTATCTTTGGAATCAAATAAATATATAAATAGTTACTTTTAAATGCACCAAATATGAATTATTAAACACTATAATAATTTTATTTTTATTTTATGATTGAAAAAATTATTATAAATTTATTTTCCAAAATGATACTTTTAAAATATTATAATTTTTAAAAAAAGCAATTTATTGTTCAATAATATTTAGAATACCCTTATAAGAACACATAGAACACATAAACTTTCATGTGATTTACTTTTGTTTCAACAATCTTTGTTATGTGTCGAATTTATTACAAAGCTAACCCCTTAAGTAACAAAAAAATTCCAAAATTTCAACTTTTTTATACAGTTTATTTTGCAAGAATTCAAAAAAATGTACTCAGGTAGATTTTTTTATCAATAAAATAAAATTTAAAATTCATATATTATTCGTATTGGCTTTCAAATTTTCCCAGATCTCCAAATTAATCAATTTAATTTCAATATAAACTCCAATTCAAACATTTTTAACACTAATCAGCATTTTTAGACAATTTTTTAAAAAGATATTTAAGAACTTTGCCTGATGAATACTGATGATTAGAACTGTAAAAATGGTATATAAATGGTGATTTTTTTTCAAAAATTCTTGGTTTTTTATACCAAAAATAAGATAATATTTTTTTCGTATGATCTACTTTTTACATTATCATACCATTAAACTTTTTAGAGATTTTTTAACCACCAAATCCTAATATGATTTACATATAATTATATACTTTAATTTTATATCCCCACTCCCACTAAAAAATATAATTACTTGAGTTTCTATTAAAGGTGAAAATTTTGATTTTTTTTTTTTTTTTTTACACATTCTAAACTTTATTATATAAAAATATTTCATTTTGAAAACATTATATGTAATATATATTTTTTTTATAACAAGGTTTCAAAAGTTACTAATTAAATTATTAAAGAAATTTATATATTTATATAAGAATAATAATAAATAAAGGCCAACTTTCTTTTGATAATTTTATTTGAATATAATTATTCCATTAATTTTTATTTAAAAAATTAATAAATAAAAGAAAAAAACAACAATTGAAAAAAAAAAAAATCAGATTATTTTGGGCCTTGACTTAAATAAGGATTAAAAAAAAATAAATAAATTTTAATAATTAAAAAAATTGTTACCTATTATTAAAGTAATTTTTGTCATTTAAATAGTATTTTCTTGTGATTTACCATTTGAAAATATTAGAAAAAAGACACACTAAATAAGTATATAGGTTAAAAAAAAAATTAATAAAAAAATAAAACCAGTTTTCAGTTTAATGATTGTAGTTTTCAGAGGCAAATTACATATTTGGAAATGATTTAAATAACTATTTACAAGAATTAAATTTCTTTTGAAAATTACAAAATTTGAATTAGTTTTTCACATTGTTTCTTTTTTCTTTTTTTCAATTTTTTATTGAGATCAAATTGATTTTTCATGTGCAATTTTTTTTTTTTATTATAAAAACTATAATTACTTAGTAAAAAATTGTTACTTATAGGTTATTAACACTGTTAAAATAATTATAGAAAAATTATATTGATTTATATTGGAATTTTCTTTGATCTTCAAATTGAAGATCAAAATGTACATATTATTTTTTTTCTCAAAGTTTAGTTCATAGAATTTAAGTATTTTGGTTTTTCAATTTTTTAAGAAAATCAATTCGTTGATTATATTTACTTTATATGAATATCAAACATCCGTTAATATATATTATTATACTTATTTCTTATTTGTTATTCAAATGAAAATTCTAAAAAAATAATTGATATTTAGAATATTTTTTTTCAGCTAGATTTACAAAAAAAGTTTAAATATCAGGAAATAGGTGTACTTTATTATTATTTTTTGAAAACTTATTTAAGAAAATTCATGGTTGTAAAAATTTTAAGATAAAAGTATAATTTTAAATTAGATTTTACCTTTGAAAATTAATGGAAAAATATAAAATAAATTTGTAAAAAAATCAAAAATGTCAAAAGATCAAATAAAATAAAAAAAAAATTTGATTTTTTTTATGTAAAGTAAATTAAAGCAGAAATGTATTCTTGAATATTGAACGAAGAAACTTCGTTAACATTAAAAAGAAAGTTAATATTTAGAAATTAGAAAAGAAAAAAAAAATTAATAGAATTCAATAAAAAATGGAAAAAAAAAGTAAAAAATTTAAAGAAAAGATTTTTAAAATTGATAATATGTAATATTTATAGAGAATATTTTTAGAATATAATAAATATTAACAAATCAAAATAAAATAAAAAAAAACGAAAAATAAAAAAAATAAAAAATGATTAAATCATTCCAACATCTTTAACATTTCTTCTTAAAATTGCATCTTTAACTGCATCAAATGAATGTTGCATGTTTTCTGTATCAGTTGCGCACGTGAAATGAACAGTCACATCTTTGTCTGGGTTTCTGTTCAGTGAAAGGAATTTTTCTTTAAGATATTCAGATGCATTATCAAAGTCACATCCTCCTTCGTAATCTTTGAAGCACACATTAAGATCAACAGTTTTGATTTTTTTTCTAAATAAATCTGCTTTGTTTAAAAAGAGGCAAATTGAAGTATCGGTAAACCATCTCGAATTGCAAATTTCTTCAAACAGCATAAGTGCTTCAGTCATTCTGTTTTTCGTGCTATCTTCGAATAAATTTTGATCATATTCACTCAATGAGGCACAAAATATCACAACAGTTACACCAGAGAAGCAATGAATCCATTTCTTTCTTTCGTTTCTTTGTCCACCAACATCAAATAAACTATTAATTTTTTATCAAGTATGAAATTAATTAATATTACAAAACAAGCACATACAGATAATATATGTATTTATGTATGTATGTATGAGAGAGAGAAGAAGATTGAGGAATAAATAGAATTTTTGGATTTTAAAAAAAAAATTATGAAAATGTTCTCTTAATGACGGGGTACCAAATGAATTCGTAATCTACAACACAAATGCAAACTAATTATATTGGTTTAAGTGATTATGATCGGGTATTGAAGAATTAAAATAATTTTTTTTTGGAACAAATGACTATTTTTTTTTGATTTTACTTTTTGTTCTGTTGTAAAAAGCCACTAACCAGGGCATTAAAAGTACACCCAAGAAGATAGTTATACAATTAGTTTTTCATTTAAGTTAGTTATATGTAAATATTTAACCAATTGCTCGGTGAAATTGAATAATTTTAGCAAAAATTAATACAACTCTTAATTACTGCTTTGTAGTTAGTGGGATTTTACAAAATAACAAAAAATAAAATCAAAGAAAACGACATTTTAATATTATTGAAGAAGTGCAATTTACACTTTAGATTTCCTTTTAGTTAAATTTCCTCAAAGGTAATTTGAGTGTATAATCATTGATTTTACGATTATTCATATGAAAAGCATACCAAAATTATTTTTTATATTTAAATAGCAAAAGCAAAAAATCAAAAAAAAAAATAAGCTAGAAAGAAAAAAGCTAAAAATCAAAAAAATTATTTAAAAAGAGATTTATAAGAAGCAATTGATAAACTATTGACAAAAAAACAAAAAAAGCAATGCTATTAGTTTTATTAAGAACACTCAAAATCACAGACTCGACACTTTTGGTTTAATTTAGTTTGATTCGATAGGTGGACATGAATGTTCATTTGGAAGGTAAATGGTTAATTGTTGTAGTTTTTTAATTTTTTTCTTTGATCTGATTTTTTTTTTTTAGCTCTTTGGTATTTTTTGCTTTTGCTTTTTCAATTTTCTTTTAGAGTTACTCATACTGTCGTGTTTCAGTATCTAAGTATTAGCAAGTGGCCACTTGAACTTTTACTTTTGTAAATCTTCTTTTCAGTATAAAGAAAATTCAGACACGGAAAAAATGGAAATAAATAAAAAATAGATATTTTTTCGAAAAAAAAAATTTTTTTTTTTGAATCATCAGTTCTATAACTTTTTAAAAACTGTCTGGCATTCTTATTCACAAAAAAATGAAAAAAGGCTGCAAAGAATTCGAAAAATAATTAATTTGTGAAATTTTCCTGATAAAATTTCTTGACACACCTATTATGGTTGAATATTTTGTTTCAAACAAAATAAAACTCTCTTTTGGGGGTTTCCAGGCATTTTGACAATTTTTTCACATCTTATTTATGAATTGGAACATAAAATGAATATAATTAGCAACAGCCGAAAGTTGGTATATATATATATATTGATATTTTTGTATTAATTTATTTTTGTGTATTTTTATGTGAAACCTTTATTTTTGTGAAAAATTAAAATAAAAATTCTGTGTTTATTCAAATTTTTTTTTTATAGTTTTAGATTTTTTAATTTTATTGCTTATATTTCTTATTAAAAATGAAAATGTAAATTATATATAAAGATATATTTTCATATATTTATATTTGTTTAGCAAGTTTATTGAAGCTATCATCAAAAACTTAATGTAAAGACAATTAATTTAATAATCATAACACTGGCAGAAAGTGTATATTTTTTCTAAAATTGTAATTTGTTAGAGAGAATTAAAAAAGTTAATAGAAAAATCACATATATATTTAGATCTAATTTGAAAAGTTTTTTTTTTCTTTTTCTTTTTTAGAGAAACTTATTTTTTTTATTTTTTATACTTTTTACCTTTTTCAAATTTACCTTTTTAAGTTGTTTGGGTTCCTTTGGTTCCTCCTTTTTTTTGTTCTGTTTAGGTGTTTGGGGGGGGGTTATAAGGGATAAAAAATAATTCTAAGAATTAATATACTTGTTCGTGATTAGATCTTGACCAAATTTAAATTTTTTAATGATCAGATCTAAAATGAATCGAACTGGACTTATGCCACTGAAGATAACTGAATCTAACAAGAAGGAATTGAACTTTCCGTACACAATCTTTCAAATCGTTACTTGTACTGGACTTTAGCGAAAATAAGACTTGGGAAACTTGTAATAAAAAAAAAAAAATAATAAAAAAAAAAAAGCAAAGCAACTGAAAAGAAAATTTGCAAAACCAAATCTCATTCTGAAAAACTCGGCACTTTATAGATTCAACCCATCTATAAAAGTTTTAAATTAAAACTTAATAAAGTAGCCTTATTTCATTTGATCTATAGTTGTTCAAATATTTAAATCTCTATATTAAAAAAAATTATGGTGGAGATCCAAAAAAAAAACGACATAAAAGGAAACAACCACAACCCACTCAACACTTTGTTTACACAAAAACACAGTTCAAAAAAACTTTTCAATGAAGTTTTTACCTTTTTTCTGTTATTATTTTTATACTCTCTTTCATTTCTCTTTTTCTTGTCTTTGTTTAGAAATAAATTTTTTTCATTTTTTATAGAAAAGATAGCCTATGATTTATAATCTTGCCTAAATTATAGCTCGGATAAAAAACTTTAATACGATTTTAGAGTTTCAAAGAGTGCCGTAGAGTGTCGTCAAGTGCCTAGTTTTTTTTTAATTTGAGAAATAAAACGAAAATTTATTCTATTTTCTTTTCATTTCAAAAATTAAAAAAAATTAACAACGCTTTTCCAGAATTCAAAAGAATTGAGTGAAATCTTAGATTTTTCTCTATTCTTTTAAATCCTGGAAAAGCTAACGGTAGTCTTATTTCTCAAATTAAAAAAAAAAACCTAACGACAAACAGGAGGTACTCTTGTTGAATCACCTCTATTCAATAATAAATAAATAAATAAATAAAAAAGAAATCTATTTTTTTATATTAATATTTTGAATTGTGAAAGATATATTTACCGTCTTTGTTAGCTTTTCGAGATTTATTTATAAAAAATAAAATCTAAAAAAAAATGTTTTGATATATAATCAGTATTTTATTCAGTCGTTTTAATAATTTTGAAACTTTGAATTTATTAAAGTATTGATAAAATGGTTTATAATTAAATAAAACAAATTTAAATACTTATTTTGAAACAAGAGCTTTATATTTGTAATGAAATAATTTGATTTAATAACTTTTCAATTACAAACATGTTTAAAAATTTGGATGTTGGGCTGATTTTTTAAGTTCCAAAAATTATTCTTGTTTTTTTTTTCATTGAATAAACCTAACTATTTTTGAGTTGCCTTATAATTTGAAAAATGGTGTTTTTTAATAATTGTACTGATATTGATGATATGATTTGGTATAGTTCCTTATTCTTTTTTATTTTATGTTTACAAGACTATTAAATTCGAATTTTTAAAAAAATTAATTAATTTTTTCTCAAAAGTTCAATAAGGTATAACAAAAACAAATGAATGAGATAATTTTCGTTTTTAATTGATTTTGTTAAGATCTTTTTTCTCAACAAAGATTATGATCTAAACATTTTGAATAGTTCAAATATTCTCGAAAAGAATCCAAAATCAAAAATACTTGAAAAATTTTTTAAAAGATTATAAACACTTTTTAAAGAACTTTGAAGTAACCCAGGGTTCAAAGATAAATGTTAATGAGAAAATAACAATTTTGCTCTTGAGAAAATAATTTTTTTTGAATTTTCTCCTTTAAATACTCTTAGGAGTTTTTGGTGCCTTTTTAGTATATTTGGGTATGTTAGTACTTGTTTGGTGTAAATGCATATGTATACCAGGGCATATTTAATTATGATAAAGCATGTTTGAGTTTGGTTGTGTGTCATTGGGTTGGGTTTAATCATTGCTTTTTTAGGTTTTGTTAGATTAAATCAACACTTTTTTAGATAAATGGAAGGTTAAATAATGCTTGATCATGAATCACCTTTTGTGTGGTAGGGTATGTGCGTATAAGATTACTATTGAGATATTTTTTAAATGTCTTTATGATGACAAAAATGTATTCTTAAAATTTTGAGTAATTTATAACAATTACAAATGGTCATTACAAAGACATTTTTTCTCGTTTTTTAATATCATCTAGCAATTTACCAGAAATGCTATGGAATCTAACATACAAATTCTTTTCACATAAAATGAGGAGATACTATTCCTAAAAATTTTCAATTTTTCACATTTTATGCTTATAGCCAAAAAAAAAAAATATTTTCTCTTAGGCAAAATTGTTATTTTATCATTAACATTTATCTTTGAACCCTGAGTTACTTCAAAGTTTTTTAAAAAGTGTTTATAATCTTTTAAAAAATTTTTCAAGTATTTTCGATTTTGGATTCTTTTCGAGTATATTTCAAACAACCAAAAATTTTTTGAGAAATTCATTGAAATTTTTTTTTATTTATTAATTAGTCTCTGAAGATCTTTTGATTTTTTTCTGACATTAATAAAAAATGATTTTGAAAATTGAAATAAAATATCTTCATTTTTTAATTGGATAATAACAGTTTAGATATACTATTTGTTGCAAAATAAATGATACAAAATTTTTATTCAGCTTTCTAAAAAAATATTTTCGAAAATCATTTAAAATTTCAAAATTTTTAATTCTGTAAACAGAAGCTTAAATGATTAATTTCCGCTTATAGGTTGCAGACTTTGATGATTTATTTTAATTTTTGAGAAGTGTTTTTTTTGTTAGGAAATATGAATGAAAATTTTGATCTTTTTATTTTACAATTAACAGTAATTAAATTTTTTCGATTTAAGTTACTACAGTGATCAAAATAAAACATGTTAAATCATGAAAAACCACATTAAATTCAACACTTTTTACAAAAAATACATTTATATAATGTGAAAAATAATTTATCACAATTTTAATCCAAATTCTTTCAAAGAGGAAAAGAAAGTGTATATGTGTAGTGGGGTTGGGTGAGAGAAAAAGATTGAATTTAAAAATGTGTTCGAAATTTCGAAAAAGTAAAACTAAAAAAAAAAAACAAATTTGTGCAAATTTACCTAAATTTAATTCCTTCATATTCAAATTTTGTTTCAATAATACCAGTCGTTCGAACACGTGTGTTTAAGATGTCTTCGTCATTTGGAACAAATCCTTCTTCAACAAATCGATCAATGTTTGTAAAATAGCTTTTTGTTGATAAAAGAAAATGAAAGAAGAAAGAAGAAAGAAGAAAAAAGTGGAAAAAAAAAAAGAAAAAAAAAAAAAAGTGATTTAGGATAAATTTAAAAGGAAATTATTTATTTTTTTTTTAAATAAAAGAAAAAAAGAAAGAAAAAAAAAACAAAAATATACAATTCAGCTGCATCGAATAATTGAAATTCATTTCTTCGAGAATAAGTATCTTGGATACCTCCATCTTTCCATAAGGTTTTGATTTTTTCATAAAAGTTCAAAAAGTCTTTGGGGTGTGCGTTTATTAGTTCAACAGCAAGATCCTTTTTTTTTTTGAATTTTTATTGTTTTTGAAGTTAAAGAAAACCATTTTTTTTATTTATTTGTTGAGAAAACGAAAAAATTAAGCAATTTAAATAAGAAAAAAAATTTGAAGGAATCTTGTTATTGAAAAGTTATTTCTCAGAGTGAACTTTGTTCTTTTCAAACTCAAATTTTAGAATTGATTTAGTGATGAAAAACAACCCAAAAAAAAAAAAAAAAAGAAAATTTACTCGATTTTTTTCTGTTTCAAAATCAATTCCAAGTTTTTCCATAGCTTTGATAATGTTGGTCATACACAGGTGGGTATTGACAAACATTTGGTCTACAACTTCTTTTCTTTCATTTTCATCAAAGCCATCTTTATGAATGATTTTCATTTGTTTGACGACTGTTGACTTTCCCGATTCTCCGGCTCCAAGCAAAAGAAGCTTTGCAAATTGCTTTTCTTGTTCTTCTTTTTTCATTTTCTCATCGATCTTACTTGAGTTTTTTGATTCTTTTTTTTTTTTTTTTTTTGACGAAAGTGGTCCCATTCTTGTTTAATTTTGGTTTTGTTATTTTGTTGTTTGTGGTTGTTTTAAAAACTAGTTATATTAACTTATATTCGTTATTCTTGTTTTTGATTTAAATAGAAAGATTTTTTGAGAAAAAAATTCTTCTGGAATGAAAAAAAGAAAAAAAATGAATAATTTTCTTTTTATTTTTTGTTTCACTTCAAGATCTGCTTTTTCAGTCTAAATTCTAAATCCTTTTTAACAAAAAAGTCAATTTATCTTCTTAAAAATTAATTTTGATAAGAGTTTGATAAATTTTAAATGGATGTTTGGAAATTTTTAAAATCATTTTGTTGGTATCTATTGTGATTAGCTTTGTAGGTAGACTTTTATCCAACAAAAATATTGAATTATTTGCAAATTTTTTTCCAAATTAGTTATTCGAGTAATCTGAGTTATTTGAACTTAAATTGAAACTGTTTTGATTCTTTAGACAGAAGGACTTAATTATTCAGTATTTATGTGAAATAAAAGTTAAATATAACTTTTTAAAAACTGGGGTCATCACAGATTTACAATAGATGCCTTTAAAATGTAAGTAATTTGACAATAAAAAGGGTTTGAGTTAATTATAATTTTCCTTTTTTTTATTTTATCAAAGGTAAAAGAGTCAGTTTTTTCTCAAAGCTTAATTAAACATGAAACAAAGATCACCCCTTTTTGATCTCAAAAGAAAGTACAAATAATTATTAAGGTAGATCAATTTTTACAAAAAACTATTGGCCAAAAAGATTTGAACTTCTAAATATGTATTTTGAAACTTTAGGGGGTTATTAAATTAAAATAAACTTCAAGTAAATTTAATAGTAAATTCAGAAAAAGTTTATTTCATCTTAAAATTGAAAAATAAAGTAAAAATCTGAGTACTACAAAACCAAACTTACTTTTAATTTCTTTTCCAGAAAAGAATTATTGTTTTTAAAAGAATGATCCATTTTTTACATTCTTGAAAAAATTCAAAATTAAAAATATTTCTAAATTATTTTAAAAATAATTTTTTTTTGAAGAAATAAGAAATCCTATTTTCTGTAAAAGATATTGTATAAAAATATACTTTAAAAATGAAAGCATTAAGTCCTAAAATAACCCAGTATCATAAATCTAGTTTATTTTCAAAAGAAATATATATATATATAATATATTTTAAACTTGTAAAAATATAACTTTCTTATTCAAAGAATAGTTCAAATCAATTTTCTCTTGTTATTGAATAAAAAAATATCAGAAAAAAAACCAACAATCACTTTAAAAATTCTCACAAATTTTTTTAAAAAACCTAATTCAACTAATAATCTTAGAGAAATAATTTCTAATTTTATTATTAATAATCAATGATAAATGCTGAATCTTACTTTTTTCAGCAAGTCATTAACAACCCAGAGATTAAATTTATCAAAGTTTATCTAATTATTTCTCAATTTTTTAAAGATTTTCAAACAAATAAAAAAAATCCCAATTAATAATTCGTATCAAAAAAATTAAATTGGTGTTATCAAATAACTGGCTTTTATACTAATAGTTCCTAGTTTATACTCTTGATAGCTGGGAAAAGAATACTGCCTAATAGTTTAGATTTCAAGAAATGTAATAAATATTTGTGAATAAAATAAATAATCTATTGTTTTAGATCTTTAAGGATTCAATATTAAGATTTATTTATATTATATTTTTTAAAAAAGATTAAATTTTCAAGGTTATTTGTTAATAAAAACTCTCGGAAATTATTAAAAGTGAGATTTCTTCAACAAAAAATTTTGGTGCAAATTTTTCTTTTTCTGTTTTGATCCAAAAATCCAAACAAAAATGGATCAGATCTTTTTAACTAAAAATTTAATTTGGAAAACTCAACTACTTTAAAAATGATAATTAATCCCTCAAAAGTTTATAAATAAAGTTTCTATTGGGTCTAATTGTGTATGCGTGGATAAAATTACCCCACACCTTTAAAAAAAATAAATAAAAGTTAATAACCCATTAATACAATATTAAGTCTTTTTTATTTGTTCTACCTAATGTTAATAAAACATTTATGTAATCAAAGCATAAGTCTTAAACTTGCAAAACAAGGATTAAAAAACGCTTCTTTAGAGAAAAGAATTATTATTTTCAAAAGATTTTGATTTTTAGAATTAAATCTGAGTATATATTTTGAAATTTTAAACAAGTATATTTAGATTCTTAAATAAAAAGAAAAATAAGTAAATTTATTGTTTTTATGAAATCTTACTTTTTTATTCTGAGACATGTATAATGAAATAACATTGAGAATCTAATCCCATTTAAAAATATAGAAAAAAAAGAACAGATATTTAATCAGAACTTAAACCAAACAAATGCTTTTTAATAATAATTAAAAAAGTTGAAATTACGAACTATACCTTTTTTTACTTAAGCACGTGAAATACTATTAATTCCTAAAAACACAGTTTTCAGATTATTTCTGAAATGTGGATAATAAAAATATTTCTATGGTTAAAAAGAAAAAAATGATGTTTGAAAACACAGAAAAAAGAAAAAGAAAATTCAAAGTTGATAAAAACAATTGATAAATAATTAAAAGAAATATACAATATCATACTAATTAAGAAAACCAAAAATATTTTAATTTTTTTTTTTTTTTTGATTTAATATTTTGCAATAAAAGTCCATTTTGAATCACCTTTGAATAATTGTTTTTTTTTTTTTTTTTTTTTCTCAATATATGATTTGATTTTACCAATTGGTATTTTTTTATATTTACCTTTGTTTTTTTATATATTTTCAAGTTATATATATAAATATCACTTATTTTTATATATTAGAAAGTATATACTTTTACTTTTCTGTTAGGGGTCTTTGTTCTAATTAAAAAGAAAAGTATCGAAGGGAAAAAATATCAAAAAACCAAAAATTGGTCTTTTTTTTATATTTCCAAAAATATTTAAATTTATGGTAAGTCAGAAATAAAGTAATATTTTTTTCAATTATTATGAATATAAATAACGTACATGAAACTATTTTTATAATTTATTTGATTATATTAATTATTGTATTACGGAATTAACTATCAGGTAAAAATTATTTTTTTTTATTTTAAGATTTTTAAAAAATTGAGAAATAATAGTAAAACACAAGTGTAAATAAGGAATGTTATAAAAAATAGAGTTTTTTCACTTTTAGAGATAAAAAAGAGCTCCATGTATTTATCCAAATTTTTGTAATAGTAAACAAAATTCCCGTTTTTATTTTTGATCTTGAAGGTGTTTTCAATATAAAATCATTTTGCAAATACCAATACTTTGTTTGGAAAATTGTTTTTTTTTTAAATTTGAAAGATTGTTGTTTGCTAAACGATTTTTTGATTAAAATTGTTCTTAGTCTATTAAAAAAATCAGATATTATATTTACTATTACCAAAATTTGGATAAATGAATGGAACTCTATGGTTATCTCTAAAATTGTAAAAAATCTATTTTTTACAACATTCATATTTACTCTTGTAAACATATTGATATCTTTATTTGTTGATTTATTTTTAACCCGCAAAAAAATAATAGCTTTATAGTTGTTATCGTATTAATATATAAAATTAAAATAAATTTATTTATATGTTTCCTTAAAATGTTTTAGATTTTAAAAAGGCATTATTGTATAATTTACAACCTAAAGGTTTGGTAATATTGTTGAATCCTTTTTTAAATATTATAGTAATAAGTAAGAAATAATTTTTTTCACTTTTAAAAATAATTATTGTGTTTTTTTTTTTTGGATCAATTCTATTTCTTATAGAAAGATATTATTTACCTAAGTGGTTTTATTTTAATATTTTTTTTTCTGAATACTTTCTAAACAGGATATAAAATTAATTTTTTAATAGTAATAACATTTATAAAAAAATATATGAATTAATGTTGAGTTTTCGAACTGTCAAACAATTGGAAATGTACACGATTTTTTAGAAAAATAATTCTCTTCTGAAAAAATCCTTTATATTTATGCTAAAACCACCCCATATTGTATTATTATTTTCTTTTTACTTTATTTTTCAATTTTAAAATTCAATTATTTTTTTATGTATTTATAATTAAATACTCTATCTTTTTTTGATTATAGTGAATAATCCCGTATAACCTATACTTTCAAGAATAAGTACATGATCCAATATTTAAGGGTGTCCCTAAAAAAATCTTTTATGGTTACACATCTACAGATGTTTCAACAATGATTTACTTATGATAGGGGAAATACTATATAATTTTAATGATGGGTAGACCTATTATTGCTGTTACCAATATAATAATTCCACCATTGAAAGATAAAATAACACACGATACTAACATTCCCGGCATAAATTATTATTATTATTATTATTATTATTATTATTTGGGTACGAAAAACTGTCACTATTGAAACATTTATTAAAAATTATAATTACAAAATAGTACAGTCGGTTCCACTTTTAAGGCAAAACTTTAACGAGATTTATAGCACAATAAAAATATTAAATTAAGTCACAAAATTCAAATTCTAGTAAAATTAATTGTAAAAAAAAATTACATATTTTGTGCCTTAATTAGTGATTTTTTTTGTGTGATAAATTTTGTTGAAAGTTTGTGCCTTAAAAGTGGAACTGACGGTAAAAATAATTGACTTGCGGATTGAATGAAGTTATTGTTTTGAATATAAATTTTGTTTTTATGTAAATTTCATCAAGATAGCACAAGGAGAAATAAATTTTTATTTCTTTTAAAGTTTTAGAAAAAGATTATTAATCAATATAACCACCAATTTTTCAAATAAGAAGGATAAAATTTACTCAATTTCAAAAAAAAAAAATGTAGCTAACTATTATTGATAAATCCATCATTTACAAATTATTAATAAAAAAAATTATATCAAGTTCCCGAATATTTTATTAATAATACATTTAAAAAAGAGCCAAGATTTTCAGAAAATCTAAGAGGGGTGTTATTTTTAAAGATTTTAAGAAAGTTCATCTTTATTGAAGTTCGAGATAAAAGTTTTGTATGATAATCTGTTTTTAACAGATCAAAAAATTAGTATCCTTTTATTTAGATTAGGAATTGTTAAATCAAGGATTTTATGGAATGGCACTAATTAAAATTTATGTTGGTAATCCAAATTTTAATTTAAAATATAAGGAAAATAAATAATTAACAAAATCTAATTAAAAAAAACATAATTAATTATTTAAATCGACATGAGAACTATTTTATTGAATGAATTATTAAAAACCTATCAACCCTTGAAATAATATATTAGATTTATATATGATAGCGACTCGCTTTCTCTTTAAGCTTTTTCGTTGTCAAGGCTTATCTTTTAAATTTCTCTCAAAGTTTGTGCCTTAAAAGAGATGTTTGCAAGGAAATTTTTCAATGAATTGTTTCAAAAATCGATATATCCAAAGAAAAACCCAGACTCAAGAGGTATCTAAACTGAAAATTATTAGAGTGTTTATTCCTCTACTTTGTCTTTGATCATTTATTTTTTCTTTTGTAAATTGAACTTTATTTTCTTTTTTAGCAAGGTTTCACAAAATAAAATCATAATTTACTTTTTTTTCTCCAAATGTGAATTTATACAAAAACCAGAAATTAAATCAAAAAACCAAAAACATGAGAAAGAGTATTACGAGTTCAATTTTAACAATTCTGAAATCACAATTAAAAGGGTTTTGGAAAAAATTGTGATTTTCAAAAAATCATTTTTTCTAACCAAAATAATCTTCAAATTATCATTTAAAATGACTTCATCAAGTGTTTGTTTTTCTAATTGATTTTTTTTTTCAATTTTAATGATTTTTTAACCCTTTATTCATGTGCTTTTTTGATGAAATTCAAATCATTCATAAAATTTTCTTTTTTTTTTTAAAAAAAAAAAAAAAAAAAAAAAAAAAACAACAAAAATAAAATAGACTTGGACTATTGTTGGTGTACCTTTGATTGCAAGTAGCCTTGAAAGGAAAAACGAAAGAGAAAAGGTTTGGGACAAAGGATATTATGTTGTTAAAAACAGCAATCTTTATTGTTTTGAAACTAAAAATGTAAAAATTCAATCTTTTTTCCTTTTTTTTTTTTTTCTTCTGTTTTTAATTCACATTTGCAAAAAATTGGAATGGTGTTGGTTTTTATTTGATCTTCAGTTTTAATAAATCCAATTTTAATTCAAACAAAAGATCTTTCGAGAAATTAAAGTATAAGATTTGGATTACAAAGAAAGAAAAAAGAAAGAAAGAAATTTGAATATCAATTATTTGATTTGTTTTGAAAAAAAAAAAAAAAAAAAAAAAAAGCCAAAAAACATACCCAACCTCCACAACTCAAAACAACAAAACCCAATCTTTACCCTTTATAAAATGAACTTGAAAATTGATTCACATTGAAAATAAAAAAAAAAATAAACAAAACTTTTCTTCACAAATCAAAAGAAGTTGTTGGTTAATATTGAGAAAAAAAATAACTTTGTCCACAAAACTTCCAAAATATTTTTATTGCTCACAATTTGGAAAACCTGAAAAAAATAAATTCCTTTCTTTTTCTTTTTCTTTTTCTTTTTCTTTTTCTTTCTCTTTTTGTTTTTGTTTTTGTTTCTCTTTTTGTTTCTCTTTTCGAAACACAAAAACAAAAAAATGGACCAAACAACAAACAAAAAAACAGAGCAAAACACCACACTTAGAATTTCCCTTGTATGGCTCAATTTTAAGAGAAGAGCCAGACAATGAAGAAAAAAAATATGTGTTTTATATTGTTCCATCTGAAATTAAAGATCGAGGAAATTCAAGGCTGCTGTTGAATGCCAAATCAAAAATCCATTTGGATCGGTGGCTCAAGGTTTTAAAAAAAGAAAGCAAAAGAAAGCCATACACAAGTGTCTTTGGCTCGCCATTAAGCTATGGTCAGTCTTTAAGAACTGACGAGGGGAGCTATGGGCTATTGCCGTTGATATTAAAGGAAACCATTGCCTTTTTAGTTAGCCATGAAGAGATCCTGCAAAAGGAAGCATTATTTGACGAAGAGAATTTTAATATGGATCGAGTCAACGAGTTGGCTGAATTGGGCTCGTCTGGAAAATCATTAGAAAGCACTTTCAATTCAGAAAAGAACCCATTTTGTGTCTCAGGTTTGCTGTTGAAATACCTAAAAGATTTACCAGAGCCAATCTTAACCTATGATCTCTTTTTCGATTTCAAAAGAGCACTGACGTGTCCATATAAATACAAATCGTCACTTGTTTTGAGAAGTGTAATCAACAGATTACCACCGATTAACTATGAAGTTATCAAATATTTGACACAATTTTTCCTTGCCTTATCTTCAAACTCTGCACAAAACAAAATGAATGTATCAAGTATTGCACGAGTATTCGGGCAAACTGTTTTGGCAAGAGAGTCTGGCGACATTTTTAAAAACAGCGAAGACTTTTATTTACAATGCGAAATCCTGACCTTGTTGTTGGACAAATTTTCTGTGATCTTTTCAGAAGACATCATGAGCAAAATGGAGCCCTACAGAAAGGAAATCAGCAGCCAGTTCTTCGTTAAGGCGATCTGCGATTACACTGGACAAACTGAAAAGCAATTATCGTTTGTTAAGGGTGACATAATCATGGTGTTAACAACAGAAAAATCAGGGTGGTGGGCAGGAAGGCTAAACGAAAAAATTGGAATCTTCCCATCTTCTTATACAAAGGTATACTCCCCAAAGAACAGAGAAGTCACCACATTGGCACTTGGAGACTTGATCCCAAACGAAATATCCATTGGCGAAATCCGAAAAATGAATGTTCAACTTATTGAAGACTTGAAAACTTTCAAACAAAAAAGTGGCTTTTTGGCAAGGAATGCACTTGAGAATTTGCTTGAAAAGTTAATCGACCAATTAAAAATGTTAAAATTACAAGTCGCAATGGAAGCCAAAAAAAAAATGGAATTAGAAAAGCTTTTACAAAGAAAAAAAATAATTAATATCTTTTATTTAATTTTTTCTGTTTTTATTTTTTTTTTTTTTTTGTTTTTTTTTTTTTTTTCAACTTTTAAAAAATTTTGTTTTTGAAAGGGTCTTTTTGTTTTTACATGTTACTAATCAAATAATATTTTGTAAACTTTGAATTATTTTTTAACAATTAGGACACAATTCAAAAAAATTGTATTAATATTTCAATTTTATCAATTTAAAGTTGAATCTACAAATGGTTTATAAACAATCAATGAATTTGAAGCTTTTTTATTTGGATTTAAAAGGACAAATTCCTCAAAAAAAAAAATCAAATAAACACCGTTTCAAAAATTGTGAGTAACATAAAAATAATAAATTGAATATATATGTGTGTGTGTTAGTATTCGTATGTGCATGTGTGTTCAAGAGCAATTGATAATTAAATCTGATTAATAATTCACTTTTAAATCATTTTAAACATTTAAAAATCTGATATTTTAAAAATTAAAAACAATATAAACCAAAACCCTTAAAAAAGTAAATTACAATTTTTGAAATGAGTATTACAGATTATTTATTTCTGGACTTTTACTGAAAAGTGGTTGGCACAAAGATTGTATGGCTAATAATTAAATTCTTTTTAGATGGTGTTGTATAGTTCCAATTTTCTTAATGTGTATTGGTATCTTCGAAGATATTTTTCTTTTACAGTTGATCTTTTGCAAAAAATAAAAAGAAATAAAAAATTTTGATCTAAAAATTGAAAAAAATTTTTGAAAATAATATGTGATAAAATTAAAGAAAGACTTCCAATAATATCATAAAACGAGTCAAAAATATTTGAAAATTTCTTAATTTGTTTGGTGATAAACCATTTACAACAATATTGGTTTAATTTTTTTTTTTTTGATGAAATATTTACGGATTGAATTACCTTCATTTTCTTTTTAATAAGACGATAAAAAAGGAGAAAAAATGAAACAGTAAAAACGGATGTTTAGAAACAACTAATTTTCATAATAATAATCTCAATAAATAAAGGTTTTTTTTAAGAAAAAAAGATTTTGACTTAACATGTTAAAATATGCAAATATTGTTCCCAATTAAAACGAAAAGAAACTTGCAGCTTATCCACACAATTGAATATATACACATATATATATATTAGATTTTCATACAATTTAGAAAATATTTTTGATTTTTCTAAATATTTTTTGTATTTTACCTTTTTTTTTAGCTCATTTCTTTATTTTAATTGTGTAAAAGTTTAAATTTGATAAAAATACTTTTCCTTAATTGATATTAAAGTAAATTAAGATCCTTTTTAATAGATAAACATGAATAAATTTTGGTTATTCATCTCTAGTCATTTGATTAATCAATAATTAATTATTAAAATTTGTGAAATTTTACTCTTTGTTTTTTTATTATTATGATTGATTAGTATTTATTTTTTGTTTTGTGTGAAGGGTAATTTTAGAAATAATTTTGTTCTATTTTAATTCGTTAGTGGTTCTAATTTCCTATTTCATAAATAACCTTTTTCATTAACTTTTCCTAAAAAAAATTGAATTTTTTGATTTCAGAATTTTTGAATTGGGATTTTAATACAGCATGTAACAATATAAATGTTTGAATTTGATTCTTTACATTTCGTTAATTCTTTATTTGTATTTTTATTTTTTTTCCAATATAACGTAAAAAAAAATAAAATTAAAAACTTATTGGTATTTTTTTGATTTAAACAAAACAAAAAAAAATTTTCCATCAAAATTTTCTTCAATGTAAAGAATTAACTCCAAACATACAATTTTGAAATTTTCCATTCTTTAAACATTAAAAATCTTTTCGTATAAATAAAAAAAACAAGAATTTTGCTAATTTAAAACAAATAAAAAAGTATTTTATAAATTGTATCTTATTTTTATTATGATATAAAATTATTTTTCTGTTTTGGAAAATGTATTTTTAAAAATAACCAAAAAGTGAAAAAAAATCAAACAAACATGAAAAAAAATTGAAATGGTCAAAATTTTTATTTTTAAAGGTTTGTGTCACAAAAAAAAATAAAGAGTGGATTCTTTGTTTTTGCTGAAACTTTTCAATTTTTTTACAAATTTAAGTGTGTGTTTTTATTTGTTGATCGAAATTTTCAAAAAATTAACAAAATGTATCTCAAGAAGAATGTTTGTTTTTATTTTCGAACTTTTGACATAATGACCTCCAAAATTAATTCTTCAGTTAAATCTTTGGTGTTGTTGATTTGTAATGAAACACCAATTCCTCTCAGCATGTATTTAAATGACAAAAGAGTTGTAGCATAAACCATTTTATTTTTCAGTTTTGCTGTTGATGGTACCCATCCAATGAAAAGTAATTTGCTTCTTCGTTGCCCTTCAACATCAAAGTCATAGTGGTAACAAATATACCTGCAATCGTCTTGTGGTAATTGGTTATAAAATTCTTCAAATGATTGCTTTTTTTGTTCCTCTTTTTTTCAACTTCGATTTTGCTGAGTTTTTTCGTCCATTTTGTAAATGATAAATCGTGCTTCTTTTGAGAATTTGAATTCTTGAAATTGTTCAATACATTCGCTTGTTGGGAGAATTCCAGTCATTTGTGTTTTGTTTGTTTTGTTATTGTTGAAATTTGAAGAAATAAAAAAAGTTAATTGATAAAAATTAATGAATTTATTTTTTTTGAATTTCTTTTTTAAATTGTATCATTTGAAAGAAAAATCCAAAAAAGATCCTTTGTTTGGTGTTACTGTTCCATTTAATTTGTTGTGTTTATTTTTTAAACATGGACTTTTGAATCAGTGGTTTTTTTTTGATGATTGATCTTTCTTTATTTTCCAGAGATAAAAAAAAAAAATTTGTGTTTGTTTTTGTTTTTGAACAAGTGTAAATCACACTCTCAATTCTCTTTTAACCAAAATTTCTGAAAGGAAATTTCATCACAAAATCATGAGATTCCATGGTTGTTTGTGGAAAAGACACACAAAAAATTTGTGTTTGTTTTATTGTTGTTTTGTTCGTGTTTTAAGAAATAATCCCAAAAAAGATTTTTTCGTGTTTGTTTTTGAGGTTTAAATTTCAGAACAAAGTCTTTCAAATCTTTGTCAAGGGCCTTTTTCTTGATTTGTTTTTTCTCTTGGTTTGATTTTTTCTATTGGTTTGGTTTTTTAAGAAAGAAAAGCAAAATTTAATCAAGATTTGAAAAAAATGAGTTTTCTATTCAGATTTTCAGTATCGAAATTTGAACAAAACAGAAGGTTATGGGTTTTTTTGTTCTGTAACTCTTGGTGCATCTATTGGTTCTAGGAAAACAATTGAAACTTGTATTGGTTTCAAATTGAAATTTACCCATTGTAGTTTCAATCAGATTTACAAAATTAGTTTTTTCAAAGATCAAATATAAATTTAAAATCTTTAAAAGACCAAAACATTGATATACCATTTTTCCTTTTTTTGTAATTTTCAGTAACTTTAATTCTTTTTTTATATCTTGGGTATTTTTTTATATAGAGCAGTGAAAAAAATACCGGACATGAAAAAAATCCCTGACAAGATTTTTAATTGTGAATATTAGTAAAATTATTATGTAATTTCAGCTATTTACAATCAAATTCCTTTTTTTAAGAATCGAACTTTTTCAATTATAATCCCCCCACTTATTAGAATGATGATTGATGAAATCACACTTGTTCAAAACACCATTCAACCAATCAAAAAACAAGAAGAAAAATTATAATTTTCCAAACTCTAGTAAACCTCAATATACCTGGATTATTTTTCAAAAAAAGTTGATCAACATTAGGCTATCAAACAATTACTCGAGTATTCTAGAGACACCTTACTTTGATGAACTTTGGGTAGGTTTATTAACAATCTCAGAAAAAAATTGGTTATTTATAATAAGGATTTCCTTGAAATTAGACATAAATTTTACTAATATTCACAATTAAAAATCTTGTCCGGGATTTTTTTCTTGTCCAGTATTTTTTTCCCTACTAAATGTATTTTTTTTTTTTTTTGGAAAGTCAAAAGTAAATTCTGAACCTTTTTTTTTTGTAACCAACACTTCATATTTGATTACTTCAAGAATTTGATTGGTGGGATCAAATTTTGATCATGAATTTCAATAAAGAAGTTTTATTACATTTCAAGAATATCATTTCTATTTGAGTTTCGATAGAACTTTTTTTTTAATGGGTTTTTTCCAAATGAAATCCCTTAATATTTGTGGGCTTGGAAATAATCATTTTTTTTTAATTAATTGGTAAAAAACAGTCTTTTTCAAGTTTTTCTAACCAATCAATAAATCTTAATTTGTTTTATATTTTTGAAGCATTTAACAGGGTGTAGAATCTTTTTGAATAAAAGTGTGTTGGTATTGGGGATAAACGATATCAGAACTCTATAGGTAGAATGACAGTAAAAAATCTATAGTCAATATTATTGAAGAGTAAATTATTAGAGTTTTGACAACAGTATCCATTTAATAATCGATATTTTTGGGAAATGTTTTTTATTATAAATAAAAAATAAAAAATAAAAAACTAAATTAATAGTTTTTCAACTTTTTAAATATTAATATTTCGAATCTCCAACAATAACTATTTTTTCGGATTTTTTTTTTTTTTTAATTTATCTGTTTTTATAATTTCGAGGTTTACACGGTAATCCTAAAGATAAAAAACCTAAAGATTGTTTTTTTTTTACGGTTTCTTTTCAAAAACAAGCAAGCTGAATTTTCCAATATATATCAAATAAATGAAAATAATTTGTAAAAATAATCTATATGCTAATTATTTAACAACTAATCTAGATTGTAAAACTCGCTGATGGTGGGTGTTTTTCGAAATTTGAAGTCTTCTGAATGTTGATTATTCAATTTTTAAATTTGTTGAAAATGGAAATTTATTTGATAATAGTTATTGGTTTTTTTTTAACAATGTAAGAGATCATTTTTGATTTAAGAATTCCTCTTTTAGTGTACTTAGATCATTAGATGTTTTCAATGCATTTGGTACATGAAATGGTTTTTTTGATTTACATTCAATATATGTATTTTTTGCTTTTGGGTTATGTTGTAATTCGTGTTAATCCCTTAAATACTCGATTTTTTTTTATTTGTTATACCAATTATGTTTTTTAGCTTTATAGTTAAATGATAAAATGGGGTTATATAGTTCAAAGGTTTGGATTTTTTTAAGAAAACTGAGAATTTTTTTAAAAAATATCCTTTTTAAGGTTTGGTACATTGTCGTGGAATTGATTCATGTCCATAGGGTGGTTTGCAAATAAATGGGTTATCGTAAATTTTTGCTTCTTTGATTTACAAAAGTCATATAAAAAAAAAATCCAAAAGGATCTACTATGATAAAACTTTTAATTAACTTAAAAGGATTTATTGGGTTTTCAATTTCAAAAAATCAGATTTAAAAAATAAATTAAATGTTATATTTTATATTTACAAATAGCTAAATTCTCTTCGATTTGAAATTATTGTTCTCTTGGGGTGTACAATCATTTTAATTCGATTTGATCTGATTCGATATAAATTGATAATCCTCGTTTTTAACAGAATGGGTGTTTGGTGACATTTTTTAAATAACAATAATTCCATTGAAAAAGGAAAAAAAATGAAAAAAAATCTTTGAGATCTCAAAAAGTTCTAAAAATTGAAATTCGGAAGTCAAAACAACGTTTTCAAATTTATAATCACAGGTAATTCAAATGGGGTGGTGGGGGGGGGGTATCACTTTTGGGTGTTTTTTCTTAAAAATTTACTTTTTTCTTATTGTTGGTTTACAGGGTTCGATTGAAACAATATAGTGTTTCGTTTTTAACTGTGTGTTGGGCCTCAAAAAATTGCTACAAATTGTTTTTTTGTCTTTCAAACAATTATTTTTCATTGTAATACCTTTATACCTAAATATTTTTTTTTGAAAATTTTCAGCTTTTAGGAGTTTTTTATTTCTCTAATTATTATTACCATATATAGAATATAGAAGGGGGGGTTACTCCATGATATATATGGATAGGATACAAAAATATTAAATCGGTGTAATTTTCCGTATATTTTTTTTACAAAACATTTTTAGTATTCAGGGAAAATTACACTTTATAAATTTAATAAAACCTTTATAAAGTTCTTTTTTTATGTTTGTTTTTTTTTTCCTACTTTATAACTGATATTCAAGATGTTCTTTCTTCTAAAAATCAACAATGATCCCGACTAAAAATGATAAATAAGGTATTTAATAGTTGTTTGTTAGCCTATATTGAACTAACTAAAACATGATGTTACTTATTTAATTGTTTTTTTGGTGATATTTTTTAATCAAAGATCTTTTGATTTGATATTTGAGATGATAATCTAGCAATCTTTTGCAAAAAAAAAAAGTTTTTTTCTCTTTTGATATAAAAAGGGAATTTTATATTAGATTTTTTTGACTGTGTAATTTTTCTTTTTTATACTGAAGTGCTAATTTTAATTAATCAACAAATGATTAATCCAATTGATTTTATTGGTACTAGGTGTAAACACTTTGAGAAAAGTTCAGACTTTTAAAAATTTCTAAGTAGTGATATTAAGGTTATGAAGAACAAAAAAATATTAAAGGTGTTAGGTGACAAATGATATGTTTATTTTGTTTCTTATTATATGGATCTTCAACTTTGTTTGAATTTGAATGTTTCATAAAAAACGAATTTTTTTTGTTATTCAGAAATTGTAAACTGTTAAAACCTGAAAGAAAATCGAAAAAAATAATAAAACCAAAAATACTAAAGATTTAAGAGTTAAATTTTTCAAATGGGATTTTTACTCCAATCAACATTATTATTTGTCGCCAAATAAATGGAACAAAATTTTCATTCAGCTTTCCAAAAAATCATTGTAGAAATCATAGAAAATTTCAATTTTTTAATCCCAAAAACCAGATTAAATTATTAATTTACCTTTGAGAATTGCGGACCTTTTGGTTATATATTCAAATTCTTGGTATGTTTTTTTTTGGAAAGCTGAATGAAAAGTTAGATCTTTTTATTTTGCAATTAACAGTATTCAAGAAATTCTTAAATTCAATCTAAAAGAAGTCTTAATCATAAAAACAAAAGATCTGGATTAATAATTACTTTTTTTAGTCCTTTAAATTTGCTTAGGTGAGTTATCCACTTCAAAATCGAACAAAAAAATATTGATAGAAAAAAACTACAAAATCAAATTAATTTAAAAATTTATTTTAGATCTTTATTTATCATTTTCTTTGTAAATATTCTTCTTGTTCTTTGAACAAAAGATTTTGAAAGAAAAAAAAAAAAAAAAAAAAAAAAAACAAAAAAAAAAAAAAAAAGAGTTAAATATCAAGTTTTTTTTTTTTTAAATTAAAAAAAAAATAATAAATTATTTATTATTTGGAGAAGGAAGTCAAATGAATTTGTGATAAATTATTTAGAGTTTGTCTCCTCTAATTTTGACAGCTAAGGAAAGATCTCTGTCCATAATGGTGACTCTTTTAGCATGGATGGCACAAAGATTTGTGTCTTCAAGTACACCAACAACATAAGCTTCAGTGGCTTCTTGTAAAGCTGCGATGGCTGCGCTTTGGAAACGGAGATCACCTTTGTATTCTTGTGCGATATCTCTGACAAGTCTTTGGAATGGGAGCTTTCTTAAAAGTAATTCAGTGGATTTTTGGTATTTTTTGATTTCTCTCAAGGCAACTGTACCTGGTCTGTATCTTCTTGGTCTTTTGGTACCTTTTTCTCCTTTAGCACCCTTGGTTCCTTTGGTTCCCTTTGTACCTTTTGTTCCTTTGGTACCTTTTCTTCCTTTTTGTCCCTTTTGTCCTTTGGTTCCTTTTCGCCCTTTTTGTCCCTTTCTACCTTTTTGTCCTTTTTGTCCTTTTTTTGGTCCTTTTCCTCCTGTGGATTTTCTTCCTTTTTGTCCTTTTTGTCCTTTGGTTCCTTTTTGTCCTGCGTGTTTTGTTCTTGCCATTTTTTTAGAAAATGTAATTTAATTGATTAAAAATAAAAAATGAATTAAAATTTAAAAATAAATTTAATTTAAAGCAAATTTTTCAACCAAAAAAATAGAATTATCCAAGAGCAAATTTAAAATCGCTTTTTGGGTTTTGTTCTATTCTCATTTCAATCACTTTCTTGATTATTTGATGAAAATATAAAAATATCTTTATTTTCCAAAATAATCCAATATTTTTATGATTTAAAAATTGGAATATTTTTACAAAAAGAAACTCAACAAATCTCCTTTGATTTTTATTTTGATAACAAAATTGAATTAGTTAATGGTAAAAATCAATCGCTATCTTCACTAAAGGATAAAACATTATCATTCAAATGATTTATGAATGGTTATCACCAAAGATCAAATTATATATAATATTTTGGACTCAAAAACAGTTTGTATGGTGATTTGAAAAGAAAATAAATTAATTAACCAATTGTAAATATTTTTTTTTAAATTACAAAAATGAAAAAATAGCTTTCAAAATATTTTTCAATCGTTTGTTTTTTTTTATTGCAGTATTTTATTAGTAACCAATAACCTGTTTGATAAATCGAATTTAAAAATAAATGTAGATCGAACAGTTTTTGTTATTTTTTTTAATTTTTTACTTAATTATAAAATTATTTTTCTATCAAAAATTTCTTTCAAACAATTTTTCTCAAATAAGTTTAAAATACAAGAAATATCAATAAAAAACACCATCAATAAGACTGTAATGAATTTTCTCTGAATTAGATCATAATACAAGTATGTTTTCTAATTTTATAATCGATTTTCTCAAGATAAGTATTTTTAATGTGTTTTTTAAATTTAAAAACCAAATCGTAAAATTATTGGATTATTTTTCAAATATACTTTTTTTTGTTTGAATAAAAATAATGAAATCAAATTTGAAAAACCATTAAACAACCCAAATAAAATTTCAAGAAATAACAAAAAGAAATGACAAGAAAACAAAAAATAAAAATAATTGAAAAGAAGATTATTGAATTTGGAAAATCATTTTTTTATTTAAAACTTTTTTTTTAAATTTAAACAATAAATTATTAAATAATATGTCAGGAAAAGGAAAAGGAAAAGGAATGGGAAAAGGAGGAGCCAAAAGAAGAAAAGCAATTCTTGAATCAGTCAAAGGGATCAGTCGACCAGCTATCCGAAGATTGGCCAGAAGAGGAGGTGTCAAAAGAATCTCAGCCACCATCTATGACGAAGTAAGAAACGTACTCAGGGCATTCCTTGAAAACGTTGTTCGTGATGCTGTTACCTACACCGAACATGCAAGAAGAAAAACAGTCACTGTTTTGGATGTTGTTTATGCACTTAAAAGACAAAGAAGAACTGTTTATGGTTATGGTGTCTAAATCGATTGTATTTTATTCACCTTGATATTATTAACCTTTGAATACAAATCATTTTATTTCTTTGATGTTTGTTGGATTTCCCAACAATAAATGACTCTTTGAGTTTTCATAATCAATAAAAATATTAATTAAATTTTCATCTCTTTTGTTTTTTTTTTTTTTTTTTTTTTTTTTTTTTTTTTTTTTTTTTTTTTTTTTTTTTTTTTGTTTTTTGTTTTTTGTTTTTTGTTGGTTAATTGATGAAAAATAAAGTTTTTCTTGTTTAAGAATTTAATAATGTGTGTGTTAGTATTTTACTTTGAATCCCACTTTTTCTTTTCTTCAAGAGAAAAAATAACCAAAAAAATCTTCAAATAAATTGAATTAATTCCAATTCAAAAAAAATTACCACAACCTGAAATTGAAAAATGACTAAAATACCTGAGTACTCAAAATGCCAGATTTAGGTTTAGTTTTATTTTTCAGAAAGGAATTATTATTATTACTGTTGAGAGAAAAATGTTGTACACCAATTTTAATTGGGAACATTAGTAAAATTGAAAATCAAATCCTATTGATAACATGGTGAATTTTCTATAAATCCGGGTTTAAAGGTGTTAAAAGTTCATTAATCTGCCCTTTGTGTAGAATACTCATTTGAATGGTTGATAACTAAAGTAGATCATGCTATTTTAACAAAAAACGAAGTTCTAGTAAAGTTTACTATTAATTCTGAAAATGGTAATTTTTAAACTTGTTTTAGATTATATTAGATAAGATTTTGAAAAAGTAGAATTACATTAATCGTTATTCTAAACAGTAGATTATTGTTATTTTCTTTAGTTATTTCACAAACGATTGAAATTAAAAATCATTTTCAGTAATGTTCCGATAATTAAAATTGCTGTCTGACTATTTTTCTCTCAACAGTTACAAGTTTGATCTATTTTTCTTTTTTTTTGAAAAGTCTAAAAACCAACATTTTTCTTGACTTTTCAAAGAAAATATTCCAAAAGAAGAAAGAAATCTTATTTATTTTTTTTTCCCAAAGGTAATTGGGTAATTATTTTTACAATGGTAAACTTATAAACCTGAAAAGCCAAAGTTATATTTATTAACTTTAAAGAAATAAATTACCATTTTTAAAAGAATTCTTTTTTGCAAATTAAATTTTTGGTTAAAAACTTCGAATTCCATTTTGTTTGGATTTTTGAGATCAGAAAAACTCAAAACGAAAAACTTACAAAACATTTTAATTTTTAAATGAAATTTCACTTTTAATTTCTAAGACTTTGTATGAACAAATAAAATTGAAACTTTAATAATATTTTAAAAATACATATACAATAAAATGAATATTGAATCCTTGAAGATCCAGAAAAAAATGATTATCTATGTTATTTAATATATTTATTAAATATCTTAAAATTTTAAAGATTATAAAAGGTTTTTTTTTGTACAATTACCCATAGTATAAACAACAAAATATATTTATGAACAACCAGTATTTGTATTCTATCCATTCTTTATTTTTTACCGGAGAACTATTCTTTTGACTTAATTTTATTTGATTGGAAATATTTAAATAACGAGGGATAATATGAAAATTGACAAATGAAATATCTCCAGCCATCACCAACTCAATAAAAATTATTAAAATTGGATTCTTAATTATTGGTTAAAAATCATCAACTTAAAAATTATTTTTTTTCTTTGTTATAAGCTGGATTTTGAAGATTTTAAAAAAGTATTTCTGTTGAATTTTTTAATTTAATGATTTGGCTGTTTTTCTGTGATTTTTTTTTTTGTTAAACAAAAGAAAAATATAAAAAAATGATTCAAACTGTTCTTTAAATAATATATATTTATATATTCAAATGTAAAAAATAGTTATTGTGCTTTTTATTTTTAAGATTAAGTAAATTTTTTTTTATACTCGGTTATTTCAAACAATTTATTGGTTTTTATTTTTAACATCTATTTTTAAAGACTTATTTTGACTATAAATAATATGATTTCTGACTTCCCCAATGAAATTATTTTTTTTTTGAAATAATTCAGAAAAAAGCTGAGATCTAAAGTCCCTATAAGTGATAAAAAGAGATCAAACTTTTAAAAAATATGATACATTTTGGAAAATAGATTGATGCACAATTTTGGACTCATAGAATTAACATTTTTACCTTGCTTTTCAATTTCAAGATACTGTGGTTGTAACTATTTTTTATAATTTGTTATTATATTTATTAATTTTTTTTTGTAGCTTACATACCCCACAGGAAGATGAACAAATTACTGTTCACCAATGGGGTGTTTAAAAATCTATTTGACAATAAAAAAACTTCATTCTGAGATAACAAATGATAAAAAATATACTTAAAAAAATTTTTTTTAATAATTAATCAAAACTTTATAAAACTAAAATTAATTACCAAAGGAGTTTTACAAATATTTTTTTTCTTTTTATCTAACTAAAAAAAAACCTGGGAAGAAGAACCAAACTATTAAATTACCAATTCCTAGAGAAACACTCTTTAAAAATCTGCAAAAATCAAAGTATAATAAAAAAGAAACACACATTTTAATTTTATTATCGTTAACCAATAATTAATAACCCAGCCTTAATTTGTTTGAATATATTTTAAAAATTGAGAAATAATAATAAAGTATATTGGCTAATTCAATTATTGGTTCATTAATATCCCGTTTAAATAATTAAATCATTTTACAACAATAATAATATTGGCAATAAGTTAATAAATATCTACAAACAACTGGTTTTAATACTTGCTTTTCATTTTTAACACTAGGGTATTTGGAAAGGAATATTATATCATCTTTTACATTTCAAGAAATTTGACAAATATTTAAAATAAAATAAATAATCAATTTTTTTTCAGATCAACAAGAGATTTAATATTTGATTTATTTTCATTCAGATATTTTTAAAATAAGATTAAAAGCTCAATGGTTATTTTTGAATACAAACCCCAGAGATTCCGTAAAAGTGGTATTTCTTTGAAATAAAACTAATCTTTTTCAAATTTTTCTTTTTCTAATTTGATCCCAAAAATAGAAACTAGAAAAAAGATAGATCTTTTGACTAAAAATTTAATCGGGAAAAATGAATTCTTTAAAAAATGATAACCCATTTCTCTAAACTTGATAAACCAATTTGATAACCGAGGCACAATCGTACCAGTTTGTTAAACATTACCCCATTATTTTTGGGTGAAAAAAATAAATAATATTTACTATTCGCTTAAAGTTTACAATCCCTGAAATCTGAAAAAAGATTTTGCTGAGTAGGGCGAGGTTCCTTGTTAATTTGGTTGTTATCTGATCAGTCTTGTGCTTGTAAGGGGTTTTAATAGTCGTTAAAAATGGCAATTTTTGTCAATTTATTTATTTATTTTCCCAAATGCCAATTGAAGAATGTAAGATAAATTGTCTGGAAGATAATAAAAAAAAAAAAAAATCGATTTTTGAGTTGTAAAAGTAAATTTTGTTGTACTTTTTAGTCAATTAACTAACGAAAAAAAAATTTTTTTTATACAAAATCTCTAAAACCAAAAATAATTCAAAGTGTCAATCAATAATAAACAAACCACATTTTTTTATAACTTACGTATAGATAGATTCGTCTTACACTCTTAAATTCAGATTTTGGGAAAAAAAAAAAATAAATTGTCAAAAATTGCTATTTTGAAAACAACTATTAAAACCCTTACCAAGCACAAGAATGATCAGATAAGAACCAAAATAACAAGTCAATTCACCCTACTAAAGATAATCTTTATTCAAATTTCAGGGATTGTAAACCTTAAATTTAACAGAAGAAATTTTTTTTACAAAAGAAAATACAAAAAGAACAACCTACTAAATTGAAATTCCTTCAAAACAAATTCAAATACAACTTTCTAAATTTCTAAATAAAGATTTTACTTTTTTATTTTTTTTTAAAAATTTGTCTTGTTCTTTTTTTTTGCAAAAATTAAATTTTTATTTCTTTGGAAATTTCTTTTAAACGAGAAATAGAGAAACTTTGAATTTGATCGTTTCAAATTCCAAAAAAAATGTCTTACTTAACCAAACTCAATTTCTCACCACCACCAAAACTAAAAAAGCGACACAGCCACAATTTTTTCAAAAGAAACCAAAACAAAAACAAAAAAAATAACCTCAAGTCCTCTCAAAGTATTTGTGTTCTTGAGCTTACCGAAGAAAAAAGGATGAATCCATTGCCAGCACAGCCATGGTCGCGAAGACCCGAAAAATTCTATGAAAGTTTTCTAATTTCTTCACCTCTCTCCGAGAAAAAAGGATCTGAATGCGAAGTGTTGTATTCTTTCCCACAACAAACAAAGGATTTCGAACGTTCTGTCAACCAGTTTTGCTTTCCTGAAGGGTTAGCGGTCAAGGGGAAAAGATTTCTTTATGGAGGTGAGCATTCAAACAGCATACCAAAATACGAAACAATTATCGGCTCTGAATTGGAACATTTCATTTTCATGTTAACAGACTCGGAGTCTCTATACTATGGCTATTGTATTAAAGTTTGGTATCCTTTAGGATTTTTGCCTTCTTTTGTTGAAAAGGAACATCCAATTTGCAAAAACAAAAACAAAAACAAAAACAACAATAAAAATAAAAATAATACAAACAAAAATGAAAAACCTAACAATAACGATTTTGAATCAAAAATAAAAAACCAAATTGATGAATTAAATAATAAGAACCAAAAAAAATCAAAAAAGAAAAAAAAGAGTGCATCTTTGAAATGGACAGACTGGTTTCAACAATGCGTGAGATCAAAAGAAAAATTTTCTCTGGTACCTTTGTGCTTTTGTTTAATTTCCAAAACATCATTTATTGAATTAAATTTTGAAATACTGCATTCAATCATTGCTTATACAAGTTTACAATTATTAAGAATGAAAATCTTTAGGCAACTTTATTTTAGTGACGACACCTTGCGAAGGATTTTCATTACCAAAAAGAAAAGAAATGACAAGAACCTTTATCGTTATAATTCTTTTGATTTTAAAAAATCAAAAAAGCACTATAAAAGTGAAAGGAAAAAACAAAAAATTCAAATTAAAGAATCCATAGAAAAACAATTTAGTATTTCGGCACCAACAGAAATCAGTACACTTTCACCTACAACCACACCCACGACCACGACCACACCCACAACCACACATAAACACAGCCACATACAAACAGGCGAAACAACAGGAATGACCATACCAGAAGAGAATAATAAAATAATTCTCAACCAAATTGTTCAAAATAAACAATTAAAAACAAACCAATTCGGAATTTTTTTACAAAATAACGAGAACAATAATAATAACGAGATTAATAATGATAATAATAATAATAATGATAAAAATAATAATCTCAATAACATGAACAACAACAACAACAACAACAACAAAAATAATAACAACACTAACAACAGCAACAGCAACAGTAAAAACCATGATCATAATCAAAAGAGCAATAAAAAACAAAATAATAATGAACCAATAAAATTAGATCAAAATTTAAATGTTGAAAAAAATTATTCAATTACAGACCAAGAGGAAAAAGAAAATCAAACCCCTGCCAAAGGAAAAAAAATCCATTTCATTATTAAATTTTTAAAAAATCTTAAAAATTTAAAAATACCAAGCACAAAAAATATGATGTTTTTACCGATCGGCGGAGGATTAAAAAAATTAAATTATATTATTCCTAACGATTTAGAATCCTGCAGAGCGAATTTCAGTTTTAAATGGTTATTTTCAATTTTGTCCTTAGAGAATATCTTGGAAATTATTAGGTATACCTTATTAGAAACAACCATTGTCTTTCTGAGCCAATCATTAAGAGTCCTATCCTGTGCGCCTTTTGCCATTTTCACATTAATCTCACCATTTAAATGGCAAGGTGCAATCATGCCGATCATCCCCACCACATTAATTTCCTTTATTGATTCGCCAGTTCCCGTAATTCTGGGCATTACAAAATGGCCAAACAAAGATGAAAAATTCACTTCTGATTATCTCTTAGTAAATTTAGATAAAAACAAAGTGAATTTTTATAAGAATTCCATTTTTTTGCAAACTAATAAACATAAATATAATAATAATAATAACAATAACTCTCGTGTTTTCAATAATAATCCAAATTCAAAGAGGAATAATAATAAAAAAAAAAAAAAAAATAATAATAATAACGAAGACGAATTTCCAAAATTACCTTCCTACAATGAATTATTTAATTCAATAAAGGATGTGTTTACAAAGGCAAACAAAAATTTTACAACTTTTTTAAATGTCAAAAAAAGAGGGTCAAATGCAATTAAAGTTTTACAATCAACAAAAAAAAGTTCCTTTTTTCTTAATATTAAAGAAGAAAAAATAATTGGTGAATTGCAAGCAATCTTTGCCAAATATTATAATCTATTATTTACCTCCTTTCGGAATCATACCTTTTCTGATGTTTCTTCAAAAGACACCTGCTCAATTTTCTTAACAGAATCTTTCCTCGAATCAATAATACCCAAGGATAAACCATTTATGGAAGAATTATTAAAAACCCAATCTTTCCACCAATTTTCAAACCACCAACTTGAAAAAATCCAAAAATCTTTGGCTAGAAAAATTCATAATTCCAATTTGTCAACAAAAATTAAAATTGTAAAAAGATCGAATCTAAAACTCAATTCAAATTCAAATCCAAAACAAAATTCAAATCAAAATTCAAATTCAAATCAAAATTCAAATTCAAATTCGAATGTTAAGAATAATTGTAGATTACAATTCAATTTTACACAAAATAATAAAATTAAAGTATTAATTAATTTTGATAATAATAATCAAAAAAACCAAATTACTAAAAATAATGATAATGGCAATTATGGTATTAACATCAATATTGGGAATAATAATGTTGAAGGGAATGGGGAAACAAATAAGAACAATCTGAATAAAGAAAGTAATTCATATAAAATTGAAAATGAAAATCAATATATCATTGAAAAAATATTTTCAGATAAAAAAGAAACCGAACAAATTAGAATGACGAAAACTAAAAGTCTTCCATTAATTACAAAAACAAATGGAAAGAAAAAATCTTTAAAAAAAGATAAGAGTGAGGTTACTTTTAATTCCCACCTTTCACATGTTTAAAAAATTATTCAAAAAAAACATATAAAAATTTTTATATTTTTTTTTTTATTGATTTATTTATTACGAGAAAATAATATCATTTATTTTTTAATTTATTGTATAAGTTTTTTTTTTTCATTATTATTAACTTTTAGTAATTATATATACCCTATATATATATATATATATATATATATATATATATATTTATAAATTAAATTATTTTTCATTATAGATTTTTAAAAAATTAAAAAAATAATTCTTTTGGATAGAAAAAATATTTAAATCCTTTTTTTTTATTTTGATTTTTAATTTTGATTTTGTTTTCCCTTTAAATACACTCACATCTAAATTTTTTTTTTTTTTTAATGTTTTTTTACGATTTAAATTCTAGAAATTCTATTATTTTCAATACAGATAACTTGTTGTGATGATTTTTTCAAAGTGTAAAATTTTACTCTTATAATTTTAAGTCTAAATACGAATATAAACTTTACTTATTAAAAAAGAAAATAAATTTTAAGATCTTTCGAAATTTATTAAATATTTCTCGAAAATAATCTGTTTTTAACCCAAGGTCTTTAATTTACCATTGTAATTAAACATAATATATTTAAGAATTATTTTTTTAATTAAAAATTTTGATGATAACATATATTATCACAATGATAACAATTAATTCGTGATGATATTCAAAAAATCGCGATTAGTCCTGCTTAATTTCAAAAAATCATAAAGTCACGATAAGAAAATTATTTTTTTTTGAAATCACTTAAAAAAAATACTTAATACCTTTACAAAGCCATGAGAATTTTGCAAAGCTTTTCCCCTTTCAAAATGTTAGAAAGTGTTTGCAAGGGAAGTAAATTGTCTTCAAGTGTTTGGATGTTTTGAACAACATAAAACCTTTATAAACAGAATGAAACTTTTTGTAGTCAAAATTTTTTTTTTTTACAAAATTTAAATGATTAAAAAGAATTATATAATCAAACTAATAATAACCCCATTCCAACAATACACTTGAATATAAAATAGATTAGTTTTTTTTTGAAATCGGGTTATTAACTTCATAAGTTAAAATAATCAAAAATATTATGGAGTAAATATCACATTTTATTGGTGATTGATTAAAAAAAAATTCTTAACTCACGTGTTTTTTTCTGCTCAATATAAAGATATCCAAGAAGAAGAAGAAGAAGACCCAAAGAAACCAATTGAACAAAAAATCTAAATAATTGATGATAATGTGAACATGTTTTGAAAGCTTTTGAAGAGTTATCCAACCCCTTTTCGACTTTCTCTTGAGTATAAAAAATTTTTAACCCAAGAACACATTCCTCCAAGAACAGGCAAAGGATTGATTGTTTTAGAAGTTCTTTTATTCAAAACAATTTCCAACACCACACATAACTGAGATAATATTTGTTTCTATTTAGTTCTTATTGTTGTTGATCAAAAAGGATCGATTGGATTGCCAACCAAACCAAAAAAAAAACACAATAAAACTCTTTGATATTATCCTTGATCGAATCAAGTATATTTTTTTTTTTTTTTATAAAAGAATAACTTTTTTTTATATAATCTGTTTTTTGATCAAAAAAAATTCCAGTGTCAAAATATTACCGAATTATCCGAAAAATCTATTACTATTATATGTTAATTATTTTTTAATTGTGATATTTTGGAATTTATAACGATTTTTAAATAATTTTTGACTTTTTATAAAATAAAATTAGTTGTTATATTATAGTGAAAATATTGAATATTACCATTTTATCGGTGATCGAACTTTCTAAAATATAGTGACTGGATCAAAATTATCAAGATTTTTGTAACCTTATCATGGCTTACCTTAAAATATCATTCAAATACTCTATTATACTAAATTAGTAAATAATATTGATTATTTTCAGTTATATCTAGAGATTTATTGTTTAAAAAATTGAAATATCTTTTTTACATTTTGTCCATTAGATTTTCACTTTCAATATTCAATATTAAGATTAATGATAAATACTTTTTTAAATTTAAACTCCTTTATTTACTGATAAAAATAGAAAAGATAAATTATATTTGTTGAAAAATTTGAAAGGTTCTTAATTTTTTGGAAATTTACAGAGTTCTTTTTTAATAAAAAAAGAAAAGTCTCTACAATAGTCTCTAGTTTTTGAAAAATTTATAATTGATTCTTCCATTGTAGGAATTTCATTTTTAATAGTTGAATTTTACGAAAAAAAAATAGATTGACTTATTATTATTTGTGGGTTTCGTTGTTCATTTAATGTTGTAATTTTCTTGAAAAAAAGATAATAGGTTTTTTAATGCGTACCATCGGTTTACGATGTAAACCATTTTCCATTCAAAGGTGACCAGTTTTAATGGACGAATTACCTATTTTAAAGTGTTACATGGATATTTGAAGAAATAATTTATTTTGGAAATTTTCCAAATTGAAACCATTTTTGCACATTTTTTCTCCATTTTTCATTTTTTCTGTTTTTTTTTTGCAACCCAATACAGTTGTAAAAATTTTTATTATTACAAGATCAATAGTTACTTGATAAAAACGTCTCATTCTGATGTTATTGAAACTAGTATAAATGATATTATAAATCATTTTAATTTCTGTTGGAATTTTATTCAATCTTTGATCTAGATATTTGAAAAATAAATTTGAAAAATTTTCACTTCATTTTCATTTCCTTTTTCAAATAGAGACCTCAAATCTCACCCACTTCGTTTGGGGACTTGATTTCTAAAAGAAAAGTATTGAAAATGAAGTGAAAAATTTCCCCTATTTATTGTTAAAAGACCAGTAGAAGTTCAAAACAAATATTCTTGTTTTACTCAATTTAGCCCTAAGTATTGAAGTTTGTCAATTTTTACGAAAATCCATTGATTAATTAGTTTTATTTCAGATGAATATCAACAACTCTTTGATGTTTATTATTCTACTTATTTCTTATTCGTTCTTAAAAGGCCAATTACAACCAGTACACTTTTAAGGTATAAACTTTCCTAGAAAATTAATACACAAAAAAATTTCAAATTAAGGCACAAAATTTGTAATATTTTTTTTTACCTAAATTATTTTACTAGAATCTGAATTTTATACCCTAATTCGAGATTTTTATTGTTCCTTAATTTTCGTTGAAATTTTTACCTTATAAGCAGAACTAACTTTATAAAAATAATTGATATTTGAAAAAAATGTTGAGCCACTTAACAGAAACCAAGTTTATAAAAATTTTTTTTTTTTTGAACAATAGCATTGATAATGGTAAAATAAAAAGAATATAATTTTAATTTCAATTACCAAAAACGTCTTAGAAAAATCCCAGCAAAATTTAAATTCTTAACCCTGATTTAAAAGTTCAATGAAATAAAATTTCTGCATATTATCTTTTTTTTCAATTCTGAAATTCTGTTTATTTAGGATTCTTAGTTCACCAAAATTCTTCGATGAACAAATTGAGCAAACAAATCAATGAAGATCACAGATTTCAACAATCACTTTCTTCTGAAAATCTATATATAAAAAAAATAAAAAGGAAAATGAAAACTTTCACCGGTTTTTTCTTCAAAAGTCCATAATTTATTAAAATCTTTAATATCTTGAAATCACCTTTTTTAAGTTTGGAACTTTACAAGTTGATTTAAATCTGCTTTTTTTTTTTGAGATTGTAATGACTATTTTTTGTTTATATTTTAATTTAAAGAGTTTTTTCTTTGAAAATCCAATTTAAAAAAATAAATGTCTTTTTAAGATTGATAAAACACATGTACTTTGAGAAAAAAAGGAACTTGAATACTAATTTTGGATCTCACTTCCTTTTGTCAGCAACGAGATTTCTCTTAGTCTTACAAAATATAATGCAAAAAGATATAATATTTGAAAAACTGTTCTTGGAATTATCAAATATTTAATGACAAAAATCTTCGAACAACATTCTTATTATAAATTTGACAAAAATATCTTGGATTTCAAAAATCTGCTATTGGAGCTTTAAAATTTAGTTTCTTGTCCAATCCCAAAATGAAGAAATCATTTTTAACCTTTCTTATTTTATTTATTTATTTTTTAATTGATTCTGTTTTTTCACAATAACAATTTTATGCACAAAAGAATCAGATGGGAAACCACACATTTGCCCATGTGAGTAAAAAAAGAGATTTCCGAAGACACCAATCAAGACTGAACAATTCAAGGGAATTGATCTGTCTTGTTGACACAGAATGCAAATTTCGTTTTTTCAATTCACAGCTAATCAGGTTTTTACGATCTGGGCCAAACAGGCACAAGAAGCCAAACCGTTTGAACGATTTGAAACCGAACACCCAAACACACTTTGAAAATTTCCATAATGAGGAATGCTCCAAGAAGCAGATCTCTGCTTGGTCGACGACCAAAACCAAAATGCTGTGCCTCTATTGGCAAATCTACGATTCCAAAAACGAAATCCAATGGCTGTATTTAAGTGTCACTGTTGTCAGTGTACCGAAGGAAATAATGTTTCAAATCGTTTGCCAGCTGACTGAAAGGCCAACTGCTTTGATCCGCTCTTCTGGCTCCTCGTCTGTATCCCAAAGTAAAAAAGAAAACGTCTCAAGCAATTCCTTGTCCAACATAGCAACCGCCACCTCTGTTTCCGTTTCAAATTCGTTTTCCAATTCATTTTCAAATTCTGTTTTGAATACAACCTCAAATTCTGTTCTGTACACAACATCGAATCTAAGAACAAGCTCATACACAAACACATACAGCAACACAAAAAAAACGCTTTCAAGAAGCAAAATACACGACAAGAAATTAAAATCAAAGTTCCCAAATCTGTCCACACTCAGCCAAACTTCGAGCCAGAACAGTCTCAACTCAAGCAACAGCTCGTTTAGCCTGTCGCGGAATTCACAGAACAAACTCAAATTCCAGGGCAATAGCACACAGCAATTAGACAATTTAGAATATGAGTTTGAGATCGAAGAAAAATGGGATCACGAAGTGTCGAAATTGAAAAAGCTCTTACGGAAATCCCAAATGACGGAAATTGAGCGAAAAGGGATCTTGTCGATTAACCATTTGCAAGCAATTTTTAATGATTCGAAAAAAAAAAATAACCATTTTATTCAGAGCCTAATAAACAAAAATAGGAAATTAAAAATACAGTGCTCAAGGAAATACGAATCATTAGAAGAGCACTTACAAAGGAGATTGTCGGGGTATAAAATTTTGAAAAATCAATATCAAAGGTTATTGGAAGAGAATAAGCAACTAAAAGAAAAGCTTTCATCCAATGAACAAAACACAAAAATTATCAAGAAAGACCAAAAAGAAAAGGAGAAGATATACAAGAGGGAAAAGCGAGAAAAGAAATTGAAAAGGGAAAAGAAGGGAAAGAAGAAAAGAGCTTTAAAAATTGAGCGTTCTCATAGCTCAACAAACTCTCACCAAAAATTTGAAAATTAAGCAGCTATTTGATTATTGTTATTTTTTTTTTTAATTGAAGAGAGAAACACCAAGAAACGAAAATATTCTTTAAATAACCAGATCGATTCTTTTAATAAATGCAACAATTCTTTAAATAAATGGAACAGGTCTTTAAATAACCGAAACAAGACTTTAAATAACCGTAACAATTCTTCAAATAAATGAAACAATTCTTTAAATAAATAGAATACTGATTTCCCCATTTTAACCCATTAAGAAAGTAAAATGAAAGCAATCCAATCTTTCGTTATCAACAAGCAAGACGATTTATTAAAACCAAAAAGAAAATTAATTTAACAATTATGAATTGCAAGATACATTTTCACATGAAATTTGTTAATTAAAATTTCATTTGTCATTATTTTAGTTTCGAAAACCAAGAAAAAAAAATCTTTTTTTAATTTTTTTCCATTTTTTTCCTGGCTGAATTTTCTTTATATTGAGAAGAAGAGTTACAAAGGAAAAAGATCAAGTGGATGGATGCTTTTTAATATTAAGATACTAAAACATGGAAGTATGCGTAACTTGAAAATACAAACGTAAATACCAAGACAAAAAATACCAAAGGTTTGAAGCAAACTAGATTAAAAAAAAAACGAAAAGAAATAAAAACAATTAAACAATGACCATACAAAACAAACACCTATGGAAAACTATCAAACTGAATTAAACCAACAAACACTATTTTATCTTTGATTTTGGGTGTTATTAATTTAAGATAACGTTGATTTTTTTTTTTTTTTTGATTTTTTACCAGTTTATTACCTAAAAAACTAAATTTTTTTTTTATTTTTTTATTTTCTTTTTATTTTTTATTTTTTTCACCATAAAGTCAATTTGTGAATCTTCTACCCCAAATAATTGTGAAACCGGTAAACACACACTTCAGTTTCCGTTTATAAATTTATGTAAAAAGGGCATCTAGAGTTTCATTTACACTTTTTCAATAATAATAATATTAATATTTTTTTGAAAAAATGTTATTTCAAATTTAAACCCCAATTCAAAATTTTTAACACACCAAAATTCGATTTGTGAAAAAAAAAACTTATTTAACCACTTCTCGAAGATTTACCAAATTAGAACCATTCACCAATTGAAATGTTAACACCTTTTTATAAAATAAAATACTCACAAAACAATAAATAAATAATTATCAATACAAATAAATCATGGGTGTGTTAAAAATTTTGGAGAGAGCAAAACAAAAAAATACATTAGTAAATTTGTTTAAATTCTATTAGGAATATTGATCGATCAAAGGTTAGATACTACCAACTAATTTTATTTGAGTTCTTCTATTTGGAACAACTCGACTTTAACGTAATATTAACCTTTTAGAAAAATTTTGATCCAACGAAGCAAATTACGTAATTCAAACAATGAAATGAAAACAAAAACTAAAAGATGAAAAAATGATTATCATATTTTTCAAAAATCAAAATTATCTCAAATTTCAATGAAATTGTATTATTGTGATTGTTTGGAACGTTTTAGCTGTGTGGAATATTTTGAATTTTAGTTTATTTTTGATTTCTTGATTTTTATTCAAAAAGTTTTTATTCAAAAAAAAATTACAAAACATAAAAAAAAAGAAAAACAATATAAAAACTAGGTAGTTTGTCATTAAAGTTTACAAGATCAAATTACCAATTAAATAGAATTTAGATATTTTAATAAAATGAAAACAAACTGCACCCTTTGGAAATACCATTATATCTTCAAGTCAAATGAATTATCAAATTATCTCAAAGTTATTCTTTATAAGGCAATTTGTTTAAGTCAACTCTTATATCACTTGGAATTATTTAACTTCACCATAAAAGAATATGAAGAAATCGGTATTCGAATTAATTTTCCTATTACAAAAATGTTTACAATTTAAAGATCAACTCCAGACTTAGAGTTTTGAAATGAAATAAATCTACTATCCTATTAAAACTATTGCCAACCTACTAAAATGGAAAATTTCTAAAAAACTTCAAAAAAAAGGAATATAAAAAACTAATAAAACTTTTTAAATTTAACTCTAAACTTAATAAAGAAATAAATATTTGGAAAACAGAGTATTTTAATTATTTAAAAATAAAGACAATAAACGAATATCTAAATCATTTGAAAAACAATCAAAATTGGAAAATACTAAGATATTACAAAATTATCAACAATGAAAATTTTAATTTCAAATTATAAAATTATCGAAAAGTTAAATCAAGTAGAAAATTCCTCATATTTAGTACTTTTACAAATGAACAAAATAATTATCCAGATATGTTTGAAAAAACAAATCTGAATATAATACATAAAAAAAAAAAAAAGAAAACTGTAAAAAATGTGATAACTACACTCAATATTATGAAAAAATAAATCATATCATTTCGTAATGTGAAAGATATAAATTTATCGATATCAAATGGAAAAAAAAATTGTTAAAAATTCTAGATAAGAAACTATATTAAAAAGTTATACTGAAAAAAATACATAGAAACTCTTTAATCTGATTAATCAAAATTATAAATTTTATTTCTCTTGTCGGGAATTTTTTATCAAAGCTTGTATGGTTTGAAAAATCAAGGTAATACAGAAAAAGTAATAATAAAAAATGAAAATAAAAAAATACTTGAAATAGAAATATATATATATATAAATTCCGATACATAGTGCACCCCCCCACTCTGAGAGTTAGAGTATAGGTTATTTTAATTAAAAAAAATTGAACAAAATCTTAGATTTTACTCAATTTTATCAAATTAAAAAAAAAAAACTTATGATTGTGGAATACTAATTATTAATCACAGATTGTGAATTTTTTTTCTGTAATTAATAATCTTTTTATTGGTTTTTATTTTACCCCCCCCCCTGTATATTCTGGGGACGTGTCGTAAAGTATCCTATAGTGCTTAGGTTTTTATGATGTTTTCTGTTTTATTTATGAAAATCAATAGATTTTTCTAATAAAATAGAAAACCTCAAAAAAACTTAGAACACTTCACAAATAAATTAAAAACTCAAAAAAACCTAACGAAAATCTATATATTTTCTAAATAAACAGAAAACTCAAGAAAACCTAAAGGAACTTTTTTTTTAATTTGAGAAATAAAAAGAAAATTTTTGAAAATTTATTTTTAATTTTTTAAATTTAAAAAAGTTAACGACGGTTTCACAGAATTTGAAAGAATTTAGTAAAATCAAGGATTCTACTCAATTATTCCAAATCCAGGACAATTTAAAAACAGTATATATTTATTAATTTGGTCATGTAAACGATATTATTATTTTAAACATATATATATATATATACTATTTTTTCATCTCTTTATTTTATTTGATACAATTTTCTTTAATTACTACTTTCTTTAAATAAAGAAATTAAAAAAATATAAAAATTTTAAACTACATTCCACTCAAAGTAGACCCCCCAAAAATGAAAAATTCGGTTTTTTAAGAATCAACAAATCATAAATTTATTTAGAAATAAGAGAAATAATAAAAGTTGTATTAGAGTCGATATTGATAAAAGAAATACCGGAAAAATCCATAAATTTACAAAAAAATAAATTTTTTAAACAACTTTTTGGGACATTTTCATTAGAATGTGTACTGCAAAATTTTCTGAATTTTTTTAGGAAAATTAAAATGGTTGAAAAGAAAAGTTTTTATGTAATTGTATTGTCTTTTTAAATAAAATACAAATCCTCAATCATCTTAAAATTAATTTCGAGTTTCAAATATTTTTTTAATTAATTTTTTTGAATAATAATAAAAAAGAAAACAAAATAAGGAAAAGAGAAGAAAAAACGAAAAGAAAAAACAAAAAAAATTCAATAAAAAAAAGTTTACTAGATTATTAAAAAGGTTGAAATCTAAAAATTAAAAATGTATTTTGAGATGAATAATGAATTAAAATCAATGTATCTATTTTATTTTTTCAATAAAACTGGACCCCATTGACATAAAAAGAGTTAAATAAGAGATTTTGATTATCATTAACAGTTTATTTATATAGAAATATAATAAATTGTAGGTACCCCCCCCCCTTTTTTTTTTTTTTTTTTTTTTTGATTTTTAATAATGGACAATAATACTTAAAAGAAATTAAAAGATTTATTATTGGGATTTTTGTTTTTTAAAAACAAAATGAAATCTTTTAAATATCTTGTAAAAAATTTTTTTGTAATTCGTTTTTCTACTGATGAAATTTATGAGTTAACCACATTTAAACAATTTACCAATTTAATCTTCTTTTTTGAAATTCAAAATTCACATATTTCCAATATAAAACGAAAAAATAACCCATAATATTTATTAACAAGAAGTTAATTTGTCAAAATAGGAAAATATTTTTCATTTTATGTTGAAAAGTATTGATTTCGCAAGAAAATTTTTTATTTGGTTTCTATTTTTAATTATTGACGAATTTTTTCAATAGAAACATCAGCCCATAAAACTTATTGAAGTTTAAGTGATTTAACAAATGAATATTTGATAGAAGTTTAAAAAATGTTTCTCAATTAAATTGAGATCTATTAAATTTTTTTTTTTTTTATATTCTTTAAGGTTTTAAAAAAGTTGTTTTCTTGTTTTCAAAAAATGAAAAAAATTTGTAAAAAAACTTTTTTAACAAATTGCTTGGTCTTATTCATAGGAAACCTTATAACAATTCAAATCATTTTTGGCAGAAAAAAATTGATTTAAAATTTTGTGGATAAAATTACTCTATTTCCAAATATCCCCAAGAAAAATTAATTTAAAAAATCGTATTTTATCTTGAAAAAAAAACAACATTTCTTAGTAATATTTTAAATTGACCTTAGAAATTTAATTATTATAACTATCTTTCTTTAACAAATACAATTATTTTTTAATAGTTTGAATAAATCATTTTTTTTTTTTTTTGGTTAACCAAAATTAATATCTCAAAAAAGAAAAAAAATCTTTATATTAATATTCCTGTCAATAAAGACTTGTTGTTGTATATAAATGATCAAAATGACAATAAACTGGGTAAATACTTCTTATAATGTAACAAATAAAATAAATTTAAATAGTTTTCTTTTTGGGAAAAAATAGAAAAAAAAAATTGTTCTCACAAAAAAACAAACTTTTATGGATCTCTTAGTTGATCAGAATTATTTGGCACTTAGGCATATACAAAAATTGTAAGAAGAGAATACAATGAATAAAATCTTTTAAAAATTTACCTTGTTGCCTTAGAGGACTGATCCCTTAAGACAATATTAAGGGTGGGAACATATAACAAAAAAAAAAACATTAACAAAAAACAGTTTTTTAAAGGAACTGAAAATCAAAATTAAAGACAGTTCCACTTTTAAGACTCAAACTTTCAACGAAATTTAAGGCACAAAAAAATACCAAATTAAAGTCCAAAATTTGAAATTTTATATATATATATATATATATATATATATATATATATTATTTTACTAGAACCTGAGTTTTGTACATGATTTTAAGAGTTTTTTGTCTCACAAAATTAGTACAAAGTTTGTGTTTTAAAACTGGAACTGACTTTATTTTTTTATTGTAACAAATGAGAATTTGAATATTTTTTAGTATTTTTTTTTAGGAATGGCAAAGTATGACTGTGCTTAACAGACCTTCTTTAAGGACGAATTCAAAAATATTCCAAAAGGTATTGGTGTCTGGTTAATATTGGAAAAGATTAAAAATGCTCTTGTAAAATTATATTTAATAGATAGTTTTTGAAAGTAAGATTAATATTTTATTGTTTTTTAATTTTTTTGATTTTTAATTTTGCATTTTTTCAGGGAAAAAATTATTTTTATTTTTGTATTTAGCAATTATAATTACTTTTTTTGGTCAGTTTTTTTTTTAATTTACCTTCCTGGAAAAAAGTGAAACACTGTTTTTAATTGGGAACATTACTAAAAATGAAAAGTAAAATCAATAAAAAGAAGAAACCAATTAACTTCAAATAATAACCCATTACATTATATTCAATCAAATCAACAAATACAATTATAATCTACTTGATTTATCGAAATTGTTGGTGTAGTTTTGGAGATCTCAAAAATAGTCAATTTTTTGAACAAATTTTTAATAATTAGATCAATCAAAGAAAAGCCCATCCCAAAAGACAGTCTTAAAAAAACTTTTATTGTGGCAAATACTCCATTTTTTCTTAATTTATTTATTTATTTATTCTTTTTTTCATTGATCTTATTTTTTATTCAGGTTCTATTAATGTTCCCAATTAAAAACCGTGTTTCACTTTTTTTCGGGTTTCACTTTTTTTCCACAATGGTAATTTCAATAAATTATGAAATTTTTTGTTTTAAATTTTCATTATGAAAATTTATTTTGCAATATAATCAATTTCACATTTAAGACACAAACTTTGAACATAATTTAAGATACAAAAAAAATCTCAAACATAAGGTACAAAATTCAAATTCTAGTAAAACAATTTTTGTTAAAAAAAATTCTAAATTTTGTACTTTAATTTGAGATTTGTGTGTGCCTTAAATTTTATAGATAGTTTATGTATTAAATATGGAACCAACTGTATGAAAGGTCTAAATTTACTTGGATATGTAAGATAATTTTCTTTTTAAGGCCGGATATTCTGAAAATTAATAATAAAAAAAAAAACTCGAACAATAATTATTAAGGGGGTATTTACTTTTTTCAAATTTTGAGTGCACATCATTTATCCAAAACTGAATTATTCAAATCATTTATGTAATCAAATACATTGATATTTTAGTAAATATGGAAGTGTGATATATCCCAGTATAATATATTTTCATACCAACTAAAAAATTGAATTCAAAAAAATGAAAAGATTAACCAAAAAAAAATCCCAATAAAAATCCTTTTTTTCTTGATCTTATCAGTTACATTTGATAAAATTACTTCTTCTTTATTTATTCTTTTTTTTTTAATTTTGAAGGGAAATGTTTTTGTTTGGAAAATTTTTGATTAACACATTACTTTGTATTTTTAAAGAATTTCGAAAATGTAATTAATAATCATATTTTCATTTAATTTATCTAATTTATGATTGAGTTCAGGAAATAGTATATTTATTAATTTCTTTTCATAAAAATAAAGATTTATTGGACAAATTAGTTTTATTTGATAATTATTTATTTTCCGTTTAAATTGTTGATATAAAAATAATTCTGAATTCTGATGGAATTTTTTTTTCAATTATTTTTTAGGTTGAATTTTTTGTAACTGTTTTTTGATTCCGAGAATTCAACCCCTTTATTGTAATTTTTGAAATAGTGAACTTTATTTTGGTTATTTTTGTGTGATAAAATATTAGAAACTCGAATTTATGGGAAAACAAATTTGTCACAAAAGGTTTTTTGTAAATAATTAATAAATAGTAATGGTATTAGAAATTCAAGGTTTTAAATTGTTTGTATTCATACAAATTAAGAAGATAAAGAAAACCAATCTTCAAAAATAGGCTTTTAATGATTTTTTTTTTCATTCTTGATTTCAACCAGTTTATTTGGAAAGGTGATCTTTCTTGTTTGGTCTTCTCAAAGAAAATATTTGTTTTAAAATACATACCTTTTCTGTTCATTTTTTTTTAGTTTTACTCTTTGACTAATTTCACTCATTCGTCTCAAAGTATCTTTCTTAGATCCAAAACCTAATTAAATAAAACTCAAAAATTTAATGAAAAAAAATGTTCCAATAATAAAAAATGAAAGAAGCAACCCCGAAAAACTACAGTTAGTTTTCTTTTCACAAATAGAGCAGTGAATGATTTTTTTGTTTCAAAGTTTCAATATCTGGTGTTACTCAAAAAATATTTTTTAGTTAATGTTCACACTGAAAAAAAATTTTTCAAAAAGGTAAAATGTTCTTACTTTTTGAAAAAAAAAAAATTTTTTTTTTCTTTTTTCACTGAAAAATTTTTAAAAGATTGCAATGAAGACAATTTTTGATCTTTAAAAAGGAGTCTTTTACACTTGAAGTTTAAAAAAAATGTAAAAAAATATTCGGAATCCGGGAATTGAACCCGGGCCAACTGGGTGAAAACCAGACGTTCTACCACTATACTAATCCCGATAGACATATGACTTTAATTTTAGTTGTTTTTATTTTTCTACACAAGAATGCTGTTTATTATGAATAGAATTTGATTTTATTTTAACAATCTAAACACTTTACAATATTTAGACACAACAAAATATAACATCATAAACAACTCTTATGAATTAACAATAACAATCAAAGATTTCAACTTTCTTCAACAAACTATTCTTATCATAAAATAATTCGATAATAATATAATTTTCTTTTTTTATTTTTATTGTGATTATTTTATTGTCAGATCAAAACAAAAATTTCTAGCTTATTAAACCTTTTCTTAAAATAATATTTTTTTTAATTATAATAGATAAATCAACTTTATTACAATATTTATTAACAAATTTAGATTTTTAATGGGCCTTTTATTTTGAAATGTAGTTTAAATTCAAATTCTTAATAAAAACAAATTAATTATTAAAATACCATAATACTCAAACCACAAAAATAACTTCATCTGAACACTAAAAAAAAAATTTGAAGTTATTTCAAATAATCCTATACTAGAAAACATATAAAATATCAACTAACAAAAGAAAATAACATACTAAACCAAAAGATTAAACATTTTTCAAAAAAACAAAAACAAAAAGAAAGAAAAAAAAAGAAAGAAAATAAGTACAATATTCCCACCCAAAATTCAAAGTGAAAACAAAACTAACCTAAAATAAATATAAAAGATACCAATAGTAGTATATTAAAACCAAAAAAATACAAATAAAAATTGTAAAACAAAAACTTTTTGAAAGAAAAACATTTATTGAAGCCAAAAGAAGTTTATAAAAAAATTATTCTACTTTATGGAAATTGAAATTTTAAATGGGAAACAATTTTCACTTTTTTTTCCATAATATTTTTTTTACTAAATTAAGATCTAAAACAAGTAGGTTGTAATTTATCATTTTTTAAAAAAAGCGAATTGAAAATCAAATGAAAAATTTTCTCATATATAATTCAAACACCAGCAACGATTGCCCAAATTTCATTGTTTCTGAGTGCTGAAATATGATATTACTAGACAAGAATAATATTTTATTGGTTATATCTTTGAGGTAAACCAAGAATTAAATAATTTTGGGTTTTTTGAGGTTTTGATCTGAAAAAAAGTTGTTGATTAAAAACTTGAATAAATTTTCAAACAAAACAGGTTAGAAATAAACAAGAATTATTGTTTTACCTCTTACTTCTTATGCTAGACCCCCCAATTCCAATTAAAACTCAATTAGAATGATACTTTTAAACTTTAATCTAGAATCTTTTATTATAAAGTCGAAAGTAAATATTCTCTTAGGATTTTAATTTTTGAATCTTCTCTTAGCCAAATTTATAATCAGTTTTATTTGCCTCTTACTCGACATTCAATCGAGATGAATACGAAGTATATTTATACAACAGCCTTTAACTCAATAATATTTGATATAAAAAATTGAAATATTTTGAGAGGAATTTTCAATTCTTAACCGCTTTGAGGTAATATTGAATTTGGTTCTTTAGATGTTTTATCTGATGAAAAAAATTCTTCAAAAAAATCAAAAAATTTAAATTTTTAAAAAGATCAATTGTCTTGTTATTCTTTAAAGCCAATTGTTAAGGTTTCAAGATAACAGTCAAAGTAAAAATACAGAAAATATCAGATTTCCTAAAAAAATACTTTAATTGTATAAATCAAAGTAGAGTTAAGAGACAACCAAGAGTTAGACTCAAGAATATTATTTACAAAGTAGTATTAGAGTCAAGGTTTTTAATAGATTAAGGTTTACAATCCCAGAAATTTGAAAAAAAGATTATCTTGTGTCGGGAGTAGTAACTTGTTAATTTGGTTCTTAGCTGATAGATCTTGTGCTTGGTATGGGGTTTAATAGTGGTTCAAAATAGTAATTTTTGACAATTTATTTTTTTTTTTTTCTGAAATCCGTATTGAAGAGTATAAGATTAATAGATGGGTAGGTGTTTAAGAATTAATATGGATTTTTGGGTTCGAGAAGAAAATTTGATTCACTTTTTTGTCAATTAAACAAATGAAAAAAAATTTTTTTTTAAAAAGCTCTAAATAAAACCAAACCTAATTATAAATTTCAATCAAAAATCCATAAACCACATTTTTTTATAACTTACATTCCAGCCAATTAATCTTAAACTCTTAAATTCGGATTTCAGAAAAAAAAAAAAATAAATTGTCAAAAATTGCTATTTTGATCCACTTTTAAACCCCATACCAAGCACAAGATCGATCAGCTAAGAACCAAATAACAAGTTACTACTCCCGACACAAGATAAACTTTTTTCAAATTTGCTCGTTTGTAAACCTTAAATAATTCTTTAAAACAGTTTGAAAAATATTACGTTTGTCGAAATCAAGTTAAAAAATAAATATAATATCTTGATCAAAGATTTTTTTGAAAGAGTTTATGTTTATCTGGTTGAGAATATCCAGGGAATCTCTCTTTGAAGTTAATTTGTAAAACTTTTGATTTTTAGTTACTGTTGCTTTTTTTTATTCTACAATTCCAAAAACATGTGTTAATTTTTTCAACATTCTCAAAATCTATCCGACAATTAATTTTTGGTTTATTTTTATCAGAGTGATTTGAAATTCCTGATATTACCCCCTAAAATTTCTTTCAAGTGAGAAATTCCAGAAGAGTAAAATCATTCGTTTAAACATTTTGGGAATATAATCAATTAAATAAGAATATTAAAGAGATTTATCCCAAAAATAAGAAAAAAGTCAAAAATAATATTAATTTAGAGAAACAGAAATCTAAAATTCAAAAAATAACCGACAGTATCGAGTATTCACCTTGAAATGAGTTCATTTTAAAGAAATTTTAACTATAATTTTCAGAGACGTCTCCGACGTTCCAAAAATTTTAACAAAAATTATTTCAGTTTGATAAAACTTATGTATTTTTCAAAACAAAAAATTAGACCTATTGTAGAATATACTTTATTGTGGGGTATCCTTAAAAATCAAAATAAGTTGTAAACAAATCATTTTTTTTTCAAAATCTTTTCCAATTAGTAATTTTCTCATTTTCATTAATTTTTCAAAATTTTTCTGATAATTTTGATTAACTTTTTTCTCAATTCGACAATACTAAAAAAAAAACAACAAACCAAAACTAACATCATTAAAACACCAAACACACAAACAGATCTCTACTCTAACCTAAAAATGACAAAACAAATGAAAGCTGTTCTTTTAGATGCCAAAGGAGGAAACCTCACTTATGGAGAATCAGCGATCCCAACAACCAAACCAGAATATCTTCGTGTGAAAGTCAAGGCTGTTGGCCTGAATCCTTTTGACTACAAGCTAATTAACATGCAATCCATTGTTTGGGAAGAATATCCACATATTCTTGGTGTTGATTTGGCCGGTGTTGTTGATGAAGTTGGCGAAAACGTTGAAGGATTTCAAGTTGGTGACCAAGTCTTTGCACTTACCAATTGCAAGGAAAAGGGAACCTTTGCCGAATATTGCCTTGTCAGAGCAGACACGTGTACCAAAAAGCCAAAGGAAATGTCTTGGGAAATGGCAGCTAGTCTACCCGTTACCGGCTTAACTGCCTGGAGTGCACTTAAACGAAAATTCCATATTGAAAAGGGTAAAAGCATTTTCATCCAAGCAGGAGCAGGAGGTGTTGGTTCATACGCAATCCAAATTGCAAAGGCCCACGGATTAAATGTTCTCACGACATGCTCACCAAAAAATAATGAGTTTGTCAAAAGCATGGGCGCAGACCATTGTATTGACTACCACAAAGAAAACGTTGTCGAAAAATTAAAAGAATACACAAACGGGAAAGGTGTTGACTACATTTTGGAGTCTGTTAATGGAAACAACATTACCACCAACTGGGAAGGATGCAACTTAAATGCTCAACAATTAACAATTGTCGGTGCCCCAGAAAAGGCACAACCTTCTTACCATGGCTTCACTTTACATGAATCAATCCTCGCAATGGGACACCTTATGAACAACCTTGAATTACAAAGAGATATTGCCAAAATGGGTTATGAATTCCTTGAACTCTATGCAACAGGCAAAATTAAATCAAACGTTACCAAAAAGGTCCCATTTAACAAATTGATTGAAAATCTTGAATCAATGAAATCAGGACACACAGTTGGAAAAATTGCAGTTATTATGGATTAAAAATTGAATTTTTTTGATTCGTTTCTTTGTTCAACCTAGATTCATAATTTATTTCTTCAAAACGGAACGTCTTTTTGTTTTTACTTTTTTATTATATATGAAAAACTTCAGGAGCTCAGAAAGATCTCTTAGAAATTTTTTCAAAAATTGTTTTTATCTAAGGAACTTGATCCTGATCCTTCCTAAAAAAAAAATAAAGATACCAAAAATTGTTTGAAACTATGTAATTGATTTACTTTTCTTCTTTTCTTCAAATTAGTTTTGTTTTCTGGACTTTTTTGAATTGCAAAATTTTACATAAAATGTTTATTACCTTTAATAATTTCATATTTATTGACTTAAAAGAACGTCGAGTCAAGAAATCTTGTTCAAATTTAAAAATCTGGTTTTTTTATTTTTGAATTATTTACCATAGAACCCCAAATATACTAATTACATTCAATACAAAATTTTGAATATCAATTGTATCAAAACATTATATGATATAGAATTTATAAACAATTATCTTTGAAAGAAAAATTTATAATTATAAATTATATAGTTACCTACATTAATAAAATAATTTGAAAAAAATTTTCAACATTGTAAAAATTTTTCTTGGTTATTGGTATTTTAAATATTTTAAAAATTTTAAAAAAATAAATTGTTTTTTTTTTTGAAAAGTTTGTTTAAAAATCAAAAACTTCTCAGTTTTAATTATTAAAAACATATAAAACTATACTGGAAATTTTTTGGTACCCTTTGTACCCCAAAATTTCCTAAAATACTTTAATAAATAATTTATTCACTACTAAAGGTTTTTTGATATTAAATATAAAATTTGTTTCATTTGTTGATTTCCAACAAATACTAGATATATATTTGATTCCAAATGATTTAAAAATAAAAAAAATATCAATTAAATTTGAAAAAAAAATAAGATTTTTTTCATTGTAAAATTTGGAAATTTTTTCAACAAGAATTTTTTTTCAAATTTAAATCATTTGACCAAATAGTTCGAGTAAGATTAATAATTGATTTTTTTTTTTTTAATTTTTATAATTTATAATTTTGACTTCTTGAAATAAAGGTATAAAATAAACAAAATTATTGATTAAGTAACCAGATATCAAAAAGTATTTTCCAAATCTTTTTTTATTTAAATAGGAAAAATTCAAATTTCACAAATATATTATAACATTTTTTACTTATTCCAAAATTCAAAAAAACAATTCTTCGTTTTGAAGATTATTTTATTATCTTTGAATAATATTTCAAAATTTTTTATTTATTTTCTTTTTATATGTATTGCTCTTTACTTTATCTATTAAAAACGTTTTTACTTATTTTAATTTTAATCTATTTAATGGAATTATTTTTCAATTTTTTATTTTTTTTTCAAATATTTTCTATTGTTTAAATTGAAGTTTGAGAAAATTATTCATATTAAAATATTAATTATGTCCTAAAGAAATTAATTTCATTTTTCTCTTGAGTTAATATTTATTAAAATTTTATCTAAAAAAAAAAATAAATATTTCTCAGTTATATATTTTTTTATTTACTATTTTTATAATAAAATTAAGAGAATCATTAATGTTCTTATTATTAATAAATCAATGCATAGAGTTTTGAATTACTATTATTTTAATAAAATTACTCATTTCAAAAATTAAATAAAAAATAAAAATCTTTAAAGAAAATGTGAAAATGAATAATTATTATTTTTTTTTCCAATTTCAAAAACAAAAATAAATACAAAAACATAACTACTTTATTTTTGAAGTATTTTTAATTTATATTATATAGCCAGTTTCAAATTTAAGGCAAAAACTTTTTATGAAATTTAAGGCACAGAAAAATCTCAAATTAAGGCACAAAATTTGGAATTTTTTTAATTACTAATTATTTTACTTGAATCAGAATTTTGTTCCTTAATTTGAAATTTTCATGTGCCTTTAATTTTTGAAAGTTTTCGCCTTAAAAGTAAAACTGACTATAATTAAAATCTGTATTAAAAATAAATAAGAAAATGAATCTATTAGTAAACCAATATAATAATAAATTTTTTATTTTGAACTTGAGGAAATTTAGTCAAATTCGGGGTATTAAGGGATATATACTTAATATAAAAAAGCACTATTTTTTTCTGATTAATATTTTCTTGAAATATAGCTGATAACTTATTTCAATTAAACACTAGTATAATTTTTTTAAGAATAAAAACACTCTCAACTTTTGAATATCAAAAATATTTCTTTTATTTATTGTGAAAATTACCTTTTTTATTATTTTTTTTTGGAAAAATTGGGGTTGAGGAAATTTTGAAATCAAAGAATAAGTTAATATATTAAATTAGAATACTTTTCCAAAGAGTTTATCTTTTTTAAATAACTTTTTTTTTAATTTTAGCATTTAAAAATAAAAAAACATTTTTAGACCAAATGAGTCCCTTTTGTGAAAATACAATTCCCATAATTTAGAATTTATTTTAGTAAATGAGTTAAAATTAAAGATTGTATCTAGAAATATACATAATTTCAAGTTTGAAAACAATCATTTTGGAAAAAAATGTTTTCAAGAAAAAAAAACAATTGAAACTTTATTTATTTTTATTTTTTCATTTAGTTTTTTAATGTTTTTAATCGACGATATTTGTCCATATTTCCATTTTTGGTGTTTTTTGGGTAATAGGGATATATATATATATATATATATATATATATATATATATATATATATATATATCTTAACGAGCAATGAAGAAAAAGAATCAAAAAATAGAAATATCAAGGGATTTTTCCTTTTTCTTTTTTTCCTAAATATCAGAGTTACATCTTAAATATTCGCAAAAAATTTTATTCCCCATTCCACAAATCCATTTTTAATAATTATCATTCAATATAATCAGTAAAGTAAAAATATTTTATTTTGAAATATATTCATTAATCAATAGTGATTATTTTTACTTTTATTAAAAATGTATTTATATTACTTACTCATTTTCTCTCGTTATCATGAATATTTCGGATTGTTTAATTTCTACATTAACCCAAGTACTAAAATCGGGAAATTCAGAATATTTAACCAATCTCCCAATTAGAAAGATGAATGGTTACTCAGTAATTTCTCTATTTTTCTTTAATACATTAGTAAAATTTTCTAATTTTTACTTTAATTTTCAATTGATCAACAATTGGTAATTTTTCTGGCTTTTTGGAATTTCCTAGTTTTAGATTTGACAGTTAGATGATTCTATGAAAAGAACAATTCTCAACCCAAACTAGTAAAATTATGATTTCTATTTCCAAAAATTGTTGACCATTGTGAAAAAAAACTGGGTCATTAAAAAAAATTGTGTCAGTCAAAAATTTGTTTTCGTTTGTTAAATAATAAATATTAGCAAAATGATTTTAGATCAAAGTAAAATTTTATGAACAAATCTTACATTTAAGAAAAACCATAGTCACTATCAATAATAATTTTCAAAAGTAAAATTAAATTGTTGCATTTTAACCTTTTGGAATTACTGTGGAACTCCAAAAATACAAAAATTTATTTTTAATTGTCAACTTTACTAAAAATAAGAGAACTATTTAATAGGAAATATTAAAATCTATTAATTCAATAAGATATTTATAATTGTTAATGAACGCAAATTTATCTCGGTTAATCTTAAATATCCTTTTAAACCAAATTGAATCATAAAATCTTCCAAAAAAGCTGTTTTTTCAAAGGAGGTTGTTTTCCACTAATGTTCACAATCAAAACTTTAAAATACCGAAATATCAAGATTTCAGAAACCATTTAAATTCTAAATATCCCCATAGACAAACTTTAATTTAAAACAGTTATTAATTTTTGGTCTTCCCAAACAATGATTAACTAGATCTTGGAATGTAATCTAATAAAAAAAATCAACATTTTTAGTAAAGTTTACAATTAAAGATAAATTTTTGTTTTTTAGAGTTCCACAGTAATTCCAAAAGTTCAAAATAAAAACGAAATAACATTACGTTTGAAAATTATTATTGATAATAACTTTGGTTTTTCTTAAATGTAAGATTTGTTCATAAAATTTTACTTTGATCTAAAATCATTTTGCTAATATTTACTATTTAAAAAACGAAAACAAATTTTTGACTAACCCAATTTTTTTTAATGACCCAATCTTTTTTCACAATGGTGAGTAATATTACTTATTAAATAAGAATGTTAAACATTAAAAATTAAAGAATGACTGTTTTTAAAAAATTTATAAAGTTATTTGTATTTTGAATGTTCATCAATTGTATAATTTCTAAAAACGTTCTCCAATTCTTCAGACAGAAAAAAAATTTGATCAAAATTTTGATCAAAAAAAAATTTTATTTTAACTTCATTTTTTCCTCTTTTTACAAATATGTCGGGCAAAATCAAAATTTTGATTAGATCCATCCAAGGAAAATCCTTTGTTGCAGAACTTGATCCAGAACAAACTGTTCTTGATGTTAAAAAAATGATTGAAGAAAAATGGAAATACCTTGTTGCAGGACAGAAATTGATCCATTCTGCCAAGATCCTCCAAGATCAAACACACATCAAAGACATTGACTTTAAAGGGAAGCAATTTTTTGTTGTAGCTTATAAAAAAGTAATATCTTTTGATTTTTCAATAAATGGCTCTTGGATGTTTTTTTTTATTTATTTTTTCGCCAAGACAAAAAAACCACTTCAATAATTTTTTTCTTTTTCTCAGTAAACCATCAAATTTGACATGTTTTTTTATTTTTTTTTTAATTCCTCTTTTAAAAAAAAACCTCACAACTCCTTTTTATTTGTGTTTTTTTAATTATCTGTTTTACTCTACTCATTCAAATATAAAAGCCAATTCAAACACAACCCAAAAAAGTAGAAAAAACAGTTGAAAAACCCAAAGAAACCAACATTAATACGAATATAGAAAAAAAAACAGAAGAGAACAAAACAGAAGAAAACAAAAGCCAAGAAACAGAAACTGAAAAAAAAACCCAAAATCAGACAGAAGAAAACAAAACCGAAGAAAATAAAACTAAAGAAAAAAAAACAGAAGACTACTATTCAAAGGGAGCAAGTTCAATGGTCAACCGAGAGAATTATGAAGAAACTGTCAATATGATTGCTGGTATGGGATTTGATATACCACAAATCAAACTTGCCTTAAGAGCAGCTTTTGGTAACCCCAATCGCGCTATAGAATATCTTATTAATGGAATCCCAGAACAATTTACACAACAAAACCTTGGTGGCCAACAAACACAAACCCAGAACCAGACAGAAAACCAGACCCAAAACCAAACCGAAAATCAAACCGAAAACCAAACACAAAACCAAACTGAAAACCAGACCCAAAACCAAACCGAAAATCAAACCGAAAATCAATCTCAAACTCAAACCGAAAACAAAACAGAAAACCAAACTCAAAACGAAACCCAAAATCAAACAGAAAACCAAACCCAGACAAATACAAATTGTAATAATTTTTTTAAATGTTTTTCTTATGGGATTAGCGTCTAACACAGAGAAGCCCAAAATTAAAATCTATTACTATTGAAGAGTCATTCATATCAGTCTTCCAGAGTTCAAATGTTGATAAAGTCCCCTCGTAAAATAGTATCAAAAGTTTATTTCAGCAATAAAAAATAATCAATATATTAGCATAAAAACCTAACAATTTTATCAAAAAATTATACATTTAGAGACAAATTTCAAAGATTGAAACATACTATAAATACTTTGAAGTTGAAAAATGTCTTTCTTAAATTGTTTTCATATATTGATTAATTGATAAAAAATTCGATTTTTTAAAAAAATTAAATAATTAACCAATAGATTCTTTTGGCAAATAATTTTTATATATTGGAAATAGATTGATAAGATAAGTAGCTTTATAATAGGGAAACCAAAAAAAAACTAATCAATCTAAAGGTTTTTTATACTGCTATTTTCAACTAATTTATGAAAATTTTTATTTCAATTTCCAAAATGTATATTAATTATAACTGCTACAATCAAATTAATTGAGTAAAAATTATGTCTTAGAGTTCACTAAGGAAGTTAAATTAAATTTCTAGAAGATATCATTTATAAACGATTAGTTAAATATTTTAGGATTTTCTTCGTCTCATTATTTATAGAAAACTATTTTATAGAATTTGAACTAAAAATTTTCATTTTTTAATTGTATAATAATAGTATTAAGAATTATCACATAAAACAGGAAATTAAAAAATTGAAAAATTATTCCCTTTTGAAAGTACTAAATACAATTTATTAATTATTGAGAAATTCCTATATTTTGATTTCTCTTTTTAGTTTTGAAAAAGAAATTAAAAAAAAAAATATTCAAAATTACAATTTTTAATTGCGATCTTTCGTAAAAAATCCAATAGTCTAATAACAATAAAATTTATAATCTATTTTTTAGAACCATTTGAACTTTAGTACACTAAAACCCTTTACTTTCAATTACATCATACTTCAATTATAGATGAATATATTTTGAAACTAGAAACTTAAATGTTTTGTAATAAAGCGAGTAATTAAAATTTAAAATAAGTTGCTCAAATCATTTGGTTAACTCTCACAAACAGTATTAGTAACAATTTTTAAAAACATTTAATCCCCACTTTTGATAACAGTTTTAATCATTTTTTTTTGATTTTTTCATTAAGCTACTAGTCTCTATTGTTTTCTTTTTGGCCGATTTCTAAATAAGGATTCCTAATCTAGAAATATTTTCACTATTGAAAATAAACAGGGATTTTTAAATCCAAGTAATCGTCCAAAAATTTTCTCAAACTCTATTAAATTTAGGTAAAAAAATTTAATAGAGATTAGTACCTTAACAAAAAAACAATTTCCCCCTCTGAAAAAAAGTAAAACATTAAAAAAATTCAACACGAGTATTTAATTGGGAAACTTAATAAAACCAATAAACAAAAAGCAAAATCAATCAATAGAAGAAAAGAATTATCTTTCAAATATTAATTCATTATAAACCAAATTTCAAAATTAGGGGAAAACTTTTTTTTTATTATTTTTTCGATTTTCATTTGTCTTTCAAAAAATAAAATGATTACACTATGTTTTTATTTATTACTCTATATTGGTTATTATCTTTAAATACTTTCGTAAAATACATAATCATTGAAAAAAAAAAAACAATTAAACAATTTTTTTTCTGATGATAAATCTGCCCCTATTTTTGAAATTTAGCTTATTATTTTTTAATCAAACCAACAACAACATATTAAATCTCCTTTATTATCAATACCCGATCAGTTATTTTGGAGATCTCAAAGATAGTCAATTTTTTCCACAAATTTTTAATATTTGATCAATCAAAAAGTACCAAATCTTAAATAGGGTATTAATAACAACTGTTATTATCTTTAATCCTTCATTTTGAATTTAATCATTTATTTTTTGCTTTTCTGAATTGATCTGACTTTTCTTTTTTCAAAGTTTCGATTAAGATTCCAAATAAAAATGGTGTTAATCTTTTTTAATGTGTTTAACTTTTTTTCCGAAATTTTTATTATGTTTTTGAAAAAAAATTGTTTTTCCATTATGTTTTTTTCTCAAATTCATAAATTTTCTTTATCCTATTAAAAATAATAAAAAAAAAAACAGCATTCAATATTTTTGGAGGTGGTCAACAAAACCAAACCCAGAGCACAAACCAAACTGAAACAACAACAAACTCCCCACTTGAAACTTTAAGAAATCATCCACAATTTAATCAATTAAGACAATTGATCATTCAAAACCCAAATTTAATTCAACCAATTATCCAACAATTGACAAGAGAATCACCCGAATTAGGACAAGTAATTAAATTTTATTTTTTTTTAAATTCCTTCTTTTAACTTTCAACAAAATTAAACCATTTTTTTTTTTTTTTTTTTAACAAATTTCAGATTCAACATTACATTTTGAAATTCTATTGTAAAATCTATCAAATAACCAAGCCATTTTGAAAAAGTAAAGACAAAATAATTCTATAATTTATCATCAAATTGTGTTATTCAGTTTTTTATAACCGTTTATAGATTCTATTTAAAACTTTTCTTTTATGGATTTTGAGAAGTGAAAATATCAAAATAATACTGTTAAATAATTCCCTTTTTATGAAATCAAGTTGTATTATCCACTTTCGGTTTTCTTAATGAAATATGATCATTTTAGGGGAAGTGATAGGGGAGCAGTGTTAAGTGTCCAACATGTAAAATATGAAGGCCAGAGGGTTTGAACCCCTTAACCACCTTATTTTTGATTGTTTATATTTTTCACATTTATTAAAAAAAATCACCAATGTGTAATTTTTATTAAAAACGGGTATTAAACTTCATAGAACTGCTTATACTTTGAAAAAATAGTCTGACTGATTTGATTTTTTTTTTGATTATTATATAAACGAATAAGAATTGGAACAAAATACTCCTCTCAATTTATCGAGTGGGTCTGATTCCTGAGAAAATTGAACAACTTTCCCTTTCTAGGGTTTCAATGATATTTTTGATTGTAAATAGGGATTCAAAAAATAATATACAGTACCGATGCCCCCATTTTTTAAATAAAGAAATAAATAAAAAATATATAAAAATATCTTTTTATTTCTTCTTATTTCTTTTTTAATTTTTAGAAAAGCTAAACTCGTTTATTCTTATTTAATTTGAGAGATTTTACTAATTTCTATAAAATTATATATTGAAAAAAATTAAGGGTGAACTTTTAGTACCCACTCTTTGAATGAGAAAAAAAAATTAATAATTTTTTTACGTTTCATTTTTTGAAAATGAATTTTGCTAACAATCATATTTTTTTATCAATAAATTATTTTTTTTTTTAATTCTATACACAATATTTAATTTTTAAATTTCTTTCTTTACTTTTTTTTTAATGTTGATATTTTTTTATAAAAGTATATTACCACTCATCCTCAAGAATTTTTAGGGCTTTTAAGTGGTAGAACTGGTGGGGGTTCTGGGGGTGGGGGTGGAATGGGAGGACGAGGAAGAGGAACTGGTGGTGGAGGAAGGGGGAGAGGAAGGGGAAGAGGTATACAAGTTACCCGAGAAGAAATGGAACAAATTCAACGACTTGAAAGTCTCGGTTTTAATCGTTCACAAGTATTGCAAGCATGGCTAGCATGTGAAAAAAATGAAACACAAGCAGCACAATTATTATTCACATTTAGAGATGAAGAAGAACAACCACAGCAAGGCGGCGGGTTTGATTTTAATTTTGGTGGTGGCCAAGGTGGTCAAGGTGGTCAAGGAGGTCAGCAAGGAGGAGGTGAACAAAATTAAACTCATTTATCAATTTATATCAATCAAAGATATAATTGGAGAATTTTAATCAAATTTATTTTATTATTTTTTTAGTTATTTAATCTTTTATTAGTATTCAAAAAAAAAATTCATAAGACTAAAAAATACTCTTCATTAATGTTAAAAAAAGTAAAAAAGTATCTTCAATTGTTATTTAAATTTTTATTTTATTTTAATTTTAAAGTTAACTGTCCAATTCTTTTAAAAGTTAAAATAAAAAAAATCACTATTATTTTTTTTTCTTTCAAGATTTTACACATTTTATAATAAATCTAATTGAGGTTTCTAAAGTTTTTTTTTTTTAACACCAAACAAATAACCTTCAAATAAAATCAAACCATTTCTTTGTATTTGGTGATCAAAAAAAAAAACAAAAAAAAAATAGTTCAAGTTCAGCTTTTCTTCAATTTTTGATTTAGATTATATGTGACAAACCCAAACAAAAATTGACAAATAAATCTGATTTATCTATTAAAAATTTTACATTATTAAGCAATTTTGAAGATGTTTCAAAATTCTTTTTATTTTTTTTTTAGAATAATCTTTTTAATTATTTAAAAATAGTTTGTATCCTTTTCAAGTTTTTTTTTGTTAATTTTTCTCTTTTTCAAGTCAAATGTCGAAATACTTTATTTAATGATTCATAGTTTAATATAAAAGTTTTATCAGTCTTTAGGTTGATTATAAAATCTTCAATACTTTAGAAAAATTATTAATAACTTGTTGTCTTTTCCATGGAATATCTGTTTTCTTTTCTTATAATCAAGTCGTTAAAAAAAACAATTGAGAATTTTTTTTACAAATCTTTTATTTTTTTCAATTAAAAAGTGGCTGGTAAATCCAGACATTAACGGAGAAAGAGGATCTCCTTGAAAAAAACCACATTTCATCCTTTTTAAAATATTTCTGTGACCTTATTTTGATTTTTATTTTTTTTAATATAATTATTGTGAGCATGGTGAACAAGTATTCGACAAATTGTGTCGAAAAATAACTAATATTGATTGTGGCAATAAAAAATTCTTTATTTTTATTATTTTTTTTGAGTTTATTATTCAAGAAATAAATTCAGCTCAACAATTCTTGAATATAGTTTTTTTTTTTTTTTTTGGATACCATTTTGTGAACCTGATACTACTTTGAAGACTCTTCAATTTCTGTATAAATAATTATTAGAAGAATTCTGGTAAAATTATTATTGGTTAATTTTGGTTTAACATTGTATTTTGGAAAAATATGTTTTATGTAAACTTAAAAACTGAGATGAGGCACCCAATTAATTATAATGTTTTGAGCTGGATACCCAATTCAAAGTAAAAATATTCTTTGAATTATTTTTAAGAAAAAAGGTAAATATCTTTTATTTTCTTTTTTATATGTTCATTTTGTTAAATGTTATTTTATCAGATTTTTAACTAGTATATTTTTTTGATATTTTATTAAATTATACTTTTATACTAAAGATAACATATTGGTTATTTTTTTATTTATTATTATTATTTATGAAGAGAGGTTGATTCAAAAAAAATACAATGTATTTACCTGTAATTCATATTAATATTCAGCTTTTTTACCCAAGCTTTTAAGTAAGCAAGATTATAACTAAGTGAATAATTTTTGTTTCAATATGAAAAGAAAAATTAATTTTTTTTAACAAGGGCACGAAAAGGAGAAAGAAAAATAAGAAAGGCTAGAAAAGAAATAATTAACAAAAAAGTAAAAACTATATTTTCATTTTTTTAATTTTTTTACACCCAGTGTTGAATGGGTTATTTGATTGTTTGCTTTAATTTTTAATGGATCACCACTCTAATTTATTTTGATAAAGAGTTCTAAACATTTGAACAACTGCAGCCCAAATGAAAAATATAACTTATTAAGTTTTAAATTAGAAAATTACCCATAAGCTAAAATTTACAAAGTGTGTTTTTTTCAGAATAAGAATTTGTTTTTAAAATATTCTTCTGAGTTTTTTTAAAGTTTTTAATTTTACATTTTTTTTTTCTCAAATATTCCAAATCTTGTATTAACAAAAACTCAGTCCACAATATAGGCCCAACAATACCAACCCCAGTAATTATACCAAATATGTATTTGTACAAGAAAACTTGATTCTGTTGACCTCAGTTGGTTTCAGTTAACTTTTGATATCCCCAGTTCAATACTGTCGACATAATATCTAATCAGAGCTAATTCAGTTCGTTAACATTTCAATTCTTAACAATATTACAAAATTTTTAGAAAAATTTTTTTATTCTCTTTTAAACGCCCATAAACACCTAAACAAAACAAAAAGGGGGGGGACCGTGGGAACCCAAACAAAGAAATTGATAATTTATTATGTATAACAATAAATATTATTTTCAATATCATTTATATTTCAATTTTAGTGATTAAGGTAGTTTTTGAATTTTTTCTCTGATTTTTGATTATAATCCTCTGATTTTTGAAATGCTTTTCTATGGATCTGTTTACTTTCTTTACCAGTTCTTTCAATAAATATTTAAATAAATAATCATGCCCAAAAGATGTTTTCTTACTATTTTTGAATCTTTGATATGACACAACTATTTTTTTTTTACAATTTTCAATAAAAATAAAAAAGAAAAAATAAAATATCAGCAAAAATGGGACGAACATTCTTATGTAATTTATGATTTTTTTATGACTCTGAAAAATTTTGATGATTTTTTTTTTGAAAAAATCAAATCTTTTAATTTTTCAAGATCAAAAATAAAAAGTATAATTAAAATGGGAAAGAATAAATCAATAATAAGAAAATTTAAATCTAATTAATTTATAAAATATAATTAGCAAATCTTTTTTTTTTTACAAAGTTATTGGTTTTGTAAAAAAAAAAAAATAATGATAATAAGTAAGATGTTTAAGTTCAATGAAGAATATAGATAGAATAATAATAATAATAATAATAATAATAATAATAATAATGATAATAAATAAATAAATAAGGTACTATTTGCCTCTTTATCTATCTATCTAAATATAATATCGGCATAATGATATTATTATTTTTTTATTTCTTGAGTAAAATCTAATCTTCGAATTACGTTTTTTCCAGATTTTTCATTCTCAATTAGGTCTTTTCTTGATTGTTTTTTAAACATTGATGGTTCTGTGTGAGATATTAATTTGGATTTGTGAAGAGAACTTTTCATTTCTGTTTTAAATTGCAATCTTCTTGCTACAAGTGGACTTCGTTTATGTTTTGATTTTAAACGTGGGTTTTTTTTCAGTTGCGCATAATTTGGTGTGACATTATCAAATTCATTACTAATTTCATCATTTTTGTTTGTCACCCAAGGATGCTCTAAAGCTTCCTCGATTAATAATCTATCCATGACATCACATGTTAGAAGTTGCCTTACCAGATTTTTCCCTTTTATAATTTTCAAATAATATATATTTCCAATGTGATTTGTTTGTTTTGAATGGAAAATAACAATAATAAGAATAACAATTGTTATATTAATAATTCGAAAAATTAAAATATTGATTAAAAATACAATAAGAAATTATTTACCTGCTTTGGAAACTTTGCATTTTTTTTTAAAAAAAAAGTCCCCTGTTTCAATTTGTTCTCGAAATGTCTTTGATTTTAATTCTCTCCATGGAATTAATTCGGTTAGACTAAGGTGGATCATTTATTACAATTATCATTATTATTAATTTTTTTAGTTTGTTCGAAATATTTTTTAAAAAAAAAAAAAAAAAAAATGAATAAATAAATAAATAAATAAACAACAACTATATCACTCTTTAAAAATTTTTTTAAAAAAAATTTAGGAATCAATTTTCAGATATTATTCTTATTTTTTACTTTTCAATAAATGGTATTTAAATTTATGAATTATTATTTTTATCAAGAAAGTAAAATTTTGTGATTTAATCAAATATAATTAATTTTTTAGTTTTTTTTTTCAATAAAACAAGAGAGTAAAACCATTGTTTATTTCATTCAAGTAGTTAAAATAAAAAGAAACCCAAAAAAAAAAAAACACCAAACACACTTGTAGGTTGGTTTTCTCAAGTTTTGTGTCTATTAATAATACTGTAGTGATTTTTTGGTGTTTCAGGTAAACTGGTGGTAATTTTGTTGAATTAACCTCTCTTCAATAATAATAATAATGATAAAAATTGAAGAGATTTTCTTCATAAAAACATAAAATCAATTTTTTGGATTTCTCAAAATTTAAAATAATAGAAGACAGTTAATTATGATTTTCTCGATTTTTTTTAATTAGTACAAAAAAAAAAAAATCAAAGTATGTTAACACCCTCAAGGTATTTGAAAGTCTTTTAATACACGTCTCAAAATGTGAAGTATTAAGTACCAAAGTATCTATCAAATTTTTTTTTTATTATTGTTTTAAATGTTTCTTATTTATTTTTAGTTCCCCTGATTTTTTTACCAAAAGTTCTCTAACTATTATAAAGGAATTTTAGACTAGAATTTACAGTTGTTTTAAAAAAGTGGATAACAGGAGTTTTTAAAATGTGTGACCCAAACTGTTTGATTCACTTATTTTAAGTGGTTTGAGAACAAACTTTTTACAATTTTTTGTAAGCGCTTTTATAAAACAACGACCTTGGATTTCATAATTTAAGTTTATACATTAAAATAGTTTTTGATATTTTTCTTCATAATATTTATTTGAATTTACATAATGTTTTTTTTTTATCAGTGAAATGTTTGAGGTTTTTGAAAATTCATTGTTTTTTTTTCTCAATATTTTCGAAAATTAAAGTGTGTTTAAATAAATCCAATAATAAAAAGGCAGTTTTTAGCAAATTGAAAATCTTAAATTTTTTAAAAAAATCATTAGTGAGTGATTAAATGACAATTAAAGAGAAATAATTATAAAAAAAAAAAAAAAAAAAAAAAAAAAATACAGATAATATAGTACAACGCCAGCTGCCCACATATCGCATTCTCTACCATATCCTTTTTGAGAATTTGAATTAATGATTTCTGGGGATTGATAAATGGGTGTACCTGTAATTGTAAAAATCTGTTCTTGATTGTTTAATAAAGCTGCTGTTCCAAAATCAGTTATTTTAACCGTGTTTATATCACCTTTTTTACCGAATAAAATATTATCCGGTTTCAAATCTCGATAAACAATTCTTTTTTCATGAATATATTGAAGTGCATCGAGTATTTGCTTAAAAATTATTCGGGATTCATCTTCTGTAAATTTCCCATTTTCTTCGACTACATCGAATAATTCTCCGCCAGTTGCTCTATTAGTAAAACAATTTATATATTATAATTATTATTGAAAAAAATAAATAAATAAATAAATAAATAAATAAAGCAATGGAATAAATAATGATTTTGTTTTGGATAATATTTAGAAATTATTTTCAAATTAGCTAAAAAATAATCAAAAATCGAAATAGTAATATTTTAACACTCTTTCAGTTTTTTATCATGGATATTAATCTAAAGGGAGATTGTTGACATTTTCCAATTTAAAAAAATTTGAAATTTTACGAAAAGTTCAATCAAGAAAAGTTAAATAAAAGGAAAATTTTTTCATTTTGAATCTTTTATCAGATATTTGCAAAAAAGTGTGGCATTTTTTTTGATGAATAATATTCTTTTTTTTAAGTTTTTCGATTTGTAAATTGATAATATAAAATTAAGACAAATATTAATACTAATTTAATCGGTACCTATTGTTTGTGTTTCAAAATATTTTCATTACATATATTTCCAAAAAATGAAAAAAAAAAAATCACACTTTTTTCTGTACAAAACAAGCTAAATTCAATTTCAATAAAAAATAGGGCAATATGGCTAGGCTACAAACAATTTTTTTAAACAATAAAATACTGTTATAAGTTTTCCATCCTATTTGATATTTTATCAAAATTAAATGTCTTTGGGAAAAAACGATTTTTTCGAATCAACTAAAAAAAAAAAAATAACCACCAATTTTCCAAAAAAAAATCAGATAAAATCAAGATCAGAAATTTTAATATCTTTTATTCATGTAAGATAATGTCTTACAAATAAACAAATTGAATTATTATGAGAATTATCAATTTATGATAAATAACAATTTTGAATATTTTAATAGTTATCAACTGGAAAAAAAAAAAAAATTTGAAAAATTTCAAATCGTAAAATTATTGGTTAATATCTGCCCCTTTTACCCCAAAAAGGAGAATATTAGCCGTATTTATACTCTTTACTCAATTTTGAAAAAAAAAATAATAAATTGAGTAAAGAGTCTTTAAAATGACACTCGGTGATTGATAAGTAAGTTATCTCCTCACATTTTTCAATATTTTCCCTTTTACAAAATAAAAAATGTTAAATATTAGCCATATTTTTCCTCGTCTTCGACTCTGTGAAAATATTCGTGTATTGCTTCGAAGGCTAAAGCAGAGGAACAATACATAAATATTTGTATTTTTCATTTTGAAAAAGGGAAAATATTGAAAAACAAAAAGAAGATAACCCACATTAATTATTGGAATTCAGTTAAATGAAGATTTTTTAAAAAAAATTATTACATGATTTTTAGGAAATAGATTGGATAGATATTTTGTTGTTTTTAATATTAGTCGACGTTCATTGAAAAAAATTTAACAAAATTTAAATAAAATCCTTCATTTATTAAATGGAAAAAAAAAGTATTTTAATTATTATTAAAAATAATTTTTAATTATTTAAAAATTATTCTGATTAAGGCCTATCCGAATTTGACTCTCAGTTCATATCGCTTTATGTTTAACTTCCTATTTATTGACTTTAAATAATGCCAATTCAATAAAAATTGTTGAAATTTTTTTTTTTTTTTTTTATTTTTGAAGAGAGAAAATTGCTTTTCTCCTGTGTGCCCTAATTTCTAAACTTTTTTTTAGAAATTTTGTTAAAGAATCACAAATTTTATTATCACTTACTAATGATAATATATATGATGAATTCTTTTTTATTAATAATATCTCCGATATTATTAATTTTTTTTTTCAAAAAATTCAGATATCCAGATTTTTTCGATTTATTTTATAGGCCGGACAGTCCCATAAAAAATGATCGAAATCTTCAATGATATCAATATTTAACTTTTCTTTACATAAATCACAATTTTTATTTTTATTTTTACTTGTTACATAAGAGTACCTATTTAAACAATTAGTAAAATTTCGAAATTTTAGAATTGTTTTTGAAGCTTTCCAGTTTAAAAATTGTTAAAATTTTTGTTTTTTTTTTCTAAATTTTGAGATTCCGCAAAAACCTTTTCCTACGATCCAAAATTAAAAAATAACCTTAAAAAGAGTTCGAAAAAACAACATATACTCTTAGTGTATCCACCTGTCCACATATTTTACAGTAATCCATGGAGTTTAATTTAAGTTTAAAATAATATTTGAATATAAAATGGATATCTAGAGACTTAATAGGTAAACAAAATCGATTTTAAATTTGCCCTTGGTTTGTTCTAAAATTCTTTAAATTTTTCTTTTGGATCAAAAAAATTGTTTCGAATTAAAAACAATCTAAATTTTGTTGGTATGATTGCATTTCATTTGGCAGATTCTTAATTGAATGGTTAATATTGACTAATAAGTTGAAGTGTGATTGTATCTGAGCTTCAAATTCAGATAGTCTTTAATGTTAATGGAAATGAAAATTTTCCAACATTTTATTGACTTGCCATTAATTTCAATCAAATGAGATATATTGAAAACAAAAGCAAACCTTATTATGAAGAAAACTGGTCATAGGCGTTAAGAAAAGAAAACGACGAGAAGTCAAAGTATATAATGGAAAAAACTGGAAAATATTATATCAATAGAGAAAATGATAAACCGATCATTGTTGTTAACTTTTTGAGAATTAAAATTTCATGAATAAAATTAATTGACATTTTCAAAATTAAATTTTAATTTGAGAAAACCTAAATACTGATGTTTTTTGTTTTTTGTGTTTTATGTTTGTATTTTTTTTAAAAGAAAAGAAATGAGAATAAATTTAATTTCCTTCTTTTCGATCATTTTTCATTTTTTCACTTCAAATAAGCATTCATGATAAACTTTAAGGAAATTATTATTATTTTTGAATTTTTAAATCTTTATACAATTTTTAATTTTTTATATACAAAAATTAAAATTTAATTTTAATTTTTTAATTTTTCATCTTTATATATATATATATATTGGGAATACCAAAGAGAATGAAATAAAAAAATTAGATAAATTTCCGTTCATTAGACATCAATAAGTTTGATAAAATTAAGTAATTAATAATAAAATTAAAAGATGCATTTGAATTTTAAGATTAATTTTTTTTTGAAAAATAAAAAATATGTTTTGTGAGAATTGAAAAAATGATAAAAAATAAAAAAAATAAAAAAAAAAATAAAAAAAATTATCAAACAATTCCAGGACAAAATAATTGAATTTTTTGGTTGAAAAATGATCATATAATTCAATAATATTTGGGTGGTGAAGTAATTTCATGATTTGAATTTCTTCTTTCATCCTTTTTTTAATAAATTTAGAATTTTCGGGATTTGCTTTTTGAATATCCACAATTTTGATAGCACAACCTAAATCATCGGTATTTCTTTTTCCTAGAAAAACTTTTGCAAATCCTCCAGTTCCAAGTAATTTGACAAATTCATATTTTGAAAAGATCTCGGAATCTGATTCATCAAGAAAAATATATTCAATATTTTTTTTATTAGTTTTTGATGATGTGTCTGGAAATGAAATTATATCCAAATGTGTTAATTTTTGGACATCTTTTTGAAAAAGCTTATAATTAAGAAATTATTAACAAAAATTAAGAAAAAATGGAAAATGAGTTATGTTTAAGGATAATAGGAAATTATTATATAATCCATCAAAAGATCCGAAAAGAAAAAAATTTGTTTTTCATCTTGTAATTTGCTTTTTTTTTTTTATAAATAAAATGATATTAGAAAAAATTTATGATTAATACTTGTACAAAAAATATATTAATAATATGTTGACTGAAATTTAAAGAACTATATTTTGAATGATTTGTTAATATATATTCCTAGAATATAAGATATTTTAATGTTGGTTCTTAAAAAAGTGTGACAATTTATTATTTTTCATTTCAGATAAAAATCTCTTTGTTAAATCGTTTTATTAGTAAACTGATAATAAAAAAATAAAGAGAAATACCAATATTAATTGCCACATTACCGTTTAGCTAAATTTCAAAGTGTTTCAAAATCTTTACAAAAAATGAAAAAAAAATAAATTGTTCATCTTTTTGCACAAAATGAGGCACGATGAAATTTGATAAAAAAACAATAGGTAGTAGAATAACCCCCCAAATGATATTTATAAAAAATAAAATTAGTTTATAAGTTTTTCATCCTATTCTCTATTTTGTCAAGATTAATTCAGTTCATAAAAAATGAATTATATCCAAATAGATCGAAAATAACACCATTTTCCCCACACCGTTATAGGATATGTCTTTTGGAACAATTTCTGGATTTTTAATTTTTTGTTATTTAGATCTTACAATACACCAAAAATAATATTAGTTCTCTATTAAAATTTAATAACGAGAATGAGGGTTGTTGATTCAGAAATAAATAAAAAAAAAAAAAAAAAAATACCAAAGATAATAAACTGAAACAAAGTCAAAAATATTTTAGTTAATTTATTCTGGAAATATAAATAAAAATAGACTAATTTGGAATTGAAGTCAGAAGACAAAAAGAAATTTGAATTTAACTTGGTTAAAAAAGTTTAGGAATCTATTTTTTTGATCATAACAGATTTCTCAAAAACATTTTTGGATCGAAAACAGAAATGTTTGAAATACTACAATTTTTTGAAAAAATAAGAAGGGTATTTTTTATTTTTCTTTTAATTAATTTTTTTTAAAAACTATCGGAAGAATTTCGAATTCAAACGAAAAAATGTTATTTATTTTGAGAGGAATTTGGAAAAAAAGTTTTTAATTTCATTTTTTGAAGCAAATTTTTTTGTAAAAAATTAAATATTCTATAGACATCGGGGATTTGGTACTCATTTTCATTCATGAGATTTGCTTTTTGAGATTATTTGTTTATAAAAGAGAGTTTGGAAAATTACAAATTTACTCGTTAAAAAAAACAATTGATAATTTGAAAGTTTATGTGGATAGATTTTATCCTTTTTTTGATTGAAGAAAGTAAATAATAAAAAAAAAAAAGGTTCATTTGGTAGCTCAGAGTTAGTTTGCTTTAATTTTCCTTTTAGGTTTTAAATTTTGATTTGGTTTGGTAATGTGTATTTGATTTTGTATTAAAAAAAAAAAAAAAAAAAAAAGGAGTTGTATAGTAAAGAGTTGTAATTAAATTTATTTTTTAATAATTATTTTCCTTATTTGTTTTGATTACAAGAAAAAACTTGTAAATTCAAATCCCCTTTTGACTGATTTTTTTATTTATTTTAATTTTAGCAACTAAAAAAATCATTAAAATTTTTAAAATATTTTTATTTTTTTCAACTTTAGTATGTCATTCCAGGCACGATCGACGCATTTTGGAAAAAAATTATTTTTTGCTACAATTTTAAAAATATCGCCACTGGTCAACTATATAATCTCTGACAAACAAGTTGATGAATCAGAACCTTGATAAAAGTTGAAATAAAAAATGATAATAAAAATTTTTTCAAGTTTCATTTTTTTTTTATAAATTGATTGGTTTTTCAAAAAATATACACATGAATAAAACAGTCTTTGTGAAAAATACGCACCACATTTTTCACATAATCAATGTAAGAACCAGAATTTCTTTTTGAATATTATCAAAAATAATAACAATGTCTTTTTGGTTTTCTGTGCGTTAAGATCTGTTTAGCATTAATAATCATTTTTGATCATGGAACTAAGATCTTTTGCTAATTCAAATAAAAAATCAACATTATCAATTGTTTTCTTAACAATCGATCCATAAATCATCTTTGTGTTTGGAATTTTACATTTTAAAGGAATAATCCAAAGTAAACCACTTTTATGAAAAAAAAAGTTATTTTCAAAAATGAAAATTTAACTTTGCTCTACCATATCAACAAACGTCATATTTGGGGTTATTACATCAAGAGTTTTATAATGTTTAAATATTTTGTTTTTTAAGATTTCCAATCTTTGTTTATCCTTTTCAGTTTGGTTGGATTCCCTTTTATAATTTGCTTTTTTTTGGAATTGTTATTTAAAATTTGGATCTGGAAATGAGTTTAAATGGAAAAAAATTAATTCCATCAAAAATGTTCCAAAAATGAAGAATTTTGCTTCATTTTTTTATTCAATTGTTTTGAAAAGTCTAATTAAATTATAGATCAAAGAGTCAAAATTTTCAAACATTACTATAAAACATTTTTCGAGTTTTTAAGAATTGGTAAAGAAAATTTCAATTTAATTTTAATGTGTTACCTAAAAGAATTGGGAAGAAAGTAAAAACCAAAATCTTGATAAAGACTCTTCATTCATTCAAATTTGTTTTTAAAACTCAAAATAGAGAAAAGAATGAAAAGCTGTGGCAATTTTCCTTCGGGTAACAATTTTGCAATAAAAAATCACTACTTTTTATAAATGATTATTTTATTTTTTAGTTATTTTCAAAAAAAAAATAAAGTCCATTAGACTTCATAAAAAACCAATGAAAAATCCATTCTGATATTTCAAAATATTGTTAAGTTTCTTAATTTTTTTTTAAAATAATAAAACAGGATTTTACTTTTTTCTATCAAAATTTTGATAATATTGAAAATCACAGAAATCACAGAAACTAATTTTGAATGATCAGAAATTTCAAGCATTTAATCAGACTCGATAAATATCTAACTCTTGATAAATTTATTTAATTTTCAATTTAAGGCTAAACCTTGAAAAATAATTTGATAAAAAAAAAAAAGTACGTAAATTGTATAAAACAATAAAAAATGATCTAGAGGTTTATTGAATTCAAAAAACGAATCAATAATTGTTTTAAAGCTCGTTTTAAATCGAATTTAGGTGTTTATTTGCATTACCACAAAATTTTCAAAAAATACATTCGTCCAGTATGTTCGGACAAATAAAATTACGAGAAGATATCTTTAGATTTTTTTTTTTTATTTATTAAAATAGCCGTGATTATTGAGATCTATTGTACTTAGTGTTCTCACTTTGTTATTAATCGGGAATTCACCATAACATGTGAGATAAATTAAGAATAATTATTTATTTTCGAATTTTTATCATTTTTTCTTCTTTCTTTTTTTGATTTTGATTTGGTTTTTTAGTTTTAGTTTTTTTTTCAAGCTTTACCAAATCTTATTTTCGCAAAAGCCGAGTAAAAAGTGCAAACTTGCCAGATTTAACCTAGTTCTGGTATTTTACTATACAAATTGTACAAAATTCTCGTTTTGGTTCGGTTCGGTTGTTAAAATTGATTCAGTTCTGTTCTACTTGCTTCAGTTGCTTAAGTTAAGTCCAGTTTGATTAAGATCTAATCATGAAAAAGATACCTTGAATTCTGATAATGATTTTTTATTCTTTTTTACCTCCTCCAAACACCCAAAAAAAAAAAAAAAAAAAAAAAAAAAAAAAAAAAAAAACAGAAAGAGGGAAGAAACCCAAACAACTTGGAAAAAAGTATCAATAATATTACTTAATCTCTTTAATTAGAGTAATTTCATATACATAAATAAATTGGATTATTATTAAGAATAAACAAATCGTGAATTACAATTTTTGATCTTTAAATTGTCTTTAGAATTTAATTTAATAAAGATTTTTTAACGATAAGGTAGGTGGGTTAAGGAGATGGTAAACCGAAAGAAAAAATCTCGTTGTAAATTTAAGAACAAATTTTAAAAAAATTTACAGCATCTCGAAATTGAAAAATGAAGTAAAAATCCAAGTAATGCAAGACCAGACTTACTTTAAAAGCTAATTTTCAGAAACGAATTATTGTTTTTAAAAGTTTGATCTATTTTTCTCATTTTGGAAAAGCTCCAAAATTCCACATATTTTCTAATTAAATCAAAAAAAATTATTTTCTTTGAAAAAAGAAAGAAATCAAATCATTTGTCTGTGAAGGAAGTGTTCAAAAATATACTTTAAAAATAAAACCACTAAGTTTTTAGAAATAAAATTCTCGAAAAAATAATCTTACAAAAAAATGTCCAATAATTAATTTAATACTTTTACAAAAAACAATTTCTTTATTAAAAACATTTTTCGAATAAATTTTTTCTTTTTGTTGAAAAAAAAATATATTAGAAAAACAACCAAGCCTTTAAATTAAAAATTTTCTCAAAGAAATACTTTTTTAATCCCTGGGAAATTCAACTTATAAAACACAGAAATACTTTTTTAAATTTGATTATTATAAAAGAATAATCATTTAGTGCCAATCTTAATTATTTCAGTGGGGTCAATAACGCAAATATTAAAAGTATCAATAGAGTTTATTATTATTATTTCAATTTTTTTTCAAGATTTTGCAACAAATAAAATTAATTCTAATTAATAATTAAAGAACCAAAAAAAAATACTAGATATTATGAAATAACTGATTTTAAAAATAACTAGTTCATTGTTTGTACTCTTGATATTTGAAAAAGAATATTACCTAATCTTATTAAATTTCTTGAAATATAATAAATATTTGTGAATAAAATAAATGATCAATTTTACGGATCTTCTGTGATTCAATTTTTAGATTTATTGTTCTTGAATATTATTAAAAGAAGGAATAAATTTGGAAGGTTATCTGTTAATACAAACTCTCAGAAATCACTAAAAGTGAGATTTTTTAAAAATAAAAATGTTTTGAAAATTTTTCTTTTTCTTAAGTCCAAAAAATCCCAACCAAAAATTGGGATCAGATCATTTTAATGAAAATTAATTGAAGAAAATTTTTCTTTTTGTTTTTTATTATTATTGAAGTAGTGTAAATTACACTTTAAGTGCCCTTAGACTCAAATTTCCTTTCTGAAATTTAAGCGTAAAATCATAGATTCCACAATTATTAATTAATGAAAATAATTACAAACTATCACAGTTTAAAATTAATTCACTAAGATTTATTTCTTTTGATTTATTTTGATAAATTAATCTATTTTTTTCATTCGAAGTACATACCAATAAAAAATGTTCAATATTTTCTATTAGTTCTTTCTGTTCATATTTTAAACATAAAGGACAAAATTGGTTTGAGTTTTTATCTCTTACATAATAATATCTATTTAGGCAATTAGTAAATGTCCTGAATTTTAGGATTGTTTAACTTGAAGGATAACTTAAATATCTTTGTGTCTTAAATAAATAGTTTTGAGATTTTAATATTGTGAAATATTTTTGGGGGGTGTCATCAAGTGACGTAGAGTGCCTTGGTTTTTTTTTAATTTGAGAAATAAAACGAATATTTTGGATTTTTCCAGCTCTTGGAATTCAATAATTCATTATATGTGTATTTATAAATATCTTTTTTCAATTCAATTAAATCTTTTGAATTCCAGTTAATTTTATTATTTGTTCGTTGATTGAATTTTATTAATTTTTTCAAATTACCAGAGAGATAAATTTTTTAATTTGTTTTTGAATTTTTTTTTATTAGCAGAAATTACAATTTTTTTTTTTTGTTTTTGAAATTCAAAAAATTCAAATCCCAAAATAATCAGATCTTTTTACTGAAAATTGGATTGGGAAAAAAATGAATTCTTTTAAAAATAGAAAATAATTTCACGAAAGTTGATAAAGGAGTTTTGTTTATCAGGGTTTAATTTAATCTTTGTGAAAATAATCACTATATTACCTTTCGGGGAAAAAATACATAAGAGTTACTAGTCACTTAAGGATCATCATCCTTCTCGTAAAAATGGCCAACTTAACACTGATTTGAACAAGAATTGTTGCATTTTGATAAAAGCAAAAAATTGGGGATAAAGGAAAGAATAAAAGCAAAAACATTCTTATTTTTTTTTTCAAAGAATAAATAGAAATTTTTTTTATTTCACTTGGTTAGTGTTGAGATTAATTAATAAAAAAATTAATAAAAAAAATTATTTGAGAAACCTTGTAATTTACATGAAAAGTTGGTTTAAACAAGGTAAGAAATAATTTAAAATTAAAAGAAAAAATGTATTATTTTGTGCTGTCTTTCTTTTTTTTTATTGAATAAATTACATTTGTTGGAATATTTTTCGAAAAGTTGAAAAAAAGGTGTTAATCAAGTTGAAGATGTTATCCCTTGAGTACAATTTCTGAAACATTTTGATGGGAATTTTCGATCTTAATAATCCCAATAGCGATTTTACTCTGAAACTTGTGTTTTTTCACTTTCAAAAAGATCGTTTTTTAAAAATAAAATTAAATATAAAAAATGATAAAACTAATCGAAATTATGTCCTTAAAATCGAAAAACTTTGTAGATTATTGGATCTAAGGTGGTGCTGTTTTTAATTCAATTCGTAACAAAGTTGGTTCACCACCTACTAATTCCAATTAGATTGAGGTACAAGTTTTTTGATTTGTTATTTTCAATTCGCGAAAAGTAATGATTGGTTAAAAAGAGATTTTGTTCATCTTAGGTGAAGGTTTTTTCTATTTGATGAAAATAAGAGTATTCAAGGTTTTGGGTTGATTGTGCTCTAACAATTAATGATTTCGGAGGACTACTGGAAAATGTAATATGACTGTTAATCTCATGAAAATCATTTGAAAGAAGTCAAAAGTAGTGGACATCGCGAGCCAATAAGAATCACAGCAGTTCAAGAAGAAAACAAAAAAACTGAGTCAAGTGCCATTAATTTATCAAGAAAAATTCAAAGAGACTTTGTGTCTCGAAAATACATAAAAATTATACGTTGATCATTTTATCAAAAAAAAAAAAAAGAATAAAGAAGAAAAGAAAAGTGTAGGTACTTTTTCATTAAGGACTGTTCCTTTCTCAGACAAGTCTGTAATTTGAAATTCTTGAATTTTTTCATTATCTGTTTCTTTTGTTATAATTTCGATTGTGCAATGCTTTTCACAAATGTTTTCGTGTGTAAAAACTAGATCACAGTTTTGGTGTTTCCCAATGGTGACTGATAGGTTTGTAAATTGAGAAAAATTAAATAAAAAATAAAAAGAGGGTTTTTTAAAAAATAAAATTGGGGAAAAAGAAAATTTTTACAAGGCTTATTTGATACAATCTTGAGAGAAGGAAAATCTTTGTGAAGAGAAATAAGTTGGGCTAAAAATTTTGGTAGGTCAGGTGTTTTGTTTGTTGCTTTCTGGATTTGTTCTTTTTGTTCTTTTTGTTCTTTTTGTTCTTTTTGTTCTGTTTGCTCTGTTTGCTCTTTTTGTTCTGTTTTTTTTGATATAGGGGTTTTTAACTCTGGAAATCGCTTAGTGTTTTTTGTGGGCGTTTTGATAGTTAAATTTCCGATTGAATTTATTAAGTCCTCCATTTTTAGTTTCGAAAAAGAATTTACAAGAAGGGTATGTAAAAAAAATAGAAAAATAAATAATTCAATTACTTTACTTTGTGGAAAGATGTCAAAAGGATTGGGTTTTACATTCTAAGACTCTTTTTTGGCCTTTATTTGAGTTTGTGTTTTTTTTTAAAACCAAATTTGGAAAAGACTTCTTCTTAGTATCTTTTTTGTAATTTTGTAAGATTCTTTTGTTTTTTAAAATTTCAAGTTCCCAAAACAAGACTAACTCCAATAAGTATTAAAAAACTTGATAAAAATCAAGTTGGCTAATTTACATTAAGGGTTGAAAAATGACTCTTTTTGAGGGAGACAACCCATGACTCAAAATAAAAACCCTCATAACACTTTTTTCGTATTGGTCCAAAAGAAAAGATAACATATTCTCCAATAGTATAGCTAAAATAAATTCAATTCTAAAGGCAAACTCTATGAGGTTTTGTGTAATTGTTCAATTATGAATTGAATTTGTTTAAATTTTTGATAATTATTAGATTTTTTATTATTATTTTTTTAAGGGGTGAAGTTCAAAATGAATTCTGGCTATTCACCACAATTTTTATTATTTTATTTTAGTTTAGTTAAAGGAATTAAGATCTTTTATATAAATGAATAAAATAAATTATTTTTCTGAAAAAAGTATTTATTTTATTTTTAATTTCTTTTTTTCGTAAATACCTATTTATTACAGAGTTGTAATCTGAAAGAATGTGATTTATTTATTATGAAATTATTCTAATATATCAAGTTATTAGTATATGTATACATATAACTTACTTGATAGAAAAATTAATTAGAGAAATATCTTCTTGGGACTTTTTCAAATGTCTTCTGAGTGAATATTTATGGTAGAATAAAAAATAAAAACCAAAAAATTTAAAAAATACTTTTTTTCAGAAAAATAATGTATTTTAATCATTTATTATAAAGGTTTTAATTCTTTTAACTAAAATAAAATGAAATAATTTGGTGGTGAATATTCAGAATTCGTTTTGAATTTCCATTCTTAAATTACAAAGGTAATATCTTGAATTAATCTCTCATTTTTTAGAAATTTTTTTTTATTTGATCTTAGATTTTAAAAAATGGAAATTTCAATTCAAAATTTTTGACATACCAAAATACGATTTTTGATATAAAAATCTTATTAAATCAATTCAAGATGAAATACTAAATTAGTGCCATTCATCAATTGGAATGTTAATAATTATTTATAAATTACAATCCCCATAAATAAATAATTAATTATTAATACAAATAAATCAAGGGTGTGTTATGCGTTTTGGTGAGAGCAAAACAAAAAAAATTATTGAGGAAATTTGTTGAAATTCTCTTAATGATTATTAATTGATCAAATTTTTAGGTCTCACAGCCATTAATTTTATTTGAGTTATTCTATTTTGAACATCTAAACTTTAATAAAATATCAATTATTGAAAGAAAATGTCAATTGAACGAAATAAAGTAACTAAAAAAGAACAATGAAATGAAAACAAAAAACTGAATCATTAAAAAATCGTTTCTTATTTTACAAAAATCAAAATTATTCCCAATTTGAATGTAATTGTATTATAGCCAGTTCCACTTTTAAGGTATAAACTTTCAAGAAAATTTAAGAAAAAAAAAACCCTCAAATTAAGGCACAAAATTCAGATTCTAGTAAAATAAATTGTAAACAAAAAAAAATTTACAAATTTTGTGCCCTAATTTGAGATTTTTTTGTGCCTTAGATTTCGTTGAAAGTTTGTGCCTTAAAAGTGGAACTGACTATATTACAATTGTTTGGGCTATTTTAACATTGTAGAAAATTTTGAATTTTAGTTTAGTTTATAGTTAATGGGGGTTACCAGGAAATTTCAGAGCGGGTGGGTGGGTGGGTGGGGGGGGGTAAATTACTCATATTTGTACTTATTTTTTTCATGATTTTTAAAGAATATAGTAAAATCATAGATTTTATTCAATACTTTTGAATTTTGGAAAAGCTAGGCACTCTAAGTACTCTACGGCACTTTATATTCGGTTTTTTTAATTTAATAAATAAACTGAAAATTTCTTTAATTTTTGATTCTTTTCTCAAATTAAAAAAAAATTCACAGCACTTTCCTAATTCGTAAACTTGAAATTCGAAATTTTTTAAAATATTCAAACATATCTTTATGACCAACCAGAGCTCATAAAGATATAAAACTTGTTTGTTAATAATATTAAAAGTATTACAATATTTTAAAATAATTAAAATATTATTTATTATTATTCAGAAATCCAGCTTCTACGTTTATTTTTACAGACTAGTTAATTCCTGATAAAAGTAACCAAATATTCAATGATATCTAAATCTTTATATATTTTACAGAATTAACAAAATCGTGAATTATTTTTATTCATAAAAGAGAATATCTATTAAGATAATTTGTATAATTTCTTAACTGTTAAATAGAAGTTAAAACTTTCCATTTTAATTTTTTTTTATTGTAGTTAGGTTTTCCAGAATTTAAAGTATAGTGTGAAATCTAATATTTTACAAATTAATTATAAATTTTGGAAAACATAAAAAATGTGTCTGTAGAGAGCCTTCAAGTACTTAAGATTACCTATAGTTAGGTTTTCCAAAATTTAAAAAGTATTGACTAAAATCCATAATTTTACTCAATTATTTTGGGTTCTGGAAAAACATGGTTAATTTTGAATTTAATTTAAGAAATAATCAGAAATTTTCCAATATTCTCATTAAATTTCTGAAACTAAAAAAAAAAACCTAGGTTAGTTTTTCTTAAGTTATTTTTAATTGATTAATTGGGTAATTTTCCAATAAATATTTTAATTCTTTAAATTTAAAGATTTTCAACTTATTTTTTCCCTAACGGATAGAAGATTAACCGGTTTATATAAATTTAGATTTTTATATTTGTTTTTAATTTAAATTTTCTTTACTAAATTGTGACTATAGTTAAGTTAATTTTTACTCCAGTTTTATAGATAAGCATTCGTGAATGTGGGTTGGTTAATAAAGATTCTATAATTTTCGTATTAATCTTAAATATTAAAATTTTCAATTCTATTTTTATCTTTTTCTTGAGTTTCAATTCTCAAAAATTAATAACAAATATATTTTACTATTTGTTGTAAAATAAATTGGAAACTCTTTAAGTCAACTTTCCAAAAACAGATTTATCAAATCAAAAACATTTCAAATTTTTAAATTGAAAAAACAGTTTAAATTATTAATTTCACATTTTTAGAATTGGGAACCTTTATAATTTATTTTAATTTTTAGAAGGTGATTTTTTATAAATCTGATTGAAAATTTTAATCTTTTTATTTTGAAATTAATAGTAATTGTAAAATAGCAATATAAACTCTTTTTCAGTCAAAGGAGCCCAGTTTTATTAAAGAAATGGAAGACATTCTATGAGTTTAATTCATTACTCTTATCAAACTAAAATTTAAAATTTTTAGATCAAAATCATTTTTTCTCATTTTGTAAAATTTTGTTTTTTTTTTTTTTTTTTTTCTTCTTTTCTTTTTTATTTTTTTTTTTAAATATTAACTTTGAAAAAAAAAATGTTTGAAAAACGAAATAAACATTAAGAAAAGTTAATCTTTGTATGTTCTGTTAAAATACATACATTTACAAGTAAAAAATCTTATTATCAACGATTTTAATTTCCTAAAGAAATTGAGAATTTTGCACGAGGTGTTCCAATGAATGGGGCACAAAAAATTTATGGTTTGTTCAGGGGTTTCTTTTATAATTATGGACTCTTATATGAAGTTTATTATTTCTAGTATTTCTAAATAATCTAAGTTTGGTTGATTCTTAAAAATAAAGTGACTTTTTCATTTTTGGCTGGGCCCCTTTGAGTGAAATAGAGTTTATGTTCTCTTTTTCAAAAATTTGTGAAAATATTTTTCCCCCATTTTAAAAAAAACAAGACAAAAAATTTCTTTCGAAAAAGAATTCAAATAACAAACTAAATCAAAATTTAAGAATGTTCAATTTTTCAAATTTAGAGTCTAATTGTAAACCTTAGTAATAGTTATACTGAAGAAAATTACTTTTTTTAGTTTTTGTATATGCTTTTTCTATCCATGTTAAATTGACTATAAGATTTTAAAAAAATGGGTTCTATTCCAGTTTCGATTTCAGGTATCTTTATTGAAAGAGAAAAATAGGTTAAAAATCTCAAAAAAATTTTCTTAAGAATTTCACTTAATAATTAAAATTTCTTATGTAATTTTTTTCATTTAGGATAGAAAAAAAAATAAAAACATGAAAATAGTCCAATAAGATTTGAAATTGTTAATATAGTAAAATTGTTTTGTAATTTCATTTATTTAAAATCAAATCCTTTTTTTATTAATCAAACTTTTTAAATTATAACTCACACACTTTTTAGAATGATAACTAATGAAATCAAACTAGTTCAAAAAATTATTCACCAATCAAAAAAAAAAGAATCAAAATTATATTTATCTAAATTAATAGTAAACATCTCTATATAACTCAGTTGTTTTTTAAAAAAAGATTTTCTACATATTTTACCAAACAATTATTTGAGTATTCTATAGATACCTACTTTAATGAACTTTGGGTAGGTTTATTAAAAGTTTCATCAAAAATTTGGTTATTTATAATAAGGATTTGATTGAAAATAAATGTAATTACACAACCATTTTACTATATTAACAATTTCAAACTTGTTAAGGATTATTTTCATGTTCATATATTTTTTTCACAACTATATTAATTTTTTGTTCAAAAAAAACTAAAAAAAAATAAAATAAATATCGCTTCATTCAAAAAATTCAATTACATGTATTTTTGTACGGCTTTGGTAAATGTATTATTTTTTTTTTTCGAATTCAAGATCGCCAAAAAATAATATTATAAAAAATTTGAAAAATATCTTTTTTCAAATGTTTTGAAAATTGTCGGTGATAATAAATCCTCGACTGTGATTAAGAACAATCCAAACTGTAAACACACAAACCAAATTGGTTTAAGTTGGTTAATTAAACATTGTTTTTGTTGTTTATTATTTTGGTATTGGACTTATTTTTTTCTGAATTTGGAATACTTTTACTCCAAACAAAATATTTGAATTAAAAAAAAGTTGTCACATTTATTTTGTGAAAAGGAATTGCTTTTTTTTAACCACAAATAACAATATAATTTATTTTACAAACCCTTTTTTGGAAACCTAAAAGATTGTCTTTCAAAAACAGATGCTTTATTTTATTCTTAATTTTTACAAATTATCATTGTATATGTAAAACAACAGAATTCACAACCGAGGAACCCATGACAGTTGAATTTTTTACAAAAGAGATTAACCAAAGAACTGATTTTACTTTACGAGTCTGTGGAAAAGCGATTTTAAAGATTTTGATTCAAAAAATTTTAAGACAAATACAGGTTTACCATATCATTATAATTCCTTAATAATGTCCAAACCTCAAACTTTGATAAAAATATTATTTTTACTTTTGTCAAACAATCAACAAGTCAAATTAAATTTTATTCTTTTTTGTAAATTACAGTCCTTAGATTTTGACATTACAGGTAAGAAAAAAATAATGTTAACAAAAAATAATCAGTTAATTGTTTTTCTTTTTCTGATTGTTGTCTTGACAAAAATAAATACTCAAAGTCAAATAAAAGAAACAAAAAACAAAATTTCTTCTTTGATTCCTGAAAAACAAAAAGAAAAAAAAAAAGAACTGGTAATAACAATTAAAACCAAAGATCTGGAATTTCACTTTGAAAAAGAATTTTATTCAATAGACTTTCTTCAACAAGCAAAAACAAAAGAACAAACAAAAACACAAGAACAAAAACAAAAAGAACAAAATATTAAAGAACAAGAACATCAAAAGAATCAACAAACATGGCAAAGAAATGGAATTTCTGATTCTTCCTTCAAAATATGGATCTCACAAAAAAAAAACATCAACTCTGGAAAATGTAAAAAAGAATTAATTATTTATGAAAAAAATATAGAAAAATTTCGGAAAAACCGAAATGATCTCAAAGCAAATCTTAAAATTGTTGAATATAAAAATGTTTTGTGTGGAGTCGATCAGTATTTTGAAATCAACAAAGAAACGAACAATCTGAAAAGTAATTTCAATTTCACCAATTTCAGACAAATCAAGAATTTGGTGATCAATTATGAATATCCAAGAGGATTGGAACCAAGAATTAAACAAACAACTCACAGTCTAATTTTTACAAGCAAATCAAACAAAGATCTCACTTATTTACAAGAGTCTCAGCCTCTAATTATTAATTCCCAACATAGAACTTGTAAGGGACAATATAATGTTCTCCAAAATGGAAACAATCATGTTTCGATTGAATACCAAATCCCAGAAAGCTTTCTAAGTGATCCAAAAACCAAAAACAAAAGCACAAAAACAAACACGAATAGGAAAACAAACACCAATAAAAACAACAACCAGAGTGATGTCAAATGGGTCTTGATTGATCCAGAATACAGCACCTACATTGGCGGTGTTGACTATGAAAAAGGAACTGGTACGAGGTATGATCAGAATGGGAATATTTATTTGCTTGGCTTGACGCAGAGTAGTGACTTTCCTATTGTCGGATCCAATGTCTATAATCCTAATTATTCATCAGAATCAGATTACGATGCAGTGATCATCAAGGCCAAAGATGGAACGGATTTGTTTTGGTCCACATTTATATGCAAGGTTGGCTGGTACTTTAATTACTACAATGGTTTGTCTGTTGATCTATCTGACAACCAAGCAATAATCAGTGGAACAACTGAATTTCCAAAGCACTATCCAACAACTTCAAATGCATGGCAAAACAATTCAAAGAATTGCGCTCAGAATTGTCCGTATGGTTACTCAGGATTTGTTTCCAAAATCAACGAAAATGGAACTGATCTAGTGTTTTCAACCTTGGTCTGTGGCTATGCAGATGGGTGTGTGTATGTTTCAAGTCATGAAATTATTTATGATCATGAAGAAGAAACAAACTATGGTGATAATTATTCAATCTATTTTGTTGGTGTTACAAACGGGACACAATTCCCAGGGTATGGCTTGACAAACGACGGTTTCAAATGCACATCAAAAAACTTTGGCTATGATTATATTTTTGGCAAGATCTCAAACGATGGCTCACAATTACTTCAAACCCAATGTCTTGGGGGAACGAATAGCGAGCTTCCTTGGGAACATTGTCTCAAGGTTGATAAGGATTATTTAGTTTTCCAATTGTACACATATTCAATGGATTTCCCTGTGACGAACGGGGCATTTCAACAGGAAAGGTCAACGAATTCTTACACGTGTGTTGTGGGACAACTCAATATCACCACATTTGAACTGAACTGGGCTTCATATTTGGGAGGCAACAAAAGTGATTATGCATCTACCATAAGGATGGATTCCAACCAAGACATTTGGGTTGGTGGCAGCACGAGATCTTTGGATTTCCCTGTCACGTTGGACGCCTATCGAACTGAAGGGATCGCAACGAATGATACAAACGATAGCTTTTTGACCAAAATTTCCAAAGATGGTGAACGCTTACTCTACTCAACATTCCTAGGAACATCGCCGACAGACTCAACCAACTATCCCAATGTTGCAGAATTACGGATCGATAAGAATAACGATCAAATCTTATTAATCGGCGGTGCAGGGTTGGTGAGTGATCATATAAATATCCCAAGTGATTTAAATTATGGTAATGGATCCTTTTTGTTATACTTCAATTACACAAACAATGAATTTCTAAAGGCCTATTCTTATGGAGGAATAATCAACAGTTTGGACACTTTCAACAACCGAATTGAGAACTTTGCCATTACAGGCGAGATTCGATACTATGCGTTGAGAACTACAGACGACGCCTTCCAAAAAGAAAAGCCAGGATATTACGATGTCATATTCAGTGGTAATATGTATGGCTGTCCAAAGGGTTATTATTCTGAGGACGAAAAATTTGGAAAATGCTATAGCTGCCCACAGGGAACATTTAACGCAGAGAGCGATCAAATATCAAAAGATAATTGCACAGAATGCGAGCGTGGCTTTTATAATGATAAACATGGGGCGACTCAATGTAAAAAATGCGCCAAGGGAACATATTCGTCACAAATGGGACAGCCACAATGTGAAGAATGCGCCATGGGCACATATCAACCCAATGAAGAATCCCTAGATTGCATTAGCTGCCCAATAGGTACATACAATACAAACCAAGGATCAACATCAAACTCAAGCTGTATTAAATGCCGTGTTGGGACTTACGGATTAACCGAAGCCGCGGAAAGCTATCAAGATTCGTGCAGAGACTGTCCCCTGGGCACCTACAATGATGAAGAAGGAAAATCTATTTGCAAGGATTGCCCCATAAGCTTTTATAATGAATACACTGGTTCCACAAGTAGAGGGAGTTGCCAGAAATGCCCGAAGGGAACATTCAGTCAAGAAGAAGGATTGGCATCTTTAAATGAGTGCTCAAAATGCCCCACAAATACATACTCTAATGATTATTCTTCAACTGCTTGTAAATATTGCCCCATAGGATACGAAACAAACCCAAATCAAGACGATTGTATCAAATGCCAAAAGGGATATTACAAAAATAAAACAGATATTAACTGCACTCCCTGCGAAGAGAATTATTTTAATAACAATGAAGGGATGACTTATTGCCTAAAATGCGGAATCGATGGCATTTGCTTAGGGGGTAACCAATGTAACATTGGGAGAGATCCAGATAGCTTTTGTTCACAATGCATAATTGGATATTATTTGAAAAATGGAGAATGTAAAAAATGTGGAGCCAATTGGATATGGAGTCTTTGGATTGCATTTATTTTATTAATAATTATCTTGCTTATCAAATATAAAAAAAAAATCCAAAAGATATTATTATTAAAAAAAAAACCCATTATTTGAAATCTATTTTACTTTTTTTACAATTATTGGCCACAATTTTATCAATGAACATTACATGGCAAGGAGTATTTGATACCACTATAATCGCAGCCATATCTTTATTTAATATGGACATTGCAACAATCATCACTCCAGATTGTTATCAAAACTGGGATTTTTATTCAAAATATTTAATGATGGTCTTGGCTCCAATTTTCTTAATTACTTTAATTATTTTATGTTATTTGTTCCTAAAAAGTGATTCGTTTTGTAAACACTAATATATTTTTAATAAGTGAAAAAGTTGACAATATCAATTTTGAAAAGTTAAATATCAAAATTTTTTATTTTATAACATTGTGTTGCCGATATTTATATATCCCAGAAACAATTATTACAAGTATACCCTTCCAAAAAACATGGCAAACTGCCCTCAAAAAATATACTTTAAATTATTACCCCAATATTTCCACAGACGATGAAAAATATCAAAATTTTTATCCTTGGTTTGTATTTTTTTTAATCATTTATATGGTATTCATCCCAATTACCTTTATCATAATTTTGATTTTGTCAAAAAAAAATAATTTCAATGATTACTGGGGAAAGCGATTTGGATGGCTATGGGAATTCTATAAAACCCAACGATTTTATTGGGAAATAATCAAAATCATCTTTAAATTTTTCATCATAATAACACCAATACTCATATCCACTTCAAGTCATTTAACTCTGGTCTTAGTTTTGTTATTATGCTTGTTGGTAATTATGATCATACTAATTTTGATTTTCAAACCTTATCCCAGAATAATCCCCTTTGATAAGGAAAAGAGAAAATATAAATCATACTGGGAAAAAATGTCACCAGAAGATCTTCTCACAATTGGGCTATACTTGGTATTAATAGCAATCGTTTCTTCAAATATCGAAGAATTGAAAAATATTTTTTTTTAGTTTTAAGCCCAATCGGTATCGTTTTTGGCATTTATGGGAACAAGAAAAAATTTAAAAGAAATGTGGTACAGACAAAAAAAACTCCAAATTAAATGGTGACGATGAAATAAATGAATCAAGAATGAAAAAATTTAGTTTTGTAGTTAGCGAAAACCCCAATTTACATGCCAATGCAAAAAAATTAAGTGATAAAAATGAAAAAATAAATGATGAAAATCAAAATAGCCTTTCAACAACTTCAAGTCAGAGAACAGACTCTTCTTCAAATTCTTCTTCAAATTTTGATTCAAATGATAGTCAAAATGAAAATGACATTGGAAAAAAATGGAAAAAATAATAGTGATGTGGAATTAAAAAAATGTTAAGATTAAAATTAATTCAATTGGAGATCAAAAAATCGGACATTTGAAACAAGAAAATGAAAAATTAAAGTTAACAATTGATGAATTAGTCGACGAAAAAGAAAAATACATCCAAGAAAATTCAACACTAAAAGAAAAAATCCTTCAATTACAGAATGATCTAAAATCTTTGAAAGAAAAAGATTAATAATTATCTAAATTTAATTCTTTAATAAATATTATGTTTGAGAATGATTTACAATTTTTCAAAACCTGAAATCATTTTCATAACCTTCTATGTCACACTAGATTTTTTTTTTTTTTTGGTTTAATTTTATAGAGGAATTTTGAAGTAAACTTTTGTTTTTTATTTTCTCAAAATTAAATAAATAAGTTATTTTCGATAATATATTGAAGAAATAATAATAACCTGTTAATTTTTACGAGTTGATTCATCATAAAAATTATATTAAAAATAATTATGTTTATTAAATTTTATTCTTTTTTTTTTTTTTTTTAAAAGAAAAAATTTTCATTTTAATACTTTATACTTTCTATAATCGTCAAAACAACAAAAAAAGACAATTTTTTGATTTTTTTTCTATTTTTTGTCTGGTTTAATCTTCATTATATCGGGAAGAATATTTGTAAATGAAAAAGATCAAGTGGTTACTTGCTGATAATGAAATACCGAAACAGAAAAGTATGAGTAACTTGATAATAAAATCGAAACCGAAAAGGCAAAAAAATTTCAAAGTATAAAAACAAATCAGATCAATAAGTAAAAAGAAATTACAACAATTAAAAAACTATCACCATATGGATATTTATGATCAATTAACAAATTAAATTAACCAAAAGTATAGTGATTGTTATTTTGGGTGTTCTTTATTAAAGATAGATTTGGATATTTTTTTATTTTTATTTTTTATTATTTATCAAACCCTTTTTAAATAAATTTTTTTTTTTTTTTCTTTTTTCTTATTACTTTACAATTTTTTTTGTATTTCTAAATCTAAAAAAAATTGGGTATGTCTTTCCCTTGAATAATCGTGAAATCTATGCTTTTACACTTATTTTACCTTTAATGAAATTTTTATGAAAGGACATTTATACTGTGATTTGTATTTCTTTAATAATTAAAAAAAAAAAAAAGATTGTTGTTTTTTTTAATATAATGATTCATTTATAAACTTAATTGTTCTTTCTTTTCATTATTTCGAAAAAAATATTTTTAATAAAAAGTTTAATTAAAAATTTAATTTTTTTTTTGGTATATTAATTTTTAATTTTTCAATTATAAAAGAATGTATTCCATTGATTAAAATCAATTATTCTTAACCATTTCAAAACAAATTTGTTTTTTTATTGATGGAAGAAGTGTAAATTAGACTCTAAATGTCCTTTTAAAAAAATTTCCTCAAAGGTGATTTAAGTAAAAAGTCATAGATTTCCCAATTGTTTAAGGAAAAGACACACCATATTTTTTTTTATGTTTAAAAAGAAAAAGCAAAAAAATGAATTGAAAAAAGGAAAAGGAAAAAAGAAAAAGAAAAAATTTGAAAGAAAAAAAGAAAAAAGAAAAAATAAAAGAAATTTAAAAAGGGTTTATAAGGAGCAATTGGTAAAAAATCAAAGAAAAAAAAAAACCAAATCTATCTTTAATTAAATACTCCCAAAACCACAACTACAATACTTTTGGTTGATTTAATTTAATTTGATAATTGATCATGAATTTATACTTGGAGAACATTGTTTAAGTTGTTATAATTTCTTTTTATTTTTTTATTATGATCAGTTTATTTGCTTTAAACCTTTGGTTATTTTTAGTCTTTGCTTTTTATTTTTTTTTTCAAGTTACTCATACTACCGTGTTTCAGTATCTCCTTATTAGTAGTAATCGCTTGATATTTTTCCTTTGTAACTCTTCTTTTCAATATAATTAAGATTCAACCAGGTTAAAAATGGAAAACAATACAAAAAATTGATTTTTATTATATTTTTAAAAAGAAAAAAGTATTTTAAGAAATAGTAAAAAAAATTGTTTTTCTAAAATATCATAAAACTCTCCTTTCTTACAATTAATACTCTTATTTGTGAAAATTTATTTTAGTTCAATTATCAAAATAAAAATTCTAGTTAAAGATAATTTCAAAGTTTATCATTTTGAATAAACCTTGTAAAAATAATTTAGAATTAGTATAACATCAAAGTAGCTGAATTGATATATTTGATAAATACAAATCAAAAATTTATCAAAAATTTGGTCTTCAGGTTTCTGTTATTTCTCTGATTTCTATGATTTCTGTGGTTTGCTTTTTCAAAAAGAAATGAAAATATTTTAAAGTATTTTTAACTTTTAAAATATAAAGTTCTTCAAATATTTGTTTATTTTTGTTTTAAAGTATGTTTTTTCAAGTTATTAGAACAGGTTAAGAGAATAACCAAAAAAATTATTTATCACAAGTCTAGAGTTATTTAACTCAGATTTTGTTTCCAGCTAAGTGGTTATATTTCATAAAATATCGAATTGAAAGATTGAACTTCTTTCCTTTTTTTGAATAAATTCAAATAACAAAAAAAAAAAAAACAAGAATAAAAATAATCATTTTCCAAACTCTAAAAAACCCCAATAAAACTCGCATGTTTTTTTTTTTTTTTTCAAATAAGTTTATCTACTTAGTTTATCAAACTATAACTTTAGTATTCATAAGACGTAACACTTTAAGTACCTTTGGGTAGATTTAAAACTTAGATTATAAAAAAATTGATTATATTAAACTGCCCAGCCTATGAAAATAATCGTAAAATCTGGATATCTGAATTAAAAAAAATCAATATATCTCATATATTAAAAAAAAAATAATATTTTTAATATTATTATCAGAAAAGTATCCATAACTTTATTAGCCCTAGTGGAAAATACAAGTATATGGAAATCTTTAAAAAAATTTCTAAATCACAATTTAGGAATTCCGGTAAACAAGAGGAACTAAAAAATCCTCCCTTAAACAATAAAAAAAAAAAAAAAAAAATTGATTATATTTAAAAGAAGGATTTTATTTTAAATATTTGGAATTAATATATATTTTGAATTACTTTTCTAAATTAAAAGATAGAGACCAAAATAAAATTATCACATTATATCTAAAAATGAACAATTAAGACATTCCTAAATAACTTTAATTACATATTTTTTTTTTAATTTCAAGATTAACTTTATAATTAATAAAGAAGTGAAAAAAAAAATAACAGACATAACATTTTATTCTTAATTTTAGGAAAATTGTTACGTAAAATATTTTATATTTGATCCTTAATTTTAGAATCTATTTTTCAAATAATAGACCTTTATGAAATCAATACCACCACTACTTATCGCTTTTTAATGATTTCTTGATCAGCTATATAGTTATTATATTATAAAGAAACTTCAATTTTTAATTTTGAAACATGGAATAAACTTTTCTGCATATTAATTGGACAACAATATAGAGTTAATCCCTTAAGACAAAAAAAATAATTGATTATAAAGTGCCTTATTTTTGATCAAATCTTCTCTAATATCGATTAAACTACTTAGGGTCGAATTGAAAAAATATTTAGTCTTCTTACTTTGTTTTAAATGAGGGGGATTGAAAAAAAAAATTCATTGAATAAGTATAAAAAAATTGTTTTTGATCAGAAGTACTTTTGAAATTCTGTATCTCTATTTTTCAAAAGAAAACCTAAAATCAAAAGATACTTGAAAGATGGTTAATTATTGCTATTTTGAATATTATTTCAGAAAAAAATTTTACTTTTCAATATCCTTCCAAAAGATGATTTCTCGAGAGACAGATTGAAATTTGTTTGATCTGTTTATTTTTTTTTGTTTTTTATCATCTATATTAGTACTTGTTAAGTAAAATAAGTTTCCTAAAAGTGAAAAGGAAGATCTCAGAATTGAAAAAATAATCAAATGAAATTTATTGAAAAGTTAAACTTCAAATACCAGTAGATGATCTAAAATTCAACCATAACACTTGCCTCCTTGGTACTGTAATTTTAAGTTTAAAATTCTTACTAGAATTAACCTAAATAAATATCTTCTTTGGAAAATGATTTTTGTAATAAAAAAATCATTTTTTCTGTTTCTCTTTTTCCTGAATCTGAAAAAAGTCAAACCAAAATGAAAAAATATAAACCAATTGTCGAATTTGAAGACTACCTCAAAACACCAAAGCCTTCATTTAAACTCTGCTGCCTTCGATTTTATTTTGATCATTCTGTTTTGAGGTGTGGGAATCGGGATATTGGGCCAGACTATGTCATAACGATTTTTATTTTGCTTTTTGTTTTATGTTATAGTACTTTTGGTTACCACCATGTAATTTTCAATTTAACCAACCCTCTTTTTCGCTATTCCTTGGTTTTTTTTTTTGATCTTCTCTTGGCGTTCTTTCTAACGAGTTATTTTCGGACAGTTTTTATGAATCCTGGGACAGTCCCGTTCGATTGGAATTTAAATGAGATTCAGAATTTTGAAAAACATTTCCAAAGTTCCGATTCTTATCATGGAACTAGTGGGAGTCACTCGAAATCTAATGAAAACGAGAAATATTCGCAAATGAATTTAAAAGAAAAAATAATTGAAATTCAAAAACAAAGAAAAATTCAATCAAAAAAAAAATATTTTTTTAACAAAAAGAAAAAACAGAAAAGAAGAATATGGAACAAAGATCCTCGTGTGCCAAAATCTCAAATAAAAAGTTTCAATGATTATCAAAAAAAGCAAAAAGAAAAAGAATTTGAGAAAGAGAAAGAGAAAGAGAAAGAGAAAGAGAAAGAGAAAGAGAAAGAAAAAGAAAAAGAAGAAGAAGAAGAAGAAGAAGAAGAATTAGAAACAAACGAAAAGAGTGAAAATGAAAAAAATAAACAAAAGGGTTCTGGATTTGAAATGGCAACAATAGAATTAAACCAAGCAGGTGGAGAACTGTCAAATGAAGAAATTGAAAACAGTGGGCATGCTAAGCAAATTGACGGATTAGCACTTGTAAGATTATCTGATTATCCACTTTCGAAAAAAGAACATAAAAAGGCATCCAAAAGACCCACTCCGATGCGTGCAAAATATATCAAAAGGCACCACGGTATTGTTTTAAAGGCAGACCATGTCTGCCCATGGGTTGCAAACGTTGTTGGCTTCAGGAATTATAAATTCTTTTTTTTGGTTCTGTTTTATGCAGAAATTTTAACTTTATACATTGCACTGACTTGCGGGCCAATTGCAATCAAGGGGCACGGGATCAAGGATGACACAACAAGACTGCACGCCGTGGCAACGTCGATTCTTGGTCTTTGCTTTTTCATATCAACTCTTCCTTTAATGTTAACCCACGTCTCCCTCATTTTTAAAAATAAAACCACAATTGAACATTACGAGTATTGGGAAGAAAAAAATCTCGTCAATGTTTTCGACTTAGGGAAAAAGCAAAATTGGGTTCAAGTATTTGGTGAAAAAAAACTTTTGTGGTTTCTTCCTATATATTCAACACCTGGCGATGGATACCATTTCCCAACCAACCTACTAAACGAAAACGATTCTTTTTCAAATTCTCAAATGGTTGATATTGATTTTTAATTTGTCACAATAATCCATTACCCAACAAAAATCAATAAAATAAATTGAATATTTCCGAAAATTTTCAAAAATAAACATATTGAAACAAATTTTTATTAAAAAAGATCAAATAATTGTATTTCGGATTTATTGTCAAGAACTAAATGTTGAAGACACTTGGTCTGGTAAAGAGAGAATTTTGAAGTGACTATATTTGTGTCTCCTAATTCAAAGAGTATCTAAAATAGACACAGTCATTAGAAGAGTTTTAGACTTAATTTAGTTTTCTAAAATAATTGTATTTCAGATTTTTAAGCAAGTAGGTACATTTTACCATTTTGAAAAATTTTAATTGTGAGAATCTTACTGAAATTAGTTTTTTTGAGTGCCATTGCATATTGAAACTTTGAAACCAAAATACCATTCACAACTCTTTTTATGAAAAGAAATCAAAGTAAATCAGAGTTGAATCTTTCATTTTTCAATTTTTTCGAACATTTTTTTTGATTAAATTTTTGGTTTATTTAAATTAGGTTTTGAATCGAGAAATGTGTTTAATGTTGTTTTTGAATAGTTCAATCTTTGATCCTAAAGTCAAAGATAATTATTAGAAATAAATAAAAAATCAGAATATTCCATTGTCTGTTAGGTTTTCTCAAAAGATAATTTTTACTTTCAGACTTAATCGTTAACTTTTCAATATTCTTCTTTACAAGGTAAACAATTTTCCTTGTTTTTAATGATAATTTCCAATTATATTTTCTAAAGTGGTGTAAATAACCCGGGGTTTTTATTATAACCCATTACAAAAATTCTACTCATGTCAAAAAATATCGGGTGACTGTAGAAATAAAAGAAACAAATTAAAGGAATGAAAACAGCATCTAAACAAGAAATAGGTTTGTTTAAATAAATTTTAATAAAGAATTATCGAGATATTAAAAGAGTAAAATGTAATTTTTTGTCGAAAAAAAAGAGAAAAATATAAGTTTTTTGAATTTTTAAAAAAAGTATTTTTAATCTCAGAAATTTTGACAATATGACGAAATTTTTGAATCAAAAGTATTTAATATTATTGAGCCGTTTCCATTAATCAAAGATCAAACCTCTAAAGTCAATTTGAATCTGAACCAAGAATATATATGTGTCTTCCTATCTTGAAATACCCAAGTCTGAAAAAAAAATGCGAGTTAAATTTTTGTAATGGGCTTAAGGTTGTCAACACGGTTTATTTAATCAACTGTAAGATGTTACTGTTTTTATAATAAAGCAAGCATATAGGTTTAACTAGTGTTTCCAAAATAAAAAGTGTTTTTTTTTGTTATAAAAGGCCTATACATCAGCACATCAAAGAAACCAATAACACACCCTAAGTAAATATGGTATTGGTTTATTAAACTTTTATTATTCAAATTGAAATTTTATAAATAAAGGATTGGATTGAAAAATGTATCTCAAAAAATTGAGTTAATTTTTGAGAAAAATTTCTTCTTTACAAAAAAAAAAAATTTCCAAAAAATTGAAAAAATTTGAAAATTTTCATCAAATTGCATTTCAATTTTTATCAAAATATCCAGATGTTTACTTTCAAAATTGATTTGTACTTAGGTATAATATTTGGTAGTAAATTGGATGTTACATTGGAACGAGAAGAAAAAAAACACTTTGTTTACAGTCAGTTACACTTTTAAGACACAAATTTTCAAGGAAAAGCAAGACACAATAAAATCTCAAATTAGAGAACATTTTTTGATAAATTATTTACACAAATAACTTTCCTAGAATCGGAATTTTGTAATTAATTTGAACTTTTTTTTGGGTCTTAAATTTTGTTGAAAGTTTGGGTCTTAAAAGGAGTACTGACTTTATTTTGAAACATGGATTATAGTTGTTAAGCACTCATTTTTTTGACCACTGCAAGTGTGCAAAAATGTTTTCTTATACTGTTATTTCAATATTAAATTAGAATAATTTTCACTTCATTTTCATCATCCTTTTTGAAAATGTGCCACAAATTACAACCCTGTTCTTTTGGATTTCTATTTTAATAGAAAACATGGGGCGACTCAATGTAAAAAATGCGCCAAGGGAACATATTCGTCACAAATGGGTCAGTCACAATGTGAAGAATGCGCCATGGGCACATATCAACCCAATGAAGAATCCCTAGATTGCATTAGCTGCCCAATAGGTACATACAATACAAACCAAGGATCAACATCAAACTCAAGCTGTATTAAATGCCGTGTTGGGACTTACGGATTAACCGAAGCCGCGGAAAGCTATCAAGATTCGTGCAGAGACTGTCCCCTGGGCACCTACAATGATGAAGAAGGAAAATCTATTTGCAAGGATTATATCCATAAGCTTTTATAATGAATACACTGGTTCCACAAGTAGAGGGAGTTGCCAGAAATACCCGAAGGGAACATTCAGTCAAGAAGAAGGATTGGCATCTTTAAATGAGTGCTCAAAATGCCCCACAAATACATACTCTAATGATTATTCTTCAACTGCTTGTAAATATTGCCCCATAGGATACGAAACAAACCCAAATCAAGACGATTGTATCAAATGCCAAAAGGGATATTACAAAAATAAAACAGATATTAGCTGCACTCCCTGCGAAGAGAATTATTTTAATAACAATGAAGGGATGACTTATTGCCTAAAATGCGGAATCGATGGCATTTGCTTAGGGGGTAACCAATGTAACATTGGGAGAGATCCAGATAGCTTTTGTTCACAATGCATAATTGGATATTATTTGAAAAATGGAGAATGTAAAAAATGTGGAGCCAATTGGATATGGAGTCTTTGGATTGCATTTATTTTATTAATAATTATCTTGCTTATCAAATATAAAAAAAAAATCCAAAAGATATTATTATTAAAAAAAAACCCATTATTTGAAATCTATTTTACTTTTTTACAATTATTGGCCACAATTTTATCAATGAACATTACATGGCAAGGAGTATTTGATACCACTATAATCGCAGCAATATCTTTATTTAATATGGACATTGCAACAATCATCACTCCAGATTGTTATCAAAACTGGGATTTTTATTCAAAATATTTAATGATGGTCTTGGCTCCAATTTTCTTAATTACTTTAATTATTTTATGTTATTTGTTCCTAAAAGTGATTCGTTTTGTAAACACTAATATATTTTTAATAAGTGAAAAATTTGACAATATCAATTTTGAAAAGTTAAATATCAAAATTTTTTATTTTATAACATTGTGTTGCCGATATTTATATATCCCAGAAACAATTATTACAAGTATACCCTTCCAAAAAACATGGCAAACTGCCCTCAAAAAATATACTTTAAATTATTACCCCAATATTTCCACAGACGATGAAAAATATCAAAATTTTTATCCTTGGTTTGTATTTTTTTTAATCATTTATATGGTATTCATCCCAATTACCTTTATCATAATTTTGATTTTGTCAAAAAAAAATAATTTCAATGATTACTGGGAAAAGCGATTTGGATGGCTATGGGAATTCTATAAAACCCAACGATTTTATTGGGAAATAATCAAAATCATCTTTAAATTTTTCATCATAATAACACCAATACTCATATCCACTTCAAGTCATTTAACTCTGGTCTTAGTTTTGTTATTATGCTTGTTGGTAATTATGATCATACTAATTTTGATTTTCAAACCTTATCCCAGAATAATCCCCTTTGATAAGGAAAAGAGAAAATATAAATCATACTGGGAAAAAATGTCACCAGAAGATCTTCTCACAATAGGGCTATACTTGGTATTAATAGCAATCGTTTCTTCAAATATCGAAGAATTGAAAAATATTTTTTTTTTAGTTTTAAGCCCAATCGGTATCGTTTTGGCATTTATGGGAACAAGAAAAAATTTAAAAGAAATGTGGTACAGACAAAAAAACTCCAAATTAAATGGTGACGATGAAATAAATGAATCAAGAATGAAAAAATTTAGTTTTGTAGTTAGCGAAAACCCCAATTTACATGCCAATGCAAAAAAATTAAGTGATAAAAATGAAAAAATAAATGATGAAAATCAAAATAGCCTTTCAACAACTTCAAGTCAGAGCACAGACTCTTCTTCAAATTCTTCTTCAAATTTTGATTCAAATGATAGTCAAAATGAAAATGACATTGGAAAAAATGGAAAAAATAATAGTGATGTGGAATTAAAAAATGTTAAGATTAAAATTAATTCAATTGGAGATCAAAAAATCGGACATTTGAAACAAGAAAATGAAAAATTAAAGTTAACAATTGATGGATTAGTCGACGAAAAAGAAAAATACATCCAAGAAAATTCAACACTAAAAGAAAAAATCCTTCAATTACAGAATGATCTAAAATCTTTGAAAGAAAAAGATTAATAATTATCTAAATTTAATTCTTTAATAAATATTATGTTTGAGAATGATTTACACTTTTTCAAAACCTGAAATCATTTTCATAACCTTCTATGTCACACTTTATTTTTTTTTTTTTTGGTTTTATTTTAAGAGGAATTTTGAAGTAAACTTTTGAATTTTGTATTTTCTCAAAATTTAATAAATATGTTATTTTCGAGAATATATGAAGAAATAATAATAACCTGTTAATTTTTACGAGTTGATTCATCATAAAAATTATATTAAAAATAATTATGTTTATTAAATTTTATTTGTTTTTTGTTTTTTTTTCAAAATTTAAAATTTTCATTTGGATACTTAATACTTTCTATAATCGTCAAAAGAATAAAAAAAAGACAATTTTTTGATTTTTTTCTATTTTTTGTCTGGTTTAATCTTCATTATATCGGGAAGAATATTTGTAAATGAAAAAGGTCAAGTGGTTACTTGCTGATAATGAGATACTGAAACACAAAAGTATGAGTAACTTGACAATAAAATTGAAATCGAAAAGGCAAAAAAATTTTCAAAGGTTAAAAACAAATCAGATCAAAAAAAAAAAAAGAAATGAAATAAATAAGAAACGATCCTCATATTAACGATCATGTTAAATTAAATTAACCATAATTATCCTAATTGTGATTTTGAGTGTTCTAAATAAAAGATAGAATTTTTGTTTTTTTTTACCTTTTGCTTTTTTTTTTTTTTTTTTTGTTTTTTTTTTTTTTTTTTCAAACCTAAAAAATTTTTGGTTTGTCTTTTCCTTGAAAATAGGTGAAATCTATGATTTTATGGTTAAATTACCATTTTTCAAATTTTGATTAAAATACATTTTGAATGTGATTTGTATTTCTTTAATAATTAAAAAAAAAAAAAGATTGTTTTTTTTTTTTAATACAATGATTCATTTATAAACTTAATTTTTCTTTCTTTTCATTATTTGGGGGAAAAAAATATCTTTAATGAAAGGTTTAATTTAAAATTTAATTTTTTTTTTTGATATATTCTTTTTTAATTTTTCAAATATTAAAGACATTTATTTGATTGATTTAAATCAACTCTTTTTAACCATCTAAAAAAAAATATGTTTTTTCCAATCTAGATCCTATATAGAAGAAATTATTATTTATCACAAAACAAAAAAAAAAAAATGAATTAGAATAATTTTCAACTGATATTTATTTCAAATAATAATAATAGTTCATAACAAAATTAGACCTTTCCAGAATATTTTTTATAAAATTTTTTCGGGTATTTTATCATTTTTTGCTGTATATTTAATTCGATTACCCTTGAAATTTCAATTTCAATTTTCTTCGATAATTTTTGTTTGGGATATTTAATTCTATTCATAAGTTCTTTTTTGTATACTTTTTTGGTTATGGCATGATTTATTTTTTTTCTTGAAGATTTTGGTATTTTGATTACTTTTGATATTATTTTTAATTCTCTACTTATATATATATTTATTAATTTTTTAAAATGATGTTTTCTTTTTTTATTAGATTTTTTTTTCTTATTTTTTTGTTTCTTTGAAATGGGTAACTGCTTTCGCTTTTTCTTTTTTTTTCTATTTCTTTTCTGAATTGAGATAACAGATTCATGAGATTCAACTTTTTCTAAATTTGGGTTATAATCTGATCCTGAGTCGAAATGGTTTGTTTTTTTGGCTTGTAACAATAATTCATAGTTTTCAAGATCATCTTCTGATGCACTCACAATAAAATTTTTCAATTCACTCTCATATTCTGTGTCTACAATCTCTTGAAATGTAAATTTTAATTCTTGGGGAACTGTATTATTCTTATTTACGTAATTTTTTTGATCAATATTAGCTTGAATATAATTTTCATCACACTTTGGAAAACTGTGTTCTATTTTTCCACTATTTTTAAATATTGTTACTCCACTATTTCCAATTTGAGATTTTTTTTTACTCTTAAAGAAATCTTTAATTGTATTATCATATGTTTTGTTCATCTTTTTATCTTGGCTATCATTTAAATTTGTTTCATTTTGCTGATCATTATCTTTTATGTGAGTGTCAAGATAAAGACTTAAATTTAATTGAAATTTCCCTTCATAATTTTGATATCGGGACAAGTTTTTATTTCTTGATTCAATTTGTCTTTGTTTGACCATTTCCGATTCAATTCTTCGATATTCATCAGGCACTCCACTAATATATCTATTATTAGTCATCTTTCTTTTCACAAGTCTATTTTCAATTTTTTGTATTGGTATCGAATAATCTTCAAGAATATCAGAATTCTGAGATGCAATAGTTTGAAAGTCTACTGTTTTATTTTGGGGATAATTTGTGAATGTTATACCCTTTAGATTTATCTCGTTTTTTGTATTATATGTGTTCATGTCCCATTCGCTGTTACTATTATTCTTGTTATCACCTATGCTCATATCCCATTTGTCATTATTATTTGGCTTTGAGCTCCAAGGTTTATTGAGAGAAGATTTATTTTCAATGTTATTGTTTTGAAAACCATCATCACCATTATCATCTCCCCACTCATTACCAACACCTAAATCAATATTGTCCCCAAAATTATCCCAATTATTTAACTTGTCATTCTCTTGATTTTTAAGGTTTTCTTCCAAGTTGTTCTTCCCAGAAGTTTCTGATTCTGTTTGATCATTTATTGTTAAGGGGGAATCGTTTTTAATATTTTGCTCAGATGAGAAAGCAGAATTATAGTTCGATTTTTCTTCAGTTCCCCAACCATCATTTAATTTTTCAGATATATCCCATGATTTTTTATGAGATTCTATATTATCTGAACCATGAGGTTTATATACTTGTTGAATATTGTGAATTGGCTTTTTTACTGACTGTATTAAGATCATTTTTCTTTGTTGTTCTTGAGTAGAAATGAAAGATATAGAACTACTTTCAGAATTTTGTTTTTGTATTTTTGGGTTTAACTGTTTTGTAAACACTATATTTTTTGGTATTATATCTGCCCAGTTAGTAAATTGTCTGTCCTTCCATTTTATTTCTTCAATTGTTCCATTATACCATTCTATTTCTTCTTTTGAGAGGGATAAGTATTGTTTATTATTTGTGATTGATGTGTTGATATTTATTGGGACTTCATTGGGTTGACCGATCCCCGACCCTACATAGAATTTTGTTGAAGAATCCCATGAAGAACCTGTTCTAATCTCCTTTTCTTTTTGGCCCCTTTTATTATTATTAGAGCCTTCGTTTGTATTCCATTTTACTTGAAAACTTTTTGGAGCTAAACCCCATGTTGAAGATGTCTGATCTTTTTTATTGTTTTTTTCTTTTAGTTCATTTTTTGTTACTTTGCTTTTTTTTTTAACAGAAACATGTGAATTCCATCCCCCTTTAAAACTTTTTGGAGGAGAATCCCATAATGAATTAACTTTCATTTCTTTTTCTTTTTCTACTGTTTTCTTTTCATCTTTATTTTTAGAGTCTTCTTTAGTGTTCCACCCACCTTCAAAACTTTTTGGAGAAGAACCCCATAATGTGCCGATTTGATCTTTTTCTGTTTCGATATCAATTTTTTCTTTGTTTGTTACATTATTGCTTTTTTCCTTAGATTGATTCAAATTCCACCCCCCTTTAAAAATTTTTGGAGTAGAATCCCATAATACGTTGATTTGATCTTTTTCTTTTTCAAAATCATTTTTATCTTTGTTTGTTACATTACTGCTTTTTTCAATAGTAACATCCAAATTCCACCCTCCTTTAAAACTTTTTGGAGAAGAACCCCATGATGTATTATCTGACATTTTATTTGTATTTCTTTTTTTGTCTTCAAAGTTATTTTCAGAGTCTTGAGAAGTGTTACACGCTGCAGTAAAACTTTTTGGAGAAGAATCCCATGAAGAATTGACTAGCATTTTGTTTTCTTTTTCTGTTTTATCTTGATCTTTATTTTTAGAGTCTTCTTTAGTGTTCCACCCACCTTTAAAACTTTTTGGGGAAGAACCCCATAATGTGTCGATTTGATCTTTTTCTCTTTCGATATCATTTTTATCTTTGTTTGTTTCACTACTACTTTTTTCCTTAGATTGATCCAAATTCCACTCTCCTTTAAAACTTTTTGGAGAAGAATCCCATGAAGAATTAGCTTCCATTTCTGTTTCGTTTTCATTTTTATCTTGTTCTTTTTTAAGAGAACTTTGTGTTTTGTTTTGCACCTCTAAAGAATTTGAAGTTGTAGAACCACAATCAGAATCTCTTTTGTCTTGATCTTTATCTTTTTCTTTTTCGTTTTCATCTTTTATACTCCAATCTTCAGCTTCATTCCCAAGGCCACCTACCCCAAAACTTTCTTGATTGTCATAATTTGTTGGGAGTTTTCCCCATTTTCCATCACTATCATCCCACCCACTACTCTCTTCTTCAGGTCTTTTGTTATAATCCTTACTATCATCTGAATTTTTGTAATTATTTCTTATTTGCTTTTTATCTTTTTTAAAATTATTTTTACGGATAAACTCATATTTTTCTTCTTCTTTTCTTTTCATTCTTGAAGTAAACCATTGTTCTTGGTAGTTATCATTTGTTTCAGTAACTTGATCTTTTTTAATGGGAAATTCAGAAACAAAATTTTGAGCAAATGATAAGTTTCTGCTATGTTTAAATCTTCCTCTTGTTCTTGTAGGCTTTTTCTTTGAAATAATAAACATCTTATCTGGATTATCTAGAGCAAAAAAAGAGAAAAAAAATAATGAATAAAATAATCAGCAAGTTTTACCATGAATTAGAAAAAAACTTAATCAAGAAGATAATTAAACTTTTTAATACCTTGAATAAGATCTTTAAAAAAATAAATTTCTTTATTTAAATATTTTTTCTTACAGAATAATTTAATAATTATTAGGTTCAGTTCCATATTTTAATGCCAAAAATTATAATAAATCATCGAAATCGCAATATCATCACCTACGTTTCTTCCTTAAAAAAAAATTGATTTTTTAAAAAAATTCTACAAAGTTTTTTTTTTTTACAAATAAAATACTTGACTTTTTTTAGATAGAAGAGATATATTGATTATTCCAGAATTCTCTCATCATTAAATATCTATTAAATAATTTTTCTATTTTTGATCTTTAAGTTTTTTAAATTTGAAAAAGAAAGAATATTAGAATATACTTGATTTCTTGTCACAATATTGTGATGGAATTTTTAAAATAGATTTAACCAAAAAAACTTTTTGTAGTGAAATAAAATATATATCTTGAAGTTTGTTGGTTATTTTAAATCTCCTTGTAAAAATTATTTATTTCACAATTTTTTCAAATAACTTGAATGTGACAACAAACAGGTAACACCATTAAGATTTTTTTCTTCTTACTTTAAGGAATTTTAAAAATAATACTTTTCTGATTTATAATCACAGTTTCAATTGCTAAAAAATTCTTTAAAATATATGTATATAAACCAAAAGTTTTACAAAGTGTTATTATCAATACATAAGCAAGGCAATCAAAGATTGTGTGATGTATTTTTTAAGTCTTTATTAGATTCACATAATAAAAAACAACCTGATATATTCTGAAGATTATATTGTCTTGAAGTGTTGGATATAATATCTATGTCATTATTTTAAATTAACAAAATCAAAATATGCGGTGATTTTTTTTTCACATTTAATATATTAAATAATAGTGGTAACAATACTGAATTTTGTTCTTTCATTATTTTTAAAGTAATCCTTTTTTTATTTAGATTTTTAAATTTCATTTTTATCTTTTTTTTTTTTTGAAATATATTTAATACCCAGCCAACGTTATTTATAAAATAAAATCAATGGCACAAACTCAAAGTGTTCATTCTTAATTGAAATGTTTATATTACCATTTGTACCTGGTATGAAGAAAGTAGTTTCTACAAAAAAAGAATTGACAACTATTAAAACTCTAAATCAGAGATATCATGTTTAATCTTGTGTTTCATCATTTAATTCAAATAAATATTGAATGATATGTTATTAAACCATAAAGAAATATTTCAATAAAGAATAAATTCCTAAAAAAAACTTGTTATTTCTTTGTTAAAATTAAATTTTTATTTTTTGATTATAACATTTCTTTTTAGAATTTTATGTTTTTTTTTTGCTGAAATTAATTTTAATCGTTCAACAGAATGAAATAACATTTTTTTCTCATTTTATTTTTATTATGTGCAGTTATCAAAGAAATATATAAAATTATTTTTTCAAAATTTTATTTTGAATAAAATTGTAAAAAAAAAAACAGTTAAATTATGAGATAAACTATATTCCAAAAATTTTGGACACATGTTAAACAGTTTAGAGAATAACAATACAATATTTTAGATTCAATTAGGAAAGAATTTTGATTTTACAAACTATTTTTTCATTTTTTGTCTTTTTTGTTTTGTTTTCATTTCCTTTGTGCATGTTAGGTAATATGTTTTGTTAGATCTGTGGAATTTTTTTTGGATAGTTGATAGAAGGTTAGTGTTGAGTTTGTTAAATCCAAAAATGACATACAATTGGTTGACGGTATCTTATCATTTGATCGAACTACAATTGTTGGTGAAATTTTCAAAAAATTTACCAATACAATTTTTTTGTTCCGCTGGTTTCATCATTTTGGACACACAAATTTTTATTTTTTCATTTTATATTTTTTTCTTTTATTTGGATTAACATGATTACTTATTAAAACATTAATACCTTGATATCTTAAATGTTGTTTTATATTAAGTTTGGAAAAATATAATAAATTGGGGGTTTTTTTTTGCCTATTTTTGATTTTTGGTGTGTCCAAATTTTTGTGAATGGGGTTTATATGACTACCTTTTAATCAGGTTACGATTATAAGAGAATATACTTTATTTAGATAAAAAAAAATGAAACATTGTTTAGAATTTATTATTATTTTCCTATTAATTAAAATAAATTCAATTATGGCTTATTATATATTCTCAGAATTAAATATTTTTTTCTATTATCAAAAAAAGATATAAAAACTAAAAAAAAATTTCATTGAAAAAATAAACTACGATCAGTTTCACTCATAAGGCACAAACTTTACACAAACTTTCAAGAAAAAAAAGTCTCACATTAAAGTGCAAATTTGAATTTTTGTTTTTTTACAAATTATTTTACTAGAATCTTGAATTTTATTAGAGAAAAAAATTATTACTTTAGATTAATACTGGAAAACATTATAGAATTTCTGTTTTTTTTTGAAGTAAAAATTTTATTTAAAAAATCTTATCTTTAATTGAAATTGAAATTTTTATTACTCATTTTCATTAGGGTTCTTTACTGTTTGAGATTATTTATTTCCAAGTTAGTTTGAAACACTACAAATATACGTCGGGAATAAAACTGTTTGTAACTTGAATGTTTGGTAGTAGTTAGATCTTGCTTTTTTTTTGATTGAAGAAAGGAAAGTAAAAAAAAAAAAAAAATACAAAGTTCATTCTTCAATCTAGAGAAAGAATAGTTTAATTTCCATTTAGGTTTGTTAAAATTATTTTATTTTGGTGACATGTATTCTACTTGGAACAGAAAAAAGGGTGTTATATTTTTTCAGTCAAAAAAAAAAATATTTTCAATTAAATTTCCATTTTTTAAAAAAAATAAAATGCTTTTCGTTATTTATTTGAATTTTGGAAAGAAAAAACAGGCAAATTCAACCCCTTTTTGACTGATCTTTAAATTATTTTGATTTTCAAAACTAAAAAATAATAAAACGTTGGAAATATTTTTATTATTTTTCGATTTTCAGATAAAGATTCTGGACACTTATCGAAAACAAACAATGAATCAAGGGTTGGAACCAAAACTGTATTTTGCTCGGATTTACATGTTTATATTCATTTAAACAAAATTTTCAACAAAATATTGTCTCGGTATATACAAACATGTATTTAAACAAATGAACGAATAATTAATCTGAAGATTTTGAAAAAATAAAACATTTTTTTGGGAATTTCTTATAATTTTGTCAAAAAGATATTGAGATTTCCGAATGAAAAAATAATTTGTTATTCCGAAAACATATTTTATAAATTATAATAAAAAAAAATAATTTAAAAAAAGAAATCAAGGTTGAGATTGTAATTATAATTGGATTCAAAATGAAACAAAATCACCATATTTGATTTCAAACAATATTAATGGATTTTCTGTTTGTAGTATCTTGAATGGGATAGTCTTCAATTTGAAAAATATAATTCTAAAATATAGAATTCAAATAAATTGTTATATAAAAAAGAATTGTGGTTTTGCAATATGCAACTTGGCTAGGGCTGAACCACAATTTGTAAATTACATTTCTGAATCTGTAAGATCTTCCTTTGTCTATACAAAATTTTAATTAATGAAAGTTCACCAATCTTAGTCAAAGTATTGATACGATAAATAAATTTTTACATAAGTGTATTTATTGCAGTTGTTTTTCGATTAGCTGTGTACACGTTTATGTCCTTGTGCTTGTCCTTGTACTCATGCTGCTTTTGTATGTATTTGTGTTGCCTTTGTTTGTGCTTGTTCTGCTTTTGTTTGTATATAGTGCTTGTGCTTGTGTTTGTGCTTGTGTTTGTGCTTGTTCTGCTTGTGCTTGTCCTTGTGCTGCTTTTGTGTGTGCTTGTGTTGCCTTTGTTTGTGCTTGTGCGTGTGCTTTTACTTGTGCTGCTTTTGTTTGTATATGTGATTGTTTTAAATTTTTGCCTATTTCTGTGCTTTTCCTCGATCCACAATTAACAAAAGAATAACAAGCCATTAATAAAATGAGAATTTATTCAAATCAAAGTAATTCAATTGGAAAATAACAGTAGATATTTCTCAAATTGATAGATTGAACAAATAATTCCATTTTAAAACGGAGTTCATATTGGAAAATGGAGGACAAAATAAATAGAAATAAAACAAATGAATAATTGTCAATACCCAGAATTTATTACAATTTTTCCAATCGCTGCTTCTGTTGTTTCCTTTTTTTAACCTTATCTAAGGTTTTGAAAAGCTGCTTATTTTTTTGGATAATTTGCAGTATTTCTAAAATCCTGGGTAACTCGCAATCTTTTTTCCAATTCTCAAAATTAAAGCGGCTGTTGTTTCTTTTTGTCGGATGGAACGGCTTCACTGGTATTGCGTTTCTTTGGTTACGAGAATATGAAAAAGGGGTGTCATCAACAATGATAATCTTGTCCATCTCTCTGCCGAGTATTGAAAGGTCTTTCAGATACCCTTCGGGGAAATTTGAACAGGACTCTTGGTACAGGCGATGGCTTATCATTTTCTTTTCTGGATCTAAGCGATCTAAAATTGAATTTGCATAGTCCTTTAACGAGGCAGTAAAAACCACAACTTCAAACATTTGGGAGCACTTTAAGAGAAACTCGTCCAAGTGTGGCCTTTTTGTGACAAATACTTTCCAATTTTTGCCTTGATGTTTAAACTCAAACGAGAAATCATAGTTTTTGTTTTCCGCAAAGGAGCTCGAGATCAGTGTTTGGTCCAAGTCTAAGCATAGCGTAAATTTCCCTTTTTTGTCAAGACTTGGGAACGGCAAGAGTTTGGGTGGCTGAAAGGAATTGTTTTCATCTTCCTTTTATTAGTTTTGTTTTGTGTGTGTTTTTTTTTTTGATGAATATTATAATTCAAAAAAGAAGAAAGAGAAGGGTTAGTCAAGTCAATTTAAATCAAAGAATTCACCTGAAAAGGACGAAACACAATTCTTTTATGGTTTAAAAAAAAAGAGATTATTTGAGAGAAAAATGACAATTTTAGAAACCATTTCAAATACCACTCTTCTTCAAAAAAAAATTATTTTTGAAGTAAGAGAGAAACAAAGTTAAATTTGATGAATTTTAAAAAAAAAAGATTGAGAAGTTCGAAAATTAAAACTTTTTCAAAATTTAAATTAACAAAAAAAACAAAGTTTAGAAATAAGAAAAATTGAAAATAGAAAACAGAGAACATCGAACATAGAACATAGAACAGAGGAAGAGAAAGAAAAAGAGAAAATGAAAGAGAAAAAGAAAGTCAAAGTACAAACATCGAGTGTAATAAACCAAGGGATCATGGTTTCTGTTTTTTGTTCTATTTGGGTTTGTATCTCTGGTTTTTTTTCTTCCAAAGTTTGGCAATTTCTCTTGTTTTTGCTTTCTCTTTCGCTTGTAAAATTATTTATTTTTTCAATTTTTGCAACCTGTTCGAATGTTATTTGGAATGAAGCGAAATCAAACAATTTTATACTTTCAATATCATTTTGGATTTCCTCTTTATTTCCAAGACTTATTTCGGTCTCTTTTTTGAATTGGCTTTGGTTTGAATTACCCTTCTCTTTTGAATGTTTGTTTTCTTCAGTCTTGTTTGGATTCATGTTTGTTTTTTGGCAATCCGTTTGGTTTTGATCAGCAAAGAAAAAGAATTGTGTTGGTTGACTCTTTGTGAGTGTGCGTCTTGATTTCGCTTTATTGGGTTTGGTCTCTGGCAATTCCGGATCACTCATAAAATTCCTTTTCTTAATGAGGGACATAAAAGTTTTATTTTTTTTTTTTTTATTTAAAAAAAGAGACTCAAATAAGACCAAAAAATAACAAAAAATGAAGGAGTACAGTTAAAAATTTTTCTATTTTCTGATCACCATTTCTTGTGAATAAGTTGAATTGGTTTTAATTATTTTCAATTTTTATTAACTTTTTTTCGTAAAGATCAAAAGATAAAATTTAATATTTCTAGCCACTTGGGAAAAGTATACTCATTCAAAATTAATCATTTTTGTTCAACTTTTTTGAGTGAAATATTTTATTAATTTGGGTTATTCCCATTTTTTTGTCATTTAAGGATGTATTTTGAAAACAAATTCCTCGAATGCATTACAAACGGGAACCTTTTTTTTTGGTTTCAGATGTTTATGATCATTTCTCCAAGATTAAAATGATATTATGGTTTTTTGAAAAAATTACAATTTTTTTGATTTTTCATTTTTTGTTCTTTTTTGAATACCCACTTATCAAATAGTAAAAATGAAGAGGATTATTGATTTATATTGAATTTTTAGTTCTTTTTTACATATAATAAACTGTAAGAAAAACTAATTGCATAAATATCTTTTCTATATCAGTATGAAAAAAAAAAATTAAAAAAAAACAAGTTAGGAAATAATAGACTTTAATTCACCTTTCATCACTACTTTTTAAAATTTTCTATTTCAGATATTATCAAAATTCCAGAACTTTCTAATATCCGAGGCTATTGTATATATTGTTTTTAATAATACTGACTTTTTCTAAAGTCTACCAGCTGAGAAAAAAGGTGTTTTTTTTTGGGTTAAAAATCTATTTAAACATTGTCAGAGAATTTTTGTTTAATTTAACTTTGAGATATTTACTTTGATACATACTAACTAATAGTTTTGAAAAGTACGATACTCACCTAATAAAACTTAAATATGGTAAAAAAATCTCTAATGATAAATATTCTTTGTCTGGGGTTTCCACACTTTAAAAGAATCGAGTAAATTTAGGATTTTCCATTGTACTTTTAAACCATTGAAAAGGCTAACGAAAATTTATGTCAATTGTCTAGGTTTTCTGTTTTATATTGTAAACTCTATTGATTTTACAAATAAAAAAAAACTAAAGAAAACCCATACCAAGCTTTTCCAGACTTTTAAAAAAAAGAGACAAATCTTTGATTTTACTGTATTATTTTAGTTTGTGGAAAAGTTAACAATGATTTTTTTGAATTTTTGAAATAACCAAAAATTAAATAAATTTTTGGTTTACTTCGTAAAGTAAAAAAACCTAAAAAAAGTCTTAGAGTTTTTTTTTTACTTTTGAGAATAAACTGAAAATTAATCAAAATTTTGGTTTATTACAAAAATTAAAAAAACCCTAACAGAGGTGTCTGCCAAGTGCCGTAGAGTGCCTAGATTTTCCAAAATTCAAAAGAATAGAGAAAAATTTTGATTTTACTCATTTTTTTTAAATTCTGGAAAACCTAACAGAAAAATATAAAAAAAAAAATATTTTTTCCAATTTAAAAGAATAAAGAAAAATCAAAGATTTTACTCATTTTTTTTAAATTCTGGAAAAGCTAGCGGCGGTTTTTTTAATTTTTGAAATGAGATGAAAAGTTATAAAATTTACTCTATATTTCCAAAAGTAAAAAAAACCTAACGGCACTTTTCTTGAGTTTTTTTTTTATTTTATATGTAAATCTATTGATTTTACAAATAAACACAAAACTCAAGAAAATCTAACGACGTTTTACCAGAATTTACAGAATATGATTAAATCAAGATATATGATTTTACCCAATTCTTTTAAAGTCTGGGAAATCTAACCAAATATCTTTCAAGTGTAATAAAGTGCCGAAGAGTGTCAGTCAAGTGCCTTCAAGTGCCTATGTTTTTTTTTAATAAGAAATTAAAAAAACCCTAACAGGGGTGTCTGCCAAGTGCCGTAGAGTACCTAGATTTTCCAAAATTCAAAAGAATAGAAAAAAAAAATTGATTTTACTCAATTCTATTGAATTCTGTAAAACCTATGACAAGACAATAATTAGTTTTCATTAGAGATTTTTTTTTTCAATTTCAGTTTTATTAGGTGAGTATCGTACTTTTCAAAACTATTAGTTAGTATGTATCAAAGTAAATATCTCAAAGTTAAATTAAACTAACATTCGTCCTTCTGTTTAAATAGAATTTTTTATCCCCAATATACCTTATTTTCCTCGATTAGAGTCTTCTAAAAAAAGTGGTTATTCTATCAACAATAAAGAAAATAGCCTCATAAATTTGAAGTTCTGGAATTTTGATTATATTGTGAATAAACTTTCAAATTAATGATAAAAGGTTACTGATCGTAGTAAAATTGTCTAAATTTTTTTTTTTTCATACTCGCACACTATTAAATAATTTTAGGAAAACAAAAAAATACTGTATAATTTGGTTCTGAAAACAAATAATTATGAAAAAAATATATTTAAAACGAAAAAGTAGGTAAAAATATACAACTTCTCCATAAAAATGCAAAGAATTACATTACTTATAAACCCTATTCCAAAAATTTTGACACACCCAAAATCAAAATAGGCAAAAAAAAAAAAACCCATTTTATTAAATTTTTCCAAACGTAATAGAAAAACACATTTAAGTTATATAGTTTTAATATTTTAATAAGTAATTATTTCCATCCAAATAAAAGAAAAAAATATAAAATGAAAAAAAAAAAAATTTGTTGGTCTAAAATAATGAAACGAGCTCGACAAAAAATGTATTGGTAAATTTGTTGAAATTTAACCAACAATTGTAGATCGATCAAATGATAAGATACCCTCAACCAATTGAATGTCATTTTCCAATTTAACAAACTCAACACTAACCTTATATCAACCATCCAAAAAAAATTTCACTGATCTAACCAAACAGATTACGTAACTACAAAAAACGAAATGAAAACAAATTAAGAAAAGACAAAAAATGAAATAGTTTGTAAAATCAAAAATATATTCCAAATTGAATATAAAGTGTAGTATTGATATTCTTTCAACAGTTTAAACTGTGTCCAAATTTTTGGGATTTAGTTCAATTACATTGCATGAAAAGATGTCAAAACATAGCTGTTATGCCATTTTAAGATATAAATTTGATTATTGTATCGGTGTGAATAAAGATCCAATTGAGTGATTTAATGAAAATTTGAGCTAATAAATTAATCTTATTTTAAAAATATGTAATCCAAAAAGCTGAAATGTTTAATTCTTAATTTTGAGAGCATATATAAAAAACACAAAACCTATTATTTCAAATTTTCATTTGATTGTCTCACTTTTGGTACATTTTTTTTTTCTCTGTTTGTCGGGATTTCTATCTCAAGAATGAACCAAAATTTAAAAATTTAAACAAAATTAAAACTGTTGAAAGAATATCAATACTACACTTTATATTCAAGTTGCAAATAATTTTGATTTTAATAATATAGGAAAATCATTTATTAATCTTTTTGGTTTTTTGTTTTCATTTCATTTTTTGAATTACCTAACCTAAATAGCCGATTATCCAATCAATTTTTTTTTTTCGAACAGTTGATATTCTGATTAAAGTTGAGTTTCTTTCAAAATACAAGAACTCAAATAAAATTAGTTGATAGTATCTAACCATTTGATCGATCGATAATTGTTAGTGAAATTTTAACAAATTATACTCTTACATTTTTTTTTACTTCTGATGACTGTATCTATTAGAAACTCTTTGAATTAGAAGTCTCAACTTTAGTCACTTCAAAATTCCCTCTTTAAAAGATTAGATGAGCTTTCATCTAACCCTTAACAATAAATACAATGCATTTTTTTATTATCCTTCTTCAAATTTTTTGAAAACTAAACTTTGTTTAAAATTCTTCAAAAGGACTGTCTAATTATTTCTAGACACTCTTGTCTAGATACTCCAGAATTAAAGACACAAATTTAGTCAATTCAAAATTCTCTCTTTAATAGATTAGATTTTAATTATTTTTTAAGCATTTAACCCTTAACAATAAATTCCTCTTACCCCAAAGTTTTCTGAACAATAATTTATTCTTTTGATTGATAATTATTTATTTTTTGGTTGCCGAGTATTGCTAAATTATAAATAATTCTTAACATTTGAATTAGTTAGTTATTCTAATTTAGTATTTCTCGAATAATTTATTTAATAAGATTTTTTTTTCAAAAATTGAATTATGGAAGATCAAAAATTTTGAAGGTGAATTTACATTTTCTTTCAAATTAGGAAGATTATATCGTTAAGTAATTAATACCAAGTTAATTTAGGTAAGGTTTAATATTTAATTTTCTAAAAAGATCAAGAAAGTTCTTTTGTAATGTTTTTTTCTGAAAATTTTGAAATTTAGTTTGGTGTAAATTCATGAATTGTGTATTAATATAAAAAAAAAAAAAATGAAAAAAAAAATAAAATAGTAAAGAGAAACAAAATAAAAAATTAATTATTAAGTGATTAAACAACAAATTTTTCGCGATCATTAATTTTTAGTTTTTGTTCTTTTCATCATTATATGAAGACTTTTAATTTTTAAGAATATTAATAGAAATAATAATTAAAGAGAAAATTTAAAAAAAAAGTAAATATTAGAAAAACAATTAACAAAACCTAAAATTTGGAAATAAATTAATTAGATTAAGGATTATTCATATTTTATGTTCTGTGGGGATTGAAATACAAACGTTAACCAATAAAAATGATTTAAAAGAGTTTCAGTGAAACGAAGTCAAAAAATTGTAAATATTAGATTTTCTAGCATGACTTTGATCAATAATAAAAAGATTGATTGATCGAAAAAATTTAATGAAATTTTTGATAAAACAAAGCAAACTAAAATCGATTAATTTTTTTTTTTTTTGATATTGTGCCTTTTTCTATTCAAATTATTTCAAGAATATAGGGGCACTTGGAGTAAACTATATGGGGATTGAAAATAATTTGCAGAGAAAAACACATCGAGGAAATTTTGGATTTTCAAACCTTTTCAAGGTGAATTTAGAATTTGGTTAATGAAAAAATGTTTTTAGACAAATGGAAAATTTTCCAAAAAAAAACTTTAAGGTGTTAGTAATTTTTAAAAATAAAATATAATCTTGTTAAGATCTTGAAAATTTTTTTTTTTGTAAGCTGTGTTTCTACTGATTAAATGGATGAGTTAACCTCATTTAAACAATTTATTGATTTGAGTCTCTTTTTTGAAATTCAAAATTTGCATGTTTTCAATATAAAACGAAAAAAAGTAACCTATTATTTTGTTTAAGAATTAAGTTAATTCTTGAAAATGGGAAAACATATTTTTCATTTTATGTTGGAAAGTATTGATTTCGAAAGCAAATTTTTTATTTGGTTTCTATTTTTCTTTGATTAATATTTCAATTCAAATCTTAGCCAATAAAACTATTTGAAGTTTAGGTGGTTCAATAAATGAATATTTGGTAGAAGTATAACTACAATTTATCAATTAAATTGAGATCTATTATGCAAAAAAATTTTTTTCTTTAATGTTTTGAAAAAGTTGTTTTCTGGTTTTCAAAAAATCAAAATAAAAATTGCAAAAAAAATTGTAAAAAAATTTTTTTAACATTTTGTTTGGTCTTATTCACAAGAACCCTTATAACAATTCAAATCATTTTTGGCAGAAAAAAATTGATTTTGAATTTTGAGGATAAAATTACAATATTCCTAAATATCTTCAAGAAAATTTTATTTTGTAAAATCGAATTTTATCTTAATACAAAAACAAAATTTCTTGGTAAAATACTTACATGACTTTAAAACTTTGATTATTATAACTATTCTTCTTAAAAAAATCCAATTATTTTTTAATCCGTTGAATATATCAATTTTTTGATTAACCAAAAGTTTTATCCGAAAAAAGAAAAAAAATATTTATATTAATATTACTGGTAACAAAGACTTGTTATAGTATAATAATGATTAAAATGGCAACAAATGGGATAAAAACCTATTATAATGTGAGAAATAAAATGAATTTAATCGTTTTCTTTTTCAGAAAAAATTTAAAAAAAAAATTATTCTCACTAAACTAATTTTCTTTTCTGGGTTTCTTTGTCGATCAGAATTTTTTGACACTTGGCATATACAAAATTTGTAAGTAGAGAATACCACCAATAACATATTTTATAATTTTGGCTTGTTGTCGTAGAAGACTGGTCCCTTTTATTTTTTTTTTTTATCATTATTGAAGAGAACAATAAATCTAAATTTTAAATTTGAATAAGAACTCGTGAACCAGTTTTCTTTTTAGTCAATAAACCAGCTTTTATTCATATAAAAAATTTGAGCAGACCATAAAATGTGAATAGTCCATAAATATCTTTAAAATTAAATTAAAAAAGAGAAGAATTAGTTTACCCCATAAGCAATCTTCACATAAACAATTCTTCCACCAAGTTTACTTTCATTAAATTCCAATGCTTTGTCTCTATTTTCAGTACTTTCAAATTCAACAAACCCAAATCCACGAGGCTTTCCATAAGGGTTTAAAACAACAAGAGAATTTTTTGGATTCAATTCTTTAAATGTTTCAATTAAATCTTGATCAGTCATCGAAAATGGGATATTTGTAATAAATATGGAATTTTTATGGAAATTTTTTGGTTGTGGTTTTGGATATATATTCTTTTTATGGGGATAAAATACCCTTCTTTGGTTGGTATAATTATTTTCATTATAATAATATGGATTAAAATTATTAAACATTCTTTGTGTTGGGTAATACTGAAATCTTTCTTGTTGTTGCTGCTGCTGCTGCTGCTGTTGTTGTTCGAATTTCTGGGTTTGGTTATTATTCCAGATTTCTTTCTGGTGGTTTTCATTTTCTTTTTCATTTCCGTTTCTATTTCCCTTTCCATTTCCATATTCATATTCATTTTCTTTTTCATTCCCGTTTCTATTTTCTTTTTCATTTTCATTTTCATTTTTCAGATTATTGCCATCCATTCTTTGTTGTTGATAATTAACGTATTCATGAGAATTTTGATTACCTTCATAATTGTAATAAGGGGTTAATTGGTTTGGGTAATTATAAAACAATTGGTTATCTTGTGGATCAAAAGTTAAACCCATTTGATAATAATTCATCATTTCATAATACTTTAGCGAATCATTATAAGACAAATTAAACATTGGGAATGGTTGGTTCATTTCTCTCTAATAATTTTGAGATTGAAGACAAAAGAAAGAATATTTTCAGATCAAAAAAAGATCATTGTGTTGTGAGAAAGAAGATCAAAAAATAACAAAGAAGAAAAAAAGCATTTAAAAAAAAAAAGGGGGTTAAGTACATAAGGAACATAAATTTTTCTTTTTGAGTAGTTTTTGGAATAATTGTAACTGTATTTAGGGTTTCTTCGTCTTTTTGCCTTGTTGGGATCAGCATATTCAACAATTATTTCTCTTCCATCAACCATTGTTTGATGCAGTTCTTTAATTGCTAAAGTTGCTTCTTCACCTGTAGACATTACAAGAAAACCATACCCTAAACTTCTTTCACCTCTTTTTACAATATTTACTGATTTACTAATGATTTTTGATAGCGATTTTTGTTTTTATGTTTTGATTTTTTTTGAGAGAAGAAAATTGAAATAAAAAAAAAAAGAATAAAAGAATTATTTCAATTTTTTTAACAATTAAAAGGATAGGCTTATTGTGATGAAAAGACAAACATTTCCCCATATTTACTAAATGCTTTAGTTAAAGAATCTTCTGTTGAATTAAAAGATATATTTCCAATATAAAGTTTAGTTTTCGGCTCGCCATTTTTGGTTGTTTTGGTTTGTTGGTTTTGATTTTGAATTTGTTCTTGCTGATTATTATTTTGTGTTTTGTTTGTTGTGCCTTGATGGTTTTCATTTCTTTCTGCATCCTTTTTTGTTTCTTCTTTTTTTTCCTTTTTTTGTTGTATTTGGTCTGTTTGTTTCTTTGAGATTTGATTTTTTTTCTCTTGTTTTTCTTTTTCCATTCACTTGTAAAAATCAGGAAAAAATGATCTTGGTTGATCTTTAGTTTTTTGATCATCTAAAATGTTTCAAAAGTTGAAAAAGATGAAAGGGCTTGTTGTGTCATTTCAAATTAAAGTTTTATGAAACAACTCAGGATTAAATCCTATTTATAAACTTTAGACTTTGTTTCATAATTTATGAGTCGGGAGATGATAAAGTTATATTAAATAAGTGTGATAAAACTCTTTTAAAAAGTGGATCTAAAATATAAACAAACTTATTTTAAACAAGTTTTTAAGCCACAATATAAACTTTTTGAAAAAGACTTGTACTCTAAAAACCACGAATATTAAAAATCTTAGGACAATTATTACGAGAAGATCCCAGTTTGAAAATTAAACTTAATGGGCTCGATAATAACGTTCCTGAAAATACACCTACAAACTTGGTTTTTAAAGACAAAATTAACCAATTAAGGGAGTAAGTACATTTTTCAAATTTTAAGTGTTATAATTTATACAAAACAGAATTTTTCAAACCATTTCTTGAAGGGACTAATCTCTTTCAAATTTTTTACCTAAATTTAATAGAGTTTGAGAAATTTTTTTGCCAATTAATTAGATTTGTAAGAACCCTGTTTATTTTCATATTAAACCTATTTCTTCATCAGGAATCCTTATTTAGAGATTGGCCAAAAAAAAAAAATAATAGAAACTAGTCCCTTAACCAAAAAAATTGCTATTTTAATAAAAATAAGAGTGTTGAATATATCCCAGTATAATATATTTTCATAACAATTAAAAAATGTAAGCCTAAATAATTCAACACTAGACAAAGAAAAAAAAAAATAATCATTTATTTCTTGATCTTATCTCTATAGATTTGATCTAATTGCTTCTTCTTAATTTAGCTTTATTTTTAATTCTTCATTCTAAAAACTTTATTTTGGAAAATTTTTGATTAACAAATTACTTATTTTTTAAAGGCTTTCGATGATGAATTTTAAAATATATTTTCATTTGGTTCATCTAATTTTTGATTGTGTACAGAAAATAAATTGTTTTTTTATTAAATTCCTCTTTTTTAATGAAAATTTGATATGTCAAATTAGTTTTATTTGATAATTATTTATTTTCAGTTAAATTGAGAACTAAAAATATTTCTGAATCGATGATTGAAATTTTTTCTATATTTTTCAATTTCTTTTGGATTATATCTTGTGAAACTGTTTTTTGATTCCGAGAATTCAACACCTTTAGTTTAATATTTGAAATATTTCTCTTAGATTTTACTTATTTTGAAAAAAGAATTAAAAAAAAATATTTTTGAAAATAAATTTGGTAAAAAAATCTTTTGCAAAATAATAAATAAATTGCAATGGATGAGAAATCCAAAGTTAATTTTTTATAGGAATTCATCGAAATAAAAAAAGTAGATAATATAGAAATATATTGGAATATATTCTTGAGTCAATTATATTTTTATAATTCTATTATTTAACATATTTTTCTTGGAAAGGTGATCTATCAAATTTGGTCTACTAAAAGAAATTTTTGTTTCAAATGCATACTCTTTTTCAGATCTATTTTTTTGGTTTATTTTGGGATTAATTTCAAGCTCTTTATAAGCACATTTCAAGATTCAAAACATAATTTAATAAAACACAAAACTAAAATCAAAAAAAATTTTCAAAAAAATGAAACAATATAAACCTGATTTCGAAATATTAGGCCCAATTTTTTTATACTTTTTTTTTTTTTTTTTATTTTTCAAAGAAAAAAATATTTCACGTGTACAGAACTGAATATTAAAATCTAAATTTTTTTTTTATAATAGATAACTTCAATTAAAAAAAATATTTATTTTCAAAATTTGATTTTTTTTATTGGACGGGGATTTTGAAATGGAGTTTAGATCCAATACTGATTTACTTGATTCCTTCACATAAATAGAGAAGCGAACGCTATTTTAATTTCAAAGTTTCAGTATCTCATGAAACTTTTAAAATCTTTTTTTAGTATGGTTATCTCAATTGAAATTATTCATAATGTTAATATTGACCTTCTTCCTTAATAAAATCATTTAATTCACATGACTTTCAGTTTCAAATTTAAGGGGTTAGAGCCTCAGTTGATTTGTATATAAATAAAATTTATTAATAATTGGAAGAAAATGATATTAGTCCTAAAGAGTTTAAATAACTCGAAAAAATCTATTAAAAATTAAAGAATAATAAATTATTTCATATTTTACTAATGATCAATTTTAAAATATATCATTATTGGAAATTGTTTTTTAATATTACTTTTACAAATATAAAAATAGAACCTCAAAATAATAGTATTATTGTATTTAATAATACATATTTAAAACTCACAAATGTAACTATTTTTTCAATTTTTCCATTTCGAGATTTACTCAAGAGCAATCACAAAACGAACAAATGAACAATTAGTTTTATTTCTTTTTGACTAAACAAAGTTTTGTGTTGAATTTATTTATGATTTGTAAAAAGAATTAGGTCAAAAGAATCTATTAGGCGATGTTTAATTTATTTAAGGGTAGAGTCATTACGATGAAATTTTTTATTCTGAAATGGAAAAAAACTTTTTAGTAATTTTATTGAGGACCTAACACCAATCAAAAACCAACCAATCTATGAAGTACGATCGGTCTCCCAAAATCAACAACTAAAAATGAGGACATTTTTAGAAAAAAGCGCCAAAGAGTGACACTCAATTTCCAATTAAAATGGTTGTCAATTACAATTTTGAAAACAACTATGTCAGTTTTGAAGTGTCGCTCTTTGGCGCTTTTTGAGATCTTGGTGACTTTTTTTTTCTTTTTTTTCTTTTTTCAAATGAGTTATTTTTATTGAAAGACTATTACCTAATCCTTACTCTGGTCAAATTTAGAGGGTTTTAAAATAACCACAAATCAGACTAAATCGAATAAAATTGATTACGAAATACAAGAAAACAATTTGTTTTAAATTAAAGAAATTTAACCTCTTTTGAAAAAGAAAATGAGAAAAGATCAATCTTTTTTTAAAATTTTGATTTTTTGAAATTGAGAGGTAAATTTTTTGAACTATTTTTATTAGTTTTGAATTTTTTTGCAAAGAAATCCTATGGAATTTTTTTTTTTGTTATTTGAATTTTGTCAATCAAAAGAAGGCCTATTTCACAATACCCTTTTTGGTCTCAGGTCACCCCTTGAGTATGGTGCCTTTTCACGGTAAATGGCTAGACCCTTAAAAAACAAATACACATTTTTAAAAACTATAATCTATTTAAAGACAAATTTCAGAAATATAATTTTAGATTTGAAGTCTGAATTTGTTGTTCGAACTATATTTTTCTAAAAATACAGATTTTTTACAAAATTCTTTATATTGATTTTACTTTTCATTTTTAGGTTCTTTTAATGCTCCCAATTAAAAACCATGTTTCACTTTTTTTCCACAACGGCAAGAAATATCTTAATGAGTTAATCAAAAACTCCAACTCTCTGTTATTCAAACAGTTCTTTTTTATGAAAAGACCATTTAATACCAAAACATAAAAAAAAAAACCATGATTGTACTTTGATATGGAAACATCTTCTGATTTGGTTCACTTTTTAATTGTGAGAATAATATTGGTTTTTCTTGACCAAAAAGAAGAAAAATAATCTATTATTTGAGATTTCAGGAGGAATCAAATTTCCACAAATTATACACCATTTTCCTTAATTCTCAAACTATTCTTTTCATGAGGAATTCTTATTTCACCTTTATGAACTCAGACATTAAAAAAGTATAATACAAATAAATCAAGAGATCAAAAAATATTACTCTGTTTTTTTGGATATTTTTTGTCTCAGAAAAATAAAGCGAAATTTTTTCTCCTTTATTCTGAAAATAACCCTGTCAATAGAGTAATGTAAGTGGTTGGTTTGTCTGTGTTATACCTTAATAAAATTACCAAAATACCAACAAACTTTGTTTTATCTTCTATTTGTGATCTTGTTCACTTCAAAAAAAGTTTTTGGTAAAAGAAAAAGATGGGAATTTTCTTATCTCTTTGGTCATTTTCAAATTGATTTCTTGCTTAAATATAAACAGATTTTAAGTTTCCCCAAAACACACAAGATATTGGAAGAAATGTAAACCCAATTACAAAACAAAATATCTCAAATTTTAATTTCATTTTTGTGATTTTTTTTTTTTTTTTTTATTCCTTTTGGTCGACAATGACAAATAAGACCACAAAGGAAATTGTTCTCTCACGCTCAAACCTTTTAGAAAATAGTGAATTATATCAATCCTTTTTATACCATCTGTATACACAAAAAAGTTTTGTTTTATCACTTTCTTTAATTGCAGATAGTTTTGATTTTGAAAGAATTGCTTTGTCTTTCTTTCATTTAGGGATAAGGTATGATTGTATTTTAGGTTTTATTCAAAGGCTCTTGGAATTGGAATTTTTACAGAAACACAAAAGTGGAACAATTCTGCGATCGAATTCTATTACGACATTTCTGTGTACAATTTATACAAGTAAGTAATTGTTTTTTTATTTTTTTTTTCACAAGCTTTGAGAAGAGTTGTGTCTCTTGTTTACTTTAATTGGGATTGTTTATTGATTTTTGAAAAAAGAAAAATTTTTCAGTGCCTCCAATAACCCATGTTTTGAAAACTGTTTGTGTTTTTGAAAAAAAATAAAAGTTTATGAACAAAATGTAACTGTGGTTTTTCCTTTAGAACCTCGAGTTTATTTATTTTTAACCTGTTTTATTGAAAAAAAGTAATTTGTTTTTAACTCAAAAACACATAAAGAATAAAGACAATTAGCTCTTCAGGTCATTATCTGATCTTTTGGAAAATTTTCATTTTTTTTTGAGTTTTGCCAAATCATTTGATCAAACAAATAAACAAGATCCTTTCCAAAAAAAATGTCTGCTGTTGTTAAAATACAATCTTTGAAGAATTGTTTAACCTGTGTTTCAAAATAAAAAGCGTGTTCTTAAATATAGAGAAGACCTAGGCATTAAGTGATCAAAAAAAAAACAACAATAAATAATTGGTAAAAATTAGGTGTTAGTTTCTTAAAGTTCTGTTATTAAAATTTAAATTCTAAAAATGAAGTATCAAAAATTGGAAATTTTTATTGTAACTGTTGAGAGAAAAATGTTGGACAGAGAAAAATAGTTGGACAGCAATTTTAATTAGGAACATTACTGAAAATGATTTTTAATTTCTTTCATTTGTGAAATAACTAAAGAAAATAACCATAATCTACTTATTAGAATAACTATTAATCTAATTCTACTTTTTCAAAAGCTTATCTCTTATAATCTAAAGCAAGTTTAAAAATTACTATTTTCATAATTAATAGTAAACTTTACTACAACTTGGATTTTTGTTAAAATAGCATGATCTACTTTAGTTATCAACCACTCAAATGAGTATTCTACAAACACTACAGATTAATGAACTTTTAATACATTTAAACCTGGATTTATGTAAAATTCACCTACTTATCAATAGGATTTGATTTTCAATTTTACTAATGTTTCCAATTAAAAATGGTGTCCAACTATTTTTCTGTGTCCAACATTTTTCTCTCAGCAGTAAATAAAGTTCTAAAAATAAAAAAAAAATTTTCCATATAATGGAAATTATCAAACATATATTATAATGATTGATATAGCAAAATATTTTGATTCAATTAATTTTAAAATAATTAGAAAAACAATAAAAAAATTTGTTTTAAATAAAATTATCAAAAAAATTTTAGTAAAATATTATCAAGGAGAAGGACTTGGTATATTCCAAGGTGATCCATTGTATCCTATTTTATTTGCTCTTATTTCACATTTTCTTCTACTATTGGTTGCAAAATAAATTGAACAAAATTTTCATTTGGCTTTCCAAAACAAGATTTATTAATCAATAAAACATTTCAAATTTTTAATTCTTAAAACCAGTAGAAAATCATTAATTTCCCTTGAGAATTGGTGACTTTTGATGATTTATTTTAGTTCTTGAAATGTGTTTTTTGGAAATCTGAATGAAAATTTTGTTCTTTTTATTTGACAATTAACAGTATTGATAATTATACGATTAACAGATCATTGTAAAATGTTTGCAGATGATTTAATTTTAATTATAAAAGGAAATAAAAATTCTTTAAATCAAAGATTAAAATTCAATATTTGAAATTATTATTCAATTTGGGTTAAAACCTAATAAAGATAAAACAGTTGTATCAAAAGATTTTAAAAAAATTAAATATTTGGGTATTTATTTAGATAAAATATCACATATAGTCTATAATCTGAAAAAATCAAAAGAGACATTTAATAGCTCTAAACAATTATTTAACAACAATTCTCTTAACAATAACATAAAAATAAGATTATTTAAATCTTTTATATTAAGCCAATTAACATATGTATTAGAAATTGTTAATTATGAAATAAAAACCTTAAATTACTTAAATTCTTGGATTAATTCATGCATCACTGAAATATGTAAAATAAACAGAAACACACCAATTCTGATTTTCAAAACAGAATTTAAAATTGAAAATATGATAATTTCTGTCAATAAAAAAAAATTCAAATTCAAAAAAAAATTTAAAAATTTATCTCTTCCTTATTTGGAAAAATTAATAAAATTTAATCAACGAACAAATAATAAAATCAATTGGAATTCAAAAGATTTAATTGAATTGAAAAAAGAAATTTATAATTATACATATAATGAATTATTGAATTCCAAGAGCTGGAAATGTCGTTAATTTTCTTTTTGTTTTCTCAGAAATTTTTTGAAATTTTTTGAAATTTTTTGAACTTTAAGATATTTAAGTTATCCACCAAGCACAACAATCCTAAAATTCAGGACATTTACTAATTGCCTAAATAGATATTATTATGTAAGAGATAAAAACTCAAATAAATTTTGTCCTTTATGCTTAATACATGAACAGAAAGAAATAATAGAAAATATTGAACATTTTTTATTGGTATGTCCTTCTTATGAAAAAAATAGATTAATTTTTCTCAATAAATTAAAAGAAATAAATCTTAATGAATTGATTTTAAACTGTGATAGTTTGTAACTATTTTCATTAATTAATAATCGTGAAATCTATGGTTTTACGCTTAAATTCCCTTTTTAAAAATTTAAGTAAAAGGGGCAACTAGAGTATAATTTACTCTTCTTCAATAATAAAAAAAAAATAAAAAAGAAATTTGATTATCAATTCAGGATCAAATGTGAAAACTTTTAAACAAATTCAATTCCGAATTTAACATTTACTTCGAAAATTTGAAGGAATTTACCTTACAAAATTTATTTGAAATGTGATATACTATTGGGTAGTAAATTAGATGTTGCTTTGAAACAAAAAGAAAAAAAAATTAAAAGAGTTTTATTTGGAAAAATATTTGATTTTATATCCATTTGCAAACTGTAAATCATTGTAAAATAATTATTTGTGAATTTTTTGTAATCAAACAAAATAATTTGTTTGATTTTAAAAATTTAAAACCATTGAAAGCAAAAAACGATAATAGAATTAAATCAGAAAAAGCACAAAAACAAAAACGAATTTTATTTTATCTCATAAAAAAATCAGAAACAAATCTACTTTCTCAAATCCAAAACCTGAATCTTAAATGAATAAAAATTTTGATCGTCTGTTATAATAATTCTTTCAACAAGACTTTTTTGGCGTTTATCTCAAAAGTTCATCTAACCAAACTATCTTAAATCATTCAATACACCCGAGCATATTGAATTGTTATTATTTTGTAAAAGTTAAAAAAAATCTTTCTTAAAAAACGAAACAAGAGAAATTAAAATAAATATGGAAAAACTTTATTCCATCAAAAAAAAAAAAAAAGTCATAACCATTTTAATCACTCTTAATAACTAGTCTCATTTGAATCACTGCTTTATCTCAGAAAATAACTTATTTCAAACAAAACGCCATATGAGCAGAGTAAAAAAAAAATCTTAAATGAATCAAAAAATAAACCTAACATTTTTTTTTGAAACAAAATTCTAATAAAAAAAATAAATAATAAAAAAATAGGATATATCTGTATGGATTACTTTGAAAAGCAATTAAAAGGGTTAATTCACGGGTTATTATGTGACATAACTCTTGATTTTGAAATTGACCCCTTTGTAATTAAACAAAGAATAAAAAAACAAAATCTGAAAGAAAGCGAATTGGAAAACATTTTAAAATCAAATAGAAATGATTTATTATCGAGTTGTACAATTGTTTTTGAAAAAATATGCTTATCAAAAAAAAAACTTCCTGACGAAATTCAAATTATCTGTTATTTTATCTTTAAATTCTCTAAAAAATACCAATTAAAAAAGATTGAAGTGTTAATTGGGAGTTATCTTTTTTTGAGATTTTATAACCCAATCCTAATCAATCCAACAAGCTATGGCTTTTTACCAGATATTTCAAAGCCATCGCAGAAATGGAGAAGAAATATGGTATTGTTAACAAAGCTGCTTCAAAACTTATCAAATGGTACAAAGTTTCCTAAAATGAACCCTTTAAATTATTTTAATAATTGGATTGATCAAAATCTTAATCGAATGAAAGAATATCTCATATCAATAGCGAGCAATGGAAAAAAAATTTATAAAAAAAAATATAAAAAAAGGGAGAAGAAAAATGATGAAATTGATAAAGATGTTATCAAAAAGGATGTAACAGAAGAAAAAAAGAAAATGAAAGAAAATGAATTAATTCAAGTTGAAATTGAAAAAACAATGAAAGGTGAAAAAAATGAAAAAAAAATCAAAAATGAAAGAGGAATAGAAAAAAAAGAAAAAGAGAGAGAGAAAGAGAAAAACGAGAAGGAAAATAAAAAAAGGGAGAAAATAAATGATGAAAATAAAAAATACAAAGAAAGGGAAAATGAAATAATTAAAGTTGAAATAGAAAAAACATTAAAAGTAGAAAAAAATGAAAAAAAAATCAAAAACGAAATAGAAATAGAAATAGAAAATCAAGGGAAGGAGAAGGGGGAGGGGGATGAAAATAAAAAAGAAGAGTTTCTGAGAAATAAAAATTTAATTAATAATTCTTTTCCTATTGAACAGCTATTAATCCTTCATGGGATGTATATAAAATATCAAAAAAGAATTCAGAAATTTTTAGAGAATAAGGATAATAATAAACTTTTCGAAGAAAAAAATATAAATAGGAAATTTATTAAATTTTTTAATCTTATTGAAAAAATTGGGACCAACATTTCTCATTTGAAAGATAATGATCATTTTAATAACAGAAAATCTATTTATTCAAAAAAAATATCAAAGACCAATGAACATATACAACAGAATTTTATATACCTTAATTCTAAAATTTCAAAAAATATTTTTTTAATCTACTTTGATTTAGGGAAAGTACCTGAATCTGATTTAAAAAATTTCGATGAATTAATTAAAAAAATTAAAAAAATAATCTTAAATTTCGAGGATAATAAATTTGTATTATTTTTAGATTTAACTTCAATTAATGTTCTCTATATGATCCAGCCAAGAATAATACATTTAATCAACAAGTTGAAAACAAAATTCTCAAAAATATATTTCCAAAATATTCAAAAAATTATATTTTGGTATCCGTCCCCATATTGTCAATTAATACAGAATAGTATTTTGCCTTTATTTAACACGGAATTAAAAAAAAAATCAATTATTTATTATGGGCATTTCGAGATCTATAATATTTTTGATCCAAATTTTTTTAATTATACTAATGGGAATCAAAATATTAAAAAAAACAAAAATCATAGAAACCAATATTATTATGATTTCCCACAAATCGGGAATTTAAAAATATGCCCTAATAATTATGATATTATTAAAATTAATGTGAAGGGCAAAAAGCAAAGAAGGTTTTTGAAACTGACAAAATATCGGTTATTAAATATTGATAGTAAATCTTATTTAATAAAAAATTTCAAAAATCTTTCTCAAATCTCAAAAATAGTCATCCTTGAAAATTTACCCAAAATCACGTTATATTTTGAGAAACCCAATAAAATTGAAATTCAGCAATTGTCTTGGACAGATAATGAACTTGATTTACAAATCAAGCAATACCAATTTGACGACTTTCATCAAAGATATTGCTTTTTGCTTGATTTAATAGATCATGGTTTAAATTTTATTGATATAACAAAAAAAGAAAATAAGAAAAAAAATAATGATATTATTAATGACAATAATAATGAAAAAAATAAACATAATAATATTAATAGTAATATTAATATTGATGATGATGATGATGATGATGATAGCAATAATAATAATAAACAAATGATGATGAATAAGAGTCTCAGTGTAAGACAAGTAGAAATTAATTATGAAGAATTTATTGGATTAATTAAAAAAATTGATTCGCTTCCCCAAAGAAAAAAAATTAAAAATAAAAAAGGATTCAAATCATTAATGCCAAGTAAAATAATTTTTGGTTTTGAATCTTTATTAATTGTTAGACAAAATAATAAAATCCAATCAGAAATTTCTTATGGGTTAATAGACCATGTTTTGACAGTTAGAAATAATAAAGGGATTGGATTTGGAGTTTTAATTAAACGTAAAAGGGATCAGGGTTATTTTTATTTTGAAACAAAAAATTTTGAAAATTTTCAAAATGTATTTCTTTCTTCTGTAAATTTCTTTTTAAATAGAAACTATCCAAATAATGGATTATTAGACTGGATAGAAATTTAATATATATGTATATATATTATTCGTTATATATTATATATTATAAATTATATTCAACAATGATAAAAATTATGTTTTGCGATTATTTTAAAATTTTTTATTTTTTTTTTAAAACTTTTCATTTTATTGATAATTTTATTATTGTGTGTTTTTTTTTTTTTTTTGATAATATGGATTGAAAAAAGAGTTGATATTGTTTTTTTTTTCATACAATGCCTAACACTAAAAATTATCCCTATGCTTTTGGGGTTTTCAAAATTTAAATGAATGGAGTAAAATCTATAGTTTTACTCAATTATTTTTAATCATAGAAAATACTGTTGAGATTTTCTTGAGTTTTCTATTTGTTTGGATACTCAATATCTTTCACAAATAAAATGCAAAATTCGAGAAAAGTGCTATTAGCTTTTTTTTTATTATTGTTTTGATAAGACAGTAAATAGTCTTTTGAAACAAAATATGAATAAAAAAAAACCACCATTAGGTTTTCCAAAATTTAAAAAAATAGAGTAAATTTTTTTTTGATTTGAATTTATTTGTTTGAATTCTGGAAAAGAGCCATTATCTTATCCAGAATTTTCTGTTTATTGGGAAAATCAATAGATTTTCATTAGATTTTTTTGAGTTTTCTATTTATTTAGAACAATCTGAGATTTTACAAATAAAATAGAAAACCCCAAGAAAAGTTCAACAGTATTCACTGGGATTAAAAACAATTGAGTAAAATCTTTAGATTTTCATCTATTCTTTTAAATTCTGGAAAAACAACAATTACTTTTCTATAATTTCAAAGAATAAAAAAAAAAAAAAAAAACTAAAAAAAAAAAAAAAATAGTACAGTGAGATACTATATGTCACTCTACAGTACTCCCTGAACTTATGGTTTTAATTAGATATGTTTTTGAATCTTTTGTTGAACAAATTCAGTTTCTGGAAATTCTCTCAAGGATAGGAATCGTTTCATAAATTGATAGATATTTTGTTCCAATTCCTATCTAGGTAGATTTTTTAGAATAGATAAAAAGATTTTTATTAATTAGACATTTTCTTCAAACAGTTACATTTTCTATGAAGCATTATATGACTTTTTAATTATTATTACAACTTGGTGATTTTTGTAACTACATGAGAATATGTTGAAGAATAAACAATATTATAGTTACAATAAATCTAACCCCAGCTTTCAGATTGAGAGTTTTGTGCTTGGCTATGGGCGGTTATGGATTCTCAAAAAACAAAATTTTTCTTTTATTTTCAATAATTTATTAAATGTCTTGAAATTTGAAAGATTATTTAATATTTTTTTAAAACAATATTGAGAGTATAAATAAAGAAGCTGCTATTATTTAAATAAGTTATTTGATAATATTTCTTAATTTTTTTATCTATACAATTTGTATTTGGAATTAGTTAGAATTGTTTGAAAATCGTATAAAAAAGTTTCAAAATCATAAGAAATCCGATTAGTCCTTTTCATTTTTTAGTTATTAAAAATTCACCAAAAGAGTTGTTATTAGGTTTTTAATTATTAATTATAAATAATCAAATTAAAATAGTATTTCATGTGGTTTAAAGTTAAATTTTTGCAAGGTTTTAAAAAAGTAATTCATAAAAATTACAACTTATTGATTTGATTTGTTTATATTTTTTTTTTGTGTAAAAAAATGAAAAAATTGTTAAAAACTTTTCAATGAATAAAATAAATAATAAAGTTTTCAAAGTTGGACCTAATTATTTTATTTTTTTTTTATAAATTAAGTACATTTTTTATACTGAGATTATTTAAAAAAACAGTGTATTTATTTTCAAAATTTATTTTTGAATATTTGGTTTACAGGCAATAAAATTTCAATCTTCTTCCAGAGAAATTATTTATTTTGAAATGAATTAAATGCGATTCCAAAAATTTAGAATTGCCCCAAAATCAAAAATATGCAAAAATTAAACTGAATTTATTATATTTTCCAAACTTAATATACAATTACTTTAAGTAAAATAGTATTACTGTTTTTATAAGTAATCAATTTCATCTAAATAAAATAAAAAAATATAAAACTAAAAAAAAAAATCATTGTGTCTAAAATAATGAAACAAGCTGGAACAAATAATGGGATTAGTTAATTTGTTGAAATTTCACAAAAAAAATTGATCGATCAAATGATCAGATATCTATCAAGTAATTGTATGTGATTTTTCAATTTAACTAACTCAACACTAACCTTCTATCATACCATTTAACTAGAAATTTCACATATCTAAAGAAACATATTACGTAATTGAAAAAAGGGAATGGAAAAAAAACAAAAAAGACAAAAAATGAAATATTTTGTAAAATCACACAAAAAAAATAGCACAATAATTGTAGTCACTGTTTTTACTTAACAACCTCTTGTTTTTTTTGAATTGTTCCAAATTTTGTATGGAATTGCAAGATCACAATTCAATAACTTTCAATTAAACAGTTTTTCAGAGAACGACTTTTTAAAAACTTACAATTTAAATATCTTTCCATTGTTAAGTTTTCATAAAAAGAGTTTCAGGTTTTGGAAAGCTTTAAAATATTTCTCTTTTGGCTAACTTTCAAAAATTTCAATTAAATTCAAAATGTTATATTTTATTAATTATTGTTGTTTTACCCTTTTTTCGGCTTATGATAAGATTGTATCAAGTATTTGAAATTTGAAAAAATATGAAAGAATATCAGAGACTGAAATCTTGCAGATTTCAATCTGAAATTTCGAAAAAGTCTTGGAAGTATTTGTATGGATTGTGCTATTCTTGTTATGCAAAATTATTTCAAATTGAATGTTAAGTGGAGTACTCCTATTCTTTCAACAGTTTAAACTATGTATAAATTTTTCCAATTTAGTTTATTACAAAACCTTTCAATTTTGAAATTATTAAAAATGTAGAAAAAATTGATCAAAATTTTAAAATAATAATTCTTTTCGGAAAAAGTCTAAAACGTGGGTATGGTATTGTAATACTTAGGTATTGATAATGTTTTTCAATTACAAGATCCTGGAACTGTATTTTTGAATTTTACTCACAAATTTATACGACAATGTATTTTTCGGTTTATTGCCCCTTAACTTGATAATTTAGAAAACTAATAAACATTCTTTTGTATTTTTCAGCCTCTTTCGGAGAAAAAAAGATCACACAAACGTGAATAAGAAGAAATTAAATTCACTTCTTTGACATAATTTCACAAACAAAAAAATCATTTTTTTTAATAAAACAAATGATTATAGGACTAATTTTAATCTTTCTAAATGTTCTCTTCTGCCTAATTTATGCATCCAAAAAAAGCTATATACGATGGTTTAAAGAAAACAAGGGTCTCTCTGATGAGCAACAAATGAGGGATCCACCGTTTACCATCACAAATGCATTAATTTTTCCTGTCGTTGCTTCAATTTTTTTAATTGTCTTATTCTTTTTCCTCAAAAAGATGGAGATTTTGCTCGTGATCTATATGGTTACCATTTCTTTCACTTCGTTAACACTAAACCTCAAATTTGTTCTTGATGAGAGGTTTGGGAAGCAAACATTAACAATCTTTAACAAAACGATGAGCAAAAGCAAATTTTATTCAATAGCGATCACAGTTCTTTTGATGCTTTGGTGGGTTTTTAAAAGCGACACTTGGCTTATCAATAACATCATTGGCACCTCTTTAATACTTTTGATCATCACAGTCGTTCGTATCGACACACTACGCACTGTTTCAACACTCTTCGTCTTATTGTTGCTTTATGATGTCTTTTGGGTTTTCATTTCTCCTTACTTGTTTTCAGAGAATGTAATGGTGAAAGTTGCACAATCATCGGGTGCAAATTTTCAAGACAAAACAAGCCTACTAACGAAAATTATTCCAAATTTTCTTTTGAAAATTCTCCCAAACACATTAGAGATGCCCATAAAACTTATGTTTCCAAAAAGCTTTTCAAAGAACTCTCAAGTTTTTATGTTAGGTCTTGGCGATATTGCAATACCAGGCTTTTTGCTTTCATTACTTTGGAGAAACGATATGTTTTTAAAACACACCCAAGATCCAAACCAAATCCAAAACGGAAATGGAAACGGAAATGGAAATGGAAATGAAAATGGATATGAAAGCAAAAACCAAAATAAGAGACATACTACGAGAAATCACCAAAGTAATTTAAATCAATTAGAGAAAGAAATCCAAAAAAAGAACGAACACAATTTGACATTAGATACAAACGAAGATCATTTTAGTCAAAGTTCTTCGTCTGTGCCTGAACAAAAGTTGAGTGACTTAAGGCACTCAAATCATTTTTTAATAATGTTCATTACATATTTCATTTCCCTATTTTTATGTTTTGCAATTGCTCGAATATATGATTCGCCTCAGCCGGCTTTGTTATATATAGTCCCATTTATGTTAGCTGTATTGTATTGGCGTGCAAAAAATGATGAGAAACTTGCCTTGTTATGGAAAGTATCCCTAGATGAAATATTTAGTCAAAGATTCAATCCAAATCAAAATACAAATTTTAATATTAATAATGAGAATGATAATAATAATCTAAATGAATTTATAGAATTGGATATTTAAAATAAATAAATATTTCTTATGTTTTTGATTTCTTTTTTGATTTTTGAGAAACAAAAAAAAAATCTTTGAACAAAATAAAAGTCTTTTTAAAAAAGTGGTTACTCAAAGGTTTTCAAACGTAATAGTAAAATTAAAGACAAACTTCAAGAGATCTATTTTTAGGTTATATTAAAAAAAATTTTTCACACTTTTAACACGGCTTTACTAATATCTGAAATTTTTTTTTAAAAGTTCCGATTACACACTATAATTCCAAGAAGGAATTTCGAAAAAAGTTTGGCATTTTTTTTTTCTCTATTCCAAATAATATTCTCTTTCAAGTTGTTTTATTTGTAAATTGGTAATTTAAAATTAAGGGCCTAGTTATTTATCGTGGATTTGACTATACTCAAATAGTGACTTGATAACAGAAAAGGGAAATTGTGAAATTACCCTTCTTTTGATTGACAAAATTCAAATAACAAAAAAAAACTTTTGAGAGGATCTTTCATTGGCAAAAAATTTAGAGAACAAAAAAAGAAAATTTGAGTAGATTCTCATTAGTTAAAAATTCAATTAAAAAAAAAATAAATTTAAAAGAATTCTCAATTTTAAAATAATCAAATTTCAAAAAAAAAAAATACTTGTTTCTTTTTTTAAATTTCCAAAGGGTTAAATTTCTTCAATTTAAAACTCATTGTTTTCTTGAAGTGTACAACAATTTGATTCAATTTCATCTTATTTGTGGTTAGATTGTACTTATCTATATTTGATAAAGGGAAGGATTTTGTACCAATCTTTTGAATAAAAACACTTATTATAAAATAGTGAAAAATGAAAAAAAAAAATCTTTGAGATCTCAAAAATTACTTCAAGATCGACAATTCAAAATCGAATAGAGTTTTTTTCAAAATGATAAATCAAAACCATTCTATTGGAAATCGAGTGTCACGATTTGACACTTTTAATGAAAAATGTCCTCTTTTTTGATTTTTGATTTTTGGAGATAGATCGTATCACATATTGGTTCATTTTTGATTGGTTATTAAGCACTCATTAAATTAAAAAAGTTTTTATTTTCCTTTTAATATTATTATTTTTAAACCTAATGACCCCACCCTTAAGAGAAAGTTTAATATTAAATCGTTCAGAAACTATCTATATTCTGTTTCAGAATATATAAACCAAAATATTTCCAAAAAAAAGAAAAAAAGTATTTTTGAAGAAAAAGATGGACATCCGTTCCAAGGCTACCTTAAAATTCTAAATAAAACACAATTGATTTTTCTATTCAGATTTTCTATTTTCAAAAAATTTGGAAATAAGAGTCATTATTCAAAAAAAAATTTCAATAAATGAGCAATTATTCAAATTTTTGGAAACACCAAATATAAAATTCAAGATCACATGAAACTTAAAAAATATTGGTCCAAAATGGCCCCAAAAAATATCAATATTGACTGATCTTTATAAATTTACCTTTTTTGAACAATATTTTTTAAGTTTCATGTGATCTTGAATTTTATATTTGGTGTTTCCAAAAATTTGAATAATAGCTCATTTATTGAAATTTTTTTTTGAATAATGACTCTTATTTCCAAATTTTTTGAAAATAGAAAATCTGAATAGAAAAATCAATTGTGTTTTATTTAAAATTTTATGGTAGCCTTGGAAAGACTGTATGACAAATTTTTATAAAAAATTGACAATATGTGAAGGAAACAAAAGATTTTTTGAAATAATAAAATACAGTTAAATATTTTTTATATTAATTTAAAAAACCATCTAAAAGAAAATTCACAATTTGAAAAATAGTCTTGTCTCAACTAGAAAATATCGAAAACTGTGTTGAAAATTAAAGTTGAAAATTTATAATTACTTACATCATATTTTTAAAAAAATGACAAAAGCATTTAATTTTTTCATAAATATTGTGAACAAAATTTTTTTCCGGGGATCCTTTTTGTAATTATTTAAATTTGATATTTCAAATTATACCAGAAAAGTACACAAGATACTTTAAAAATTTCTTTAAAAAAAGGATCGAAAATATTTTACCCAAGAATTTATTTTCTTTCAAGTTATGATTTGTTATGTAAGAAATAGCCACAAGTTGAATAAATTAGCTAAATTAATAATCAGTAAATTAAGAAAAAATAATTTGATCTTTAAATTATTACCCTTTTGGGAAAAAAAGCACAACAATAACAAAAGTTCGAGAGTTTTTTAAATTAGGAACATAAAAGAAAATTCAAAGGCAGATCAATTTATAAAAGAAAAAATAACCTTTTTAAAGACAAAATCAAGTATTCAACACAATGAAAATTTTTTTAATATTATCTTTTGGTGAGTTGGTTTTTCTTTGATTGATAAATTATATAAAAATTGTTGAAACAATAATATTATTTTTGAGATCTCCAAAATCAGTCCAACGCTTTCAATAATGAAGTAGATTTATTTTTTTTTTTTGATCTAATTGAAAATAATATAATAGATTATTATTAGAAGTTAATACGTTTCTTTTGTTAATTGATTTTACTCTCCAGGAATCTGAGATTCTGTGATTCTGTTAAGGTTTCCAATTAAAAAACCGTGTTTAACTTTTTTACTCCTATTTCACTTTTTTTCCCGAACTGTTAATTACAATTTTGTTTAATAAAAATATTTTATAATAATATTTTCCTGTTTTTATGAAAATAGATAAATCCCGTATTAAAATAAGAAGAAAGCAAAACAGGTAAATAAAGTTTAAATAAAACTTGCTACAAATAATATTTATGTAAAAATTTTCTTGAGTGGATCCATAAAACAAATTCCATTGATATTGAAAAATTAAAAATTTGTTATCGAAAAATTAAAAAATTTGTTATCTGGTGGACAAAACATTTTTTTGGATGCAATTTATTCGAAAAATTATTTTATTTTAGACAATAAATCAAAACATAAGTTATTGACTAATATTAGTCAAAACAATATTCCGATTTATTAATTAAAATAAAGTTTAAAAAAAAGAAGAGGGAGGAAATATGTAGAAATTAGAAACAAAAATAAAAAATCAATAATTCAATACTGGTAATTATATTAAAATAATAACATAAAAATTATTTTTAATGAATTTCGTTTTATTTCAAATTCTCTAATTAAATCCTACATCACAATCAATCTGCCAACTTTACTTTTTGAAATAGCTAAAATGAAAATAATAATGATAATAAGAAGAAGAAGAATATATTTTCCCAGTGCAAATAATTTAAATAAAAAACATATCATCATCCGAATCATCAAAATAATCTTTTTGAGTTGTACTTTTGCCAATTTTGGAAAGATGCTTTTGAAAATCAGAATTTTGTTGATAAATGGTTTTTGATGTATCCCAAAAGAATTTTTCGTTATTGTGGTTTTTTTTTTCTTTTAATAATTCTTCTTGCTCTTTTTGTAATTTTTTATTGAGGAGATCCCATTTTTTCCATTGCTTTGTGGGTTTCCAATCTGTTGAATCATCTTTTGAAAAAATTGCTCCATCAAGAATCATTTTGACAACAATTTTGGCTGTGTTTTTGCTATCGTCTAATCCTGAATGAAGACTCCCTTCACTTCTGATTTCCAAATATTCTAGCATGTGCATTAATCTTTTTCGTTTTTCATAGCCATAATGCCAACAAAAGATTTTCTGCAGATCAATCCATTGATTGAAAATTTCTTCACGTTGTGTGATTTGTGAGCAAATTAATTGAGATGTGATTAATATTTTTAAATCATTATCAGAAACAGTTAAAAAGATCCAATCTTGAGTTTTCTCTTTTGATGAATTGATAAAGGAAATCGATTCCAGCCATGAATAAAATTTTTGAAGAACAATATCAAAGTTTTCACTTTCGTCAATTGTTTTCTTTTGAAAATTTTAGAAGAGATTTTATTTGGTTTATAAATGTTAATTTTTTATATAATAGTTTTTTTTTTTTTTTTATAAAATAATTGAAAAAGAGTTATTAAATATTTTGGTTTTTAAAAAAAAATTAATTATTATTTATTTTGTTAAGGATAAAACAATAATAATAAACAAATAAATTATACAAACCTGTTGTATTCCAGTTAAATTTATGCAAAAATCATCAAGAACTGGCTGGTGTGTAGGTTTGGCTTTTCAATTATAAAAGAGAATATTTTTTTAATAAGAAAGAAAGAATTTTTTATTTTAAATTTTTTAATAATTAATCTATTACAGTTTTTCAAAAGGTAAGAAAAGTTTTCAATATTAACAGATTCTCTATTTTAAATTCATTTTAGAATGTAATATTGTAATTAGAAGTTTTTTACTCAGCAATTGGCAGTGTTGCGATGTATTTATATGAGGTGTAATTATTTTAAATTTACGTTATTTTTATTTTTGCTGACATTTTTATTTAAAATATAAGACAACAATTATTTTTTCAATTAATATTTCTTTATTTAAATCATTTTCCATTCAAATGGGCCAAGTTGTATGGATTGAATTACATGTTTCTAAAGGGTTTGTATAGATATTAGAAGAAAAATTTATTTTGAAAATTTCAAAATTGGAATCATTTTTACACATTTTTTTCTTTTTTTTTAGAGAGTTTTTTTTGATATGTAATTCATTTTCAAATTTTTTTTTTCTTCTTTTTTCGATCTTGCAAGAAAATTAAAATTTGCAAGATCGATAGTTACTTGGTAAAAACCTGTTATTCTAATGTTAATGAAACAGTGAAAATGATTGTAGAGAAATCATATTGATTTCTATTGGGGTTTTATTTGATTATCTTCAATTGAAGATCAAAATGAACCTTGTTGTTTTTCTCAATAGTGACACAAAGAATTTGGGTTTTGAAATTTTTTTAAGAAAATCTATTGATTTTTTAGTTTTCTTTCAGATGGATATCAGCTATTCTTGGATGTGTATTATTCTGCTTATTTTCTTATTGTTCTTCATAGACCAATTAAAAAAATAATTGATATTTGAAAAAAATGTTGGTCACTTTTGAGTGGAAACAAATTTTATTTAAAATAAACTCTATTTCACTCAAAGGCGCCGAGATAAAATATGAAAATTTCGATTTTTTTTAAGAATCGACTAATTTAGGATTCATTAGAATGAAGAGAAATAATAAACTTTGGATTGGGGTTGATATTCATAAAAAGAAATACCTGAACAAACTCTAAATTTTTGAAAAAAATAAAATGTTTTAAAAAATGTTGGGTCTCCTTTCATTGGAACATTTCTCAAATTTTTTGAAAAATTAAAATTGTTGGCAATAAGATTTTTTATTGGTAAATATAATTCATTTTAAAAAAAAATACATTGTCTCAATTGATTGTTAATTGTTTATTTCACTTCAACTTTTCTTTTTTTTTTTATTATGGTATTGGAATTATAAATGGAAAAAATTTTTCACTTCTCTTTCCATCTTGTTCTTTTTGTCAATAGAGTTTCCAAAGAAGTAGATTGTAAATTGTTGTTATCTCTAATTATTTGTTGGGTACTTTTTTTGTATTATATAAAAAGTGAACTAATAATCCTAAATGAAAGGAATATTTCAGAATTGGAAAAGGTTAACGAAAATGAACTGAAATTTTATCTCACCATTGTGGAAAAAAAGTGAAACAGGGAAAAAAAAAGTGAAACATAGTTTTTAATTGAAAACCTTAATAAAGCTTCAAAATAAGATCAATTAAAAAAATAAATAAATAAATAAAGACAAAAATTGAGGATTCAACACAATAACAGTTTTTTTAATACTATCGTTTGGTAGGGGTTTTTCTTTGATTGATCTCTTATTAAAAATTTGTTGAAAACAGTTTTTCTCATCCTACCTTTTGGTACCGGTTTATCTTTGATTGATCAATTATTAAAAAAATGTTGAAAAAATAGACTATTTTTGCGGATCTCCAAAACCACTCAAAATATTTCAATAAGTAAATTTAAATTGTGTTTGTTAGATTGATTGGAAATAGTATAAGGGATTATTATTTGAAATTAATTATTTTCTTCTTTTAATTAGTTTTACTTTTCATTTTCAGGTTCTATTAAGGTTTTCAATTAAAAAACTTGTTGAACTTTTTTTCCCGAACGGTCATTTAAATTTCGAAGAACAGTATTAATGTTTTGTAGTGTTCGTATTTAAATCATCAAAAAAACCAATCTCAGATTTTTTACAATAAGGAAGATATTTTTTCTCAGCTATAAATACTGGTTCTCTGTAAAAAGGTAACTTTTCAAAAAGGAAAATGAGAAATAAAGTTTTCCAATGTCAAATTTAAAGAACAGAATTATTTGTTATTGGGTTTCTTTTTGAATTTTATAAAACTTGAACTTAATTCTTATCGTTTTTTAAAAATGATTTTTTGACTTTAAATTTCAGTTTGAAAAAAGAATTTACAAAAAGAAATTTGTTAAAAAAAGATGTTTTTGGAATTCGGGCAAATAAGAGGGGTCAATAACTCCTCCCTTAAATAATAAAAAAAAAAAAAAAAAAAAAGATGTTTTTTTGGTGGTTTTGAAAAGAAAATTTTACCATAAGAATGAAACTTGTGTTCAATTACTAAAGTTTCTGTGTTAAGTACTAAAGCAGGAAATTCAATGATTTCAGGTTGTTTCTCAGAAGATTTTGTCCCACACTTTATTTTTGAGGATCATGGATGCATATTTGCAGAGGAAAAAAAAAAAAAGTTTTTCAGGTTGGTATTAAAAAAAGATATTGCTGAGGAATTCGAAAAAGTAATATAAGAAAAAGAAAAAGAAAATAAAAAAGGAAAATTAATACAAACAGTAGCTTCAAAATCAATGACGACTAAATATTTTACTGACATAAAATTTGAAACATTCACTAATTCAAGTTTAAAAAAAGTGTAAAGGTGAAAAAATGAAAATATTTGTTATTCTTTCAAAACCATTGTAATAATAAATAATCTAATATCTTTAAACACCAAAAATTGTAATCAACTTTATATGAATACATACTTTTTGAGCAAAGTCCAAATGAACCATAAATTTAACTCTCATTTTAGATTTTTAAGGTACCAGAATATTTTTTAGTTTTCTTTTTGAAAAAGAATATTGTAATATAGAATTTGAATCACTACCTTTTATTTAGACAATGTTTTTAGTGTTATTACTGAAAAGAATTTAACAAAATTTTTGATTCTAAACATCATGAAAGAAAAATGGATCGAAGACACAAAGATTATATATCTACTCGGCGAAGACATAAAACTTATATTTCAAAATAAAAATAGTAATTGATTTTCAACTGAGTCTCGACAACATCTAGTTTATGGTCCTAATAAAGTGTCTTCAGTTCAAATGGTTTTTGAAAGAAAATTCCTTCATTTATTTTTGAGAAAATTCTAAATTATGAATTGAATTTGATGTACATTTTTAGTAATTTTTTTAATTGATTTGTTGAAATTTTTTGTTCTTTAATCGTTTAAAAAGTTTTTCAAGAAGTAATTCTCTTTTAGAAGAAAAATTGATCAATTTGATTTTTCATTTTTAGAATTTCTTTTTTAATTGTAAAACTTTAAAGCCATAGTAAGTAAAAAAGCAAAATATTTCCATTTCTATTTTTATTGCACTTTTTTTAAATTAACTTTTTTGGAATATCTTTAAGTTACATTTTTGAACCAACTATTTGAATCGGTTTGGATAGTAATCATTTTAGCTTTTCAGGCAATGTTTTGTTCATAGGGTTTTTGAAAAAGGAGATTGAAAAAAAATGACAAAAAAAATGGACATTTTTTGTTTTTAGATTGGTACTAGGGATTTAAAAATTCAATATCACATTAATTCTTGTTTATTGTCCATATCTTTGATAAAGATAATGTATAGGTATTAGATAAAAACGAAATACTACCTATATTTGGCTCCACTGGTTTTCTGAAGCTGTACAGATTATTTTAATAATTATGATTATAGTATTTTATTTTGGGAAAAAAAAGTTCAACATGATTATAATTGGGAACCTTAATAAAGCCAAAAATCAAGATCTACTAATAAAAGAAAAAAATAAATAAATAAAGACAAAATAGGGGATTTAATACAACAATAACAGTTTTGTTAATATCATCTTTTTGTGATGGCTTTTCTTTGATTGATCTTTTATATAAAAAAATCTTGAAATAATTGACAATTTTTCAGATCTCTAAAACCGGCTATTTGATTTCGATAGCCAAGAAGATTTATTTTTTTTTTGTTTTTGAGGCTGAAAATAATACAATGGATTATTCTTTGAAGTTGATTTGTTTCTTCTTTTAATTGATTTTACTTTTCATTTTCAATAATCTATTCTATTTAAAAAACGTGTTTCACTTTTTTTTTTCGAAAGGTTAAAAAGAAATAAAGGAACTTTTAAGAGGTAAGCATCTACCAAGGAAAAGCCCAAGATCAAAATGTGTTGTTATTAGGTGTAAATCACATTAGTGTTACATGGTTCAAATGTCTCTAAAAAATCAATTATTCAAGTAGTGAAATTTATTGATCCTATCAATTAAAAATGATCTATTCATTAATAAAAACCAAACAATTTCAAAAAAAAATCTACATTTTGCCACAAATTTAAAGGTTGAATTATCAATCTCAAGATCTCAAAGATGCAAAGTATCTTGCTTAAAATTTATGGGTAACTGTAGATTAGTTGCTAAAAAAATCAATTTTTTGAAAAAATTAAATAATTAACCAATAGATTTTTTTGACCAATTATTTCTAAAATCTTGGAAATATATTAATGTTACAATTATCTAGATCAAAAGGAAATAAAGATAATCTGTCTTCGGGTTTTTATGTTGATGATTATTGATTTAATCTTGAAATTAAAAAATAAATAAAAAATAGTTACTTTTGGAAGTTCTTAATATGAATTATTAGATACACGAATACAATTATTTTGAGTTTCTATTTTTAGATTTTTAAAAGTATTAAAAAAAAAATTCTCTTTTTTGAAATTTTTTAACAGTGATCATTAGTAAAAAATGAAATAATTTATGGTGCAATAATATTTATAATAATTTTTTGGAGTAAATTGGGCCATGTCACACTAAATATCATATAAACACAATTAAACCATACCTCGATTATTGACAAATCTATGGAGACGTTAATCCCTTAAGATCAAATATTCCTATTTTCATGAATTAAAGCAAAAAAAGCAATTTAAATCTTATTATATATTACAATCAGATTTGTCATTTTCTAATCTCCTAAAATTATATTAACAAGTTGTAATGACAATTTCAAGAACGATTTAATCAAATATAAATTATTAATAATAAACAGTATTGTTGTCATAATAATGCATGTAGAAAAGTTTAAGCATGTTACAATATCAAAAAGTATGTTTTTTTGTTATAGAAAACCTATACATTAGCCGATCAAAGAAAACAACCATAAAATATAAGTAAATATGGTATTGGTTATTTAAAATTTTTTCTTTAAAGAGAAATTCTAAAAATGAAGGATCGAATTGGAAAAGTTATCTCAAACGATACAGTTCAATTTTATAAAAATTTTTATTGTCAAAAAATAAAAAATCCCTAAAAAATTGAGAAAATTACGAAAAATTTTCAACAAATTGCATTTATCATTTAAAATTTACAGAAAATATCAAGGGGGTTATCTTTCAAAATTGGGTTTAACTTAATTCTACTATTTGGTAGTGAATTGTATGTTGCATTGGAACAAGAAGTAAAACAAAGAACGTGTTATATTTTAGAACACGGGTTATAGTCATTGTGCACGCATTATTTTAACAATTGAAAGATAAAATTAAATGTTTTAAAATATAATTTATTACTATTTATTTGGGAATTGGTAATTTTATCATCAAAATTCAAAATCATTTTTTTTTCTGATAAAAATGATTTAAATTGTTATAATGATTCTTGTGATTAAGATCAAACAATTTGTTAAATAAATTTTCAAAATCGAAACCAATAATGAATAAAAAGGTTAGGAAGTTTCTTGTGAACCTGAAAATTACTTTTTTAAAAACTTTTATAAAAAAATTTTTTTTGCTTAATAGATCTAAATGTAATTGATAAACTTTTGTTATTTTTCTATCAAATTTCCATAAATTTAATCTTATATGTCTCAATTAGTATTATTTTGCAGATATTTAAACTGCAAGATTTATAATAAATAATACAAACAAAAAAAAAATAATTTTCTTTCAAAATCAATACTTTACAACACAAAGCGAAAATATCATACAGCATTTTCAAGAATTAACTTTATGGTTAATAAAAATAATATGTTACTTTTTTTCAGTTTTATATCTGTAAATTTATGAATTTTGGATTTTCAAAAAATAAACTCAAATTATTAAATTTTTTAAATGATGTTAACTCATCCATTTCATAAGCCCAAACACAAATTACTAAAAAAAATTATTTCAAGATCTTGGTAAGGTTCAATTTAATTTTTAAAAAATACTACCCCCAAAACTATTTTTTTTTATATTTGAATTTTTTCAACCAAAGAAAGTGCAATTATACCAAATCATGTTTAATAGCAAATAACTCCTAGAGTACGGAAACAAATTTAAAGTGTGTGGCAAGGCACTTGTATACTTGATTACATTTTTCTAAATTTAATTTTGGAGTTGTAAGTTTTGGTTATTGTTTTCATTAAAAAATATGTAGCCCTTAAATTATTATAAGAGAAAAGTAAAAAGATGAAATTGAAATCAAAAAATGGGTTTGAGAGTTTGTAATAAACATCAAACTAAATCCTTCGAATTTTCTTTAAAAATTGTTTAATTTTAAATAATCAGGTCAATCAATGTTAATTTTTATTTAATTCTTTCTTTGCCTTTTAGCAAACCACTCTTCTTATATATTTTGAATTACAATAAAAACTATAAAAATTATTACCTTAAAACACAATTTTTTTTTTTTCATTACCTTTTAAGGGTGGATACTACAAAAATACTAAAAGTTTGTAAAAAAAGTAAAAATAAATTAAAAAAGATCATAACATTTCATTTCATTCCATAATAAAAAAAAATCATAATTTGTGTATCAAAATCCCTAATTTTGTAATTCTTGTAAATCTTCTTCTAAGGTCGAATATTTTGACAATTGAAGCATTTTTGAAACTTGATTGATTTGCTCGATACAATTAAAAGGCAAATTTTTAGGAAATTTGGAAGAATAAAAGTATTGGAAAAGGGCGGAAGTGGCTTGTGTTGATATCTTAAATTTCAAAAAATCTGAAAATTCAACTTTTTCTGGTTGTACTTTAATCATTTTTGCAATATATTTTGATTTGGCACAAACTATTGACTTATGTATCATAACGAATCCGTCTGTTGTAATAAATTTCAAATCCTTATCCTCGTCATCGTTGTATAATCCTTTTAGACTGGATAGCAAAGAATATCGGCCCGTCATTTCTGGGATTTCTTCAACAATGCCTATTTCGTCACAAAATCTGAAAACAATTTGACGCTCCTCATCTTTCATGGACCCTGTATAAATCCATTTAACAATGGGTTTCGCTTCGTCCAAGGTTCTCTGTGATAATGTCTTTATAAAAGTGGATTTTTTTGTACCGACCCTATATTTGAGTATTGGTGTGTGTACGTTTAATTTGCCATCTAAAAGATCAATTGTTAAATCTGATCCAATTCCCGATTCAATTAAACCGATTAAATCCGAAACTATACATGTGTGAGATTTTAACAGATGTGCAACACTCTTATCTTTACTACGCCTGTAAGGTAATCTCCCTTGCCAATTCTTGGCTAATACATCTGCGCCACCTGCTAGGAGAATTTTGATCGTTTCTATTGGTGAGTCGACCCCGACCGCATAATGAAGCACCTCGATACTAAACCGATCTTTTTGGTTGATAATTTCTGGTGACATTTCAATCATTTTTTTAATTATTTCGGGTTCTGACTTTTCTTTGAGTGCTGTGAATAATGGCTGCCTTTTTTGCATTGTAGTTTCCCCATAATTTACCAAAACATCAAATGCTTCCGGATACATTTTGTTTTTGATCGCAATCTGATATGGTGTGTTACCATCTTTATTTACGAGATCTAAATTCGCCCCAAAGGTCGCCAATACCATACAAAGCTCAATTGCATTCTTGTCCTTCACATTTTTCAAGCAATAGTGGATTGGTGTGTTGCCATAATCATTTGTTTTGTTTGGATCGGCTCCAGAATCTAAAAGTAATTCGATAACGTTAGGATCAACATTTTTGATACACGCGGAGTGCAGCGGAGTTAATTCAGCATCGTTTTGAGTGTCCACAAACTCAACTTTACTCAATAAATACTTGATGACCCTTATGGACCGTTTATATTGGCATGCTATATGCAAAGAGGTATTCTTATGCTTATCCATAATATTTGGATTAGACCCTGCATCAATCATGTAATCAAGCAAATCATCAGTAAAAGATTCATTTCTTAAGGCAGAAAATAGTACGGGCTCACCCTATTTGTAATATGAAATAACCAAGTTTTTTTTTTTTTTTTTTTTTTTTTTTTCAGATTGAAGGTTATTGAAATTGATCGTCGAATTAACTCAATTAAAGAAGAAGTATATAATTTTCCAATATTTTTAGAGCAGTAATAATTTATAAAAGTAGTAACATTTTATCATTTTTAAAAATTGTATATGTGAGAATCTTAATAAAAAAAGATTTTTTGAGTGTAACAAGGATAATGAAAAATAAAATTTAAAATATCAGTCACTGCTCTATTGTGAAACGAAATAAAAGTAAATCAGAGTGGGATTTGTGAATTTTTCAATTTTTGAACATTTTTTTTGGGATTAAATTTTTGGTTTTATTAAATTATGCTTTGGATCTAGAGATGTGTTTATACGAACGATTGAAATTAATCAAACAGTAAACTAAGAAAATAGACTCGAAAAGGTGTGCATTTGAAACAAATATTTTTCTTTTTTAATAAAAAACAAGAAAGATTACCTTTCCAAATAAAATTGTTGAAATCAAGAATGAAACAAAATAAATTTTCAAAGTTTATTTTCAAAGATATTTCATCTTTAGATACTTAATTTGAATGATAAAAAACACGGAAGTGATTTCCTTGAATTTCTCATCTCATTCCTATTTATTATTATTTATTCATAACTTTTTTTTACAAATTTGTCTTCAAAATTCTTTTTTCTAAATATTGTTATCAAAATAAGTATAATCAAAGAATATTGTTTCAAAGATTAAAGGAAAAGTATTGAATTATTGGAATGAAAAATCAACTACAAAAAGTTCTAATAAAAGTCCGAATAAAAAAAATATTTTAAAACCATCATGGAACATCTTTATATCAAAACTAGTGTTTGTGGTGTGTTTATTTAATAAAAAAAGGTTAATAAAGCTTTTATAACCTATTATAATTTTTATTATTTCAAATTTTTAAATTATTTTTTTATTTTTTAATAGATCTTTAAAAAAACAATAAAATTGAAAATATTTCAATCAAACTTTTCATTTCTAAAAAAATTTTTTTAATGATATTTTTAGAATTGAAAACCGTTTTCTACCCTGGTTTTTAATGGTGAAATATTTTTAACAAGTTCCATTGTAACTTTTTTTTATTCTATTATTACTTTTAAATATCCATAATTTATAACAATTATAGAACATGCTTTATCTTAAATAACATCATAATTAGATGAATTCCATCAAAATTGAAATTAAAATTCATTTTGGAAAATAATTTTTCGAAATAGGAATTACAGTTGTTTCAAAAATTTTTCAAATAAACATTTTTCCATTCAAGAATTTAAAATGAAAAATTGTGTAACGAAGAAGTAATTTTATCAAAGATTACAAATAAGATCAATTAATGAATGATTTTTTTTAATTTTTTCTTGATCAATCTTTTAATTATTTTTATTTCCATTTTTTAATTGCTTTGTAATTATGTTTAACTAGGGTATCTGACACTTTCCTGTTTTTATTAAAGGGTTTGTATGTTTAGTTAAAGAAATTATTTGAATAATATGTTTTCTCAGAAACTCTGGAACTCAAAATTCCAAAAATGTTCCTGCTCCCTTAATACTGATAACTGTTGAGAGAAAAATGTTGGACACAGAAAAATGGTTGGACAGCAATTTTAATTATCGGAACATTACTGAAAATGATTTTTAATTTCAATCGTTTGTGAAATAACTAAAGAAAATAACCATAATCTACTTATTAGAATAACGATTAATGTGATTCTACTTTTTCAAAAGCTTATCTCTTATAGTCTAAAGCAAGTTTAAAAATTACTATTTTCATAATTAATAGTAAACTTTACTAAAACTTGGATTTTTGTTAAAATAGCATGATCTACTTTAGTTGTCAACCATTCAAATGAGTATTCTACACACACCACAGATTAATGAACTTGTAACACCTTTAAACCTGGATTTATATAAAAGTCGCCTAGTTATCAATAGGATTTGATTTTCAATTTTACGAATGTTCCCAATTAAAAATGGTGTCCAACCATTTTTCTGTGTCCAACATTTTTCTCTCAACAGTAAATTGTAATTTATGTTTGGAAATTGTTACTTGATTTTCCTTTTTGAAAATATTATGTTCAAGATTTGAATAATGCATTTTATGAAGTAAAGTATTAAGAAACTCTGTAAAATTTGTTGTTCTTCAAAATATTCTTTTGACCTGGACTGTTTGATAAGAAACAGTTCGAAGATTTATAAAAAAGGAAATTGAACTAAATATTTCTTCAAGTTTATTAGAATTTATCAGCAAACTATTTAACATCATTGAAAATTGAAAGAAAGTAGTGCCAATTTTCGTTGAATGTATTATTTTTCAAGATGAAAAATTGTGCTGTTGTATTCACAAATTCTTCTTTTTTCAAAATAAAAAACTTTTCATTTTTCTCGAACACAGTTTTCGGTGAAAAGCAGAAAATTATAAATCTAATGGCTGGTGCTTATGCCAGTATTTTCAATTATTATAATTTATATTCAAAAAAAGAAAAAGAACAAGATAACAAAAATTGATCTTGGGTATCTTCCTCTTGTAAGCCAATTTTAGCTTTGGTTTGGATTTTTGTTTTGAATTAAAGAAAACTATTCATTGATCATATTTTCATTTCTTATTAATTTACTTTTAATTTTCAAGTTGATCCTTCACCAAAACTTTTAAAAGGCTGATAAAAAAAAAGAAAAAAAAAAAACACACCAAATTTGGCAGAAACGTTGAACCACAAATCGTTAACCGAACGAAGAACAAATATGAAAAATGTAGAAAAAAAAAAAAAAAAAAGAAATATTTACTTGTAAATTTTGATAGTTAATATCACATCCCTTTTCAACAAGTTTTTTCAAAGTTTCCAAATTTGGGTTGTGCCTTGAACAATACGAGTGAAATATACCATTACCCTACATTAGTATTTGAGAACAAAGATTTCAAAATGTGATCAAAAGAATCAGAGAAAAAAAATTCGTTTAAATAATAGTTGCAGAAAATAGGAACAAACTTTGTCATCAGACAAACTAAAATCAGGATTTGCTTCAAGACATGCACTGATTAATTCGTGGCTATGGTATGCAAAAACATAATTTAGTACAGGTGTTTTGTATTCGTCTAATACATTAATGTCCCCTCCTTTTTGAACAAATTTGATTGCTTTTTTGTCCTCTTTTTTGTCTAATAATTTATCAAAATCGTTTCCCATCACAAGTCTGGAAAAAAAGTTTTAAAAAAATGAATTTTTCTCAAACAACAAAAATGGCAAAATTTTTTTGGGAAACTTTTTTGAATCCTACTAATGTTTGTTATTTTGAAACTTTTTCAAATCAAGAAAATAAATTACTAGAACAAAATATTATCAAATTTCATTTGAAAAGGTTTTTCACAATATAAACTTTTATAAACTTGAGTAATAAAAACACTTTTGGCTTTTGGCTTTTCTAAAAACAGTTTTAAGTTTTTGAAATTAGACATGTATTAAAAATTGGGAAAACGAAAAAAAATTTCAATTGGAACAAATAAATTTCTTTTTTGAAAAAATCATTTTTTTTTCCCTTTTTTATGATTTATGAGGATAAACAATGGAAAATTAAAAAATAGAATATAGACAAAACTATTACTTTCATTAACCTTTTGTCATTAAAAATAAAGTTTAATTGCCAGATAATCAAAATTCCCGATCTAAAAATTCATGAGATTATTGTATTTATTGTTGTTAGTATAACAACCTTTTTAAAAAAAGTCCCTAATCTCAAAAAAAAGGTATTTTTTGGGTAAAAAATCCCAAATAAACTGAAGAATGAATTCTAGTTTAATTCAATTGGAGATATTTACTTTGATAGATGGTAACGAATAGTTTTGAAAACATTGTATTCATCTAATAAAACTGAAACAGAGAAAAAAAATTCCTAATGAATACCTTAGAGTGTTTTCAAGTCCCTACGTTTTCCAGAATTTAAAAAAATGTGTATAATCTTTAATTTTACTCAATTCTTTTAAAATAAAAAAACCTTACGCAAAAATCAAAAACAAAATATTTTTTTTTTTTTTTTTTATTGGGGAAGAAGTGTAAATTACACTCGAAGTGCCCTTTGACTTAAATCCCCTTTCAGGAATTTAAACTTAAATTCATATATTTTATGATTATTAATTAATGAAAATAATTTTAAGTTGTCCTAATTTAAATTATTACATAAAAATTGATTTTTTTTTTAGTTGTATTGAAAAATCAATCTATCCTTTTCATAGGAAGGATATACTCATAAAAAGTGTTCAATATTTTCTATAATTTCCTTTTGTTCATACTTTAAACATAAAGGACAAAATTTATTTGAATTTTTATTAAATATATAGTAAAATCAATTTAAGCAGTTAGTGAATGTTCTGAATTTTCGAATTGTTGAACTTGATGAATAACTTAAATATCATGATTAAATAATTAATTTTTTTGATTTTTAATTATTATGTAATATTTATGTACCTTCATGATTGTATAATTCAACAACTCATTATAATTATAATAATAAATTTCATTTTTAAGAGGTTTTCAATTCTTTGTATTACAATTAATTTTATTATTTATTTTTTGATTGAATTTTATTAGTTTTACCAGATAAGGTAGAAATATATATTTTAATTTTTTTGAATTTAAATTTTTTTTTATTAACTGAAATTACCAAATTTTCGAATTTAAATTCGATTTTATAAATACGAATTGGTGTATTTCTGTTTTTTTACATATTTCAGTCAAACATGTAGTAACCCAAGAGTTTAAATAATTTATCGTTTTTATTTCATAATTATATGTTACTATCACCTGTGTTAATTTACTTAATATAAAAAATTTAAACGATCTAATTTTTTAAACTATTATTTGTTAGTAAATTATTATTGAATAATTGTTTAGATTTGCAATAAGTTTCTTTTGCATTTTTCAGATTATATTATAAATGTGATATTTTTTCGAAATAAATTCCCAAATATTTTATCTTTGATAAATTTTATGATATTTCGGTTTTTTATTTATTATTTTTTAATCCAAATTGAATAATTATGTGATATATTAATGTTTAATTTTCTATTTTTTGATTTATATTAGATTTTATAATAAAATTTAAATCATCTACAAACATTTGACAATGATTTTTTAATGGTATTATATCTAATAACAGAATAAGTGAAAGAAAAGCAAATATGATAGGTGATAAAGAGTTACCTTAGAATATACCAATTCCTTTATCTTGATAAAAAAATTTTAATTTATTTTTGAATTTATATATATATATTTTGAAATGCTATTACCAAATTTTCGAATTTAAATTCTATTTTATAAATAAGAACTGGCGTATTTCTGTTTATTTTGTATATTTCAGTAATATGTATATTAATCCAAGAGTTTTTTTAAATTTAGTGTTGCTGTTTTATAATTATATATTTCTAGCTCCTGTCTTAATTGGCTTAATATAAAAGTTTTAATATTCTAATTTTTTAAATTATAATTTTAGTAAATTATTATTGGATAATTGTTTAGATTTGCAATATTTTTCTTTTGCATTTTTTAGATTAAATACCAAATGTGAGATTTTTTCCAAACAACTTCCCCAATATTTAATCTTTGATAAATCTTGAATCATTTCAAAAAAATATTGTTTTCAATTTATATTAATAAATAATTCTTTAATAGTCAATCTAATTGGTTTTCCATTTGAAATATATTTATTAAATTTAAAATATGTGATTATAACCTCTTAAACCGTGAAAAAAATATATTCAACTTTTTTACTATTAAATTTGAAAAAAATCTTAATAAAACCTGCAAAAATGGATTTTCCAACCTAAATTGTTAAATATCTTGAAAAATAATTTTTTGATCCCAGATTTTTTATTTTCCAATAATCTTTAATATAAGTGAAGTGATCAAAAAGTAAAAAAATTATCACATGTTTGATTTTTATTTGAAAAAATTTTTTCATGATTGAGTAAGGAAAACTTGTATTGATAAAAAAAAAAAAAAAAAATGATAATATTAGGATTTTATTATTTGTTTTGTAAATGAGGTAATCATTTGTCTTAAAATATGAAAATTTTGGAAGAAATTGGGAAAATGAAATCTTGAAACTTGCCAGGCTTAAATTTCATATAAAGACTAATATTGTTTTTTGGGATTTTATTATTTCTGGTCAAGTATCAAAATTATTTCTAAATTGGATAAAATTATATGACTATTATTCACTTATCTCTGTTAATTCCAATTTTTGAATTTTATTCATCTAATTCAAGTTTAGGTTTTAAAATAGGATATTTTTTAAATTCTTGTTCAGAAAAATATGTTTATTGGGAATATTTGTTTGCTTTTAAAACAATTTATCTGCATACCGAAGTAAAAACCAAAATAATTTCAAATTTTCCTTTTAATTTTTTGACCATATTTTCAATTTCTTTGGGTTTAATTATTAGTATTTGTTGATTAATTTCAATTTATTAAACTTTTCCTTCAACCTTTAGGAAAAATATTCTTTATGTGGATTTATTTTGATAAAAATAATAGAAAAAAGAATTTTGAAAAAATAGTTTGGTAAAAAAGGTTTTGGTAAAATAATAATAAATATTAATGGGGTGAGAAATTCAAGGGTCAAAATTATTTGGGTTTGCAGAAATTAAGAAGATAAAGATGATATTAATAGTCTTATTAAAGAGTCTTTGATCTATTTTTTTTGTTTTTCATAATTAATTTCAACAAATTTATTTTGAAATAGGATCTTTTCTTATTTGGTCCTCTAAAAGAAAAGATTTGTTTAAAATGAACACCTTCTCACAAGTCTATTTTATTACTTTGTTCTAGGATAAATTTCAGGGCTTTTAAAGTAACACATATACGATTCAAAAAATAATTGAATCAAACCAAAAATAAATTAAAAAAACAAATGTTCAAAAAATTGAAAAATTAAACAATTTTGACTTTATATTTACTTTTCTTTCTTTTTACAAATCGTTAAAATAATGGAATTCAAGTTTTGTGTGTTTCAATATCCTCTTGACACTCAAAAAATCCTTTTTTCAGTAAGGTTGTTGCAATTAAAAGTATTCAAAAATTGGAAAAATGAACATATTATTTAAGTTATTAAATTAATATGTTATATGGATATTAAAAATCTTCTAGTTGTTAGACTGGCTGTTTTTAAGAGGGCTGGTTACTTAAATCGGAGTTCCACTAAAAAGAGAACAGCAGATATTTCCAAACAAATTTATCAATATTCTTCCATTTAGCTACCTTAAAAAAAAATAATAACTACTATTGAACGAGATGAAACCATCATCTTGTTTAATCAGCGTTGTCATTATTAGAATATTATGAGTTTCAAATTCATCCTCATAATTGTGAATTATTTAAAGCTTACAAATCTCATTTTTTTATTTTCTTTTGAATTACAGTTCTATTTCTACAGCAATGAACATCAAAAGTTTACTTTTTTTTTTACTTATAATTCTTTGTTTTCAATTTGTTTTAACAAACAAAAATGAGCCTGACACTGATTTTTTCTCTGATGACGAAATAATTTTTTCTGTAAGTTTTTTTTCTTGCTTTTCTTTTTCATCAAACTTTAAAAAAAAAAAAAAAAAAAATAACGACACCCAACAAAAACAATAAACCAACACACTCAAAAAAAAAAAAAAAAATAACAAACCAATGTAACTTAAAAAAAATCAATACCATTACCTTTTGAATCTTTAGGACGACGAAATAACTGATGACTCTGATTCAGATCTTGATGTTGATATGGAATCTCTCAAGAACACCAGAAAACCAAGCAAAGGAGGTGAAGATTTGAATCAAGAACAAGATCTTGAAGAGCACTCTGAAGAAGACTTCTTTTCTGATGACTTTGATGGTGATGAAGATGATGGGTTTAAGCAAGATGATTTCAAAAAGCTTAAAAAAGATCTTGATAAAAAAAAAGGAATCAAAATTGAAGAAATCCAAGTAAAAGGAAAAACCGACAAGAAATATGTACGTGTGAAATTTAGACTTGGGCCTTTTGAGTACTTAATGGTTGCCCTTTTGTTATTCTTTGTTTCTTTATGGTTCTTTGGAAAAAGAAAAAACAAAATGATTGCTCAGAAATGGAGAGACCAATTCTTTGAAATTTTTGAAAAACAATTTTGTATTGTCGGCCAAGGTGTTGATTCTCAATTAACTAAATTGGCATCACATGAACATTGGCTTTACTGTACTGGTAGAAAGCAACTTCACTCATTACTTGCTCAAATTAAGGTTTGTTGATTTCATTTTTTTTTTTTTTTTTTTTTTTTTTTTCAATTGATTTCTTTTTTTATTAATTCACAACTTGGTTACTACACAAAAAACACCTCATAAAAGAAAATAAAAAAAAAAAAGGTTATTAATTATTTTGATAAATTCAGAAAATAAACAGCAATTTACTTTATTTTTCTAAAGGTTTTTTTTTTAAAAACAAAAATTAAATATTTTTTTACAAAATTTCAAAAAGAAAAAATTCCATTAGCAAAATTTTAACCACCACTCAAGGAATTAGAAATTTTCAAATTATTTTATTGTAATTTGTTTTATTTAAAAACCAATTGAATTCAAAATAAATGTAAAATAATTTAGAAACAATTTACTTGAATTCAACATCTAATTTCTACATATGTAAAAAACTCAAAATATTAAGACATCAATTTTTGCAGATGTGTATTGGTGTTGATTTTTAGAATAAAAAAAACAAGATCACCGCAATCATATTCTAACCAAGACATAATGTTTTTTTTTGACAATTTGTTTTTATTCAAAGTAATTTTATTCAATTTATCAAAATATTTAAAACCACCTTTATTTATTTTTTTTTTTTTTTTTACAAAAATTATTTTGAATTATTAGTTTTGATATAAAACTAATATCCATTTTAATAACAAAACTAATTGTTACAAACAAAGCACCATTAGTTTTTTGTAAATGCTTCAGAGTGTCTAGTTTATATAATATACTGTTAAATTCTAAACAATTTCAATAAATTTTTAGTTCGATTTCCATTTTAATAAATCTTCGAACTGTTTCTTATCAAAAATTCCCGGACAAAGAATATTTTGAAGAACAACTAATTTTACAGAGTTTCTGAACACTTGACTTCATAAAATGCTTTATTCAAATTTTGATCATAAAAATTTCAAAAAGGAAAATCAAGTAAAAATTTCCAAACATAAATTGCATTTTATCAGTATATATTTTTTTAATACAAAATAATAGAGGAAAATGATAAATTTTATTCAATTCTTTTGAATTCCAAAAAATCTAAAGAAATATTTTTGAGATTATTATTATTTTTGTTCATAAAATCATTAAACATTTCCGGATCAAAAAATTGAAACTCAGGAAAATGTTGGCTAGGATTTTGTTTTTTTTAAATTTATTCTAAAATAATGAAAGATTTGATTTTGAGGCAACAAGTTACTACATATAAAAACATATACTACATTTTAGCTTACCTTAAATGCAAAAAGTTTTTAAATATTAATGATTCATACTTTACCTCAATTCAATAATGCCAACATACCTAAAATCAAATTTTCTTAAAAACAATCTCATTTCTTCATATTTAAAAAAAAATTAATATAAAATCTTTATTAATTTCTCGAATATAAGTAATGAAAAAAAAAAAATACTTCAAATGTAAAATAACAAGCAAAAACTAATATTAATAGAAACTAAACCAAGCATATGATTTTACATGATTTATGTGATGTGTAAAAAATTATTATTTGGGAATTTGAATTTTTTTTTTATTTTTTGAAAAAAAATCAATAAATTCAATCAATATATTGAATCTCTCTTTTTGTGAACAAAATAAATTTTACATTCAATATTAAATCGTTAGAAACAATTTTCTGTTAAAATAATGATTTACCTAATTATAAAAAACAATTATAATAAAAATAAAAAAATGAATCAAATAATAATTTAATCATTAATTAACAATAATTTTGAAAAAAAAATATAAAATCCAGATTATAATTTACCGAATAAGATTCTTTGAACTCGTCTTAGAAATTCCTCGAGATCTTTTCAAAATTTTGAATTTACAACTTTGATTTACAAATTTTGCAATAAAATCATTAAAGATTTTTTAAATAATTTTTTCTTAACAATAATTATATAAAAACAACTTTGTTTTAAAATTATTAATATTTTAATTTTAATATTAATTTGATTGTAAAAAATAGATATAAACTCTGTTTCAGTCAAAGGGGTCCAACGTTTTTTTCAAATATCAATTATTTTATATAATTGTCCTTTGAAGAACAAATAAGAAATAAAGAGAATAATACACCTCAAAGAAATGTTGATAAATGTCTGAAAGAAAACTAATTAATCAATAGCTTTTCTTAAAAATTTCAAAACTCAAATTCTTAGGGCACTATTGAGAAAAACAAGGATGTTCGTTTTGAACTTCTACTGGTATTTGAATAATAAATATTAAACATTTTTCACTTCATTTTCCATACATTTCTTTTAGAAATCAAGCCCCCAAACAAAGTTTGTTGGTATTTGTGGTCTCTATTTGAAAAAGGAAATGAAAATGAAGTGAAAATTTTTCACATTTATTAAACAAATATCAAGATCAAAGATCTTCATTGAATTGCAATAGAAATCAATAGATTTCTCAACAATCTTTACATGGTTTCAATGACATTAGAATAACACGTTTTTACCAAGTGACTATTGATCTTGCAATAAAAAATTTTTTGCAAATGAATGACGTTTTTAAAAAAAAAATCGAAAAAAAAAAAACAAAAATGTGTAGAAATGTGAAAAAATGATTTCAATTTTGAAAATTTCCAAAATAAAATTTTTCTTCTAATATCTATGCAAACCCTTTAAACACATGTATTATACCATTACAACTGGGCCCCTTTGACTGAAAAATAGTTTATATTTCTTTCACTACAATTTAGCTATTTTTATTTTTTCTAATTTTCCATCTAACAACACCAAAAATACTATTAGCTCTTATTTGAATATTAAAAAATGGAAGTGAATTGTTGATCAATAAACTAATAAAGAAAAAAAATAAAAAAGATAACAAGCTGAAACAATTTTAATTTATTGTGAAATATAAATAAAAATCTATTAATTTGGAATTGAAATAAGAGTATACAAATGGAAATCTGAATTTAACAAGGTTAAAAAAGTTTAGGTAATATATTTTTTGATCTTCAGAGATTTCTCCAAAATAGATTTGGATTGAAAAACGAAATGTTTTGAAATACAAAAATATGAAGAAGCCTAAGAAAATATTTATTTAAATTAATTTTTTTGGAAAGACTACGTTTAACAATTCCGAATTCAAAAGGATAAAAATGTTATTTAGTTTAGAGTGGAGACTGGTAAAATGGAAGTTAGAATTTTTAATTTCTTTTTTTGAAAAGAATTTTCTTTAAAAAATTAAATCTTCGATAACAAACACCAGCGATTTCATTACTCATTTTCACAAGAAGATTTACTATTTGGGATTATTTATTACCAAGTGAGTTTGAAACATTACAAATACACATTGGAAATAAAACCATTTGTAACTTGAATGATTGGTAGTAGTTAGATTTTATCTTTTTTTGGTTGAAGAAAATTACATAAAAAAGAGAAATTTAATTTCATCAATCGATAGAAAGAATAGTATAATTTCCATTTAGGTTTGTTAAAATTGTTTTGTTTTGGTGATACGTATTTCACTAGTAACAGAAAAAAAGTAAATGTGTTTTTTCAGTCAAAAAAAAAAATATTTTCAATTAAATTTCCATTTTTACAAGAAAAGAAAATATATTTTCCGTATTTGTGGCAATTTCTCAAGAAAAATAAAGTTAAATTCACACCCCTTTTGACTAAATTTGAAATTATTTTGATTTTTGAAACTAAAAAATAATAAAACGTTGAAAATATTTTTTTTTTTTTTTTTTTTTCAATTTTCAGCAAAAGATTCTGGAGAATTATCGAATTCAAATAGTGAGTCAAGAGTTAGAACCAAATCGTATTTTGATCGAATTTAGATATTTATATTTATTAAAACAAAATTTCTAAAAAATACATTGTCTCCGTTTATTAATACCAATATATATATATATATATATATTCTTACAGATATAATATTTACGTTTCTATTATACACCTAAATATAAGAAAAAAAAATTGTTTAAAAACAAATATATGTTCATTCTTTGTGGATTAAAGTATTGATCATGTCATCATCTTTAATGTTGACAACAAAAAAAAAACCAATATAATCTGTATTTTTATTCTTTGTAGTATCCATTAATATAATTTTATTTAGGATCTTAAAACTACTTATTATTACAAATGAAAATGAAAACAGAAACAAAATTGAAAAAAAAATTATTTTACATATTTGTTAAAAGAATAATTTTTTCTGTATAATTTACATTTTTTTTTCATTTGTTTTTTTATAAATGATACTAAATAAATTTTTCAAAAATTAATCCAAAAACAATTTGTTCGATTCCTCTTTTCAAAATATTTTTCCTATTTAAAAATAATGTCTGTAATTAAATTCCATAATTATTAATTATTTATTTTGCTAATTTCTTATATCATATTGATACATCTTGCTAATTTATTACATACTCTAATAATATATTCTTATTTAAAAATAGCTCAAAAAACGACAAGATCTTTTCCATTATGTTTTAGGATGGATGTATTCCCCAAACAATAATGATCAAGTCGTCATTGATGTTTTATTTGATAATATAAAACCATTTATCTATGTTGTTACAAAAAAAAGCAATAAAAAGCGTATTATCAGAGACTGTTATGATGTAAAAACATTTGCTGATCCAATCGATAAGTTTGTATCTGATTATTGTGTTATTACAGATTGTAGGAGTGTAGCTAACGATTTCAGTACACCGAAATTTCAAAAATTATTAACTGACAATCAAGAATTCCTCGAACTTATTCATGTTACAGACAGAAATCCTTATGGAAAACAGTAATTATTTTTTTTTTTTTTTTTTTTCATCTTTTTCTTTTTTTGATAATTCTTTCATTTTTGAAGATTATTCATTTATTGATCAACAAGAATATGAAATTAAAGATTATTCAATTTTTATTACTTTTTCCATCTTTGATATTTTACTTGATTTGATTTTATTTTATTTTTTTCGTTATTTTTATATTTTTTTCGTTATTTTTATTTATATTCAATTTCTTTATATTTTTCTTATTTTGATTTTTCTTATTTTCAATTTCTTTATTTTTCGTTAATTAATTTTTTTTTTTATATTATTATTTTTATTTTTTCTCTCACTCTCTCTCGTTGTTAATAGCCCAAACAATTTAAGATTCGTTTTTAATTTACCACCAACAAATAAAATGGAATTATTAACTGAATTAATGAATTTTGTTTTTGAATTTATTGATTTAATACCAAATGTAAAAATGCAACAAAAGCAAATCCAAAAAGCAACTGAGTTAAGGAAAAAAGCAGATGCTAATTTAAAAAAAAATGAAGAGGAAGAGCGAAATGAAAGAAAGGAAGACGAAAAAAGAAAAAAAATTGAAGAAGAAGAAAAGAAAGTCCAAAATATGTCTCAGGAACAACAAGAGAAATATTATAAAAGAAGAGAAAAGAAAATGCTTCGAAAGCAAGGTCCAAAAATGAAAAAGATTAAAGTTTAATTTTTTTTTTTTTTTTTTTTTTATTTTGTTTTTTTTCTTTATAAATAAATTAGATTATTTCAAAAAAAAAATATTTAAAATCATTTAAATATTAAAAATAATTTATTGTTAGATTTCAGAAAATAAATCTATCATCCATAATTTCTTCAATAATAAGTTTTAAAATAAATAAAATTAAAAAAAAAATAATTTATTTTTCGCTACCCCTTTCATATTTTCATGCTGTATTTTTAATTAAATTATATTATTTTTCAATGAATACAAAAAAAAATCTTTCATCTAAATACAATTTTCAATATTTTTTTTTAAAATTGAAATTCAGATACTGGCAAATTGTTTGAACTCTTAAAAATATTGAATAAAATTCAAAAAAAAAAAATGAAAAAAAGGCGCAAAAATATACTCTACTTTTATTTGAATTATAAGTGGGATAAAGATTCAACTTGATCCGCGTTTTATTTTGATATTTTTATTTAAAAATCAAAGAAAAAAAAAAATCTTTAAAAATAAAATTTATCATTCAAAAAATTTAGACCATCTAATGTCTTTTAAAATGACTTTAATTATCAGTAAAAAATCTTGTTGTTGAACCTTTTTTCAGTTAAGGTTCAATAATAAAAAATCCAGAACTAAATACTCATTTCAAAAATTGTGACTCGCTTTTTTTTAGTTTTTAGTTTTATTTTTTTTAATTTCTTAAATATCAGATTTTTATAACTTTAGAATGATTTAAAAGTAAATTATAAATCAGATTTAATTATTAGTTGTTCTTGAATACTAAAGGATAATTTTTTTTTTTTCAATTTATTATTTCAGGTGATTCACAATTTTTGAAATGGAGTATATTTTTTAATATTATTGAGAAAATTAAATTTTTTATGGAATAATTTAATAAAGAATAATACTTCATTTTTTTTTTTTTTTTGATAGTTGTTTTTTTTATAGTTGGTTGTAAATAAATCAAAATTTGATTGAATAATAAAAAAATTCAAAATAAATTTTTTTTATTTACCATAACTTGAGATGTAAGGTCAGAAATTTTCAAAAACTTGAAATTGTTTTTTTTTTTTAATCTTTATCTTTTATCTTATAAAAAAGAAAATTTTGATAACTGGACACATAGGATAAATGATATAAAATATTTTTTATAAGTTTTACAAAACAAAATCAACATATAATACCGAACAAATATATCAATAAAAAAAAATATTTTTTTTTCTGTTAGAATTTCCCCTTTTATATTTCAATAAAAAATAAGTTTGTCTAATCAATTGTTTTTGATAAATTGAAAATACAACTATAAATCACAAAATTTGAAAATTTTAAACTATTTTATTGAATCGTATTCCAATTATAAAAAATATGTAAAGTTCACAAAATTTTATTTTTTAGTTCTTTTTAAAAAAATTATGTTATAAAAAATTGTTATTGTAAAATGCAAAAAGAAAAACAAATAAGTTATTTAAACTTTGCTATTTGGATTCTAAATTCATTATTATTATTATTTATAAATAAATTTAAATTTGTTATTTATTTATTATTATTATTATCCCTAATTCTTCAACATGATAAAAAATCAAATTCAAATCAAGACTTTTAAGATAGATATTGACTCTTGACGTTCAATTTAAGGTACTTTTAATGACAATAAATATTAATTTTTGACTTTGTACTACTATAATTCAGATTATAAAAACTGTATTTAAACTTTTCATATTAAATTTATCATGTAAACAGTTAAAATTAAACAAAATATATTTAAAAATAAAAAAACAATACATTTCAATTGTTAAATTTTTTCTTCATTTTTTTAAGGGGTTAGTAATTTATTTTCTAATATTAATATATTTTTTTCAAAAGTTAATAGAATTGACAACTTATTTTCAAAATTTTTAATTTAAACTTGTTAAAGAATTTGATAAACAAATATATTTATTAACTGTGGAGTAATAAGTATAATTTTTTACAGAAGAATGTTTTCATTGATATTTTTCAGTAAAAATATCTGATTCTTTTTTAATTTAATTTTTTGGATTGTAAAAAAAAAAAAAATTGTAAAAAATTTTTATTTTTGAAGTAAATCCCACTTTTAGTAATTTACAAGAATTGGTATGACCCTATAACATTACGGATCAAATCTTATTTTGAAAATAAATCAAAAATAAATCAAATATTGGATCCTTGAATATCAGCAAAATATGATCCTTTATTCCATTTTCAATAATTTAATAAATTTATTAAATTTTAATAGATCGTTTCATTTTTTCTTACAATTAATCAGGAGTATAAATTATGAACTGCTATTATTTAAATCAAGTTAATGGGTGCTATTTCTTAATTTTTTATTCGTATAATTAGAAATTTAAATTATTTTTTTTTTTCCTAAAATAATAAAAAAAAATGGTAAATATCAAAAAATATTGATACGGTTAATTTTTGGGTTATAACTTGCCTGTTGACATCATTAGAATTGTGTTTGAGTAATTATTGATAATAAATAATTAAACTAAAAACTATTTCATTGATTTTAAGTTGAATATTACAGAATTTAAAAAGGGCCTTTGAATTTAATTTTTTGATTGTTTTTAGTTTATTCCGATGTTGTTCAAAAAAAATTATAAATTTTTTAGTGTAATTTGGTTGAAGAAAGAAAATTATATTTTTTTTATGTCAAATTTAATTTTTCTATTATTTTTTTAATTATTTATTTCTTATACTGATTTATTGAAAACAATTGGTATTTTTAATTTTAAATATTTTTGTAGAATTTCTTTCCATATATTTTGATTTTTTTCTTCTTTCAATGAAAATAATTTTTTTTGAAAAAATAGAGAAAAATGTTTGATTTTGAATTATTTCGAAAAAGACAATTAGCGGTGGAAATTTTAAAAAGAAAATTCAATTGTGAAAATAGCTATAAAGATAAGGTACAGTATTTTAGGTAACCAACTTTTCCCATCATTTTTCAATTTCTACCTGTTGGAATTTTTTTTTGACTATACTTCTGGATTTTTTTCTTTTTATATTATTAGTATTTCAAACAAAAATAGGAAAAAATTTACACTTGATTTTCTTTTTAGGTTTTTAACAAAAATAAGATATTTCCAGGAATAGATCGGGATTCATGTTCTCATTTTGTTTTTTTGGGCTTTAATTATTGTATACATTGGGAACTTTGTGTGAATAAAGTGTCCTTAACGGAAGAATTTTGAATTGAAAAATATGGAAATGATGTGAAATTTTATCTCACATAGGATTTATACACCAACAAATTTACAAGTATATTTTTTTTTTAATCGCTGTTAACTGAAAACAATTGCTTAGCAACCAACAAAACACAACAGTATTTCAGTGATAGGCAATCATCATACTTATAAGATTGGTTGATTCTAAGTCATTTTAGTTAGTTGATACAAAGGTTATTCTTCTATTTCTTCCTGTTTTATTTTTTTGGTTCATTTCTTTAACTTCTCTCTTGATTTATTGTCAGTTTCTTTGATTGGTTATTGTATTGATCTTCTATAACAAAAAAAACAAGCTTTTTATTTTGATACAATAGATTAAAGTTTTCTACATGGGTTATTTTGATAAAAGTAGTAGATATTGTTTGAGCATTTTTATTTAACTATTTGCCCAGTAAAAATCATTTCAAGATTTCTTTTTTCAACATTCTTTTTAGATTTCACATAGAGAATACATCTAAATATTTCTTAAATATATATTGTGATGATTGGAAACAAAAAAATGCTGATTATTTTCATTTTTTTTTGTTTAAATCTTCTCTTTAAGAATAACAACAAATAAACTTTATTATTCTCAGCTCTCTCTTGAATAATTAAAAACGAATGTCTACAAAAATAAAAAAAGAAGGAACAGTTACCGTACGTACTAGACGTGTAATGAGTAACAGATTATTACGAAGAAAACAAATGATTATTGACATTCTTCACCCAGGTCTTGCTAATGTCTCAAAAGAAGAACTTAGGCAACGAGTTGGAAGAGTAAGATTCATATCCTTATACAAAATTTTTTTTTTTAAAAATTTTCCTTCGATTTCTTTTTTTTTAACTTTGCTTTTAATTTTTTTTTTGTTTTTTTTTCAAACCAACAAAAACAAAAATCAAATTTAAATTCACCAATCAACTGTCTTTTGAAAATCAAAATTAAAAACAATAAAAAAACAAAAAAATCTTTTAAATTTGTATTTTTAGATGTACCATCTTAAAGATCCAAAGTGTGTTCAATTATTTGGATTCAAAACAGTTTATGGTGGCGGAAGAAGCTCAGGATTTTGTTTGATCTATGATGACGCTGAGTCCATGATGAAATTCGAACCTAAATACCGTTTAATTAGACTTGGACTTTTAGTCAAACCAGAAACAAACAGAAGAGCCAAAAAGGATCGTAAAAACAAAGGTAAAAAATTCAGAGGCAAATTCAAATTTGTTGGTGGAAAACCAAAAAAGAAAAAGAAAGATGATGATTAAATTTTTAATTGTACAAAAAAAACTAATGAAAAAAAAGAAAAAATATTTTTTTTTTTTTTTTATTTTATTTTATGCTTTTCTTTTTTCGAACCCATATCCCCAAACGATCATCTTTTCAAAAATACAAATAAAAACAAATATTTGAAAAGGGAATATTCAATCTCCAAAATTAATAATTAGAATTTATTATATTGATTATCCGACAACAAATCTTCCAAAAATAAACATTAATCTTTTCATTTTTTTAAAAGAAACTTTTTTTTTACTTTTAGACTATCTACGAATATTTCGATTTTTAAGAGTGTGGTACTTGAGTAAATTGATCTTACAGATCCTTTTCAATTCATTCAGAACTTTTTTTTGCATCTTATGAGTTATAGTATTGAAAAGTAAAATTAATATACTATTATTTTCCAATTAATAAATGAAAATTTTTATTTCAATTCCCAAAACGAATATTAATTATTACTGTTACAATCAAATTAGCAGATTAAAAATTTTGTCTCAGAGTTATTAAGGAAGTTTAATTTATTCTCTAAAAATATCATTTCTAAACGATGTTGAAAAAGATCTTTGGATTTTAATCAACTTATTAAGCTAGAAAAATATTTTGGGATATGACTGTTGTGGAAAAAAAGTGAAACTGGAAAAAAAGTTCAACACGGTTTTTAATTGGGAACCTTACTGAAAATGAAAAGTAAAATCAATAAAAAGAAGAAACCAATTAACTTCAAATAATAACCCATTATATTATTTTCAATCAACCCAACAAATACAATTTAAATCAACTTGATTTATCGAAATTGTTCTTGTAGTTTTGTAGATCTTAAAAATAGTCAATTTTTTGAACAAATTTTTAATAATTGATCAATCAAAGAAAAACCCCATACCAAAAGATAGTATTTAAAAAACTGTTATTGTGACGAATACTTCATTTTGTCTTTATTTATTTATTTATTCTTTTTTTCATTGATCTTAACTTTTCATTTTCAGTAATGTTCCCAATTAAAAACCGTGTTGAACTTTTTTTCCAGTTTCACTTTTTTTCCACAATGGTGAACTAAAAATTTTCATTTTTTAATTGGAAAATAGTAGTATTGAAAAAAAAACCAGAAATGAAAATAATCTCAGATACGATTTTTAATTATGAATATTTGGAAAATTGTTGTATAATTGCAAAAATTTTAAAATCAAATCCTTTTTATATATAAACAAATTTTTTATGAAAAAAGTAATAAACCAACCTCAAATTCATTAAAATGAGGTGTCTATAGAATACTCATTTAATTGTTTGTTCAAATAAGTAGATTTACTTATTTTGAAAAATATATGGATATTTATAGAGGTTTGCTTGGAATTTGGACAATGATAGTTTTTATTCTTGTTTTTTGATTGATTTAAAATTGTTTTGAACAAGTGAGATTTCATTAGTCATCATTATAATAAGTTTTATAGTTATATTTTTTAAAGTTTAATTCTTAAATAAAATAAATTATTGAGCAATTAAGGGTCGAGTCATTCCGGTAAATTTTTTTTTCTGAAATGGAAAAAAACTTTTTAGTAATTTTTATGAGGACCTAACACCAATCAAAAACAAACCAACCTATGATGTACAATCGATCTTGAAAAAAAAACAACAACAAGATGATGACCTTTTTAGAAAAAAGATCTCAAAGAGCGACACTCAAATTCCAATTAGAATGGTTGTCAATTACAATTTTGAAAAGAAACTATTTTAGTTTAGAAGTGTCACTCTTAGGTGCTTTTTGAGATCTCGGTGATTTTTTTTTTTTTTTTTTTCCTTTTTCAAATGAGTTATTTTTATTTCAAGAATATCACAATACCCTTACTTGGTCAAATTTAGAGGGCTACAAAATAACCACAATTCAGATTAAAATGAATCAAATTGATTGCTAACTTCAAGAAAGTAATTTGCTTTAAATTAAAGAAATTTAACCATTTGGAAATAGAAAATGAGAAAAGATGAATTTTTTTTTTTAAATTTTGATTTTTTGAAATTGAGAACACTTTCAAACTTATTTTTATTTTTTTGTCAAAGAGATCCAATGAAATTTTTTTTTTGTTATTTGAATTTTGTCATCAAAAAGAAAGGGTATTTCAGAATACCCTTTTTGGTCTCAGGTCACACCTTGAGGATGGAGCATTTTCACGGTAAATGACTAGACCCTTAAAGAACAATTTCCTTAATATTAACAATTAAAAAGTGTATCTGATTATTTCCATTTCAGGTATTATTTTCAATACAATATTTCTTCAGTTAAACTTCAGTCAACAAGAAATTTTGGTCATTATTTTAATTTTTGTTGTAATTTAAATATTCTCTTATGAACCCAAAGTGTGTATTTTTTAAGATCATAATTAAAACTAAAAATGAATAAAAATACCAAAATATATTAGAGAAAAAGACAATTTTGTTATAATCCAATTGATAATAAAGTCTACCAAATTATGAAATTTTTTTTATTATTTTTTTTTCGGAAGTGGAAAGATTTAACAAAATTGCCCATTTTTTGCCATAAATTCTAAATTTTATCTAGAGTTTTTTACTATGGTTATAATTTATGCATCATTATAAACCAGAGGAAAAATTTTATTTTAACAAATGAAAGAAAAAAAAAAACGGTTATTTTTAGAGAAAAAGAAAAAGAAAAGGACAAAATCAAAAAGATAAAAATAATATCAAAAAAAAAAGGGAAAAAATATCTTAAAAGTACAATGTACACACTGAGTTTTGAACTTGTTAATGGTTGTTACTTTTTATGTTGATTATGATCGAAGATTTCAGGATCACTACATATTATCAACTTTTTACTTAATATAATACCTGCCCGAAGTTGATCTTATTTCAACACATAATTCCCCTTGAAAAAATAATAGGATGCCATGTTAATTGATTAAAAAAAAAAAACTTTATGTATATTCTTTAATGAAAAATAATATCAAATTAAAAAAATCGTAATTTTTTAATCAGTTCACTTTTGTAAATATGAATTTTGAAAAAAATAGAGTTTTTACAATTTTGGAGATAAATAAAGAGTTAGTTATGAATGGGATTTCTTCGGATTTAAAAAAGTAATATTTGATAAATTTTCTACTTTCCTTTCTTTTTTTCTCTTTTTGGTTCCAAATTATTTCTTTTCATTTCTCAACTTGAGATAAATGGATGAATTATCCAACCTATAAATATTCAAAGTAACCAATTATTAATGAATATTGTTTATCCGTTATTTATATGATCTGAACCTTTAATTAGTAATAAATAAATTACCCTGATAATTCTATCCCATTCAATTTAAAAATAAAAACTTTGATACTCGAAAAAAAAAGATAAAGAAAGGGAATACAAATAATAATTAAAAACTATTTTTAGATATTTAATTGTCAATTCTTTTGTTTTATAAGTGATTTTCGCAATTTTATTTAGTACAAAAATTTTGATACATAAAAAGTGAATTTTCCACTCAAATTAATAGGAAAGGTCTAATATAGCAAATTTAAGTACCGATTTGCTTTTTTTTTAATTATAATAAGTACACTGTATTTCATAGAAATAGTTTCTTGGAATTTTTTTCCTGTAAAATTAACAGAAGAGTAATTATTTTTTATTTTGATTTTGTTCGAATGTGGCAATTATTTAAAATTTTGTATAAATTTGAAAATTATGATTAAAAAAAAAAAAAAAAAAATACATATTAAATTTATCAAGAAACAATAACATTTGGTTATAAATTATCAAAATTCATCTTAAAAGTTTTTCTTTTTAAAAACTTGAAGAAATGAAAAAATTATTTTAATAGTACAAAAATAGCTAGTTTGTTATTAAAAAAATAAATCCAGTTCCACTTTGAAGACACAAACTTTTTCTGGAAATTTAAGAAAAAAAATGTTCAAAAATAATTCTAAATTAAAACTAAAAATTCAGATTTTAGGATTATAATTTGTTTTAAAAGAGATTTCGAAAAAATGGAGTCTTAATTTAAGCTTTTTTTGTACCTTAAATATTGTTGAAAGTTTGTGTCATAAAAGTCGAAATGACTGTGAAGAAATATAATAAAAGGGAATTGCATTTAATTAATTGTCAAAAAAATAATTATTGTTTCTAGTCTTGCGAAATTGAAAAGGGAAAATTGTATTTTTTATGAAATTTTTGAATAAATACAGTTTTTTAGAGTTAGTTTAAACTAAAAAAAAGTTCAAAACAATAATTTTTTTCAAAAATAAGAAATAAAATTAAATCTGAAAAATCAAAAGAAACAAAAAAAAAAATAAATATAATAAAATAAAAGGAAAATACAAGACTGGTACATTTTGAGGACCCTGTGGCTATAAAAACATCACTATTAACTTCGTTAGAAAAATCAAAAAAAAAAAAAAAAAATAAAATAAAATAAAAAAAAACGGCATGAAACTGAAAAATGAAGTACATTAAAATTTCAATGTATTACCAGACTTCTTTTAAACATTATTTTAAGAATGTGTTCTATTTTAAAAGGGTTTGATCTAATTTATATATTATTTAAAAATCCAAAATTTAGATTAATTTTCAAATTCTTTATAAAAAAAATAATAGTATAATTATTTTGATGATATAATAAGGGTGTCTTTAATTCGACCTTTTTACCCCAACCCCTTCGTTTTTATTAAGAATTTTTTAAAACGTTATAATATTGTTTTTCTTGTCAACTAGAATAAAAAAAAACATAATTTTACAACTCTTTGATCATCCTTAAATTAAAATTCTTTTAAATTGGTTTTGTGAGAAAGATATTGTATTTCAATTCTAGAGGCGTTTAAAATATTAACCACCCTTCAATTATTTGATTTTTTGATTGTTTTGATCTTTTTAAAATCCGAGAATTTTCAGCTTGTTTGAATTTTATCTTATGAAATATGTTTCAAATGATGTTTTTTGAAAAGTGTCTAATTGAATGTTTTTTTTTTGTTTTCTAAGATATGTAATATAATTTAATCTTTTGTGAAATTTTAAAATATTTATATTATTTATTTATTTCGAGAAAGGAGCAATTAAAGAAAATTTCTCAAATAAAAAAAAAATGGAAAATTTTTCAAATATTTGAAAAAAATTTTAATAGTAGATCCATTTGATAAAAAATATTGCAATGAAAATTACATTTTTTGTAATTTTAATGGGTAAACAATGTAATATAAAAACAAACAAATAAGTCAATTATGATAGGTTTCTAAATATTAACAATGAAAATTGGGGATATTGTTAGAAAAAAATCAACTGTTTTGGTATTCAATATCCAATTTAAATTGTTATTCTTTATACGTTTGAATACTTCCTAGTAAGTTTTGAAGTGTTGTTCTTTTAGCACTATTTGTTATATTAAATATTTTTTTTTATTTTGTTTTTTATTTTTTTTTGATTTCTTTAATGAATTTTTTATAGATTTAAAGAATGGTTAACAATCCTAACTTTGTCAGATATTGATGGTTTTAAAATAACAACAACTTTTATTCAATTTAATTCTACTGTAGTCAAAATAACCCGCGTAAAAAAATATAATGCGTGTTTGAAAATAAAAAGCGTGTTTTTTTGTTATAGTTGACCAATACATTAACCAATCAAAGAAACCAATAATAAATCCTAAAAAATATGGTATTGGTTTCTTAAAGTTCTATTATTTAAAAAGAAATTCAAAAAATAAAGGATCAAATTGCAAAATTTATCTCCAAAAATAGAGTAAATTTGTAAGAAAATTTTAATCATAAAAAAAACAAAAAATTTCAAAAAAATTGAGAATATTATGGAAAATTTTCAACTATTTACATGAATAATTTAAATTTTACTTTAAATATCAAGGGGTTTACTTTCAAAATTGATTTGAACTTAGGTATACTATTTGATAGTAGATTGGATGTTGCCTTGGTACAAGAATAAAAAAAAGCACGGATAATATTTTGAAACACGGATTATAGTCGTTTGTCACGCATAATTTTGATCACTGTATTGATTTTGAATTTAAAGAAAATAATTTGTTTCAAATCAAAGAAATCATACACTTTGGTAATCTGAAATAATACACAATTGTTTTTTGTTTATCAACATTTGATTTTTTTAAATCGGAAATGTTTGAATTTTTTTTTTTTAATTCGGCTTTTCTGTGAATAAGATCCTTGAGTATTGTTTTTTTGTAAATTGAATTTTTTGGAATTCAGAACTATTGAATCTTTTTTTTGTGGTACATTTTTATTGATGATGAGAATCCTTTTACTTTTTTTATTCTATTAGCATTTTTTTCTTTGAGTAACTTTGAAACTTTTTTTTTGTTTTGATATTCAAATATTTCAATAAAATAAAAGTTTAATTTCACAATAACTTTTTTGGGAGTTGACTAACCATTGGTTGTGTAGAAAAAAAAACACAGAAGTGTCTAGACCCCTAAGATTTCAAATACTGTTAATTGTATAATAAAAAGATCAAAATTTTCATTCGGCTTTCCAAAAATAAAAAACACATCTCAATAATTAATATCAAACATCAAAAATCATCAATTCTCAAAGGGGAATTAATGATTTAAGCTGATTTTAAGAAATAAAAGTTCGAAATCTAACATGTTTAATAAAATCTTTTTTTGGAAAAGCTGAATGAAAATTTTGTTCCATTGATTTTAAAACAAATAGTAAATTATTTTCTATATCTCTTCTTATTCGTAACAAAAATAAGAAAGTTCAATTATTTGAAAAAGAGTAAAATACTATTTGTTGCAAAATAAAAGAACCTTAATTTTCATTTAGCTTTTCAAAAAAAGATTTTTAAAATCGTGGAACTTTTCAATTTTTTTGCAACTGAAAATCCGCTTCATTTATTAGTTTTCTTTTTTAGAATTGGAGACTTTGTAATTTTATTGTAATTCTTTGAAGGGATTTTTTTTTGCAAAGCTGAATGAAAATTTGGATCTATTTTTTTCTCAATTAAAAGTGAAGGGTCACTATTAAAACATATTCAACCCTTTTAGCCAAACACAACCAATTATAATCTTTAATTAACTTGGACTAATTTTCAAAAAAAAAAACCTTATTTACATTTTGGATGACTTTACCTAAAACCCCAAAACAAAAACAAAATTAACCCCGGATCAGTATGGTCTACCAATTTGAAAATTTTATTTGGGTTTCTTATTTTTCTCACTTTGAAACAAATTTTTTTAATATGATTTCCTTTTTTAAAATAAATTCTCTTTTTAAAGGCCAGTTAAAGGTCTTTTTCAGTATTGTATCTAATTTTTCAACTTAAAAGAATTACGGGAAAAGAGATCTAGATATTCTAAAAATTTATAGGTTTTTTTGTAAATTTTAAATTTTCGCAAAAAGACAAGTTTTTTTTTCAAATTCTGATCAGACTTTATAAAAGTATTCTCAAATTACAGAAAAGTTTACAAATATACCAATATCAACTATAGTGGGGTTCTGTATGAAGTAATCAAATAGGATGTTAAATTCACTATTTTCTTTTTAGGAAATTTCCCAAAAGTTGTGGGATCTTTATTACTTTTATAAAAAACCAAAAATTTTGTAATATTTTTACTTTTCCCTTACTTAGAATAAATTAAAGTGTTTTTAAGCATTGTAAAATCCCATTTAGTTCTCTTTATCAAAAAGATAAATAGTATGGAATCAAAATTTTAAAATATTTGAATTTGATCAATTGGGATTTTTCTTTTACAGATTTTCGTTTGTTAGATTTACAAAAGATGGGGTTTCTTTCTGATTTCTGAAAATAGAGATGACAGTTCTCACAACTGGAATTATATTTGAAAAAGTATTGTTATGAGTTCTTTACATATTTCCAAAAAATAATTCACTAAAATTCTTGGGTTTGAAATGTTCAACTTTGATCTGCAAATTCAATGATAGTCTTCTTTGTTTTGCTTTCTTTGCAAAATTATTCTAATTTTTTGAGGTGAAAATGTGATTTTACATGTAAGATAATAAAAGTTGATTTGGTTAGTTGTTTGGGAGAAAATAGTGAAATTCGGAACATTTTAATATGTGATTTTCCCAAGTTTTTGGGTAAAAATTAAGAATTAAAAGGAAAATAATTTATTATTTTGTGAATTACAAATTTGAAAATAATCGGAAAGATCAGACTGAAAATAAGAAATACGAACATTTGATTTACTTGTAAAACATTTTTATTTCTTTTTTTTCTTTTTTTATCTTTTTTTAATTGAACTTACGGAACACAATAACTTTTCGAATGGATTTAAATGACTACAAAAACCTCAGACTTTTAAAAAAGTATAACCACATTCAAATCTATTCTGCAACCCATTCGGAAACACAAACCAAAGTAAGTCCATTAATTTTTTTTTTTTTTTTAATATTGAGTAAAAATTTCTCTTTTGTTTTTTTTTTTTTTTCACCATTTTTCGATTTTTACAAACAATCTCAAAGGTAACAGTTTACCAAATCGACAAAATTCGGAATTTGTGTGATACAATATTTAAGGATTTCAACAAAAAATTACGAATTGCTAAACGATTGTCACATGAAAATTTTATCCACATTTATAGATCTTTTCAAGATCTTCACTCTACATATGTTGTATGTGAACACTTTGAAGGGATTCAACTTAACGAATGGTATCTTAAAAACGGGCCAATTGATAATTTGAATGATTTCAAAAAGCTGCTTTTTCAGTTGATTTCTGGTAATTTCTCATTTCAGTTTTTTTTTTTTAATAATTCTTTTTTCAACTTTTTATGTTTCCATTCTGAATGAAATAAAAAAAAACAATCTGACTATTTCTATAATATCCTTTTTTTTTTTTATAGTCTTCACTTATTTGCAAAAGAAACAATTTTATCAGTGCAATTTGAACCCACAAATTATTTTGATTGACGATCACTTAAACCTCAAAATTAATTGGGTTAGTGTTTCTGATCCGTCTTCGGAACAAGATCCAAAACATGTCAAAAAAAGAATAAAAGAAATTTCGGTGAAAACCAAATTGGAAAAGACAAACAAACAAACAATAGAGAAGGTAAAGAAACGAACCAACACAAAAAAACAGGATGAAAAAGAAGAAGAATTGGTTGTATTGGAAACAGAGTCTACAAACCCTAATTTATTTTGCTCAGGTTTTGCTATTAATAAAAATAAAAATTCGCAGAATGTCAACACAAAATCTGACCTATGGTCTTTAGGTTTTTGTTTGTACTGTTTAGTTCAGGAAAACAACAAAGACTTTTCTCAAATTTATCAAGACTTAATTGAAGGATCCAATCTTGGTGAATTCTCTTTCCCCAGTTTTGTACCCAATTGTCTCCGAAATCTGTTTTCAAAATTACTAGAAAACAATCACAAGAAAAGACTAAAACTTGATGAATTAAAATTATTCTTAAATATTAATAAATTACAAGAACAAGAACAAGAACAACAACAACAACGACAAGAACAAGAACAAGAACAAGATCTAAAACAAAACCAAAAACAACCAAAAAACGAAAGACTTGACTCCAAAACTTTAATTGAAATGAAAAAACTTGGTTTCGATCCAGAATTAATTAGTGAACAGATGTTAAATAACCAAAGAAACAAAATTACCGAGATTTATAAATTATTAGTAAAAAAACAAAAGGAAACCGGAAAGGATATTAATTCCCAAACCAATGTCAAAAAAACGGAAACAAAGACAAATGAATTCGGCAACCTTACTAACCAAAAAGAAAACGAAACATTCGGGGAAAAAGAAAAGCACAAATTAACCCAAAAAAATAAAATATGTAACCAAGGCTTGCAAATTAAAAATGATGGTCTTCTTATTAAACACCAAGAAACTGACAACAATAAAGACTTTCCAATTCCAAACAACAAAAATAATACTAATCATGAGAGCAAAACAACAAGCGAAAAATTGACAAGTCTGTGTGAAAACAATTTTAGTAACAAATCAATAAACACACAGCTGGATTTTAATGAATCTAAAACAATAACCCAAAGTAATAGCGGATCAAATTCAGATAACTCGATACTTAGTATATTGAAATTTCATTCACTGGGTGAAGAAAGCATCTCAAGTGATTGCATACAATTATTAAAAGATATCCAAAGAGAGAAAAAAAAGTATTCTAATTTGGAAAATGAATTTGATTTCGATATTGAAAAGAACGACGATATCTTTTTTGATTTTGGGAATGATTCCAAAGATTCTATTAATAACCACAAAGACAGCTCTGGGGGTGATATGCCAACAAACTCAAATAAAAAATTTTTATTAATAAATAATAACAATGCTAACAACCAATATCAAAAAGAAATGGAAAAAGAAAGAAAGAGAAAAAAGGAAAAATCGACAAATATTGACAACGAAATCAAAAATAAAAGCAAATGTATTGAAATCAAAACAGAGAAACTATTGCCTCGGGATAGGAAATCGAAATATAAAAAAAAAAAACACACAAAAAAAGTAGATTATGAAGAAGAAAAGAAAATAAAATTATTGAAAAAAATTTATCAACCTTATCTTAATAAAGTGATCAAAACAAATAATAATGAAGAAACGAGTTATAACCAATTTTCGCCCTTGCAATTATCTAGAATGCGAAGGAAATCCCAAGGCAAACCCAATTCAAGCCAAAATAATCATTTCAAATATAGCGATTTCATTAACAACAACAACAACATTAAAAACAACAACACAGACAAAAACAAAAACAAGAACACCAGCAAAGCATACAGCATAAACAAAAACACAAACAACTACACCATAAAAAGCAGGAATAAGTTAATGTTTAATAATAGCTCACATCAAATTAATTTCCAACAATCAACAAATAATATCGATTTTTTTGGAGATCATCAAAAGAATTCTTTTTTAACAATTGAAAAACGAAATAATCACCAACTCTATTCAAAGACAACAAACACTAACCACTTCCCCCTTTACCACTCAATGAACTACCAGCCTTTGTTCACTTATCAATACAATGAGAAACATAAAAAAAAATATTTGGGTGACCCAAATAACAACGAAGAGAATGAAATTATTAATATTGTGGAACTATTGAAATCAACAGTTTCTCGTCTGCCAAGAACAAAAATTATTCAAAATTACTGTAAAATATTTAATGATCTTGGCATCAAACAAAAAAAAATTGCAAAATACACTCTACGATGCCAAGCTAATTTTAAATCAGAAATTATCCACTTTGAACTACGTGTTTTAAAATCAAAAAATGAAAAGGGTGTAAACCAAATACATTTGAAAAGATTAAACTGTAACCTATGGAATTTTTATGCCTTTTGGAAATTTGTGAATAGTTATATAAATTTTAAATAATTTATTCTCATTATTATTTTTTTTTTATCATTTGTTTGTTTTATAATTCATTTTATTCAATATTTTTAATTTAACATTTTTTTTTTTTAATTTAATTTATTCTATATATAATTTATTTTTAATATAATTTATTTTTTTTTACATTTTTATTCATAATAATATTATTAATTAACTACCAACTATTTTTTTTTTTTTTTTTTTTTCTGAAATATAAAATCCATTTTTATGATTTTTAGAATTCCAATTTTTGAAAAGAATAATTTATCTTTTGTAATGATTAATAATAAACTCCAATTCAAAATTTTTAACATACCAAAATTCAATTTTAGGAAAAGAAAATGTTATTTAATCAATTATAGAAGAAATACCAAATTAGAACCTTTCACTAATTGACATTTGAACAATTGTTTATAAATTATAATACTCACGAAACAAAAAATAAATAATTATCAATACTAATAAATTTAAGAGTATGTTAAAAATTTTGGAGAGGGCACAACTAAAAACAAATTTGAAAATTTGTTTAAATTCAATTAGGAAAATTGATAGATCAAATGGTTAGATACTATCAACTAATTTTATTTGAGTTCTTCTATTTAACTAACAACTCAACTTTAACATAATCTCAATCATTGAAAAAATAATTGATTGGCTGTAACATGTTAGGTAATTCAAAAAATAAAATGAAAATGAAAACTAAAAGATGAAAAATGATTTCAAATTATGATGATATTATTTACAATTTGAATGCAATTGTATTATTGTGATTGTTTGTACCGTTTTAAGTGTGTGGATAATTTTGGATTTTAGTTTAGATTTTTGGGATTTTTTTGTTCAAGAAAGAGTAAAAATATGATTTTTTTTAAAAGTCCGATACACTTTAATTCTAAATATTTTTTTCCTTGGTTTTAATCCCAACCAGCTGATGAAACATATATATATATATATATATATATATATATATATCAGTAATAGAATAAGACAAAAACAATTATAATTCACAATTTTTTTTTCATGAATTAATTTTATGTCCTTAAAATATTTAACCAACAAGGTTAATGAATCACTGTTTTCTAAAAAAAAATGTAAAAAGAGCTAATTTTACTGATTACAAAAAAATAAATTTAGAATAAACATTACTGATAAAGAGAATTCTTTGATTGGTAATAATTTTGAAAGATATTTAATAATTAAAGGTAAAAAATCCAAAGAATTTAGTAAAATTTCAGATGTATTTTTTTAACAGTTACAAAATCATTTAAAGATATTTTACATTTAATAAATAACTTACAAATATTGAACCAATTATTCGGGGGTTTTAAATTATTATTTAAGATTTAATTTTTGTATATTATTTTAAATTCTGGAAAATATAAGATACGTGGATGACAATTTCGTTAGGTTTTCGAGAATTTAAAAGAAAATTTAAGAATAATTATAGATTCTACTAGATTATGTTAAATAGGAAAATATAGGCACTTTCAGACACTCTACGGCACTTAACGGACACTTTGGTTAGGGTTTCTTTAATTTGAAAGAATTGTGAAAATATTGTCTTTATTTTATTCATTTGAACCAGGGGAATATTTTCACAGAATATTTATCAAAATCTATTTTTTTTCAGCATTATATTTTTTTTTAGATCTGTACAGCGTTTTCAAAACTCTGAGTTATTATCGTTATAAAAAAAATATCCTTATCCGAATTAAACATAAATTCATTGTAATAAATTCAAAAAATTTAACCAAAAATAGACCCTTTTTTTAACCGATATAAATACATTTTAATATTCTTCAAATAAAAAATATAAACTTTATTAACATAGACCCACAATTAAAAAGAAATTCTAATATTAATTAGCGAAATATAATTATAAAAAAACAAAAAATAGATATTCCTGTATTTAATAATTAATATTTCGAACTCTCAAAAGTAATTATTTTTACACTTATTTTATTTTAATTATTCACTTACTAATTCACAACATAAAGAACTTAAAGATTTATTATTTCCATTTTCTTTATATGTAATCTATTTTTGTAATTAATATATGATCTACTAAGTGGTTAATAATAGGTAAAAAGAATTCCAAAATAAATTATTTATTTTTTTTTTAAATCAAATTTTGTAGAAACTAATCTATATTTTACCACAATTATAATAAAGTTATTATCTTATATATTATTTATTTTACTAATATAAAAGTTTAAAAAATAAGCTTTAATCTTAAATTTATTTTCAATATAAACCCAAAATAAAAAAATTAAAATCTGAAAATATATTTGTCCCTTAAACAATAATCACATTATTAAAGAAAAAATATGATTTTTTAATTTTATGTTTAATCATCTTTTTTTTAAAAATTTTGTTTTAATTTTCACAAATACGAAATTTTATCTCACATGTTCATACCAAACTAATCTTTTCTTTGATATTTTCTTTCCTTGAAAATAAACAATGATATTTGATTCAAATACATGTGAAATCAATTCTTGATTGATTATTTGAGTTCAACAAACCTCCAACTTTAATAAAAAAAAATTAAAAAAACATCTAATCATATCCTATTTCGAATAATAATAGAATATACTAATATTAAAAGAACATTAGATTTATTGTATTTTATATTTTTATCTAAAAAAATTCTATATTGTCCAAGATATAGTTACCATACTTCACTGGATTTTGTAAAGACGACATTTTGAATTTACTTTTTAGCTGCTATTTCAAGCCTAAATAAGTTTGATTCATTCCTTTTTTTTTGTTTGATCTTTTAAATTATTCCGATATCTTTAACTCAGAAAAAACAAACATTGTAACTTTTTTCTTTTTTTTCTTGTTTATTTTCAAAATATTTACTGGGTAAGGAATACATCAACAAAATAATTGACAATTATAAAAAAATATCCTTTTTTTAACTTAATTATTCAATTATTGGTTTTACTATGATAATTTCCATCTTGTTTAAAAATAAATTAAAAATGGGTATTTTAGCAACTTAAAAACAATTGCAATGATTATTATAAGCACTCGAACAAATCGTGATAATCGAAATATTTTTTTGTCTGTTATTATTTTAACAATGGAATATACTCCATTTCACTCAAAGGGACCCATTCAAAAATTAAAAATTGACTTTTTTTGAAGAATAAACAAATCGAAAACTGTTTAGAAATAAGAGAAATAATTTAACTTCGATTTAAAGCCAATAATGAAAAATGAAATACCTGAAAAAACCATAAATTTCATGAAAAAAAAGTTAAAAATAACTTTGGGGCACCTTTCAAGTATTCTACTACATTTATCAATTTATTTGGATATTTCAAATTATTGACCTAAAAATTTTTTAATTGTAAATATATGAATTGTAAAAGAAAATACAAATTCTAACTTTTCTGTAAGTCAATTTAGAGTTTTTAACATTTTTTTTAATTTCAAATTTAATTTTTGCAAAAAAAAATAAAAAAGAAAAGCAAAAATCTAAAAACAAAAAAAAAATATTCCAAAATGCGAAAATATGATCAGGTTTAAAAATTGAAACTTTTATTTTGAGAAGATTAATGGATTAAACTTATAGAATATTTTCTCTTTATTAAATATAATTGGGCCTTTTGACTGAAAAAGAGTGTATATAGTTTTTGATCAGTCTTTTTTTATTTCCAAAAACAAAAAAAAATGCCAATTTAAACTTTTTTCAAACAAAAAGGTACACACCTCATAGTATTAATAATATTGGATTTGATTATTAATGATATATTTATTTATTGGTGATTTTGATTTTAATTATTGGACCGGGCTCATTTTTTTGGAAATTATTTAATAAAACCACAATTTTTATCATATTTTAGATATTATTTTATTATCCCTAATTCTAAAAGAATTATAAAAATAAAAATACCAGGACTATCAGTTCTTCAAAATCTTAATTAAAGGAGTTTTATATAAAAAATAATTATTTCATATTTCTAAGAATAAAATTTCTTGGATATTTGTTGAGATTGGTGAATGGGATTATTTTTCAATAATAAGTCAATTTCCTCTCAGTCGAAATTATTTTGAGTATTTTATTTAAAAAAAAATTGATTTTTATATTTATTTGGTATTTTAAAAACTTTTTAAAAAATCAAAAGTAATTGTTGACATATAAAAAAATACAAAAGTAACAAAATTTTCAAAGAGAGACAATAAAAAGAATCTTCAAAACTCATACATTCAACAACAATTATAACAATAAACCTCTTTAAATATTGTTTTAGTATGGGAAAATTTCAAAGATAAGAGTAATTATTATTGAATGAAGAAATGGTAAAAATTTTAAAATGAGAGAATAACTTTGTTTGGCATTAAAAACAAGACACTACTTTAATGATCAATTCATTAAACATCAGAAATCCAACAAACATTCGTTCATTAATAAAAATAACAAAATATTTCAAAACAGAGGAAAATTGAATCCAAAATTTTAATGAGCACGATTTATTCATTTTTTCATTTTTTGTTCTTTTATTTATTGATATTGAAAAGTTGGAAAAAGGAAAAAAAAAAAAAACAAGATAAGAAGAAACTAATTTGGAAATAATCTACCGGGTAAAAATGGAAAACGTTTCAGTTTGATTTAGAATGAGCAAGATATAGGAATTAAGAAAGTCCATTATTGATTTGATGTCTGGAACAAAAAAAAAGAGAAAATATTGAAAAAAAAACAATTCCAACAAAATACCAGATGAATTATGAATTTATATTGAACATGTGACTTAAAAGAACAAAAGTTTGAATTGTAAAGAGTTATCAATAAAATTAAAAGAACTGTTTCAACAATTCACCTAGTTCAACAGTTTTTATTGATTTCCCCTCCCCCCCTACAATTTACAAAACGATATTTCTCATTTCAAATAAACAGGCACATCAATTTTTAATAATTTTAATTTTTATTTTTGTTTTGTTTTATATGAATTTTCAATATTCAGTCGAATCTTTCTTTATATTTTAAAAAGTTTCTTATATTTTAGAATGATACTACAATTAATTTGATTCAATTATGAATAATTCTTGTAATTTTCTCTGTCCTTTTATTTGAAAAAGAGTTTTTACTATTTTTACTCTTTTTTCTCTCTTGATTTTTTTTTCTTTTTTCTGGCTAATTTATTTTTCTATTCATTATAAATCAACCAATCTATATATTTATAGATAATTCTTTGTTCAAAAACAATTTTCAAACCAATAAGATTTTTTTTTTTTTCATTTACAAGTTATAAAATGTTTTAAAAAACTTGATATTATTTTCATGGTTCATATCTCAAAAACTTTAATTTTTAATCAATGAAAAATTCCTTCACTCGATTGCCACCTCACAATTTATGTAAACTTTGTAGTTTTTTTCTTTGAAGTGAAAATAGAAAATAAAAAACGCTTCTCTTTAGATAAAAAAAAAAAAAAAAAAATCAATTAGTAAATTTTTTTTTTAATTTGTTTTATAATGTTAAATTATTAATATATTTAAAGTAACTATAGATATCAATTTAAAGGATAAATATAGATACTAAAATGTAATTTTATTGTCCTTCCTCATAAGATGAATTATTAAAAAAAGAATTTTTCTTAATTAAAATATCCACATACCTTTATTTTTTATTTTTTAATTAATTATTTCAATTGTTAAAAATAATAATGGAATTAAAAACATTTTCTTATGAGTTAAAATGTTTTGAAAGTACGAAAAAAAAAAATTAAAAGGCAAAAATATTAATACAGAATATTAAAACAATTAAGTAATAGTTTAATGTTGTTTTTTTTAAAAAAAACTCAAAATAATCATCGCCATCATACTACTCTGAATGTGAATGTTAATGATAATGGTAATGATAATGGCAATGATAATAATACGAATAATAATGATAATAATACTAATAATGATGATATTAATAATAATAAATAACAATGACAATGACAATGATAATAATAATAATAATAATAATAATAATAATCATAATAATAATAATAATGATGATGATAATAACTGTTATGAACGTGTTTTTGAGTTGCTAAATCAAACAAATTTTAATTATGATCTTTTATTTTATCAAACTTTTGATTTATCAGGCATTTTTTGTATGATTTTAACTTTGCATTAATTTAGAAATTGTCAAAACCCTTTTTCAAAAAATATAAATATATGAAAATTTCTTAATGTTTGAAACACAATTATATTAAACATCATAGAAAAGTTTTATAATGGCCAAAAATTGAAAAACTCTTTTGAATTGAATAAACAAAAGAAATTGTTTTATTATATTTTTCAAAATTTTATCCTGCTACCAATCTTTTTTTCCGAAATTAAATGCATTTGTATTCAAAGATATTTCAATATATTTTTTTTTAAATTTTGTAATTTTGTTGAATACTTTTTGTAAATCAATTTTGATGTTGCTGTTTAATAAAAATCATTTTTTTGTAAAATTTGAATATTATCAAATTTTTTTTAATTATCATTATTTTGTTTTAGTTTTATATTGTTTGCATTTATTTTGGATTTTTGATCATGTTTGCTCCTTTTCCTCCTCCTCCTCCTCCTTTCCCTCCTTTCCCCCCTCCTCCTCTTCACCTCCCTCTCTTTCCTCTTCTTTCTCATCCTCCTCCTCTCTTCCCTGTGTCTCTTTTCTCCTGTCCTTCGTCTTTTCCCTGTTCCTTTATCCCTTTTCCTTTTCCGTGATCTTTTTCTTTTTCTCCTTTCGTCTCCTTCTCTTCCCCCCCTTTTCAATTTTCTCCCTTTTCTTTTTTCTTTTGATATTTTTTTTCTTTTCAATTTCTTTTTTTTAATTAAATATTTGATTGTGTTATTAATTATTCCCCTCCCTCCTTGATGAAAGCATCCATTAAAATCATTGTCCGAAAATTTATCTGAAGTCCGAGTAAAAACATTTTGCGAAACTGGAAAAAAATTCATTAAAACAAGAGGTACTTTATCCTTTGTCACTTTAATTATTGAAATTAAAAAGGATTTATCAGTCCATTGCACAATGGTTTTACCAATCTCATTAATTCCTTTTGTCCTATAACTTTTTTTCCCACCAATAAATGATCTTATTGAAGACAGTATTTTATGTTTTGGTAAAAGTCTTTTTCCAATTTTTGAAAGTTTAAAAGCACATTCTATTTTATCATCGTCATCGTCGTAATCATCATCATCTTTTTTGTCATCTTTTTGTTCTTGGTCGTAATTTTGTTCTTTTTTTATTTTAATATCATATTGGGAATGTTTATTATTATTATCAATATCATCATCACCATCATTGTATTCAGATTCAGATTCAGATTCGAAAGAATCTTCACCACTATCTTGGTAAATTCCACAAAGATCTTTTAATTCTTTGATTTTTGAAAATTTTCCACCAATTTGTCGTTTTCGGTCCTCAGTAGCAAAGAAACAGGTGGAAACTACACAAGGTATACCCTTTTCTAAACAATCATACAATAAATCACCAATTTTGTTTGCATCTTGATAATTGTTATTACAATAATGAAAAATTAAATCAAATTGAGAAAGTTGATTTATATTTGGTAAATAATTTTTAATATCAAATACCTTGACATAAATTTTCCCAGATTTGCCACAAATAGAACCTTTTACATCATTTACCCATCTAATATTTATATCATTAGTTAATAAAGCAACTTGATATTGTTTATCATGAATTTTTATTTGTAGTTGTTCTTTATATTCGTCCACATTTAAATGACTCATTTCAATTTTATTTTGGCTTTTATTTTCTTCTTCTAATTCTTTCGTTTTTTTTTCGTTTTCTATTTCTTTTTTTATTTCCTGATCAATTTCCTCTTTTATTTCCTTGCCTTGTTCTATTCCCATTTTCCGATCAGGTTCTATTTGTTTACCCCGTTCGTCGTCTTTTAAATCCCCAAAGTCCTTTTCAATTTCACTTTCATTGTCATCGTTGATGGCGATGTTTTCGTTGTTAGCGCTGTAGCTGTAGTCGTAGTCATCATCATCCTCGTCGTCCTCATCGTCTCCGTTACCGTCTGTATTTTCATATTGATACTTTGTTCTTTTTGACAATAAAGTGTTATTTCTTTTGGAATAATTAAAAAATATTAATCCATTATTTTTACTATCCTCATTATTTAAATAATTGATTATATTCATGTCTAATTTTTTTCCATTTAAATGATTATTATTTAAAACTTTTTTTCTAATAATTTCCTTTCCAATCAAATTTGATCGAATGACTTCAATTAATTCATCAGAACTTAACGTTTCTAATTTAACAGCATTTAATAAATTATTTAGTGATTTTCGGATGTTTATTGGGCTGATAGTTAAGCCATTTGTAACACACAAATATTTCCCTCTTTCGGAGAGCCTCCGAAATAATTCAATTCCATTGATCCTTAATCTAGATAATGCTAAAATCTTATAAATAGTTTCATTACAAAGTTCATTAAGGCACCCCATAATCTGGAATAATTCTTCAGACCTCGTTTCAATGAAAGAAGTCAGCGCAGGAATTAAAAAAAATAGGTTGTGTTTGATGGCCTTCTCAAGATCTTTGAAAATTGTGGAAAGTGTCAATGTGGATAATAAAAATGTTACACACGTTTGCTTTAATTCGGGAACTTGAAACCTTAACGAACAAACCAATACAGACCAAACGTCTTTTTTTGTTAAAATCACTTTCTTTGTATAAAAAAAATCTAAAAATAATTTGAATGCTTTTTCAGCAATGTCAGGAATTATTATTTTCAACATTTCTTGAGCCAGTTTCTTGGCGTTTTCTTTTTCAGTGATTTTTTCTTTTTCTTTTTCTTTTTCTTTTTTTTTGTTGGTTTCTGTTTTTTCTTTTTCTTTTCTTTTTTCTTTTTCCTTTTCTGCTTTACCTTGTGTTTTTTCATTTTCTTGATTGAATTTTACTTTGTTTTTTTCAACCTTTTCTAGTGGTTTGCTTGAAACTCCAATTGGTTGATCAAAACTGTGGTTTGACTTTTCTTTGCTGTGTTTTCTTTGCATTTCATTTTCATTTTCATTTTCTTTTTCTTTTTCTCCTTTTTGTTCAATTTTTATTCCATTTTCCTTATTCTTCTTAAAATCAATTTTTTTTTCTTTTTCAATTCGAATTGGATTCGTTGTTGATCTTTTCAGATTGTTGATCTTCTGGCTTTCTTTTTGTTTGTTCAATTTTAAGCAAACTTCTTTGTTATTTTGGATTTTAAGATTACTGTTAATCCCATAAAATAATCTTAAAAAAAATTGGGAGTTTAATGACAAGAGAATCTGGTGTCCATACATATGACATTTTGTAGGCCCAATAACAAAATTTACATCAGCTATTTCAGGACTATTGATTAATTTTCTAATGTCCTCTGAAATTGGGTTGGTTTCCATATCAAACATTGTAAAGAAAAAGCTGTTGTCTTAATTCAATCAAACTTTAAAAAAACAGCTATTTTACTAAAGGCCCAAATGAAAAAAAATGAAGCTTACTTTTAATTGCAAAATAAATAGATCAAAATTTACATTCAGCTTTGTACAAAAACCACTTTAAAAGAAAGATTAAAAGTTTTCATTTCTAAAAAGAGAGTTAATAGTCTAAATTTTTTTACCGTTTTTAAAATTGAAATTTTACATGATTATGACCAGCTTTTTTTGAAAAGCTAAATCATAATTTTGTTCTTTATTTGTATTGTAACAAATAATAATAATAAGTTCATCACAAAAAATCTCATTGCTTTTATAAAATTCAAGTCTTTGAAAACTTTCAAACACTTGACGAACAATTTAAAAAGTGAAAAACACTTTCTGACATTTTAAAAGGTAAAAAGTGTTCCAAAAGTCAGGAGATTTTTTATTTGTTGATTTGTTTTATAAAATAACAATACAATTTTACAATTTTACACACCTTATTAAAAGTACTATACTAAAATGTTTTAAAATAATATTTAAGGTTTGCGTTCCCTGAAGAATTCAGAAAGATATTCTAGTCTTATTTGTGTCGCCCGTTTTATATTGGTTCTTATCTGATCGAACTTCGACTTTTTATTTATTTAAATAGAATTTTAATATTTTTTAAAAAATGACAATTTATTTTTATTTCTGAAATAAAAATTGAAGAGTTTAAAACGAATCGAAATGTAGTTATTTCAAGAAAAAATTGTATTTTTTTAATTGAGATCAAAATTTTTAATTAGGTTTGTTTTTATTTGGAACTTTTAAAAAATTAATTTTTTTTTATATTTGAGGTATTTAACAAAATGAAATAAATATTTTAATTGAAAACGCATAAAACACATTTTTTTATAAAATACCTTTGGTTCTTTTATTCTTACACTTGAACACTTGAATTTCGGAAAAAAAAAAATTGAAAATCATCAAAATACGAAAATTGCCAAAAAAATAAAATTGTTTTTTTTTGATAAAAATAATTTTTTGACTTCTTTTTTTTATTATATATGAAAATAAAACCCAGTCAAATATGACGATTTTACAAAAACAGACCATTCTAAATTTACGTTTGAATATTAATAATCAATGTATTTTTTAGATGGGATATCACTTACAGAGTATAATAACAAAAAAGAAAAAAGAAGAATTTTCGTTATTAATAATTATAATTAAAAAAATAATATGTAAACAAGTGTTGAGATGTATGTAAACTCCAATCCAAAATTTTAAACATACCAAAATTCAATTTTTGAAAAAAAAATCCTATTAAATCAATTCTTGAAGAAATACCAAAATAAAAATCATTCACTAATTGAAATATTAACAATTTTTTTTAAATAATACAATACTCACAAAAGAAAAAAAAAATAATTATTAATACTCATAAATTATCAAGAAAAATGTTAAAAAATTTGGAGATGTGCTCAACATAAAAATACATTAGAAAATTTGTTTAAATTGTCACCAACAATTATTGTACAATCAAATGATTAGCTAAAATCAACCAATAATTCTAATTTGATTCTTATATTTAACTAAACTCAACTTGTACCTTCTATCAATCATTACAAAAAAAAAAAAAAGTTCCGGATCAAACGAAACAGATTCTGTAACGATAAAAAAGAAATAAAAACCAAAAAAGAGAAAAGAGAAAAAATGATTTACAAATAGTTTTGAAAATTAAAATTATTTCCAAATTGAATGTAAATTATATTATTGTTATTGTATAAGCATATTTATCTGTGTTTAAAATTTTGTAATTTGGTTGAAAACAAATTAATTGATAGATGCAAATTGTTTTGTGCCACTTTGACTTAGACAAAGTTTAATTGACTAAATAAGTAGATTTAATTTTTTTTTTTTAATACTCTGCTTAATTCCCAATCGTATTTTATCAGTTTCTAATATTAAAACAAATTAAAAAAAGAAAAAAATCCATCCATCCTATCCAATTTGGTGTTTGAAAAGTACTATCCAAATAATAAAATAATGATAGAATTAGATTTTTATTTGTTTTTATTGCAGATCAAAAAAATTTGTAATTTTATTATAATGATCCGTTCAATACATTTTGTTCTTTGGGAAAAAACAAACATTGGTTTTCTTTATCAAATAAAAAAAAAATAAAGAAAAAATTAATGATAAAAACAATTTGGAGGGAAATTATAGTTGATGATTTTTTTTTACATTTAAAGTAACATAACAAATCTAAAATTTTTTAGTCATTAAACATTAAAGGTGATTTGAAATATAAAAGATATTAATCCAATTATTAATAATAATAATAAATTCAATTATAAATAGCTTTTAGTAGGCTGGTAAGTCTGTGTATCTTCCTTTGATCTTGATATTCTGGGGCCACTTACGCCAACAATATAATTACTGCCGTCACTGGGATTTAATCGTTGCATTGCAATCATACACATGTCGATAATGTTTCCAAAAATGAAAAAGCCACCTGTAAATAACTTTATAAGACCTAAAGTTGGGTATCCTAAATAAAAACGGTCTGCGCCAAAAACACCAAGAATTGCAGACAATAAAAGTGCTGTTGAAAATTTTTTTCCATTTCTTTTAAGGTAAATTAATTTAATAAAAAACAAAATAGAAATTAATTATCAAAAGAAGTGCTTTGAAGAGAGAATTTATAATTGGCATGTTGCTAGATGTTAATTGAAAAAAAAAATTGATTTTATGACAAAATTGCAATAAAAAAGAAAAAAAATTAATGTGAGTCAATTTTTGTTTTTAATTGATATAACAAAAATCTCACATTTTTATATTTATTTTTTTTTTATTGTTTAAGGGGGGGGGGGTAGTTCCTCTTATTTGCCCTAATTCCTAAATTGTTATTTAGAAATTGTTTTAAAGATTTCCATATACTTTTATTTTCCACTAGGGCTAATAAAGTTATGGAGTCTTTTCTGTTAATAATATTAAAAATATTATTGTTTTTTAATATATGAGATATATTGATTTTTTTTAATTCAGATATCCAGATTTTTTCGATTATTTTCATAGGCAGGTCAGTTAAATATACATAATTTTGGTTTAAATCGATCAAAATAAAATATTATGTTAAAATCTATTTCAACTTTTAAATACAGCTATTTTAAAAAAGTTGGGACTTTTTGACACTTTTTTAGAGTTTTTTATTTTAAAAAAGCGAGTACTTTTTTTTAGAATTAAAAGCTTTCTAAAAAAATACAATTAATAATAATAATCTCAAAAAATTCTTTTCTTCGAACTCCAACCTCTGTGATATCTTGTCTTCAAGGGTTTATTTATTTCTTTTTATTAAAATAGAAAAGTCAGAAAAATTAGTTTTTATGAAAAACTTTCATCACTTTTATGAAACTTTATTTTTTTTTTTTGAAAAGTTTTAATTTTATCAATATATAAAAAAAATACTCAATTTTATAAAATTGTTGTAAAATTAAATACATTTGTTGGACTTTTTAGCGCACAATAAAAGATCACATAAGTAACCAAAAAAAAAAAATTGCAAAAATTAACAAAAAAAAACAATAACACACGAAAAAACGATTGGTCATAATAACACATAATCTTTTTTTTTTTTTTTTTCAACCCAAACAATAATCTAAAAAAAAAAATTATGTAACCTTAACTCCAAGTTTTGTGAATCACCTGAAATAATAAATTGTATATATATATATATATATATATATATATATTCATTTGTTTTCAAGAACAAATAACCAATTAAATATATTAATAATTAGCTTTAAAGTATTCTAAACATATAAAAACCTGATATTTCAAAAATTCAAAAAATTAAAACCAAAAACCAAAAAAAGGTGAGTCATAATTGTTGAAAAGAGCATTACGAATTTTTTATTACTGAAATTTCACTGAAAAAAGATGACAAGAAGATTTTTTTACTAATCAATTAAATTCATTTTAAAAGGCACTACATTTTCTCAATTTTCTTAATGTTTAGTTGTTCATTTTCGAAGATCTTTTTTTTTGTTCGATGATCTTTTGTTAAAAAAAAAAATTATCAAAAAAAAAACGAAAATTTTGGAAAGAAAAAATAAAATAAAAAGAAAAAAAGTAAAACAAAAAAAAAGAAAAAAAGTGGAAAAAGATAGAAAAACAAAAATTTGAAAAAGAAAAACAAAAATTTAAAAAAGGAAAAAAAAAATTTGCAAAATTAGAAGAAATGATTCTGATCTAAAAATTGAAAAATTTATTTTGATAAGAATATGGGAGAAGAGCAACAAAAAAAGTTCCAATAGGATTATAATGGAAGTCAACATTTTTGAAAAATAGTTTAGATTTGGGGGTTGTGTATTAAAAAAAAAAAATGATATGCCTGATAAATCAAGAAATGTTCCTTTAAAAAAAAAATTTGTTTGTGTCTTATAAAAAAAAATTTTTTTTTGTACCTTATTTGTTTGATTAGAGTGTGTGTTAAAAAGTCTTATGACTGTAGTTTTAATATAATATATTTCATTTTTTTGTTGTATTTGAGAGCTTTGTTATTTTCCCGAGTCTTTAAATATGTTACATTTTATAAAATAGTATTAAATATCTTTACCATTCCGGAAAAAAATTGTCAAATCAGTTTTAATTGTAAAATTTTCGTAAATGTTCTCAGTATCAAATATTTTATCAATGTCTTTTTTTATTTCAATTTTGAAAACAAAAACCAAATCCAGAAATTAGTTTGATTATTAGAATCAAAATAGAATTGAAAAACATTATATTAAGCCAATTTTACCAAAATATTAAGAATTTTCAATTTTCTAAATTTGAGTTTTAATTGTAAACATTAGTAAAAGTGATTTTTTGGATTTTTTAATGATATGCTTTTTTCCTATTATTGTGGAATTGGCTTTAAGATTTTAAAAATAGTTATCAATCCAGTTTGAGTAATTTCAGTTTCTGGTACCTTTCTTGATTGATGAACAATATGTAAAAAAATAATTGAAAAATTTTCCTTTTCACTATCGTTTTATAATTAAAATTGATTTGGCAATTTTTTTTTACATTTGACAATTCTTTTCCAGAATGGTTATTCCAGTATAGTTAAATCTTTGAAATACATTTTGAAAAGAAAAACACTTAAATATTATTTTAAACCCTGACTCTGAAATATTTTCAATCTTTGAAAATTAAGAAACAAAAATATGGTTTTAGTTGTCGTCAATGAAGATTTTTATAATTTTTCTGCTCGTTGTGATTTAACAAAATTTTTGACAATCGAATTAAAAATAAAAATATTTCATTTCTTAATTGGAAAAAGGAAGCAAGAAAGAATAAGTATCGAATTTCAAATCTCAAAAAAAAACACTTTGTCTTTTTACAGCCTGTTTTTTTTTCTTTATCAGTTTATAGAAAAAATGAACTAGAAAATTAAAGTGGTTGATTCTTTTTAAAGCCGTTTTCGAAAAGTGAAAAATCAAAGTTTTAAAAGGATCCATCCAAACTGATAAAAAGGTGCAACCAACACTTTATAAAACTTATAGTAATCCCTTTTTTCAAGCATTTGTGTATCGAGTAATCCTATTAATTTTCACGAAACATTTCTTGAAATTACAAAATGTTTGTTCAAATAAAAACAAAAAGACACTACGGTGTTTGTATAGGTGCACATTTCATGGTAAATATAAAAACGATCTCGGAGAAATTTTCTTTTTTTTTTATTTTCTTTTTATATTTATTCGATTTTCTTGTGTTTATTTTGGAAACTATTTTTTTTAATTCTCAGGATCGACAATTTTTCCTTTGGTATTCAGTGATCGATTTTAAACAAATGAAATCTTTTCTTTTTTTTTTTTATTTTTTGTTTGTTGACTTTTGGTTAAAAAGAGTTTTATTTTTTTTAATTATCAAGAAATACAATTTTTCCTTCGGTGCTAAGTGGTTGATTTTTAAACAAACAAAAGTTTTTTTTCTTTTTTGTTTGTTGGTTTCTTGTTTGAAATAATAAGATCAAAAAGAGCTTTGGAGAAAATTTACGTATATCTGCACTCGATCGACTTTTGAAATGTTGTTTCACCGTCGCAATTTACACCATCCTCAACATTGCATGTGATGCTTAATTCCCCATCTTCTGGACATTTCTCGTATTCGCCAGTTTCGGAATCGATTGATGGCTCATCACAAGTATATTTTGAAGAGGGTAAGTCTGAGCAGTCCAAAGAATATGCAAAAGGGGTGATAAATAAGCAAAGTATGAGGAGAAGCGAAAAGCTAATTGCACAATACATTTTGAAAAGTTAAAATTCTGAAAAAATGAGTTTATGTTGAAAATTCATACTTCAAAAAACTCCTTGATGGGTAAAGATTATTAATTTCTTAAAAACTTTTCCCCTTTAAAGTGTTGTGAAGTTCTTGAAAGATTTGAAAATTGTCTTCAAGTGTTTAAAAGTTTAACCCAAACAAGGCAAAGCTTTGAAAAAGTTTTGTGATTTTTTGTTGTCTAAATATTTGTCTGTATGGCCGAAAGCATATGTTTGTAATTAATTCCATGATTTTTAATATATACTTGTTTCAATACAGTACCTAAATACCACTCAATACTAAATTATTTTCAAATCAATTTTTTTGTGGATCTCCTTATTGCGATGGAAAATTTTCATTTTATGGGTTGAATTAGTTTTGAGTTTTAACTAAGTTTGCAAATTTTTTCTGTATATCGTTTTGTAAAAAAAAAAATCTGACAAGAAAAGAATCTAGGGCACAATTTTTAATTGTTAATATATTCTGAAAAGTATTGTGTTAAATTGCTGAATAATTAAGATTCAAATCCTTTTTATAACTATACAAATTTTTTATGAACTTAGTTATAAACCTACCCAAATTTCATTAAAGTGGGGTGTCTATAGAATACTTTGGTAATTGTTTGATAGCATATTTAGATCAAATTTTTTTTAAAAAGAATAGAGTTGTATTGAAGTACCTTTGAGTTTGGAAAATGATAATTTCTTTTCTTGTTTTTTGATTGATTGGATGTTGTTTGGAACAAGTAAGATTTAATTGGTCGTCATTCTACCAGGTGTATAGTTATAATTTTAAAAGTTTGATTCTTATATAAAAGAAATTAATAAACAATTTAAAAACAATTTTCCGAATAATAACAATTAAAAAACTTGTTCAGTGATTTTTTTCGTATCAGGTTTTTTTTTAAATAAAATATTTAAGTTTTTTGATAACATATTAATAATTTTTGTTAAATCTTAGTCTAAATGGTCATTTCCTTGATAATATTAGGGGTTTAAAACCCATAGATGATCAAATTAACTTTGGAAATGTTCCAATTTATGCTTCAGATCTATCGATATTCCCGAAAATATTCCAAAATCAAAAATACTCTAAATTTTTTTTAACACTTAAAAACACTTTTTGAACAACTGTTAAGATATTCTAGTGTCAATACGCTTTGTTTAATTGAAAAATTGGAATTTATTGTCAAATATTTTTTTTTATTTTAAAACATCAAAATTCAAAAAAAAATTTATTTTGAAGAAGAATGTCAAACCATTTTGTGTGAAAGGAATTGGTATCTTAGATTTCTACAATATTTATGGGCATTGTTAACTTGTATGACCAAAAGGGAGTAAATATTTTTCCAAACATTATTTCTAATAATATATCAGTACTCATAATTTTGTAATCTTTGTGAAATCCAAAAATCACCAGTTGTATCTAATCGTTTGTATAAGTACCATTCACCACATAAGGTTACCCGAGCCAAACTTTATTTAATCCCTATTCCAGAAGATAAATGGTTTTAATATAACCCAACACAGCCCACCAAGTCTACCAAGTCCAGAAATAACTCAAAAATGTACATAAACCTATCCAAACAAGTTCTAACATTTCTAAATATAGCCAAAAAAAAAAAAAAAAACTATCGAGAGGGCATAAGTGAGAAAATTCAAATAAAAAACATTTTATCTTGAGGTGAATTTCTATTTTCACCATAACCATTTATCTTTGAACACTACGGTTTCTTAAAAGTTCTTCAAAAAGTTTGTTTTAGGTGGTTGAAAATTTTTCACATATTTTTGATTTTAGTAGATTTTAGTGATTATTTCACAAGCCCTTTTGTTATCATTTTTTTTTTTTTTCGATAAATTGAATAACTTTTTTATCAAATATTTTGTTACACTATATACCAGAAATTCCCTGAAAATTAAAGGAGAAAAAGTAGTTTGATTGGAAATCAAAATGATATTTGACAGTCTGTTAAAGAGATATTTTTGTTAAATTTATATTTAATTATTAAAATAAACTATAATGCAAAAAATATAGCTCATTTGAAATAATAATTTGAAATAATAATTTGAAATAATAATAATAATCTTTAGTAGTCAATAACTTCTGTATATTAACTAAAATTAATATTTTACTTTCTAAAATTTCAATAACCTTAACTTTCAGATATTTTAAAAATTATAAACAAAACCTTATGGTTTCCAATCCCTGAAATTTGAAAAAAGATTATCTTGGGTCGTTTGTTACCACTTGTTAATTTGGTTCTTAGCTGATCGATCTTGTACTAGGTATGGATTGTAATAGTGCTTCAAAATGGCAATTTTTGACAATTTATTTTTTTTATTTTAGAAATCCGAATTGAAGAGTGTAAGATTAATTAGCTGGAACTTAAGTTATAAAAAAATGTGGTTTGTAGGTTGTGGATTGAAATTTTTAATAAAATTTGGTTTTATTTAGAGCTTTTAAAAAAATTGTTTTTTCGTTAGTTAATTGACAAAAAAGTAAATCAAGATTCTCTTCTACAACCCAAAATTCAAAAGTTATTCTTGAACACCAATCAATCTATTAATCTTACACTCTTCAATTCGGATTTCGAAAATAAAAAAAATAAATTGTCAAAAAATTACCATTTTGAACCACTATTAAAATCCATACAAAGTACAAGATCGATCAGCAAAGAACCAAATTAACAAGTGGTAACAAACGACACAAGATAATCTTTTTTCAAATTTCAGGGATTGGAAACCTTAATTGGGTTAAATATCTGTTTGGAATAAGCATTTTGTTTTTTTTTTTATTAAATTTTTATGAAAATCTGTTAATACGAAGATTTTTACCGGTTCTTTATAGTTTTTCTCCAAAATTATCTATTTTAATTTTCATAAAGTTAATTTGTATTTTAAAATATCTTTTTTTTAACTTTCATTCTAAACAAAAAAAGAAATAAAAAGCAAATAAAATATAAACAACAAGTTGATTAATTCATGAAAAGAAAAAAAAAGTAAGAATAATAAAAGTTGGAGGAAATTAGACAAAATATTTTTCTCTTAAAATTGGAAATTTTAATCACAGATTCTGGAATTTTTATATGTAATCGATAATCTTTCAATATGGGTTTTTGCTCAACCTGTGAATTATGGGAACAGGCCGTCGAGTGCCGTCGAGTACATAAAGTTTATTAATAACTATTAAAAAAAATAAATTATTACAGAAATATGTGTATTATTCAAGACAAAAGTAAAAATAACTAATTTCTAAAATATTTTTATTCAAAAAATCAAAGTTGTAATTCAAAATATATTATTAATTTATTTTTTTTTTTTTTTTTTTTTTTTGAATGGAAAATGTATAGTATGATGTATTCCATTTATAGACCTTATCAGTCTTTAGAAATCAGAAAATTCTTCTAATTTCTACAATAAAAATAAAAATAATTAAAAAAAAATACTTTTTTTTTTTTCATATTTTTTAAACAGAGAAATGAATGGGTGCTAATTCAAATTGGAATTTAAATGTTTGACTCAATTTCTGTTTTTAAATCTTCAATTTTTTGGTTAAGAGGGGAGCCTTCTTGCTTTACGATAACACAGGCAATAATTGGTCTGGAAATTTTGCAGGACTCACCCAAAATTTTTGATGAAGGAATGAAAACATAAGGTACGTTTTTGTCTTCACAAATAATTGGGAAATGTAAAACGATCTCGAGTGGATCAGCATCTGCAGTGATAATAACTAATTCGGCTTTTCCTCTATTGACAAATTTGGTTGCTTCGTTTGCACCTTAAGGTTTGGATAAAAGGTAGGTTAGGATAAATAATAATAAAATAAAAAAAAAAAAAAAAAATAGATTGGAATTAAAACAATTAAAAATAAATAAAAGACTTCACAAGATAATTGGTTTTGTAATTTACCAAGTGAAAATTAAAAAAAAACTAAAAAAATAAAGTAAATGTATACCTTTTCGAAGTTGCTTATATTCGACGGCTTCTTTACAGAGATCAAGTATTTTGATTAAAAGTTGTTTTTCAGCAAATGGCATGATTCTCTTATCTCTCTTGTTTTTTTTATCTTTTTTCTTTTTCTTTTCTTTTTTGTCTTTTTTCTTTTTCTTTTTCTTGTCCTTCTTCTTTTCCTTTTTTTCTTCTTCTTCCTTTTCGATTTTTTCTTCTTCCATTTTTTCTTTCTTTGGTGTTTTTTTGGATTTCTTTTTTTTATCTTTTTTTTTTTTTTTTTTTGTCTTTTTTCTTTTTCTTTGGTGTTTTTTTTTTTACTTCTTCTTCCTCTTCTTGTATTTTTTCTTCTTCCATTTTTTCTTTCTTTGGTGTTTTTTTGGATTTCTTTTTTTTATCTTTTTTCGATTTTTTCTTTTTCTTTTTTTTTTTTTTTGATGATTTTGGTGTTGAAGGTTTACTTTTAATTTTTTCTTTTTTCTCTTCTTCCATTTGGACTTTCTTTAATTCTTCTTGTTTCTTTTTTTCTTTCTTGTCTTTTTTTTTAGATTTCTTTTTTTTGTCTTTTTTGTTTTTTTTAATTTTTTTTGTTTCACTCATTAAAGGTTACGTAATTTTTAAATAAAGTTGAAAAAATGTTTATTGAGATTCTCTTTTTTGTCAAACTTGTTTATCTAATTGTGATAAAATCAAAGAAAATGAAATCGGGACATCAAATATTGCATTATTAATTTTATTTTGTGGATTAATTCGTAATACTAATTTAAAAAAGTCAAAACATTTTGCTTTTGGTTTTTTGAAAATTTAAGCAGTTTTTAAATATTTGGTAATGACTGTTTCAGTTTTATTAAGATTTAATTCTCAGTGGCTTTTTTAAATCTGTGAAATTAGTAATTGATTGGACAATCTATTATCAATATTTGAAAAAAAGGTTTTTTGATTTGTTATTTACAGACAATTTTTACAAGTTATATTTTGTTAAAAAGAGAAAGGTGTAGAGTAAAATAGAAAAGAAACTGATTATAGGATTGATCGAAGTGACTAATTTTGATCACTCCACATCTCGATAGAACAATTTTATAATTCCATTCTAGCTGAAAAAAAGGGACGAGTGCTAAATTTGATTTTGTTATTATTGAAAGTAAATCAGACTAGAGGTGTTCTGGATCAAATTGGTTTAAAAAAAATATGGAAAATATTATTGAATAAGAAATTAATTCAATATTTCAGAATAACAACAATTAAAAATTTTTCTTAATGTAAAGTTGTTTTATTTTTACTTGTGCCAAAACTAAAAATAGAAACCCGAAATAAAGGTATTCCTGGACATCCAAATAATTATTGAATTTCAAGAATAAACTCAATAATTAATACGACAAATACTCAAAGTGTGAATATTTTTGTTTCCTTTTTTCAAAACCTAATTGTAACTGCAATATATTTCCAAAATTAATCAAATAATTGGTAAAAAGAATATCTTGGTTAAGGACTAAGTTCCCACACTTGGAAATTTAGAGTAATTTGTGTTATTTAACTTTGACTTCTCAAAAAGTATTTTCATTCTGAAGAAATTGTACAAAAAAAAAACCATTTTCTATCATCTTTAACATTTCGTCAAAGACTTTTTTTCACTCTTTTTTGATGAAAAGAAAATTAATAATAACAAAAAAATAAATGCCAAAAATGAGCTTTTGGGGATTTTCTAATGCAAGCCCATAATTTAAGAGTATTTCAAACTTGTAAAACAGAACTACAAATATTTAGAAAATCTTAGGAAATTGATGTGAATTACCTGTGTTTAAACGGTTTAAATGTTTTTAGAAGAAAAAAAATTATTTTGGACAATTTCAAACTATAAATCTTTTATTCTCATTTTTGTAGATTTTGTTTTATTTTTTTGATAAAATTTAATACATCATTCATTTGAAAAAAATTATTTTTATTCCAAGATCTATAGTCACTTGGTACAAAAGTGCTATTCCAATAATATTGGAACAGTGGATGAATTTATTGAAATAATTATTTTTATTCATATTAGGTTTTTAATTTGAATCTTCAATTGGAAATCAAAATGAACATACTTGATTGTCAAAATGATTGGCATAAGGATTAGAGTTTTTCAATTTTTAAGAAAATCTTATGGCTTATTAGTTTTATTTCATAATGACGTCAACTTTTTGATGATAATTTAATTTTCTACTTTTTTTTTATTTTTGTTCATAAAAGGTCAATTCTAATGAATAATTGATATTTAAAAATCATGTTGGCAGCTTTTGAAATCAAAAAAGTTTAGAAATATTTTATTATATAATTTATTTGATTAAAAATTCATTTTAATTTTTTTAAAGAAAAAATATTAAATGAAAACAATTACTAAAATAAAAATTGTAAATGAGAAAAATACCATTACATAATAAAAAAATTCAAGCAGAATTATTGGCAAATATCTAGAAACAAACAAAAGTTTTACCAACTATTTTAAAATATTTTTTTTATAAAATTGTTTCTAATTTGTTAAAGTTTATTTTCAAAGATAAGTAATTAAATATAAACATAAATATAAAATATTTTGAGAAAGTATCCAAATAACTGATCTTTATAAAAAGAATCTTTCAAATTCTAATTTTTTAATAATAATAATAGTCTCAAAACAAAATATTATTATTTTTTCAAAATTATTTTTACTCAAAAATATATGAATGTAATAACATATTTATTTAAAAAGCTAATGAAAAATTATAATCCTCTCTTTTTATCTATCACTACTTATTTTTTTTTATTTTCTTTAGCAAAAATTGTGATTTTTTGAAAAAATGAATGAAAATTAAAACTAAATTGATGAAAAATGTAGAAAAGATCAAAATAAACATCAAATCACCTTTCATTAGAATTTTCATTATATTATAAATTAAGATGTGATTAATCAAAATAAATAAACAATGATAGAATCTAAATTAAATATCAAATCATAAAAAATAATAATAATAAGAACCCAAAAAATATTAAAATTGTTAATAATTAATTTTATTAAATAAAGAATCACTGTATTGTTTGAATATATATATATATATATATATATATATATATATATATATATGAAATTGTTTTAATATTATACCATATTTTGTGTTTTCACTAGTATTTAGTATATTATTGAATATATCCACTAGATGGTTATCCAAATAAAATATATTCTATATATAAATATACTATAAAGTGGATTAAAATCCTCCTTGATCACCAAATATTTTTTCAATTTCTTCATTATAAGGGTTTTCAGGTGGAAGAAAACCAGGGTATTCATTGTTTAAATTTTCCCAGAGGTATTTTGCAAGATAGTATTGACCCGTTTGCTATAATTATAAAAGAATTATTTAAAGTAGTAATGTAATATTTATATTAAAAATTTTTTATTAGTGAATATTATAAAATAAAATTATTAAAAATATTGAACATAAAAAAACAAAAATATTTTCAAAAAAGAGATTCGTACTGAAGGGTGAAAGCCATCTACTGCTTCAAGTGCTTGTGCAAAATCCCAACCATTTTTCGTAAATACCTCTCTCATTTGTATAAGAGGAAATGGAAGATATGCGATTTCGTAGTTTGTTGGTTTATAATCTTTCATTATTTCAATATAGACATCATTCAATATTTGTGCGTGTTTGTCGGCTGCATTTCTATTTGTATTGTTTGTTGTCAGCCATATATCACAAGGTGATGCGCCAACACAGATTAGGTATTCATAAAGCTGAGCATATGTAATACCATGACCAATTGGATGGATATGATCATGAAGTGTATCATATAAGATAGATCCCATAACAAAACCAACAGTGAGCACCTTTGAACCTGGTGCTAGTGTATCGTCTAATTGATCTAAAAATGCAATAACATTTTTTCTGAAATCTTCTGGTGTGATAAAATCATCAACATTTTTAGCAGCACAAATATCATTTCCAACGATTTCTAATAAGGTTAATGTTGGATATGCCTGTTTTTGTTCGCCTTTATTCACGGTTGTTTCAAGTAACTTATAAATGTGTTTGGACTCCATCCCATTGACAGCCAAATTTTGATAATTTCGATGATTACATCGATTTCTTTTCCACATTTCAAGATATAATGAATTCACTGGACCTATATTGGATTTGGAAATATAAACAAAAATTTAATAATTAATAAGAAAAAATATATAAAGTTAGACAAATTTTAATATTGTAAGATTGTGATGAGAGCTTAAAGTGGAAATTTTTTCTTTCGAAAATTTAAACAAATAGCTAACTTTTTCCCAATATTTAGATATAGTGATTAAAAAAAAAATTATTTTTGTTTGTTTTGCCAAAAATATAATTAAGTCCTTTTTTAAACAATAAAATAGAGTATGGTTACCCCACAATCGTTATTAAGAATAGTTCTTTCAAATAAAAAAGATAAAATAAATAATATGTGAGATTACAATATTATTGGAATAGTGTTTATTTTGATAATTAATAGATTTTTTTTTTATTTTATTTTATTTTTTATTCAAAAGAAATGAAAATTGTTTTTTATTCATTTGTAACTTTTAAAATTATAACCCACCCACTTAATAGAATGATTATTAATGGAATCTTACTTGTTCCAAACAGCATTCAACTAATCAACAAAAAATAATAAAAATTATCATTTTCCAAATTCAAAGAAACCTCAATACAAATCTATTTTTTTTTTCAAAAGAAGTTGATCTAAATATGCTATCAAACAATTACTTGAGTATTCTATAGAAACCTTGCTTTAATGAACTTTAGCTGGGTTTATTACTAGGTTCATAAAAAAATTGGTTATTTATAAAAAGGCATTTGATTGGAAATATTTGCAATTTACATAAAAATTTTTCTAATATTTACAATATAAAAATCCCGTCAGGGATTTTTTTCACTACAATTAACTATTTTTTTTTTTATTATTGTTTTAATTTAAAAATACTAGTATTATACTTATACGAGAACTTTATAAAATAATCTATTGTTTTTTTTCTCCAAAGTAAATAACAAATATTAAGGTTGATTTTCCAATTTGTATGTAACAGTGGCCTACAAGTTTTTTTTCAAAAAGCGTGGCCAAATATTATTTTAAAATAACTATTCTGGAAAAAAATTGTCAAATCGAATTGTATTTTAAAATAGTGGTAAAAAGGAAAAATTTTTCAAATAAAATCAGACTTATCTTTCACTGCCCAATAAATATATTAGAAAAGGAAATTACTCGAATTTGAATTAATACCAATTACAGGACTCTCAAAGCCATTTTTGTCTGAAGAGAAAAAATCATATCAACAAAAAATCCATAAAAAAATCAATTTTACTTTTCTTTACAATTAAATCTCAAATGAAGAAAATCGAAACAGTTTTAACTTTTGGTTCAATTTTAACTTTGAATTTCATTTTAATTCGAGCAATCAATCAAATTTTTGGATTTTTTATTTGTTTTGAAATGAACAAAAAAATCATTACAAAATATATTTGAAAGATTGAACTTTTAATACTCTTTTACAATTAAAATCAATTTGACAATTTTTTTACTAAATTTTAATTCTTAAAAGGGTACCATTTGAAGGATTTCATTTATTTTACCGACACTTTTCAAAAGTTTTTTATCCCCATTTCTTAGTAGGAGCGTCTTCCAAAGATCAATTCAACCAAATTATAAATATTGATATAATAATTACACAGATTATTTCGATCAAAGATTTCTCAATAACAATCAAAGTTTTCTTAAATAACAATCAAAAGAAAATCAAAAACTTTAAAGTAGATTACAAACCTGTGATAACTTCGCTTGATGATAAATCAAACCCGGTCCCGTATGATTTATGAGGCCAGTCTGCTTCCATTTCAATAAGACTCATTACAGTTCTTTTCAGAACACCGTCTAAAATTTTCTGTGAATCAAAATATTCGGGAGGAATATGGAAATGTGCACCTACAGAGTCGCCCAAAACCATGACACCCATGGGTTGGCTGTCTTTACAAAATTTGTCTTCATAGCTCACACCATCGCTGTCTCTTCCAGAGATGCCATTACAATTGGAATCATAGTCGATATCCCCATTGAGAGGCACAGTTCCTGGTTTGATCCCAGATACAACATCGTTACAGTCCTTGCCCCTCCAGTTACTTCCCCTCAGTGTTTTGTATGTCACAAAGTGATCGTTATCGAGATCAACAATCGGGACATGTTCTTTTGCGATTTTATCAATTTCTTCTTTGATCAATTCCCAGATTGATTTTGTTAATTTTGGATCTTTTTCTGCACGTTTGGTTGTATATTTGTTTTCTATATTAGTATGTGGAGTGTGTTTAAAAGGAAATGTAAATCTACATGAATAATGCTTTTTTTTTTTTTTTTTTTTTTTTTTTTTTCAATTTTCAAGATGTAAAAAAAACATCATATACAATTGCTTAAAGTACCATTTTTTTCCTAAAGTTTTCAATTCAATTCATTTCAAAGGACCAAACAAAAATAGTAAAAATTGACTTGAAAACAGATTTGTTGGTGAAAAAAATTGAAAATGATTCAAAAATTCAAAAAAATGATTGTGGGTATTTCCAAAAGTAAATTTTGTCAAACAAGTTCTTAAAATGGTTAAATGGTTACTGACAAGATCTAAAAGAATTAAAAATTGTTCCAAAAATCAAAAACAAACCTTTTTTATCTAATTGAGGACCGAAATGACTTTGATCGCCTTTGGGGTATAATCTACATTGTGGTTGCTTACAAAGACCAAGCTTTTGTGCAACAGAATCGGGATTATCTTCTTCCATAAAATACTGAATTACATCGCCTGCATAGTGGTTGACCGTTTTGAGACATACCTCATATAGTTCTGCTGGTAAATAGTCACATAATTTATCAAAGACATCCTCAATTGAAATCATCTCAACATCTGCGATATCACGAATTATACCAAGCGCTAGAGTTGCTTCTAAGCACTTGTCGCTCGCGGTTGCTTGTTTGTAAGAGATTGAAAAGATAATCAGAATGAGAAACAGAAACCCAAATTTCATTTTTAAAATTATTTTTTGGATATGTGAGACAAAATTTTTTAAAAAAAAATAATTTTAAATTGAGCAAAATTAATTTTTATCAGATCCAAAATCGGAAATTAAGCACGCCAAGCAATTAAAACAAATACCGTTGATTTTTCGAACAATAAAAAGCGATTTAGTTCAAAATAATTTTAATTTTTCGCTTATTGGTTTGGAATAAAAAAAACAGAATTTGTTCTTCAGAATGAAAAAAATAAAGAATTTTATTCTTTTTTAGTAATTAGTTGATGAGCTATTATTGTTGTTACGAATAAGAGTCGAAAGTGGTTTGTCGGTTAGTTACAAAATGAATACTATTTTCCTCTACTGAAGAGATTTATATCTCGAATCGTGAAGGAAAGAACATTACCACAGTTAATGGAAGTCTAATGTTCACTTCTTTATTATTGATCTTGATTTCGGTGTCTGAGAATTTTACCAAAATACAATTACCTGATAATTAATGGAAAAAGCATTTTTTGAAATCATTCTGTTTTATTTTTACAAGAGAAATGAACTTTTTTCTGTAAATTACTTTAAATTGTTTTTATTCCTCACAACAAAAAAGAGTGTGTTTTTACAAATGTCTAGGTTATTCACAGAAAATTGTAATTCCTCCCAAAATTCATTTTAATTTTCCAAAACTCTAAATTTTCAATACACTTTTACAAAACGTGAAGTGTAAAAATACTAATTTTATTCTGAGAATATTGTTTAAAGATTAAAGAACAACCAAACGCACCACACTTGAGTAAAGTTTTTAGATGTTTTAGTTTTTCTATTCATTACTAGGCAATAAATTATTTTTTTATTCATAACTTTTGGAAAAAAATTAAATAGGTAAAAAAATACCTAACCGTTTATCTAAGGAAAACTTAATTGAACCTGGATATGCAAAATATGATCTCTGAATAAAAGAAAAAATAAAAGGGTTAAAGACAAAATGGAGGGTCAAACACAACAACAGTTTTTATAATAGTCTCTCTTGATGTGGATTTTTCTTTGATTGGGAAATGATAAAAATGCTATCTAAAAAATATACTATTTTTAGGATCTCTCGAAATAACTCTAATCAGATTTTCTAATAAAACAGATCGAAAGTGTTTTTGTTTGATTTGTAAATAATATTACTACTTGTTCCTTAACGTTAATTTGGTTGTTCTATTAATTGATTTTACTTTTCATTAGAGAATTTTATAAAGGTTTTTAATAAAAAATTGTTTGAACTTTTTTTTCATTAAATGGTAAATATTTTTTTATCTTTTGGAAAAATTAAAAATTAGATTTTGAAGACCATCCTTAGAAACTATATTTATTTTTTCGCAATTCTGAAACTTCTTGACTCTTTATTAATCACTTGTATAGAAATATATATAATATTTATAACACACACAGAGCAAAGTTCAAATCGATTACTGACACTTGTAAAAAATTGGGGTATAAATACAGTCGAGTTTTTTAGTATTCAATAATTAAAAAAAATCTGAAAATTTTACATTAGTAGTTCCTTGTTGATTATTTTACAGGTTATTATATTTTATAATAGTAGCTAAAAAGAAAAAAAATTCCTTTTTTTTTACCAAAATCAGAATTTGTGGAACGAGAGTTTTTTTTTTTTTGTTTTTTTTTTTTTTGGGGGGGGGTATAGAATAAACAAGTATATATATATATAAATATATTCATGCTGTTTAGACCTTGAATTTCTATTTTTTCAAGTTTTCTTGAATCTTTTAAAAAAGTTGATTATTTTTTGTTTTTGCCAAATTTTGGAATTAAGAAAAGAGTAACAATAATAAACTTTAGTTAAGTGTAGGTTTATAAAATGAAACTCTCTATGATAATTTTTAAAAATATAGTATTTTTTATGTTACAATTTATGTTTCGAAATCATATAATTTTATATATCCTTTAAAAAACAACCACTTTAGTAAAAAACATCGCTTTCTTTGAATTTGTAATGCTAGTAAATATCATATAAATGTTTAAATTTGAATTCTGGGTATGTGTCGTTTTTTTCCGAGATTTTTTTAAATTGAGGCTTTTCTCTAGCCTTTTAAATCTTAGAAAACCCAACGAAAAGTGTTTTATAATGCGCTAGAGTGCCTGAGTTTTTTTTTTCTGTTCCAGAAATTAAAAAAAAAAAAAAACAATGACAATATATAAACCCCAATTCATAATTTTTAACACACCAAAATTCGATTTGTGAAAAAAAAAAAACTTATTTAATCAATTCTCGAAGATTTACCCAATTAGAACCATTCACTAATTGAAATGTTAACACTTGTTTATAAATTACAATACTCAAAAAACAATGAATAAATAATTATCAATACAAATAAATCATGGGTGTGTTAAAAATTTTGGAGAGAGCTAAACAAAAAAATACATTAGTAAATTTGTTTAAATTCTATTAGGAATATTGATCGATCAAATGGTTAGATACTATCAACTGATTTTATTTGAGTTCTTCTATTTGGAACAACTCAACTTTAACATAATATAAACCTTGTAGAAAAATTTTGGTTCAACCAAGCAAATTACGTAATTCCAAACAATGGAATGAAAACAAAAACTAAAAGATGAAAAAATGATTTTCATATTTTACAAAAATCAAAATTATCTCCAATTTCAATGAAATTGTATTATTGTGATTGTTTGGAACATTTTAGCTGTGTGGAAAATTTTGAATTTTAGTTTATGTTTTTAATTTGGCCAGTTAAAATATATTATTTTTATTTATTTTCTTCTTCTCTTTTTTAATCGATAAAATTTGCTTTAATTACTTCTTTCTACTAATAAATAAAACAGTATATTTTTTTTAAAATAAAATTAAACTTTTGACAATTCAGTTTATTAGTGAAAATACCCATTTTTTGAATCTTTTGATTAATTTTTTAAATCTGTCTGTATTTTTTTACACCACTCAACTTTGTAATAATTGAAAATAAAAAAAAAAAAAAAAAAAAAATCGAAAATAATTTAATGTGATTGAAAAACAAGTAAGAAAAACGGGTTAAAAAAATTATTGGTATTTTGCAAATATCGATGAAAAAAAAAAAAAACAGTATTATGAAAACTAATAAGAAAATTCAAAGTAAAAATATCCTTTCTAAACACTTTATAAACAAATAAATTGAAATTGTAATAATATATACCATCTATCTATTGACTTCAATAAACACAAGGAAAAAAAAAAACTAACCAATTTCAAAAGAGTAAACAAATATCATTTAAAATAGAATTACTGAGTAACCCCATACTGATTATAACATAAACCCCTACCAATATTTAATGTTCAATAATATATATAATTCTAATCAAAATTTAGATAAATTGAAACGACCACCCTTCTAAAATTAAAAGATTGAAACATAATTTAGATTGCTTAAAATAATTTTAATTTTCATAAGTTAAAATACCAAGAAAAAAATTACAAATATAATATTTATTTTTTATATGATTAAAATAAAATACTTCAAATATTTGATTTCATCTTTTCAAAGTTTAAGATTGTTTTAATAAAAAAAAAAAAAAATTATTCTTTATTGGCGATCAGATCTCCAATAAAATTACACCCAATTGACTTGAAAAGAAGATTTTATTTAGATTTTTTTATCTTATATTTAAGTAGATAAGCTTATACCTCATCTGATAATATTGTTTTTAAAAAAATGCATTTTATTTTATTTAGTTTTAAACAAAAGCAAGAAAAAGAGAAAGAAGACCTAGGAAAAAAAAAAGAGTAAATAATAATAATCGGTAACTAATTTGCAAAAAAAAAAAAAAAAAAACAGTTTTCCGGCAAGTATATAATGAGTTTTTATACGTTCTCTCCGACCTAGAAAACCCCTGGGCACTTATCAGAATTCATTTTAATAAATAGATATAAAAATTTAAGAAATTTTAGATTAAAAATTCATTTTTGTTTTATTAAGTTTTAAATGGTATTTTTATAGATATGATAAACCTTTTCACTGTTTTTTTTTCTGAATAAGAATTCTTATCTAAATTTTATAGTTTATAATTATTATTTTTTTAGAAATCCAATTGTTTTACGAATTTCTTTAATAACTAGATCTAAAATCACCCGGTAAAAACATTTTTATTCTAATGTCATTGAAATTTTTAAAACGATTGTAAAAAAATGATATATGTTTCTCTTCATATTTTCTTTGGTTTATCAATTGAAGATCAAAATAAAAATTATTTTTTTTGTGAAGAGACACCTATGTATTTCGAGTTTTTATCAGAATATAACACATTAAAAAAAAAAAAAAAAGAAATAAAACTGTATAAAATGTAATTATTGTACCCAATATTATGAAAAGTCAATCATTTCATTTGGTACTGTGGAGAATTAAAGTTATTAGAATCAAATGGAAAAAAATTATCAAAAATTCTAGATAAGAAACTATATGAAATAGTTATACTTTGAAAAAATACCCAAAAATACTAGAATATGACTAATCAAAATTATGAAAAATATTGCATTGTTGGGAATTTAATTCAAAGCTCTTATGGTTAAAAACTTAAGGCAATAAAGAAAACGTATTAATAAAAAATTGAAAACAGAAAATATTTAAAAAGGTAAAAAATATACATATGTATATATATATATATATATAAATTCGAGTACAGAGTGTTCCATTATGAGAATTGGTGTCTATTTTTTTTTTTTTTTTTTTGATTTAAAAGAATTGGGAATAATCTTAGATTTTACTAATTCCTTTCAAATTTGAAAAAAAAAAAAATTATTACTGCTGAATACCATTTATTAATCACTTTTTGGGATATTTTTTTATATGTAATTGATAATCTTTCCATCCAATTTTTTGTATTCTGTGAATACAGGACAAGTGTCGCCAAGGGCATAGGTTTTCTTGGGGTTTCCTTTTTATTTATAAAATCTATTGATGTTCGTTAGGTTTTTTTACTTTTTGAAATAAACAGAAAATTTTAATAAAATTTCGGTTTATTTCAAAAAGTAAAAAAAGCCTAGAACACTCCACAAACAAACATAAAACTCATTAAAACCTAACAATACTTTTTTTTAATTTGAGAAATAAAAAGAAATTTTCAAAAATTTTCTTTTAATTTCTCAAATAAAAAAAAACTTATGAAATTTTTCCTGAATTCAAAAGAATCTTGTAATTTCAAGGTTTTTAATCAATTCTTTCAGATCCTGGAAAACATACCAAAAAGTTTCATCATGAGCCCAGCCTTTCCAGAATTAAAAAGAATAGTGTACAATCTCAATTTTTTCTCAATTCTTTTGTGTTCTAGAAAAGCTTACGAGGTTTTTTTTTAATTGAAGAAATGAAGGGAAATTTTACAAATTTTTGTTTTTATTTCTTAAAGTAAAAAAAAATCGAATGACAGTTAATATTATTTAATTTGTTCATGCAGGTGATATTATTATTATTTATATTGATATTTTAATTATTTTTCTTCTCTTTGTTTTTTATTTGTTAAAATTTTCTTTAATTACAACTTTCTCTCAATAAATAAATAAAGAAGATTGAGTTTTTCATTTGTTGAGAAAATCTATTAATTGATTGATTTACTTCATATGGGTATCATAACTCTTCGTTGGTATACATTATTCTTCTTATTTCTAATTTTACTTCAAAAACAAATTATCAAAAAGTATTGATATTTGAAAAACAATTTTTTTTGCATCCTTTAGTAGAAATTAAAAAATAAATTTGAAAGAAAATATGATTTAATAATTTAATCATTCATTCCAATGTATTTGAATTTATACTTCATTGCTTGGGTTATTTTTTCTTTATTTTATAAAAAAAAAAAAAATAATAAATAAATCAAAAAAATTGAGTTAAAAGGAAATATCTTTTGTAATAAAAATAATAACAATAATTTTTTTTTGATCAAAAGGTAAAAATTACTCAAAGCCACTGTGTATGTATGGACAAGTTGACAATATAAGATAGAAAAACTTTAATAATATTTAATTTTTGTAAAAATTTTTACAATTAAATATCTACATGATCACAAAACTTTCCTTAAAAAATGAAAAAAAAAAAAATAATAATAACAAAGAAAAAATCAAGTATTAAATTGTTATTTTTATTATTGAAAAATTAATTGATCAAAAATATTAAATCAAAAATCAAATATATTGAAAAATTTCTCAATTCCTAAATAAATAACCAACCGTGTTTTCTCTCACATTTGAGAAAAATAAAACTAGAAGAAATTTAAAATATCATTATATATGAATTAATTTTGATTTTTTAACCATCAAATATTTATTCTTTAATTTTTAATTATATATATATATATATTTTATTATTTAATGATTAAAAATACCATTTTTTTACATTAAATTGCTTTATTAATTTTAAAAAAATATATAAACCTCTCTAGGAATATACATATATTGAATTTTGCATGATAATATACTTCACCTCAAGTTTCTATTTAATTTTCTTTTTTTATTGTTTTTATACGTTCAAAAATCATTTTTTTTCGATGAAATTTTGAACAATTTCTAAAACCATGACTCTCGAAAAAATAAGTCATCCCCCTTTGTAAATTTTTCGCTAGGATATTGGGTCGGAACGAATGGTATATTTTAAAAAAGCGTTTATCAATAATGATGGGCAAATCTTCACTTTCCAAAGCCCCTGGCCAATTTGTAATCAATGAAGAGTCGTAATATTTGAAAATACTAAATCTGTCTTTCCAACCAGGCATTGGGTCTGTTGTCATGATTAACCGTAATTGCTTAAACGTGATTTTTTTTGATTTTAAGATTTTTTTTAATTGCTTTTTCACTTTTTTTGATTCGGATGATGATCTTTTTCTTCGTTTTTTATTGTTGCGTTTTTTAATATCTGATAAATCAATCTGATTTGATTTTGGTTTTGATATTGAATTTTGTTTTGTTTTTAGTTTTGGTTGTATTGTTTTTTGTTTTTTTATTTGTTTTTTTAATTGCCCCAAAGGTTTTCTTTTACGATTTTGGGCTAATTCTTCAGTTTCAAAATCATGGATGCCAATTGTATTATTTTCCAATTTTAAGTTTTTTAAAAATGAGTCCTTAATCAAAATATTTGAATTTCGAGTTGAAAACATAATTGAAGATTGGTTGCAAGATTCTTGCTGATTCTTGCCATAGCCAGCTATTTTTAAATTTGAACTATTGAATTGCAAATCATCTGAATTTGTATTTGTGCCCGTAAAGTTTTTAATGTTTTGAAGATGGCAAAGCACATGTAACCCCAGTGCCGTCTATTGATGGAATTATAAAAATTATTTATTTATTTGTTTATTTATTGGAAGGGGTATTCAAATAATTAATTCTTTAATTGTTCTCAGACAAAATTCGCATTGTATTTATTAACAAAAGCGGGAATTCAAAGTCGATTTTTAATGTATATCCGAATTTTATGTTAAGTGGGAACTGAATTTCAAGGTTGTATATTAAAAGAAAAAATGGTTTAAATTTTCAATATATTGGCTTTTCTTCAAAATAGAATATTTTATGTTTTTTGAGATTTTGCATAAAAAAAATTATTGATCAAAAAATTGTTTCAAATTCTAGGGAAAAAAATGGCAAATATAAAAACTGAATTTGTTTGCGTATTACATCTCGAATTTCCCCGGCGTTTATAGATGTTTTTATATCTTTTCATAAAATCTAAGATGCTTTAAAATGAAGGGGGTGTTCCATTGGTAGAAGTGAAGTGAGTAAAATTTTGTTTTTCTGGGTATAATTTGCATTACTTTTGTGACAATCTTTTTTCACCAATGACAAATTTTCTAAAAAAAAACCTAATTTGGAAATTTCCACAAGACATCTTGATTCTAAATTCTTAAAAGTAGACAAATATGTTGTTCGCAATAAAAATAATATTAACCAATCATAAAATATACCTATTCCTGAAATATTTTTATGTGGTTTAAATACTAATAACTTCAAATAAATTTCTTAAAATGTTTACTTCCTTTTCGCCTTTACAGTTTTTTTTTTTTTACAAGCTTTGAATACAGAATTTTATTAGTTTTAAATGTTAAAGAAACTTTGCAAAATTAGTTTACCTTGAAAATATTCTCGGTTAAGAGTTGTTTTAAAAGTTTAGTTTATAAGATTTACAAAAAATTGAAATTGAACTAAAAATTTTTTATCTATTTATCTGGATTTATCAGTATGATTGATCCATATTCTAAATAATATTTAAAACCTGTAAGTGGAGCACTTTTCTTCAAAAAAATAATCTTTTAAAAAGTCATTTTGACCAATTTTTTTGAATTATCTTTTACACTTTTTGTTTGAAAAATATATCTTACTTATAGTAATACACACATTTAATCATTTTTTGAAATTTCCAGGTTGCTTTACTACCACCTACATAATCAAATTTAACAATGGACAAAGAAACCATCCCTGGGTAAAAAACCCGTGTTTGAAATAACAGTCAGTTTTTTTTTTTTTTTTTTTTTTTGTTCAAAGTCACATCTAGTTGATTATCCAATGGTATGTATATGGTAAAATCTATTTTTAAGGGGTAAACTTCTTGATTTTTGTAGTTGATTTTAAAAAAGAGATTGAATTTGTTGAAAATTTTAAATTATTTTCCCAATTTTTAGGAAATTTTTTCTTTTTTTTTATAAGAAAAAAAATTGATTAGTAAATTAACTCTATATTTTGAGAAAATTTTTAAATTTGATCCTAAATTTATGAATTCTTTTTTAAGATTAGAACTTTAGGAATGTTAGTTCTAAAGGGACTCTCCCGATAAACTAAAAATACCACTCTTTCATTTATGTTAAGGTTCTTATGATCCTTTGTCCAAAGATCAAAACAAATTATTTTTTCATAAAATTATGTTTTTTGGGGATTTTTTGTTCTTTTGTAAAACTTCACGTACCAAATCCTGAAAAATAAGATTTATAAAAATGGAAATTGAAGTAAAATTTTTTTGAATTTATTAGAATTTATCAGTATTGATGAATTACCTAAATGAAAAACTAATTGGAAAAATATTTTCTTAAGTCTAGAACTATTTCTGATCAAACATTCCACGACAAAAAATATTTTGAAGAAAAACTAATCTTAGAGAGTTTCTTAACACTTGACTTCATAAAATGCTTTATACAATGCTTGGGCAGAATGATTTCAAAAAGGGAAATGGAGTAAAAATTTCCAAATCTTTATTGCAATTTATTAGTATAAAAAGACTAATAACTCGGTAAAATTGATTAATACACCAATAAACCAATACTAATTTAATTACTTGTTTGTGGTAAGTGGGTATTTACAATAGTACCTAAAATATAAACCTCAGCAAAAAAAACTACATATTTTGTCAAAATTATTTATTACAATCTTTGGATAAAGGATCATAAGAGCCTTAACAAAAATGAAAGAGGGGCATTTTTGGTTTATCGGAAGAATCCTTTTAGAAATAGCATTCTTAAGAAACTAATAGCATGTTCGCTGATGGTTTATTTTCGATTTCTTGGATCAATTAATGTATAAGTCTTCCCCAAAAAATAATCACTTTTTATTATTGTGAAACACAGAGCAAAAAGGTCAACATATGGGTATTTTAAAAACAGGAATTCTAAAAAAAAATTTACCTCCTACTATTTGAATTAAAAATGTGATAAAATTTTCACTTCCTTTTTTATCTTTTTCTTTTATAAAATAGAGTTTTTCAAAGAAATCTCTTGAAATTTTGTGGTCTCTTTGAAAAAGGAAAAAGATTGAAAATGAAGTGAAAATTTTTCCAATTTATAATCCAAAAACCAGTTGAATAAAAGAATTTTTGATTAATATTGGAATCTATGGTGACGACCCACACAGTTGAGAAAAAGAGGAAGATGATTTTCAGGTAGGTATACTAGTATTTTCCAATTAAAAAATGAAAATTTTGAGTTCACATTCCAAAATATTTTTCTAATTCAAAAGTGGAAAGAATTTCCAAATATCTATATAACATGATCGTTTAGAAATGATATTTTTAGACAATAAATGAAATTTCCTTCTTGAGTTAACTCTAAGACAAAATCTTTACGATGATAATTTGGTTGTAAGAGGAATAATTAATATACATTTTGGAAATTGAAATAAAAAACTTTTCATTTCATAATTGGAAAATAACATGACTAATAAATTCAAATAAATATTTGAAAAGTCTTCCTTTTTTTCGATTTGGGTATTTTTTAGCCTGAGCTTTACAAAAATTTCTTTATATCTTACCCAATAAAATGCTTGATTTAAAATTAGTTGTATTTCGAAATATTCTCCAATAATGATCCGTTTTTAAAGAAGATATATAAAGCCGATCCAAGCCTACCACGAAATCTATGATAAACAGAAAATTCATTTTCGTTCTCACACTTTGCTTTTTATGACAGGATTTTATGGTGACTTGGTTGCCTATTACAAACCATGAAATTTTATAATAGTACAACAATTTCTGATATGAGAGAAAATATTAAAATTTGATTTTTTGAATATGGCCTTCTAAATGATCAATAATTTTGAAAAATTTTCAGGTTTTTGGTGGATCCTCAATTTCTAAAAACCTAAAAATCAAAAAACAAGACCATATCAAAGAAATCATCAAATTCTATCTCCGATCTTTGGAAACTGTGTTTTGGATTTTTGGATTTATATTCGAAAACAACAAGATTTTTTTCTCAGTCATTCAAATAAGAAATTTTTTAAAAAAAGCCTTTATAAATCATAAAAATTATGTTATAGCGTTTTACCAAATAATTTTTTTTTGTGTTTAACTAAGATAAAAAAGTCAATTTCTATATCTGTCAAATTTCACGATAGGTTTGGAGCGGCTGTATGTTTCCAAGCAAAAGACAATTGGGTTAACAATTTTTTGAAATTTAAGAGGTTATTCAAAAATTGTTCTTTGAAAATTCCCATTCTTTTCTATTTTTTCAAAGTGAACAAAACCCATATGGTTTTGAAAATGAACAACCAGGGGCTTTAACAGTATCACAACTTTGGGAATTTTACACTTGTCATTCCTAAAATTTGACGAGTTTTTTTTACTTTTTTTTACTTTACAGAAAGCAAAAATTTTAATAAATCCACAAAACCAACATCCTAAATTTGTTTTCCCGAATAACAATTTTGATTGTAAGTCGCTAAATTTTTTGAATGAGAAAAATAAGTTTGTGTGAAAGAAATCTGTTCATTTGCAAAAAGAAAGTAAAAAAGCCTTCAAAGTTAAGGAGCCGATGTGACCCCCAAGTGGCATTCAATCAGATTGAACAACACTTTCGAAAACTATTATTCTTGTTTAAATTAAAAAGTACCTAATTGTAAAATGTGATAAAAAATAGGTTTGCCAAAGTGACCAAAATCAGAAAACTACCATTTTTAATTGTTGAAAAATTAAACAACTTTTTGAAAAATTTATTTTTTAAATTTTACAAGTTATAACAAAAAAATCTTAAATTTTTGAGTACTAATCAGAAAATCCACTAAAAGTGATTAGTTAGGAATAAAAATAATTGTTAAAAAAAAAAATATCATTAATGGAAATAAATAAAATTTTTTTTTTGTTTTCAAAAAGGTGAAAAAATAAAAATAAAGGAACAAATCGTTTTAAAGAATTGTTTTGAGCATCTGTAATGGGAATATCAATTTAAATTTTTTACCCTTTGGAACAAAAAAAATTAATGTAAAAAAGGAATTTTATTCCTTTTTTGTGTGTTGGTAAATTAATTTTTAAATAACGACTTTCTACAATCACAAAAGGGGTTCATTTATTGCTGTTCAAGTTGAAAGATTTTGTAAAATTTTTTGGGAAAAAAAAGGGGAAAAACTTTGGTATATTTTCGACAAATCGATAGAAAAGGACTCTTAGTTCATAATTTGAGTTTTGGTTTGGAGCAAATTTTTCGAAATAAAATTCGAAAGAGAGTTATTTTAGTGGTCGAAAAAAATGGTGTTAAAATTCGGTAGTGTGTTAGGGTTATTTGTTTGGCTGATGACTATTCAAAAAAAAAGCAATTTTTAATTCAAACAAAAAAAAAAGAATTTTTTTGAAACGATTCTTCAAAAAGATCAAGAACAGTCATTAAACTGCGCCCTACTTAAAATTGATTCACATTTACAAATGACAGATCCGAAAATTCAAGAACACTTTTTTAAGGTTGAATTTAAAAAATCTTTATATTGGAGGGCGGTTTGTGGCTGTGAACATATATAGTCGGAATATAAAGAACAGGCAATACAAAGACTAGGCTTTTCGAACTGAGCTGAAAACAGGCGAATTTGATAGGAAAAAGAAAAATGAAAAATTTTTGTTTTGGTTTTTCTTGTTGTGAAATAAACGTTTTTTATATTGTCTAAAAAGAGCCATGAAAAAACCACGTTTAATTTTGAATGGTAATTTTTCGTTGAGGGGATTGGAAAAAATTATTGTGGTATTGTGTGGAATGAAAATACTTACCATGTAGTCGCCTTTTGCGATTGATAAAAAAAACTTTGACTCCTCTCTGTCTAATCCTGTTTCACTTGACAGTTTGTTTATCCTTTTTTCAGTTTGCTGTGTCATCAAAAGAAGTATATTTGTTTTGTTTCAAAGAAAACTTTTTTGGAGAGACGTTTGGAAAAAAAAATGTTTAATCTTCAAAAAGTAATAGGCCAACATTAAAAGGCCCGGTTTTTATGCTTCTAATCCAGAATGAGGACGGTCTTAAATGGAACTTTTCAAATTAAAGAAAATTGCTTTTCTTTAAAAAAAATAATCTGTCACCTGAGAAAAGCAAGTGTGAGGTACACCCATCAGATATATGACGCTTATTAATGAAGGCACTTTTTGTTAAAAATCTCACAATATTTTTAATTTTAACTTTTGAGAGTATCCATGTTTAAACTGAGTTGGAAGATAGACCAACATTGAGGAAAAGTCTTTCAATTGTTGCTCTTCATATAAAAAACATACAAAAAAAGAGAAATTTTATTTTTCTTTTCCCTAACATCAAAATCAAGACTAAAAATGGAATAATAAGTATTAAAAATACAAACTTTTGTTTTCAAGTTCAAGTAGAGATTTTATTGTGCTCCTGAATAATGTTATTTGAAATGTAAATGTAACAAAATTTGCCTTATTCAAAAAAATACAAATAATTCTAATTTTGTTAATAAATCATTTAAAAACCACAAGCTGAAAACGTAAAATAAAAAGAATTGAAATTTCGCCCATTAATAAGCCCAAATTTGTTATATCGTTTTCAAATTACTCTTGTGATAAGGTAAAATTTAAAAATTGTGCAATTTATTTTTCGATAAATTGTTATGTTGTAAATTGTACTTTGAAGTTCCCCAATTTGAGTAGTAATTATTATTTCCACCCCCGCCAGGAATAGCGGCTTTTAGAAACATGCCGAGAGTGAACATGACGAGGATCATGGAAAATTTTTTTTATTATTTTTTGCTTTTCGAAAAACTTTCGAAAAATGAAATCGATTTTGAACTTTTGGTTCTGTTGTTCATTAGTCACTCTGAAAGACTTTAATAAAAACAATTTTAACATTAAATTCAGGTTTGTAATAATAAGAAAAGATCGGTTTGAGAGTATTTAAGCTAATAGGGAATTCTTTTTCACTTTAAAAAAAGAATTTATGAATTAAAAAGTTTCCTTATAGTTCTGGTATTTAAGTAGACAAACAATTATAATCTTTCAATTTAAATTTCTATTATTTTGATTTTCCGTTGAGTTTATATTCACAAAAAGAAATCCTTATTTATTCAACTTTTTCGAATAATTAAAATTGAAAATATAACATAATAAATTCTTTTTGAAATTTTTTGTTACAATCAGATAATTTTGTGATAACTTTTGATGAAACTCTTTGAGTAGATTTTTCTGAATTTTTGTAACAAAAAAACTCAGAATGGAAGAATACGAACCTTTTCATCACCGATTAAAATATTTCGCGAGAAGTCCAATTTATAATGTGGTAGTGTAAAAAATGTTATGTTGATTTTCATATTTTGTTTTGTTAAATATGTATTTTTCATTAGCTTCGAAACTTTTCTCATCAGTACAAAAGAGTGGAAAATTGACAATTATTTGATAAACATAGTGACGTTATGGGATTTAAAAACAGAATGAAGAGGTTTGGGAAGAAACATCAAATTGAAAATTGAATATGAATTTCCAATAAGAAAAAAAAAAAAACAAACAAACCCTGACAATCTGTATGATCTATTAAATTGAAATTGAAGTAATTTTAAACATTGACCGTTTATAAATTTTCCACTCTTTTGTTCATATAAGAAAAGTTACCCAGTTTGTGAAAAATAAAAATTAATCAAAAAATCTTTGAAAATGAACAAATAATTTTTTATAAAAGTTACACCTCGAAAATAATAAAACTCAAATCTTTCTCTTTTTGAATATCTTTACTTACAATCGGAATTTATTGTGTTGGCTGTTCTTTAGTTAAGTTCCCCAAAATTGTCCAACCTCAAAAAAAAAATTTATTATATGAAAAACAATGCACTTGTATGAAAAAATAAAATTGATAATTTAAAGTGATATAAAAATAAAACTTCAATTATTATTTCATCCTTGTTAATTGGGCTTATTTACAATATAATCAATATTTCTGTTCTATAAACTCTTGAGGCTATTTTATTTATTGTTATTAATAGTACTACGATTATTAAAAGTATTGGTTGAAAAAATGTCTTTTTTGGGGTCAAATTATAATTCGATGTAACAATGTATTTTCTTTAAATTCAACTTTAGGATATTTTTTTGAAGAGATAATAACTAATAGTTTTGAAAACACTCTTATCATCTAAAAAAAACTCAATCATGAAAAAAAAAAAAACAACCGATGCTAACTATTAAAAGTGTTTGTAGAGTGCTGTCAGTTAACTAGGTTTTCCAGAATTTAAAAGAATTGAGTAAAATATCATAGAAAATTTTTCTCTATTATTTCGAATTCCGGTTGACTTAACGGCGTTTTTTTTTTTTTTTTTTATTTTTAAAATAAACTGAAAATTTATTGAAATTCTCTGTTTATTTCAAAAATAAAAAAACAACATAACACAAAATCTAAAAAAAAATATTTTTTCCAATTTATATCAATAAATAATTCTTTAAAAGTGAAAATTATACAGCCGTTCCAAGTCCACCATAAAATTTTAAATAAAACACAATTGATTTTTCTATTCTTATTTTCTATTTTCAAAAAATTTGGAAATAAGAGTTATTATTCAAAAAAAAATTTCAATAAATGAACTATTATTCAAATTTTGGGAACACCCAAAAAAACATTCAAGATCACATTAAACTTAAAAAATATTGGTCCGAAAGAGCCCCCAAAAAATATCAATATTGACTGATCTTTAAAAATTTACCTTTTTTGAACAATATTTTTAGGTGCTTCATGAATCTTCAGAAAATTTTTTTTTGGATGTTCCCAAAATTTGAATAATAGTTCATTTATTGAAATTTTTTTTTGAATAATAACTCTTATTTCCAAATTTTTTGAAAATAGAAAATAAGAATAGAAAAATCAATTGTGTTTTATTTAAAATTTTATGGTAGACTTGGAAAGACTGTAGATTACCCATTTGAAGTATATTATTTAAATTTAAAATTCTTGTAAAATTTATGATTATAGCCTCTTAAATACCAAGAGTAAACAATTTTTTTTACTATTAAATTTGAAAAAAATCTTATTGGAAAATTAGAATACCCAACTTAAATTGTAAAATATCCTAAAAATATTTTTTGATCCAAGATCTTTTATGAACTAATAGTATTTATTATAATTGTATTTATTTAAAAAGTGTAAAATTGTTCAAATGTTTGTAGATGATTTAATTTCAAAAATGGAAGGAACTTTTCAGATATTGAAAAAAAGTTGATAATAATAATGAAATTATACAAGAATTTCGAATGAATATCCAAATATTGATGAAAACTTTAAAATCAAATCAATTATCGGAAATAAAGTATTTAGGAATTTCGCTTGAAAAAGAGAAACATTTAAAAAAAATCTTTAAAAAAGTAAAAGCAAATTTTCGAAAAATCAAGATGAGTTTTAGCCAACAACAATTAACCAATGGAGTAAAATTACAAATGTTTAAATCGATATATATTAGCCAATTATTTTATGTATTAGTTATTTTCAATCTAACCAAAAATGATTTCAACTCGATAGATGTTTGGATCATTAAAAAAGTAACAAAATTTTTAAAAATTAATCCACACTCTCCCAGAATAATTTATAAAACCGATGCAAAAATAGACCAAGTAAGAATTTCGATATATAAAAGAAGATTTAAACTCAAAAATAAATTAGAAATACTTGGGTTTCTTACACATATCAAAAAATTTAAAATTTTCCAAAAAAGACAACAAAAATATTAATTGGAAATCCAAAAATTTAAAATTGCTAAACCCAAATCTTAATGAATTTAGAGAGAACTTAATAAAAAATAGTCCAAGGTGGAAAGACCAGGAATATTTAAAAATTATTAGATACAATAACAATATAAACAAACAACAAAACTATTTAAAATGGAGGTGCCCAACTTCCATTTTAAAACTAAGAAATTTCACAAATTATCTAAATAGATATTCTTATGTTTATGATAAGAATAAAACAAAAACAAAATTTTGCAACTTATGCAAAAAATATTTAAACCTAGATACATATGAAGATATCGATCATTTTTATGGGAATGCCCATTCTATAAAGAAAATCGAATAATTCGGATTATAGATTTAATTCAAATTAACAAAAATAATAAGATAAATATCTTTGATATTATTCAAAATAAAGACTCATTGTTCGTTTTATCGTTAGTTAATGATAAAGAAAATTATGATTCTTTATTGAGATTTCTAAATAAAAATTTATTAATTAGAGTTGTAAGAGGAAAGTGATTTTACTCCTTCAAAATAATAAAAAAAAAAATAAAAAGTGTAAAATTAGCAAATATTTAATTTTTTTTTGAAAAAAATATTTAATGATCGTGTGTAGTGAAAATAAAACGTCCAAAAAAATTTAAGGTGTGCTTCAAAATGAAAAGTGTTTTTTTTTTGTGTTAAAGAAAAGCAATTCATCAACTGATAAAACCCTAATTACATATGTTATTGATCTCTTAAAGTTCTATTATTTAAAAAGAGATTCCAAAAATGAAGGATCAAATTAGAAAATGTTTTTGGTAAAAAAGAGTTAATTGTTAGATGAAATCCAAAAGAAAATTACTGTTGAGAGAAAAATATTGGATAGAGAAAAATAGCAGTACAGCAATTTTAATTAGGAACATTACTGAAAATGAATTTTAATTTCAATCGTTTGTGAAATAACTAAAGAAAATAAAAATAATATAATTATTAGAATAAAGATTGATGTAATTCTACTTTTTTCAAAACCTTATCTCTTATCATCTAAAGCAAGTTAAAAAATTACCATTTTCAGAATTAATAGTAAACTTTACTACAACTTGGATTTTTGTTAAAATAACATGATCTACTTTAGTTGTCAACCATTCAAATGAGTATTCTACACAGACCACATATTAATGAACTTGTAACACCTTTAAACCTGGATTTACATAAATTTCACAAAAGTTATCAATAGGATTTGATTTTCAATTTTACAAATGTTCCCAATTAAAAATGGTGTCGACCCATAATCTGTTTCCAACCTTTTTCTCTCAACAGTAAAAACTTTCTCTCAAATCTTGTAAAAAAATTAAAAAAAAATTCAACAAATTCAATTCCTAATATAAAGATTTCATCAAAATATGAAGGAATTGATATTTAAAAATGAGTTGAATTAGGTATCTATTGAACTCAAAATTAGAAATGTTATTAGATCAAGAAAAAAAAAAATATGTACATGTTTAATTAGAAACATAAGTTTTGTAAATTGGACATGTTTTTTTTTTTACCATTGCAGAAAAAACAAAAATATAATTGTGATTCTTATAAAGTATTATAAGTGTTTTGACACTACATAAAATATTTAGTTCAGCCCAAATTTTTCATTAAAAAAAAAGAAATAGCAAAATTCAATCACAATAATTATCAAAATTAATACACCTCGACTTTTCTCAAAACACTATCCAAGATGTTCCATTTTAAATAGCCATGAAAATTATATAAATAACATTGATTTTCCATCTTCAAAAGTTATTTTATCTCAACTTCTTTTATTAGGCTATCCTGTTTTACCACTCAAATTATTTCTAAAAAAATTAACAAATATAATGTAGATATAAAATTTCTTTAATATCCCAAGTTATTACAGAATCAAATCTTAGAAAAAATGGTTTTTGTGAACAAGAAAAAAGAAAACAATAATCACAATTATTCATAAATAAAATATCATCAAAAATTGTCAGCTGAAATTTTAATATCTTTTATTAAATAAAGACCGAATAAACAAATTGGATTATTATTAAAAACCAATTAGTGATGGATAATAATTTTTGATATTTAAATATAACTTTTTGAATTAAGTTTAATAAAGAAAATTAAAAAAATAAATTATTATCATTTTTATTAAATAGTTTGTTCTTTCTATAAAAATCTCAATTTCCAGTACAAAAAGAGAATTTATAGATCAAGGGTTAACAAAATCTATGAATAATGATACCTTTTACTTTGTTTGTATAAATATTAAAGTATAGCGAATACAATAAGGTTAATAATAAAATGATTACAACTATGCATGGCCTCAAAAGACATTTTTTTTAATACTGGCAACATTTAAAAAGAAACACAGGCACACCTCACTGATTATTTGTTAAATATAATGGTCATTCTAATAATCTATTTTACTTTTAGTTCATTTTCTTAAAACCCAATTTATTTATGTAAAAAGAAACTTTGAAAAAAATTTTCTTTTTTTTTTTTGGAATTCTTATCATTTACTCTAATTCACCAACACTTGTTAAAGGGGTTTCTTGTTGATAGTGATGATTTTATTTTAATTTGTAAAACAATAATTGTTTTTCAAAATGCTTCAACAGTCTCTGAAATAAAATATTTAATAAAAATAATTATTCAAAAATTTATTGACTATTTGAAAGATCTTTTGTAAAACTTTTTTGTTCACACTTTTTAAAGTAACCTGGCAAAAAAAAAAAAAATACCTTTTTTGAAAAAATTGTTTTTTTTCAAAAACTTAAAAAGAAATAATTTCAATATAAATTATTTAGAATTACATTATGATTTTACTTTTCAGACAAAAAACCATTAACTTCAATATTTTATAATATCAAACGATATACATTTTTTTCTTTTCGTAAATTTGATTATTATTATTATTAAGCAATAAATAAAAACAAATTAAGAGATAAATGATAAATATTTGTTTAATTTAGAAAACAATAAAAAAAAAAAAAAAAAAAAAAAACTAACAAACGACGAAAAGAAAAATTAATAAAAATGTTTTTAATTTTACAAAATGAAATAACAAGAGAATAAAGAGAAAAAAAAAAAAAAAACAAAATTAATTAATGTAATTTTACAAAAAAAAAAAGATAAATTATCTAATAAACAAACAGACAAAAAAAAAAAAAAAATGAAAAAGATTAATTAATTTGTGTGTTTGGGATTTTTTCAAAAGCAACTGGAAGGTCGCTTCTAACTGTCAAAGTAAATTTACCTTCTTGGTTTGGTCTAAAAGTGGAAGCGAAAACGATGTAGGGCTCTATGGAAGGTTCTAGTTTTATTTCGATATACACTTCATTGGCGTTTACGTAATCACCAGAACTAGCGATTTCTTGGTTTGAAAATAGGTTTTTTATTCTTTTCCCCTTATTCTTTGCGATGATTAAGCCGATGTACCAATAGCTTCTTTGAGCCATTTTGGGCTCCTCTTGGGTTAATGAAATGTAGCAACGTGTGGGTTTATTAATTGTAAGCCAGAATTGTGGGCTATTTTCCGATCCATTAAAGTTGGGAGAACCCGCAGCAGACTCGCCTACCCATTCGTCATTTAATATTATTGTGTTCCAATTCTTGTCAAATATTCTGCATATATAGATGTTTCTGAAGTGCTTGGTGAAGTCCTCAAAGCTAATCCAAAAGGATCCCTCTTGGTAGTCGATTTTTGGATCATAGTTAAGTTTGGACTTCAATTTCTTTGTCCACAAAGAAGAATTTTGTGAGTAATCGCCATTCCATTCTTGTTTACCCCAGGGGTTTCTTAAATTCAAGAGTTTTATTCCATCGGCGAACTGGATGTCCATTATGGCATATGCGTGTCCATAGACGATACCGTATTTTGAGACGGTGGATTCCTTACCGGCATTTGATCCGCACCCCAATAAATAGCCGGATTGGTGGTAAGTGAATAATTTGTTCCAGAGTTTGCCATTATGGATATCCTGTATGGCATCTGGATCCAATAACGAGATCATTTCGCTTGACCCGCCCGTTAAATTGGCTAAGGTGGAATGCACCAGCCCACCTACAATTGCCTCCCATGAACCAAACAATTTTGCATAGGCCTTTTCAATTAATTGCACCCATATTTTTTTTGGATCCCTTGATTTAGCAAAAACTAGATCCTGATCTTTATTGTACGGCAAATAGTCATCAATAATTACAGGAATCCACCTACCATTTACAAAAAATTTTAAGACGTAAATACCGTACTGCGAATATTTTTTTGAAATAAAAACTTCCTTTAAAACTTCATACCTTGTAGACAATATTGATAATGAACTTAATAGATAACAATCGCCAAGCATCCCTTGTATGATATTTGTCGGATCGATATCGGTAGGCAATAAATTAAATTCCAGAATTTCGTTATCATCGTTTTGATTTTGATTATCCAACATTTCATTTGATGAGGATAATGTGGTTGAAGACATTGATGATGAATCTTTAAACAATTCGATTTCATTAATATTTTCCATTTCAAGTAAACCCTGCTTATCGATTCTTTGATCGTCCTCAGTTTGCAATACTATATTATTATTGATATTGATATTCTTATCCTTATCCTTATCCTTATTATTATCCTTATCCTTATCATTATCATTATCATTATCATTATCACTACCACCATTATTATTATCGTCCATTGGCTTTATTTCTTTCAAAAAATCTGAAATCCTTTTCCAGCCTTTAATAGAAATAAACTTTTTAGGGATATTTTTTTCATCGATAACTAGAGATTTTAAAATTGGAGGGAAATCAAAATCGATAAACTTTTTACCAGTCCTTTGACACTTTTCTAATTGCTGATCTCTTAATTGATGGAATTGCTCAACGTCCTTTTCAGCGGGCAATTCAGAATTTTTTAAAAAATTTTGTCTCCTTTCATGTGCTATTTGCTCTAATTTATTAGTATAGGCACTAATTTTTCTTTCTTGAAACCTTTCATATAAATATTTTTTCCTTTTTTCATTAAAATAAATTACCTTTTCTTCTTCCCAATCATCGATTTCATTGAAATGCGAAACCTCCACCCCAGCATAATCTAAGAAAGACTTCATTTCAGATTCTAATAGTAAATAACTTGATCGAGCGGTCGATATAACTAAAATTTGAAACAATACTTCAAATTTTGTACGAATTAAGAATTCTTGGCGTACTTGATTATACAGATCTGCCAAATTTTGATACAAATCATATATTGCTCTTGACAATTCCTCCTGCCTGCCAGCAGCAAATTTGGTACCTTTTAACATTTGGAGTGATCTTTCTGCTCTTTTGGCAAGATTTAAAAATCTGGATGTTTTTATTAAATAATTTTCAACATTACTATTTTGATTGTTATTGTTATTGTTATTGTTATTGTTATTATTTGTATTTTGAAGATTATCCAAATTATTTTTATTAAAAGTAATGCTTTCGTCAGTGGAAAAATTTAAACTTTGCGTTTCAAAATCAATTTTTTCAAATATTCCAATATCTGAATCTACAGTAACACTGTCATTTTTTTCGTCTTCAAGCCAAGATTTGATAGTAAATTCTTCTTCAAGTTTTTGCTCATCTTCTAAAATCAAATCTGTTAGGTTGGTTTTATTACTAAAGGTCTCCTCACTTTTTTCATCTATTATTGGCGTTTTATATTTTGAAGGAATGACATCAAAAGAACCTTTACGAGTAAAAGGAAATTGTGAATGAGATAATTTTCTTAAATTTAATTGGGAACTGGGTAATAAATAATTTTGTTTAAAATTTTTGATACTGGAAAAATTTCGTAATTTTTTTAAATCGTTTTTATTATAGTTACCCTTTCCTTTTCTAACACCTTCTCCTTCCCCTTCTCCATTTCTACCACCTTTCACCTCTCCCTCTCCTTCATCATCATCTTCTTTTTCTTTTTCTTCGATTTTGTTTTCTTTTTCGTTTTCTTTTTCGTTTTCGTTTTTTTTTTCGTTTTCATTTCCCTGTGTAATCTTTTCATTTTCTTTTTGATTTCCATTTTCCTTTACCTTTCGTGCCAACTCATCAGTTTCGATATCATCTGACTTTTCATTTCCTTCTTCTTCACTAATTAAATTTTCAATGTCAATATCATCTATCTCAATACCATTTGTATTAATAATAATATCATCAACATTACTATCAATTAAATTTAACCCTTCGGTTCCAGAATCATATATAGATCTCAACTCTAGATCATTTTTTTCTTTATTTAATATAATTTCATTTTCGGATCCTAAGTCTAATTCTAAATCTTGTTCCGTTTCCATCTCATCATCAGTAGTTTTTAATTGTAATTTTTTGATTTCATCATCTAAATTATTAATTGAAACAGAAATTGTATCATTTTTTGAAAAATATTTCAAATCTTCTAGATCAGAAAGATTAAAAGACGAAACTGATAAATCGCGAGTAACTTTTCTACTTTTGTTTAACCAGTTATCCAGTCCCCAATCTGTCAACAAATCTTCTGTTCTCATTCCTTTCATATCCTGAAGCATTTTTGACAGGGGCAATTTATTCCAGCTATTTTGTCTCGAGACCTCCATTTCTTTATTCTTTATTCGGTTCAAATTTATGTTTGTATTGGTACTGCTCTGATCCACATTCAACGAAGAAGTTGAATCGTCTGAAAGTAAAATTAAACCATCATTTGCTTCTGAATCGCGAGAACGAGTATGAACCTCGGTTGGCTTGCCATGCAAATCAATTTTTGGATATATTTGCTTTAAATAGGCCTGAGAAAAGCAACTTTCTATTTTATTTTCATTTAATAATTCTAAAGAATTCGAAAAGGATTGCTTCGTTAAAGATATTCTACTTTTGACATACATCCAAACAAAGCAGATTGTTGTCATCGAACCAAAAACACCAATTTCTGATTTAAAAAGATAAACCGAAGCAAAACTCGACCAACACCATGTAATATAGAAGGCAATAGCCAAAAACAAGCCAGAGCTATTTAATTGCTGGAGGTCATCTCTTTCATAATTGAATCTGTAAATGGGGAAAAAATGATTTGAATAGATATTGACTACATAATTGGTAATGTCGCCACGTCTACTGGCATTCAGACTTAACATTACAAATAAAAAAAAGCCAATAAAGCAAACTGTCGTTACGGCTAAAAATGTAGTTCTTTGGTAAACACTGAGAATAATACCCATAGTAATAATAATCAATACGTTTATGAGAATCAACAATTTATATTTTAAAGATAGCACCTTTGTCGAAGTGGCAAAACGAAGAAAAGACGCGAATGCAATTGCTTCAACTATAAACATTAAAAACAAAATCAAGCCAATTATTTTTTCCTTGAAAAAGAAAATTATGATCATTACATAGCCAAAAAATAAACAATGAATAATGGCAAAGCCAAAAATGGTTGATCGCGTTAGCAACCACATATCATCCTTCCACTTATAAATGGTTGTACAAAATATGATCAATGAAGGGAAAAAAACTGAAAAGGTAATTGCAAGCCATGAACGGTGATTGACGTTTGAATGATGCGAAATAAACAATATCGAGCAAAGCGGGTATAAAACTATTATTAATAATAATAAGATGGAAAACAAAATCACAACAAATCTTGATTTTATGGCATATGTCCATTGGATGATTACAATGTATGATAAGTATAATACACCATACATCATCGAAAAGGTAAAGCCAACAAAGGAATCGCTTTCAGTGCTAATACCCAACCCCATGACAATAATTAAAAATGGGATCGAAATCGATGATAGAATTGAAAAATATACTGCGGGCTTATATTGAAATTTGAACATTTTTTTCAGTATTGTTAAAATGGATTCATTGGCAAATCGTGGAATAATTTGAAAATCTAGTTTTTTAAATAATTGTAATTGATAATAAACACAAATTGGTATTAAAATTGTGAAAAGATAAACTAACATAATATAAGCTTTTTCTGCTTTGATAAATAAATATATTGAAAATAATGCAATAACCACAATTAATAAAAATAAATTAATCCAGATACCAAGAGTTGTTTTTTTATTTCTTTTATAAATAAAATATAGATTGTATATCGGTGGAAAATGAAATATAAAAATCTATTATTTAAAATAATTAGTTATAATTATATATATATATATATATATATATACGTGTATGTGTGTGTGTGCGCGCGCGTGTGTGTGTTTAAAGAAGTATTAATATAGAAAATTTTTAAATATAAATATTCGTATTATAAGAAAATTAAAACAATAAGTAAAACAAAAAAAAAAAATTAACTACTTACAATCATTCCAAAACCAATATCATGTTGTTCAATATCAAAAATTTTTTCGGATTTTATTAAATATTTCATAATTAGTAATTCCCCGATAAAAATAATTGTAACGATTATATAAACAAGACAAAACCACAAATAACTATGTTTTTGGAAATATCTCCCAATTGGATTTGATTTAATATTTTTGTTTTCTTTTTCCTTCTCTTTCTGACTTTCATCCCCCCCTTCTCCTTCCGCTTCCTTCTCCTTCTCCTTCTCCTTCTCCTTCTCCTTCTCCTTCTCCTTCTCCTTCTCCTTCTCATTATCATCTTTATTTGAATTAATATTTTTTTTTGAAATCATTTTAAATAATTTGGTTTTTGAATATATCCCCAGAGAAAGTAATTTATAAAACATCCCATAAAAAATAACAATGCAAACGAAAACATAAATAAAAACGTGCCCGAGAAACCAAGTCTTGCTATTAATTTGAAATATTTAAAAAATTTATTTAATTTTATTTTAATTATTAAATGTTTTTTTAATACTAATGTTAATAATTGAAAATTATCAACATTAGAAGTTTCTGATATAAAAAAGAAAAATAAATTATCAATTGACCATTTTTACGAGAGAAGATGGTGGATTTGAAATCTTGCTATCTTTATGCAAAAATACTTTTCTTTAGACTTGAATTATCCTTAGAACCAAAAGTTTAAAATGTACTCTGAACAAAATCGTTTACTTTTTCATTTTTTAAAATCTCGAATTTCAAAATAATGTAATCTTAAATACAAGAAATTAAATTAAATTGTTGTCATTACTGTTGTTGTGGAATATACATATATATATTTGCAAAATAGACCAACTGATATTGTTATACATTTAAATAATAAAAAAAAAAACAGTCAAAAATAAGAAATATGTTTCCATTGTTACTCAACGAATCTTAAAAAGTTATTATTATTATTTTTTTTTTTTGATAAAATTATTATATTTAATTGAATACAAAAATTAAATCAATATTGTTGATGTTTAACAAAAAAACACAAAACTTCTAACTTTTGGTTATTATTAAAAAGGTTCAAGAATCCAATAAAAAAGAAAATAACAATAAACGAAGAAGATTCCCAGAAACCATCATTAGAAATCAAAAAAAAAAAAATTGAAAACAGTTAAATTAAACATTTCAAAGAAATATAAAAAAATCACCAAATCCAATAAACAAATGTTGCGAAAATTAATAATTTGAGAAAAAGTTAATTTATTAAATTGGATTTTTTTTTTTGATTTTATTAATAAAAAAAAAAAAAAAATTCTGAATCCAATAGCCCTTTTTTATTGATTTATTTTTTGATTATGAAGAGATAATCTAAAATAAAATTCAAAATTTTCCAATCAATGAAAACAGTTAAAAACCGTTAAAAGAAACACAATATCATACTTTTCTGAAAATTGGAAAATAATTTTAATTTTTGTACAGGTGATTTTATTACAATTTATTCTATTTCTAACAGTCTTATTTCTTGATTTGCCACATTTTTGCAAGAATATGGCAAAATTTTACTCCGTTAGCTTCTCACAAAAAAGATCGAAATATCCAAAAATTTTATAAATATTTTTACAATAAAAAAATTAAAAGATCAAACAACAAAAGGTTTTCATTTAAATTATATTTGCTATAAATTATTTTAGCTTATAAAATTTAGGGAAAATGAGTTATTATTTTACTAAACTATTTTCCAGTAAAATACACCCAGTTGTAATGGGTGAAATACATGTTTTCAAAGGGGTTGAATGGATATTAGTAGAAAACATATATTTTGGAAATTTTCAAAATTGAAATCATTTTTACACATTTTTGCACATTTTTTTTTTTTTTTGATTTTTTACACCTAATTCAGTTGCAAAAAATTTTTTTTTGCAAGATCAATAGTCACTTGGTAAAAACGCGTTATTTTAAGGCCATTGAAACTGTGGAAATGATTGTTGAGAAGTCATACTGATTTCTATTGGAATTTTATTCAATCTTAGATCCTGATATTTGATTAATAAATGTGAAAAATTTTCACTTCATTTTCATTTCCTTTTTCAAATAGAGACCACAAATCCCAACACACTTCGTTTGGGGACTTGATTTCTAAAAGAAAAGTATGGAAAATGAAGTGAAAATTGTTTCCTATTTCTAATTCAAATACCAGTAGAAGTTCAAAACGAACATTGTTGTTTTTCTCAATGGGTACACTAAGAATTTGAGTTTTTCAATTTTTAAGAAAATCTACTGATTTATTAGTTTTCTTTCAGAGGAATATCAACAATTCTTTGGTGTGTATTATTCTGCTTATTTCCCATTTATTCTTCAAAGGTCAATTATATAAAATATTTGATATTTGAAAAAAATGTTGGGCCACCTTTGACTGAAACAAAGTTTATTTTAAAAATAAATATTAAGATAAAGGGTTACAATACTCTTTTTTATGTAATTTAAGTTGTCTTTATTTTTATTTATTTATTATTATTTTTTTGAATCAATTATTTAAATGATATGTTTTCTTTTTTTCAAAGAGAATTCGAATTAAATTTGTAAAAGTATACAATACTTTTTTGACTGGAAAAAAGTTGATGCTACATTAATTGTTTTTTAGAATTTATTCTTGAAATAGGTTTAAAAGATAATAATAACCAGATAAAAATATAAACATAAACATGATTTTTTAGTAGAGCAATTTACAAAGATTTTAAAAATTTCTTGAGAATAAATCTTTGAATTCTTTTAACAATATTTGAATTTCTTTTTTGAACAATTATTCTTAGGGTAATTAATAATTGAAAATTTTTTTGTTTTTTTTTTTTGTTTTCTTTTTTTTTATGTTATATAAAAAAAAAAAATATTAATTATTAAAATAAAAACTTACGCATAACCAAAAATACTGATAACTATTCTTGTTACTAAAAGCATTATTGAAATTAAAGTTGGGTTTCGATAATCAATTCTTTTTGTTGATTCCAGGATAATAAAATCTGTATAAAGAATAATTATAAAATCAATACAGCCAATAAATCTAAGGTGTTCATAATAGAAAATCAATGTAATTGAATACGCAATTAGGCAGTTATAAGAAATAATATTACTAATTAAAATATTTCTTTTAATAAATTTTGTATCTGTTCTTCTTGTGTCTGTAATTGCTCGATTGATAAGTATTTGACGAAAATCATAAAATCTAATCGATCTTCTAGAATATATAACACCCGATTTAAAGATGAAATTAAACCCAAGAAGAGTAAAAGATAAATTAAATTGGGATTTTGTTGAAAAGATTACTAATAATATTTGGTGAATAAATAATAAAAAACCAATTACAGTTGCTAATTTTGATAAATTCCCTTTTTCCATTAGTTGTTAATTTTTTTTTTTTTTTTTTTTATTTAATATAAATAATAAATATAAGGATTTAATAAATAATTTATTATCATTTTATTCTGTTGTTAATAAGTATGTTTAATTCTCAATTAAGTTTCAATTTCAATTTAATTTGAAATACATAACAAAAAATTTAAAGTTTCAATTTTGAATTCAACTTTTTAATTGAAAATAAAAAAAATATTATTAAATTCTTTTATTTTGATTTTATTTGAAAATAGAATAATTTTTTTAAAAAATCATAATAAAGTAATTTTACAAAAGTGAGCTCTAAAACTTTTCAAAATTATTAATCAAACTGATTAAAAGGGCGAATTAAACAGTGTGAGCAACACTTTTTACAAGTTTTAGTAATCACTTTTTTGAAACAGCTATCTCTGTTTTTTTTTTAATCATTTCAATTAAAATTATTTTTTTTAATCTAAAGATTCAATATTTATTGTTTTTAATAAATCATTAAAAAAAAAACGATTATTAATTATAAGTTATGGAATTTTTTTTTAATTACATTAAACATATGCAAGTAACATATAATAAATTATTAAAACACTTAGAGAGAAAATTCATATTAATAAATTTATTCATGAATATTATGAAAACTAAATATATATATATATATATATCTCAGATAAAATAGTTTTTAGGTGTTTTTGGTATTCAAAGATATCGAGAGGCCATTACCAAAAAAGCTAGGCAAATTTATTTTAAAAGATCTTTGTTAAACTCAATTCTAATAAAGCCATTTAAATAGCCAAAATTGTTATTGTTCATTATTCATTGACTCTTTATAATACAATTTGCTTGTTAGTATGATATTACTTTAACAAAAGATATTTGAAAGTTTTCTGATCTTAATTTGATATGAAATTTTTTAAAGAAAAAAATTGGATGGTTATTTTTTTCTTATTGATCATAAAAATTGTTTTCCTATATGGTTAATTTTGAAAAAATTTTCAAATAGAATGGAAAAACTTACAACTGTATTTTATTGTTTAAAAATCCTTTGTATCCTTATTACATTACTTATTTTTTTTTATAGATTGTACCGTACTTTTTTTTGGACAAAAAAAGTGTTATTGATTATTTCATTTTTAGGAAATATACCAATGAACATATTTTGAAATATAAACAATCGGTATTGATTCAATTGATATTAATACCCCTCTTAATTTGATACTGATAAATTCATATAAATATCTGAAAATTTTTAATTCGTTTTCCATTTTACAAATTTTTTTACAAAAGCTTTGAATAAAGCATTCTATTGTTTTAAATGTGAAGAAACTTTGAAAATTTGGTTTGACTTTTAAAGATTGTGTATCAAGAATTGTTTTATAAGTTGAGTTTATCTATTACAAAAATAGAAATTGAATTAAAAAATTTATTAAATAAATGTGAATTTAACAGTATTACCTGTTTAGGAATAGAACTACTTGCAAAGAGGATATTATTTGAAATATCAAAAAAAAATAAAAAAAATAAAAAAAAAAATGCCACACTTATTTGGAAATACCTTATTTAACTTCAAATTAAAAATTAAATTAATCTATCAAGAGTTGAAATTTTGTTAATTATTATTTGTTTATTAAAAGTCAGTTTTTTTATATGTAAAATTACTTTTGAAAATAAATAAATTTTAAAGAATAAAACAAAATAACAACTAACAGTTTTCCCCTTTTGATCGTATTCCTTTTCTAATCTTAGAATAACCATTATTAAGTTTGGAAACATGATCGAACGGTGACAGTTCTAGTTTCAGCTATTTTTTTCCAAAAGTGGTCAAAATTTTTATTAATTACAGTGGTGTAAATAACCCTTGTTGACAACCTTTAACCCATTGCATAAATCTAACTCGTGCTTTTTTTTTCAGACTTGGGTATTTGAAGATAGGAAAGGAACATATATATTCTTGGTTAAGATTTAAATTGACTTTAGAGGTTAGATATTTGATTAACGTAAATGGTTCAATAATATTAAATGATTTTGTTTCGAAAATTTTGGTCTTATTTACAAAATTTCTGAGATAAAATGCTTTTTTTTTAAATAAATTCGAAAAAATAACTTTTTTTCATTATTTTTTGTCAGAAAATTACATTTTTACTCTTTCAATATCTCCATAATTCTTTTTTAAAATTTATTTTAAAGAACCACATTTCTTGTTTATATACTGTTGTCACCTCATTTCTTTCTTTCTTTTATTTCTACAGCCAGCCAATATTTTTAGCAAGAGTTAAATTTTCTGTAATGGGTTAAAGTAAAAAACACATGCGATTTGCACCACTGTATAAAAAAATTCAATAAGAGAAAAAAGCTAAAAGAATTTTGTCATTTTAGAGATACAGAAAATTAGGTGAATTGTTGATCAAGCCAAAATGTGATTTCGCAGATGGTTTCAGTCCAGATACTGTTGGTTTACATTTAACAAACGACAAATTTCGTTCATTTTCCAAAAAAATAATTCACCACAATTAGTTGAAAAACACAAAATGTCTTCACAAGCCAATTCTCAAGCAAAAATTATTTCTGAAATTTGGCGGTTTCTTTTTGTTATTTTGGATAAAATTAAATTTTTTTTATTTGAAAAGAACAACTCTAACTCATCACTACAGCAAAAGGTAAACCGTTTTGAAATTAGCGAAACCAACCCAAGTGAATCAATCCCCATCTTATTCATCAACAAGGAAATTTTAATTGTTTTTGTATTTTTTTAAAAATCTTTTTTGAAAGCAATTCTTTTAAGAACCGAAATAGTTTGTAACACCAAAAAATAATAAGTCACCCAATTCAGGTGTACTTTTATTGTTTAAAGTTTTGTAAAATATAATTGAAGGATCAAGAAAGGAAGAAACAAGAAAAAAAAAAAATTAAAATTTGAAAAGGATTACTTGTCATTCGAAAGGATGAAGCTCGCCAAATAACAAAAAAATAGTATATTAAAATCGTAAGCACAGGAAGCGTAATAAAAATAATTCCCAAAGTTTTGGGTGTCACTTTGATTGAGATCTATTGCAATGATCAAATGAATATAAAAGATACAAGATACAAGAAATGAGGGTGGGTCAGCTCATCAGAACAAAAAAAATTAAAAAAGAGTTTTGGATATTTACTAAGATACCAGTGACAGTAATAAACAGAAACATACAAATTAATAATAAGAAAATTGCTGTTTCAATGGCTTTTGTTTTCCAAGAATATTTTTTTTGTTTTAAAAATTGCACAGTCCACCTAAAAAAATAAAAAGATAAATTTGTTGTTTGTGTTGCGGAGCCAAAAAAAAAATTAAAAAAAAAAATAAAAAAAAATTTAGCAAGAGAAAGCGGTTCACGATCAAAAACAGCAAAATTTCAAACAAAACAAAAAGGTTTTTTAAAAGAATTTAGATCAAACATTCTGATATGATGGAAATCAAAGCCAAATTTGGGTGTTATAATAATTAAAATTATGAGGCATATTAAAGAGATTAGATCAAATTGTAAGAATATTTCGAAGATAGTAGTCACATCCATATCTCTAATGGCCTTGGATGTATTAATAAACTTGAAAATTTCATTTCCCATTAATTTGCTTTTTGTCAAAACAAAGTAAGCAAGTTTAAACAAGCAAAAAATAAGAAAATGAAATTCAATTAGACATTTCATTTGGCATTTCTCTTGAACACTCACTTTTGACAATGGGTTTTGAAACACAATTCCTCACAAAAACAAGATACCCTACGTTAAACTTCTTTTTTTTTTCCCCAACGAATTGGGTTATATCTTTTGAATTTTGGAGTTCTTTTGAGTGGATCACCTTTTCCTAAAGCCTTAGTTCTACTAAAGAGCATAAGGAACTCTGAAAATGATATGACACTGTGTCTTATTTCAAATCATAAAGATCAATTTCCTATTTTGTTACAAGTTTTACTTTATTGTTAAAGTTTATTTATTGTTTGGTAAATAAAAGCAGTCCAAAATTGAAATTGTATGTTCACTTGAAAATTAAATATGAAAAAAATTGCTAAATAAAGATCAAAAAAAAAGTTGAATTTAGTGTCAGGGTTTGTGCTATCCAAAAAAAAATCTTTTCGATTAATTTTCCTTTTTACCTTTTCACTTGGCTTGAAAGATATCTATGAATTAATTTTTGAAAACCGATTCGTTGTGAAATGATCTGTGAACAGTAATTAACTAATTTAATTTTTCAAAATTTGAAAAGAAATTTTTCTGGGAATATTAAAATTCAAAAAAAAGTTTAACAAATTTTTGTTCAATTTCCTTTTTTCTAAATCTTGGAATTCAAGTTTTAAAATAGTTATTGAGAAAGATGTTAGAAAGATCAACGAATTTTACAAAGTTTTTTTCCACTTAAACCAATAAAATAATTTATTTAAAGCCAAGGTAACATAATCGTCAAAATGAAGTAATAAAATTTCAAGCATTTATTTGAATTTATCAATGATCTTGCAGGAATTTACACTCTCTTTTTTTTCAGCGTTAAAAATATTTAGAAACTTAATACCATTTGAGTTTTGCTGAAATTTAGAGAATAGATATTCACAAAAGACTTTTTTTCAAAAATATTTATTGATTGGATGAAAAAAGTTTTTTTATTTGTGAGTATTTGTATTCTTAATGTAATACTTTTATTTGAAAAAATTATATTAATAAATTGAGTTTAATAAATAATTACTAATTCAGTTCATACCCTAATTTAAAATTATATTTAATTTTATTCATTTTATATAAGTACTTATCAACCTGAAAAAAAATAAACAACAGAAAAATTTGATAAAATTCAAAAAAGAAAATTATTGGTTTACCTCGGTCAATTTTGACCGAAAAGGTAGAATATTAACCATATTTTCAACTTTTACTCATTTTTTTTAAAAAATTAATAATTTTAGTAAAGAGCATTAAAATGATACTCGGTGGTTGATTAGTAAGTTGTTTCCTCACATTTTTCAATATTTTCCCCATTTTAAATTAAAAAAACTTAAATATTATCCATATTTTCCCTCACCTTTGACTCGAAAAAAACATACATTGTATTTTTCCTTGGCAAATTTCCTTTGAAAAAATAGATAAATATTTAAATTTTTCATTTTGTCAACTGGAAAAGATGAAAAACTAATCGGAGATAACCCACACTAATCATTAATTATTTAGGAATTAAAAGGAGATTTGATATTATCTTTGTGAAGTAACGAGAAAGCTTCAACAGTTAAGATCATTTTCATTAAAAGCCTAATCATCTAAAATCATGAAAATCAATAATACCTCGATAATATCACAAAAAAAGATATTGAATAAAATAATGAAGATTATCTAAAAATCGTGATAAATACCAAAATACCGAGAATAATAATTAAATCATTATATAATAGTTGTATGACTTTTGGGACTAATTCAACAATATTTGTAAAAAAAAATTTTGACCAAATAACAGATTATGAGAAAAAAAAATTATTCTTTTAAAAAACAACAAAAAAGAGATGGATTCAATCAAGAATTAGATAAAAGATTTTATATTTGTATTTTTTTTTTTTTTGATTTTGGTTGGTAGATTAATTGATCAATAAACATCATAAAAAAGGTAAATATAAACCCTAATTCAAAATTTTTAACACATCAAAATTCGATTTGTGAAAAAAAAAAACTTATTTAATCACTTCTCGAAGATTTACCAAATTAGAACTATTCACTAATTGAAATGTTAACACTTATTTATAAATTACAATACTCACAAAACAATAAATAAATAATTATCAATACAAATAAATCATGGGTGTGTTAAAAATTTTGGTGATGAGCAAAAAAAAAAAATACATTAGTAAATTTGTTGAAATTCTATTAGGAATATTGATCGATCAAATGGTTAGATACTACCATTGTCTAATTTTATTTGAGTTCTTCCATTTATACAACTTAGCGATAACCTACTACCAATGGTTGGAAAAAATTTTAATCCAACGAAACAAATTACGTAATTCAAACAATGAAATGAAAACAAAAACTAAAAGATGAAAAAATGATTTTCATATTTTAAAAAAATCAAAATTATCTCAAATTTCAATGAAATTGTATTATTGTGATTGTTTGGAACATTTTAACTGTGTGGAAAATTTTGAATTTTAGTTTATATTTTCTCGATCAATAATAGTGTTATAAATTGAATTGAAAAAAAAAAAAAAAAAAAAAGGACATCTAAAACAACAAACCCCTCACATGTTCTTTGGAAAAATGTGTTCTTGGGTTAAATCGTTTTCTTTGTTTTCTCGGAAAGCCAAAAGTTTGGATAACCTATCAAAAGCTTTCACAATAAATTTTTCACATTATCCCCAATTATTAAAGTGTTATATACATTTTTTTTGTTTTCTTGTTATTATTCTTCTTATTCTCTGATTATCTTTGTATTACACAGAAAAAACAATGAGAGTTTAAAGATTATTTTTTTCTTTGACCACTAATAAGAAAAAAAAAATTCCTCTTTCTTCTTTTTCACTATTTAACTGGTGAACGCAACAATCCCATTTTGAAAAAACAATCTATATTTTATCTTCAAATATATTGTTAAAATGATCATTATTAGTATTTTCACACAATTCACAGATATTTATCTTTTGTAAAAAAAAATAAAAAAAAACATTTTTTTTTAAACGACAAAAAATCTCATTCCATTTATAAAGCTATAGGTCTTTCAAAACTTTCAAACATTTTTGGACCCCTTCAAACATTATCTTAAATTTTTAAAGTGGAAAAGGGTTATGAAAGTCTCATGGTTTTGTAAAAGTCAAGGGATTACTTTTGAAAGGTGATAATAAAAAAATAATTTTCTTTATAACGCAATTTTTATTTTTTGTTTTGTGGAATATAATGTATCATGATTTTTTGATTTTTTACAATAAAGTAGGAATAAATACAATTTTTACATATGGTCTCGAATTTATTGATAATATTGTTATAATAAATGTTATCGTCATAACATCTAAATATTGTAATCAAATAATATAGACAAATTTTCAAAAAATGTTTATATTCCTTGATTTTTTTTTATTATTTGCAATTTGAATATGAGAAATGTTAATTTTTTCTTTGAGATATTTGAAAAATATTAATTTTATACAAAACCAAGGTAATTTTATATATAAGAATTGAATAAATATGAAACAATGGGAAAATCAAGTGGTTACAATTTCACAATTAGTATCCCCAATACCCACCTTTAAAAAATTTATACAGGTATTTATTGAATATAGTAATTTTTTTCTTGTATTTTGAATTTTTTGAAATTTAATATTAGAAATACAGATAAATTAAAATTTTTACTTTTTTGTTTTGATTCAATTTCAGTTTTTCTTTTCTTTTCTTTTTTTTTTTTCTCAGAAATTTGAATTGAAGAGATTAATTCAAATAGATTCAAAGGTAATTAATAATAAAATTTGATTGGTGTGTTTTAGCTGAAATTTTTATTTTGGTTTCGTTATATTTGTAATCTTTGAAACATTTATTTAAATTTAGTTAATTGAGTAAAAAGCTACAATAAAAATTTCAGCTGAAAACCCAAAAAACCAACATTATTTTTTTAAACTTAAATTCAAATCTTAAAAGTCCTTGTCTTAACAATTCGGATTTTGGAAAAACGAAGATTTATTGGTATTTGAATTATAAATTAGTTAAAATTATCAATTCATTTTCAATTTATTTCTCAAATAAAGTTCCCAACTACAACCTACTTCTTTGAGAACTCAATATAGAAAAATCAAAACATTGAATAGAAAATTTTTCCCCATTTATCATTTAAATATGAGTATTTTTTAATAAACCATCAAAATTCGGCTCGAGTTGAAGACGGATCAGTTAATAATCAAATTAACAATTCTTCTACACCCTACACAAGATAATCTTTTTTCAAATTTCAGGAGTTGTAAACCTTAAATAAAGTACCCTTATGAGAATTAAAAATAAATAAACAAAAAAAATCATTTTTTGAATTTTTCCACAAATAAATAAAACTCTTGCTTTTCCAAATGACTGAATACAAAATCGTTGTAATTGGAGACAGTGGTGTTGGAAAATCTGCATTAACAATTCAATTAGTCCAAAGTCATTTTGTTGAGGAATACGATCCAACCATCGAAGATTCATACAGAAGACAAGTAGTGATCGACGACGAAGTCAGTTTATTAGATGTTCTTGATACTGCAGGATCAGAGGAACACTCTTCAATGAGAGATTCGTACATGCGAGCTGGTGAAGGTTTTTTAATTGTTTATTCAGTTACCAACAGACAATCCTTTCAAAAGATTCCCAGTTACCTTGAAGAAATTACACAAGCAAAGTTTATAACAGATATTCCAGTTATCATTGTAGGCAATAAAAGTGATCTTGAGAATGAAAGACAAGTGCACCAAGGGGAAGGACAAGACTTTGCAATCAAATTTAATTGTTGCCCATTTTTTGAGTCTTCTGCAAAAGAAAGAATAAATGTCGACGAAGCATTTTTTGAAGTGGTTAGAGAAATACGCAAAACAAAATCAAGAAAAGATGACTTTTTAAGAGCAAAAAAAACCAAGTCAAAAAAAGGGAAAAAGAGCAGAGACAATTGTTTACTGATGTAATTTATCTTCTGCTCGTACAATCAACAGTACAAAATATCAAAAATTGTTTTTTAAATTGTTTTCTTTTGTGTTTTGTGTTCTGTGGATTGTGGATTGTGGGTTGTGTGCCTACTTTATTGTTAAAAGAGCAACAAAATTCAGTTTTACAAAATTGTATCTTGAACAGCGATCAATAAAACTCACACGAAAAGCCTTATACCAGTGCTTCAAAATAAATTCCTAACTTTGTTTTCTTCTTTTCCCTATACAACATCTATATTAAATTTCGAAATTTTTTTCCAATTTTACATCAATTTTGAAGGTAAGATCATTGATAAATATTCTCATTTATCATTATAAAATTAAGTCTAGTCATTTAATGTGGATTTGTCCCATACTCAAGGACTGACTTGAAACCTAAAAAGGGTTATTGTGAAATTTCCCTTCTTTTGTTTGACAAAATTCAAATAACAAAAAAAAAATTAATTGATGAGGATATCTTTGTCAAAAAATTCGATTAAAAAAAATAAGTTTAAAAAGTTACTTAATTTCCAAAAAAAATCAAATTTTTTGACATAAAAGTTTCATTAGCTTCAATTCCAAAAAATCTTAATTAAAAAAAAAAATTCTTCGTTTCTTTTTTTAAATTTCCAAAGGGTTAAATTTCTACAATTTAAAAAAAATTGTTTTCTAAAAGTACTCAATCAATTTAATTTGATTTAATCTTATTTGTGGTTAGATTGGAACTCTCTATATTTGAAAAAGTAAGGATATTTGGATCATTCTTGAGAAAAAAAAATAACTCATTTTGAAAAATATAAAAAAATAAAAAAAAAAATCACCGAGATCTCAAAAAGCGCCCAAACAGCAACACTTCAAAACCTAATACAGTTGCTTTCAAAATTATCTTTCACAACCATTCTAATTGGAAATCGAGTGTATCTCTTTGGCATTTTTTCCTAAAAATGTCCTTATATTTTTTGATTGTTGATTTTTGGAGATAGATCACACTTCACATGTTAATTAAACTAAAATTCCAAAATTTTCCACACAGCTAAAACGTTCCAAACAATCACAATATTGTAATTTTATTGAAATTGGAGATAATTTTGATTTTTGTAAAATCTGAAAATCATTTTTTCATCTTTTTAGTTTTTGTTTTCATTCGATTGTTTGAATTACGTAATTTGTTTCATTGGATCAATTTTTTTTTTGAACGAGTTGATATGGTGTTAAAGTCAAGTTGTTCCAAATAGAAGAACTCAAATAAAATTAGTTGGTAGTATCTAACCATTTGTTCTATCAATATTCCTAATAGAATTTCAACAAATTTACTAATGTATTTTTTTGTTTAGCTCTCTCCAAAATTTTTAACACACCCATGATTTATTTGTATTGATAATTATTTATTTATTGTTTTTTGAGTATTGTAATTTATAAACAAGTGTTAACATTTCAATTAGTGAATAGTTCTAATTTGGTAAATCTCCTCGAGAAGTGGTTAAATAAGTTTTTTTTTTCACAAATCAAATTTTGGTGTGTTAAAAATTTTGAATTGGGGTTTAGTTTTTGAAAGGATATTAGGTCCCATAAAAATTATAATTTTTTTTTTCCATTTCAAAAATTTTTTTTCACCTTAATGATTTGACTCTTAAAAAAAGAATTTGTCGAAAATTTTTTGTAATTTTCCCAATTTTTAAAAATTCGGTTTTTATTGAATTTAAAAATTGTCTCAAATTTTTACACTATTTTTAGAGATAAATTTCTCAATTTGATCCTTCATTTTTAGAATTCCTTTTTTAATAATAGAACTTTAAGAAACCAGTACACAGATTTTGATTAAGGTTTATTTTCGGTTTCTTTGAAATTTTACCGTCTACGTCCTTGATAAAAAAGATACAGTCTTTTTTTTTTTTTTTGAAATATAAATGAAAATTTTCTGCTCAAGTTTTTTTTTACAACAGTAAATTTATTTTAAATTATGTTTACAAATCAAAGACTATCGAAATTTAATGGCCAGTTTGTATTAATTTTATGACTAATAACACATTTGATGACTTTAAAGAATGGTGGTTTAAGAATTCTTATTTAGGTTTTTAATTTAGGTTTTATTATGAAATTTTGTTATGTGGACAAAACTCTATTCCACAATCAAAATTATAAATTTACCTCAAAAACATCTGGAAATCAGATCATCGTAATAAAATTAATTTCTGCAACAGATTAAAATATAAAATATTTAGTATAAAGATACAAATATTCTTAAATTTAAAGTGGAAATTAGGAAAAGCAAGAAGTATAAAAAATATACTTATTTTGTTCGAAATTTAGAAAAGTTTTTGGGATCTATAAATGTTTTTTTAAATTTGGTCAATCTCACAAAAAAGGTTAATATTTGTAATATATTTACTTTCCTTTAACCGATATTCTTTGAAACCCTTTTTTCGGTTTTCATTGTTTCATTAAATTTCATCATATACGATAAAATATAGATATATATATATAATTTAATATAGACCTTATTTGTACTCAAAGTTGCACTTTTAAAATTAAATCATTCTTTTAAAACTTGATAAATTCTTGAAAAAGGTTAGTGCTTTAATCGAAATTGATTTTTAGATTTTCTTTTGTTCAAACATTGAAACAATTTTACCTTTTGTTTTAAAAATTTTTGTCAAATAAATTAAATTTTGATGATTATCCCGTTTATTATTTAAATATAAAGTTCAACTTAAGATATTTACAAATTAATAAAAGTTCATTTTTGTTCAACAAAAACTTTAGGTTAAGTTAAAATCATTTTCAATCTTTCAGTGGAAATTATGCTTAATAATATTACCCCATTTAAGAATTATACCCAAAAAAAGGAAAAGAACATTTGTCCGCCTTACTATTACTAACCAGTATTTAATATTTCTTATGTATTAAAAGGTCAAAGCAACAATTTATTCAAATATAGGGAATAAAAGCAGTTAAAATTCACATTTATTCTTTCTATTATCAAAAAATTAGGATTATTTTACCCTTTAGGATAGTTACTTCCGCTTATAAGTCATAATTTTTTAACAAAAAATTTAGTACAAAAAAGAAAAATAAATTAAAGTACAAAATTTAGTTTTTTTTTTTTTGACATATTTTAATTGACAAGAAACCAAAATTTTGTGCTTTAATTTGACATTTTTATTGTGATGAAAATTTCTTAAAAAGTTTATGCACTAGAAGTTGAATTGACTGTATGCGTATATATACCCGTGTATATAAACTTTAACATGTCAATATATACTTGTTTATTCGGTTATAATTACATCTTAAATGCTTGAAAATTGAATAATTATTATAAAAATTATCTTTTTTGTTTTTATGTTGATTAGTTTTTAATTTTGTTTTTATTTCCATAATAATCAAATTCTTCTCATAATTTGGTAACTCTTTATCCCTTTTCTTCTAATAAATGTTTTTTTTCTTTTATTTAATTAAAAATTATAGTTGAGTACGAAAAAAATATATTTTTTACAAAATAAAGAAGGAATAAAAAAAAATAAAAATAATAATTTTTATCAAAACTAATTTAAAAAAGGAAAATTTTGTTTTCGAAATATCTAAAAGACTCAAATTATCCTTTTAAATCCAAAAAATAATACAATTATTATATTTTTTGCATATTAAATCAGGGAAAAAAAAGGCAAAATAATTATTTTTTCAGACATAATTCTATTAGTTATTTCTTGATCAAAGATCTCGATTAGTCTCTACTCTAATAATTTAAAGTAATAGCCGGAATTTTTATTTTTTTATTTTTTTTATCTTTAATAACCATTTTAGATATTTGAAAAAGCCTCTAATTTTCAAAAATGGATTGGAAAAAGGAAAAGAAATAAATAGAGTTTTTTTTTTAATTGATTTTTATTAACTAGTTATCAATTTTTTTCAAAATAAGAATTTTAAAGATCTTTTTATTAATATAACTCAACTGTTTTGGATGGCAAGAGGAGAAAAAAAATAACTTTGAAAATGTATTTTAATCTTGAAAGTTTCCTTTTTTTTTTATTTGAGTTTACCAATTTCAAAACTTTTCTTTTAAAATTTGTAATCCGTCCACTAATAAATATAAAGAAAAACGAAAAAGAAATTTTGTTTTTAATTTACAAATGTTATTTTTTTTGTTAACTGTAATAACTTAATTCGAGGCAATATAATAACTCGTACTTTATAAATTGCCATTCAAAATTTTCATATATATTTTTCATTCTCTGTAATATTAAACTATTACAGATCAAGAAAAATATATTGGATAATTTTTTCCAGCCTTATTTAAATAATAATAGATCTTATTGATTTAATTTTTATTATTTTTATTACTTTGGATTAATTCTTTTTTCTTTACAAATTCTTCGATTTTCAAAATAGAATAGGTTGTTTCAAAATTTCTAATTTCTTAATCTTTATCAATAAATGAACAGAGAAAGAAGTACTATTTATTTCAAAATAAATTGAACGAAATTTTCATTTCACTTTACAAAAAATTATATTTTATAAATCCTGTAACATTTCAAATTTTAGAGAATCCTTTTTCAGAATTTTAAATTATTAATTTTGGTCTTTAAGTATTTAGAATTTTGTTAGTTTGATTTTAATTCTTGGATGTAATTATTTTGAAAAGCTGTTTGAAAATTTTGATCTTTTTATTTTGAAATTATAAGTAATCTGTTAGAAAAAAAAATATATCCTGTTAATTATAATTTTTTTTACTTTCGTCAGGTATACTCTCAATTCCTTACTGGAATCTATTTATTCAAACAAAACTTGGTTTGTTAAAAGTTAACTGTTGGAATGTTCGTTTATATAATTCCAAATGATTTAGATTACCCAATTTGATAAAACAAAGAAGAATTTTATATCAAACAGAAATTTATTTTCACTTTTGATAAAAATTATTTTCTGAAAACATGACTTTGCCTTTTTCTTTTGTTCTAAAACAAAAAGCTCTGTTTAACAATTTTTTAACAAGATTTTCTTGTTATTAGTAAAGAATGTAAATTCAAAACTCTGATTGAAAAAAGACAAAAAGGTAAAATTTTGTAGTAAATCAAAGTTTTCCCTGTTTGTTATAATTAGTGAACTTAAAACAAGAACTGAAAAACTGTTTTATTCTTAATTTGTTTTTTTCATTTTTCTTTCTTTATTATTTACCTTTTCTTCCTTGTTATCCAAAAACTAAGATCTCAAAACTCTTTTAAGAATCCCAAATTCTTGGTTAAAAAAAACCGATTCTCTCAGGTCTTCTTTTGGATCAAAATTTTCAACTTCAGGTATGGAATATCTATCAAACACTTGTGAATGTGTCGAGGAAGAACTTTATCAAACGATTCGCGTTAGAGATTACCAAACGAGAAACCTAACAAAAGGATTGGGTCCACATGATCTCTTTCATTTGATTAAAACTCAACCACATCAAAAAAAGAAAAAAAATCAGGTTGCCAAAATTGGGTTTTACCATTTTGTGAAGGGGTTAAATGTCTCAAGTCTTTCAAGTGTGGCCTCTTATTTTGGGAGGATACTGCGATCACAGGTGCCGTGTGATCGGAAAAGGAATCGATGGGATATCATCTCTGGCTCTTTTCGTTGCTACAACGCCTTTTCGAGGGTCGACTTAGTAGTGACATATTCACAAAATGGCAAATTTCAAACAAAATTTCTCAAAAGGATCAGAGGAAGGAATAATAGTCATTTCAGAAAAAACAAAAAAACTTTAGGAGACAATTCGGGAAATACTTACAACGATCAAAACCAAATGAAAGAAACTGAGCAAGAGCAAGAAAAAGTGAACAACAATAAAAAGAAAAAGAAAAAGAAACAAAAACATAGAAAAAACAATTTAAAGGAAAAAGAAAAAAAAAAAGAAATAGATTTAAATCGATCATCTGATGAAGATGAATTAATTCAAGAACAAGAACAAGAAAATGAAAATGAAAAAAAAGAGGAAAACGACAAGGATAATGAGGAAATTGAAGGCAGTGAAATCTTATGGGCTGAAACTCAAGTAAGTTCATGGCTAAGATCTGTCTTATTTCCAAAGGATTTTCGAAAACTAAAATCAATCAAGAGGATCCAGGATTTTGATTTAACAAACGAAAAACATCTTTTGTCTTCAATTACCAAAATATTTAAAAAATCAAAATACCTAGGGTGTTCAAGTGTTCGAGGTGTTTCTACGCTGTCGGATAATTATTTAATTGATGGGTTGTTAAAATATTTTTTTTCTTCATATCGATACACCTATGGAATCAAAATTTTAAGAGTTTTAGCCAAAAAAGAACCAGGGCTATTAAGATGTGTTGCTAAGGGGTACCGTAAATTGGGGAAATTGGAAAAGGCTCTCCAAGTGATCCGAACGGGGTTAATTAAAAAGCCATCCCTAATAAAAATGAAGGTTGAATTAATCAAAATATTGGTCGCACTTCGGAAATTCAAAAGAGCATTATATGAAATTGATGAACTTCAAACTTTGGCACCCTTTATCCCAGAGAGTTGGCTAATTGATGCCAAGACTTCATTAATCGATAAAAATTTTCATCGAATGTTTTTAGCTTTAAGTAAAATTCCTTGGTCAAACACAGCAATTCCAAATAAGTGTAACAATGAAAATAAAAATGAAAATGAAAATGAAAATGGAAATGGAAATAGATTTGAAAGTGAAAATGAAAACTACAACAACAACAATAACAAAACCACTACCACTACCACCAACAATAATAATAGTTCTCTTGATGATAATCAAAATCGCCAAAATGAAAAAAATAGTAATACCCAGGAACAGAAAATACAAAATGAAAAAAATAATCGGATCATGTATTTAAATCGAGCAAAAATCGATCATTATTTTGTTTATCCAAATCCTATTCGAATAACTAGACCACCAAAATTAAATTTTAATCAAAATATATATAATTTACAGCTAAATAGCAACAGCAGCAATAAAAATAAAAAGAAAAAAAGAAAGAAAAATAAAAATAAAAATAAATCAATAAATGATTTTAATGCGATTTATTTAGATTTATTTTATAAGAATAGAAACAATAATATAATTTTAAAAGGGATCGCCATCCAAATTTATACATTATTAAGTCAGTTTATCAAGAAAGTTGGATGGGAACGTTTTGAGGAATTGCACAAAGAAGTTTTTCACGAAAATATCCGTGATGCAGCTCGGAAAAAAAGGTCTTACTATGATCGTTTTGGAGTAATTATTTCAAACGAGGAGCATCAAAATTTTGAAAAAAGCTTATTAAACGAACCTTCTTATGATGAAAGCGAAATAATTGAAAATGAAAAAAAAACCCAACAATTATTTCATAATAACCAAGAAGAGGAAACTGATGATTTGCAATCTTCGTCTGAAATTAATTCTTCAGTAAATACGGGAGATTCCGGTGGATCAATTTCAACGGATACGAAGTACGATAACGGTTCCTACTCCGGAAATAGCAGCAGTGGAACAAATTACAAAGTAAAGAGAAAAGTAAAAAAAAAAAAGAAATTATTGCAAGGCTATTTAGCAGATCTTGAATCTGAGGATAATAATTCTGATCAATTTGAAAGAGGTGAAAATCCTCCAAGAAATGGATTAAGAATCGGAAATAAACACGATTTATCTTCTCAAATTTCAAGAGGATCGGTTTGTAATAATGAAACAAATAACAATAATAAAAAGCAAAAAAAAAAATTAAAGCCTATTCAAAGAAGTGGGGGTGGTGGGTTACTGAAAAGGAAGGCATTAGAGCCAATGATGATTCCACATTGGATGTGTTATCGCGAACCGCACTGGTTATCCGACATTTCAGAACAGATTCATTACGATTTAAAAACGTTTCATGTAATAAAATTTGGAGATGAAAATGGGAAAAAAAATAGTTCCAATGAAACTAGAACCGAAAAGGAATGGCTAGATGTTGGCATGTTAGCTTTGAAATTGGGCGAAATTCAAAAGGCACACGACGCCTTTTTATTAGCCACCACAAATGGGGATTTGAAATCGCCAATTTTAATAAATTTCAATAACAGAGCAATCATCATTAAATTAATTGAATTACTTTCCAAGAATGGGCAATTTATTAAAGCATTAGAATTATCTAATTTATTATTGCATTTCCAAGATCAAAAGCAATCTGAAGAGCAATTGTTAAGTCAAAAGTCTTTAACAATTTTTTTTTCCATTTTGAAACAATTAATCTTTAAAATTGTTTTCCAAAAGGGAATGTCATTTATGGATGACTTTATTGAAAATTTTGCTTACACGAAACGATTAATAAATACAAGAAATGACTTGAATAAAAGTAATAGAAAAAAAAGATCCAAATCGACAAGAAGGAAAAAAAAAAGACTATCCCCCAAAAAAAAAATTCATGAAGAAATTATTTTGTTTGTTCAATTAGCTAATCAATTAAAAGTGGATGGTTATCAAAAATAATTAGAAACTACATTTTATTTTTATTTTATTTTTTTTTTTTCTTTCCCTTTTCTTTTTTTCATTATAAATATTTTCTTATTATTTATTTATTTCTCGATTAGTATTATCATTACAATTTATTTTGCATTCTTTGTTTAATTTCAAAGAGAAATTTTGAAATTAAATTTTAATTTTAAATCTCAAAATTTAATAAATATGGTAGTTTCAATAACATAAACTATATTTCAAAAATTGGGACTCGACTGAAATAATAAATTGAAAAAAAAAAATTTATTCTTTACTATTCAATGACAACTAATTTTTAAACTTTTTTAATAATCTACTTTTTAAATTATTCTAATTACATAATAACCTGATATTTTAAAAAATTTATTAAAATAAAATCAAAACCTAAAAAAAAAAGTGAATCACAATTTTTAAAATAAGCATTAACGGTTTTGTTATTACTGGTATTTTAATGAAAAAAAAAAGTTCAAAAGAAGATTTTTTACTTATAATCATTATATACATTTTAAAATACAATACATTGTCTCAATTTTCTTAATTATTTATTTGTTTTTTCTAATATCTCTTTTTTTTTTCGGCTTTGATTTATAAGAAAAAAAAAAAAAAAAGATCAACAAAAGAAAAAGAAAAAGAAAAGAAAAAGTAAATCCAAAAATTTGACAAAATTTTTTTGATAAGCAAAAGAAAAAAAGAAAAAGAAAAGAGAAAACCAAAAAAAAACAAAAGAAAAACAAAAATTAGAAAAAATGGTTAAAATGATTCTGATCTAAAAATTTGAAAATATGTTTTCTATAAGAATATGGGATAAACCCTCAAAACTACTCTCAATAAAATTAGAAATTAGTTAGAAATTTTGAAAAAGTGTTTTGTTTGAATAAATGATAATAATTTTGGAAGAGTTAATACTTGGTTTATAATTGGAAAACTAGATTAAAACTAATTTTAATCAATTAAATTTTATCATTTTTTTCAAAACTTGTAATTTTGATTTTAATTGTCAATAATTAGGAAATCGTAAAAAATAATAAACATACTATTATTTTAATAAATAATCCATTTTTAAGCTTTTTGGTTTCTTCATATACAATCCTTATATATATATATTTAGATATATATATATATATAAACTATTTTTCAAACAAAAGGGCACACCTCTCAAATCGTCAATACCAACGAATTTGATTGTTTATAAGATAATTACTTATTGGTGATTTTCATTTCAATTATTCATTTTTTCATTTTTTGCTTTTTTTATTTTTGGATATTGAACAGTTGGAAAATGAAAAAGCAAGATAAGAAGAAATCAATTTGGAAATAATCTAACAGTGTATAAATGGAAATAGTTTAAGTTTGATTTCGAATGAGCTAGAAATAGGAATTAAGAAAGACCATTATTGGATTGATGAATGAAACAAAGAAAAAAGAAATAAAGAAAAAACATCCCAACAAAATATCAGATGAATTGAGGCTTTATCTTGAAAATGAGACTTTAAAGAACAAAAGTTTGATGTGTAAAGAATTATCAATAAAATTTAGAGAACTTTTTCCCAATTCGCCTTGTTCAAAGGTTTTTATTGGTTTTTTAATTTTTTTCTTTACAATTTACAAAACGAGATTTCTCATTTCAAATGAACTGTAAACACCAATTTTTAAAATATTGAATTTTAATTTTTATTTTTTTGTTTTAATGAGTTTTAAAGATTCAGTTGAGTGTTTTTTTAGGTTTTAAAGAGTTTATTATATTTTTGAATGTTACTACAATTAATTTGATTCACTTATGAATAATTCTTGAAATTTTTTGTGCCCTTTTATTTGGAAAAGAGTTTATGTGTGTGTGTGTGTGTGTGTGTGTGTGTGTGTGTGTGTGTGTGTGTGTGTGTGTGTGTGTGTGTGTGTGTGTGTGTGTGTGTGTGTGTGTGTGTGTGTGTGTGTGTGTGTGTGTGTGTGTGTGTGTGTGTGTGATGGTACTCAAATGTTTAAAACTTGAATTTATTATTTTTTCAGAATATCATTTTAAATTTCAAATTCGAAAAACTTTAATATTCAGAATTTGTATCAAATCTTTAATTGCTTTCAAAAAAAATATTGGAATAATATTATTTTTGGCAAAAATCAAATATTTTTACATTAAAAATATATTTTATCATTGTGGATAACATATATATTAAACATCTAAAAACTCTTGTTGGAAAATCAATTTTTTTTCAAGTTTCAAATAATAGAAATCATGAAGTCTTACAAACCAAGAATCTACAACTGTTCTGAATTACAATATTTTCAAAGATTATTATTTAAAAATACAACTTGTATATACTATTTAAAATTATATGGTCATTAAGTGAATGGATTAGGTTATATGAAGCAATATTTAAAAAGTTAAAAAATATATATAGAATAAGTTTTATGGGATTTACTTCCTGATTAAAGTCTTTTACAATAGAAATTAGATTTCTCTTTAATTTTAATTGAAAAAAAAGTAATAATTTATATGTTTATTTTGCAGTAACCATTTTCGAATTTTCTAAAGACTAAAATAAATTTTATAATTTTTATCCCCTTTTTACGATTTTTAATCAGATTATTTTTTTTTAAATTCAAATTCAAGAGAAATCGAATAGTTATTGTAGAAGACTTTGATATGAAAGCTTCTAACTTTTATATATTAAAGTTGAAAAAATGTCACAAAATTCATTACTTTCAGATTTATTTTTTCTTTATCCCAAGTCATACAGAAAAATTTGAAATTATTGTATATCTTTCATATATTTTGAAAATAAACTTTAAAAACCTAAAAAATGTAAAAAAAAAAAAAAAGTAATTTATATTTAAATAATTGGCTAAACATGTGATATGTAAGTTTTTTTAAGGATAGTTTCATATTTATTTAGAATACTCAACTTCATTTGTTTTCAATTGGTTTCTTCTGAAAAATATTCGGATTTGCAATTACAATCAGTTCCACTTTTAAGGCACAAACTTCAACGAAAATAGAAGGCACAATAAAAATCTCAAATTAAGGCACAAAATTCATATTCTAGTAATATAAATTTGTAAAACAAAAAATTCAAAAATTTGTGCCTTAATTTGAGATTTTTTTGTACCTTAAATTTCGTTCAAAGTTTGTGCCTTAAATTGTGGGACTGGCTGTAAAAAAATTATAGATAGATAATTATATTTGTATAAAATCAGATCAATCTAGTATCTGAACAAATAAAAAAAATGAACTATTGGTGATATTAGAATTTATTTGAAATTATTTCTACTTAAGAACCAATCAATTATGGTAAATAAAAATTATCTGAAAATAAAAATTTTATAATTTTTATGAGTTCCTTTTTCGACTAAAAATGCCAGAATAGATTTTTTGATTGATCTCTAAAAATCAAAAATTATAAAGGAATAGCATTTTGAGAAAAAAAAGTGTTATCCAGAGAGACACAATTTACAATTTAAATAATTGTAAATTATAATTTTGAATATAAATATAGGCCAAGTTTCGAATTATTCATCTTTGGTGCTTTTTGAATTCTAGAAAAATTTTTTTGTCTTTCTTTCTTTTTTTTTTTTTGTTTTAGTTATTGTTATTTAAAGAATATTTCAAAATAAAAACTTGTACAAGTATCAATAGATGATAAAATAATCATAAATTTGAGTAATTGTGGTTGATTATACTGGTAAAAATTGTCTATTTGGTTTTAATTCTAAAATAGTACCATTTGTTCTCATTTTCAAATATTTGTTTTTGTTTATTTTTTATTATAAAAACAAAAAATAAATTTAAAAAATAAACTCTTATTCAAATAAAAGGGCACAAAAAATTTCAAGAATTATTCTAAATTCAATCAAATTAATTGTAATATTATTCTAAAATCTAAGAAACTCTTTAAAACATAAAAAAAAAACACTCAAATGAATCTTTAAAACTCAATAAAACAAAATAATAAAAAATAAAATTCAATATTTTTTAAATTGATGTTTACAGTTCATTTGAAATGAGAAATCCCTTTTTGAAAATTGTAAGAAAAAAAATATAAAATCAATAAAAACCTTTGAACAAGGTGGATTGAGAAAAAGTTCTCTAAATTTTGTTGATAATTCTTGAGACATCAAACTTTTGTTCTTTCAAGTCTCATTTTCAAGATAAAGCCTTAATTTGTCTTGGTATTTTTTGGGATGTTTTTTCTTTATTACTCTTTTCATTGTTCTATTCATCAATCCAATAATGGTCTTTCTTAATTTATATTATTAGCTCATTCGAAATCAAACTTTGACTTTTTTCATTTACATACCGATAGATTATTTCTATATTGGTTTCTTCTTATCTTGCTTTTTTATTTTGCAACTTTTTAATATCCATAAATCCTAAAAAAAAATGAAAAAATGAAAAAATGAATAACTAAAATGAAAAACGCCAATAAGTAATTATCTAATTAACAATCAAATTCAATGATATTGGTGATTTGAGATGTGTACCCTTTTGTTTGAAAAAGAATTTATATTGATTATTAGAATGAAAAAAATCAAAATATCAAATTAAACCAAAATTTGTGATGGTTAAATTTCCACAATTGAATTTTCACTGAAAAATAAACAAAATTGAATATATTCGGTTTTTTGTTATTGTTTTTTTTTTCCTATTCGTGTGAAATTGGCTTTAAACAATTTTTTCAATAGGTACCAATTCGGTAGCATGATTTTCAGTTTTATTATTGAAAAATACTTCTAAAAATCTGGGAAAAATTAGAATTTTTCCCTCTATTCTAATATTAAAATTGATTTGAAAAAAATTTTTTGGAAAGCTCAATTGATTTTGTACTAAAAGAAAACAATTTGTTCCAAATTCGAATTATGTATGGACTATCCTTTTCTAAATATATAACAAAAAAAAAAGATTACAATTTTTTTATCAACTGATTGTTTTGAAATTGGGGATTCTTTTATATTTTTTTTTTATTTTTGTGAATTTTTTTTTCAAAAAGATACTTAGTTTATTTTTTGTTATTTTAATTTTTCCAATCAAAAAAGTTTAATTTTACAATATTATTTTTGGTGTCAAGCTTCCTTTGGTTTAAGGGTCGAATTCATGATCAATGAATATTCCTTTTAATAACTAGAAAAGCAAGACACTATCTTTTAGTAAAATTTATTGCAAATCCAAAATTTTTGCCACATCTTGAAATTGAAAAAACCAAATAAAAACATGAGTACTATAAAAAACTCACTTTTAAGCTATTTTTAGAAACGGATACTTGTTTTTAAAAGATTGAAACATTTTTTCACTCTTAAAAAGCCTAAAATCCAATATATTTCTAAAATATTAAAAAATAATAATAATTTTCTTCAAAGAAAAAAAGAAATCTTATTATCTATCAAGAAAAGTGTACAATAATACTCTGTACAAATGAATTCACCAAGTTTTTTGAATAACTCAGTATAAAACAATATCAATAATTTCAAAAAAAATACAATAATTTCAAATAAAATACAATATTTTTTTAAAACGATAAAAAAAATATAATTTATTTATTCAAAGGACAATTCTCGGTGACTTTTACGTTCAACAAGAAAAAAATAAGACAAAAATAATCAAATGATCAAATTAAAAATGTCCCGAAACAATATTTTTTAAAACATGTAAAATTCAGCTTATAAACTTAAAAGAAACACTTTTTAATTTGATTGTTTTTATTCAATAATTAATAACCCAATCTTAATTATTCCAGTGAGTTAATAAAAACCCATAGATTAAATTTATCAATCGAATTTAATATTATTTTTCAATTTATTAAATATTTACTAACTAATAAAACACATTCAAATTAATAATAAAAATAATAAAAATAATAATAGAAATAGACAAAAAATTATTTTAATACAAACAGTTCCTTGATTTTTTGAAACTCATAATATCTGAAAAGGAATATTATATAATCTTTTAAATTTCAAGAAATTTAATAAATAATTTATAAATGAAAAAATAATCATTTTTTTAAGTGTTTTCAAGGATTCAATATTTAATTTAATATTCTGGTATTTATAAAATAAGATTAATGTTTCAAGGTTACTTGTTCCCACAAACCCTCAAAAATGTACTAAAAGTGTTTTTTCCTCAAATTAAAAATTTTTACTAATTTTTCTTTTTTTATATTGATCCAACATTCCAAAACAAAAAGGATCAGATCTTTTGACTGAAAATAAATCTTTTATAAATAAACCACTTTAAAAATGAGAATTATATCTCTAAAGTTAAGAAGTGGATTTCCGTATCTTGTATAATCTTTACCCTTGTGTAAATAATTACTCTATTACCTTTGGGAAAAAAAATAAATAGGAAATATTATTCCCTTAACCAAATCATTTTTTCCTTTTAAGAATTTTCAATTTATGGATCAAAAAATTTATGCATTTGGTGTAAATTCAAATGGTCAGCTGATCAGTGGCCACAACTCTCCTGTTACCACTGTTGTTAGTGTTGAACTTCCTTTCACTGTCTTAAAAATCTCATGCGAAACAAACCGCACGTTTCTTCTGACAATTGAGAAAGGTTTGCTCTTGGTGGACTTTAAAGAAACAAAATACAAATCAACACAATGGACAGAATTACAGCTACCATTTAATACAAGCCAAGTGCGGGAGATGAAAAGTGGCCACCACCATACTGTGCTTTTGACTTGGGACGGAGACGTAATTGAATATCAATTCAATTATGGAAGAAAAAATACTCAAAAATATGAAGAATATGGAAATTATTTCTTTGATCTTGGCACACAAGTCAAAAAGATCTGTTGTGGTGAAAAATTTACCTTGTATTTGTGTAGAAACAATGAAGTTTATATTAAAGGTAATACAATGCAAACGGTTCTTCCGATAAAATTACAAATAAACAGAACATTAAATAAAAATGTTCCTATTTGGCTGAGAACAAATGTGCAAAATGTTTATACTAGCTGCTCATCAAAGCACTTCTTTCTGACCATATACAATAATGGTGTTAAACTATTAGGGTGCGGGCTTAATCTTGATGGCCAACTTGGGTTGGGTCATTTTTACCGTGTTGATAAACTGAATGAAATTCAGATCGGCTACCAACAAAACAAGCAAACAATCCAATTCAACATGGACGAAATTCAAGACATACAATGTAGCGCTTTCCACTCCACTTTGTTAACCAAGTCTGGGAAATTGTTTGTTACGGGGTATCCAAAATGCGCAGGCTATTTAAATTCATATAATCGGTGGGTCATGATACCCGCATTAAAGAACACCATCATTAAGCAGATTGCAATCGGAAAAGATCGAACTTTAGCTGTCACAAACAACAACAAGGTGTTGCTGTGGGGCGATCTTGAACAAAACGGTCCCTATTTAAAAAAATTAGATGGCCACAGATGCCAAGCGTTGCCAAATTCCCCTTTTCAATTTAAAAAAATCTTAAATTCTCATGACATACAAATCGTTTGTGGGTTTCAAAGCTCTTTTGTTATTGGACAAACTTTGCCGAATAATACAATAAATTTGGATTTATTAGCCTATTGGAAAAATCAATTTTTCTTAAATAGCCATAAATTTTTTAATTATCAAGTGGACAAACAATGGGTGGAATTTCGAACAAATTTAGATTTGGAAACATTAAAAAAAAAATTAATCGAAAGAAACTGTAACAATTTGATCATAGGGCAAATATTACAATGCGTCTTTTCCGGAATATGCAGCTCCCAAGAGATACAATCACTGTGCATGTTGATATTTGAGAAAAGAATTTATACTCAAAAAAGTGCCCGAGAAGATTTTAAAAAGTTTTATAATTTCAATGAATCAAAAGATTTTTTTATCAATGTCATAAAAAAAAATAAATCCATGAAAAATGAAAAGGAAAATAATAAGGAAATTAAATCTATACTTTGTACTGAAATTAATTCTAATTCTAATGACGAATTGAACGAAAAATTAAATGATGAAAATATGATGGAAAAAATTGAAAAAAACAAAAAATGTAAAAAGAAGATTAAAGTGCATAAATTCATATTGTTTGTTAGATCTGGTCTATTTCGTGTATTATTTCAGGATATTACTCAAAGTATTCTCGAAATAAACGATTATTGTAAGAATAGTCGAAGGAGTCTTGAATTGTTGATTGAATTTCTGTATACCGGGGAATTCAACTTAAAGAAACAAGATGATCTGAAAAAAATATTATTTGATTTGCAAGATTCAGTGGAATATTACCAACTAAGCGAGTCATCAGAAATATGGGAAAAACTTGAATTAATAGAAAGTATTGTAAAAAGAAAATATTAAACCATTTAAATAAATCCTTCTGTTTTATTCATTTTGAAGATTGTTATAAACTAATAAAAATCTTGTATATATGAAGTCGTTGTCACTGTTTTCGTTTTCCTATTTTGATTTAAACAAGGAGATTTCTTAAAAATAAAAAAATTTAAAAAATATGAAATTTTTAATTATTATAAACTTAAATTCAAAATTTTCCACATAGTTAAAACAGTTCAAAGGAATCACGATAATTCAATTTCATTCAAATTGGAAATAATTTTGATTTTTGTAAAAGTATGAAAATCATTGAACCGACCTCGATTTTTTTGGAAATTCTTTAATAATTAATTAATTTTGATAAAATTTTAGATTTGATTTTGTTAGCCCAAATATTATTAGAATTATAAGAATAAAAATGGCAGGACTACCAGTTCTTCTAAATATTTATTAAAGGGGTTTTAATGTCAAAATAATCACATTTGCCAATCTCAAAAAATATCCAATAATTTTTATTATTAAATATCTGAAATAATTCATTTTATAGATTAAGTTAATTTCATCTCAGCAGAAATCATTTTGAGCATTTTATTTAGCTTAAATTCAATTTTAAATTTTATTTGTCGAAAATAAAAACTTTTTGAAAATCAAAAGTAATATTTGACAAATAAAAAAATATTAACTAAATTTTCAAAGAGAGATGATAAAAATAATCTCCAAAACTCATAATCAACAACAGCTGTAACAGCACATCTCTTTAAATAATGATTGAGTTTTGAAATATCTCAAAGATGAGAGGAATTATTACCCAATGAAGAAATAGTAAAAAACTTGAAATGAGTCAATAACTTTTTTTGGTATTAAAAAAGACCCTACTTTACTGATCAATTCACTAAATAGAAGAAATTCATCCAAACATTCTTTTCTTAACAAAAATAACAAATAGTTTCCAAACAGGGGAAAATTGAATCCAAACTTTTAATTGAGGTCGATTCATTTTTCATCTAATAGTTTTTTGTTTTCTTTTCATTTTTTGAATTATCTAATTTGTTTTGTTCAATCAAAAAAAAATATTTACAATTGTTGGTATTATCTTAAAGTTGAGTTCTTTCAAAACCGAAGAACTCAAAAAAAATTAGTTGATGGTATCTAGACATTTGATCGATCAATATTTCCTAATAGAATTTAAACAAATTTTCCAATGGATTTTTTTGTTTTGCTATCTCCAAAAATTTCAACACACTGATAATTTATTAATATTTATAATTATTAAAATATTTTATTTGTCCTTGTTGTAATAAATAGCCAATTTTTAATATTCCAATTAGCGAATTGTTCCAATTTGGTATTTATTTGAGGATTTTGTTAATAAAAAATTTTTTTCAAAAATTGAATTTTGGTGTGTTAAAAATTATTAAATTGGCGTTTAAAAAATGGTATCTTGAAAAAAAAATCAATTAAAATCGTGATTTTGTAATTTTAGAAAATTTATTTGATTAAATATATATATGATTAATCGTTTCCATTTTTCGTTCTTTCGAATTACTTTTTTTGGTAGAATGAATCTTTTCACAAAAAAAAAATAAGTTATTCAAAAAAAAAAAAAAAAAAATTTTTTTTAAAGTAAAGTTACAATTTTACCATTGATCTGAGTATATATTTACACTTATATTTTAGTAAAAATTCTTCAAAAAGTCTTTTAGAGTGTTTAAAAAAAAATCTGAGAAATTTGGATTTATATATATTTTTGAAACTTTGTAATAAATCCTCAAAAAATCATAATCATAAGAATTTTTACCAAAAAACAAAAATAAAATTATTAAAAAAAAAAAACCAAATTATTTGTTTTTATTATTCAGAGAAAAGTGCCGATTGTACCATAAGTGCCCTTTTATTTAAAATTACTTTCCGAAATTTAAGTGTAAAATCATCAATTTCACAATTAATAATTGGTGAAAATAATTTCCAACTGTAACAATTTAAAATTATTTTATTACAATTTTTTTTTATTTTGAAAAATTAGTTATTCTTTTCCCTAGGAAGGGAACTTACCAATAAAAAATGATCAATATTTTCAACTTATTTTCTACTTTTTAACTTTTAATATAATGGACAAAATAGATTTGGTGTTTTATTGATGACATAATAATACCTCTTTAAGCAATTAGTAAATGATCTGAATTTTAGAATTGTTGAGATTGAAAGATAAATTAAATATTTTTAATTATTAAATAATTATTTTGTTTTTTTAACATATTAATATATAGTTAGTTCCACTTTTAAGGCACAAACTTTCAACTTAAACAAAGACACAAAAAAAATCTCAAATTAAGGTCCAAAAGTCAGATTCTAGTAAAATAAATTGTAAAAAAAAAATATAACAAATTTTGTGTCTTAATTTGAGATTTTTTTGTGCCTTAAATTTCGTTGAAATTTTGTACCTTAAAAGTGGAACTGACTTTATTCTTGTTGTAATCTTGTCAGAGTGTCGTTTTTTTTTATTTAAAGTCATGATATAAAATAAAAATTTATAAAATTTTCAATTTTTTTCAAAATTTTAATAAAAAAATCCTAATAAAAATTATCCAGAATATATGGGAATAGAGAAAGGCAAAGATATTTTGCTCAATTCTTTGAAAAGTATAACAAAAAGCTAACTTTGTTTGTTTTTAATTTTAGAAATAAACTGATAACCTTAAATTTTCTTTTTTTACTTGTATTAAAAAAAAACTTGACTACACTTTAACCTAATAAAATTCAGTAACACATAATAAGATTAATTTTAAAATTCTTTTTTTAAGAAGCTTTTGGATTATCTGAATTCTAATGAATTTTATTAATAATCCTTTAATTAAATTTTATAAATTTTTCAAGATAAAATAGAGACAAATTTCTTAATTATTTTTTTAAAATTGAATTTAAATTAAAAACAAATTATTGAATGTTTTTACTTGAGTATTGTAATAGAACAATGAAAAAATATCCCACCGAATTCCTTTATTTGGATTTTTTTAAAAAAAATTATTTAGTAAAAATTCTGTATATGTAGTGTATTTCATAACTTTAATTTAAATCTCTCTCTTTTCCTTCACCAAAAGATACCCAAATTTTGATACAAAATTTTCCAAATAATTATAATCACAATATTTTCCATATTTCATGACCTTTTACTACACGAATCATAAAAAACAATAATTACAATTTTCTTCAGAATTTTATACATTCTAAATTTTATTTCTCATTTAATAAGTGAAAAAAATATCACTATTTAATAATACAAAAAAAAAATAAATTCATATGAAAATAAAAAAAAAAATCAAATAAATTAGTTTTTTAAAAAAAAATATCAGCTATTCTAATTGTGAAATTTCTAATTTGGTAAAACTATAAGAAGTATTCTATTGTTGATCGGGGAAAAAACATATTGAATTTATTATATTAAAATCTTAGACAAAAAAATAATTTTATTATTAATTGATAATTCAATATACATAAAAAAGATTTATATAAAAAAAGATTTTTAATTTTTTGATCAATCTTTAAGAGGGAAATTAGATTTTTCATTTTTTGAGTAGTCTCATTTCTGTGAAACTGAATTCTTCAAAACATTTATTAAATTAAATACATATATATATTTTAATAAATACTAGAGTGGGATATATCCTAGTATAAGATATTTTCATACCAACTAAAAAATGTAAATCAAAAAAAATGATAAAATTGATCAAAAAAATATAAATAAAAATCATTTATTACTTGATCTTATCTATAAAATATTACACAATAATTTATTCTTTATTTGTTTTTGTTTTTTAATTCTTTATGAAAATACGTTTGTTTGGAAAATGTTTGAAAAACAAATTACTTTTTATTTCTCAAGAATTTCCGGTATGGATTTAAAAATTCCCTTTTCCTTTAACTCATCTAATTCTAGTTTTAGTTCAGAAACTCACTTATTTTTTAAATTCTTCTGAGAATAAGGGTTTATTGGATGTATTTGTTTGATTTGATAATTATTTATTTTCCATTCAATTGGAAACTCAAAATAATTCTGAATCTGATTGAAATTTTTTCTTGAATTTTTCAATTTTTCTGTGTTTATTTCTTTTTAACCTGTTTTTTGATTTTGAGAATTTAACTCCTTTATTTTAATTTGTGAAATATTATTCTTTAATTTCAGTATTGTTTGAAAAAATATTTGAAAAAAGAATTTAGAAAGCAAATTTGTCAAAAAATGTGTTGTAAAATAATAATAAATAGTAATGAGGCAAGAAATCCAAGGTAAAAAATTGTTAGGAATCATACAAACGAAGAAAGTAAATAAAACCAATCTTCAAAAATTGGCTTTGATCGATTTTTTTTTTTTTCATTTTGGATTTCAACAAATCTATTTGGAAAGCTGATCTTTCATTTTTGATCTTCTAAAAGATAAGGTTATGTTTCAAATACACACCTTTTTCAGGTATATTTTTTTGGGTTTACTCTTCGATTAATTTCACTCATTCGTATAAACACATTTCGAGATCTAAAACTAAATCTAATAAAACCGAATATTGAATCAAAAAAAAATGTTCCAAATAATTGAAAAATGAAAGATCCAACTCTGAATTACTTTGGGTTCGCTTTCTTTTCACAAATAGAGCAACAAATGGGATTTTGGTTTCAAAGTTTCAATATCTGCTAGCACCCAAAAAATATTTTTCTCAGTAAGGTTCACACAATTTAAAATTTCTCAAAATTGAAAATGTACTTCCTTCCTTTTAAAAAAATTGGAAATTTTTAAAAAAATCTCGGATAATAGGTTTTTTATATTAAAAAAAAAAAAAAAAATCGAAAGAGTAAAATTAAGATTGTAATTAATATTTAAAAACTTTATTAAATGATAACAAAAAATAAAATTAGAATTTTTTTTAAAAATCTCTTCTGACTTTAAGGGAAAAAATATTTCCAAATAGAAAAAAAAATTTAAAAAAATAGAACTTCTCTTGAAATTCCAATCCTTGATTAAATTTCAATAAAAAAGAAAAACAAGAAAGAATATATATATATATATATATATAAGATAATAAATAAAAGAAAGAAATAAATGGATGAAAAAGGAATCAATTATATATTGTTAATTTTCATTTTTTTCACTATTTGAATCATTATTATCAGACAAATTGATATTTTGATTTGAATTTTCATTTTCTTCATTTATTTGTATACCTAAAGATCTTTTCAAATCTTTATTTTCTTTTTCTAATTGGATTCTTTCTTTTTCAAATTCACCAATTTTCCAGGTAACATCTTGAATTTGGTCTTTTAAATTTTTAATATTATCAAAAGTTGTTGTGACATGAGACATCAATTTATTATTTATTTTGATTGATTCTCTATGGTCTAATTTGTGGTCTTCATGTAATGTGAGTTCGTTTAATTTGTTTTCATTTAATTTTAATTCATTTTGTGTCTCCTTTTTCACTCTTTGCTTTTTCCTTAATTCCTTTCTTTTCAAATTGGAATAATATAACCCCAAGAATCCAATTATTGCGCCTATGGGCCAAAAGATGAAAAACAAGATCCCCTTTGTTGCCTGGAATGCCAGTGTGACAAGCCCGATCAGCATTAAAAAGAAACCGATCTGGGCCCTTTCCTCTGCTGTAAAGATCCCCTGCTCCCAAAAAGTGTCTTTCTTATAGGGCCTTAGGATTGCGACTAAGGTTGCAAAGGAGATCAATAATATTAAGAGGTAAATATTTTTCCCCATTGAATTTGAGTCCTGAAATATTACAATGGACAAGACGACCAGCAATTTCAAAGTGATTTCGCAGAGCTCGAACCAGTATCTTTTTTCTTTATAATTAATGAAAACCCAACCAAACCTTTGGACATAAAATTCGCTGAAATTGGATCTTTTCGCCTTAACGACAATGAATAGAAAGAACATGGGTATACCTAGGCCATAGAAAATCAAAGAAAAATAATAGAGAGGCAATAGCTTCCGATATTTGGAGTCCTCCGATGAAATTGAAGGATCCACTTGCAAGACCTTTTTCTGCGAGGCTTCGCTGTAGGTGAAGGAAAATGGTTCTAATGTGATATAGAGCATTGGCAAATAAAAATATTTCAAGGAAAGACTAAATAGCCGATAAAAAAAGATTCTGATCTTGCCCAGCTTTTCATGGTGGCCTCGGATTTTCAAGACAATGATAATAAAAATGATGGACATGAAAAAGAAAAACCAGAATGGGATAAAAAGCTGAATGAGCCATTTCCCTGTCCAGTCGATGGATGCGATGCACTGTGGCGAGGCAACAATGCCAAAATCAAAGTTCAGGACTGCAAACCATTTCAGCATCGTGTCTGTCATACTTTCGGGCCAAGTCAGCCTGAAGGAGATCAATGCGAAAAAGTATTGCAAAAAGGTATAAAAGATCCTCTTTGTAGGGTACGGATCTCGGAGCACCTTTTTCAATAATTGCTTTCGGAGTAAGAAAATGGTTAATAAGAAAATAAAGATTACAATGAAGAAGAACAGGTATTGGAAAGAGTCTGGGCACTTTTGGCATGTTTCGTTTAATTCAAAATATCCCGAAACGCATTGCTCGCATATCGAATCGGGGTTTCTTCCATTTTGGCATTTGTCTTCCCCAATGCATAACTCTGGCGAGATACATTTGATGCATGAGGTTTGCTGTGTTTTGTTATTGAAATACCCCTCTGGGCATGGGGTGCACTCTGTCATGCCATCTTTTTCGTTGAATGTGCCCGATGGGCATGATTCGCATCTGTCCCTTTGCTTATTGGGGATATTACCCTTGCTGCATTTCTTACAGCCCGATGCACCGAATTCGTCGTTATAGTAACCGTCTGGGCAATCCAGACATGTAAATTTGGTTACCGCGCCTTCGGTATCCGAGTATGTGCCCTTGGGGCATACTTGGCAGGTATTGATAGACACTGCTCCCATCAGCCCGGACCACGTTCCAGTTCCGCACAATGTGCAATCGCCTGCATCAAAGCTACCTGTTTTGATATTATAACTACCCTCGGGGCACAATTGGCAACTTTCGATCCCGTGGGAGCCATTATTTGGGTTGAATGTCCCCTTAGGGCACACGAGGCATTCGTTGGCCCTTTCCTTCTCAGAATATGTTCCAACTCCACATGCGATGCACGTCGATAGTCCCTCTTCTGTATTATATGAGCCCATACTGCAATCTTCGCAATGTGAGTTCCCTTCGGTATCTTGGTACGTTCCTATAGAGCAATTTAAGCAGCGATTCGATTGTGTGCTTGTGGAATACGTTCCAATGCCGCATTTGAGACAGCCAGTTAGGCCGCTTTCGCTATTGTAGCTCCCAGGAAGACAATCGTCGCATTGCGATTGCCCAGTGGCATTTTGGTAGGTGCCAATTTTGCACTTTTTACAATACGTGGACTTACTGTAGAATGAATATTCTCCCTGCTGGCAACTATAGCACTCAGACATCGCCGTGTCATTGTTAAAAAATCCTGGTTCGCAATCAGTGCATTGTTGTGATCTGTCGAGATCTGAATATGTACCCATCTTGCATATACCACATTCTGTCGATCCTTCTTCATTTGCAAAAAATCCTTTCCCGCAATCATAACATCTGACTGCCTGTGTTTCGTTTCCAAATGAACCATATCCACATAGACGACATACGCTTTTACCTAAACTATTTTGGTAAGTGCCCATTATGCAACTATCGCAAATTGTGGAGCCAGTTTCATTAGAAAATGTTCCTTCGTCACACATTTCACACCCAATGATATGCTTCATGGGTTCGTCACTCCAATATCCTTTGTCACAGGGTTGGCATCCTTCTGTAGTTCCAATGAATCCCTTTGTACAACTATTTTGTAAAGAGACTAATAAAACATCATTTCCACCTTGTTAATGAAATAATGAAACGTTTGATATAGAAAGATTATAAATATATATATATATATATATATATATAGGCATAAAGAAAGAATGATTTAGTCTTTGTAAGATTATTTTTTAAAGTTTTCAGAGAAAAAATAATAATAATAATAATAATAATAATAATAATAATAATAATAAGGTGGAAGAAGAAGAAAGAATAATCTAAATTAATAACCCACGAAGTGAAAACAAATTTTGTTGAATTAAAATACTGTGATTTTTATTGAAAATGCAAATTTGGAAACTTTTATAAAAAAAAAAAATAAAAAAAAAAATAGTCAAATCAAAATATAAATGTTTAATTAATAATCATTTTGTAAATATTAAATAGAATAATAATAACAGGCAACGAAAGAATATTCGCAGCTAAAAATACTATTTGTTGCAAAATAAAATGGAACAAAATTTTCATTTAACGTTCCATAAAAAAGATTTTATAAATGGGGTAACAATTCAAATTTTTAATTCCGAAAAGAAGCTTAAATTATGAATTTTTCAATCTTTTCGTATTGGGGATTTTGATGATATGTTTTATTTTCTGTCATGTGTTTTTTTGGAAAGTTGAATGAAATTTTTGCTCCATTTATTTTGCAATTAACAGTATATTAAAAGATAATTATAAAAATAAAAGATATATATACATCTGAATTTTTTTTTGTCAAAAATTTTTCAAAATAAATTATTTTGTTTCACTTTAGGATATTTAAATAAGTAAATATTGATTTTTATTCAAATACTAAAATTGGCAGAGGTACTTATTTGATTTTTACTTGTGTTTGGGATTTGAATGATCAAAATAATTTTATATCAAAATCTTTTTGAATCCATTCAAGTTTTATATTTAGAATTATTCACTTAAACTCAAACAAAAAATCGGTGAGCTGTGAATTCAATTTTCCAGTTCTTTTTCAAAAATAAAAAATGGGATAAATTAAATAGAAATTTCTTGCTACACAAATAAAATAAAGAAAAAATGACTCAAAAAAAATTGGGTGTTTTTTGAAACATGTTGAGAGATTGCAAATTAGATTTTTGGTTTGATTGGTGTTTCTTTAAATTTCTTGGGATACGACTTTGACTTTTTTTTTTTTTTTGCAAAACAAATATTTAAACTAACCAGTGAATTGATGGTGATTGTAATAGAAATTCTTTTTTTTTTGGTTAAGTGTTAAAGTGTAATCATTTTTAAATATCTCCTAAATTTGTTTGCTAAAAAGGAATAAAATAAGCATTGGTGTTGAAATACAATCTTCCTGATAAATTAAAAATTACTTGAAAAATATTAAATTTTAAACTTTTGTTAAAAAATTATTTCTTGACTAATTAAATTAATTAATTAATGAAAATTATCTAATTAAAATAAGATCAAAAAGAAATATTAATTCGAATGTTAAAATTTTGGATTGCTTAAAAAATATTTTCTAATTATTAATTTTGAAAGATTTATAAACCTCATTGTGAAAATATTTTTTTTTTTTTTACTTTAATTTTTAACAACAAAAAAACAAACTCAAAATAACATAATTATTGTATATCAATAATTTTGAATCTGATCTAAATTAACAATTTCGAATTTTCAAAAGAAAGAAAGGATTAAAGAAAAGTTGAAAAGATGAAGAAAAAGAAAAAAAAAAAAAAAAAAAAAAAAAAGAAAATTATTGAAGAAAAAAGTATTAAAATATTCAAAAAATTACCTTTAGATTCGTTTTGATAACAACCTGGTGTTGGATAAAATGTTTGTGCCCTTTCTGTATCGTCTAAATTGTAATATGCTAATAAAGATATGTTATGTATGTCGCCTTCATACAACAATATGTTATAAGTTTGTGATCCACCCATTTTGATTTTATAAATGGGTTCATCACCAATCTCTGGAGGGAAAACATAAACCACACTTGATTTACCATAGTCATAGGTATTTGTATCGTTTGTGTTTGTTATTCTTTGCACTGAAATGACAACTTCATTATTTTTCCCAATTGCAATTGCGCGAACTCTGGTACCAACCCCGGATTGTTGATCATTGGGTGAATATATATAAGAAGAATACAAGAGATTTGCTCCATCTGGGGTAAATTTGGAAAATGTTCCGAGCCAGCGCGAGTCCTGGTCATACGCCTCCTGGAAGGCGTCCGATGTTGTTGGGAAATTTTTTGATTGGGAAAATCCAACAACCCAAAGGTTTCCATCATTATCTATTATTTGATCCGAGGGCATCTCTGTTACGCTGTCACCCATTTGGCAAAGCCAATCCCAATTGAAGGTTTCCTCATCAATCCTACCAAAGATCCAATTGGAATTTGCCGATTGTGTCAGAGACCGGTAACAATTACCATATACAGAGTGGGTGTCTCCCAGGCATACACCAATCATGTAAACGTACCCGCTGTCGTAAATCAGCTTGGAAAAATGATTACGGGAATCTGAGACATCAAGGCAATACGATTGGAGTAAAGGGCCAGCGCCATTGGATGCTATTGATGCGATGTATCCGTTATATTCTGCGCTCCACGAGTTTGAACAGTCGTAATCACCTCCTGTTTCTCCGATTGGTGGGATGTTGGCGTTAGGATATGCTTTTCCTGCAAAGAAAATTTTTGACTCGTCATCATTGAATGTTAGGCCATGTGCATAGATTTCGGCTGCTGCACAGATTAAGGTCGACCATACAATCGATTTCCCATCGGAAGAGACCTTGGTTAATAGTACCTGATAAACAGTGCCAACGTCGGGACACTCTTCTTTATACACACCACTTGTGGTTGGGTAATGATCTGTTCCTCGATAATGGTTTGTGTATCCGACAACTAGCAAGTCTTCATTGGAATATTTTGTTATCCTATATAATACATCTTTGCCACTAGAAGATCCAATAAAAGTAGACCATTCCAATTTTTTACCATCACACATTTTAAATAAAAATCCACTATAAACCCCTCCGGGAAAAGTGCTTTCATGAACATTAGAGGTTGTTGGGAAATCATTTGAAGATGTATAACCTATATTTTATTTTTTTTTATTTTAAAAGATTATAAATGATGTTAAAATTATTTAATAACATTTGAAGGTTTTCGAACAAAAATAATTTTTTCAAAATTAAGACTTTCCAACAGAAAAATAAAAATATGTTCCACCATTTTACAAGAATTAACTTGTTTGTTAATAAAAATAATAAGCAATTTTTTTTTGGTCTTATATTGGCCAAATGTGAAATTTTTAGAATTCAAAAAATAGACTCAAATTAATATATTGTTTAGATGATGCTAACTCGTACATTTCAACAAGCCAAAACACAAAATATAAAAAAAAAATTTTTTTTAGGATCTCAAAAAGATTTTGTTTGGTTTTTCCAAAATACGGGACCCTTTGAATAGACATTTTTTTATTTATTTGATTGTCGATGACAAATCCAAAAAATTGGATAAACATATTTTTTTTTTTTCCTTTATAATAAAATTTAAGGTTTATGATTTTCTTTAATAACCATTTTCCGGTTTATTGTTAATTGCAAAATTAAAAGATCAAAATTTTCATTCAGCTTTCATAAAAATCACTTGAAAATTCTAAAATAAATCACAAAAGCCCGCAATTCTAAAAGCGAAATTAATACCTAAGACTCTTTTCAGAATTCAAAATATCAAATGTTAAAGGATTTAAAAATCTTTTGTTAGAAAGCTGAATGGAAATTTTGTTCCATTTATTTTACAACAAATAGTATTATACAGGATACAATTTTCAAATAGAGAAAATCAATTCCTATGTGTTTTAAATATTCACTGTCTTGTTGGAATCGCAGTAACATTTTTGACTATCAAAGGAATATATGGTGGTGGCAGTTCCCTGAAGCCAATTCAGTAATCAATTTTCAAGAAGGATAGTAAGAGCAATCGTAATAAAATATTATTATAAAGTGTTAATGGAAATTTCATTTCAAAGCTCTGATTCAAAATTTGAAAATTTTTATAAGTCTGAAATTATCATTTAATAAATGGTTTTAATTCATGAAAAAATCAAATTTATTGATCTAATCCAATTTGTCTTGAATCAAAATAAAGAATAATAAATAATGGAAAGAAATATTTACCAGTAACTATGACACACCCTTGAGGATCAAAAATCATATCCATTCCATTATCGAGTTCTGTGCCCGAAATATATGTTGCATATGTTGGATCAATAATTAAAGGTTTATTAAGATCAAATTTAGGATCATTAATAATAAATTTTAATTTCATGTTTGTTTCATCTAATAAATATTCGCCATCCAATTGTTTTGAATTTTGAAAAAAAATTGGTGCTGTTTCACTTAATACCAATCCGTTCGTTGTCCTTAATCTAAATTCGATCCTTCCATTATATTTATTTATCTGCACATAAATGTTTTGGCTCAAGTTTATTCCTATTGAAAGGGAATTTATTTTATAACCTTTATCTAAATAATAAGTTGACTTTAATTTGTGATCTGTTATAGTATATTCTAAATCAACACCTTTTGAAATTCCTTTATATAGCAGAGTCTCATAATTTGGTATATCTTCATATTTTTTAGAGCCCAAAAAGTGTGTCGTTTTTTCTTGTAAAATGTTTTTCACCTCTAAACTATTCAAGGAATGTTCATATTCCGGGTTGTTAAGTGTAAATTCAATTCCTTCATCATTTTGTGTATAAACCACAGAATTATTTGTAAAATGCCATGTACCAATTCCAAAGGTTGTTCCAACAAACTTTATTCTTTCATCAGCTTGGCCTACATTAGGTACAATAATTGTAGGGTATGTGTAATGAGAATTGATAGTGCTGTCTTCAAATCTTTTTTTTATTTTTATTTTTTTTTTTTTTTTTAATTATATTTGGGAAATAATTCATTAAAGTTAAAAATACAATTAAAAAGGGGGAACGGGGATTGGAAATTAAATTGAAAGAACTAGTTAACGTCGTTATTAATTATTAATACACTTTTCCTTGGGTACATGTGAAAAATAAAAAGGAAAATTTGTAATGTTTAATTTTCAAAATAATTAAATAATAATAATATCAAAAAAAAAAAAAAAAAAAAAAAAGTGTCATTATTATCTGAAAGCTAGTATAAAAACCACTATTTTCAAAAAGATCCAGTTTTAAAAAAATTCAAATTATAAGGGATGAACAAAATTTTATTTGAAAATTAACTTTTATTTGGAAACGCACTAATCATTTTTACGAGAAAATGAAACTAATTTAAATCAATTAATTTCATCTTAAAATAAGCATATTTTATCGTTTTTTGGGTCAGTTATCAATTTTTATTGATAAAACATATTAGAAAATAATATTTATCAAAGTTTGAATTCTATTTTTAATGTTTGGTCAAAACGAAAAATCTCTTCTTTGTGTACCATTCTTTGAAGAAAGTGTTGTTTTATTTTTTTTTTTTTTTTTAATGGGGGGTTGCTAGATACATGAAACAAGAAAAAAGGTAATAGAGTGGTGATTTTTGTACAGAAGTTATCTAAACAAAATCATTATCTTCAATTTTTCTGAAGGGTATTCCTTATTTTGATATTGTATTCTTGCAGGGGCATTGTCCCCTTTGAAAAGTTAACTCTTTTTTCCCAAACTGTTTAAAAAAAAAAAAATTTAAAAGATCTTTTTTCAAGTTAACCCTTTTTATAATCTCAATAATTAATATCTTGGTTTTGGTTTTTAAAATCGATAACATTAGGAATTTATTTATTTGTTGGGTTTTAATAATTTTTTTTTTGGAACGCTGAATGAAAATTTTGTTAAATTTATTTTTAAATTAACAGCATTATTAATTTCCTTTTAGCATTGTTTGCTGTTGTTTTAATTGTTTGTTGTTGTTTTAATTTTTTTTTTTTTTTTGTTCTGCTTGTTTATTTTGCAGAAGGCTTTTGAAAAAAAAATTCCTTTGTTTTTTTTGTTTGTTTTAAATGAAGGATGTTTTGTTTTTGTTTGGTGAAGTCAAGTGGAAAAGTTACAACAGTTTGAGAAGAAAGGGTTGGTTATCTAAGGGTTGTTGGGGTATACAAAGTCCCAATTCAAATATAAAGAGTGTCCCTAAGGTACTATTAAACATAAAAAAATCTTCAAGTAAATTTAATAGTAAATTCAAAAAAAAAAAAAATTAACGCATCTTGAAATGGAAAATGAAAGTAAAAATCTGATTACTATAAAATAAAACTTACTTTAACTACTATTTTCAGAAATGAATTATTGTTTTTTCTAAAAGTTTGATCCATTTTTCTAATTATTGAAAAAGTTCAAAATTCAACATATTTTTAAAATTATTTCAAAAAAATTTATTTCGTTGAAAGAAGAAAGAAATCTTATTGTGATTTATAAAGGAAGTGTTTAAAAATATACTTTTAAAAATAAAAACCACTAAGTTTTCAAATAAAATGCTATAAAAACTATATTTTAGTCCAAAAAAATTACGATAATTTGTAAAAACTTGTCAAAAAAAATCTAATTTTTTGATTCAAAGAATAAACCAAATCAAATTTTTTGGTATTTATTGAACAAAAATCCGAGAAAAAATCCAAACAATCAAATTAAAAATTCTCCAAAAATACTTTTTTTAAAACCTGTGGATTTCAACATAAAATATAAAGAAATAATTTTTGTTTAATTGTTTTTAATCGGTTATTAAGAACAAAATCTTGGTTATTTAGGTGAGTTAATAATAACCCAAAGATTAAAAGTATCAATGGGATTTAAATATTATTTGGAAAATTTAAAATATTTTCAAACAAAGAATTTGCATTCAAACTAATAATTCTAATGAAATAAAAATTACTAAATATTCTCAAATAACTTATTTAAATAATAATAGTTTTTTGTTTAAACTTTTAGTGTTTGAATATTTGGAAAAGGGATATTACCTAGTCTTTTAAATAACAATAAATTTGATTAAGGATTTGTGAATAAAATAAATAATCAATTTTTCAGATCTTCAAGGATTCAATATTTGATTTATTGTTCATGTATTTTTAAAATAATAAGAAAGTTTCTCAGTTTTATTTGTTCATACAGATTCTCAAGGTAATTACTCAAAGTGATTTTTCCTAAAAATAAAATTGTTTTTAGAAAATTTTTCTATTTATTTTTGATTAAAATTCTACAAAAAAGGATGAGATCTTTTGACTGGAAATTAAATTGGGGAAAATGAACTTGTTTAAAAAAGGATAATTCATTTCTCCATTAATTGGTAAAGGTGTATGTTTGTTGTGTTTAATCTGAATCATTTTACAAATCAATGTTCGATTACCTTTGGGAAAAAAAAAATAAATAAGAGTTACTAAACCCCCAATAGTGCAATTTTTTATTTTTTAAGTCAGAAAACAGAGAAAGGATGAACTATTTTTATCGTTTTTAATTTCGACCCCTCTTCGGAATAAGCCTCACGAAATTTTACACTTGTCCTGATTCTTTGAGTGTATTGGTAATTTCTAAAGTCAAGTAATTGTACTGTTGTTTTCTAATTAATAAGAAAAAAATTATAACAACATCCAAAATAATATTTGCTAATCTCTATCTGAAAAAACACCAAGAATGTTTCAAAATTAAGTATGCATTTTATTTCAAGTCTTCAAATATTTTATGAATTATCAGTTGAAAAATCCCAAAGATCATTTCAAAAGCAATTAGAAATGAGATTTTTAGAGATTTAATCTGATGAAGCCTCTCAATTCAACTTTCTCGAAAAAATTAAATTTTTTTAAATTTAAATAAGCAGGTAAAATAATCAAGAAAATCTAAATTAAACTGATCTCTATTTATAAATTCGGAAAAGGAAATGGGAAGCGACACTTTTTCCCCACTTATGATGTAAATATCAGTAATTGAGAAAAAAACCAAAGATCTTTTTAAAAGCAAATAGAAATGATATTTTGCGAGATTTAATGAATCTTTTCTAAATGAGATTTGGATACAAAATTGTAAATTCGTTTAATTTGGGTGTTAACAGAATTTGAATTCGAAGTGGGAAAAAATTTTCATGGCTAAAGTTTCCCTTTTTTTGTTTTTTTAAAAATCATTAATAAGAAACAAATCGAAATTTATTTACTCTTTTTTTCAGGAGCAATTTTTATTCTTATGAGAGATATGTTTTGGCTTCGCTGTTAAGTAATAAATCAAAGGAATATTGATGTTTGATAAAAAGATGCAAAATGAAATTTTTGACCCGTTTTCATTTTTGAATTACTGTTGATAGTAAAAGAAAAGGAACAAAATTTTCGATCAAGATTCCAAAAACAATCACAACCTTCCTTCCAAGAAATAAAATAAATCATCAAAGTTTTCAATTCTAAATGGGAAAATCATAAAGATTTGTTCTAAATTTTGACTTTGAACTCTTATTTGATTTATAAAAATTTTTTTTTGGAAAGCTGAATGATAATTTTGTTCAATTCATTATTCAAAAAATCGTTCAGAAAGAACCGAGTTTTGAAAAGTAAATCACACCAAAGATTCCAAACTAAAATTGTTTGATTTGGTCAAAAAAAAAAAAAAAACAATTAAAAAAAAAATTGAGATTTTTTGTGGATTCTCGAAAAAATAATAATTTTTTATCCACTTGTATCTCTTCCAAAACCACAAGATTTTGTTTCTAAATTCTTTTGAGAGACACTGGCAATTTGTTTTCAAAAAAGAAAAATCAATCGATAAAAAATCGAAAACCAATTTCTTTAATTCCAAACCAAAATGTTTTTGTTCAGCCCGTAAAAAGAATTTTTAGCAAGTTTGCAAAAAATTAAAGTAAATAAAAAAAAAAAATTTTTTTTTTTAAACAACAATAAAATGATCAAGTTTATAAGAAACCCTTTAAATGTTAAAAATAGTCCAAAAAGGGACTTTTTGTCAATCAAATTGGAAGGAATATTATTTATTTCTAGGATCTAAACTGCTCGATCAAAAAAATAATAAAAAAAAATAAAAAAAAAATCTTACTGATAATTGAGAGGTTGTTCACTATTTGCCATCAAAGAATCTTCATTCAGAAATGCTTCTTGCAAGTAACTCGACCTGATGTCGGTGGCAAGTGCTAATGTACAAAGAAGACTAAGAAAGGCTAACAAAAACAAAGCTATTTTCATTATCTTGTGAATAAATAAAAGATAAAAAATAAACAAAATCATTTTCGAAATTTAGAAAGTGGTTATTTCTTTTTTTTTTGATCTTTCAAGTCCCCAATGGTGTTAATTTTATGTTTAATCACAAATGTTGGTTTTAACTTCTAATGAGAAAAAAATTTTCATACCTTTTTCTTTTTTTTTTCCATACTTAAAAATGACAAAAAACAAAATCCCACAAACTGAAACAGGATCTTTGTTTCTGTTAAAAGTTCAAAATAAAAAAAAATTTTCCAAACAATTACGAATAAGAAGAATAAACTTTCCAATTTTTCTCATCTTATGACAAGAAACCTTCATTTTCGTTAGGAAATGGTTCGTTCCTACAAGTTGACGGATCGTACTCAAAAACAATCACAAAGTTTGATAACAAATCTGTTTTCACATTTCTCCAAGTTCCCATTCGTGTAAAAAAGAATAATTACGTTAATTTGAGAATATTTTTCTACAAGTCTATCTTAAAAGTCTGTATTTGATTGGGTGTATTCTAATTGTTGTATCACTCTCCCAACAACCTAAAAATTGAGAAAATTACTTTTTCTACTTATCCAAAAAATCAAAAGAAAGAAAAAGATTAAATCCAAATACTCTCAATTTCTTCGAATTTTTATTGTTATGAAAATCTATATTATGGATTATCTTCAGAAAAAATAAATTGTTAGAGAAAAGAACCCAAACGAATAAAAGGTCCACTATTCCACAAAAAGCACTCATTTACAAGATTTTATGCAATTTTTTTAAATTGTGGCAAATGATTTTTTTCAATATTTTTTGTAATTTTTGGAGTTAAATGGAGAAAAGTTTTATTATTCCTTTCAAACGTCCAATATAAGCAACCAAAAAACCTCTGGATTTTTATTTGATCATTTGGAAAAGGTTTTTTGGATTGTACCAAAAAATTGAGAGACGTCAAAAATGTGATGCTCTTTTTATCGATTCCAAACATACAAGCGACCAACAAGCGTGGACAATTCAACACACATGACTTGAAAGGCTTTTTTTTTCATTTTTCCAGATCTTGTCATTTTGGCTATTATTTGACAAAAATGTTTTCAGATCGTTTAAGAGAAAAATAAATCAGTGAAGTGGAGAATTCCATACACTGAATTTATCAGCAAAAAGTTTTTTTTGCATCAGAGTTACAATTTCTTTTAACATATTGGAACTTGATCATTTTCCAAATAAGTGAAATAAAAGGGAAGTAAAGTGAATCAAAATCATTAACTGGGGGCTATTGCGCAATCTAAAGCTTTTTTCAGGAAGCTGTAAATTCTATAATTTTTAATATTTGGAAAAAAGAGAATTTTCTTTGTATTTTTGAGCTTTGGTGATTTTTGAGGTGCCTTAAGATTTGGAATGAAAAAAAGCAAGTTATATTGTTGACTTTAAAAATATTTCAAACTCGGATTTATTCCTTCACAGAAAGATTTTTCTGAGAATCTTTAATATTATATAAACAACGTTTTTCCTGTCTGAAAAGTTGGGTGAATTCATTTTTGAATGATAGGAAAGCAATTATGTTTGGAATAGTCACATACATTAATTAAAAATTATATTTTGGATTTTCGATTTTCAAAATACGAAAATTTTTGCCTTCTTAAAATTTTTTTTCTCTTTCAAAATTGTTACATAAAGATATAAAAAATAAATCACTTTATATTGTTACAGTTCCACACTATTGAGTGGTTTCTTAAAGTTTGGTTTAATTGACAATTTGAACAGAGTTTTTTGTTTACTTTTCTTTTAATACAAAGAAAGAAAAATTTTTGTTTAAAGTATCTAAAAAATTGTTTAATTAATTTTTCAAGACCAAATTGCGGATTAAGAAAATCAATTTGAACAGAGATTTTTCGAGGTTTTAATCCACATATTACCATGATGAACTTTAGGATAAAAATTTTGGGATGATTCTTTAATTATTTGATAGTTCATAAATTATAAAATTTTTTTTAAAATAATACTTCTTTTAGTACGAGAAATCTTTTGAGACACAGAGATCAAAATGAGTAAGAATCTACAAAAATATTCGAGGAATCAAGTTATACAGATTTAAAGGTTTAAATTTGTAATGAGTTAATAACTTAATTCTGATTGTAGGCTACAAAGTAGTGGTAAATTGGTGTTCTATAAGGAAAACCAATATATTGAAAAAATTTTGTTTTTTTTCATATTTTATCACTTTTTGTGAACAAAATTTTTTTTGATGACAGATTAACTGTTTTTTTTAGACAGGTTTAATTTATCAAAAAAGAACTTTCAGAATTATCAAAAATGAAGACCCTTTCAGAGTAAAATTCTTTTTTCAAAAATTTCCAAAAAATTAAACTGTAAAAATTCCAAAATGATTCAACAAATTAAGTAAATTGATTGTTTAGTATTACCTTCGTGACAATTTTCATAAACACATATTTTAAATGAAGTTCTAGCCTTCCTTTCTGAGAAATATTGTAAACTTAATGATCAAATAAAGCTACAATCATCAAGAATGTCTGTTGAAAAATAAATTGAAAAATTATTTATGTTTCAGAAAAAAATTGTAATTAAGATCAAAGATAAATTTCAATTAAGTCATTTTGTAAAATAATTTTGATTGTTAATTGCTAATTTTAAAACTGGGTATTTTAACTATTAATTGAATTATGGGTCCTGTGATTTTTTAATTTTTGTTATGTTTGAAATATTTATGAATATTTGGAAACTGTTATTTTTCAATTCACATAAAGTTAATATGGTAGTGGTTTTACAAAAGATCTGTATTTAAAAAAAAAGTCTTTATAATGAGAGATAAAGAGGTCTAATTTTTTTCTCAAAAAGAGTTACAATTATAGAAAATATTTTGGCCTTCAAAAAATACAAACATTCACTAAAAACCAAAAAATAAAAAACAATTTTAAACAAATTCGATTCACAATTTAAATTTTTCTCAAAATATTAATGAATTAACCCCAAAATTTTGTCGCCATTAGGCTGGCGTTCTGGATAATGGGTTAGATATTCGATTGAAATAATAAGAAAAAAAAATGATGGGTTTATGGGCTTTGTTTTCAAATGAAAAAAGTAAACTAGTGATAAAAGTTCTTGAAAGAGATCTTTAAGGAGAGACAATTTTACTCATTGGGGAAATTCTATACCCAAAAAATATGAAAATTTTCTCAATTCTTAGAAATATCACTATTTATTCTTTTTTGAGATCTCACTAAAATTTGCTTTTAATATTTCTTATTTTCTATTTTCAATCTATTAACACAAAGATAAACCTTCAATGATTTTCTAAATATTATTTTTGGTTACTTTTAATAGATTGGTGTGTTTTAAAATTTGAACGTGTACTTGAAAATCGCGAAAACCATTTTAATTTTAAAAAAATTCTTTCAAAAATCTAATGTACAATATTTTTTTTCTTTATGTTATTTTTAACTTTGAAATTTAGAGTTTTTATAGTAATTTCTAAAGAATGAACAATCTTTTTGGGAACTGGAAATAAAATAACACAATAAAAAAACACCACCATGGGGAAATGTATCCCCCGATGAGCATTGTTAGAAATGAATTCTTCAGAAGCAGACCTTATTATAAAAGAACCCTTTCCTTTTGACTTCAATGAATGTGATCTTTTGGACAAATATTAAAATAATTTTTTTCTTAAAAATATTATTTTTTCATTTTTATTTTTTGTTATAATGTAAATAATCACTAACCAAAGTGTAATAATGGCGAATAGCAATGGATTTGGTGGAAAGTTTGATTTTTTCAAAGTTATATTACCCTTTGACCCATAACCGGACTGAATAAAAAAAATAAAATTTATTAGTAACTACTTAGTTGATCGATCAAAAAATAAAATTAAAAACTTCTCAGTGCTATCAGGATGTTATATTATCTGTAAACTGAAACCGAATACAGGAATTAGAAAAAATAGGTTATTATAATTTTAAAACAATTAAAAATTTATCATTTATTTTTATTTTTTCCATGATTTGAATATAATAATTAAATAATATTTATTTATTTAGAGAAAGGAGAATTTAAAGAAAATTTTATCAAAATAAAAAAAGGAAGAAGAAAAAAATAATTCAAATACCCATATAAATAATTGTAATATGATTTACACGGACAAATTTAAAATTTATCAACTGTTTTTATATTTTACATGATCTCGAAGAATATAATCAAACCAAAGATTTTACTAAATTCTTTCAAATTCTGGACAGCATCTTTTATTTTGTTTTTTATTTAATTTAAGAAATTATAACAAAATTTCTTGTATTTTCATTTTATTTTTTAAATTCAAAAAATAAATACTTGAATTTCTTGAGTTTTCTGTTTATTCGAAAAATCTATAGATTTTTCGAACCAAACAAAAAAACTTTAGAAAAACTAGAAACTTGGCAGTACTCCCACAGTATATATTGTCAGAATTCACAAGATGTACGTAGCCTCGATAGAAAGATTACCAATAATAAATAATAATTCCACAATCTGCAATTAATAATTAGTCGTTCACTTTCATTAATTTTCTGTTAATTTGAAAGAATTCTATAAAATCTAAGTTTTTGGAAAATTCCACTAAATAAATAAAAATAAAAAAAAAAAACATAGAAACCATACCCCAGAGTGGTGGTACTAGAGATACAATTTTCTCTTTTTTTACAATTTTTAAAATTTTTTGTTTTCAATTTTTTATTATTCTCGTTAAAAAAAAATAATACACAAGAGTAAATAAAAAATGTTGTAAAAAATCGAGTTTTTTCAATTTTAGAGATAAATATAGAGCTCCATTCATTTATCCAAATTTTGGTAATAGTAAATATAATATCTGATTATCTTAATAGACTAAGAACAACTTTAATCAAAAAATCGTTCGGCAAACAACAATCTTTCAAATTTAAAAAAAAAAAAATCAAACCAAGTATTTGTGTTTGCCAAACGATTTTATATTGAAAACACTTTTGAGATCAAAAATCAAAACGGGTATTTTGTTTAATTTTCCCAAAATTTGGATAAATACATGGAACTCTTTATTTATCCCAAAAATAGAAAAAACTTCATTTTTTACAACATTCCTTATTTACACTTGTGTAATGGATCATAACCTTTCAAAATTCCGGAACAAATTATTGAAATTTATCACACCTTTTTTATCTCTGATTATTTTACTTTCCACACTATATTTAAGTCTATTTATACCCAAATTATAAACCCTGCCTAATTTGAAGAGGTGGGTGAAAGTGAGTACATTACAGAACGTTCCACTCATAAGGCACAAACTTTCAACTAAATTTAATAATACAAAAAAAATCCCAAATTAAGGCACATGATTCAAATTCTACTGTCAGTTTCACTTTTAAGGCACAAACTTTCAACGAAATTTAAGGCACAAAAAAAATCTCAAATTTAGGCACAAAATTCAAATTCTAGTAAAAATAAATTGTAAAAAAAAAAAAATTCAAATTTTGTGCTTTAATTTGAGGTTTTTTTGTGTCTGGAATTTCGTTGAAAGTTTGTGCCTTAAAAGTGAAACTGTCTGTAGTAAAATAATTTTTAAAAAAATTTTCTAAAAATCTGTGCCTTAATTTGAGATTTTTTTCTGTGTTAAATTTTGTTGAAAGTTTGTGTCTTACAAGTGGAACAAGCACTAAATGAATTTTCCTTGGTCAAAAATGGTTATATCTATACCTTTTATTAATTTTATTTTTATAATATAAAAATTAAACACGAAAATACCCTTTTTCTAACCACATTTCAAAAATTGTGACTAGTTTTAAATAATAAATTCAAACAAAAAAAATTGAATATAATTATAAATATTTATTATATTATTTTATCAATACTTTTGTCATAAATTATTCAAAATTTATATAAATTATTAATATTTTTAAAATGTATAATCAAGTGAAACAAAAAATATAAAGAAGTTAATTGAAAGTTTTCAAATGGAATTAACCCCTTTTAAAATGGGATATTATGTTGAATAAAGTTCAACACAAAAATAAAACACGTTGTTTACACACACACGCACACACACACACACACACACACACATATATATATATATATATATTCGAAAACACAATATTTATCCCAATTGTTTTAACCTTTATTGATATTGTCTCATATAATGTTGATTTTTTTTTAAATGTTGTTTACTTAAAAAATAGATAAGGGAAAGAAAAAAAATATAAAAAAATATAAAAAAAAAAAAAAATGTTATTTTTTTTTAGATACCCAAAGAACAAAAGAATAATAATTTTATGATAAATAAAAAGATGTGATTAATATCAAGTTTAATGTAAATGAAAGGCGGTTTTTAGAATACATTGGCATTTCAATTTACAATACAATATTCAAATGGGTTTAGTAAGATCATTAATTTATTCGAGATGCCCAATTATACTTAAATTGTTTGGAAGGGTTATAAAATACCAAGTGGGTATTTACATTGAATCCAATGATAATTTTATTAAAAAATTATTGAAAAATACACCCAATGAATTTCAATTAAAAATGGGGTTTTTATGAGCAATCAATCTTGAAAATGTCTTCAAAATATTAAAATAAAATTTATATCTATGATAATTGTGAAATGTTATAGAAGACATTTCCAAAAAATTTTAGTAAATTTATTTAATAATATATTTATTAAACATAAATTTCAAAGATTTATTTAAATATACAAACACATTGAAAAATAATTATTTATTCTTGTAAATAATTCGATTTGTTTCTGAATATTATATTACATAAATAAATGATATTAAATTTTCTGATCTCAATCACATCTGATATTTTTAAGGGTGGAAATTGGTGTTTATTATTTTCTATAGATCCAAAAAATTGTTTTCATAACTTTTTTAGTATCAACAAATTTTCAAATAGAATTCAAAATATACACTATATTTTTTTGTTCAAAAAAAAACAATTGTTACCTTTCCCTATTTTCAGTTTTTTATTGAAATTGGTTGTACATTGTTTTATCCCAAAAAATTTGATTTTTATTTTCATTTTTTTGGAAATATTTCAACTAAGATATTTTATAATAAATACATTAGTCGTTTTTACAACTGATATTAATAGTTAACTTTCTTTGATATTGTCAATTAACAAATATATTCACTAAAAAAGATGATTTTTTATGAAATGTAAAAAAAAAATGCCCACCTTTTTCGAAATATCTCACTTTTCATATATTTAAAAAAAAAACTCGTTTATTATATTGTTTTTAAATTTTTTCAATTTGTAAATTTTCATTTTATACATGGGTAAATTATTTTATTCTTTGATTTAAGTTGTTTTTTGGTTATTTGTGTGGTGGTACAAATTAGAATGTATCTATTTCCACATATTTTTCTTTTGGGGTTGATTTACCAATGGCATTTCCTATTTAATAGAAAATTTTATAAAGACTAATCAATAATTTTAATTTGTAGTAAAAAAAAATAAAAAATTTTCTTTTTATTTTTTCACAAATGAAAAAAAAATAACTGGGAATTTCCTAAATGGATAAGAATTTAGTTAAATATTCCGTTGTAATATATTCTTTTAAATTCTCGAAAGCCTAATGGTAACAATATTTTAATCGGGGAAATTCAAAAACAGTAATAAAATTTTGAATTTTAACTAAGTTTTTAAAAAGGTGAACTAATGTAATATAAAAAGAAAATAAACCAACCAAAATTTAGGTTTATAAAAGAAATCTTAAATATTAATATCATTGAAAACTTGAGTCATTTTGTATGTGAATATTTAGCCTCTTATACAGAATCAAAAATTTTCGAAAACTTGGATTTTATAAAAATAATTATACAATTAAAAATACCCCTGGTATTATGAATAAAAATACTCAATAATATATATATATTCTTTTTCATAAGTGATAACTTTTTTAAATGTTTAAAATTTCAAAAAAATCTTTCAAAATCTTTCAAATACTCACGGATACCTCGATTTTTTATTTTAGTTAAAAAAATAATAAAGAAAAAGAAAAAGAAAAAAAAATCTTTTATTTCATAAATTAAAAAAAATCTAAAGACATTTCAAGAAATGGGATTTTCTGAATTGTAAATAAATATTTTAATTTTTTATTTTATATTAAATATCATTGATATTTTCTCAAATTTAAAGTTTTTTTTTTTACATCCAATAATCAAAATACTATCTCATAAATGACTTTATCGGGTTAAGGGGTTAGTACGAGGGTATATTTCTCGATAATTAAAGTATGTTGTAACTAAGTGTAAATTATTTTAGTGTTTTATGGCTCAAATAGCCCAAAAAAATCTATAATAAATCATATTGTATAATAAATTATTACATTTTTTACGAATGATCTCTATTAAAAATTATCATTTTACGATTTATTTTTTAACCTTATCGAAATTTAAAAAGAGAAAGTCAAAATAATAGTATTTCAGTAGTTTATAATTCATTTTTAGAACTTTTCAAAGTAATTATTTTTTTAATTTTTAAATTCCAAAGATTAGTTCAATAATAATTAACATAACAACATAAATACTGGTTAGTTTTGTTTGCTTTTTATAATACTAATTGCAATTCAATATATTTCCAATATTTCAGAAGTAATTTGTCAAAAAAAATCTATTGGTTAATTATTAAATTTTTTAAAATTGAATTTTTTTAACTATTAATCTACATTTCACCCAAAATTTAACTGGGGTATTTTGCAACTTTGAGATCTGAAAATTGATAATTCAGCCTTTAAATTTGCCTTGAAATGCAGATTTTTTTCTGGAATCTTTGGGTTTTTTACTAATATAAGGATCATTTATTTTAATTGATGAGAAAAAACAAATATTACTACTTGATTAATCGGTTTTTTCGAAACACTTAATCCATGTAACACTAATGTAATTTATACATAATTACAACGAACCTTTGATCTTAGATTTTTCTACTTGGTAGAAGCTAATCCCTTAAGATTGGTATCAAGATAAAATTCCTTTTACTTTGAGACGTAAAAGGTGTTTTTTAAGAAAAGACATAATTAAATACTTGAAACCTTTTAGATCTCTAATAAATTGATTTGAAAAAGTTAACGAGTACAAAGAAATAACAAATAAAAATAATAAAAGGATTTGAGAAATTTTTATTCTTGGTGTATCAAAATTAAAAAATAATTTATTGATAACATGGATCAAATATTCTTCTTTTTGAGGAAGAAGAAAGTTAAAAATAACGATGAAACAAATTATTCATTTAATTTTAAAAGAAACCTAAACCAAAAAGTATATAAAGTAATAAATAGTAAGGAAAAGATCAAATTAGTCAAAAGTCAATTAAAAAGGAGTTTTTATGTAAGAGAAATTGAAGTTCAAATTCAGAAATGGAAGTGAAAATATTTAAATATCTTCATCTTCTTCAAGATCTTGTGTATCTGTACCAGCTTCTTGGTAGTCTACTTCAAGTGCTGCAAGATCGTCTCTAGCTTCTGTGAATTCAGCTTCTTCCATACCTTCACCGACATACCAGTGAACAAATGCTCTCTTAGCGAACATAAGATCGAATTTAGAGTTAATACCACTCCAAGCTTCACCAACAGATGTGGTAGCAGCCAACATACAGAGTGCTCTGGATACTTTACCAAGATCTCCACCTGGGACAACAGTTGGTGGTTGTTTATTGACACCAACCTTGAATCCAGTTGGTGACCAGTCAACAAATGTAACAGTGTTGTTGTTTTTGATGGTTTCAATGGCCTTGGTTGTGTCTTTTGGGATGACGTCTCCTCTGTATAACATTGTACAGGCCATGTATTTTCCGTTTCTTGGGTCTACTTTAACCATCACATTGCTTGATTCAAAGACAGAGTTGGTTAATTGAGAAACAGTCATAGCTTCGTGGCTAACCTTGGATGATGGGATAACTGGGGAGTATGAACAAAGTGGGAAATGGATTCTTGGATATGGGACAAGATTAGTTTGAAATTCATTGAGATCGACATTTAATTGTCCTTCAAATCTGAGAGAGGCAGTTAAGGATGAAATGATTTGAGCAACCAATCTATTCAAGTTAACATATGATGGTCTTTCGATGTTAAGTCTTTTTTTACAGATGTCATAAATAGCTTCATTGTCAACAATAAATGTGACATCGTTATGGTTCATCATAGCGTGAGTAGATAAGACGGCATTATATGGTTCAACAACAGCTGTTGATACTTGTGGTGCGGGGTAAACACAGAAATCGAACTATTTGAAAAAAAAAATAATTTTGTAAAAAGAGAAAAAAAAATAAAAAGAAAAATTAATTTAAAAATTTCAAAAATTTTAAAAAAAAAAAAAAAGTAGAAAAAATTAAAAATAAACAAAAAGAAAAAAGATAAAAATAAAAAAAATATAAAAGCAAAAATACAAAAAAAAAAAATAAAAAAAGAAGAAAAAAAAAAACACACCTTGCATTTTTTGGCGAAGAGATCTGAAAGTCTTTCGTGTAAAAGAGAACCAAATCCAGATCCAGTACCACCACCAAGTGAGTTAAAGGCCATGAAACCTTGAACGGATGAACAATTTTCAACAATTTTTCTTAATTTGTCCAAACAAGGATCAATCATTTCTTTACCAACTGTGTAGTGTCCTCTAGCGTAGTTATTAGCACCATCTTCTTTTCCTGTTAACATGTAGTCTGGGTGAAATAATTTTTTGTATTTTCCTTCTTTGATGTCATCAATAACTGAAGGTTCGAGATCGAAAAAGACGGCTCTTGGAACATGTTGGCCGGCGCTTGTTTCGCTGAAAAAGGTGTTGAATGCATCATTTTCAGATCCAATGGTTTCGTCAGAAGGCATCATACCATCAGGGTCAATTTCATGTTCTAAACAGTAAAGTTCCCAACATGATGTACCGATTTGACATCCGGCTTGTCCTAAGTGAATTGAAACAACTTCTCTTGGCATTTTATAATGAATGCTTTTTTAAAAAGAAAATTAAAGTAAAAAAGTAAGAAATAAAAAAATGAAAAGCTAACGTTATAAATTAATTAAATAAATTATTCGAAGGTAAATAAAAAAAATGAATTTGGCAACAGTTTTTTTACAACAATACAGAAACAGGACAAAATTCATCAAATTTTCTTTTTTTAAAAATTTTTTTTTTATAAAAAGATTCGATTCAAAAAAGAGTTCCTTTTAAGAAACAAAAAATCAATTTTTAATTTTTTCTTATTCATTTTCAAAAAAAAAGAAAAAAAGTTTACCAAACTTTTGTTTTTTCTTCAAAGAAAAAAAAGACACGAAGTTTCTTACAAATAATTTTTTACTTTACAAATTTACTTTTAAAATTTGTCTCCATCCTTTCTTTTTGAAAAGGATAACTTTGAAGAAAAAAAAAGAAACCAAACAACCCTTTACCAAAAACAGTGAAAAGAAATATTCGACTTGGTGAAGAAATATGACTTTTCAAAACAATAGATTCACTTCAATATTGTTGAACTCGAAAATTAAGGTTTTTTACAATCGAAGCGAAATTACCTTACTGTTAGTTATGAAATAAAAAGAAACAAAATTTTCCTTTAACTTTGAGAAAAAAATCACACAAGAAACAATTAAAGTCTCGAGGACAAAAAGGAAAAAATAAAAAGGGTGTGATTTAGTGAGTTAAATATTGTACATTTAACTTGATCTGCCAAATTATTTTTTAGCAAATCAAAAATTGTTCAATTTCTTTTTCTTCAAATAATTGTTAAAGGCGTAACAAATTCCATTGTAATTCTATTAGTGAATTTGTAGAATTAACAGAGTAACATTTAGGATACTTTTTTGGGATAATATTTGAACAATTAATGGTAGAAAAATTTCACTTCATTTCCTTCTTTATTTTTCTACTGGTATTTATATTTCAAATGTGAAAAATTTTACTTCATTTTCAATTTCTCTTTTTGATATAAAGCTTCAAATTCCTAGACACTTGTTTGAGGTGTCTATTTAAAAACGAAAAATAAGTAAAAGGAAGTTAAAATTTTTTCCCTGTTTATTATTCAAAATATCTGTATTGTCCAGAAACCATTCAAAGAAATAGGTTGAAATTTGTAATCTTTGTTTATAGTTTTATTCTTCTTTGTAGTGGTGTACTATTATTACTTTGCGTAAAATAAGATTACAAGACTATAGTAAGATTCTGGTAGAATTGTAAAACTAGCATCAAAAAAAAAAATCACATTAAATTTCTTAGACGATTATCTATTTTCTCGATTACCAAAATTATTCTCAAAATAAGAGATATTAATTCAACTCTAAATTGATTAGTGTGCTTCTTTTTTATGTTACCTATGTTTATTGGTGTTATTGGTTGAAGTACAGATCAAACTTGAGATTCATATTTCCTACATAAATAAAAGAAATTTGTTATATATTTTCAAGGAGAGAAATTTCAAATTCCAGTAATAATGAAAGAGAACGAAGTAAGAAGGTCTTTTTACCACAAAATGATCCTTACCCAACAATGTGTATAATAACCAGTGTTTTTATGTCCTCTTATTCTTTATAAAATATCTCTTTCTTCAAAATAAACTAAAATTTCATAATAAATTTCCCAATTTTTTTTTACTTTATTTTCATTTTTAGACGAAAAACAAATAATTCTGGTGTATAGAACCGAATCGTAAAATAGTATTTTTTTTATTATAATAGATAACTTTTTATATAGAGCAGTGAAAAAAATACCATACATGAAAAAAATCCCGGACAAGATTTTTAATTGTGAATATTAGTAAAATTATTGTGTAATTTCATTTATTTACAATCAAATTCCTTTTTTTAAGAATCGAACTTTTTCAATTATAACCCCCCCACTTATTAGAATGATGACTGATGAAATCACACTTGTTCAAAACACCATTCAATCAATCAAAAAACAAGAAGAAAAATTATCATTTTCCAAACTCTAATCAACCTCTATAAAACTGGATTGTTTTTCAAAAAAAATTGATCAACATATGGCTATCAAACAATTACTCAAGTATTCTAGAGACACCTTACTTTGATGGACTTTAGGTATGTTTATTACTAATCTCATAAAAAAATTGGTTATTTATAATCAGGATTTCATTGAAATTAGACAAAAATTTTACTAATACTCACAATTAAAAATCTTGTCCGGTATTTTTTTCCCTACTATATAACATTATTTATCTTCAAAATTTGATTTTTAACGGATAATGATTTTGTAAAGGGGTTTCGTAAATATCTCTATATATGGGGCAAGGAATAAAACTCTTTAATTTCACAGTCTAAGATTAAAAAATCATGACATTCTTCTAAATAATAATGATTTAGTAAACTGATATATTTATACCTTTATTAGGCTAGATTTTCTTGTTTAATACGAACAAAAAACGACATTACATAATAAATGAAAATGTGAGCGTTTAACGTTGTTTTACTATTAAAACCGACTTGACCATTTTTTACAAACAATGCAAGATCAAAATCTTATTGGTATTTGAAATTTCAAATGGGATTATATTCTAATTTGATTCTTGTTTACCAAACCAAAATCTTACTCTAGTCATGGATTTTTAAATCCACTCAAAACAGCATCAAATATATAATAAAAAAAAGAACCAAACAAATAAAAAAAATCAAAAAAATATAATCTATTTCTTATGAAACTTTCTGGGTAAAATAAAAACGAAGTAGGAAAACAAGTGACCCTCCCCCCCCCCCCCCCCCCCAACCAATTTTAAATTCAAATTTCTATAAAATATATATATATTTATTTTTTTTAATAGGATTTTTTTATGATATCTACCATTTCTTGCATTCTATGGTTTGTTAACTTCTTGTAAAAAAAAATTGTTAAATGCTATGATTTCAAAGTTTATAATTTTAAAATATAAACTATTATATTTCTAATTGAAATATAATGCATCAAGCACTTTAAAGAGAAATTGAATGTTAGTAAATCTCACAAATTTTTATTTAGTCAGATTTATTAAAAAAAAATTAAATATTTTTATTAAATTTTTCCAACCTAATATCTCAAAATGAAAACTAAATTTGGAAAAAATGAGATTTTTGTCGATATTTTACTTGAAAACAATATTTATAATCCACACACGATATTAGTAATTTTCTATTCTTTTTTTTTTTTTTTTTTTTTTTTTTTTTTTTTTTTTGGATGTAATTTATAAGTTGAGTGAGTTTAAAAATTTACTTTTATAGATCAAAACGGAGAAAAATTCAAAATTTAAGGTATTTTTTATTGTCATTTTCTGGTTTAGTTAGATTTGATAAAAACTTGTTCAAATATTTTGCATAAACCAAAATTTACTTAATCCCTATTTATGTTTTTTATAAAATTATTTTTTAATCAACTTAACTTAATATATATATATATATATATATATATATATATATATTTAAATAATATAAATTCTTGACCCATTTTTACATTTTTCGTTTCATTAGATCAAAAATATAAAAACAACCACCCCAAAGAAAAAACTAAAATACCAACAAAGGATACTATTCAGTAATAGATTAAAGCGAAAAACACATATACTTTTATCCCACGTAAGTATTTTAATATATTTTTTGAATTACAAATTGATATAGATTTTTTTTCAATATTATCTTGCCTCAAAAAAAGTAATTTTTTCACACCTATAAAATATAATCGGATAACTTGTGATCGTATCATTCAAGTATTTTTCCCAGGAAATTTTCATTTGGTATTTTATTTTTGTATATATAGTAAGCTAAATTTCAAAATTAGCTGCAAACTTTGTTATTATTATTTTTTCTTTTTTCATTTGTCTTTCAAAAAATACAATGATTATACAACATTTTTATTTATTAATCTATATTTGGCTATTTTCTCTAAAAAATTTAATAAAATACATTATTATTCAAAAAAAACCACAATTATTAAACTATTTTTTTTTTCTGATGAAAAATATGCCCTAATTTTTGAAATTAAGCTTAGATTTCTTTTGGGTTTTATAGGACGAGAGTTTACTTTTATGACCAACATTACTTTTAAGGCACAATCCTGTGACGAAATTTAAGGTCCACATGTCCTTCAAATTTAGAAGGTCTTTTTACATTTTTTTATTTTATCCATATTATTTTATAAAAATAAAATTTTAATACTTTAATTTTAAATTACCCTTTAAATAATTTTAATTCAAAGTTTTGTATATTAAAAATGTTACTTATTATATAAAATATATTTAAAAGTGAAATATGACAAATTAATAACCAATATAATTTGATTAAAGGAGTAGTATTTTTAAAAATAAAATGAAATCTTACCAAGATTTATATATATATATATATATATATATATTGTAAATTGTGTATTGGCTTATTCGTTCGATGCGTTAACCCCTATTAAAGAATTACTTAAATTATACCCCTTTTTTAAATTAAAAAATTCATACATTTCCAATATAAACAACAAAAAAGTAACTTATTTATTTTTATTAACAATTAAGGCAATTCTTGAAAATTATTAAAATTCATTTTGATTTTTATGTTGGAAAGTCTTGGTTTTTAAAAAAAAAATATTTTTGTTTTTGTTTTTGATAATTTATATTTCAATTCAAATCTCAACAAATAAAACTACTTGAGGTATAGATGATCAAATAAAGGGAAATTTGATACAAGACCCACCACAGTTTACCAAAGAAATTCAGATCCATTAAGAAAACATTTTTATATTCTTTAAAGTTTGAAAAAAGTCGTTTTCTTTTTTTCAAAAAATGAAAAACAAGTACAATAAAATTGATAATTTTGAATTTTTTTTTAAAAAATTGTTTTTCTTCATCACAAGAATCATTATAAAAATTTAAATTATTTCTGAAGATAAAATAATTGTTTTTAAAAGTCGAGTACAATTACCAAATTCTCAATTATCTTCAAGAAAATTTTATTTTGAAAAATCAAATTCTACCTATTAACAAAATCATGATTTCTCATTAAAATTTGCAAATGTCATTAAAACTTTAATATTTAATACTATTTCTATCAAGGTAATATACATATTTTTTAATATGCTGAATAATTCAATTTTTTTTTTTTGGTTAACAAAAATAATCATCTCAAATAAGAAATAAACCGATTATATTAATAGTCATGCCAAAAAAGACTTATTGTTGTATAATAATGATTAAAAGGATATTAAAAAAGGTAAAAAAAAGTGTGATGTAAGAAATTAAATGAATTAATCAGTTTTTCTTTTTTATAAAAAAATTGAAAAAAAAAATTGATTTAATTTAATAAAATTTTCATTTCTGGGTTTCTTAGTTGATCAGAATTTGTTGACAGTTGGCCCCTTAAAAACTTGTAAGTAGAGAATATCACAAATAACATATTTTAGGATTTTTACCCTATTGTATTTGAAGACTGATCCCTTAAAACAACTTTTTTTTTTTCATTTTTCATTATTAAAAAATTTTTCATTCTTCTTGATCAAAAAAATTATTTTCCCAAGAGCTTTAATCTTGACAAAATTTCGAATTGAATTAAAAATATATAAATTATTTTAATGTATCAACAAACATTTGGATCCTTACCATAGTGATTATTTTTTATTAAATTTGGTTGTATCTTGTTTTATATATAAAAAGTTGTTAAACTTTTTTTTGTTTATTTTTGGAATATTATGATGAACTGATTTGAAATACACACAATAAACCCCTACTCAATTAACATCAATATTATACTTGATTTTATATTCCATTTTTACAAATAGAACATCTTTAAAAGAAAATATTATTTGAAATATAGTATTTAAAAAAATACCTGACATGAAAATAATCCCAGACAAGATTTTTAATTACTTGTATTAGGAAAATTGTAGTTTATTAACTTTTATTTAAAATCAATTTCTTTTTTTTTAGAACCAAACTTTGGAAATTATAACTCACCCACTTATTTGAATCATGATTAATCGAATTTCACTTGTTCAAAATAAAAATCCAATCAATAAAAAAACAAGCAATAATAAAAAAATAATCATTGTCCAAATCCAGTAAACTCTCTCACAAACTCAATCGTGTTTCAAAATAAGTTGATCTACTTATGTATCAAACAATTAAATGAGTATTCTAAAGACACCCCACTTTAATGAACTTTAGGTAGGCTTATTAATGAGTTCATAAAAAATTTAGTTATTTATAAATAGGATTTGATTTTAAATATTAAAGCAATTACACACCAATTTTCCTAATATTAACAATTAAAAATCTTGTCCGGGATTGTTTTCATTACTTGCAATTTTTTTCAATTCTATAATAAAAAAAAAAAAACCCACTTTTTTGGAAATACCACTGAATTAATAAAATTAAAAAAAAACAATAAGAAAAATTAGTTAAAAATTTAATTTTTTTAATCAAGATCTGTATTACTTAAAGTACGGTTTAACAACTCATCGACCCCCTCGTTTGTTAAAGAGGGTGTAATTTCAGTTTTTGTTTTGAGATTGATGTATAGATTTGAATTTTGGGAATTTAAATTTGAAGTAATGAATATTTTTTCAGAATTTTGAGATCTTTTTGACTCATTGTCGATTAAAATGTCAAGAACAGAGTTTGATTTCCCAATTTCTTTGATACCGATATTTTTTTTTTTGTTTTGGCTTTTGTTGATTTCATCTGTTTCATCAAGAATTAATTCCTCGTCTGTTTCTTTTTTGTTGTTTAGTGAACCAAGGAGAGATATGTTTTGGGTTTCCTCTAATTGGGTTTCAAACATATCAGGAAACATTTCGATACCGATTTTAAAACATGTTGCTGCTGTTTTTGAAAAGCAGCTTGTTGAAGTGCCGATCCAAAAGGTGTCGTTGTGTTTGATTTCAAAGGTTTCGACAGGAACAACCATTTTCATCAAATCATTGTTTTCACGGCAAATACAAACGCTTCCGTGGCTTGACGAATTGTTGACATAATAGCTTTTCCCTTGTTTAAAGACTCTTAAGTGGTTTCTAGAAACAGTCCTTGGACAAAACATGGTCAAGGTACACACTGTAGCTTTCTGTGACTCAATTTCGACAGACAAATTCCTACCCTGAGATCAATCAAATATAAACTCTTTTTCAAAAATTGTGACTCACCTGAAATAATAAATTGAAAAAAAACATTTATCCTTTAGTATTCAAGAACAATTAATAACTAAATATGATTTGTAATTCACTTTTAAGTCATTATAAATCTATAAAAAGCCTGATTTATTAAAAATTAAAAAAAATAAAACCAAAAACTAAAAAAAAGTGAGTTAAAATTTTTGAAATGAGCATTACCCATTTTTTATTACTGAACTTTCACTGAAAAAAAGTTGAACAACAATATTTTTTATGAATAATTTAATCCATTTTCAAAGACATTACATTCTCAATTTTCTTAGTGATTATTTGTCTTTTCGAAGATCTTTTTTTTTTCCACATGATCTTTTGAAAAAAAAAAAAAAAAAAGTATCAAGAAAAAAAAAAAAAAAAAAAAAAAATTTTTCAAAAACAAAGAAAAAGAAAAAAAAAAAAAAGATTCAAATCCAAAAATTTGAAAAAATGATTCTGATCCAAAAATTTGAAAATATTTTTTGTTAAGAATACTGGAATAAACCCTCAAAACAACTCCCATTAACATTATAAAGTGAGTCAAAATTTATGAAAAATAGTTTACTTGGACTTCTGTGACCTTCCTATTTTAACACCCTCTGTTAATTTTTTGAGATCCAAAAGAAGACAATCAGTTTCTGTGTCTTGTGAAATGCTTTCTGAGCCACACGTCATCTTGGTGTTTGTACCTTGTGGGAAAAGAAGGATTTCGTTTTTTTCTTCATAATCTGAAAATTGTGTTGTCATTGCTACTCTTTATTTCTTTTTGGTGACTTGTTCACTTTTTTGAAGATAAATAATAATAAAGAAACTCTAAAAAAAAAACAATAAAGATTCAAATCGAGGAAAAAAATGGAAGAATAATTAAAGAAGCAATCCGCAAGAAAAAATGAAAAAAAAACAGAGATCAAAAACCAAAATTATTTCGATATTTATTTCCTTACTTGTCAAATAAAAGAAGAACCATGGAATTAAATTAGAAATTCTATTAAATTGTCTATTTATTTTTGGCTTTTATTAACTCCAATAAATTCCAAGTAAATTCATATAGTTTTCATTTTTTTTTTTCTTATTCACAAACATTTAACTTTTGTTTCAAGTTTGGATCTAATTTAAAGTTGTTCTATACCAAAAATACAAAGAGTAAATTAACAACAAAATCTACACATAACTGCTAAACCATGGAAACCAAATTCATAATAACACCACAAATGCTTTCATCGATTCAGTATTTAGAAAACCAAAACAACGATAGTTTTAGCAAATTTAAAAAAGCCAAATATATTCTTTATTCTGATGTCCAAAGCTTGTCTTCGTCACTTAAAATTTTAGCAACGATCAACCCAAAGAGCCCGCCACTGTTCCAATACGTTCACCAACTTTTACAAGATTCCAAAATATATGTCCCACCACCAATAGTGAAGCCAAAGAACCCAGAATTACAGAAACGATTGGACAAATTGAGAAGAGCCAACGAAGATCGTGAATACGCCAAAATGGTGAAAGATCTCCCGTTCAACAATGCTCAAAACAATTACTCAAAGCGTGAAAGCTATGGCTCAATTTTGGGAGAAATAGGGATCGGTGTTGATTCTGGGATCACAATCATTGCTGTGTTTTTTGTTGTTGCATTTGTTGGTAAATACTTGAGCGATAGCAAAGTCCTTCCTTATGTTTGGGCCACCATTGCTGCGGTTTGTGTATTGGTTATCGAAGTCTCTCTATTTTTGATAAGAATTTATAAAAAAGAAAAAAGAGAAAAATTAATAAAAAGCAGATCAAATTTGAATCAACAAAAAGCAATTATGAAAAATACAAATGACAAGCCACAGAATAATAACAAAAAGAAAATTACAAAAGAAAAAAAAGAAAAATAAACAAAATATTTCTTGGTTTGATCAATACAACTAAAAGAAATTTGTCCTTTATTTTTTTCTTTCTCATCCAATTTTAAACCTTAACAAAATATTCAAAACATTACAAACATTTTAAAAAAAGCTAGTCACAAAAGTTTTCAAATAGAGTTACTCACATTGCTTAAAAGAGTAATTCAAACAGTTTGGGGAACACTTTTGAAAACTTTAATTCCTGACTTTTTTCAAATTGCTGTATGATTTTCAAACTTTTTTTTAATAGAGACCTCTGATTTATTACTTTTAAATTAGAACTTTTTTTTACTTGACAGATCAAAAATTATCCGACTATTCTCGAAATCTACTAAATTTTTAATTAAATTACTTTTTAAAAATTTTTGACGAGCTTTTTTGAGTCTGATATTAAAAAAAAAAATCTTTAAGGGTCGAGTTATTACAGTTAAGGGGGTAAGTACATTTTTCATTTTTTGAGTGCCACACTTTATGTGAAACCGAATTCTTCAAATCATTTCTTTAGCCAAATACCTTGATATTTTAATAAATACTAGAGTGGAAGATATCCTAGTATAAGATATTTTCATACCAATAAAAAAAAGCAAATCAAAAAAATGATAAAATTGATCAAAAAAAAATAAATAAAAATCATTTATTACTTGATCTTATCTATAAAATTTGACACAATTACTTATTCTTGATTTGGTTTTATTTTAAATTCTTTATGAAAATAATTTTGTTTGGAAAATTTTTGATAAACAAATTACTGTTTATTTCTAAAGAATTTCCAAAATGAATTTAAAAATCCTATTTTGAGTTAATTCATCTAATTCTAGTTTTAGTTCAGAAAATTAGAGATTTTTTTAATTCTTCTTGAGAATAAGGGTTTATTGAACAAATTCATTTGATTTTAAAATTATTTATTTACCATCAAAATGAGAACTCAAAATAATTCTGAATCTGATTGAAATTTGTTATTGAATTTTTCAATTATTTTGATTTGAATCATATGTAATTGTTTTTTGATTCCAAGAATTCAACTCCTTTATTTTAATTTTTGAAATAGTATTCTTTATTTTGGTTTTGTTTGATAAAAATATTTTAAAAAAGAAATTTGAAAGCAAATTTGTCACAAAAAGATTTTTTAAAAGAATAATAAATAGTAATGGGGTGAGAAATTCAAGGAAAAAAATATTTTGTATTAATACAAATGAAGAACTAAGAAGGTAAAGAAAACCAATCTTCGAAAATAGGGTTTTATCGATTTTTTTTTTTTTTTCATTCTTGGATTTCAACAAATTTATTTCTAATGGTGATCTTTCGCGTTTGGTCTTCTAAAAGAAAATATTTGTTTCAAATGCACTCCCTTTCTGGTATACTTTTTTGGTTTACTGTTTGATAAATTTCAATCGTTCGTATAAACACATCTCTAGATCCAAAACCAAATTTAATAAAACCAAAAATTAAATCAAAAAAAAATGTTCAAAAAATTGAAAAATAAAAGATTCAACTCTGAATTACTTTGATTCTTTTCACGAATAGACTAGCGAATGGTGTTTTGGTTCCAAATTTTCCATATATGGTGGCACTCAAAAAATATTTTCAGTAAGGTTAACACAATTAAAAATTTTCAAAATGGGAAAATATACTTACTTCCTTAAAAATAATTTTCTGAAATTGATTAAAAAAATTTGTAATTTTTATGAATGCCTAATACCAATCAAAAAATTATATAAAGTATGAAACGCCATCAGTCTCGAAAAATCAACAAACAAAAAAGAAAACATTTTAAGGAAAAAGCGCCAAAGAGTGAAACTCAATTTCCAATAAGAATGGTTAGATTATATAATTTTGAAAACAACTGTGTTAGTTTCGAAGTGTCACTCTTTAGCGCTTTTTGAGATCCCAAAGATTTTTTTTTTTCATTTTTTTATATTCTCAAATGGAGTTATGTTTTTTCTCAAGAATGTTACAAAATCCTTACTTGGTCAAATATAGAGAGTTCCAATCTAACCACAAATAACATTAAATCGAATTAAACAGGTTGAGTACTTTAAGAAAACAAATTTGTTTTAAATCGAAGAAAGTTAACCCTTTTGAAATTTAAAAAAAGAAACAAGTGGATTTTTTTTTTCAAAATTTGATTTTTTGGAATTGGAAACTCTTTTTATTCGTTGAATTTTTTGAGAAATAGATCCTCTCATCAATTAATTGTTTTGTTATTAGATTTTTTTCAAACATAAGAATGGTATTTTCTCGATACCCCTTTTGGTTGCAAGTTACTACTTGAGCATGGAACGAATTCACTGTAAATTTCTCGACCATACAATTATTATAATTTTTAAATACACACATACACACACACACACAATGTGTCTCCAAACTATAAAATAAACTAAAAAATAAAAAGAATTCCATTTATTTTAAAACTAATAACCATACTATATAAATATTCTGAAAATCTCCAATATCCAAAGATCATTAGGAAATTATATTTTACTTTAATGAAAAAAAACTACAACCAAACAAAAAAGCACTTCTTACAATATAAATGACACACCTAGAATATCCAAATATTAAAACCGATCATATAGCGCACAGACACAATTTTTTAGATCAGTGATACAATTCAAAAAAAGGCACAGGTTGGATTTTCGAATATTTGTTTTTAAAATAATACCTATTTTGACTTTCATTGTTTAAATCCATAAAAATATCTGATTTAAAATAAAAGATAGACAAACAAATAAAACCCACAAAATCAAATTTGTATATATTTTAATTTAGAATAATTATTTAACTTATCCCCCCGGGAATCATTTTATCAATTTATTGAATTCTAACTTCACATTATAATCATATCGATACTAAAAATCGAAATTTTCCACAGAGTCAAAACAGTTAAAAGAATCATAATAATATAATTTTATTCTAATTGGAACCAAATTTGTTTTTTGTAAAATATGAAAATCATTTTTTAAACTTTCATCTTTTTAGTTAAACTTCATTTTTTGAAATAGGTGACCTGTTTTGTTTGATCAAAATTTTTTTTAAATGGCTAATATTAAGATTAAAGTTGAGTGGTTCAAAATAGAAGAACTCAAATAAAATTAGTTGGTGGTATCTAACCTTTTGATCGATCAATAATTGAGAGTTCGATTACCACAGATTTACCACTGTATTTTTTTATTTTGCTCAACTCCAAACTTTTGAATAACCCTCTTAATTTATGTGTATTGATAATTTTTTATTTTTTGTTTTTTCGTTAGTATTGTAAAATATAAGAATGTATTAAAATTTCAAATAGTGGATGGTTCTAATTTGGTAGTTCTTATAGAATAGATTGAATAAGATTTCATTTTCAAAAATTGAAATCTTTTGTGTTAAAAATTTTGAGGTGGAGTTTAATTGTTACAATTTTTTTTGCCTCTCTCTTTTTTTTTTATTGATTCATTTTCAGATTTCACTTTTAAAATAGAAATTTCTCTGATATTCTTTAGATTTCATGATTCAATTGAAAAGGGATTTTTTAAGGTTTTTTTTTTTGATTTATTTCAATTTTGATTATTATTTTTTCGCCACAATTTTAAAAACATATAAAAAAAATAATCTATTGGTTAAGATGTTCAGATACTTTGTAAAAATTGTTGATTTTAAAAATACTCTTCATAAACATATATTTTGAAAATATAGTCTTTGGATTGAATAGTAGTAAAATTGAAAGAAAAATTTTTGTAAATTTAAGAGAATTTATGAGCATTAATGGTGTTAGTAACAATAATGGATGTACAACACAAATATATTTTGAGAATATATAATATAACTAATTTCGTTATTTTGATAGGACGAAAATGATCTTATATCCATAGATTAAAATTAATTATTTAATAAATTATGAAGACCTTTCTTTGTATTTTTCCTATTTTTATTTCTACTGAAAAAGACCAGCGTTAAAGATCCTTTTGGAAAAACCTAAGAAACTATTTATTCAATTAGTTTTTCACTAAAGTCTAATTGTAGTACTTTTGCACAAATAAATAATGAAAATTCAATAAAATGAACTTAAATTAATCCTACATTTAATGAATAATTTGTAGTTATTGGGTTTTTTAATTGAACAAATTTTAAAAACCAAAATAAAACCTTTTTTTAAATAATAAATCATTTTTTCTTTTGATAAAAGGAAGTAAATACACCTTAATTAATCTGAAATAGGGCATTGCTATCATTCGGCTTTACTTTGTAGTTTAGAATTTATTTGAGTTATACCTCCTTAAAAAGAATTGCTTAAAAAGATTAATTTTGTGATGATTCAAGATCCAAGACTGTTTGATAATAAAGCCAATAAAACACTAATTAATAATTAAACAGTTTATTTGAGAAGTGTGGTATATGCTTTATCAAGTAAAAAATAAATCTTGATTCGAAATTCATTTGAAAAAATACTATATCTTTAAATCAACTCTAAACTTATCCGAGAAAAGATAGTCAACTTTAGTGATAAAAACCAAATCTATACAATTCAGCTTGTAAAAAAGATTTTATTTTTTAGATTTTGGAGAAACATTTCTTTTCTGTTCGAGAAAGAAAATTACATTTTTTGGAATGAATGAATCTCTCAAAAAGCGAGGTTGGTTGTCCATACAAGAAGGATCATTTAACAAGTGGAAAAAACGAGTTTTTGTATTGACCACAATCCGTCTGTCATATTACGCAAGTGAGAAGGCATACCAAAACGACCAAGTGATCGAAGAAATCCCTGTCTTGGGGATGAGGGCGAACGAGTACATTTGGGATAAAAGAAAGCGATCTCACAAAGGCAAATTCTATTTCCAGATTTACCATGATTCTGGAAGGGCACTAATCTCGTTTACAACAACCAAGATTGACCGAGACGATTGGATCGCAAAAATCAATAATGCATCCGATAAGGCCAGAAAACACAACAAAAGGAAATATTGTGTTGACGATTTGAAATTTCTTGAAGAAATAGGAAGAGGCTCTTCGAGTGTAATTTCAAAGGCAATTTATACCACAACAAACGAAGTAGTGGCAGTAAAAAAAATAGCGATTGCCGATAATTTGGAAGAAATACAAAAACTATCAAACGCGATTTCTTTAATGAAAAATCATCACCACAAAAATGTTGTTAATTATTATGACTCCTATTTAATGGAAAAAGAACTTTGGGTAAGTTGCCACTTTTTTTGTTTTTTCTGTCTTCACTTGTAATTATCTCTTATTGGGATAATGCTTTAGAGGTTTATAAAGAAAATAATTTGATAGATCTTAAATGGGTATCGTAAGTTCAGCAGTATAGACCAAAACCGTTTTAGTGAATCCAATAGCAACGGCTGTTTGAGAAGTTATTAAAATTTTGAATGTATTTTTGAAAGAGACTTTGAATGATTAAGACCCAAAAGCAACAACTGAATTAATTTTAAGAAATATCTTATCTTTAAGGGAATAGTTAGTCCTTGAATTTTGGTTCAAGAATTAAGAACATAACTAACCTTCCTATTTGTCGATTTAGTTTTCATCTGCCATCTCTGTTAAAAATCATTTTTTGAAAAGAAAGAAAAAAGAAAATTTTAAAAAAAACAACCAATGCTCGGCCCTTTCTGGATTTGTAAGTTCACAACGATTTATTTTGGGGACAATTTCTAAATTTTATTAGGAAAAGTAGGTACATTTCAAATGAATCCTTCAGGCACATTGCAAGTACTACGCTTTACTTTTGATTTAGGTGTTTACGATCTTTTATCCACAGATTAGAATAAATAATTTTTTTTAAGAAAAAATGTTGTTTAACATATTTTTTATTTAATTGTAAATATCAACTAACCACAGAGTAGAAATGAAGAGTAGTATTGATTCATGGACAAATTATTGTGCTTTACTGAGCTATTAGTACCAACGCACTATAACTAACCTAAATGAAAAAATAATTGAATAAATATCTTCTAAGGTGTATTTCTAAGTACTTGGTAACTATGGTTTTTGAGTAGAACAAAAAATAAAAATCAAAAAACTAAACACCAATAACTACCATTTTTTTGCAAAAATAATTTATTTTAATACCTGGATCAACAACCATCTGAAACTTTACCCAATATAAAAGAAGAACATTTGTACTGCATGTACAGAACTCTTTGGAACGTATACACTTATTAGTATTTTCAAAATTTGAGATGTTATAATTTGCATTTTTGGTAAATTTTTAATTTACTTTTTTCGTTTTTTATGACTTTTTCCACGAATACAACCCGTGAAAGTAGGCCGATTATAAAACTTTTGCAAAAATTCTTGTTTTTTTTTATCGTATTCTTCGAGTTAATACCTTTTTTTAATGTAATATCCCGATTTAAAATCTTTAATTTTTTTTTTTTTTTTTGTTTTTATCTTGTTGTTTATCAGGTATAATAATAAATATGAAGATTTTAACAACAGTTCAATAAATTAATTTAGAAATGATCTTTTCACTATTCTGAAGATTTTAATAATTATTTTTTTATGTTTTTTAGAGAAATTTTGAGATACTTGTGAAAAACAAAGTAATTTTCAAAAAGTCTGACCAAAAAAAAGTTTTTGATAGAGGACTAAAATTAGTTATATTGGAGTTTGTCCATAGTTTTAAAGTATTTTTTTTCACTTTTCCTTCACATACTTTTAAAAAGAATATATTTAAAAAACAAGATAATCCCCAAATCCGCGATAAACAAAAGAAAATGGTAAAAAATTGAGTCTAATTTTGTTGTTTTAATAATAATATTTTATTTCAACTTACGTTTATAAAATGAGATTTCTATTAAAGGGAATTTAAAAATATATTAGAAAAATTTCCAAAAACCTTAATTTATTATTGTACCTATCATTTAGTTTAAATTGAACTTGAATGATGGGGATTTATAAAAAAAAAATATTAGCACCCCAACTCAAAATTAATTGCACTGTTTCATATTCCCACCACAAACAAAAAAGAATAATTTATATTATTTGCATTTTCCCTTGATTATTTTTTGTTTGATGATATACGTAAAAGATAAATAATTACGAATTTTTTTATAAGTAAGGAGTTCTGATTTAATATTTTTCAATTAATTTCTGAAAAGCCTTAATTTTTGATCAACAATTTTTCACTGGTGTTTGCATCTGTACATATGATTTTATACCCATAAGCCGGAAATTTCCATAGAAAACGATGGGAATCTTCAATGATATCAATATTTAACTTTTCTTTTGAACAATCACAATTTTTGTTTTTCTTTATGCTTGCTATATAAGAGTACCAATTTAAGGCATCAGTCTTCCACGACAACATGGCAAAAATTTAAAATATCTTATTGTTGATATTCTTTACATACAAAATTTGTAGATGCCAAGTGTCAAAAAATTCTGATCAACTAAGAAACCCAGAAAAGAATATTTTTTTTTAAAAGATTAATTTTTTTTTTCATTTTTTATGAAAAAAAAAAACTGTTAAATTCATTTTATTTCTTACATTATAAAAAATTTTTAACAGACTTTTTTAACACCATTTTCATCATTATTATTTCATATCAAGTCTTTGCTGACAGGAATATTAATAAAAGATTTTTTTTTCTTTTTTTAAGATAATTCTTTTGGATTAACCAAAAAATTGATTTATTCAACATATTAAAAATTTTACTTTATTTAAGAAGAATAGTTATAAAAACTATTAAGGTTTTAATGACACTTACAAATTTTACTGAGAAATTATGATTTTGTTAATATATGAAATTTGATTTTTCAAAATAAAATTTTCCTCAAGATATTTTGTAATTTTGTAATTTTAATCCTCAAAATTCAAAATCTATTATTTTTATTCCAAAAATAATTTAAATTATTATAAGGTTTCTTGTAAATAAGACCAAACAATTTGTTCAAAAAATTTTTCAAAATTGACAATTTTTTTGTAATTTTTTTTCATTTTTTGAAAACAAGAAAACGACTTTTTTCAAACTTTAAAGAATATAAAACTTTTTTTACTAAATAGATCTCAATTTTATTGGTAAACTTTTGTGAAACTTTGATCAAATTTTCATTGATTTAATCATCTATACCTCAGTTAGTTTTATTTGCTGGGGTTTGAATTGAAATATAAATTATCAAAAACAAAAACAAAAATATTTTTTTTTTAAAAACCAAGACTTTCCAACATAAAACGAAAAATATCTTTTTATCCTTTTCAAGAATTAACTTAATTGTTAATAAAAATAATAGGTTACTTTTTTTGGTTTTAATATTGGAAATATGTAAATTTTGGAATTTCAAAAAAGAGACTCAAATTAATAAATTGTTTAAATGAGGTTAACTCATCCATTTCATAAGCCAAAACACAAATTAAAAAAAAATTTTTTCAAGGATCTCTACAAGATTTCATTTTATTTTTAAAAAATCCTGCTTCCTAAAACAAAAATTAATTATTAATCACCGATTATGGAATTTTTATTTATTAACGATAATCTTTTTATTGAGTTTTTGCCCCTCCTGTGAATTCTGGGAAAGGATAGGAAAGTACTATCAGATGCCATAGTGTTTTCTTGAAGTTTTCTGTTTTATCTGTTAAGTGTTCTAGGTTTTTTTATAATTTTAAAAAAAAAATTTTTTTTGAAATTTTCCTTTAATTTATAAAATTATCAAAAAGCTTAACGAACGTTTTTCCCAGAATTCAAAAGAATAGAGAAATCAAAGATTTTAACTCAATTCTTATAAATTCTGAAAAACCTAACAAAAAATGTCCTTCAAATACCTATAGAGTATCTTCAAGTGCCTCAAGTACTCCCAAGTGCCTTCAAGTGCCTTCAAGTGCCTATAGAGTGCCTTCAAGTGCCTAGCTTTTCTTGAGGTTTTCTGTTTTATTTGTTAAATCTATCGATTTTCCAAATAAACAGAAAACTCAAAAAAAGCTAACGGCGCTTTTCCATAATTCAAAAGAATTGAGAAAAATCAAAGATTTTACTCTATTCTTTTAATACCGGAAAAGCTAACCACGGGTTTTTTTAATTTATGAAATGAAAAAAAAATTTAAAAAAATTTTTTGTTTATTTCTTAAATTAAAAAAAACACAAGTACAATGACAAATTTTTAATTTGGCCATGCAAATGATATTATTATTTTTTATTATAATATTTTAATTATTTTTCTTCTTCTGTTTTTTTTTATATTGATAAATTTTCTTCAATTACTACAATTTCTCAATAAATAAACATTTAAACAAAAATTCATAAATATAATTATATTTTCTTATAAACATTTTATTCATAAGATTGTTTTAGAATATTGCGGGGGAGGATCAATTGCTGAAATTATGAAAATAACAAAATCAACATATAACGAAGAACAAATAGTTGCTGTGATAAAATCAATTCTTAAGGCACTGGTTTATTTAAACAAAACAAAAAAAATGCATCGGGATATTAAATCAGGAAACATTTTATTGACAGAAAACGGTGTCGCAAAGCTTACCGATTTTGGTGTATCTGCACAAGTGACCGAATCGAAAAAAAAAAAATCTGTTGTTGGTACTCCATATTGGATGGCACCAGAGATTATTACAAAAAATGGGTATCATTTAAATGCAGACATTTGGTCATTGGGAATCACAATTATTGAAATGGCAGAGGGTAAACCACCATTGCTAGATCTTCATCCATTGCGAGCACTTTTTTCAATACCAAACAACCCACCTCCAACTTTTAAGGAACCAGATAATTGGTCAGAAAATTTAAACGACTTGCTGAGTAAATGCCTTGAGAAGGATCCAGGAAAAAGACCAAACGCTAAACAATTATTAGAGTTGCCAATTTTTAATAAATGTAAAACCACAAAGCAAACACTTTCTCAGAAACTTCGAAGAACAAAGGCCATACGGAAACGATTCAAAATTAAAAAACAACCAAGTAATGGAAATTTAAAAGTACAAGTTCAGAAAAAGCCTAATTCCCATTCAGTTCTCAAAAAAAAAATGGCGAAACAGGAAAAGGATGAAAAATGGGAACAGAAACAAGAGCAGGAACATGATGAGGAAAGGCTAGTGGAAGACAGTGAAGAAAAAGAAATATATGGTACAATTGCAATAAGAGAATCCAGTAATTCGTCTTCGAGTTCTGAATCTGAAGAAGAAAATGGAATGATTGGTACAATGGTAATAAAAGAATCCAGCAATTCGTCTTCGAGTTCTGAATCAGGTTCTGGATCTAGCTATAGCCCAGACTCGAATAAAGAATCTGGTATTGGATTTGGTACAATGTGTATTAAGGAAGGATCTTCAGATTCTGAAACTAGTTCTGTCTTGACATACAGTGGTAATTCTGGTCCAGGTTATGATTATGGCACAACAGTCATCAAAAGAAAATCCTCAAATTCCGAATCAAATAGTGCTGAAGGGGATGGGGAAATGAGTGGATTTGGTACAATGGTTGTTAGGGAGAAAAAAGATGAGAAAAAAAAGAAAAAAAAAGAGCCAAGAGCTACCCAACAAGAATATTTGGAATTTGTAAAAAAACAGCAAAATAAACAACCAAAGCAGAAAATGGATAAAAAAAAAAGGGAATTACAAAAAAAGAAGGAAATTCTTCTTGATGTAAGTTTAATTGAATTTTTATTCTTGATTTTATTTTATTTTATTTTTTTTAAAAAATGAAGCAATATAATGCTTCAATTTTTATACAGAAAATAGTATACATTGAAACATTTTCGAAAAAAAGGGGAAAAAAAACATTAATTTATTCAAATATAAAATCGATTTTAAAAAGAAATTTGACAAATTCAGTATTCAAACAAAAGGATTTAAGCAACTTTTTTTTTTTTTTCATTTTTCCACCTTAAAAAAACCTTTTTTCAGCGAATTTTTATTTTTCTATTTTTTTACAAATTCTAAATATTCCGGTTGGGTAGCTATTGGCATTTTCTTTTCTTCTCTTTTCTTTTTACAATTGGGTCCTATTTCGAAAAAATCGTTTTAATTTTTCAATTTTATCAATTAAAGAATTTTCAACTGATCGAAAACAATCAACAAAGTTGAATATTTTTTTGTTGAAATTTGAAAGGATAAACTCTATCAAATAAATGAAACCTAAGTCGTTTGGTGAAAAGTTCTTAAGAACATTATAGTGTCTTTTTTTTTTTTTTTTTTTTGAAACTTGTTTAAGGGATTAGTAAACTAAAAAAATCTTCTAGTAAATTTAATAGCAATTTCAAAAAAATTTTACATCTTGAAATTTAAAAACCCAAGTAAAAATCTGATTAGTACATCACCAAAATCGCTTTTAAAAGCTATTTTCCGAAATGAATTATTCTTTTTTAAAAGTTTGATCCCATTTTTTTCTTTTTTGTAAATCCCAAAATTAAACATATTTTTAAAATTATTTCAAAAAATATTATTTTCTTTGAAGAAGAAAGAAATCTTATTACCTGTATCGGAAGTAATACAAAAATATACTTTTAAAAATAAAATCACTAAGTTTTGGAATATCTCAGTTAAAAAATCTACTTAATTTCAAAAAAATTACAATAATTATTTTAAACTTGAAAAAAATATAATTTATTTATTCAATGAACAATTCAAATTAATTTTTTCTTTTCATTGAACAAAAAAATAAGAGAAAAACAACCAAATCATCAAATTAAAAATGTCTTCCAAAATACTTTTATAAAACCTGAAAAATTCAACGTTTAACCTAGAGAAATACTTTATAATTTGATTGTTTTTAATCAATAATTAATTACTCAATCTTAATTATTTCAACGAGTTAATAATAACCCAAAGATTAAATTTATCAATAGACTTTATTATTATTTACCAATTTTTTAAGATTTTCAAGCAAAGAATTTTCAATTCAAATTAATAATTCTAATAATAATAATATTTACTAGATATTATCAAATAACCGATTTTTATACAAATAGTACCTTGTTTATACTCCTGGTATTTAAAAAAGAATATTGACTAATCTTTTAAATTTCAAGAAATTTCACAAATATTTGTGAAAAAAATAAATGATCAAATTTTTCTGGATCTTCAAGGGATTCAATATTTGATTTATTTTTCTTGTATGTTTAAAATAAGATTAAAGTATTAATGCTTATTTGTTCCTATAGACTTTCAGAAATTACTAAAAGTGAGATTTCTTATAAATAAAATTGTTTTGCAAATTTTGCTTTTTCCATTTGATCCAAAAAATCCAAACTAAATGGATCAGGATCTTTTTTGACTGAAAATAAATCTTTTATAAACTGAAACCACTTTAAAAATGATAACCCATTTCTCTAAAGTTGACAAATGGGGTTACTTATAAAGTTTAATTGTATCCTCGTGTAAAGAATTACTCTATTACCTTTGGTGAAAAAAAAAAAATAAATAAATAAGAGTTACTAGTCCTTTAACATTTTTTTGATGAATAATTTTACTTTTTTAACTCCATTATTTTCTTTTCGAAAAGAAAAAAGAAAAAGAAAAAAAAGGAAAAGGAAAAAACGAAAAAAATATAATTAATTATAGTTTAAGAAGTTATGAATTGGAAAATTGATTTTAAATTCCTATATTATCTCATCAAATGTTGATATATTAACTTCAACTATAAAAGAAAAGCAATCAAAAAATAAATTAAAATAAAATTCTTTGTTCATATATTTTAATAATTATTCGAGATTTATTAAGAACGATTCAAAAGCACTTTTTTTTTTCTTTGAAAAATCGATTTTTAATGTTTATAATTTTTTGTATCATTAAATTTATAAAAATATTCTTTTACAATGAATTGAGTAAAAAATTGATTTTTTTAGTTTAATGAAATATTACCATTTGGGAAAAAAAGTTCAACTCAATTTTTAATTGGGAAACCTTAATAGAATCACGAAAACTAAAAGTACAATCAATTAAAAGAAGAAATAAATTAACTTCAAATAATAGTCCATTATATTATTTTCAATCAAACCAACAAAAATAATTTAAATCCCCTTTATATAGAAATTGCTTGACGAGTGATTTTTGTGATCTTAAAAATAAGCAATTTTTTCAATAAATTTTTAATGATAGATCAATCAAAGAAAAACCCCATACTAAAAGGTAGTATTAAAAAAAACTGTTATTATGTTGAATCCTCCATTTTGTCTTTAATTATTTATTTTTTCTTTTACCAATTGAACTTACTTTTCATTTTCAGGTTCTATTAAGGTTATAAATTAAAATCACCATTTAACTTTTTTTCCCGAACGGTTATTTAAATCAACCTATTACTAATTTCCACATTGAGAAATGAGAACAATCTCATTAAGATTTTAAAAAAAATCAAGAAAAATTATATACAAACAAAACGACAATTAAAAGTTTTATGAACTATTTGGAATTATTGTTTTTTTTTTAAATATTTTTGTATTCTTTAAATATTTTTAACCAACTAAAGCGATTAAAGATAAATATAGAAATCTTTTATATTTGAAAAGAATATCTAAAAAATTGATTTTGTAAAAAGGGTTATTCAGAAACTAATTTTTAAAATAATAATATTAATCTCAAAAAAAAAAAAAATGATAATTTTGAATCGGAAGTCCCAATTTTAGTCACTTCAAAATTCACCCTTTACAGATTAGATGATTTTTTCATTAACCCCTTAACAATAAATCCGAATCTCAAAAAAAAAAAAAAAAAGATAATTTAGATAAAAAAATTATTTTTGCTAAAAATCTCCTAATATATAATTAATTTTTCATATAAATACCTAAAAATATATTTTATTAATTATTAACGATATAATCTAATTAGTATCAAGAACTGGATGAAAATGAATTAAAATCATTGATCAACATAATTCAAAAAAAAATGAATAAAAAAATTGCAACAATTAATGAACATCATGAAAAATTGACAAATACTATCAAAGATTTAATACAAAAAAAGAAAGAACAATTGGATTAATAAATAATAGTAAAAAAATTGATCATTCAATTTTTTAATATGTATTTTTTTTTTTTTTTTTCGAATTATTAAATTCATTTATTAGAATATTATTTATAAAAAATAGCAATTAATTATAATAAATGAAAAAAATAATTTCATTTTTTAAAATATATTTTTAATCAAAATAATAACACATAAATTATAAATAAAATAAAGATTAAAATTCTATTTTTTATATCAAAAATAAATATCTTTTAAATGTATCCAAATAACAAATATTGTTTTTCCCGTTTTTTTTTTTTTTTTTTTTTTTTTTTGTTTTTTTTAGAATCTAAAATAATTAAAGTGCATGTAATATTTATTTTTTCTACCGTGTTTTCTTTTAATATTAACCATATTAACAATAATAAAAATACATTTGTTTTTAAATTTTTTTCCTTATATTTTTGATTTTAAATAGTTTTTTTTAGAAATATTTATACCACATACAATATCTATCACAATTTTACATATTCATTTATATTATTATTATTTTATGAATAGTGTATATTTAAAAAGTGGATCATAATATCTGATTCTAGTGTTTTCATCAATTTAATTTTTACTTATTCTTTATATTAGTAGATAAACTATCTTTCATAATAATTGAGACATTAAAAATCAAATTTTAAATAAAAATATTTTGAATAATTGAAGTTATCTATTATAATATAAAAATTTAGATTTTAATATTCAATAATATACTCAAGAGATCTTTATTTTTTGTCTAAAAATAAAAGAAAAAGAATTAAAAAAAAAAGTTAAAAAAAATTGTGCCATTTATTTTGAAAGAAGCATTACATTAAAAATAGAAAATTTAAAAAATTAATAAAACCCATTTATCGATTCTCTTTCCATTTGAATAACTAAAAATCAATCTCTTTTTCATATTTGAAACCAAATTTTTCATTAATTCATCTGTTACTTCTTTCAAATTTTTCATTTTCATTTTCCATTTTAACAAAACACCATTGAAAAAATAAAAAAGAGAAAAAATGATTTATTTTCATACTTTTCATTGTGAGAGGAAAAACTTCAAAACGATACAAAAGCAATTCATTATTCAAATGTAAGATGGGCCATCCATTATGAAATTTAGTTTACTTATGATTATAGTATAGAAAATATTAAAATGTTTTAATAAAAAATAAAATAAAATTAAAAAAAATAAAATCCCCTTTTATTTTATTAAGATTTCTACTTTTTTGAAAATAAATAGATAGTTTCAAGATTAGTATTACCTAATTTAATCATGTTACAAAAAATGTTACAAATCTATGAATTAATTATTGTTAAGGGGGATACAAAAAAATTTCCCCTTTTGGGAAAACTTAGTGAAGACATACCAAAAAGGGGAATCTGGACTAACTATTAATCTGTATTTAAGAGAAATAAATGTGATTGTTAAATTAAATTTTTCAATGTTACATAGACAAGTAGCAACGATGCTGTATTATATAGATTAACCATATCCAAAATACCATTTAAAAATATTTAACATAGTCATTACTTTTAGATTCTTTTAATGCTCCTTTATTTTTTAATTTACCCACCGATGATAAATCGAGAAAAGATTTTATTATTAAATTTTTTTCAGATATTTTAGAATAATAAATAATCAAAGAGAAAATTAATTGTTTACATTTAGCGAGACTTTATTTATGACCCCAAAAACCTTTTATTTTAGATCTTATTGATGTAAAGATAATAATTTTATTATTTAAACAACGTTATAAATCCTTATATAAAAATAAAACTCTATTTTTCAAAAAAATGTTTAAAAATCATATTCAAGTAATTTTTTTTTAATAAATGCTATCGATTGATAAAGACTCAAAAGAAAAAAGATAAAAAACTCAAAACAACCAATTTTGGAAACAAAAAACAATTCTGAACTATTCGAAAAAAAATTTTTTTAACAATAGAAATTCTTTCATTTTGAAATAAACTAATATAAAAAACATTAAGGAACTCTAATAGAATTATTTAATTTGGTTTTTTTTAGGAAAAAATGTTCATTTCCAATTTCAATTTTTATTTTTTGTTAAAATTATTACCAAAATAAATATATCTTTATTTACATATAAATTAATCTTAATTATAAATAGAATGGAAAAACAATTATCTTAAAAATAAATTTTTAATTTATAAAATAAATATACAACGTATATAAAAAGTAACAAAAATAAACCATAAATTCTACTAGATTTATCAAAATATTAAATATTTAGGTACTTTCATGAATAAAATACTAACTATATAATATAAATAGGGCAAAATAAACTTCTAATAATTATAAAAAAATATTGAATAGTAATAAATTGAATAATAATTTTTAAAAATTAGATCATTCAAATCTTTTATATTAAGCTAATCAACATATGTGTTTGGAAATTTATATTTATAAAATACCAACTATTAATTATTTAAATTCTTGAATCGATTCATGTCAATTTACTGAAATACATATAAATAAACAGAAAGACACAAATTCCTATTTACAAAATAGAATTTAAATTCAAAAATATGAAAATTTTGGTGAAAAAAAAAAAAAACAAATTAAAAAATTTTATTATAAAATTTATCTCTCCCTTATTTGAAACAATTAATAAAATACAACCAAAGAACCAATAATAAAAATAATTGCAATTCAAAAGAATTTGAAACTTCTTAAATCATACATTTATAATTATAATCACAATGAATTTTTGAATTCTACCAGGGCTATAAAAATATTTAAACTTCCAGAACTTAAAGGAATATAGTAAAATTAAATGTTTTTTTTAAACTTGAATTAAAAAAAACTATACACTTTACAATATGGCCCTTATTGACCTACCAGACGAATATTTTAGAATAATAAAAAACCACTAAAATATTTATTTATTATTCAAAAATATTAAAGTGATGTTTCAAGCTCAATAATTCTGATATTCAGAACATTTATTAATCTTTTAAAGAAATATCACTATTTAATTAAAAAAAAAAAAAATTCAAATTAAATAATATAATTTATGTTTGAAATATGAACATAATAAAATAAAGAAATATTGATTACTTTTCATGTTAATACATTTCCCAATAAAAATAATTGATTAACGATTTAAAAGAATTTCAAAGAATCAAACTTTAATGAAACTATTAACATCAAGATAGTCTCATTTATTTTTTTCAGTGATTAATAATGAACAAATCTCTATTTTTACATTTAAATTCCATAAAACAAATAAAAATATAATGGTATTGAGAGCGAAAATTTTAACCGGTTTCGCATAATAATAATATACTTATATTTACGAGGAAGATTTTTAAAAACATTATATTCCTTTTTGAACCTAAATATAAATTAGATGAATTAAATGAAAATTGGGAAAAAAAGTCATTTGGAAAATTCAGGAGAAATAAAAAGTAATTTGTTTCTCAAAAAAATACAAAATAAATAATTTTTATTCAATATTAAAAATAACAACCAAATTAAGAAGAATTAATTACATCAATATTAAAATAATAACAAGGAATAAAGTTTTATTCTTATTTTTTCTTTGTTTTGATTTTTTTTTTCATTATCCTGTAAAAATATCTTATACCAATATATACGACACCCCCCGTATTTATTAAAATATCGATGTATTTGAATAAATAAATAATTTGAATGATTCAATTTCGCATAAATCTTGGTACTCAAAATCTGTAAAATATAATTAACCCTCTTAAAAAAAAAAAAACATTTGCAAAACCAGTTTAAAAAATTCTTTTAATTATTCAATTTTGAAAAAATTTATGAACTCAAATTCAAAATTTTCTTTTTTAATGAAATACCAATCACCACCAAAAAAAAATTTTTTTTGTAAATTGAACCTTATTTTTATAGAATTTTTAAATGAAGATATAACCAAAAATTTGATCTTTTTCCATTTAAGTCTCTTTGATTTTCTAACAATTTATAATCAATTAGAAATTGGAAAGTTTAAATTTATATAAATTAGATATTTCATTAGCTCATTAGAATACTTAATTAATCTTTGTCAACAAATATAAATTCCAAAAAGAAATATAAAATAAAATTGAATTTAAATTTTAAATAAACCAAAATATAAACAAAAAATATTGAACTATTTATATATATATATATATATATATTTCAAAACATTTAGAAACAATAGAAAGAATCATATGTCTGATAATAGAGGAAAAAAAAGAATACTAAAAAAAATAAAAAAAATAAAAGAAAATGAAAAAAAAGGAAAAGGAAAAGGAAAAAGAGAAAAAAAAAATATCAACTGATCAAAAAAAAAGAAAAAAATCAAAAAGAAATAATAAAAAAAAGGATTATTTTTAATTTTTTAATTCCAAAATCCATTTTTCCAATTCTTTTAATGGATCACCCTTAAAAGTAACACCCATTGTCCAAGGCTGTTCTTGGGAAGTCGTTAAAATACCAAAAATTTTTTGTTCATATTTATCAAAATTTTTATAAATCAAGGTTGCCTTTTCAAAAGAATTCACTGCCAAAGTATCTTGCCCCAAAATGACAAAATTTTTACCAAGAGCAGAATAGATAAAGAATCTTAAAATTTCATCCGACTCTTCTGATTTTTCGATAATTTCAATAATTTGTTGAAGGATTGAATTTAGTTCGCTCCATTGCTCCTCACTTTTCAAAATTTGAGCATGCGAAATTAACAAGTTTTTTTTTTCTTCAAAATTTTGAGGGTCGATGGTTTTGAGAATTTGTAAAGATTCGTCGATTAATGATTTAGCAATTTTATATTCCTTGGCAAGGATACTAGCTTCAATTCTTTGTGACAGGACTTGCATTTTGGATTTTTGTCGATCTAATTCCGAATACGAATTTTTTTCCATGAGATCATAAGATTCTTCAAAGAATTTTAAGGACAACGCCGAATAATCAAATGCAGCTTGATAGTTTTTTTCTTCCATTTCGATGGAAGTCAATAATGAATATATCCTCACCTTCAAACTGGCGGCTTCCTGCCCACGCTCTGGAATCGAATAATCTGTATTTTGGGGGATTTCCAACGCCTTTAATAATTGCTCCTTCCCGTTCTTTAAATCGTTGCTCATGATATATGAGAAACCGCACGTGCTCCTTAAAGATTCAATAGCTAGCTCGGGTCGAACTTCCCATTGCATGATCTCCTTAATTGATTTCTCGACATATTCAATAACGGATTCTGGTTCACATGCCATTTTACATTCAACTATTTCTAAGCAGGTATCGCCAGCCTCCTGGTATTCTTTAATTTCGAGGGCTAATTCTTTAATTTCATTATAATTCTTGATAGCGTTTTTATACCCTTCTGTGGTTTCTTTGTTTCTTTCTAATTTTGCTAATAATTTACAACACTTCATTTGATCCTCGATTAAATTTTCCGATTTGGCGATTTCTTTAGAGATTTTTGTAAATTCTACTACTTTTCCATAAATCTCCTTTTTTTTTTCATTTTCTTTGTCTTTTTCCTTTTTCTTTTCCTTTTCCGTTTCCGTTTCTGTTTCTGTTTCCTTTTCCTTTTCCTTTTTCTTTTCTGTTTCTTTTTCATTTTCCTTTTTTAATTCGTCATCAAAATCGGGAACTAGAGAATGATTTACAACAATTTGATAAAGATCAAATAAATCTTCCATAGTGCCAGGTAAAAAAAGCATTTTTATCAAATCAATAATTTCCTCGTCGTCTTGGTTATCAGTTTTATTGAGATTATCGAAAATAATTTTTCTAAATTCAAATTTTTCAAAACAGGTCTCAATTAACTCATAAACAAAGCTATCATTATTTTGAGACAAATAACTAAAACAGTCTGTCATTAAAAAAAGTAAAAAAATGTGTGAAATGATTAAAGGTCTGCTGAGATCTTCATTCTCTGATGGGGTGTTAAGATAATCTTTTGGGCTTTTTAACAGGCCATGGCATTCGCGGAGTGGAGACAAAGCTGCTAAGTGATCACCTACTTCAAGGAGATACGTTGAAAAATTTATCAAGTAATGCGCATAGTCGCTGAGGCTGGAATTTTTCGAAGACTCTTCGACCAAGTGTCTGATTTCTTCTGTGATGGATTCAAACTTTTCATAGTCCCCAACGAAATGCGACAAAGAGCCCAATAAATGCCTTGAATCAATTTTGAATAAGACATCGTCAATTTTGTTACTTAGGGAAACTGCACGCTGTGCATAGTTGATCGCCTCATACGGCTTTGACAAATTGTTAGAGTGGACTGTTGCTAGGGCCCTTAACACATCAATTTGGGAATCAATTTGGTTGGCATTTTGTGCTAACTTTAATGATTTTTGAAAATTGTTACAAGCCTTTTTATAATCTCCAGATTCAATTAATTCATTACCTAACTCAAAGTATGTTCTCCAATTTTCTTGAACATAGTTTTTTTGATTCCCAGATCCTTCTTGGTGAATTTTGCTTGTGAAGTATTTGTTCAACGTACAAACTTTTGTTGTTGGTTGAAATTTATTGCACAGCCTGATTCTTGGGAAAATTGGGAGCTGTTTGAGTAGTGTGGTTGGTTGATTGTTTTTTAATAAGGACAACATTAAATTCAAAAAAAAAAAGCAAAAATTACAATCGAAAAATAAAAAAATGATTTTGTTCATTTTTTTTTTAATTACTTGTAAAACAAGTAAATAGTTAATTAATCTTACTTTGAAGTTGAGAGAAATTAGACTAATTCTTTATTGAGTTCAATTGTTTTTCCAACTAGACCCTTCACTTATTTACTTGCTGGTATTTGAATAATACCGAGAATTTCAAATTACTGTTTGAAAAATTTTCAAATTTCATTTTTCAATTTTGGTTTTGTTAGCTTTGTGATGAATAAAAACATGACAATGGTTTAAATTTAGTGAAACTTGGTAAAAGTAGTTGACACACAAAAGTTTCTTGACGAAGAACTGTTTTAAAAGTAGAGTGAAAAGATTTACAAAAATATAAATTGGTTGAAAAGTTTTTTGATTTTTTAAGTTATTAGGAAAAAATTTGCACAATAATTTTTTATTTTTCAACAGTAAATCAAAAATAAATCTATTGTTATTTGTGATTTCTTTTTATTTGTTTGTCCCTTATTTTTTTGTAATTTATAAGGTAATCTAAGATCTCTTTTTAGGAATTTAGAATCCCAAACGAAACTGAGATATCAGAATGGAAAAATAAGATAATCTTTGTACAGCTGTTTAAGAATAGTGTGTACCAAAACTTTTGTTAGGTGTTGACTGAACTGATTAAAACATATGAATTAGACAGTTTTAATCCCTACTTACAAAACTTCGATTCCACACTTTTTTAAAACAACTATATTTTTTTTCCACCTGATAAATTTCAAATATGTGGAGTTTGATTTAAGGACTATCGGAATTTTAAACATATAGAGCACTGAAAAAAATACCGGACATGAAAAAAATCCCGGACAAGATTTTTAATTGTGAATAGTAGTAAAATTATTGTGTAATTTCAGCTATTTACAATCAAATTCCTTTTTTTAAGAATCGAACTTTTTCAATTATAACTCTCCCACTTATTAGAATGATGATTGATGAAATCACACTTGTTCAAAACACCATTCAATCAATCAAAAAACAAGAAGAAAAATTATCATTTTCCAAACTCTAGTAAACCTCAATAAAACTGGATTGTTTTTCAAAAAAAGTTGATCAACATTAGGTTATCAAACAATTACTTGAGTATTCTAGAGACACCTTACTTTGATGAACTTTAGGTAGGTTTATTACTAATCTCATAAAAAAATTGGTTATTTATAATAAGGATTTCATTGAAATTACACAAAAATTTTACTAATATTCACAATTAAAAATCTTGTCCAGGATTTTTTTCATGTCTGGTATTTTTTTCCCTACTATAGAATATTATTTTTATGGATAACAGCTCATTTAGGAAATTATTCGAATGTTGAGCCAAGAGATCTTGTTTAAATTTAGTACTCAATTTTTGTTTTTGTAAATTAAGAGTGAGGGTAAAAACTTTTTTTATTAATCCAAATTCTAAATTTACCTTGATAAAGTTTGGAAATCAAATTCCTCTTATTGCTCTTAATTTTGCTTTTATTTTAAAGTATTCAAGAGTTGTGTGAAAGTGTATAAATATATTTTCAGATAAAATCAAAAGTAACTGTAATAAGAACTACAACCATTTGACAAAAGTGAATCCTTTTTTATTTTTTTTTTTTGTCAGAATTAAAACTAATTGTAAGATTTCTATTTTAATAAAGGGAAAAATAATTTTTTTTTAAAATTGCTTTTCTTCCCACTCCAACATCTAGATTATATTTAATGCTTTGTTCCTTATTTTCATGAAAATAAAAAATTTTAAAAAGTTTTTCATCTTAAAAAGTTTAACCTTTTTTGAAATAGAAAACTTCATATAAAAGTTTTATAAAAGTCTTTGCTTTTGTAAAACATCTTTTTGATTAAATTCTTTTTTAATTTTCAAAAAAATTATAAAAAAACCTAAAATTTGTATAATTATGCCATTTCTTTAATAGAGGTATTCTTTTAAATGATTCTTTCTGATAACATTAAATTCAAGTTCTCTCATATCATTAAATTAATGAAGCTGGTAAAAATCCAGGGATTTTTAGATGCCTTAATTTTAAAAATAAGTACTCAATCAACAATATACACAATATAATAATGTATTTAATGTAACATTTGTTTTTTAAAATCCAATAATAAATAAATCATCAAAACATTATTTTTTTATTGATTTATTCCCAAAGATTTTTTTAAAACAAGTAAATTTCATTAAATTTCAACTGATTGATCTAGTATTACTTTTTTTTTTAATTATTTGAAAAATTATTTATTTTTTCAACATTTATTTTTTAAAGTCAATAACTAATTTTGTATTAAAAAACAATCTAATCTCCAATCAAACCCAATTATTAATTTATTTTAATTAAAAGAATTGACTGTTTCTTTTCTCTCATAAAAGTTAGCTTTCGAAAACTGGTTTCCTTCCATTCGATCCCTAATTCATAAAAATTTTATCTTTTTAATCTAAATATTTGAAAAAAAAATATAATTCCTTTTTACTTTGAAACACAAAAAAGAGGTTATTACAAAAAAAAAAAAAAAAAGAAGAAAAAAATTCTTTATTTCAAGAGAATAAAATAAGCACATTATTTTTTTAGTTCAAAAAACGTCCCTATTTCAGAAAATCACAAACCAATAAAAAATATTTTGTTCTGGATTAATATTGTCTGGTTTATGTAATATTTTTCAAAAAAATCTAAAAAAGTCTTGATCAACAAAGTTAAATCTTGTTTTTTTTTATTAAAATATACCTATTTGATAATTTTCCGATAAAGTGATGTTGAAAAAAAAGTGTTTTGTGATTTCTGTCATTTTTGTAAGGTGAGAAATTTGAAATTTTCCTTTTTATCTCAGTTTCAAATAAACTCATCAAAATACCACAAATCACAGATCAAAAATTTGTTCACACTCAAAATCAAATATTAGCAATCAAAAGCACAATTTATGTATTTTCAAAATCAATCATATGAAATCATGTTTAAGTGACCCAGTATCAATGTTTGTATCTGTAACCCCTTTTTATCTAAAAAAAAAAAAAAAATTGAAAAAATCCAAAAAGAATACAAAAATTATAAAATTAAATAATTTTTAATTTCTAAATTTTATTTAAATTGTCATTATTTCGAGAATTAATCAAAAAGGTTTGAAAATATATCCACAAATTTTATTTTTGGGTTTAAGGAAAATTTTTGGGTTTGTAAACTATAAAAATAAAGTTTAATTGGATCATTATTGAATATAAAGTGTCTTAACCAAAACAGTATTTGATGAGGCGTCATTCCAAAACTTTTTGAATATAGGTCAAAGATTTGAGGGAGGATAATCATTTTTTTTGTGTCGTCAATCGATAAATAATTATTTAAATAACTTACCAATGTCGATCTTAATTGCTTGTCAACTTCAAGAGGGGTATATACTGTTAAAGTAGTCGGCTGATTATTAAAGGTAAATAATGCGAAATGTATTCTTGGGTCAGGGTCTTCAAGTGAAAGATCATTTTTCAATTTCTCATTCGAGGTGGTTTTTTTTTTTTTTTTTTTCGGGAGAGTAGAAAATTTCAAAAAACGATCAGCAATGTCTTGAAGAGACCAAATCTCATTACCAATTTCATATTTACATTCGGATTTGATTGAATCGACTGTCTTGTTCTTTAAAAGATTTTTTTCAAAAAATAAATAATGCACTGACATAATATTATAAAGATTAATAAAAAAACTTTTTTTCTCGGCTGTCTCATATGATATAATTGTATTTAAATTAATCATTTTTAATTCTGAGCAGCCTATTAAAAATTTTTTATATTCTAAGGAACTATACAACCTTTCGAGATTAAAGTTTTTTGTTAGATAAGAATAATTTGAATTTAAGATATCAATAAGATCCCACATCAATTCTTCGCAAAGTTTGCACGGGTCACGTGTTTCACCAATAAATGTAAATTCATTATTTAAGATATTTGCCTTTTCTTGCTCATAAGAAAAGTTGCCATTTAAATAACTATTTGAAGTTAATTGAAAATTTTGCTTTGAATCAGCCTCTACGAGTTCCAAAAAATTTGCAGAGATAATATAACTTGTAAAATAGTCATTTTTGAGATTATTAAATACCTTTTCATTTATTTCATCAAATAAATCAATCGAATATTCACGTAATTCCCATTGATTCAAAATTTTGTCTCTTTCTTCATCTTCAATATTGATTTCAAAAATGGCACCAACATTAATATACATTTCAATAATATGATCACACAAATATTCTGCATTCTAGAAATAAGAAGATGTTCATTAACATTAAAATGAAGATGCATACAAATACGAATGTAATATTACAAACAAAGAGATGAGTAGAGAGATATACCAAGTGAATGGATAAGGAAAGAAAAGAAAAAAAGGAGAGGTTAAAATATATCGGGGGAAAGAGAAATTAAAATATAAATGAATTTTTTTTTGTGTGAAAATATAATAAAAAACAATAAAAAGAAAAAATAATTGTTTAAAATTATATATCGATTAATAATTATAAAATAAATCATTTACTTCTTGATCATAAATTTCTTTAAATGTTAGCACATCCAAATAAAATAAAAATATTTCCGATGAATAAATTTCATTTAACCATTCAAGAAAATATTTTCTTGCTAAAGGAAATTTCAAATACGTTTCAAATATTGTTAAATTACCAAATTTTTTCATGGGAAATTTTCGAGAAATATTTTTTTTTTCAAATGATTTTCTATTAGAGATTGATTAAAGTGATTTTTTTTTTTTTTTTTGTTTATGTATTAATCCAAAAGTTTAAAATTATTTAATAACAAAAAATAAAAATAAAAAATAAAAAATAAAAAATAAAAAATAAAAAAAATAAAAAATAAAATATTAAAAATAAAAAATAAAAATAAAAAATAAAAAATTAAAAAAATAAAAAATAAAATATTAAAAATAAAAAATAAAAAATAAAAAATTAAAATTACAAATCAAATGAACTTCTTCTTTTTTGATTATTTAATAATGATTTCTCTGATAAATTTCTTCTTTTTAATCTTTTACCCGAAATTATTGGAGATAATCTAGTTCTGAACTCTGTTCGATTTTTTTTTGTTCTGATTGGGCTCCATTCAGTTGAAAATGTTTTTTGTAGTGTTGATGGCATATTTTCTTGCCTAAGTGAAAGATCAAAACTACCTGAATTTTGAATTTCAAATTTGGGAGTTGTTATTTTGTTTTTAATTTTATCATTATAAATTTCTTCAGACAACCCAAGACTACGTTTTTCTGGTGAATATCCAGCATCTAATGATTTTAATCCTGTTGAAGCAGACTATATATATATTTTTTATTTTGTTAATTAATGAATTTATTTTGTTAGTTTTTATTAATCAAAATCAAATAAGAATTAAAAAATATATTCAATTTATTTGAATTTTATTTTCGATTATTAGAATATTTTTACTTTTCTTATTCTTCTGAATTTTTTTTTTTTTTTTTACTTTTTTGAACTTGAATTATTTTTATTTTTATGTTCCTTTTTTTTTTTTTTTGTATATTAAAGTTGAAGGGAAAAAATCGTTATATAAACGGAAGACGCAATAAGGTATAAATTGGTTCCAAATGGTAGTGGTAGTTTTGATTCAAATTCACTTTAAATATGTATGGAACAGTTGAAATAACAGAAATATATAAATACATTTGGAATGATTTAATTAAGAGTCCAATTAACATTTAATCTGATCCAAAAAAAAAAAAAAAAAAAAAAAAACAATTTAAAATGATTTCATTTATATTCCATTTTCCTTCTGAATTGAATTTAGTGCAACAAACAAATCCAAAAAAAAATTAATTACAATAGTTCCATTTATAATGGAATTAAATACTAAACTTTTGTTATATTTTTATAAATTGTTGTTTAATAGAATACATACATACAAAGCACATATATGTGTGTAAAAGTAAAAATATATCTCATTCGGGACTAAAATTTTAGATCTTGAGGAAATCATATGGTATATCACCCAACTCTTGTTACCACACTAAAAGGTGCCTTAACCAATTCTGGTGTAGAGGTATTGTGTTTTAAAAGTTTTTTGATCTGAAAAATGTTTTAAAATAGAATTTTCTCGTTTTTCAATACTTTTGCTTTTTTTTGTTTATGTTAAGTGTGTTTAATTCATTTTCATTCTTGTTTTAGAAAAATTTGATTTCTATTTTTTTTTTTTTTTTATTGATTTTAGAAACAATTCAAAAAATAAGCTTTTTTCCAAATTCATAAAAACACAATTTTTTCATTTTCTCTTTTTGGTCGACTTGAAACCAAAAATTGTTCTTCCAAGAACCAATTAAATATCCCTTTTTTATCATCTAGCTTCAAAACAAAAACTAATTAGTGAAGATTGATGTCCATTTAGCAACTAAATTTTGTTACATTGATCAGAATTTTTTTTAATATTTGCTTAAAGTTGAAAAATGTGAAAGTCAATTGAAGAATTTATTGTTTCCAAAATTGGGTAAAGAAAGTACAATTTGTATTTTTATTTTTTATTTCATAAAGATAATTAATTAAACATTAAAAAATCATTTTGCTCCACTCTTAATATATTATTAGACTCTATGTGGCGAAAAATCTTTCATTATTAGCAATTTGTCAAAATTGAAAGTCCCTTTAAATAATTTAACTTGTTTTTTTTTTTAAAATCTTTATTTCAAAACGATATTTGTGCAACAATTTTGAATAAAATATTAATGAAAAAATATTTAGTTCGTTGAATGTTAAAGTTTAGAATTGATTTTGTATTTTTTATTTTATTTCTTTTATTGAAGAACCAAAGTTCACTTAATTTTAATTTTTTTCGAATCCCAAAATAAATGACTTGTTATGAAAAACGATCAATAAAAAAAAAAGAAAAAGAAACTGTATCACAAATAACAATCACTAGATCACAAATAAAATAAAGACTTTTGAAAGCAAACAGTTTACTAAACTAAAACATTAAACAAAACCAATTCGCATTAATTAAATAAAAAAAAAGAAAGAAAGAAAAAAAGTGTATATTCCAAGTCAAAAAGGAAAGAGAAAAACCAACTAAAAATCAAATAAATCGTGAACTGCAAATGGTGGCACCATAAAAAACCAAAAGATAACCTCAATACATACAAAAATAAATTACCAAAACAAAAGATTTTTGAGAAAAATCTCAGGAAGAATTAGAGGAAGAGGGATTTTAGCATTTTTTTGTTCACACGAAAAACAAGTGTTTTAAGCCAAAAGAAGATGTGAAAATTTATTCCAATTTGAAATTCAAAAAAAATGTATTAAAAATACTTTATTAGAAAAAAGTACTTTAACAATCGGAATATAACCCAATTGAATTAAATTTTAAAGCCTAATCTACAAAAAACTATCTGATATTATTATAAATATTGAAAAAGCCTCTCTATTAACAACATATTTATTTTTATTGGTTAAGTAAGATATTACTTAAACTTGCTTAGACTGTTCACAAAAATTGTTGTACAAATACCGTTTTATTGATCAATCACAAATTGAAAAAAAAATCATATTCTAATAAGAAATTCTATTTCAACAAACAACACTTTGTCCATTTTCCATTTTCCTTCTCATTTTTGATTGCTTTTTGATTTTTCAATATGAATTTTTTTTTTATTTTTTCAAAAAAAAAAAAATCAATCATTTGTCATTAATTCGCTTTGACCTAATATTGAAAATTTACAAACTAAAAAAACTAAAGAATTCTAAAAAATTTTATCGAAAAGTGGACAATTTATAAAATATCTGGAAAATAAGTTATTAAATTTTTTAACTTTTTTTTTTTTTCCCATTTTTTGGCATTAAGAGCAAGTTGAACTGATCCAATAAAAGTGTAACATCATCAATTTTATTTAATCATTATTATTTAAAAGATGATAATAATTTTTTGGTCTTAGGTAGTGGAAATACAAATGTTTTTTTTTTCTCAAATTGATCTGTAGAGAAGATTTAAGTTCCATTTCATTGAAATGTTTTTAATTGTATACGGTTCATAACTCACAAAAAACAATTTGATCTTTTTATTATTGTTGATAATGTTTTAAAAAGAAATTCTACACTCCATTTATCTTACAATAAATATGATAAGTAAACTCTGTTTCAGTCAAAGGGGCCCAACGTTTTTTTCAAATATCAATTATTTTATATAATTGGCCTTTGAAGAACAAATAAGAAATAAAGAGAATAATACACCTCAAAGAATTGTTGATACCTGTCTGAAAGAAAACTAATTAATCAATAGATTTTCTTAAAAATTGAAAAACTCAAATTCTTTAGGGCACTATTGAGAAAAACAAGGATGTTCGTTTTGAACTTCTACTAATATTTGAATAAGAAATATGAAACATTTTTCACTTCATTTTCCATGCTTTTCTTTTAGAAATTAAGCCCCCAAACAAAGTTTGTTGGTATTTGTGGTCTCTATTTGAAAAAGGAAATGAAAATGAAGTGAAAATTTTTCACATTTATTAAACAAATATCAAGATCAAAGATCGAATTGAATTGCAATAGAAATCAATAGATTTCTCAACAATCTTTACATGGTTTCAATGACATTAAAGTAACACGTTTTTACCAAGTGACTATTGATCTTGCAATAAAAATTTTTTTGCAAATGAATGACATTTTTAAAAAAAAAATTGAAAAAAAGAAACAAAAATGTGTAGAAATGTGAAAAAATGATTTCAATTTTGGAAATTTCCAAAATAAAATTTTTCTTCTAATATCTATGCACACCCTTTAAACAGGTGTATTATACCATTACAACTGGGCCCCTTTGACTGAAAAATAGTTTATTATCACAAAAAACTGTTTTACTCATGTTCATTTTCTGAATACCTAATTTTTTGAAAAAAATGGAGACTTGAAAAAAAATTTTTTATTTCAACTTTTTATCATTGTTCTAATTTGTCAACATGCTTGTTAGATGGTTATATAGTTAAGGGGCAATGATATTTTTTGTAATTGTGAAAAAATTAATTTTTTCCAAAATGCGTCGATATTGTTCTGAAAGACATATTTCTTAATATCCCGGGATAAGGTTTTATTGATATGGGTTTGATAGAGAACTATTCAATCTGTTAAAGAGAGAATTTTGAAGTGACTAAATTTGAGACTTCAAATTCAAAGAGTATCTAGAAGATACAGTCATCAGAAGTATTTGAATCTTAATTTAGTTTTCTAAAAATATACGGGGATAATGGTTTTTTTTAAAGAATTTGTTTCAATAGATAAAAACATCGAAATTTGATAAGAATAATTTTAAACCAACCCCCGATTCACTATTTTGGTTCAACAAATCCCCAGAATGTTTTGCAAAAAATTGAAAATAAATATCAAAATATTTTCAACCTTTTATTATTTTTTGGGTTACTAAAATCAAATTAATTTAAATATCAATCCAAAAAGGGGGTTGAAATAACTCGTTTTTCCAAAATTCGAATAAATAAAGAAAACCATTTTATTTTTTGGAAAAATCAAAATTTCTTTTGATTTTTTTTCTTTGAAAAAATAAAACTCCTTTTTTTCTATATCAAATTGAACATACACCACCAAAAAAAAACAATTTTAAAACCAAAATAGACAATAAATTTAACAATTCTTTCGGTGAGTTGAGAAATTAAATTTCTCTTTTTTGTTATTTTATTCAACCAAAAAAAGATAAAATCTAACTCCTACTAATCATTCAAGTTACAAATGGTTTTATTTGCGATGTTTATTTGTAATTTTTAAAACCCACTTGGTAATAAATAATCTCAAATAGTAAATCCCATTAATGAAAATGAGTAACAAATCCCCCATGTCTATTAACCATTGTGGAAAAAAAGTGAAGCAGGGAAAAAACGTTCAACACGGTTTTTAATTGGGAACATTAATAGAACCTGAAAATGAAAAGTAAAGTCAACAAAAAGAATAAATAAATAAATAAAGACAAAATGAAGTATTCAGCACAATAAAAGTCTTTTTAATACTATCTTTTGAAGGGATTTTTCTTTGATTGATCAATTATTCAAAATTTGTTCAAAAAATTGACTATTTTGGCGATCTCTAAAACCACAATAACAATTTCGATAAGAAAGTAGATTTAAATTGTATTTGTTGGATTGATTGAAAATAATATAATGAATTATTATTTGAAGTTAATTGGTTTCTTCTTTTTGTTGACTTTACTTTTTTTTTTTTTTCTGTGATTCTATTAAGGTTCCCAATTAAAAACCATGTTGAACTTTTTTTCCTGGTTTCACTTTTTTTCCAAAACGGTAAATTTTTAATTTTTGAATGGAAAAATTCACTTCAAAAAAAGCAATCAAATCCTGTTTTGCAGTCTTACTCTAAACTAAATAACATTTTATCCTTTTTAAAATTTGAAATTGAAATTGTAGTCTTCCAAAAAATTATTCAAAAAAAAAATAAATACCTTTTTTATTTTTTGGCTTTTTCAATAAATTTCTTATTTCAAGGCATTTCCCTTTTCAAAACATATCTATTTTGAATAAATCTCTTATGATCAAATGACAGAGTCTCTAAACTTTTTTAACATTGTTAAATTCAAATTTCAAAAAATAACCCTTCATTAAATTCCAAATTAATAGATTTTTAATCATTGCTTTCACAATAAGCAAAAAATATTTCAGTTTATTATCTTTGAATTTTTTTTCCTTGTTAGTTTATTGATCAACAATTCTGCATTCAATTTTTAATATTCACATAAGATTCAATATTATTTTTGGTGTCGATTACTGGAAATTAGAAAAAATAAAAAATATAGAAATTGTAGCGAAAGACATACACACATGGATATATATATATATATATATATATATATATATATGTATGTATATATGTATAAAAAAAAACAAAAAAAAAAAATACTTACCTCAGATAAAGTGTCAAAAGAATCTTGGTCTTCTTGAGTTATTGTGTCTGGAACATAATAACGATATTTAGAAATTTCCAATTGTAAAATATTATTTTTTTGAATGATCTTTTTAAGATTTCGTTGTGCAGTATTACATTCAGTTTCCAAGTAATTGTCTTTTAATTTATCCTTAATTTTCTGACTTACACGTTCAATTTTAGATTGTGTCCAATTGAGTGACGACTGTAATGATTCGATTTTTTTAAATTGTGTTTGCACTGCTTTGGAATTCATGATATCACTTTTCGATTGCGATTCCACTAATTCAATTTTTTTGTTAACTTTTTCAATCTCCTCTTCTAATCCAAGAATTTCTTTCTTCATTCGTTTTTTTTCACTCAATACTTTTTTTTTTCTCATTCTTGTCGTTTTAATTTTTGTAATCGTCATACTACTCATTTTTTTTTCCTTTAATCTTGAATTTTTTTTTTTTAATTTGAGTTTTTTTTTTTTGATTGAATTTAAATATCTTTCTACTTCCATTTCTTGAAAACTTTTTTTATTTTCTGGTTCTGTGGACAGTTCAATTTTTGATTTTGATTCAAAATAAAAGTTCCTAAAACTCATTTTTTTTTTCATAATATTTTTTTCTTCTTCTTTTGCTTTTTCATTTTCCTTTTCCCTTTCCTTTTCCCTTCCCCTTTCCTTTTCCCTTTCCTTTTCCTTTTCTTTTTCCTTTTCTTTTTCCTTTTCTAGTTTCTTCTCTCTTTCGTTGTGACTTTCTTCTTCTATTCCCTTCTCTCTTTCATTTGTGTTTTCGTTTTCATTTCCATTTACCTCTTCATTTTCTTTTACTTGCATTTTCAACTTTTCTTTTTCTCTTAATTCAATTTTTTCTTCCAAATCCAAAATTTCTAACTCAAGTTTTTTTTTTAATTTCCGTATATTTGTTGAAGACTCAATAAGTCTTTCGCTTTCTTGTTGAATTGTATATAATTGTTTTTTTTCTTCCTTATTTTCATTTTGTCTAATTAATTCATTCACTTCTTTTTGTAGATCATTTACTTGCATTTGTTTTTTTGTAATAATTCCTCTCATTCGTAATAAATCTTTTGGTTTTTTGATTTTTTTCACTTTCGCTTGGAAAATGATCTTTCCATCAAGGTTAAAAGGGGTAACCCCGACAATCGTCCAAATTAATTTATTTTTGACAATTTTTTTGTTACTTTCGAGATCAAAATCATCTAAACCCCTTTTTTTGTTTGTGTTTTTGTTTATTTTCTTTTTTATTCTTTTCTTCTTGATTTTCTTTCCTGTTTTAATTTCTTTTTTTTTTTTGTTGTGTTTTGCTTCTTCTTTGGTTTCTGTTTTTTTTTCCTTTTTGTTTTCATTCATTTCGTTTTTTGTTTTTTCTTTCTCATTCTTGTTTTTCACATTATTCTCATTTTTGTTTGCATTTGTTTCTGATTCTTTTGTAATTTCTTGTTTTTCTTTTTCTTGTTGTTTATCTGTTTCTTGATTTTTTTCTTCTTCGTCGGTTTCGTTTTGTTCTTCTACGTACTTACAATTTTCTATTTCAAATTCCCCATCTAACTTTGGAGTTTTTTGTTTTGTTTTGACTTTCTTTTTGGATTTTTTGTTTTTTTCCTTTTTTGTTTTATTCTTGGTAGTGCTTTGTTTTTTTTCAATATTTGGCAATATAAAACTTTTTGAAAGTCCAAGCGTTGGCAAATTTGGTCTCCTGAAAGACCAAATTATATCTAGAGTCCCTTCGGTATTGTTACACGCCTGAATACCGATAACGTTTAGCGCAGTTTTCGTTTTTAAATTCAAAATTTGCTGTGTTTCTGGACAGATATTCTCTATAGGATAATACAGTAATTTGTTTTTTTGGAATGGGATCACTTCCAAGACAAAATCAGTAACTCGAAAGATTTTACACGACTTGTCAACATAAGCAACACATTCATTTGTTAAGTTACGCCTCCTGAATGTTCGATCAAATTGTTTTGTTGATAGCTTTGGAATGTTCTTATCGATTTGAGTGATATTGCCCATAAAAGGAATGCAAATTGATTTTCAATTCAGATCGGCTTTATAAATTTCAAGAGATTTGGAATTTGCTTGTTAAAAATTCCTTTTGTTTTTTTTTTTGAAAAAAAATTTTGCAAAAATCTGAAAAAGAAAAATAGAGTGAAAAAATGAAAAATAAATGCAAGAAAATTAGAATACTTTACTTTGTAATTTATTTTGGTCTTTCACTTATTTTTTCGGGTACTATCTTTTCTTATTCTTGAAAAACCAATTTTGAAATACTTACTGGTACAAAAGTTCGAAATTTTAGTCAATTGTAAAGGAGAAATTTTGGTTTGGAAAGTAAAACAAAATTGGACATTTCCAGAGTTTTCAAAGAATAGTCAAGAACAAATCTTTCATCTTTTAAAATTGGCAATTTTTTGGATAGTATACGTTTTGTGTCTAAAGCAATAATTTGTCTTGATTTTTTTTTAATTTTGATAAGAAAATGTCACATGTGTTTAATTTTTGACATAATTAAAACACTAAAGAACTTAATTAATGGTTTGTAATTTACTTTTTTTTCAGAACGAATTGTCGAACACAAACAATCCTATGATAATAATCTTTATCAAAAACTATTTCTGAAATATCCATTTTCTTACTTTACTTACTGGTATTTGAATGTGAAAAGAGACAATATTTTCACATGATTGTTAATATTTTTCTTGTTCAAATAGAGAGTACTAAGAAGTAGATTGCCAATTAAAAACTTGTTAAGAAAAGGAAATTGAAAATGAAGTGAAAATTTTTCCCATTTCGAATTCAAATACCAGTCTAAGTGACCCTTTTTATTTTTTTTCAAATAGGTAATAGGGTAATTATTTGCACAATGATACAATTAAACCCTGATTAGACTACTTTTTAATCATTTTAAAGAAAAGATTTTTTATTTTTAAAAGTAGTTCATTTTTCGCAATTAAATTTGAGTAAAAAGATCCTTTTTATTTGGAATTTTAGATTTGAAGGAATCAAATATGAAGAAAGAGAAAAATTTTCAAAAAAATTTTTATTTTGGAAATCTCACTTTAAGAAATTTCTATATAGTTTTTTAGAGCAAGAAAATTTGATATTTGAGTCTTCTAATAAAAATAAAGGAAAACAAATGGAAAAATGAACCCTTAAAGATCTGAAAAAATTGTTTGGTTTATTTTATTCACAAAAATTTATTAAATTTCTTGAAATCTCAAAGATTAGGTTAATATTCTTTTTTAAATATCAAGAGTATAAACAAGGAACTGAATGAATTAAAATCAGTTATTTGTGAATATCTATTTCATTTTTTTATTATTATAATTTTTCTCAGAATGATTAATTTTATTTGTTTGAAAATATTGAAAAAATTGAAAAATAATTGTAAAAAATATTTGATTATTTTTATCTTTGGGTTCTTACAAACTCATTGAAATAATTAAGATTTATTAATTAATTATTGATTATAAATAATCAAATTAAAAAGTATTTATTTTGGTTAAAAGTTGATTTTTCCAGAGTTTTAAAAAAGTACTTTGGGAGAATTTTTAATTTGATGGTTTGAATTTTTTTTCTGGTATTTTTATTCGACCTACAGAAAAAATTGATTTGAGCTGTTCTTAGAATCAAAGAAATTATATTTTTTACAAAGTTTAAAATGATGGTAATTTTTTTGAAATTAATTCAATTTTTCATATAGGGTTATTTTTAAAATATTAGTGGTTTTATTTTGAAATTTTTTGGATATTTTGTCTGCGAAAAGTATCGACTTCTTTCTTCTTTCAAAGTAAAAATATTTTTTTAGAAATAATTTGGAAATACTTGTTCAATTGTGAACTTGTAATTGTTGAAAATTGGATCAAATTTTCATTCAAAATAATAATTCTTTTTGCTTAATAAAGCATTTAAAAGTAAGTTTGATTTAAAAATATAAAGATTTTTATTATGTGTTTCAATTTCAAGATGTGGATTAAATTTTTTGATTTTTTGTCTTCAATTAAATATCTGAATTTTCTAATGGTTTATTAAACATTAATATATTTTGGTGCTGAATTGTATAGTTGCGTTGTATAAATAGATTACTATTCGATTTTAAAAAAATTATTCTGTATATTATTATTTGAAGAATAAAAGAGAATTAATTACTATTACTATTTTCTTTGACAAATTTAACACATAAGAAAAAAAATAATTTTGTTTTTTATTTGTATTATATATATATATATTTGTAAGTTGCTTTTTTATGATAAATATATGGTTAACTTTGATTGAAAAAGAATCCCAAATAAAAAAAAAATATTTTTGGATTCCTAAAAAATTGCCAATCATATGAAAATTTATCTGAATTATTATTCAATGATAATAAGATAATCTTCAAAACAAATTTTTTTTTTTTTTTTTGAATTTTGTTTTTTCCAACAACAAAAAGTCCATAAAAATTCTTTGTGAAAATTAAATTTTTCTATAAAAAATAAATCAAATATTAAAAGATAATTTTTAATTTATAGTCTCTTATTCAATGATATTTCTTATTTTATGTATATATTTTAAAAATTAAAAAAATAAGATAAATTAAAAAAATATACAAATAGTAATCTGACTCAAACTGTTAGCCAAATAATTTAAAGCATTAATTAATTTGTTAAATAAATTCTTTATGAATAAAAATACCATATTTTATAATGAAAAAATACAGTCAGTTTCACTTTTAAGGTACAAACTTTCAACCAAATTTAAGGTACAATAAATATCTCAAATTAAGGCACATAATTCAAATTCTAGTAATATAAATTGTAAAAAAAAATAATTACAAAAAATTTGCCTTAATTTGAGAGTTTTTTGTTACTTAAATTTCGTTGAAAGTTTGTTCCTTAAAAGTGAAACTGACTGTATATTATTTTTTTATTCAAATATAATTTATAATTTTTTTTATTATAAACTCCATTCCAAAGAAAAGTGTACAGAAATTTCCAAGAATTATTCATAATTAAATCAAATTAATTGTAGTATCATTCTAAAAGATAAAAAACTCTTTAAAACATAAAAAAAACACTTAACTGTATCTTTAAAACTTGTTAAAACAAAACTATAAAAATAAAAATTGAATATTTTAAAAATTGATGCACCCTTTATTTAAAATGAGAAATCTCGTTTTGTAAAATTCTAAAGAAAAAAAAATTATAAAATAAATAAAAACCTTTGAACATGGTGAATTGGGAAAAGTTCTTTACAAGCCAAACTTCTATTCTTTAAAGTCTCATTTTAAAAGCTAAACCACAATTCATCGGGTTCTTTTGTTGGTATTTTTCTTCTTTCTTTATTTACTCTTTTCTTTGTTCATGAAATCAATCAAATAATTGCCTTTCTTAATTCCTATATCTAGCTCATTCGAAATCAAACTTAAACTGTTTCATTTTTATACTGGCAGATGATTTCCAAATTGTTTTTTACTTATTTTGTTTTTCATTTTTCCAATTGCAGAATATCCATAAATAAAATTCAAAAAAAAAATAGAAAAATGTTTAATTAAAATGAAAATCACCATTAAGTAATTATCTTGTTAAAAATTAAATTTAATGGTATTGGTGATTTGAGAGGTGTGTCCTTTTGTTTAAAAAAGAGTTTTACGTTTATTTCTAATCAAAAATATACAACCTTATTATATTGAAAGGTAATCAATAGATAAAACAAATTTTGTCTATCATGCTAAAATATCTTTTGTAATAAATGAATTATTTTATAAAATATTTTAGGCATTGTTGGTGTCCAAAGGAACCCAAAATTTTTTTAATACAGAATATTATGTTTTAATCATTAATAATTGGAATTTTTTGATGTTGTAGACAAACTTTTCAAAAAAAAAAATAAAAATAATTTTTATTTATGAAAATTTTCAAACAAAAAATAATAAAATCACAGAAATCAAGAAAAATTTTTAAAATATTGTGAATTTTTTTGTTGAGCTAATGATTTTTATTATAGGTACCATATATCATTTTTTCTTACTAAATTTTCTAACAGAAGTAAATTGTTTTTAAATTTTATCTATTAGAAAATATCATACCAATTCAAATATCTGATTATAACAAAATGTAATTAGGTTATTTGGGGTTCAAAGGGATATAAACCAATCCAATAAAATAAAAATAAAAAAATGATAGAAATATGGTTCAAATATCAAAATCATTTCCAAAATAAATAGCTTTGTGATCGTATTATTCTTTTAACTATTTTAACTATACATAAAAAAATTTGAATTATAGAATTTTCAAACATAAAATTCGTTATTGTTAATAAAAAATCAAACCACTTAAACTATGTTTCTTTAGAAATTACTATATTTAGAATAAATATATTTATATTTTTAAAAAAATAGTAACAATTTCCTTTTTTTGATTTTATATTTATTGATTTAAAAAAATAAGAAAAACAATAAAAAAAAATAAAGAAGTATATTAATAAATGAAAGTTTTTTGAAATTCATATTATACTTGATTTTTTTTTTTTTTATCAATTTTAAAAAAAAATATAGAGAATTTAAATTTAATAGTTATTTTTGTTTTATTGTTTTTTTTTTATTATGAGTATTTTTTTTCTGATTCTTCTGATTTTCTTTAATTATCCCGTTCTTATTCTCATCATCATTACTACTACTACTACTACCATTATTTTGGATCTTATTATGGACTTGCTTTTGCCTTTGAATTTTTCTTTGCGCTAGAACAGCATTTTTTTTAATAATTGAAAAAGATTTTAAAAAATCTAAACCAATTTGGCGGTTAATAAAATGTAAGCAAATCCAATGTTGATTTGATTGATTCAAAGAAATAGATTTGGTATTTTCTTCAACGCTTAATAAAGTTTGATTCTCTGCAAGATAACTACCAATTAAAGCATTTTTTATGGATTGGCCAATTTGTCTGATTAAAAAATTTGATTTTCTAAGTTCAATTTTCCCTTGGAGTATTTGTTCATTGGTTTGGTTTTCAGTAAATACATAGAAGGGGAAATACTCAATAACCTTTTCAAAATCTTTAGCATTATTATTGTTGCCACTGCTGTTGACGACGTTATTTGTCATGGATTTATAGCTTTTACAAATATTTTTTTCTTTTAAAAGCTCAAATCCAAATTGATAAAAAATTTTATATTGATTTAAAAAATGGTTGCGATATTTTGGAGACTGGAAATGGAAAATAATAGTTTTTTTGTTGCCTATTTTAAGGCAGCACTCTTTTTGATTGTCTTTATTTTTCTTTATTTTTAATATTGAACTCCATTGAAATTTTTCCTTTCCAAGAATTTCTTCGGTCTTGTTTCTACTATTATTATTTCTATTTTTCTTTGTTCTTTGTTTTTTATAAATAAAATATATTGCTAAATTTGTAATCTCTAAATTTGAAACACCAATATTTTCATTTTTTTGAAATTTTTTTAATTTACTTTGAAAATTTGTAATATTTGAGGAGATATTAATTAAATAAGATCCTAAAAATACTTCTTTTAAAATTAATTTCGACCTTTCGTTTCCATTATTCTTTGGATTATTTTTTCCTTTTCCGTTTAAAATTTTATTTCCATTTCCGTTTCCGTTTCCGTTTTTATTTCCGTTTCCATTTCCATTTACATTTCCGTTGCCATTTCCACTTCCCTTTTCCCTTTCCCTTTCCTTTTCATATTCATATTCATATTCATTATAATCATTTTCATCACTATCATTCTTTTGATTTTTATAATAATTAAAAGAATCAATAATAAATTTCAACCTTCTAATGAAATCTCGGAATTGTTTAGAATCCGGAAAAGTAAAAATTGGGTTTATATCATCTTTAATTGTGGTAATTAAAAATTTGCACAATTTGCTATTATAATATGCACGGATATTACAAGATAATTTACTGTTCTTTTGGGATGATTTTCTTTCAAATAGAGAGATATCACACAAAATTTTCCCTTTTTTCTCATTATTATTATTTGTTTTGTTAACATTTTTTTCTGATTCTTGTGAAGACACAATTTCATTAAACATTATACGATTTTGAGCAAATGTCAATAATGCTGGAGAAAATTTATTATTTGTTGCATGAATCAAAACTTTATATGATTTTGTGAAAAATTCTGAATTTTGATCCAAATTTATAAATTTTGGGTTTTTTTGTTTTTGATTCTTCTGCTTTGATTGTCCATTAATTACAAGATTTGAATATGTTTGGAACCTAGTGTTATCTTGATGTTTTACCCTTGGTGCTCTTGATTTCCCTTTGAGTTTTCCTTTCTTTTGTTGATGATTATTTTTTATAACTGTCTGGCTTTTAAATTTTGGATTTTGTAATTTTTTCATGTTGGGATTTTGTTTTTTATTTTTGTTTGTAGTTTTATTTACATTTTTGGTATTCGTATGCTTGTATTCTTGAAGTTTTCTATTTTTTCTTCGGTTTTTGTATGAGAGATTTTTGTTTTCTAAAATTTCTTTTTTTTTTTTCTCAAGAGAGTTTTCTTCATATTTAGTCGTTTTTTTTAATTTTCTATTATCTCTATTATTTTCTTTTCCCTTTTTATTTTCAGAATCATTAATTACATTTTCTTTATTTTTTAATTTAATACTTTTTTTTTGATTTTTATTATTACCATTTTGGTTTTCTTTTTCATTTTTGCTGATTATTTGATTTTTATTTTTATTTTTATTTTCATTTTCCTGTGGTTTTTTGACATTTTCTTTTTGTTTTTCCATTTCACTTTTTTTATTCTTTTTTTTTTCCATTTTCTTATCTATTTCATTTTCATTCTCCATTCCCTTTTCTTCATTCTCTTTTTTTTTTGATTTTTCATTATTTTTGTATTTTTTTTTCACTTTACGATTCTTCTCATTGTTTTTTTGATTCTTACTATTTAATTTTTTTTCAATTACATTTTGGTTTTCTTTTTCATTTTTGTTTATGAATAGGTTTTTGTTTTGATTTTTATTTTCTGTTTCTTTTGGTTTTTTGGTATTTTGTATTGTTTTTTCCTTTTTCTTTTCATTTCCTTTTTCTTTTCCTTTTCCTTTTCCTTTTCCTTTTCCTTTTTCTTTTCCTTTTTCTTTTTCTTTTTCTTTTTCTTTTTCTTTTTCTTTTTCTTTTTCTTTTTCTTTTTCTTTTTTCTTTTGCTTTTCATTTCCCTTTTCTTTTTTTTTTTCGTTTCCGTTCTCCATTCCCTTTTCTTCCTGATCTGCTTTTTTTGATTTTTCATTTTGTCTCTCTTTTTTTTTTACACCGTTTATTTCTCTATTTCTTTCTGTTTTTTTGCCCCTTTTTTGCAGATCCTCCGCGGTAGTTGGGTATTCTTGTTCTTTTTGTATCTTTATTACAGTACTTATCCAACTCTGAATAATTTTTAAACTCTCTTTTGTTTGGCTTTGAATTTGGATAATTTTCTTTTCTTCAATTTTCAAACAAATAATCAAATCTTTGATCCATAAGATCTTTGTAATAAATAAATAATAAATAAATAAATAAATAAATTAAGCATTAAAACAAATAAAAAATTAAAAAAAAAAACTATTTTTAAAATGTAAATGAAGATTTAATTGATTAAGAATATATTAAATAATAACAAATTATCAAATACATTCAAACTAAAAAGTAATATTGGGAAAGTTGATTTCTTTTATTAAAAGTAGATTTATTGATTCTGTAATTTTTTTGATTTAGTTTGTCAAAAATTTTCATTTATTTAGCCAAAAGATAGATTAATTTTTTTGAATTGGATTTTGAATTAAATTCATTTTTAAATGATTTTTATTAAGGAATATTCACCCGTCTAATTTTGTTTGGCAAAGGTGATAAAGCCATTATTTTGTTTAAAAATTAAACTTTTATTCAGAATTAAACTGATTTTTGAAGTTTTATGAAATTGAATTTTTAAGCCCATTAAAAAACTTCCTTTCATTAAAAATATGAAGAACTTTTTTAAAATTATTATCGACCTTTTTGAAGTTGAATTTTTAGTAGTTTTTTTTATCTAGCCAAATAATGTGATTTTTTTAAAAAATCTTATTGTAAACAATTATAATTCTATAAAGAAATTCAGAAATTTTGCACGAGACATTTTAAGGAAAGGTGCCCAAAATTTTTTTTTAATATTATTTTTTTGGAAAATTTCTAGTTTGTTAAGTTATTTTTTTTATGAATGTCAACTCAAATCTGAAATGATTCTTTCTATTGATTCTAATCGACCTTAAATCCTGGGAAAAAATAAGAAACAATAAGAAAAAATTAATAAAAAATTGTGTTTTTTGTGAATTGTTTGGACAATTTTTCATTTCTTGATCAATCTATTCTCAAACGAAAGTGGTGAGTAGAGGCTGGTATCCAATGTCCGTAATGGATAGGTTTCCCTTAAGAATTGATATGAAAATTTTTTGATTTATAATTAAGAATCTTTTCTATTATATTTTTAGATTATTTTCATTTCATGAGAATGAAACGTAATTTAAATCTCATTCAGCAAAGTAGCCTAGAAATAAACTTGTGTCGGTAGTTTTGAAAGAAAAAAATCAAAGCAACCAAAGGAAATTCCTGAAACAGAAACCATCATGTGATTTTCAATTTAATAACCGTTCGGGAAAAAAAGTGAAACAGGAAAAAAAAAAGTGAAACATGGTTTTTAATAGGGAAACTTAATAGAACCTGAAAACGTAAAATAAAATCAATTAAAAGAAGAAACCAATCAACTTTAAATAATAATCCATAATATTATTTACAATCAAACCAACAAACAAAATTTAAATGTAATTTATTATCGAAATCGTGATGGGTGGTTTTGGAGATCTTAAAAATAGTCAATTTTTCAACAAATTTTTAATTATAATTGATCAATCAGAGAAAAATCCCATTCCAAAAGATAGTTTTAAATTAAAAACTTTTATTGTGCTAAATACTCCATTTTGTCTTTATTTAATTATTTTTTATTTTATTAATAGATCTTACTTTTCATTTTCGGGTTCTATTAAGTTTCCCTATTAAAAACCATGTTTCACTTTTTTTCCCAAATAATAAAGTCGTTTTCAAAAATTGTAACCAAAAAAGTTTTGAATTAAAGTACTAAAAATTCTGTTTTTGAAATTTATCAACTGTTTTAATGATAATTTTGAAAACTTACTTTTTGATAATGATATTAGGAATTAGTCGAAAAATCGAAAGACATGATTCAAGTTTATTCAAATACCTCGTTATCATAATCTCTTATGGTGATTCAAAATTATTATTTCAACTTCTTTTTTATACAGAAAGATACACTAGCCATTTTAACGAGAAGGTGGTCAATTGTAAATTGGTCATATTCTTGCAAAAATGTTCACCAACAAAACACCCCATAATTTAATAGTGTTGTATCTCATAAGAACAAAATTATCTCTTTTAAAAGCATTTTTTTTTTAAAAGCCAATTTTTTTTCATTTAAAAATGACCAATTCAAAAAAACAAATCAAAGATCTCAATTTTACATTGTTGTTGTTGTTGTTGGAAATAACAACGAGAGAGTTTATAAAGCCAAACTAAAGAGACAAATTTCCAGAACTTGATGAAGAATTATTTATTTCTAAAAACAATTTCAACAAATGCAATAAAAAATCATTTAAGATAGAAACAAAAAATATATTATTTTGTCAATATACTTTTCAGGTATTTCTTAATTTTATTTGACACCAACTTTTTGTGAAAATTTCCATGTTCCTCCAAGTACAGTATGCAATATTATTTTTTTCTTTTTGTTTCAAATTTATCTGAAATCTGACTTACGCTTTTGAAATTTAAAAAAGGAAATTTTACATTTTTCAAATAAAAAATGAAATTAGACTTTTCGTTCGAAATTATTATTGTTTTTCTTTCAAATTTACGAAAATATTGAAATTGTCTTTACTATTTGTTGTAAAATAAATAGAACAAAATTTTCAGTCAGCTTTCCAAAAAAAGAGTATTTGAAATCCTCTAAAATTTCATTTTTTTAATTCCATAAATCAGTTTAAATTATTAATTTTTCTTTTGAGAATTGAGGGCTTTGATGATTTGTTTTAATTCTTGGAATGTGATTTTTTGATTATTTTGGAAAGCTGAATGAAAATATCGATCTTTTAATTTTACAATTAATAGTACTGTTGAGAGAAAAATGTTGGACACAGAAAAAATGGTTGGACACTATTTTTAATTGGGAACCTTAGTAAAATTGAAAATCAAATCCGATTGATAACTAGGTGAATTTTAGATAAATCCAGGTTTAAATGTGTTACAAGTTCATTAATCTGTGGTGTGTGTAGAATACTCATTCGAATGGTTGATAACTAAAGTAGATCATGCTATTTTAACAAAAATCCAAGTTCTAGTAAAGTTTACTATTAATACTGAAAATGGTAATTTTTAAACTTGTTTTAGACTATAAGGGATAAGGTTTTGAAAAAGTAGAATTACATTAATCGTTATTCTAATAAGTAGATTATTGTTATTTTCTTTGGTTATTTCACAAACAATTGAAATTAAAAATCATTTTCAGGTTCTATTAATGTTCTCAATTAAAAATTGTTTCCAACTATTTTTCTCTGTCAAACATTTTTCTCTCAACAGTTAAAAAAAATTTTCATTTTTAAAATGAATTTTATTTGGTGGCTTTGATTTTTCTTCTATTCCTTTTTATCACCAAAACAATTTGTTTGATTCTCAATTGGAAAATAACAAATTCAAAATACTGTCGTTGTCGAATTAAGGTATGAAAATTTTTGTTTCAGTGTACTAAATATTTGTTGCTCAAATCCGATGACAAAGCCCAAAGATCTTCACAATTCACTTTATAACGAAAATCTAGGACTAATTTGAGGCTCTTCCTTATTGAACTCTAAGATAAAATTTTTACGATGGCAATTTGATCGTAAGCCGTTATAATTAATAATACATTTTGGAAATTTGAATAAAAATTTTCGTTTATTAATTGGAAAATAAGAGAAATGATCAATATGGGATAACAAGGATAAAAAAGCATCGTTGTAGGATTAGTTTGTTCTTTAAATACAAATTCGTGTGGTGAATATTCAATTGTGATTATTATGTTTTTTTTGATTATTACCCTTTAAACTTTTGATCAAGGAATTTGGATAATAAGAAAAGTTGTTTTTCTTTTTAAAAGTTTGCAACGAAAAGCAAAAAAAAAATTAAAAACATTACCTGAGAAGAAGCCTTTAATTTTAAATAGCCAACAGATCCTTTGTTTTTTTTGATTGTTAATTTGTTTGAGGATGTTAGAAAAATTAGACAATCTCGATTAGGCACTCGAGTAGATCCAGAAGTGAATTTAATAGGAATAGGCTCCTAAATGGTTTGTTAGTAAACAAACAAGTTAGAAAATAATAACGGTTTAATAACAGTTGTAAAAAATTTTGAATTAAAAAGAAAAAAGAAAAATTACCATTCTTATTGCATTTCACACAAGAAAGAAAAAAAAATTTCAAAAACTAAAAAATGATAAATTATCATTATCTAAAAATTAAAATTCACTTTAAGACCTTCACTTTTTTGATTAGAATGCGTTTCTATTTAAATTGCTGTCAATTAGATTATTTCAAATTTACCCTTTTTTTTTTTTTTTCTAAAGGTCCATTAGTCCTCGAGATCTCGATTGTTTTGAGCGAAAGGGTAGAGAAGAGAATTTGTAAAGTGATTTAGATCCCCTTATTACCAATGTTACATGTTTAAATTGCCAAAATCTTACTTAAAGTATTTGTTTTTAAGCTACACCGATATTATTATAATTAAAGTAATTTGATTATTCCTTACATCTTACAGACAATTTACGGTGAGATTACTTTCCACCCAAGGTAATCTTTCAAAAAATACAAGACTGAAAGACAACTACTTTGTGATTCATTAGATTTTTTAGAAATAATGTTGGAAAAGATATCCACATCTAAAATATCAAAATTTTGGAAGAACTAAAAAAACATTCTTTTTTTGTAAACTTTTTTCAAATACTCTTAATTGTAAAATAAAAAAATCAAAATTTTCATTCAACTTTCCAAAAAAATCTCATACCAAGAATTAAAACAAATTATCAAAGTCCTCAATTCTAAAAGGGTAAATTATAATTTATAGTTGGTTTGGATTCTTTAAGAATTAAAAATTTGAAATGCTAATGATTTGCCAAACTTTTTTTGGAAAAGTCAATGAAAATTTTGTTCCATAAATTTTGCAACAAATAGTAAATAGTACTCAGTTCAAAATAGAAAAACATTTATTTTAAAAAAGAATACTTTAAACATTTGGTTTTTTAAAAAACACTTTTTAATTTTAATTTTTATTTACTTAATTTTATTTTGATAAAATTTCAAATACATTTATAATTCAACAAAATCTAAAGAAACATATAACGACAGCAAACAATTATTTAATAAAAATTCTCTGAACAATAGTTCAACAATAAGAATATTTAAATCTTTTATAATAAACAAAAAAGATATGGGTTAGAAATGTTCAATTATGATACAAAAACTATAAATTATTTAAATTCTTGGTTTTAATTCATACATGACTGGAATATGTAAAATAAATAGAAGTTCACTGATTTTTTTTTGGAAACAGTAATCTGAAATTGAAAATATTGAAATATCAGTAAATTATCAAAAATTAAAATTCATAAAAAAAAGAAAAAAAAATATGTCACTTATTTTATAACAATGAATAATTTTAATCAGAGAATTTAAAAAAAAATCAATTTGGATTTAGAAGAATCAAACCAAACAATATATATATATATCCCTAAGCGCCCTGTATTTGCCTAAATTTGATCAAGTTTAAATTAAATTTTTAAAATGATATAGATATACTAATATATTAATTTTCTTATTTGTCTTAAATACATATTTAGAGTATAATAAAAAGTCAAAATAGCTCAAAGATAAAGTAGTTATGTTTTTGTATTTTTCTTTGATGTTTTTAGAAAAAAAAAAATAATATTATTCATTTACACATTTTCTTTTGAGATTTATATATATATATTATTATTTTTCAATAAGAAATCTTAAAACAATACCAGTAATTAAAACCCGAATACATTAATTTATTAAAAATAAAAAATCAAAAAACGTAGTTAATTTTTGGATAAAAAAATAAATAAAACAATAAATAATTCAAGAATTTTTCATTTTTCTATTTTAAGATATAATTTCAATAAATATTGAATCAAGAGAAAAATGAAATTCATTTATTTAGGACAAAATTAAAAGTTTAATATGATTAATTTTCGAAAACTTCAATTTGAGCAATAGAAAATACTTTAAAAAATAATAATAATAATAAATTGTCAAATAATTTCATCTATTAAATTGGATTTAAACTAGTAAAAATTTTTCATTAGATAAAGTTATCATCCAATGAATTTAATAGAAAATAAACTAAACTATTTTTCAAAAATTTTGACTCACTTTATAATTTTAATGGGAGTTGTTTTAAGGGTTTATTCCAGTATTCTTTTCAAAAAATATTTTAAAATTTTTGGATCAGAATCATTTTTTCTAATTTTGTAAATTTTAGTTTTGTTTTTTCAAATTTTTATTCTTGTTTTTCCTTTTTTTTTTTAAAAAAAAAAGATCATGTGGAAAAAAAAAGAGATCTTCAAAAAGAAAAAATAATCACTATGAAAATGAGACTATGTAAGGTCTTTGAAAATGGATTTAATTATTCATAAAAAATCTTCTTGTTCAATTTTTTTTCAGTAAAATTTCAGTAATAAAAAATCCATAAGGCTCATTTCAAAAATTGTGACTCACTTTTTTTTAGTTTTTGGTTTTATTTTTTTTTTTAATGTTTAATATATCAGGCTTTTATATATTTAGAATGACTTAAAAGTTAATTACAAATCATATTTAGTTATTAATGGTTCTTGGATACGAAAGGATAATTTTTTTTTCAATTTATTATTTCAGGTGAGTCCCAATTTTTGAAAAAGTGTTTAGTTAAACATGATCTAGACCTAAATTAAACTTTCTAGTGAGGTAATGTCTCTTCTATTTTTCAAAATTAATAACTCCTTAATTGAATTTTGTGAATTATCTTTGATGACTCAAAATAACAAATCCAATTTCAAAAACATTAAAAATCCAGAGTGTTTACTTTATCGAAGCACTTAGTCAAAATTGTATCCTATTTATTTTTCTTGTCTGGGTACGTTATTTTTTCACATTTTTTATCCTAGCTTCTAAAAAAATGATTATTATTAAAAATTTTTTAACAATAATAAAATAATCTTCCAAACCAATTTTTCTTTTTTTTGAATTTTGTAATTACAAAAAATTTGAAAAATATATATTAAGGTAAAAATTGAATTTTTCAATCTAAATTAATACAGATTTTGGGAAATAATTTTTGATTTATGGTCTCTTATTCAATAATATTGTTTATTTTATATCTATATTTTAATAGGTCAAAAAATATAAAATTATAAAAATTATAGTCAGTTTCACTTTTAAGGCACAAACTTTCAACGAAATTTAAGGCACAAAAAAATCTCAAATTAAGGCACAAAATTTGGAATTTTTTTTTTACAATTTATTTTTACTAGAATTTGAATTTTGTGCCTTAATTTGAGATTTTTTTTGTGCCTTCAATTTCGTTGAAAGTTTGTGTCTTAAAAGTGAAACTGACTGTAAAAAAAAAAATCAATTATTAAACTGAAACGAACTATTAGTCAAAATCATTTGAATTTGAAAAAAAATTCTTGTTGAAAAAATTTCCAAATTTTATAATGAAAAAAAATATGATTTTTTTTTCTAATTTTAATTTATAATTTTTTTATTCTTAAATTGTTTAAAATCTAATATTTATATTACCAGAGAATGATAATCAATAGATATAGATATTTACTTTATGATGTCAAAATAGCTTTTGTAATAGATAAAATATTTAATCAAGTTAATTAGGCTATGTTGGGGTGAAAAAAAAACCCAAAAAAAAATTACCAGTAAAGTAGGATATGCTTTAATCATTAAAGAGAAGAGGTTTTTGATGTCAAGACAAACTTTTCAAAAAAAAAAAAAAAAATTTTTTTTTGACAAAATTTCAATGGAAAGACAATAACATCACAATAACCAAATAAAATTATACAAAGGTTGAAAAATTTTTTTCTAGTGATTTTTTTAATTAATGTAACTATATAATTTTTAATCATAAATTTTTCTTTCAAAGATAATTATTTATAAATTCTGTATCTTATAATCCTTTGTTAACAATTGAAATTAAAAATTTTATTTCGAAGGATATTAGTATATTTTGGGGTTCTAATGGATATATATATATATATATACTAAATTTTCCAAATTTGTGTGAACCTTTCACACTATTATTCACATAAAATTGAAATGTAAAATTTTTCATAAATTGAACTAAAAAAAAAAATTGTTATTCCAATTATTAACCTTGATAAATAGAAAATAATTTATTTTTTTGTTTATATTAACAATATCAGATGTTTTGATCTCTTTTTTTTTTTTTTTACAAAAATGATTCCCAAAAAAATATCAAATTTTGGAGTGTGAATTCACAAAATAAAAAAATTTCTAAAATTTCTCTTAATAACTGTTTTGATCATGATTCTACTTTCAGAGTGTATATAACTATTTATAATTTTATTGTTTTAGTGATTTTTTCATGGTTTACTTTACATTTTTATTCACATCAGTAACATTTTTTGTAACAAAATTCACAAACAAAATGAAAAAATTGGAACAATGGTTGAAAGTAGGTATTTTTTTTTCAAAGCAGAACCATCTAACTAATCAATTATAATTTTTTTTTTTTTAAATTCATATTACAAAATATTAGAGCTTTTCTTAAAAATAATTTTTGCATGAAAAAATAAAAAAAAACACTCTGTATTTTTGTGATTGATACTTTGTTGATGTAACAAAAAGAATAAAATAAAATAATAAAAAAATAGTCTTTTTATTTCTAAAAAAAAATATATAAATAATCAAAATTTACCAAAAAAGATTCCAAAAAGCATAATAAGAGAAATTGTATAAATCTTGGAAAAATCGTTTTCAAAGAAAGAAAATAGATTGAAAAGTTAAAACAGATTTTATATGAAATTATTTTTGATTTTTTTTTTTAAATAAAAAATTAAATTAAATGTTAAGTTGTACTAAAACTAAAATAATTCCACTTAATTAAAAAAGAAGTGAGTAACGTTCTTTAATCAAGTAAAAGGTTAAATTCATCTTCTATATCATTTTTATTTTTACTTTCCAAATTCTTTTCCTTTTTCTGTATCAGTTTTAAAATTTTATCATTACTTTTTTCCTTTAAATTTTTCATAGTATTGCCATTCTTCTGATCTATTTGATTAATATTTTCTTTTTGCTCTTTTTTTTCGTTATTTTGTTGTTTTTTTGAGATTATTAATATTTCTTCTTCCTCGGTTTCTTCGTCGTTTTCATTTAAGTTTTCTTTTTGAATCTCCTTTTGATCATTTTGAATCTCATTTTGATCAGTTAATTTAAGATTTTCTTGAGATATTTCCTTTTTTATATTTTCGATATCTTGTTCATTTTTTTCAATGGGTATTCTTTTTTCTTGGATTATTTTATAATAAGAAACTTCTTTTAAACAATATATTTCTGATTGTTTTGAATTAATTAAATATTTTTGTACAATTCCAGACAAATAGACAATTATCAAATAACCATTTTCACTAAACTCGCAAACAAAATCATTATTCTTTCCTTGAATATTCGCAAAGCTTCGTATAGGCTTTTCGGTCGTTATTAATTCATTTTTATGTGTTTGAATTTTATATAATCTAATATTTCCATTGTGATAGACAACTGCAAGTAAAGTATTATCTTTGCTCATGGTAACAGATTTTATTTCGTTTTTTTTTTTGATACCAGTTTTAAATTCTTGATATAATCCTTGATTTTTTAATGAAAATATTTTTGTTAAACATCCATCTTGTGGAACAACACATATCCAATTTCCTTTCTTATTGAATTTAAGGAATTGGTATCTATAATCGCCAAAACTAAATTAGTAGAATAATAATGTTTATTAAATGAAAAAAAAACCAAAAAAAGAATAAATTAATATCAAAAAATAATTAATGTTATTGTATTTTTTTTTTTTTTGATTTTCCCATTTTGGGTTTAATTAATTCATCTCAAACCAATTCATTTGTTAAAAAGTGCAGTAAATAAACTTTTAAAACTTTAATTAACCATTTACAGAAAAAATTTATCAAATCAAAAAAAATTGTCAAATCGATTTTAATTGTAAAATAGTAGTAAAAAGGGAAAATTTTTCAAATAATATTTAACTTTTTTTTTTACTGATCAATAAAGATATCTGAAATTGAAATTGTTCAAACTGGATTAATATCAATTTGTTGAACTCATAAAACCAATTTTACATAAATTGAAAAATCATAGATCAATAAAAAATCCAAAAAATTCAATTTTAGTAAGGTTAACAATTGAAACTCAAATTTTTAAAAATTGAACAAACTTAAATTTTGGTTTCATTTGGTGTTTTGAATTCTATTTTAATTCTAATAATAAAAATTTTTTTTGGTCTTATTTTTCTAATTTGTATTTGTTTTTAAAATGAAGGAAGAAATTAGGAAAAGGTTATTTGAAAATGATAACTTTCACAGCTATTTTACAATTAAAATCCATTTGTCAATTATTTTTGATTTGATTGTTTTTTTTGTTTGGATAGTTATTCATAATATAAAATCAAAATCAAAATAATAAATCTAAAAATTAAATTATATTTATCATAATTAAATTTTTATTAAAATATGTATATTTTAGAAAAAAATAGAAGAAACTATCTTTAAATTTTTTTTAAGAAAATAGAATAGATCAATTAAAAATAAAAAACAAATTAATAAAGTAATAAGATACTGAACTTCATTATTTATGATAGTAATTGAATTGTTTGATTAAAAATTAATATTAGTGGTTTATGGTGGAAATTGGTTAGTTATTTCCTGTATTAAAATAACAATAGAAAAATTATAAACACCATTTCAAAAATTGTGACTCGCCTGAAATAATAAATTGAAATATATAATTTATCCTTTAGTATTCAAGAACAACTAATAATTAAATCTGATTTATAATTCACTTTTAAATCATTCTTAATATATAAAAACCTGATATTTTAAAAATTATAAAAAAAAAAAATAAAACCAAAAACTAAAAAAAAGTGAATAACATTTTTTAAAAAGAGTATAACAGATATTTATTTTTTCGCAAAAAAAGTAGTATTTTTTACTAATGTGAAAAAAAAAATATTGAGTGAATTTTTCTCTCTCCAAAATTAGTACTATGATAGTGCTAACTTCTCATGGATTATTGATCACATTTTTTAAAATCAAAAAAAAAAAATATTTTGACTATTTTTTTAGTGACTTTCTCCGATTCCCTAAAAAACTTTACTAAGGTTTTACCCTATGCCCAAAGTCTTCACTGTTTGGTTTTGTTTTCATAAGATATTTTTTGAAAATATCTTGGTTCCCTATCCATTTCATTTTTTTTTAAATTACTTATGCTTATTTGTTTGTATTTTTTTTCAAAGATCTCAAAAGTGAAAATTTTAAACGAGCTTTGTTCAAATTAAACACTTGAAAATTTTCAACAAAACAGAAGTCAAAACAGTACAAAAAGATGATCTTTCAACAACTGTCAAAAATAAAACCAAAATCCAAAAGAAAAAAAAAACAAAGTGCAAAAAAATGTTTTTTAAAACAGTTCAGGAAACAGTTCAAGTAACAATTTCCAACTGTTTTCTAGATTATTTAAACAAACTTTTTTTTGTTCTACATTTTTAATTTGACACAAAAAAAAGAAAAAAAAATAATCGTCTTAATTTTACGATTTGTTTCTTGGTTTTTCCTCGTCTTGTCTTGATTTTCACATTTTTTGGCTGAATTCAATAAAATATCTTATGGTATTCACCACTCTCTTGCTCCTCCAATCTGCATATTATTTTTTAATCACTCGAGAACCAAAATTGGAGATATTTTTTCTTTTCTTTCTCTCTAGAAATCGTAATCTTTACACTCAAGCTAAAGCTCTCGCAAAGATTACTATTTCTCTCAAGACAAAAAGAAAAAATATCTCCAATTTTGGATCTACTCATGAAAATAATATGCATATTTCCTCGCGATCGAATGAATAACAACGGATATTTTATTACTGAACTTACACTGAAAAAAAGTTAAAAACAAGATTTTTTGCAAATATTTAAATTCATTTTAAAAGACATTACATAGTCTCATTTATATTAGTGATTTTTTGTCTTTTTGAAGATCTTTTTTTTTTTCCATATGATCTTTTTAAAAAAAAAAAACAAAAGAAAAAGAAAAACAATGGAAACACAAAAGAAAAAGAAAAACAAAAATTTGAAAAAGCAAAACAAAAAAATTAGAAAAATTAAAAAAAAAAAAAATTTGAAAATGAAAAACAAAAATTTGATAAAATTTGCAAAAATATTTTTTTTTATAAGAATATTGGATAAACCCTCAAAACAACATTCACTAACATTATAAACCAAGTCAAAATTTTTGAAAAATAGTCTGTTTTCTAAAAAAATAATAAGAATACTCGGTTATCAAAAAAAAAAAAATAAACAATCATAAAAAAATTCAATAGAAACTACTAAAAGATAATTTGGAAAAATATATTTTGAAAAATAATAATTTTTTTTTATTTTTAATTTCAAAGTATTAAAAATTGATGATAATTAAAAAAAATATTTTTTGGAAAAAGATCAAAATTATAATTTTTAGGAGTGGTAGTAAAGTTTGTTCCATATTGTTGAAAGAATACAAAATATTTGAAAATATTTCAACAAATAGAAAAAAAGTCTAATATTTTGTATTAAAGAAATAATTAAAATTTTATTTTTAATCTTCAAGGAAAAGAAATGAACCTGGCAAAGTTCATCTCAACTTTTATTTTTTTGATTTTTCTGATACCTTTGAATCAAAAATATCAATATATAATGATATTTATCATATAATACAATTTATATCATTATACTAAACTCATTTTAAAAGAACAAAATATATTTTTTTAAAAAAAAATTATTAAAAACTTGAGACTCATTTTTGAATTTCAAATGAGAAAAAAAATAAAAAACTTTGTGTTTTCGATTTACTTAATAACTATTTATTAATTGAATTTTCAAAACTTTAATATTAAACTTTGATTTTTTCGTTTTAATTACCCAATTTCTTTGAAATAAACTATTTTTCAAAAATATTTACTCGATTTATAATGTTATTGTAAATTGTTTTACAAGGTTTTATCATAGATTCTAATCAAAATAAATATTTTCAATTTTTAGTTCAAAATCATTTTTTCTAATTTAGTACATTGTTTTATGGCCATTTTTCAATTTTTTTTTTTCTTTTTCTCTTTTCTTTTGTTTTTTTGATGAAAAATTTTTTGTTTTTCTTTTTTTTGTTTTTGCTTTTGGTGTTTTTCTTTTTTTTTAAATTTTAATTTTGTTTTTCTTTTTCTTTATTTTATTGATCTTTTTTTTTTTTTATCAGAAAAACTATCATATGGAAAAAAAAAAGATCTTTGAAAATATCAATAAAAATTAAAAAAAAATTGAGGCAAATGTAATGTCTTTTAAAGTGCATATATTTATCATAAAATCTTCTTTTTAGCCTTTTTTTTCATTGAAATTTCACCAATAAAAATGATTTAAAAGACATTTTTTTAAAGAAAAACCAGAATATTACAATTTTTAGGATTTTTGAGGACTCGGAATGAAAAAAGATTATTCGTATCAAAAATTTGGAAAAATTTTTGAACAAAACTAAAATCATTTTTTTACATATTATGCAAGTTAAGGATACTCCACTTTATTTTAAAGTATAGTTATACCCTCACCCGAAACTTTATTTTATTTAAAATGGTGTAACGAATTGCTAGATAAAGGAAATATTTCACTTTTCGATTGTTTCCAAGGTAAATTTCAAATTTGGATCGGAAAAAATACTTTTAACTAAATTAGTAAAAATTTTAGAAAAAAACTTCATCAATTTTATATTTTTAACAATTACTATTAACTTTTCATTCTTTTAAGTTCGATAAATAGGAAGTTAAAAAAAAAAAAAATCTGAACTGATTATCAAATTTGATGAGTCCTTAAGAATTTCCAGATAAAATTTCAATTTACTTTTCAAAATTAATTCTTAATTATTTTTTTTTTTTATTTTGGTATTTCTGGAATTTAATTAATTCTTTAATATGATTAACATATACAACTAGGTTTGTAGTATTATTATTTTATAAATCAAAAAGTGAAGATATTTTTATTCAAAAAGCATCAATCTTGTATTAGGGTGAAATATTACAATTCCTTAATAAATATTCAAGGTTAAAAAAAAATTTGTAATCCGTGCTTTTTTAGCTAATTAAGGATTTTCCATATTTTATACTCAATCGCAATTACTGTTATTTTTCACTGACTATTTATTGAACTTGAAAGAATGAAAAAAATGGATCTTGTTAAATTTTCTAAAATTGATGAAGTTTTTTTCAAAAATTTTTACTAATTTAGTTAAAAGCATTTTTTTCGATCCAAATTTGAAATTTACCTTGAAAAGGTTCCAAAATCCAAAAGTCCCTCCACTTTATATTTGAATGTAATGGGGTTAAATTCAAGATAAGAACAGAGATATACTTCAAAATTATCAAGAGAGAAATTTCAGCCAGAGGTAACCAAAATCAACTTGTATTGTTCAAAAATTTGAAAGAGTTTTTGTGATTAATAATTGTTTTAAAATTTCAAATAACCCAAAAATTGCAGTATTTTGATTTTCCTTCAATAAATAACCAATAAAAGATTTTTTTGTATTTTGTCACATTCGATTTTATATTCTCATAGAGCCTACATTTAGATTTTCCTTAAGCGCACAATAAATTAAATCGTTTTTTGTTTTGTACCCCGATCCTCAGAGAGCATAAAATATGGATAAATACATAAAAAGAGACAAAAATGTTTTTGATCATTTCTGGTTTTCAATTAAAATATGAAAGCCATTAAAAAAAAAAATCCACAAAAAACAAAAAGGACACAACATTGAAATACTTTGGGGATGAATTTTTCATTAAAATAAAAAGGACAATAATCTTATTTGTAGAAAATAAATGTAACAAAATTTTCAATCAGTTTTCAATAAAAAAGTTTTTAAAATCCCATTACTTTTCAACTTTTTAATTCTTATAATCAAACTTTGGTAATAAATTATTAAATACCCCTTTTAGAATTGTGGACTTTTGATGATTTGTTTATAATTTTGAGTGTGATTTTTTTTGGTAAGCCAAATGAAAATTTTGATCTTTTTATTTTACAATTAACAGCATTTGAATTTTGACTCTGAAGTAATACACATCTTCACCTTATTTTTTGCTTCTTCTTTTTTGCTGTGGTGATAAATTTAATTCCAGGTCTCTCCTTTTCCAGTTCAGAATTTAACTTTACTAAATTTAATAGAGATCCACTACCTTTTGGTTTTTGAAGTGCAGGATCCCCAATTAAAAAAATGACAACTGAACAAAGGAAAATTAAAAAGGAAATTTCATCATTATCCTTTTTAAAATTCAAATACTTTAATGTAAGTTGTACCGTGGCTTTGAAATAATCTTTAATATCCATGAAAGCACGATCGAAAAGTTTTTTATTTTAATTTTTGCACTCACTTTGGCTCTCTTTCTTTTGTCATTTGTGTAGATTCAAAAAATTCAAATTATCCAAATAGAGAAAAAAAAATAAATTTGTAAAAATTGGTGAATAAAACGCTTTCGCGAAGGCTTACCCTAAACCACGAGACTTTGAATCTTTTTCAAAGTTCTTAAGGAACACATCATTGTGCCATTTGATTGGGATTGCAAGAAGTTTGTCCTTGTTTTTGTTATATAACACATCCACTTCACCATAGCTAAACTTGCCCGAAGCACTTTTGCCGTCCCATCTCTTCACAATTTCCTTTGTTGTTAAATTGATCATCCAAAATTCTTGTATTGTTAAGATAAACAAATGTTTCAAGGTTATTTTCACATCAATGATTTGAGAATCAAGCTCGATTTCCATGACAGATTTTAGATGCAGATCATCCCACAAAAACAGTTTTGTTGATGGGTATTCCTTATCAGTGTTGTCACCAACAAGCGCAAAGAGGTTACTTGAAGCCAAGGTAAAGACTTTTGAGATCCCAGTGGAAGTGAAAAGACGTGAAAAGACTCGAGTGAACTCCGAATCAGTGGAAAAAAGATGGAACCCAGTCTCATCGGCGATGGTGAAAAACTCTCCATCTGAAGTTATGTTTGCACTACTAACAAGGTTTTTTTCGTTTGTCATGGTTCAAAAGAAGTGTTCTTATTTTTTTCCGAAAAAATGAAAAAATAAAATTAGAACAGTTTTTTTCTCTATTAAAATTTGATTTTTGAGGGGATATGGAGTTAAATTTTATCTTATACCCACCATGAATTTTTTTGTTTTCTCTTAATTTCAACCAAGATAGTTTCATATTAATTGAATTTCGAAAATATTTTATCGAGTATTAAAAATACAACTAATTATTTACAAACGATATATAATATTTTACTTTGTTCTCAAGATTATTGTTCAATGACAAACCTAATACTTTTTCAATAAAGCTGCTATGTTCGGACACTTCTCACTTATAATATCATAAATCCTATTAAACAAATATATTTTTATTTTCAAATGATTAAATGATAATTTTTCTTACAAGTTTCAAAATATTTTGTTTTGTTAGTTCAATAAAATAAAAGATCTTCTCAAAATTAATTAACAATGGTATTTTACGTTATTCACTAATTTATCATCTTTCCATCTGAGCTTGGAGATACAATTTTAGTTCTGATAATTTCTGTTTACCAGTATCCTTTTAGTTACAAATTAGTTTTGAGTTAGAAAAAAAGGGTGGTTGAAAAAATCATTGGTTTGGTCATTATTATTTACACTCAGAGCTAGACTATTATTATTAACATAAAGTGGTAGAAATACATTTTATTCAAACCGAAAACCCCTTTTTTTATCTTAAATCTGATTTCTTGTTTCATTATTCTTGTTCAAATACAAACATCTAATTCATTAAAGAAATTTATCTGCAAAGTAATAAGAATTTCGAACGTAAGCTCCTCGGTATTATGAAAATAACATTAGTCATTGAATTCGTTTAATTTTTTTTTTGTGAATTTTCTTTTTTCACTATAGAATTTTTATCTCTAATTTTTGAAATGAACTGTTATTTAAAAATATTTCTTTTTTTTTTATGGAATAAATTTTAAATTTAATATTTGATTTTTACAAAATTATATTTTTAACATTATAACTTTGAGAAACAAATATCATATTTAATTAATATTTTTGGTTGTTTTCAATTATTTTTTAGTGTATATTCCTTCTGAAAAAAAAATAGAAAGAAATATGACTTTTTTTGAATTATAACTCTGCCAATGTCTGCAAAATATATTTTTACAACAGTATGAAATTTAAAAAAAAAAGTTGAAAATGGAATTTTTTTTTAGTTAAATCTTAGTGTTTGTGATTAAGGCCCCCAAGGTCTGTGATCTTTTTCAATCTGGTAATATCTACTTTTTAAAAAAATAAACTCTAATCTACACATTTTGATTTGTTTCAATTATAAATTGGAAAAAAAAAATAAAAATAATTTTTTTGTATTTAATTAAACAAGTTATTAAGTCTGTTTAAATCGTCAATTTCAAAAATTTTTTTGAATCAATAAAAGCACAACATTTAAAAAATATAAAGTTGATTATTTAATTTTTTTAAAAAAAAATATATTTAAAAAGAAATTAAAGATTGATCTTTTACAACTTTGTAGATTGATTATCAATAATTCAACCTTTAAATATGTCTAACAATACAGATTTTTTTCTGAATTTTTTGAATATTATATGGAATTATATTATATTTTTTATGGATAGACCAACTTATGGTAAAATTATTCTAATAAGGGTTTATAAATATATTTTCACAATTTTTTTACTAATATGATTTCCTTTTCGTTAATGTACTTGTGGTTTTGAGGCGCACATTGTATCTTGAATTATTTAATAATACCCAATAAAAGATTTTTTTATTTTCGTATCAGAGTAAGAGAAATCAATATAGTTGAATAATATTTTACAACTTGCCAAATTATATCTTTATTATTTATATTATTAGTGTTCATTTACACCTCTTTCTACACGTACACAAATTTTGACAACAACCAACGCATTCAACACCCGAGGTACAAAAAAAACTTTTCAATCAATTTTTTACTTTTTTTTAATTAATTTTTATATTATAATTTATTTCTTGCTTTTCTTTCTCTTTTCTTTTCCTAGTTCAAAAAATGTGTTTTTTTTTTTCATTTCATTTATAAAAAGAAAAGTTTTACTATAAGTTATAATATAAAAATTAATTAAAAAAAAGTAAAAAATTGATTGAAAAGTTTTTTTTGTACCCCGAGTGTTGAATGGGTTGGTTGTTGTCAAAATTTGTATGAGTGTAGAAAGGGGCGTAAATGAACACTAATAATAAAAACACTAAATATAATTTTAGATTTGTGGTATGTACTGTCAGGTGTCGTGAAGTGCCTAGGTTTTCTTGAGGTTTTCTGTTTTTTTTTGGGAAAATCGATATATTTTCAATAGGTTTCGCAAAAAAAAAAAACAGAAAATCTCAAGAAAACCTAAAGGCTCTTTTCCAAAATTCAAAAGAATAGACAAAAATCTTTGAATTTACTCAATTCTTTTAAATTCTGGAAAAGCTAACAACAATTTTTTTTTACTTTTTATCTTTGTTTCGAAAATTTATTGATTTTCTAAACAAAACAAAAATTAAAAAAAACCTAACGGAAAACAGGTGTAATTTTGTAGAATCATCTCTTCAATAATAAAACAAAAAAAAAAAATGATTTTTATGGTTTAGTGATAATGAGAATTTTGAAATGGTAAAAAAAATGATTAAATCTTTTCAAAAATGGCTTTTGAAAATGAAAAAAAAAAATAATTTAAAAAAGGAAAAATATTTTTTTTAGTGATCGTTTTCAATAAAAGTTTTTAAATGAGAAAAATAATTGAGTGATCTTATTTGTTCGACTAGAGTACCCACTTTATATATTAAACCAAATTAAAATATTTTCTCTTTAATCATATTCTATTTTATTTTGTTTATTTTTCTTCGACTACTTTCTGAGATTTATGTTTTTTTAACCATTTTTCTGGGTTCATTATACTTTTCCAATCAATTTTTGATTTGCCATGTTCTTCCAAATATGAATTGGTTTTTGAAAAGTGTTTACATCCAAAAAATCCATTGCGTGCTGACAACGGAGATGGGTGTGTTCCTTTTAAAATTAAATGTTTTTTTGAATTAATCAATTTTGATTTCCTTTGTGCAAAGCCTCCCCATAAAATGAAAACGCAATTGTTCAATTTATTAGAAATTAAAGTGATTAACTGATCGGTGAATTTTTGCCACCCTTTGGATTTATGTGAATTTGATTTTCCTTTTTTGACTGTTAAAGATGCGTTGAGAAGAAGAACACCCTGAGCAGACCATGTTTCTAAATTTCCACTTTGTGGTGATTCAAATCCTTTGATATCAGTGGAAAGTTCTTTGTAAATGTTTTTTAATGATGGTGGTGGCCTTATGCCGTTTGGTACTGAAAAGGAAAGGCCATGTGCTTGGTTTTCTCTGATATAGGGATCTTGTCCGAGAATGATAACTTTGGTTTCTGGAAGCTTTGAATGGTTGACAAAATTAAATGTTAAATTGAATGGTGGATAAATGACTGTTCCATTTGAGTGTTCGTTCATTAAAAATTCGGACAATTTCTTGAAGTAAGGCTTTTCAAATTCCTTGTACAAAAGCTTGTACCACGAAAGATCTAAAAGTGAACAAAAAGATTCAACAGAATAGAGTTTTAAGGCTTTTTTGTTCTTTGAAGCTTTTAGAATCTTTTCCCATTTTTTTTTAATTGTTAGGTTTGTTGTATCACTGCAATCAGCCTCGGTATCTATTTTACTTTCTTCGTCCATCGTCTCTTTTGATTCAATTTTCTTTTCTTTTTTTTTTTTTTTTTTTTCTTTTTGCTTTATTTTTTTTTTCTCTTTTTTCTCTTTTTCTTTCTCTTTCTCTTTTTCTTTTTCTTTTTCTTTTTCTTTCTCATCTACATTTTCAATTTCATTTTCATTTTCTGTTTCTTTTTCTTCGACTACTTTCTGAGATTTATGTTTTTTTAACCATTTTTCTGGGTTCATTATACTTTTCCAATCAATTTTTGATTTGCCATGTTCTTCCAAATATGAATTGGTTTTTGAAAAGTGTTTACATCCAAAAAATCCATTGCGTGCTGACAACGGAGATGGGTGTGTTCCTTTTAAAATTAAATGTTTTTTTGAATTAATCAATTTTGATTTCCTTTGTGCAAAGCCTCCCCATAAAATGAAAACGCAATTGTTCAATTTATTAGAAATTAAAGTGATTAACTGATCGGTGAATTTTTGCCACCCTTTGGATTTATGTGAATTAGATTGTCCCTTTTTGACTGTTAAAGATGCGTTGAGAAGAAGAACACCCTGAGCAGACCATGTTTCTAAATTTCCACTTTGTGGTGATTCAAATCCTTTGATATCAGTGGAAAGTTCTTTGTAAATGTTTTTTAATGATGGTGGTGGCCTTATGCCGTTTGGTACTGAAAAGGAAAGGCCATGTGCTTGGTTTTCTCTGATATAGGGATCTTGTCCGAGAATGATAACTTTGGTTTCTGGAAGCTTTGAATGGTTGACAAAATTAAATGTTAAATTGAATGGTGGATAAATTACTGTTCCATTTGAGTGTTCGTTCATTAAAAATTCGGACAATTTCTTGAAGTAAGGCTTTTCAAATTCCTTGTACAAAAGCTTGTACCACGAAAGATCTAAAAGTGAGCAAAAAGAATCGACGGAATAGAGCTTTAGGGTTTTTTTGTTCTTGCAAATCTCTTCATATTTCTTTTTGCTTTTTGGTGGGAGATCGTTTATTCGGGTTCTTTTGTCCATGTTACCTACGTTGTTTCCAGTTTTTCTTTTCCTTGGAAAAAAATCAAAAATCTTGGATTTTTTTTTTGACATAAAATGTTTATTGCAAGTAAATTTAAAAAATGAAATTTATTTTTAATATTCACAGTAAAAAATCACAAGAGTTTGATCAATCTTTCAGCCTTTTCAAACACTTTCTGAAAATTAAGAAACATTTTGCAAAACTTTTCAAGTGGAAATGTATTGTAAAAGTGATAAGGTTTTTACAAAGAAAGTAGATTGTTTCAGTAATTTCAAAAGTTTGGTTTTGAATTTTACGCTTGCAAGACACAAATTGATTATTACTTTAAGGATAATTTTTCTTCGTTTTGTGAAAATTATTATTTTATGACTAGCTTGAGAGAGATAAGGTTTTTTATCAATTTAAGTCAACTTAAGTAATTCACATTTAATCATGGTTAAGATGAATTGTGAAAGTAATTCCCTTGTTTCCCGGAAGTGTCAAAAGTTAAAGCATAATTCTATTAAATGTAAAAGTATAAAAGTTAGATCTGAAAAAGTTTTATTTACATTTTTTTTAACTTTGTCTCTTTTTTTAAAAGAATAAAAGGAAGTGATCTGAAAAATTGATTTGCTTTCTTAAACTAGTTGAGTAATCCAACGCACTGAGATCGTTCCCGAATTTTTATTCAAAAGATGAAGATTATTTTTTGGTTTTCAAAAGAAGAAAAACTTTGCATTAAAAAAGATTCCAAGAACTTGGAGGCTGTTTTGTTATTTTTAAAGTATGAGTCAGTTTTTTCGACGAATATTGAGGAATTAAAAAATGAAATTAGAATTTAAAAGAGATTTGAAATTTAAGGTCTTCCTTTCAACCCTTGGAAGAAATTGAGTTTAAGTGTTATTTTACTTTCACTTTTCAAAAAGAATTTTACTTCTGAAGAAATTGAACCACAAAAAATACTTTTTGCAAAATTGAAAACAAACAAAAAAAAAATACCTTAAAATAAATGATTGAAGCTAAAATTTTAAAAAAAAAGGACTTTAAGGGATTTTAAAAGTAAAATTTCAAAATTTAAAACATTTGAAAATTGAAAAAACAACTGTAAAAAAATGTTTAGAATCACACAGCCGTAATTTTTTATTTCTTGATTTAAAATAGTAATTATGAAATTTAAGGGTTGAGTCATTACGGTTAAAATTAATTTTCTGAAATGGAAAAAAACTTTTTAGTAATTTATTGAGGACCTAACACCAATCGAAAACCAACCAACCTATGATGTACGATCGATCTCCAAAAATCAACAACCAGAAATGAGGACATTTTTAGAAAAAAACGCCAAAGAGCGACACTCAATTTCCAATTAGAATGGTTGTGAATTACAATTTTGAAAACAACTATGTCAGTTTTGAAGTGTCGCTCTTTGGCGCTTTTTGAGATCTCGGTGACTTTTTTTTTCTTTTTTTTCTTTTTTCAAATGAGTTATTTTTATTGAAAGACTATTACCTAATCCTTACTTGATCAAATTTAGAGGGTTTTAAAATAACCACAAATCAGACTAAATCGAATAAAATTGATTGCGAAATACAAGAAAGCAATTTGTTTTAAATTAAAGAAATTTAACCTCTTTTGAAAAAAAAAAATGAGAAAAGATGAATTTTTTTTTTTAAAATTTTGATTTTTTGAAATTGAGAACTCTTTTTCATCGTTGAATTTTTTGTCAAAGAGATCCAATGGAATTTTTTTTTTTGTTATTTGAATTTTGTCAAACAAAAGAAGGCCTATTTCATAATATCCTTTTTGGTCTCAGGTCACCCCTTGAGTATAATGCCTTTTCAAGGTAAATGACTAGAACCTTAAATTAAATTTTGGACGGATTAAAGATTCAGAAAAATTGAGAAAATTTATTATTTTTTTTGTAAAAGTAAGATTTAATGGATAAACTAAATAAGGTTATGAAACTCTTCCAAGACGTTTTTTTATCCAGAATTTCATGATTTTATCAATATTCACATCTATTATTATTTTGACCGTATCAATTTTTTTATATATTTGCTTTAAAAATTCTTTTTTTAAATATTTTTTATTAAAATATCTAAAAACCAAGAATATTACTTTCAAATATTCAAGAAAATATTGAATTATCGATATAAAAATACAATTAATATAAAATTCAAGTCAAAGAATAGGAAAAATTGATTAATAAATTAAATCAAGATTCATAATTATTATAAGTTTTCACTTTATTGAAATGAAAAAAATAACTGGGGATGAAAAAAAAACCCTATACTTTCTTTTTTTGTCTTACTCATACAATAAAAGATCTATAACAGTATTCATTATGTATCAATTGCCAAGTTAATTAGAAGGTAAAACAATGATTATTATTGGGCCTTGGCTATTGGAATATATATATATATATATATATATATATATATATAGTTATATAAAAAGCAGTGAAAAAAATACCTAAATGAAGAAAAAACGGGAAAAGGATTTTGAATTATTAATATTAGGAAAATTGTTAGATAATTGATAATATTTTCAATCAAATCATTTTTATAAATAACCAAATTTTTTATGAATATAGTAATAAACCTACCTAAATTTCATTGAAGTAAGGTGTATATCGAATACTCGAGCAATTACCCAATAATAATATAAGTAAATCTACTTTATTATAAAAAATACCAAGATTTTATTGATGTTTTTTAGAGTTTTAGAAAATTATACTTCATAATCTTGTTTTTTTAATTGGTTAGGTAGTCTTTTAAACAAGTATAATTTCATTAATCATGTTTTCAATAAGTAGGTAAGTTATAAATTTAAAAGTTTGATACTTAAATTAAAGGAAATTATTTTAAATAAAAGAAATTATTGAACAATTTTCTTAATATTAACAATTAAAAATCCTTTTTCCGTTTTTTTTTTTTTCATTTAGGTATTTTTTTCACTACTATAACAGAAAATAAACAATTATCAAACCAAACTAGCACACCCAATAAATATTTATTTCTAAATATCAATTCAATGAACATCCTATTTTCTTTTTCAAATCTGATTGGGGTTCATTTAAATTAAAAATGTAATGTAAAATTCATTTTGGAAATTCTTTGGAAATAAAAAGAAATTTTTTAATCAAAAATTTAACAAAAATATTTCCATAAAGAATTAAAATTAAAACAAATAAAATTAGAATAAGTAATTAATTTATCAAATCTTACAGATAAGATCAAGAAATATATGTTTTTTTTCGTTTTTTCTTGATCAAAATTTTTATTTTTTTGATTTCCATTTTTTAATTCATAGGAAAACAATTACGAATATGAATTTGTTTCATTCTAAATTTATTAAAATATCAATATATTTGTTTGGTAAAAAAACATTTTGAATGATTCAGTTTCACATAAATGGTGGTACCCCAAATTGAAAAAATGAACTTATTACCATGAAAGTCTAGTCATTTACGGTGGATTTGCTCCATACTCAAGGTGTGACCTGAGAACAAAAAGTACATTGTGAAATAACCCTTCTTTTTGTTGAAAAAATTCAAATAACAAAAAAAAATTCAATTGGATCATCTTTGACAAAAAAATAATAACGAATAAAAATAATTTTAAAAATATTCTCAATTCAAAAAATCAAATTTAAAAAAAAAAATCATCTTTTCTCATTTTATATTTCCAAATGGTTAAAATTACTTAATTTTAAACAAATTGCTTTCTTGGTGTATGTAATCAATTTAATTCGATTTAATCTAATTTGATGTTATTTTGTAACCCTCTAAATTTGACCAAGTAAGGATTAGGTAATATTCTTGAGAAAAAATAACTCATCTTAAAAAAGAAAAAAAAAGAAAAAAAAATCACCAAGATCTCATAAAGCTCCAAAGAGATACACTTCAAAACTGACATAATTGTTTTCTAAATTGCATTTCACAACCATTCTAATTGGAAATTGAGTCTCACACTTTTACAAAGTCACTATTTTCTAAAAATGTCTTCATCTTTGGTTGTTGATTTTTGAAGATCGATCATACACCATAAGTCAGTTGGTTTTTAATTGGTGTTAGGTCCTCACAAAAATTACAATAAGTTTTTTCCATTTCAGAAAAGTAATTTTCGCTATAATGACTCAACCCTTAAGGGAGTAGTCACCATAATTTCAAAATTTTCACTTTTTAATAATTTGAAAGAAGATTAGAAAAGAAATTTTATTACTTTGGATGTGACTAGTTGATTTTTAGTATTTAAAATAATTGTTTATAAACAATATTTTTAATTTTACTTTCAAAAAGTATAATTAAATTCCATAATAAAATTTCAATTTGATTTGATTAAACTACTTTGGAGAAGGTTAAATGGTTTAACTTTAATATTTATCTTAACTTACCATTATGGTATTTAGTTTAGGTTGAAAAAAAATCTAAAAAATTGTTTTTAACAAAGAACTCTAAATAATCAAAATCAAACATAAACACAGTCCAATAAACAAGATAGTTTTATGATCAAATTATAAATTAAAAAAAAAAGTGAAAGAGTTAATTTCTGGTATATAACAATTATTTTGATTGAACTAACTCTAAAATGTAAAAGGAACAATATTAACTTAGATCTAAAAAAATGAATAGTAAACAACCATTAGAACGATCATTTTATATTAAACCTTTTTGTGAAATATTTTTAATTTAAATTATTATTTTTAACAAATGATTCTATCAAGGAATTGCTTTAACTAAAGAGAATTGTTAATAAAGAATACACTAGATGCTTTTTAATTATCCTTGGTATTTGTATTGTATTCAATCTTAGATAAGAATAAATTAGGATACAAGGATTATTCCTCAAATAATAGTTATTGTCTATGTAAATGTTCAATCAACTAACCCACAAGGTATAAAACAACAAGAATAATATTTTTTGATCTGATCACTGGTAATTTGTTTCTTTTAGTTTATTTTTCAAAATTTATCATTTTTTTACAAGATCTTTGTATGATCAATCATTATTCTTCTAATTACAAAATATGTTATAATTACTTTACAAGTTACAAAGTGTTTGAAATTAAAATTAATTTTTAGCACAGGTCTGAAGAGTAAAATCATGGTTTGTAATTTACTCTTATAAAATAGAATCTCAAAATTCAAAATAACTAGACATTTTACCAAAACTGATTCGGAATTGGTTAAAAATGATTATTTAAATTAATATGTTTAACTCACAAAAAAATAATTAATATAAATTCAAAGTATATATTAAATTTCACAAGAATGAATTTTGAAGATTGAAAAATTATGGGAATAATTTTTTTTTTTTAATTATATTGAACTGATATGTTTTGTTCAGTTGGGTAGAGATTGAATAAATATTGTTAAAAAAATTTAAAATAAATCCGGGTTTAATACTTCTAAAATAAGGATATATTTGTATTTATTAAAATTCAAAAGAATTATGTAGAATATTTTACTACACTTTTAGAAGATAAAAATAAAATGTGGTTTATTATTTTATTAATAATTAATAAGTTAATAAAATATTTCAAGTGTGGTAAAAAAAAAAAAAGAATTTAATTAATTAACATAAAATTGTTTAATATTATTAAAAGAATATTATCAAATCAAATGAATTGCTTTTTAAAAAGATGTGAAACTATTTAATAAAAATTTATCTGAGAAATATCATCAGAACTCAGAATTCTCTTTTCTATAATAGAATTTTGAAAAAACATTATTATTATATAATTATTTTTTGAGATCTCTAATATATTTCGATTTGGGGAATATTTGCCGATCTGGTTATAATCAAATAATTACAAAGTATTATGTAAATAGAATCTGAGAATACAAATTGGAAGGGTTAATTCTTAGGTCTCCAAAAATAATATCCATAAAAAAATTAAATGAATTTCTCCAAATATAATTTTTTTTTTAAGAAGAATATTTTCTCTGAAATTGTAATTGTTGATCTCAAAAAAATTAACACTTGAGATTTTTTTTTTTTTTTAATTTTTATTAGGAGTCTAGAACTAAAGAACACAAATATGGTTTTTAATAAACAATCACATCTTTCAATTTCAGTGGTTATTATGGGGTTGATACTCCCTTAAGAACTTTGATTTGATGCAATCGGTTTTTTCCTTGAAAAAAACATCACCAATTCGTATATTTCTGTCTTTGGGTTTATTTCTGTAATCTTTAAAATGAAAAATTCTAACTCATTGACAATAGAGTTATTTTTTTCTTGAATTCTTTGTTTTAAAAGTTCATCTTTCATATTGAAAAGAAAATAAAAGTAAAAAAAGATTTCATCAAGAGAAAATTTTGTCCTTATGAAACTAGATTGTTCACAAATTAAGGAGTGTATGACTGATGAAGAATTTTGCAATAAAAAGACTGAATTGTTGATCCTCGTATCTTAACAGAAAATATGGTCTTTTTCGTTTTAATTAGTTGTTTTTAAGAAGTGAATAATTTGACTTAACTTTTGCAAGTCAATAATCTAACTCTTTCTGTCAAAAATGTCAAGTAGAATGTTATTTTAATTTTTAAATTTGCTTTCTCATTTTTTGCTCTAACAAACTTGAATTTTTCTTTCTTTTCTTTTAAGATGATCGGTTGTAATAATATTGTGTTTCAAAAAAATAGTCCTATTGTTGCTTTGTCGTTTGGAAAACAATTACGTGTTCTTGACTATTCAACAAAAAAAGAAATAAAATCTTTTGAATATGACAATTCTGTGTCTCAAATGGCTTTTGATCAAGATGGAAATTACTTTGCTGTTGGTTTACATAACAAAAAGTTTTTTGTTTATGACAGTAATTTTGAAACAATTCATTCAGAGTAAATATCCCCCCTTTCGAATATTTTTTTTCTATTTATTTTTTTTTTTTTTTTTCTTTTTCTTTTTCGTTTCTTTACTCCATAAACAAACAAGAAATTAACGTATTTTTTTTTGTAATTGAAAAAACGATCCTTTAATCTCTTTTTCAAATATTTGTCTTTAAAAAAAAATGAAACTATAAGAAAAGAATTCCCAGTCGCTTTGTCTTACGATTTTTTCGAAATAAAAATTTTTTTTATTATTTTTTTTTTTTTAGCCTGTTGTCCGTCATTCCTAAAGTCAAATACGTAATATTTTTTTTTCCAGTTTTGTGATGAAATACAATTAGTGCACTTAAAAGTAATTTAATCGAGACAACTGTCTATCTAAAGGATTTCAAAAAAGAAAGGATTTTCGTAAAAACAATTTTTATTAAGGACTACACTTACAATTCAACAAATTGTCTCAAAGGAATTTGGTTCTGTCTCAACACTCATTTAAATTGTAACTGAATGATCTTTAAAATATTCTCCAATTAGGATCAAAAAATCATTTTTTTTTTTTTTTTTTTTATTATTGAGAAAGTATAAATTACCCTCTAGTTGCCCTTAGACTTATTTTCCCTTTCAGAAATTTAAGCGCAAAATCATAGATTTCACTTTTATTAATTAATGAAAATAATTTCAAACGATCACAGTTTAAAATTATTTCAATAAGATTTATTTGTTTCAATTTATTGTGAAAAATTAATCCATCTTTTTCATAGAAAGGACATATCCATAAAAAATGATCAATATTTTCTATAATTTCCTTCTGTTTATACTTTAAACATAAAGGAAAAAATTTATTTGAATTTTTATGAATTGCATAGTAATATCTATTTCAGCAGTTAGTGAATGTTCTGTATTTTAGAATTATTGAGCTTGAGGGATAACTTAAATATTTTTGAGTTTTAAATAAATAATTTTGATTTTTTATTGTTGTGAAATACACGACAAGTATAGCACAATCCATACAAATACTTTCAAGACTTTTTCGAACTTTCAGACTGACAGTCTGCAAGATTTCAGTCTCTGATATTCTTTCATATTTTTTCAAATTTCAAATACTTGATACAAACTTTTGTAAGACAAAAAAGGGTAAAAAATAATAATTAACTAAAAGATAACATTTTGAATTTAATTGAAATTTTTGAAAGTTATCCCAAAGGAAAATATTTGAAAACTTTCAAAAACCTGAAACTCTTTTTATGAAAACCAAAAATTGGAAAGCTGTTTAAATTACATGTTTTTAAAAGTTTAACTTGTAAAAACTTTTAAATTGAAAGTTGTTGAATTGTAATCTTGTAATTCCTTTCAAAATTTGGAATAATTGAAAAAAACAAAAGTATTGAAAAGTAAAAAAAGTGACTACAATTTTTGTGCTATTCTTGCCGTGTATTTTTGGACTAAAAATCATTTTCTTTAATTCATTTTTGAAATGAAAAATGAACAAAAAATTTTTAGAGAGCTAAACTCGAACACCTTATTAAGAAACGTGAAAATGAAAATGAAAATGAAAATGAAATATAGTCACGATTTTCTAACCTTGAAAAAACTCTCATTTCAAACACTCTCAATAAATACCTTAACATTAAAAGATCACATTTTCAATGAGTTTTGACCATTTACCACGTTGAATTGGTACATTTTATCCACAAATATCATAATTAATTATTACAAAGGAATTGTGATTGTGTCTTTTTTTTTATGGTTCTTTTTGTTTAACCTTGAATTAAATCCCCCCACCATAATTAAGAGGAGAGTGTCACCTCAAATTTGTTTTTGGAACAGAATCTCGAAAACATAATCTCCAACACACTATTGAGATTTTATTGGTGCTTTTTTGATAAAATTTTTTTTGTTTGAATCATTTCTCTCAAAACCCAATTGGTTGTTTGATCAAGACAGATTGTGTCGGGGGTTGTGTGAGAATGGTTTTGAAGAATTTTTCATTCAAACGATCTTTTGAGAATTAAATTCGCAAAAATTCGTCAGTTTTTTTTAATTTAAAAAAAAAATATTGTTAAAAAAAAAAAATGATCATTCTTTTTTGGAAATGGGAATTTTGGTGGATTCAATAAAATACCAAACCCATTACCTTTCCTTTATCAAAATATTTCTTTTTTTTATTTCATAACAAAGGATTAGTCATCAAAAATTTTAAATCCTTTCCATTTTGACTGTTTGAAAACATTTTTTAAAACCCTCTTGACTTAACCCCCAAACGTAAAAAAAAGCAGAGAAAGTTCTCAACAAGGCTCTGGGGTTTTAAAAATTGACACAAGAAGGAAATTTTCTCAAAAAGACGATTTTTCCCATCCTTCTTTTCCATTTTGTGATATGAGGACAGTTAAATTTTGACAAAAAATTCATTTTTTTACTTAGATCTTTCTCGCTGAACAAACAATTTGGGAGATTTGACAACCTCTAAATACTGATTAGAACACATAATACTTTGGATTTCAATTGCAAATGTAGACCTTAAGTGTTGGTTTTGTTTTCAAAAAGCTATCCTTAGAAATATTACCTAATATCGTAATTTTATTTTAAAACACCTTAAATATGAATAATTCTCATTACAATTTGATATCAAAGAAAATTTTCTCTTTTTAATTCAAAATGTCTGAAAAAAAATTAAAAAAATTGAAAAAAGAAACTAACTACAACCAAATTGATGAATGATCTATTTTCCAAAATCTTCCAAAATTTAAAATTACTCTAACCTAACCATCCAGGCATTCCTTACAAGGATTTGAAATTTAAATGGTGATAAAATTTCAGTTAATTATCCTTTTAACAATTCTGTAATATGACTTTTACTTAGAGCTGTTACCCCCCCCCATATATATATATATATATATATATATCCCTTAGCACCCCGGATTTGCCTAAATTTCATCAAGTTTTTTAAATTAGATTTAAAATGATATTGATCTACTAATATATTAATTTTCTTATTTGTCTTTAATCCAGATTTTAATTATAATAAAAAGCCAAAATAGTTCAAAGATAAAGAAGTTAAGTTATTGATTTTTTTTTTGAAATTGGAAAATAAAAATAATAATTATTCATTTTTACATTTTTTTTAAAGATTTTTATTTTTATTTTATTTTTTTAAATCAGAAATTTTATTACATTAATAGTAATTCAAAACTCAACACATTGATTTATTAATAATAACCACCAAACAATTTTGCTAATTTTATGATAAAAAAAATAAATAAAAAAATAAATTACAAAAAAATTAATTTTTTTTTTCAGAAAAAATTTCAATAAAATATACAATTAAGAGAAAAATGAAATTTATTTCTTTAGGCCAAAATTAAATTTTTAATATGATTAATTTTCTAAAACTTTGATTTAAGCCATAGATAATAATTGAAAATCAAAAAAAAAAAAAAAAATTGTAAAATAATTTCAATTTATTAAATTGGAATAAAACAAATAAAAATTACTTTTTAATCGATAAAATATTTATACCTAAATTTAAAATAAAATAAAAAATAACTCTTAAATATTATTCCAATATAATAAAATAATCTATTTGAAACCAAATTTTTTTTATTACATTTTGTTATTGGTAAAAATTTGAATAATATATTTGTGATATTTGGATTTTTCCTTAATAAATTAATCCAGATCTTGTTAAATAAGTTCTGATATATGGTCTTTAATTCAACAAAATTGTTTATTTTATGTCTAGATTTTAAAAAGTCAAAAATTAAAAAATATTAAAAAAAAAAAAAAAAAATCAATTATTAATCTGACTCGAACTATTGACCAAATCATTTAAAATTAAAAAAAAATCTTGTTTGAAAAAATTGTAAAATTTTACAATGAAAAAAAAATTTTTTTTTTTTCAAATTTAATTTATATTTTTTTTATTTTTAAATTATTCAGAATCTAATATAGATATTGATATTGAATAGTAATCAGTAGATAAAACAAATTTTCTATGTGATGCTATAATAACTTTTATAATGAATAAATTATTTAATCAAGCATTTTAGGCATTTTTGGGGTGCAAAGGGCCCCCAAAAAATTTCCAGTAAAGTATGATGTGTTTTAATTATTAAAACTAAGAGGTTTTTGATGTCTAGACAAACTTTTCAAAAAAAAAAAAAAATTTATTTTGAGAAAATTTGGAAAAATAATAAAATCACAATAACCAAAAAAAAAATCCCAATGTTGAAAATTTTTTTTCAAATTATTTTTTTATTTTAAGTAACTATACAATTTTTAATTATAAAATTTTCTTTCTAAGATAATTTTTTATTAATTCTATACATTATTATCCTTTGATAACATTTCAAATTAAAATTTTTGTTTGAAATGTTTTTAGGTTATTTGGGGTGCTAAGGGATATATAAACAATACAAAAAGTACCAACCAAATAAACAAAGATTTCAAATTATCAATCTATTTCTTTTCCTTTTAAAATTATAATTTCAAAAAGAAAAAAAACAAAGTAAAAAATTTTACTCATTTATTATTCAAATACCATTAAGGAACTATTATATAAAACAATTTTTTTTTCAATTTGAAAATAACATTATTAATCATCCTCTAAAAAGAAATAAATATCCTATTTAGTTTATTATTTTAAAAAAAAAGCGAGGAATGAAAAAAAGTGTTAAATTTTTTTTTTTATTAAAATTTTCAAAACTTTACTTGAGAACCTTTGTTAAAATGATCAAATTCATCAGAATATTTAAAAGTTAATAAGAATTCAAATGTGGATTAAAACATTTTAATAAGCATGATATCTAACTTAGATTCTCCTAATTTAAATTTCATCAAGATCCTCCCATAAGAATGTTGTAAAACACAAATTTTTTATTTGAAAACTAAATCTTAATAAAACCCTGGAAATGAAGAACTATTACTAATTTTAATCTTTGTCATTTTAAATTTTATTTTAAAAATTAATGTGTTTTTTTGTTTCAGTAATTTGAATTTTATATCTATACGCCTTTAGACATTTGATCCTTAATCTTGATATTTCATTCTATTTTTTACAAAAATAAAATTTTCTACCAAGATTTACAATTAAAAATTTGAAAATTTCAAAATATATCATTTTCACAATTTGTTTCTCTTAATAAGAATCGAGTTTTTCTCAAGTATTCACAAAATAATTATGATTCAATGTTAAGGGTTATTTCTAAAAGTCGCACTTTACGAAATATGAATTGTCAAAAAAATGGACTTTTTACTCATTGTTGCCACTATTGACAATTAAAAATAAAGTATTTAATTTTCAAGACATTAATTGAAGGATCTTGGTGAATTTGAAATTAAGAGAATCTAAATTAGATGCCATGCTTATTAAAAGGTTTTAGTCCTCATTTGAATTCTTATTAACTTTTAAATATTCTGATGAATTTGATCATTTTAACAAAGGTTCTCAAGTAAAGTTTTGAAAATTTCTCTAAAAAAAAATACCCACTGTTTTTTGTGTCTAACTTTTTTTTTTACAACGGTTGCATCTTTTTAATTTAACGAAACGGTTGGGAGTAATTTTTGTAAACTTTTATAGATTCTCAAGATTTGAAGATTATTTCAGGACTGGTAATTTGACTTATATAACACATGACCTAGGCTTGATTTCCACCAAGTACATTTATTTTTTGGGAAAATTAATGGAAAAGCAAAAATAGAATACACCCGTTGCTTTGCAAATATCAGCTATTTTAGATCAGGATTAAAAATAAGACATTATAAATGAAGTGTCTAGCTTCACTAAACCAAAATTTGTCTTTTTAAAGCTGATTGTGAAAAAAAAAATTGTCTACAAATGCCGAGAATCTACATTTTACGAAAAATATCATAGAAAACAATTTAAATATAATTAAAAAGATTATTTACAATCTTTTATTTTTGAGTTTAAACTATAATTCTAAATATAAAACCCTAAATTAATGAAAAAGAAAATGAGATCAAATTATTTTTCTCATTAAAAAGTAAAATACATGAAAATAACAAAAAATCTCTTTGTTAATATTTGAGTTCGTGAAAAAATCTTATTTTACTGTTTTAAGTACAAATTTGAAAACAAAATAACTTATTTTACAGGATTTCTACAGAAAAAAAATTGTGCTTAGAAGGCAATTAAAGCGTCTTGTTATAAAGCACCAAAAAACTCAAAAGCAATAAACACCATTTTTTGCTCAAAAATAGATTTATTTTAATTTTTGGATCAAAGATCTAATTCATTTTAACCAATCTAAAAGAAAGAAATTTGTAATATATCAGATAATTTTATTTGTAATGTACATACTTAAAAGAGTGAATCAAACAGTTTGAGCAAGAATATTTAAAATTATTATTCAGTATTTTTCTCAAACAGTGGTATTATGAAAAAGTGAACTTTATTTTGGAATTAGAGAGAATAAAAAGTGAAATTTTGAACTTAATTTTTTCGTTTTGATAATTGTTTCAGGAAGATTTTTCTTGTTAGATTTTTTTTGAATAATATTTAATAACATATTCCCTCTTTATTTTATTTTATTATTTTTTTTTTTCACTTGGTTGTATGAATTACAGATAAATTTAATAATCTCTTTACTACTTCTTTCATACCAGAAATGGTGAATTAAAGAAATGATAATATTAAACAATTACGTGACCAAAAGCAAACAAACAAAAATTTTTCACCCATCAAATCTTTTTTATAAGAGATAAAATATTATTAACTTTTCTTTAGCAATTTGTTACTCTTAATTTTTTTTTTGAAAACAAAAATTAATATTCAAATTCTTTAAATAAATTCCAAAATATTTTTTATTATTATTTTTTTTTTTCTACAAAATTAAATTATCAAAACAAAATAAAAATAAAAAAAAAAAAACACCTAACTCTAAAAAAGCGCATTAAAAAAAGGAAATCCAGGATCAATTATATTCCACCCAACAGAAAAATCAATTCTAATTACTGATAATGTCTATTCTTATAAAATACCCTTTGATAAGCCAAAAGAAATGGAAATTGAAAATGAAAAACAAAACAAAGAAAATGAAAAACAAAAAAAGAAACAAAAAGATACAAATGAACATAAGGCTGTATTAGGACACACTGCAATCATAACTAAAGCACTTATGACTTTTGACAAAAAGTTTTATATTACATGTGACATTGCACGAAGGATCAGGGTATCAAATTTCCCAGAAATTTATGACATTCATGTTTTCTGCTTAGGGCATATCGATTCTGTAACTTCTATGGATATCCACCCAACATCTAATGAACAGTTTTTGACTGGTGGTGGTACAACTGATAATTCAATTATATTGTGGAATCTTCAAAATGGTGAAATTATTAATCAATACAAATTCAGCACTAATACAAACGAACAATATCATAAAAAGGCTGTTCTTGAATTATCCTATTGCCCAAAGGATCCAAAATATTTTGTCGCAATTCTTAAATCAGTGCCTACACCATTTCTTTTCCAAATAAATTCCAAAAAAGAAATTGAATTGGTCAAGGTAATTAATATTCCTGACTTTCCTCAAGACGATGAAATTTCAAATGTTCGATTTGATCAAAATTCAAATTTATGGGTATCATTTCAAAAGACTCAGACAATTAAAATATTAAAATTCCAGAATTGGGAAGAAAATTTAACTGAATTGGAAAATTATATCAAAACAAATATTGAGTACACTTTTGAACAAGAGTTTATTACGAAATATTTCAAACGCAAAGAGAGATTTTCAAGAGTAATCCTTTCTTCATTCATTGCAGAAAATAATCAGACACCAAATAATTCTAATAATGAAAGAAAAAGACGCCCAAAGAAAAAATGGAATAACAAGCAAAGACAAAAAAAGGGAAGAAAGAATAGCCCAAAAAACTAATTTAAATATTAAATTTGTTTTTTTCTAATTTTTTTTTTTTTTTATCTCTCAAAAAATCAAAGTTCCAAAAAAATATTATCTCTACATATTTTTTTTTATCTAAATTATTTATACATATAATCCTTAATATTTAATAATCCATAAAATTTTCATTTATTAAAACTATTATTTCTTTTATAAAACAGAAATATTACAAATCATTCAAAATTTAAAGAAATAAAGTTCTTCTTAGTTTATCAATAATAATATCTTTTAGATTTTATTTTTATTTTTATTTTTATTTTTATTTTTATTTTATTAAATTTTTTTTGCAAAATATTAGGTGGTTTGATCATACATGAATTATCACAATATAGGGAGTAAATTCGCAAGATGCTCGAAAGAAATTGTAATTATTCCAACTCTATTGTGAAAAATTCATAAAATCGTAATAATCTAGAAAATTTTAATATAATCAAAAAAATTGAGAAAAAAAAGGGTATTTGAAATATTCCCCAAAATACCTGAAAATCGAAAATACTTTAGAATTTTTAAACCTCTTCAAAACACTTTTTGAACAACTTCTAAGTAACTCTAGTTATCAGTATAATCAGTTTAATGGTAAAATTGGAATTTTATTACAGAACAGTTTATTTTTGGGTGAAAATTTACAATATTTGCAAATTTTTGGTGCATAGTATCCCACACATTTTGTGTGAAAAGAATCTGCACTTTAGTTCTTGATATGGTAAGTGTAAGCCATGGTATGTTTGAGTTGGGTTGTGCTGGTACGGTATGGTTCATGTTTGTATGTTAAATTAAATCAATTTCTCTTCTGAAATGCAAATTTAAATTTGGTTTTGCTTAGGTAACCTTAGATAGTGTGGGGGTATCGTGAGAGATAGATATTACTCTGTTATTTTTTTTTTTATAAAAGATAGAAAAATTATGAGTGTGGGTACACAATTAGAAAATTTTTTTACCAAAATATTTAGCTAGTTTATGAATACCATTTTGCAATGATTAGAAAAAATATAGGCATCTAAAATATCAATACCTTTCACAAAAAAAGTGATGGATACTATTCATCAAAATTTGTAATTCTGCAAATGTTTTATATTTTCAACCAAAAATAAAATGTTCTTTAATAAAATTCCTATTTTTCCTTAAAGGGGCTAGTCTTTATTATTTTTTTTTCTTTCCAATTTCTAAATAAGGATCCCTAATCTCAAAATATGTTTAATATTGAAAATAAAAAGGGGTTTCCAAATCGAAGTAATTGACAAAAAAGTTTATCAATCTACATTAAATTTAGGCAAAAAAAATTAATTGAGATCAGTCCGTTAAATTGGTTATATTGATTCTAGATTTTCTTAGAATTTGTTCACTTTTTTTTTTTTTTTTGTGATTATGACTATTTTGGGCATTTAAGATTTTCGTGTATTTTTGAGAATAATTAAAAGATTCAAAAAAAAAAAAAGAAAATAATTTTTTTTTTAAATTAAAAACAAATTATTCATTTTTTAACTTTTTTTATTATGTAAAATTTCACAAGAATATTCTCACCAACAAAAAATAAAAATTGCTAAAAAGTCACTTGAATATTTAATATATGTATTTTTTAAATTTGGGGGTATTCAGAGTTCGCATTTTGATTCATTTCAAAAAAATAACACCCAAATAATTCTTCTTTTGATTACATGTAATTATATGATTCTTGTTTATTTCAAATTATACTCTTGCTTCATTTCTTGTTTAAATTCGGTTTATCATAGAATATCATCAATCTCAAAATTTAATACTAAATAATTTTTTTTTTACAACTATTAAAAGAATTTTAAATTTCTCAAAAAAAAGCAAAAATTTGGGGTTTTTCTTCTTGAAATTTCATTGATTTATCAACTTATCATAAATCCTAATGTTTTTAAATCCATTGTGTTAAGAAAATATTTTTTACTTTAGAATGGAATCAAAAGAATCTTTTCTTTTTTTAATAGTGTTTTGGTAACAAATAAAAATTCTTTTTTTAATTCCGTGGAATCAGAATAGAAAAATTTTTGATGTATTTTAAAAAATATTCTTAAAAGGAACTTTAACATGTTGAAAATGTTGACAAAAAATGATTTAATTTGAAGAGTTTTAATCTTATGATTCTAAATTTTCAATTTTTGAGATTCTAAATAAAACCCAAAATAGAATTATTTCGGGATATCTGGGCATATTGCTTTCAAGGTTTAATAATAAAAAAGAAGAGAATTTTTCAATCTTTAATATTTGATCCAACAAAAATTACAATCCCTGAAAGGAAAAAATAGATTATATTATGTTAAATGTGTCAAAATTTTATTTGGGTTATTCTTTGATCGATCTTCTACTAGATACGAAAGTTTGAAAGTTATATAATAGTACTGTAGTCAAAATAAAGTATGCAAAAAAGTTTAATACGTATTTCAAAATAAAAAGCGTGTTTTTTTTTTTTTTTTTGTTATAGAAGACCTATAGATCAACCAATCAAAGAAAATGATAATAAACCCTAAAAAAATATGGTATTGGTTTCTTAAAAATTCTATTATTTATATAAAAAAATTCTAAAAATGAAGGATCAAATTGGAAAATTTATCTCAAAAAATAGAGGAAATTTTTAAGAAAATTTTTACATCCGAGTAATCTCAAAAACAAAAAATTAAAAAAAATTGAGTATATTAACTCAAAATTTTCAACTAATTTACCTGAATAATTTAAATTTTGCCACAAATAACCAGACCTTTACTTTCAAAATTGATTTGAACTTAGGTATACTATTGGTCCGTGAATTGGATTTTGCAATTGGAACATGAAGAAAAAAAAGCACCGATTTTAGATTTTGAAAAAAGGTTTATAGTCTTTGTACACGCATTATTTTGATCACTGTAGTTAATATTTTTTTTCCCTTTCCAAAATCTAAATTTAAGAGTAATAGACTAATTCGAAAAGGTTGGAAGGTAAGTTAAATTAAAAAAATTGTGATATTTGGGTTGCAATTAGAATTTTTATTTAACTTTGGTTTCATTTGTGATTTTGGCTTTCCAAAAAAAAATTTTTCAAGTTAAGGTAATTGAGTAAAAGGGAAATTAAAATTTCATTTGACAATCCTAAAATCCAAATTCATTCTGAAAACCCTAGAAACTATTGGTCTTCTACTCTTCAATTTGATTTTAGGAACGTGAAGAAAAAAAAATTAATTTTTTTGAACCACAGTTTAAAATTAATACCAAGCTCTAGATCGATTAACGAAGAAACATAAATTAACGAACCACCAAACCATCTACAAGATAATAGTTTATCATTCTTGTATGATTGTAAACCTTAAAAATAATTGTTCATTAACAATTTGACAAATCCTTTTCAAAATTACAAATCAGACTTATTTTCACTTTTGTTTTGCCCCAACTCAACTTGTAAAAAAGAAAAAATCGTTAAGAGATCTTCGTAATATAAAAAATTAGAGTATTCAACCTTTAAAACTAGAAATTATCAACTCAAACCCATTGTATATTAACCACAATAACTGTGTTTCTTTAAAAACAGCATTTTAGAAGTATTTGAAGAAAAAGTATTACATTTTTTTAAAATTTCATTTTTTTATTTCACTTCTAAATAATTTTTATTTATTATCAAAATGGGTAAAGTTCACGGATCACTTACACGTGCAGGAAAAGTTAGAAACCAAACACCAAAGGTTGAAAAACTTCCAAAGAAAAAGAAACTTACAGGTCGTGCCAAAATGAGATTTTTATATAACAAAAGATTTGTACATGTTGTTGAAGAACAAGGAAGAAGAAGAGCAGGACCAAACTCCAACAAAAATAAATAAATTTCTCTTTTTTTCTTTTTATTACTTTCTTCTTTAAACTTCAAAAAAAAACTTGATGATAATTTTTAAAACAAATTTTAGAAAGCAAACTGAAAAATAAACAAAAAATAAAAAGGATTCCAACCATTCCAAACCCTTAATTTTGTGATTAGTTTTAGTTTTTAATTTTTACTTTTTTCGTTTTTTTTTTTTATATTTTTTTTCTTTTTTATTTTTTTGTTTTTGAATTTTAAAAGCAAGGAAATAATTTTCCTTTTTTTTTTACTTTCTTGTGTTAAAAACATGATTGTTATAAATAGTTTAACAATCACTTCTTTTTTCTTTTAGGATGCAATATTCAATTTTCTAAAATTCAAAAACACAAAACACAAACCTTGAACACGTCTTAACCAAAAAATCAAATCAGAACACTGGTCCTTGAGTCTTAAAGGAGAACAGGGTTGACTTCATTTTCTTTCTTTCTTTCGACATTTATTTTGAATAATTTACAAAGAAATAAATTGTTATTTAAGGGCATATATTCCGAATGAGTAAATCAGAAACAAGACAAACGCATTCCTTTTAGGTTAAGATAAATACTCACTTTTCTCGACTGATCAAAATCAATTATTTTTTGAAAATAAAGACTATTTTTTTGAGGTCTTTTTTTTTATTTACTTAAAACCTCACTTACCAAGTTTTTAAAAATACATGAAGTAGATATTTATACAATTAGTTTTTTATAAATGTAAGTTATTTGCAAATATTTACTAATTTCTCATTGAAATTGGATAACTGTTGAATACATTAATACTACTCTTAATTACCACTTTTTGACTAGTGGGTATTTGCAATCGAAAAAAGAAATTTCATAAAAAATAATTACCATTTACAAGCAATTTTTACAAAACCAGGTCAAATTTATTTAAAAATATTTTATTAATCTTAATTTTAAAAAAGGGGTTTAAATTACGAAAAATTGTTTTTCGATATTAATTGTCTCCACAAAATAATCTAATTTTTTTATTTGTACAACATTACAGTAATCAAAGATTTGAATTTTTATTACAGCTAATTTAAAAAAATGGGTTCTTTTTTTTTATCAATGAGACTGACAGACTGAAAGTTATTGAAAGTTTTCTATTTTAATAATGTGTAAACTTTTTTTAAAAATAGTACTTTTCTTCGAACTCCAACCTCTACATCACATTTTGAGGTTGACCCCTAGTTATATTGAAAGAGAAAATTGATAAAAAGTTTCAATTCTGAAAAATTTTTCACTTTATTAAAATAGAAAACTTTCAAAAAGGTTCAATTTCGATAAAGTTTTCACTTTTTTTACAATCGAAAAGTGCTAAAAAGTTCAATTCCAAAAAAGTACACATTTTTTTTAAAACAACTGTTTTTTATTGTGATTTTTTTCGATGTGAAAATGAAACACTAATTTTTTCTTTTTGATAATAAATATTGTTTTTGGAAGATATTAAATTTTGAAAAACTTTTTCAGCATAAAGGAAAAACATATAACTGGATTTTTTTGTTGAAATAATAGTTTGTATCTCTTTACGACTACCCATCTTTTTTATTTTATTTAAATTGGATTGTATTTGTTTTGTATAAAAAAAATGTAATTTTTTTATTCATTTTTTCGAAATATTTCAATGAATATTATTTTGAAATTCCTCTCAAAAAGATTAATTTAGGAAATAATGGAACTATTCTTAATTTTATATAACCAATTTATAGATTGAAAGAACACCAAAGTGTATATTATTTCAACTATAAATGGAAATACCTCATTTTTTTTTTTTGGAAATACCTTAAATAATACTTGGAAGTGACCTTTTTGAATCTTTGACTTGGAATCAATAAAATAGTAAAAGTTAAAAAATTTTTTTCGGATAGTCAATCAATTGTAATAAAAATTATAAAGATCTTAAAATATTATTTTTTAGTTACCTCAAAAAAAATAAGGAAAAAAAATCTAAATTCAAAAAAAACAATAAAAAAAAAAAAGTTCCAAGATGATATTATTTGGTTCGAAATTATTAAAATTTCCTTTTTTAATAAATTTTATATTTGAGAAAATTATCACTTTTCTAATTTGGTCAAATTTTTTATATTGATATTTTAATTATTGTTCTTCTTTTCTTTTCGCTTTTATAAAATTTTCTGCAATTACTATGTTCTCGCATAAAAAAAATATAAAATGAATAAATTTGGTCAAATTCTCAATTGTTTAAAAATAGTTAATTCTATTGAAATATATTGACTACAGGTATTTTAAAACCCCTATCTGGTTAGCTAAAAGCAATTTAGTGTATTTTAGAGTATTTTAATGTGAGTTTCGGTAGTTTTGATCACATATAATTAATTAAGAGAGGAATTAGACTAATTTCATGTATTTTAAGAGGTAAAAAATTCAACTTAGCTTTAGTAGTTAAAATTTGGTTTTGAACAAATTTTTATAAAAATTAATTTTGATCATTTCAATATTGTTTATTATCTATCAACTAAGTAATAAAATACTACCAATCACAAAATAAAACCTTTATGAATTATACTCTCACAGCAATTAAAAACCATTAAAAACCATTAAAAACTTTCAGACCAATGTAAAAAATAAAAAAACACTACCAAAATACATTTAGTTCCACCTTTAAGGCACAAACTTTCAACGAAATTTAAGGCACAAAAAAATCTCAAATTAAGGCACAAAATTCAGATTCTAGTAAAATAAATTGTAAAAAAAAATTACAAATTTTGTGCCTTAATTTGAGATTTTTTACGTGTACCTTAAATTTCCTTGAAAGTTTGTGCCTTAAAAGTGGAACTGACTGTAAGAAAAAATTCAAATTGACAAAATTTGAAATTTAATACTATATCCTTATATTTCAAAAAATGTAAATCATTAATTAATTTTAAATTATTTCGGTAAATCTTCTATTATATATCCAAAACCAAGTATAATATTGACCAAGTTAGAATTTTAATTGATAACATAATGTATAAACCCAACAAACAATTAGAAATTCTTAGTTTTTAAAATTTTATATCAGACAAATTAAATTTCCTCAAAAAATAAAATAGGATGACAATATAAATTGTGGAATAGATTACATAAAATTATAAAAGTTAAATCTAAATAAAATATGAGGAGAAAAAAAAAGAATAAAATGTTTAGGATATAGAGTATAAGGCATATAAAAATTATTTTGAATTATAAGAATTGAAATAAACTGTTGTGAGACAGAGTACTTCAGTAGACCTAGATTTTCCATAATTAAAACACATCCACTAAATATAGGCTTTAATAAACTAAATATAAATCCCAAAAAAAAAAAAAAAAAACGAAAAAATAAAAAATATATCTAATAAAAGGGTTTTGTAATCATATTAAAATCAAGAAAATTCTATAGTATCTTAATAATAAACTGTTTCTCCTAAATATACTCAAAATAACTACCAAATAATAATAATTTTTTTATAATCAAACTGCGAAGAAACAATAAAGAATTAGTAGAATAATACACATCAAAGAATAATTGATATTTATATGAAGTAATTAATTTAAACAATCTATTTTCTTGAAAATTGAAAAACAAATTCTTAGGGTCGAAATTAAGTAAAAAAAAAATGATCATTTTAATTTCCAATTATGGATCATATAAAATTCCAATAAAACTCAATATTATTCTTCTTCAATCATTTATACATTTTTCAATAACATTAAAATAACAGGTTCTTACTAATCGAATATAAATCTGAGAATACAGTCAGTTCCACTTTTAAGGCACAAATTTCAACGAAATTTAAGGCACAATAAAAATCTCAAATTAAGGCACAAAATCTAGATTCTTGTAAAATAATTTGTGTTAGAATAAAATTCACATTTTGTGCCTTAATTTGAGGTTTTTTTGTGCCTTAAATTCCGTTGAAAGTTTGTGCCTTAAAAGTGGAACTGACTGTAAATAAAAAATTGAAAAAAAATTATTGTTTATCAAAAAACATTCGAAAAAAAAAAATAAAAGGTGAAAAAATTCGAAAAAATAATTTCAATTTCGAACATAAAAAATTAATTTTTTTTTCTAATATGGATGATAATACTTTAAATACATTTAATTCACCATTATTACCAAAAAACTTGACTTTAAAATATTATATATACTTTTTTTTTTCCATAAAAATAAGATATAGGTAAATAGTCACACTTTATATAAAAAATATTTCGATTTAGAAATAGATAGATATATTGATTAATAACTAAAATTCAAAATTTACCACACATACAAAACCATCCAAAGAATCACAATAATACAATTGCATCCAAATTGGAAATAATTTTGATTTTTCTAAAATATGAAAATCATGTTTTTTATTTTTTGTTTTGTTTTCATTTCATTGTTTGAATTACATAACTTTTTTCGTTTGATCAAATTTTTTTTGAACAATTGATATTATGTTAAAGTTGAGTTGTTCCAAAGACAAGAACTCAAATAAAATTAGTTGGTAGTATCTAAACTTGTGATCGATCAATATTCCTAATAGAATTTCAACAAATTTACCAGTGTATTTTTTTGTTTTGATTTCTCCAAAATTTTTAACATACCCTTAATTTATTTGTATTGATAATTATTTATTTATTCTTTTGGGAGTATTCTATTTTATAAAAAAGTGTTAACATATCAATTAACGAATGGTTCTAATTTGGTATTTCTTCTTGAATTGATTAAATAAGTTTTTTTTTTTTTTTTTTTTCACAAATTGAATTTTCGTGTGTTAAAAATTTTGCATTGGGGTTTATATAATGGAAATCTCTATTCTATAAAGTAAATTGAAAAATTTATTGGAAAAAATTACTTTAAATTCACAAAAACAGTAAAAAAATTACTAATCATATATTTAAAATTATACAAAATAAAAACTCTTTATTTATTCTATCCTTGAGAAATGATAAATAATATTCTTATACGTTATTACAATTTCTAAAGAAAAAAATGTTAAATTAAGTTTTTTTCTCTGATTGTTTTTTAATTTTATATTGTTTCAATAAAAAATTAAAAAAAGTCCAATGGTATCTTATCATTATTCAAACTCATTTAGTAAACTCAAGAATTTTACTTAATTCTTTTAAAGTATGAAAAAGATTAATCCATTTTTTTTTTAATTACAGTTTATTTTTACAAAATAAATTGATTTTCAAATCAAAAAAAAAAAAAAAAATAATAATTGCTAACATCACTACAAGGAAAATTTTTTCAAAAAAAAATCTCTAAATTTTGTATTTATGAAATACACTCATATAATAAACATTATTATACATAATAATTTTCAATGAGGTTTACAACTTTAATAGATATTAATAGGAATTGAAAAAAAAATGAAATTTTTCAGTAATATTTTTTTCATTTTTAATTGCAAAATTTTTGAATTTTTTAATTGACTTACTAGAGAGATAATTTTCAAGTATTTTTTTAATAGTATAAAAGGAAACATATTTTTCAATTTGAAAATAGTACAAAATATTCCAATCAAAAGATATTGCTCAATTAAATTGAAAATCTGATTTTTTATCTGTTTTTGGAATATTTTTTATCATTTTATTTTTTTCCCTGTTTGAGTTTTAATATATATTCCCGATTTTTTTCTGTAAATTGCTTCAACACTTATTCTTTTTTCAATCTTAATGTTCAATCAAAAATTAATTCATTTCAACTTTTTCCAATATAAAAATACCCTGAAAATCGTTGTTTTTTTCAAAAGTCGGTATTTTTAAAAAGGGGGGTATTCAGATTTTCAAGAGTTTAATAGCTATCCTTTTTTTATTACATAAAATTATGATAACTTTGAAAAAATAATTTATAAAAGAAGTATAACTTAAATCCAATGTATATTTTTGGCTAACTTTAATTTTATGTATTTAAATTTTCCTTGTAGTGATGAGGAACCAATTTTATTCCATTTAAATAAATAAACCAATAAAAACAAAAATCAAACTTTATATTTTTTTCCATTTTTAGCTTTGTCGATTTTTCTTTTTATCGAGAACTAGAGTTGGAAAGGAAAAAGAACAATTAGTTATATATTAATACTAAAATACTGAAAGATAAAAAGTATAAGTAACTTGAAAACAAAAATTAAAAATAAAAGGTAGAAAATACCACTGTTTTCAGAAAAAAAAAAATAATAGAGACTATTCCTTTAAAGAAAATAATTTTTTTTGAAATAATCCAGAAATATAACAGGATTCTGATCTAATCAAGAAATGAGAAAAAAATTTATCAAACTTTTTAGAAAGATTAATTCATTTCTGAAAATAGCTTTAAAAGACATTTTTGTGATATAGTAATCAGATTTTTACTTCATTTTTCAATCTCAAGATGTGGTAGAATCCTTTTGAATTTATTATTAAATTTACAATATGATTTTTACTAATTCACTCGTCTCTTAATAGTAATTCCTTTTTGAAAAACCATGTGGTATTTTATCTCGTTATTTGACTCTAGTGTTTGTGTAAACTTTTAAATTCCCTGAATATTGATACCTTAAATCTGTGAACAGATTAACAGTTGAGAAAATAAAACACAAACTTTTTTTCATTTTTTAACTTCTTTCACACCTTCAAGACTTTCTCTTCAGATGAACAATAACGAAACACACACTCGCCGCCGAAATCAAACAACATGGCCAAGAACAACTTATAAAGTCTTTTGTGCTGTTGGAATTTTTATTGGCATTTTGCTTTTAATTCGTTTATACCGAATACACTCAACTAAAAAAGGAATTGGGATGGACAAGAATGAAGCTACCCAAAGCAAGAACAGTTTTACAAAAAGACCAACAAAACATACAATTTTACTCAAGCTAGAAAAAACAGAAATTGATCTTTTTCTTAATAGTCTTGACAAGTTTTTCGAAGTACCCAATTTCAAGCAGAAAAAAGATTTCAATTTAAAAAATTTCGATCTTTTGATTGGTTTAAATTTTAAAAGTAATAAAAAACAATTCCAGAGGCGATTAGAAAACAGTGCAACGTATCACGATTTTGAAACTTATTTTAACGCAATTACAGTTATTGAGCACAGCACTCGCTTGAAAAGTCTGAAAGAAAATCTGCAACATGAAGAAGGATCTTTTCTTTCCCTAAACACCAGTTCCCTACCTTTAAACCCTGTCCACCTTTTGAACAGTTTTCAAGAATCTGACTTACAATCAAAACACATTTTTTCTCCTTCTCAATCGCCATGTAAAATCATTCAACACAGTAATGAGAAGAAACAAAATTCAAACCCAATCCAAGATCAAAATAACACAGAAAATTTCTTAATTTTATCGGACTGTAAAATATACAAACTTTCTAAGATTTAGATCGAATTTAAATTGAATAATTTTTAAATTAAAATAAACTTTATATATTTTTCTTTCTTGTAAACTGGAATTTTTAGATCCTATAAAATCAAATCACATAAATTAAAGTTTTATCTCGATGCTCAATCAGGACGAAAAGTCGATTTAAATCTCAAAAATTTTCATTTCCATTTTGATTTTGATAAGATCCTGGATTCTTTTAAGTGATAAATTAGCAAATTATTTGAGAACTTGAAATAATAAATTTCAAATTATTTCCTTATTGTTAAACCACTGCTTTATAAATGACAGATTAACAATTGTTTGTCATAAAGCTTAAAAAATGTAGAATATTTGTATTTGATTTGTAAATTAATAAAAAATGTTACTTCATTTAAGTGAGGATTTCGAAACTTTTTTTAATTTTACAACTGTCATTTGCGTCGGTAATAGAATGCAGTTAGTTCCGCTTTTAAGGTACAAATTTTCAACGAAATTTTAGGGATTAGTGTCACCATAGATTTCTCTATAATCAAAGTATGTCGTAATTGGGTGTAAATGATATTAGTGGTCATGGCTCAAATAGTTCTAAAAAATCTATTATAAATCTTATTGCACAACAAATTATTACATTTTTTACTAAGGAACAACAATTAAAAAAGTTTCATAAGTTGAAAAAATTTTTTTTAATTCCTTTTCCAAATCTAAAAATAGAAACTCCAAAATACAGCATTCCAGTCTTTAATAATTTAGATTAGAACTTCCAAAAGTAACAATTTTTATAATTTTTGAATTTCAATAGATTAACTCAATAATCAACAACCTAAAAGCACAAAGACTGATTATTTTTGTTTGCTTTTGATAAAGATACTTGTAATATCAATATATTTCCATGATTTGAGAAATAATTTGTCAAAAAACTTTATTCGTTAATTATTTAATTTTAAAAAAAAAACAAATTTTTTAGCAACTAATCTACATTTCGCCACAAATTTAAGTTGGATATTTTGCAACTGTATCGTCTTCAGATTGATAATTCAACCTTTAAATTTATGATGAAATGCAGATTTTTTTCTGAAATTGTTGGGTTTTTTACTAATACATAGATCATTTTTAATTGATGAGGATCAACAAATATTACTACTTGACTAATCGATTTTTTAGAGACATTAGAACCATGTAGCACTAATGTGATTAAACCCAATAAAAACATTCTTTGATCCTAGACTTCTCCTTGGTAGACACTAATCCCCTAAGGCACAATTAAAAATCTCAAATTAGGGTATAAAAATGTGGAATTTTTTTTTATACAAATTATTTTACTAGTATTTGTATTCTGTACGTTAATTAAAGGTTTTTCTTGTTCCTTATATTTTGTTGAAAATTGATGCCTTAAAAGTGGAATTGACTGTAATCAGAAACATTAAACCTTTAATAACAAAATTATAAATAGGCGATTAAACAATCTTTTGACTCAGATTTAGAATGTTACCTTTTTTGTGTGTTTTTTTTTTTTACCAAATCTGGTAAATGTTTATAAAAAAAAAGTAAAAAATCACCCCACTCAACAAATTTCTGATAAGGAAAAATATAAGTGAACAAAAATTGATTAAAATTTTAGTTTTAAATGTCGAGTCATTACTGTGAAAATTTTTATTCTGAAATGGAAAAAAACTTTAGTAATTTTTATGAGTACCTAACACCAATCAAAAACTAACCCATAGGTTGTATGGTCGATCTCCAAAAATCAACAATCATAAAAGAGGAAATTTTTAGAAAAAAGCGCCTTTGTAAAAGTGTTATACTCAATTTCCAATTAGAATGGCTTAGAATATACAATTTTGAAAACAGCTATGTCAGTTTTGAAGTGTCACTCTTTGGCGCTTTTTGTGATCTCAGTGATTTTTTATTTCTTTTTTTTTTTAATTTTTCAAATGAGATATTTTTATCTCAACAATATTACATAATCCATAACTGGTCAAATTTATAGGGTTACAAAATAACCTCAAATCAGATCAAATCGAATTAAATTGATTGCAAAATTTAAGAAAACAATTTGTTTTTAATTAAAGAAATTTAACCATTTAGAAATTTAAAATGAGAAAATATAATTTTTTTTTAAAAATTTTGATTTTTTGAAAGTGAGAACTATTTAAAACTCATTATTCTTCGTTAATTTTTTGTCAAAGAGATCCAATTAATTTTTTTTTGTTATTTGAATTTTTTTAACCAAAAGAAGGGCTATTTCACAATACCCTTTTTAGTCTCAGTCTAACCCTTGAACGTTGAGCATATTCACGATAAACGACTAAACCCTTAATGTATGAAAAAAAGAAAAATGACTCAAAAACCGAATCAATATTTAGAAAATATCTAAATAATTAATCCGATTCTGTAAAATTATGACCACCTTGTTTTTTAACAGAGAAAAAATTGTATTTTTTTTTTTTAAGTTTGCAAAGATATGTTGCCAATTAATTTTAAATTAAGTAAACTAATTAATTACCCAAAACATGATGCATAGAAATCTGTAATATAAATTAATATCATATCATTTTTTATCATTATAAAATAATTTTGATGAAATTCCTTTTTATCCAATTAATTATTAACAAGTTAGTTAAAATTTAAATATTCCATTATACATTAAAACTTAATATTATGATTTATTTGGTATATTTTGGTTAATTTATAAGTGGATATTTTGAATTTAAATTATATTTTTTATCATTGAATAAGTATATTAGCTTTAAAAATGTTTATATCTGAAGAAACTCTAATAAACATGTAATTATTTATCATTGGTTTATTTCAAAATAATAATTTCAATTCAGGAAATTATTTTAGTTTTGTCGATTTTTTAAAAATTAATTTTTATGTTTAATACTCCGTTAATCAATAAAATAACAAAAAAACATTTTTTTTATTCAATTATTCATTTTTAAATATTTTATTTCTTTCTTTACACTATTTGGAAATAAAAACATATATCTGAAAGATTTAATTTTAATTTTTTTTTCAATGCTACATTTTTTTTCCATCAATCAATTACTTTTAACTCTGGGTTTTACTTCAATTCGTTTTATTCATATAAAAACTTTTTTACAATAACAAGAAAAGGATTTCAATTGAAAAATTTAAGATTGGTTTCGATAAAAAAATCTGAAACAACCCTCGAAAAACTTCTTTCTATAATAATTCCCTAGAAAAAATGATTTTATATAAAAATATCTATCTTATTTTATATCCCTTATAAAGTGTAATAAACCATTTCAATGGATAAAAGATAATTTAATATGTCACCATAAATTTAAGTAAAGAATGGCTTCAAAAAATACATATTTTAAATTTCATTTTTAATTTTTTTTTTTTGAAATTTTGTTTCATAAAATTTTACGTTTGGAGGAACAAATCAAAAATCAATTCAATAATAAGAATAAAAATTATGGAAATGTTCTTTCCATATTTCATTTAATTGACCGAGTAATTAATAATTATTTATAAATCTCTCAATAAAATTGAATATTTTTTTGATCAATAATTACTACTCTTTAATATAACTTACTGTTTAATGAGCTTTTACAAAAGAATATAATCAATCATCTCAAAAACACGATTTTTCACAAATAAAATAATTTTTTTTGTTTAAATCAATCAGATCGATTTCAATTTGCCAACCTCAAGATTTTGTATTTGGTATATGGGTTTCTAATTTATTCCTTTTCCCGTCCTTAAACCAGAAAAAAAAAAATAATTTACTAAACTCTGTTTCAGTCAAAGGGGCCCAACGTTTTTTTCAAATATCAATTATTTTATATAATTGACCTTTGAAGAACAAATAAGAAATAAAGAGAATAATACACCTCAAAGAAATGTTGATACATGTCTGAAAGAAAACTAATTAATCAATAGCTTTTCTTAAAAATTGAAAAACTCAAATTCTTAGGGCCCAATTGAGAAAAACAACGATGTTCGTTTTGAACTTCTACTGGTATTTGAATAAGAAATATGAAACATTTTTCACTTCATTTTCTACACTTTTCTTTTAGAAATTAAGCCCCCAAACAAAGTTTGTTGGTATTTGTGGTCTCTATTTGAAAAAGGAAATGAAAATGAAGTGAAAATTTTTCACATTTATTAAACAAATATCAAGATCAAAGATCGAATTGAATTGCAATAGAAATCAATAGATTTCTCAACAATCTTTACATGGTTTCAATGACCTTAGAATAACACATTTTTACCAAGTGACTATTGATCTTGCAATAAAAAATTTTTTTGCAAAAGAATTAGGTTTTTAAAAAAAACACAAAAAAAAAAACAAAAATGATTAGAAATGTGAAAAAATGATTTTAATTTTGAAAATTTCCAAAATAAAATTTTTCTTCCAATATCTATGCAAACCCTTTAAACACGTGTATTATACACATTACAACTGGGCCCCTTTGACTGAAAAATAGTTTACTTTTTTTGCCTTGCAAGATATTTTTTTGAACACAACAGTTATTTCAATTTCCAGTCAATTTTTTTCACAACTATTTGTCACAAAAGAACAGGAAAAATATTTTCATTCAACTTTTTAAAAAAAGAATATAATAACCAGACCATTTCAAATTTTTTAATTCTGTAAAAGAAACTTCAAATTTATTTCCCTTTTTGAATTCTGAACTTTGATGATTTATTTGAATTCTTCTGATGAGATTTTTTTGGAAAGCTGTATCAAAACAGAGCTATAATTTATATTGCAATGAAGTAGACAATTCGTTTATAATTGGAATAATTTGTTAGATCATTTTTTTTGATTTCTAAAGTCAAAATAATTCAACTTTATTTTCTTCTCCTTAATTAAAAGTTCACACAACAGATTTTCAATTGAATTAACAGAATTTGTTTTATATTTTTTTTTGTATAACGAGGGAAGATAATTTCTAATCAACCAAATTCAAAAAAAGTTCAAATTTAATACAACAAAATTGTCGAAAAAATAATAAACATTTTAAAAACTTATGTTTCTTATGAAAAAAAATTAAGTAGACCATTTTCCTAAATTTTATTTTGTACTTATGAACAAGATTTATTGAAAAAAATCAATAAACTTAAGTTCAACCTTGTTCTTAATTTATTAATTAAAAATCAATTCAAAAGTTAAAAAAAAAATTTCATTTTTTTTAATAATTATTATCACTGTTTTGCTTTGTTTTTTAAAATGAGTAAAGCTGAATTGAATATTGGTGATCGTGTACGAGCGAAAAAATCAGACAAAGAGGGGACACTTAAATACATTGGTCAAGTGCACTTTGGAAAAGGAATTTATTATGGTGTTGCGTTTGATAAACCAGGTTTGTTTTTTTTATTCCATATCAACTTTTTTTTCTTCCAAATTACCAAAGAAATGACTGAAAACAGAGAATTTGATTTCATTTTTAAAGATGGATTTTGGAAATGAAAAAACTTAACCAGACCTAAAAATTGGATTATTTCTTCTTTTTTATATTCAAAAAAAAAATAAAAAATATACCATAGCTGGAAAACATAATGGGACCTATAAAAATAAAAAATATTTCACTTGTAAAGAAAAACATGGACACTTTCTTAAATTTAATGAGATTCAATTAATTGAATCAACAAAAACAAACGACAACAAAAAATCTTCAAAACAAAAAAAAACTCCTAAAAAAGAAAAAGAAAAAGAAAAAAATAAAGAAAAAGAAAAAAATAAAGAAAAAGACCAAGATAAAGAAAAAGAAAAAGACCAAGATAAAGAAAAAGAAAAAGAAAAAAAAAAAGAAAAAGAAAAAAAAAAAGAAAAAGAAAAAGAAAAAGAAAAAGAAAAAGGAAAAGTATCTGGGGAGTTGATAGGTGATCGATCGGGAAGTATTGATGAAGATTCCCAAGAAGAAAGTGGATCAACTACCGAATTAACTGAATTGACTGTTTCAACAAATTCAATTGAAACTACCGAAACAGAATCAAAATCAGAAGACGATTTTGATAATAAAAATATTTCTGATTCAAGTTCATCTTCTGAAAATAAAAAGTCTCTTTCAAAAAAAACAAAAAAAGATAGAAAAAAGAAAACTTCACCTTTAAACACAACCAAAAATTCAAATAAAAACAAACAGACACCAAAAGTAAATAGAAAATTTTCTTTTTTAACGCCAAGAAACAATGTAAAATTTTCTGATGAAGAAGATGATATTCTTGATTTAGGTTTGTTTTTGAATTTTTTATTCTTTATTTTTTCATTTCTTTTTCTTTTGCATTTTGTGTACCATTACTTCATCGATTATTACAGTAAAAGAAAAAAAAAGAATTAAAAGAAAGATTTATACACAGAAAGTTGATAACAAAAAAGAAAAGTTTTAAAATGTCACTTAAAAATTCAAAACTAGAACACCAAACCAATTTTCTTGTTTAAGGATGGCTTTACTGAAAATTGTTTTAAATGAAGACTTTATTGAAAACAACTAAAAGAATAAAAAAAAAACATATTTTGCAAACTAAACCCCAATTCAAAAATTTTAAACACACCAAAATCCAATTTTTGAAAAAAAAACTTTAATTAAATTTTAATGGAAAATACTAAATTAGAACTATTAACTAATTGAAATACGAATAATTGTTTATAAATTACAATACTCACAAAACAAAAAAATAAATAATTATTGAATGAAAAATATTAACAAATATTGTGTGAAAAAATTTTGGAGTGGAGATTTATTTTTAAGGGTTAAATGTTAAAAAAAAAACAAAATCTAATCTGTTAAAGAGAGAATTTTGAAGTGAATAAATTTGTGTCTTCTAATTTGAAGAATATATATAATCCTAATTACATGTCAAGAAACAGTTAATACAAAAATTTTAAACTCAATTTAGTTTACACAAATAAAATTGAAGATTCTATAAAATAAATACAGTGTTCAAAGATTTTGGAAACAGAACAACTCAAAAAATGTATTGGATTTATTGTTAAGGGTTAGATGAACCTTCCTCTAATCTGTTGAAAAAATTGTATTGTAATATTGCCTAAATTCTATTGACAATTATTGATCAATCAAAGGTAGATACCATCAACTAATTTTATTGGGGTTCTTCTGTTTAAAAGAACCCAACTTTAACAGAATATCAATTGTTGAAAATATTATTGATCGAAACAAACAAGGTTACGTAATTCAAAAAATAAAATGAACAGAAAAAACTAGAAGATGAAAAAATTATTTTCCTATTTTTCAAAAATCAAATTTATTTCACCAATTTGAATGAAATTGTATTGTTGATGATTCTTTTGACTGTTTTAACTCTAGCAAACATTTTGAATTTTATTTTCAAAATCTTTAAAACAATTAATTTAAACTTATAAACACATATTTATCCCCATTTCAATCAAAACCCCATTTCCTTTTTTCTTTTTCTCATTTTTTACAAAAACAAAACTAATATTAAAATCAACATCAGACGAAACCATATTAATTGAAGAACTAGAAAAAGTTAATTTAGAAATTAATAAATTGGAGAATGAGCAAAATCAATTTTCTTTTAAAATTGAAACATTCCAATCTTACATGAATAATTTTGATGAACTTGAAATACCAAAAATTAACGAACAAGAACATAAAAAAAAAAAAAAAAACTTAATCGAACAAATTGAAAAACTGAATCAAGAAATTGAAGAAATGCAAGAACAAAATGAAAAAAACCAAAAGCAAATAATACCCTTAACGGAGCAACTAAAAGAAAGAAAACGGGATGAAAAAACAATTGAATTAAAACAATTAATGAAGGAAGTTGAAAACTTATCAAACTCTTATCAAAAACTTAGAAATGAGATCGAAAACAAAGAAAAGGAGCAAAGTAATATAAGAAAGCAAATGAACTCAACAAGAATTGAATATGATAAACAAATTGGTTTGTTTTTAAAGAAATTATTTTTTTTTAAAAAAAAAAAAAAAAAAAAAAAAAAAAAAAAAAAAAACAAACAAATAAAAAAAAAAAAAAACAAACAAAAAACAAAAAAAAAATTATTTTCAATTTATTTAATACGAAAAAAGAAAATCAAAACTGTTACAAAAAAATATTTATGTAATATATTTTTTAGAAACAAAATTATACATTCTCTTGTGGACAAAATATTAATATACATTATTGAATTTAAAATTTAAATGGGGATAAAAATGTATCTCATTTGATTATCTTTTTTTCAAACAAGAAATTTTCCTTTCATTTAAAATTGTAATTTAACCAAAAATATATCAATACAAACAATAAAAAGGAATATGTTCAGAGATATAGTGATCAAAAATTTCGATTTATTTCTTGGAAACTTTTGCTTTGTTAGAAATAAAGAAAATGAAGTGAAAATTTTTTCCCCATTTAAAATTTTAAATCCCAATATTGTCAAACATCTGATCCTTTAAAAATTCAACGCTTTACTCTTTATTGATTTCATTATGAGTGAATTTTAATATATTTTTATTTAAAATAACATTTATCAAGGAATAATTTGATGCTATTATTATAATTTCAAATTTATTTTTTAAATAAATTAAATATTTATTGGTTTTTTATCACAATAAAAATCACAAAAATGTCATAAATAATAAAATCAAAAAATATTACTCACAAAAAAAAAAAAAAGAGGATCTGTGCACCTTATCACATCATCAAACATTTAAACTATTTTGTTTAAATTGTATACTGTGAATTTTTGTTATTCATATCTTAATAAAAAAATAATTTTAAAACAATCATATAACAGTCTTATAACAAAAATCTTATTTATATTGTGATCTTTTAAAAAAAGAAATCAGTCTTTATTGGTTCGGTTTGGAAACAATCACTTTGTTATGATCTAAGTTTGGCCTGGAAGAACGAGAAATATGATATTGCTCGAAGTGATATAAGATGATATTGAGGAGTATGAAGAAAGTCGATTAATATCCTCTTAGCACTAGAACAGTATCATATTTTGAGTCTGGAAGGGGATCCAAAACAAGGAATTATAACAAGGTGATTTTTGAACAAACGAAACAATCTGAGTTGCTTTTGCATTTTTGTAACTCAGGATCTAACTTGTCAAAACAAAAAACAAACCAAATAAATTAAAAAAAAAAAAAAAACCAATTTGCTATTTTTAATGGTACTTTGAAGAAATTGTTCTTCAAAGGATCTTTTTCTCCCAAATGAATGATTGAAAATATTGGAGTTAAATTTTAAATTGGTTCTATTAGAGATAAAAATTGGTTTAAATTCCCACAGAGACAAACCAGATCATCCAACTTTTCAATAGTCTCTATTTCTCCTTTTATTTCATGCTTGTTAAGAAACATCCGAAGGCGATCAAACCACAAAACACTGCATCTATTATGTATTCTTAACAGTGACTAATTTTGAACATTCCTCTAAAATTTCGAGACTCAATGTTGTAAAAAAAAATGTTTTTTTTTTTTTTTTTTATTGTTGAGCAGAGGTGATTCAACAAAATTACCTCCTATTTGCCTGAAACTCTAAAATTGTATTTAGGGTTTTTTTATCCTAACTGTAATGTAAGCAGGATTACAGCTCAAAGGGTATCTTTTCTTTAAAAAATGAAAAGAATAAATTATTTCTGAAAAAAGAAAAGAAAAAGAGAAAGAAAAGCAAGAAATGAAAGAGAGTCAAAAAATAATAGAAAAAAGAAAAAACTTTCAGTGAAAAGTTTTTTTTGTGCCCCAAGTGTTGAATGGGCTGGTGGTTGTTTCCTTTTATGTCGTTTTTTTTTTTGATCGCCACCATAGGTTGTTTTAATAAAGAGTTCTAAATATTTGAACAACTATAGATCAAATGAAAAAGGCTGTTTATTAAATTTTGATTTAGAACTTTATAGATGGGTTGAATCTAAAAAGCTCTGGTTTTTAAGAATAAGATTTGGTTTTCGAAATTTTCTTTTCAGTTGCTTTGCTTTTTTTTTTTATTTTTTTTTTTTTTGTAAGTTTCCCAAATCTTGTTTTCGCAAAATCCCAGTACAAGATACCGACTCGACAGCAAAAACCCAGTCCAAGTAACGACTCGACAGATAGTACGGAAAGTTCAATTCGGTTCACTTTGGTTGGTTTCAGATCGCATTCGTTGGATTCAGTTCAGTTGAATAAGTCCTCGTCGAAGATCTGATCATGAACAAGTTTGGTTGGGTTAGTCATGATCAGGTCAACCAATTCTTATAATGATTTTTTATACTTTTTACCTTTCCCAAACACCTAAAAAAACAAAAAGAGAAGGAACATAGAGCCCAAGCAACTTAAGAAGGGAAATTTGGAAAAGGTAAAAAGTATAAAAAATAAAAAATGTTTTTTTTTATAATTTATTTTTTTTTCACCTTTTGAAATTGTGTTTAATCTCATTTTCAAATTCTACTCATTAATAGTCTTTTTTCTCTTTTCTCTTTTTTCTAAAAAAGAGACCAAACAATTCTTATTATTTAAAAATGAGATTGGTTTGTTTCGAAACGAGAAAAAAACAATATTTGGATTTAGGCATTGCTTTTAAACAAAGAAATGGAATTCATTCCATTTTCTAAACAGTCTCCAAAATATGATGAACTTTTTTTTTTGAACTCTATTTGAATTAATAATTTTGTTCAAGGAACCAAATTATTTGTTCAAAGAGATTAACAGTTGAGACGAGCCATCTTTTGGGATTTATGAGATTTAAAACGTCACAAAAAAATTGGTTAAACTCTTCCAAAATAACTTTAAATAACATTTCTACAGAGTAATTTATTAGTAAAATACTTTTTATTTTATCCAATTAGAATTGAAAATAAGATCAGAAAATTTTCCAACTTTGCCTAATAACTAAAGGATTTCCCAAAATCTTTCCACAGCAACTTCAGTGCTATACTAAACTTTTTCGAGAGGCAATCACCTTCTTCTCTGTTTTAATCCAAATTTATTAACTTAATTTTTACAAATAAAATGCTTATGTTTAAAAAAAAATGCATAGCATCTTTATAATAAAAATCTTGTTTATATTATGATTTTTGAATTAAAATTCGTTTAATCCAAATTTTTTGATTTTTTTTAGATGAAAACAGTTAATTCAATTCTTTTATTCTCTTTGTTAAACAGTCTCTATATGATAAATGGTTCAAAATTGAATTAAATTATTATTATTTAAATTACTACAACAATGAAATTTATAGTACTTTTTTTTGAATTTTTGGGACATATTTTGATTTCTAAATAAAAAAAATTAATAAAAACTTTTCCAAAATACAATTTTTTTATATTTCTTTTTCTTTATATTCTAAAAAAAATCTAAATTTGTAAAATTATAATACTTTATTCTAAAAAATAGAAATTTTAAAGGAAAAAATATCACTATATGATCGAGAAATTACAAGGGATTCTGAACGTAGAAAAAAATTTGGTGAAACTGGAAATTTATTTCAAAAAGGGGCAAAAGAATTTGAAAAAAAAATACAACAATTAGAAAAAGAATTAATTACTGTAAAAAAAAAAATACTAGATTTAGAATTAGGAAAAGAACAATTTCAAATGAAAATTGAATCAGGTAAATATCCCTTAAAATATAATTTTATTATATTAAAATAAATTATTTAATAATTAAACAAAAAAATCAATAAAATAATATATAAAAACAATAAATAGTAATTGAATATAGAGATGATAAATTAAGAAGGGATTGGACTTATCGGGTTTTAACCAAATATCCAGAAATTACGAATCTTAGAGAAAGAATCAATCCTTTAAGTAGAGCGATATCTTTAGCAAGTATTTATGCAGGTTCGAAAATTGGTGTTAAATCATTATTGACAAAAACTGTTGTTAATCAATTAATAATGCAACATTATGATTTTGAAGGGAAAAGTTTAATCTCAAGATATATTGAAAATTCAACAGCAACACTTTGTAAGATTTAATTTACTTTATTTTCATTTTAACATTATTTTTTTTCTATTACACAACCCTCTGTAAAAAAAAAAAAAACTATTAAATATATATATATATATATATATCCCTTAGAACCCCAAATATCCTAATTGCCTTTGAAATAAAATTTTTAATTTGAATTGTTATCGAAGGAATCCAAGATATAGATTTTATAAACAATCATCTTAGAAAGAAAAATTTATAATTAAAAATTATATAGTTACTTACATTAAGAAAAATAACTTGAAAAAAAATTTTCAACCTTTGAAAAAGTTTTCTTGGTTATTGTGATTTTATTATTTTTCAATTGAAAATTTGTAAAAATAAATTTTTTTTTTTTTTTTGAAAAGTTTGTCTAGACATCAAAAACCTCCTAGTTTTAACATTTAAAACACATCATACTTTACTGGAAATTTTTTTGGGGCCCTTTGCACCCCAAAAATGCCTAAAATATTTTAATAAATAATTCATTCATTAAAAAAGATATTTTGACATCACATTGGAAATTTGTTATTTCTATTGATTACCATTCAATGGTAATATCTATATTTAATTCTAAATAATTTAAATAAAAAAAATATTAATTAAATTTGAAAAAAAAAATAATATTTTTAATTTCATTGTAAAATTTGGAAATTTTTTCAACTTGATTTTTTTTCAAATTTAAATGATTTGGATAATAGTTCGTTTCGGATTAATAATTGATTTTTTTTTTTTAATTTTTACTATTTTTTAATTTTTGGCTTTTTAAAATCTAGATATAAAATAAACAATATTATTGAATAAGAGACCATATATCATAACTTATTTTCCAAGATCTGGATAAATTTAGATAGGAAAAATTCAATTTATACAAAGGTGTTATTCAAATTTTTACTAATAACAAAATTCAAAAAGTATTTTCTTTCTTTTCGAAGATTATTTTATTATATTTGAATATATTTTAGAGTTATTTTTTTTTTTTTTTAAATTTGGGGTTAATTATTTTATCTATTAAAAAAAGTTTTTTATTTGTTGATTTCCAATAGAATAAATGAAATTATTCTACAATTTTTTTTATTTTTTTGTTATTTCACGTACTTTCTATTGCTTAAATAAAAGTTTTAGAAAATTATTCATATTAAACTTTTAATTTTGGCCTAAAGAAATAAATTTCATTTTTCTCTTGATTGGATATTTATTGAAATTTTTTCAGTAATATATTTTTTAATTTATTTTTTTTATCATAAAATTAACAATGTTATTTGATTATTATTAATAATAAACCAATATTTTGGGTTTTGAATTACTATTATTGTAATAAAATTTCTGATTTAAAAAAATAAAATAAAAATAAAAATCTTTAAAAAAAATATAAAAATGAATAATTATTATTTTTTTTTTCCAATTTCAAAAAAAAAATCAATTACATAACTACTTTATCTTTGAACTATTTTGACTTTTTATTATAATTCAAATCCAGAATCAAGACAAATAAGAAAATAAATATATTAGTACACAAATGTCATTTTAAATCTTTTTTTAAAAACTTGATGAAATTTAGGCAAATCCGGGGTGCTAAGGGATATATTTATACTTATTATTTTTCATTAATACACAATTCATGTTTTTCAGGAGTACAAAAAAATTAATTTTTTTAATATTTTTAATAAATTACTGATTAAAGTGAATAACCTAATGAAAAGATATTTTTTCAAGAATGAAAATACTATTTTAGTTTTATTTCATCGCCAAATGAATTTTAAAACAAAAATTAACAAATATTCTAAAATTAAAGAAATAATAATTAGTTTCAAAAGATCGAAAATAAAAATAATCAATAATATTATAAAAATTGAAATTATTTATTTATTCCTGAAGGGAGAAAATTTCTTTACTCCTATTCATTTTTGTGTTTTCTCATATTTAAAGAAATAAAAAAACATTTTAAATTTTCTTATTATTTTCCAAAACAAAAAAAAACACAAATGCTCATTTTGATCTTAAATTAATGATTAAACAAATTTCCAATAGAAACCAATACGATTTTTATAAATTTATTCTGAATATTTCACCAGCTTTATTGTTAAAACAACATGATTTTTTTACTTAGCGACAAAAGATCTTGCATAAAAAAAAAAATTTGCAAAACAATTTTACGAGTTAAAAAAAAAAAAGAAAAAAATAAAAAAGGCAAAATGTGAAAAAATGATTTCTATTTCCAAATTTCCAAAATAATATTTTTTTCTTCTAATAACCATTTAACTCCTTAAAGCGTATGTAATTTTTCCTTTAGAGCTGGGTAAAGTACCGTAGAGTTTCCAGATTTTAAATTTATTGAATTAAAAAAATTTAAATAATTAAATCAATTTACATACTAGAAAATTAATGAAATTTATTCTAAAATAATTTATATAGGTATATATATATATAATATGTTTAAAACATTTTAATCCATAGAACTTAACTAAACAAGAAATTCAAAGCATGTTAAATAATATTTTAATTGATTTAAAACTTACATTTAAACTAATATTTTAGGTTTAAAAAAAAGAAGAACGATAAAAAAAAAAACTTTAGAAAATACAAAACAACAATCAAGATTGATAAGACAGAAAAATATTTTATTATTTAATTAACCAAAAAATAAAAGATAAAAAAAAAATTAATTAAATTATTTTAATCAAAAAGAATTTTTTTCAAATTAAATTTTTCTGATTTGTTACAAAAACCAAAGCTTATTTCTTTATTGGTAATTATTTCAATTAAATAATGTAAACTAAACAATAAAAAAAAATAAAAAAAAAAATAAAAAAGATCCTGAAGTCAATTTAAGGGAAAGTAGACTATTACTTTTACTTAGAATGGCTATTAGAGATTCCGAAACACTCTACGATTTATTAATGAGTGGGAATAATCGAAAAAATATTTCAAAAGAACAGCAAATGAATGTTATTGCTGGCACGATAGATGAAATTGGACTTGAAATGATTGATGAAAACGATTTAGATATTTGGAAAGAGCCACCTGATAATCCATCGAATATTGTTTATCACACTGAGGAGCAAGAAGAAATATTGCAGCAGTTACAACAGCAAGACAAGCCAAAGGAATCGCAACAGAAGCCAGAAAAGCAAAGAGAATTCCGTAATAAATCTGAAATACCAAGTTTAGATTTATTACATTGTGCAAATATCAACAAATTAGTGGAAAAATTAACTTCTGACCAATCGACTGTTCAATATCGAAATACGTTTATTATGACATATCAATCCTTTATGACACCATTGCAATTATTAAATAAATTAAAGCAAAGGTACAATGTGCCAGCCAAAAAGGAAGGTGAAGATGAGATGACATGGAAAAAAAATAGAGACTTTATCACGATTCGAGTAATTTCTGCACTTAAGAATTGGATCGAAACTGAATTTAATGATATTGATGAAAAAATCGTCGAGAAATTAAAGGATTTTATTCGAAGGGTGATCAAACCAGAAAAGGAAAGATCGGCAACAAGTCTATTGAATGCCATTAAAGATCAACGAGAAAAAAGAGAAAAGCAAAGTTTATTAAGAACGACAGAGCAGGCGCCACCGCCTATTGTTCCAAAAAACATTTTCCATCCAAAGTTGTCTTTGTCAGATATTTGCGAGGAAGAATTTGCTCGTCAATTGACATTATTGGTGTCTGATTTATTTCGAAAAATCAAGCCGTCCGAGTTGGCAAAACAGCAATGGACAAAAAAAAAACCCACTGGCAAAGTTTTAAATATTGTTGCCTGCTTTAATAAATTTAATGGGTTTGGTAGGTACATTGCAACAGAAATTGTAACCCCAAAAACAGTCAAAGAGCGAGCTAAGGCCTGGCAAAGATTTGCTAAGATGGGGAAACACTTTTTAGAGTTAAGCAACTTTGACTCCTTAATGGCAACTATTGCCGGCCTATCTAATAATGGTGTCAGAAGATTAAAACAAACACACCAAGAAATCCCCAAACACTTTACCAAAATGTTTAATGAAGCTAAAATAATAATGGAACAAAAAAATGGTTACCATGTGTATAGAAAAAGATTGGAACAAGCCCGTTTAGATGGACCCGCAATGCCCTACCTTGGCGTTTGGCTGACAGACATAACTAGAATTTCCAGTGGTAGCTCAAATACAATCAAGGGGTTGATTAATTTTTCCAAAAGGAAGCAGCTGTATAATATTATTAGCCAAATACAGGAATACCAAAATTTAAGATACCATTTCCAATCTGTTTATCAAATTCAAATGTTATTAAAAAAAGAATTGCCACATAAAAACGATAAAGAACTTTATAAAATTTCTGTTTCAAGGGAAAAAAAAAAATAATTTAATTTTGTGTTTTTGAATTTTATTTTTTCTTATTAAATATATAATTAATTAATTAATTTTTATATTTTATTTTTTATTCAAATATTTGGAAAAAAAAGATTATTTTTCAAAAATTAAAAGTTTCAACTGTCTTTGCTTATTATTATTTCTCAAATTCTTTCAATTTTTCAAATAAATAAGAATAATTCAAATGGAAAAAAAAATTAATATTTATTTATTTATTTAGAGAAAGGAGTAATGAAAGAAAATTGTATCAAATAAAAAAAAAGAGTGAAGAAGAAAATTAATTAAAATATCTATAAAAAATAATAAGATCATTTTCATGACCAAATTAGAAACTATCCATTGTCGTTAGGTTTTCTTGAGTTTTCTATTTATTTGTGAAGTGTTCTAGGTTATTTAGAAAATCAATTGATTTTCGTTAGGTTTTTTTTTAATTTTTGTTATAAACAGAAAATTTATTAAAATTTTCTGTTTATTTCAAAAAGTAAAAAAAATCTAGAACACTTCACAAATAAATAGAAAATTCAAGAAAATCTAACGAAAATCAATAGATTTTCGAAACAAAATAGAAAACCTCAAAAAAACCTAGAACACTTAACAAAGAAAAAAAAAAAAAAAAAAAAAACAAGAAACCTAGTCACTCGACTGCACTTGACAACACTTCACCAGAATACACAGGAGTACCAAAAACCCGATAGAAAGATTATCGATTACATATAAAAATTTCACAATATTGATTAATAAGTGGTATAAAGCTGTAGTTAGGTCTTTTTTAATTTTAAAATAAGGGAGTAAAAGATAATTTTTTGCTCAATTCTTTTAAATTAAAAAAAAAAACTAAATACTACCCCCGAAGAGTGTTGCACTTGATGCCAGAATATATGTATATATATATATATATATATATATATATGTGTGTGTGTGTGTGTGTGTGTGTGTGTGTGTGTGTGTGTGTGTGTGTGTGTGTGTGTGTGTGTATGTATATTACTATTTCAAGTATTTTTTTACTTTCAATTTTTTATTTTTATTAGTATTTTTTTCTTTATTACCTTAAGTTTTCTAACGATTAAGAGCTTGATATTAAATTCCGGAAAAGTGCAATTAATTTCATAATTTTGATTAATCATGTTAAATAGCTTCTGTTTATTTTTTCCCAGTATAACTTTTTCATATAGTTTCTTATCTATAATTTTTGACAATTACTTTTTCCCTTTGATTCTAATGAATGTATATCTTTCAGAGTGGCAAATGAAAGGATTTATGTTTTCATAATATTGAATACAATAATCACATTTTTTCAGTTTTCTTTTTTACTTAAATGTATTATATTTTGATTTATTTTTTGAAAGACATATGAGTATCTATTTAGTCGATTTGTAAAAGTTCTAAATATGAGAAATGTAGTAACGGATTTAAATTTTAGATAATTTTATATTGTAAAGTTAAAATTTTCATTCTTGATAATTTGTAGTATTCTTGTATTTTCGAACTTTTATTTTTTTTCACATTATTTAGATATTCGTTTTTTATCTTTATTTTTAAAATCATTAAAATACCATGTTTTCCAAATATTTATTTCTTTATTGGGTTTATAATCAAATTTAATAAGTTTTTTTAGTTTTTTATATTCTATTTTTTTAAATGTTAATTTCCATTTTCTAAGGTACACAATAATTTTTATCAGTAGTAGATTGATTTCTTTTTGATAAAAAAAACAATTAAATAGATAATTTCAAATATCTTTTTTTAATAATAACAGTTCTATGTCTATATTTGAGATAATTCCAAAAAAAAAAAAAAAAAAAAAACAAGCAATCTTAGAAATCCCTATATATTTTAATATAAACTCTTTTTAAAACAAAGGAGACACACCTCAAATCATCAATATTATTAAATTTGAATGTTAATAAGATAATTACTTATTGATATTTTTCATATAAATTATTCATTTTTTTATTTTTTTATTTATTTTTTTTATTTATGGATATTTTACACTTGGAAAATGAAAAAAAAACAAGATAAGAAGAAATAAATTTGTAAATAACTTACCAGTATAAATGGAAACAGGACAAGTTTGATTTCGAATTGAGTTAGATAGAAGAATTAAGAAAGGCAATTATTGGATTGATCAATGTAAAGAAGAAAAAAGAAAATATAGAAAAAAAGCAATTCCAACATTCTACAGACGAATTGTAACTTGATATTGAAAATAAGTCTTAAAAAAACAAAAGTTTGACATCTAAAGAGTTATCAATAAAATGTAAAGAACTGTTTCCCAATTCACTTTTTTCAATGGTTTTTATTGCTTATAAATATATTTTTACCATTACAATTTACAAAACTAGATTTCTAATGCCAAATAAAAGAGCAAATCAATTTTTTTAATATTTAATTTTAATTTTGATTGTTTTGTTTTAATGGGTTTTAAATATTCCTTTGTATATTTTCTCTATACTTTAAAAGTTTTCTTATATTTTAGATTGATATTCCATGTGATTTGATTTAATTATGAATAATTCTTGTTATTTTATGATCCCTTTTATACGAAAAAGTTTTTATTATGGAAAATTTTTGTATTTGAAGAATAAACAGAAAAATATTTTACTTCATTTTTAAAATTTTTGTTTTTAAAATAGAGTCAAAAATCAAACCAGATTCATTGAAAACTCTATTTTGAAAACAAATTACAGGAAAAATAAGTAAAAATTATTTTCCTTATTCTGTAAATATATATAAAACAAAAGATCAATCTTTTTTAATATTGAAATATTAGAATATTTTATTTCTTTTTCTGAATTTTTTAAGATAAGATTAGCTTTCCAAAGTTGTTTCAAGATACAAACCCTCAATAAATTTTCTCAAATTGGATTTCCTAAAAATAAAAAATTTTTGTCAATTTTTTTTTTCGTTTTTTGTATCCTAAAATTTCAAACAAGCAAGGATCAGATCTTAACTGAAAATGTAATTGAGATAAAACCAAAACTTTTGAAAATTTGAAATTATTTCTCTAAATTGATAAGTAGGCTTTTTTCTCATTTATAATTGAAACTGTAGATTATTCAGTGACTAATTATATTCTTGTCAAAAAAAAAAAAAAAAAAAAATTGGGAATTGCTAATCCATTAATGTCCACTTACCCTTAACAGAGATTAATAGTAGTTTATTATTGCCACTTTTTTGAGTTTAGAGTTATATATCTGAACAAAAACACAGTAAAAATTTTTTCAACTCGAATATTTCATGATTTCCCAAAAATTCAAGTCTAAATCTAAATAAGATTGAAACCCTGGTTTTTTCTATGAGAACTTTTATAGCAAATATTTGTAAGAGAAAAATTTTCAATAGTGTTAAAATTCTCGTCCAATATCTCTCTATTTTCTTTCTGCCTGAGGAGTGACCTAAACTCAAAAAATATAATTTCTAAATTATACTTTTTTTGTTAAATAAATTTTTCGAAAAAAGATGTAGATCCTTTTGTTTGGATTTTTGGATCAAATAAGAAAAAGTAAAATCAGTCAAAAAATTTTTATTTTTAGGAAATCACACTTTAAGTGATTTTTAAATAGTTTACACGAATAAAATTAAACTTTAATCTTATTTTAAAAATACAATAAAAATAAATTAAATATTGAATCATTGAAGAGCTAAAAAAAATTACCATTTTTTTTATTTCACATTTATTTATTTAAATTTCTTGAAATTTAAAAGATTAGGTACTATTCTTTCTCAAATATTCAGAGTATAAAAAATATAAAATTTTATTATTAATATCAATTATTTGAGTATATCTATTTATTTTTTTTTATATTTATAAATTCCAATTAATTTTATAGATATAAAAATAATTAAAAAAAATTGAATAAGAATCATAAAGTCTATTGATACTTTTAATCTTTGGGTTATTATCAACTAACTGGAATAATTAATAATGGGTTACTAGTTATTTATTATAAAAAAATAGCAAAATTAAAAAGGATTTCTTGGGTTTCAAGTTGATTTTTCAAGTTTTTAAAAAATATATTTTATTAGAATTTCTAATTTAACTGTTTCGTTGTTTTTCTAAGATTTTTGTTTGTTCAAATAAAAGAAAAAAATGATTTAAACTGTTCTTTGAATAAACCAAGTTTATATTTTTTTCAAGTTTAAAATAATTATTGTAAACTTATTGAAATTAATTTGATTATTTTTTATATCCATTTATTTTTCAATACTTATTTTTTTTTGATTTTTAAAAGTGTATTCTTTGGCACTTCACTTCAAAAACAATAAAATTTCTTTGTTCTAATATGAAAATAATTTTGTTTTTGAAATAATTCAGAAATAAGTTAGGATTTTTGAGCTTTACAAAAAAGAAAAAAATGGGACCAAACTTTTAAAAAAGAATAATTCATTACTAAAAAAAAGAGTTTTAAAGGTGATTTAGGTATTATAGTAATCAATTTTTTTACGTTAATTTTTCAATTTCAAGATTTCTTTAGATTTTTTCTAATTTGTTATTAAATTTACTACATGATATCCAATTAGTTGACTACTGTCTTAAGGATTATAATCTGTAAAATTTTTAAAAAAATATTTTATATCAAGTGTAATTAAATGTTATTTTGGTTTTTAGTTTATCGATCCTTAACTTGGTATGGATTTTATGGGTGTTTCAAAAATTAATTTTTGGCAATTTATTTTTTTTTTCTAATTATGAATTGAAGAGTGTAAGAATAATATGTTGGAAGATAAGTTTTAAATAATGTAATTTGTAGGTTCTAAATTGAAATTTATATATAGGTTTGGCTTTATATTGAGCTAAAAGTATCTTATTTTTTTTTTGTTAATTGAGTAACAGTGAAATAAATATTTCAATTGATAACCCAAAAATCAATTTTTAAAAAAAAATACCTGCCAACCTATTATTCTTATAGATTGGTGTAAATAATGCGTGTTTATAACCGATAACCCGTTACAAAAATTTATCTCATCTTTTTTTTTTTCAAACTTGGGTATTTGAAGATAGGAAGACACAGGTATATCTTCTTGGTTCGAATTTAAATTGACTTTAGAGATTTGATCTTTGATTAGTCGAAATGGCTAGATGATATTAAATACTTTTGTTTCAAAAATTTCGTTATATTTACAAAATTTCAGAGATTAAATGATTTTTTTATAAAAATTCAAAAAAATAACTTTTTTTCATTATTTTTTATCAGAAAATTACATGTTTAATCTTTCAATATCTTCATAATTCTTTTTTAGAATTGATTTAAAGAACCATATTTCTGGTTTATAACTGTTTTCATCCTATTGGTTGGGTTCTTTTATTTCTGGATTCAGCCAATATATTTTTAGCATAAGTTAAATTTTTGTAATGGGTTATAATAAAAAACACGGGTTATTTGCACCACAACACACCCTTTAATTAGAATTTTGTTAATAAAAAATTAATCACCAAAAATTATAATTTGAACCTCTCTTAAAATTCATACAAAGTCAAGGATCGATAAACTAAGAACCAAAATAACATAGCTTTACACCCGATACCAGATAATCATTTTTCATTTTTTAGAGAGAATCAACCTTAAGAAAAAGACGAAAAAAACATCTTCAAGATCTAAAAAAGAGCCCAAAGAATCTAACTTTAGAAACTAACACAGTTGTTTTCAAAATTATTAATCAGAACAACTGGAATTGGAAATATGGAGTTTCTCTCTTTGATACTTTTTTCAAATATTACCTTGTTTTTTATTGTTAATTTTTGGAGATACCTCGTTCACCAAATACTGGTTTGTTTTTGATTTATGTTAGGCACACATTAAAATGACAAAAATTTTTATCCCTTTGAAAAATTAAAATTCACCAAAATGACCTTACATCGAATCAGTTTTTTTCTTTTTAGTTTGAATCTTTGATCTTTATTTCGATCATAATTCAATTGGTTGTTTGGACATCTTAAAAATAGATTACTTCTTCACCAAATGTTTAATGATGGATCAATCAAAGCAAAATCCTTATCAAAAGGGGAATTTTTAAAAAACTGTTTTTGTCTTTAATCTACTCTTTTTTATTTTTTGTATTTTTTTTTTCTTTTTATAATTGATCTTACTTTTCATATCCAGGACTCTCTAGGTTTCTGTGGTTTTTAATCAAAAATCTAGATTTCATTTTTTTTTCCAAATGATTTTGACTTTTACTAATAGAAAATTGCTCACGATAAAAATTCAAAAATCAGTTTAAACGTTGCAATGCTTAACTTTGTCAACCAAACAAATATTTTGTCCACTTATTGACTGGTTTAAAAACAAGAATTTTATTACCTTGACCATATTTAAAATCTGAAAACCTTTTTTATTTTTCCAAAGTAGGAAAAACAAAATTTCTTTTTTTAAAAAACACATAGAGTTTTCAAAATACTACTTATTGGGAACCTGAATATGAGTTCTATGATCTCGGTTTCAAAGTATTTTCAATTTGTCATCAAAATAATACTTTAATTCCCATGTTTATCTCAGATCATTTTTTCTCAAAAGAACAAAAATTTTTTCCCCTTTTTCTTCAATGCAATACTCTCTAAACGAAGAAATTTATTCTGCAATTCAAGAACAAAATGTGGAAAAAATTAAAAAACTTCGTTCTTTTATTTATTTAATACCAAAGCGTGAAAGGAAATTAGATCCCTTATTATATTCACTTTATTTGAAAAGTTCTCTTGAAACAATTTCTGCAGTTTTGGATTCCAAACACTCATTTTTGTGTGATAACGACATACCACGAAAAAAAAAACCCAAACGCAAGCTTGATGTTAATGTCTTTACGTATGAGTATGATAGAATGGTGGTTCAAAACGAAGCGATTACACACAACAAATACTTTTTAAGTTATCCACCAGCCGATTTTGTTCAAAGGAATAAATGTATATCAACTCGTATCAATGAATCTGGTTCAATTGAAACAATTTTTCGTCTTCAGAAAAATGGAGTGTGGCACCCTTATAGTTGGTGTATTTTGTTGCACCCAGAACCAGAGGTTTTGGAATTATTAATCAAAAAATTACCCATATATTTACAATATACCGGGAAGGAAATTTCTTCCCCGCTGTGGGTAGCAATAAAACTAAAGAAACCAGTGCTACTAAAAATTTTATTCGAAAAGAAAATGGAAATAACATTGCCCCAAAATTGTCGTGAAGATCTCATTTTTTGGTTAATTTATCATCGTTATGATTTGGAATTTTTTGAAATCGTATTTGAAAAATATTTCAATCGAATAGAGCACTCTAAGGAGGGCAACCAAGAAGATATTACTCTTAACAAAAAGAAATATAAAAAAATCACAAACAATTCTCTAAGTAAACAAAAAATGGTGTTCTCGTTAAATGAATTAAACTATTTTCAATATTTAATTTATTTTAATAATTCGGAACGAATAGTTGATTTTTTTCTCTGCGAATATCACAAAATCAATCAAAAATTGATTAATTGTGAAAAAGGATACGGCTATTTTCAAAAGATGTTTGATTTTGAAAAAAATTGTTTCTCAACTTTGTTGTGCTCTTGTATAAGCGATTATGGCCTGATACATTTTGAATCCTCTTTTCAAAAAGTTTTTCCTCAAGATTCAATAAGGGAAATGATTAATTTAACAGATCAAAAGGGAAACACACCATTAATGATTTCTTCAATTAGTAACCCAAAATATGAAACAATTAAATGGCTTCTTGATCTGGGAGCAGATTTTGATTTGAATAATATGGAACATGAAAATTGCTTACAATACTTGTGTTTAAATAATTGTGATCGGAAAATTTTGAAATTATTTGGATTAAACAATTTGGCCATATCTAATTATAGTTTAAATAAATGGTTAAATGAGAATAATGTTATAAGCGGTAACCAAATAAAGAATAAGACTTTGGTAAAGAAATACAAACCTAAACATAAGAAGATAAAAGAATTTCTTCCACAATTGAAGTTATCAGTTAAGCCATACTATTGGGATCATAAATTTTATTATAAAGATAATTATTTATATAATTTAAATAACCAAATCATCAATGATTTGCAATTTAAAGACTATTCACCTTTATTATGTTTATTATTAAATGAAAATCCAAATTTGGGATCGTTAGAACTTTTATTAGATTGCGGATTAAAGCTAAATACCGTCATATTAGATATTAAAAAAATTAAGTTCACCATTTTGCATTTGGCCTTTTATTATTGCACAAATCTTTCAATTTTAAAATTGTTAGTTAACGAGGTTGACAAATCTGATTATATAACAAATAATGAAAATTATCAAGAAGAAAAAATAGAAAAAAACAAAAAAAAACGTAGAAAGAAAGGAAAAGCGTATTACGAATCAAGCGAAGAATCAGACGAGGAATCAGACGAGGAATCAGAAGAGGAATCAGACACGTATTCTGAAACATCCGAAAGTTCATATTCAGAAACATCCGAAAGTTCATATTCAGAAACATCCGAAAGTTCATATTCGGAAACATCCGAAAGTTCTGAAGAAAAATTTATCGAAAAGAAGAAAAAAAAGAAGAGGAGGGAGAAGAAGAAGAAGAAGAAGAAGGAAAAGAAGAAAAAGATAGATGATGATAAAGAAAAAATTCCAATATATAATTTATTTCATTTCGCATTATCTAATCAAAACCCAAATGTTGAAATAATAGAATGGTTAATAGAAGAACTTAATATGGATTATAATCAACCTATTGGATTAATTAAAAACAATGCTTTACATTATTTAATTTTAAGTTTGGATAAATATAAATACTTAAATACTAAAAAGACACTAGATTTACAATTAATTGATTATTTAATAAAAGCTGATATTAGTATAAATCAAAAAAATAATTTAAATAAGACTCCGCTGCATTATTTATTAAATTCTTCCAACATTGCTCTTAATGAAGAAATAATTAATATTTTTTCTTCAACTGAAAATATAAATCATTATGATAGTTTCTTAGAATCTAAAGTACTTTCAAAAAAAGAGAAAGTGATATTAAAACGGAAGAAAAGAAAAAAAAGGTCAAATAAATTAACTTTTTCTCAGAAATATCCAAATATGATATTAACACGAAACCAAACACCTATATTTTATTCTTGTATGAATGATTCCTTTAGATTAAATGCAAAGAAATTTTTACCAATTTTTTTCAAATTAGGTTTAAATATTAATTTAAAAACTTTTAATGATTTATCCATTCTTGATTATTTATTATTACCACAATCAAATAAAATAATTCCTTATGAATTTCTTAAAATATTAATTAAAAATGGTTTAAATGTTCAATATCATGATAATTCTACAACATATTTGCACATTTTTTTAAAACATTTAGTAAAAATATATTATTATTCTGGAATAGATCACAATCCGAATTATAAAAATGAATTGTTAATTGTTAAAACAATTAAACTCCTGATCAAAAGTGGGTGTAATGTTAATCAAAAAGATCAAAAAGACAGAATACCATTACAAATTTATTTAAAAAAAAAATATAAGATATATGTGAGTTATAATTTTGAAATTTTGAAATTATTGATTACAAAAGAAAATATTAATACAGAAATGTGGAAATATCCACCTAACAAAATCAAAGAAATAAAAAAAAGGAATCTGGAATTGTATAAAACTAAAAAGAAGAAGGAGAAGAAGAAGAAGAAGAAGAAGAAAAAGAAGAAAGATTTGGGTTCTAATGAAGATTTAGGGGAGAATATTTTTCATTATCGTTTATATTATAAGAAAGTTAAGTGTACTATTAAAATTAAAAAAAATGATCATGCTTTTGTAAATTTTTTGGAAAGGAGTATAAATACTCGTTCAAGGAGTAATGATTACAAAAGGGAAATGATTCGATATAATAAAAAGGAAAATGCCAATACAAGAGATACAATATTGCATTTATGTTGTGGAGTATCAATATGTTCTTTGTCCTGTATAAAATATTTAGTTGAGTGTGGAATAAATGTTAATAAATTAAATTCGAAGGGGGTTAGTCCAGTGAACCAATTATTAAAACAAGATCTATCAAAATTGGCTCTGTATCCAATATTAAAATATTTAGTTAAAAACGGCGCAAGAAATTATAGCAAAAAAAATATAGCATTGCAAATATCTTTGATTAGTGAATACTATTATAGCGATTTAAAAATAATAAAATTATTAATTACAAAAAACAATATTAATTATAAATTGCCAATTGATAATTATAGAAAGAAATATAATAGGGGGGGAGCGGGTGGAAAAATATCAAGAAGGTATGAGAGTGGTACTAGATTCAAATCGGTAAAATATGAATTTGCAATCAATTATATCTGTGATGATTTTCTTTTTTCCTTTGAGACTTTTAATTATTTTTTAAATTGCGAATCTGTAATTAATGTATATAATGTACTCGGCTATACCCCATTAAATAGTTTAATTCACCATAAATCGCCTTTACCATTAATTGAATTATTAATCAAAAATGGAGCCAAAGTAAATAAATTGACTTTGGGCAAAAAATATTCAAATTTAAATTTGATCAAATATAAAGATTTACAAACTGTATATAAATTGCTAACAATATTATTAAAAGAAAAATTAAAAATTAATAAAAAACAAAATAAGATCCCAATTATTTATACATTTTTAATTCGATATTTTTATAAATTTGAGAAAAATGAAGCATCTTTACAGTATTTATATCAAATTCTTGAATTGTTTTTGAATAATTATTTTGATGTGAATATTGTAAATTCATCCACGCTTGATGAACTGGATAATTATCAACCAAAGATTAACTTTAAAAATATAAATGATGAATCAAGCCAATCAGAGGGGGAGTCAGAGAAGGCATTCTTAAAAGAATCAGAGTCAGGATCAGATGACTCTTCATTTATGGATTTGTTCAGAGGTTCAGAAGAGGTGTATCCCCAAATAAAGATTAAGAAGAAGAAGAAAAAGAGGAAGAAGAATAATAAAAAGAAGATGGAAAGGGAAAAGAAGAAGAAGAAGAAGAAGAAGCTGAGTGGAAGAGGGGGGAAGAAACTGACACAAGAAGTTGTATGGGGGGATTCTGGATATAAATTGGAAATTCAATTCGATAGATCTATCGATAATATAACCAATAAAGTGAATAGTACTACGGGCGATCTATTTGGTAAATATTTTCCAAAGGGGAGGTCAAAGAAAAGGGCAAATGGTAGGAAAAGAAAGAAAAGGGTGAAAAGGTACAGTAGCAGCAAAGAAATTTCTAATCTTGTTCCTTTGTTCAAAAAAGATAATTTAAAATTAAATTTATTTCAATTAATATGTAATTTAAAAAGAATTAATTTAAAAATTTTAACATTATTATCAGAAAGGGGTTGCAAAATCACGGTGAGTGATAAAAATAAAAATAATTTGATACATTATAGATGTTATTATCAAGATCCTGTTGAAATTTATGATTATTTAATTAAAAGTGGTTGTAATCTGAATCAAATTAATATATTTAATCAAACAGCTTTACATGTACTTTTTGAAAACTATTGGGTGAAAAATACAAATGAGTTAATTAAAATTAGTAATTTATTCTTAAAGTCTTCACCAAATTTATTAAATCAAATAGATTCAAATGGTATGACAATTTTACATTATTCAATGTTTGGGGACCATAGTCAAAATAATACAAATTTGATAAAACATTTAATTAATTCTGGAATTAATTTAAATGTTCAAAATATAAATAAAAATACAGCTTTACATATTTATTTAAATAATTTCAATTCAACAATAGATTTATCAATAATTAGTTTAATGGTTCAAAAGAAAGTTGATTTTACATTAAAAAATATCGATAAGAAGAACCCCATTGATTTATTATTAAGAAGATTATACATTGGTAGTATGTATAATGGTATTAGTTCCCAATCTGTTCTCTTGAATACTATTAAAGATATTGCACAAACTAATCTCAAGTATATTCTTGAATCAAATTCAGAATTTAATTTCTTGCATGTTGCTTGTATTTATCGAAATTATCCATTAATTAAATTTTTAATTAAATGTGGGGCAAGTATTATTAAACCAATAAACAACATAACACCCTTTGAAATAATTTGTAGCCATATCAATTTAACTGTTTATGAAAGTGATTTTAATGATGAAAAGGTTATAAATAACACCATAAAAATTTTCAAATTATTTATTAAATCTGGATCTGATCTTAATTATTATAATGAATTTAATACTCTACCTTTTTTAAATGTTTGTAAATTTCATGATATTCGAGTAATTGAATTTTTATTAGAAAAGGGAATGAATGTTAATCTACATAATGAAATAAATTTTAAAAAAATTAATTCAGAAAAACAAAGTAAGAAGAAAGTGAAAAAAAAAAAAAAAAAAAAAAAAAAAAAATCAAAATTATATACGAAAACGTCTAGTTATTTATTGAAATCAACTGAATCAAGCGAATCAAGCGAATCAAGCGAATCAAGCGAATCAAGCGAATCAAGCGAATCAAGCGAATCAAGCGAATCAAGTGAATCAAGTGAATCAAGTGAATCAAGTGAATCAAGTGAATCAAGTGAATCAAGTGAATCAAGTGAATCAAGTGAAAAAATTTATAAAGTCAAAATTAATAAAGAAATAAATTTAGTGGTACATCCCATATTTATGGTATTAGGATCATCCAAAGATATCCTAAAAAAAATCAAATTATTACTAAAATATAAAATCAATTTGAATAATAATTTGATTTGGGAAGATTTATATCTTTTTATTCTAAAAGGTAGTTTAAATATTGAATTATTCAAATTTGTTTATACATTAAATTTAAAATATGAAAGCAGACAACAAATAAATAAGTATGCATTGCTCTGGAAAATTATTCTGACAAATTATGACCAGGATGCTTTTCGATTTCTATTAGAGCAAGGATTAGATCCAAATTATCACCCGTCTAATAATGAGATCAGTTGGCTAATGTCTAAAGCCCTTCAGTTTCTATCTGTTAATAATATCAATTACTATATAAAAATGTTTATTAAATATGGCGGAAATGTATTTCTTAAAATCGGTAAAGGACCTAGTTTCTTTAATTATATACTGAAAAATCCAATGGTTTATCCAAAAGAGCTTGTTATTCATATACTAGAAAATGAAAATAGTCAACGATATATTGAAAATACTGAGAATTTTGCTATTTATCCTTTATTTCCTGCAGTTTTTACAAACAATTTTAAATTCCTTGAGTTAGTAATACAAAAATTCAATGATTTAAATTATTTAAATCCAAATTCTGAAAGTGTATTAAGAATTATTTTATTGCACCAAAATTGTGAACAAATATTGAAAATTATTTTCTCGGCTAACAATATGAATAAACTTAAGATTGATTATACAAATGTTATGGATTGTAAGAATTCGTTAAACATTAATCAGAGCAATAATTCACTCTTAAGACAATATATTAATTTAATAGATATGTTTATGCTTTATTACAAAAGACAAGAAAATACTGATGTAAAATTATATGATAAAGATAATAATGTATACAATGTTCATTCCTTTGTTATTAAATTATTATTTGGGCAAGATTTCCAAATTGAAAAATTACAAGACACTTTAAGATCAAAAAATAAAGATCAAGTATTAGTGTTCATGAAATGGATTTATGGCCGATCGGTTTTTAATGATGGTATTGCTCTTTTAGACAAGGATGGAATTAATCAAATTGAAAAAAAATCCCAAAATGATTTTAAAAATTCGAAGAAAAGAAAGAAAAAAAAAGTAAAAAAAAAGAAAAATATGAAATTAGATACAATCAAAATAAAATTAGAAATTATTGATCAAAAAAAAGCATTTATTAAATTTGTTTTACAGGAATTAGGGTTCAAAAAACAGTTTTTTGATTCAAAAAATGGAAAATGTGGTTTGTTACTTGATTTAAAGTCTCTTTGGTTATTGAAGGATACCACTAATTTCCAAACAATTGTTGAAAATAAAATCATCCGCGTACATAAAGAAATTCTAAATATCTTTTCTGGTTTATATAGGGGTATGTTTTTAAATATCAATAAAGAGCAAAATTCAGTTAAAGATCATTCTAATCGTTCATTCAGCTCTGTTTATGCACTAATACGTTATTTTTATTTTCAAGATTTTGAAAAAAATTTGTCAAAAAACACTATCCAAGAATTGGGAGATGCTAGAGAATATTACCAGCTCGATGATTATGATCCAATCGGTTTTCAATTGCTTCAAATTTTAAAATAATTTTAAATTTTCTATATTAATGTTTTTTTTTATTATTTTTTCCCCAATGTCTTTATTTTTACTTTAATAAATTATTTAAATAAAAAATTAATTTCAGAATAGATTTGTCCAAATGTAAAGTACAAAATGGATAAAAGCTGTTTCTATTAATATTTTATTATTCAATTTTCCCCAAAAATTCAATTTATTTTTTATCAATCAATAAATTATTATATTTTCTACTATATTTGAAAGTAAAATTTTTTAAAGTTAGTTTTGTTTGATTTATTTATTGATAAAAGGGTGTAATCAAGAAAATTTTATAAAAATAAAAAAAAATAGAATAATAATAATAATAATATTTGAATCAAATAATAATAATATATTTTATATTTACCAATTAAAAAATATCTATGTGAAGAAATCTTGGGAGGTGTAAAAAACCGATAAAAGCTGGGATTAATAATTAAATGGGATGATATCAAAAATTTTAAATATAAAAGGATAAAAGTTGCTCCATCTGTTTTTGTCTAAACTCGGGTTTTCGAATAGTACTTTGAAAATGTAAAAAGATTTAATATCTCTGAGTTAAGGAAGGTATAACATTAAATTTGAGTGCAATTATTTACCAGAAAGCGTGACTTGAATCTTTCAAATATTAAATGATCAAATAATTGGAACCACTTATATTTTTTAAGATATAGTTTTTCAATTCAATTTTGAGGGAAAAAAAAAATGAAAAGTATGTTGTTATTTGTTCTGTATTATTTGTATAAATTAAATAAAGTTCATAATAAAAAAGTAAAGGGGGGTGGTGTTGTTCTAGAATAGATATAGAAAAATTCTTTACAGTCTTTTCACTTGAATTCAACAGGTTTATTGTTTATAATTTTATTAACAACAACTCAATTCAAATTTTTATTCTAAAATATAATTCAGATAAATCAAGTTGTATTTATGAGGAAACATAATAAACTTTTTAAATTGGTAATATAATATTTTTTTTTTTTGAATAAATGGTATTTCTATTTAAAAATAATTTAAAGTATTTAGATAATATTATTTTAATAATAAAGTAAATATCACTGAAATAAAACTCAGAATATATACCTTCTATAAAATAATTATAGAATTTCAAATTTCTCAATCAATCAATATATATATATATATATATCCCTTAGCTTAACGGATTTGCCTAAAATTCATTAAGTTTTTAAAAAAAGATTTAAAATGATACTGATGTGCTAATATATTTATTTTCTTATTTGTATTTAATCCAAATTTTTATTATAATAAAAAGTCAAAATCGTTCAAAAATAAAGTAGTTATGTTATTGATTTTTTTTTGAAATTGAAAAAAAAAAAAATAATTATTCATTTTTATATTTTTTTTAAAGATTTTTATTTTTATTTTAATTTTTTAAATTGGAAATTTTATTACAATAATAGTAATTCAAAACCCAAAATATTGGTTTATTATTCATAATAATCATCTAAAAAAATTGTTAATTTTATGATAAAAAAATCAAATTAAAAAATATATAACTGAAAAAAAATTTTTTTTTAAGAAAAAATTTCAATAAATATCCAATCAAGAGAAAAATGAAATTTATTTCTTTAGGCCAAAATTAAAAGTTTAATATGAATAATTTTCTAAAACTTTTATTTCGGCAATATAAATTACTTGAAATAACAAAAAAAAAATTCAAAAATAATTTCATTTATTATATTGAAATTAAACGAACAAAAACCTTTTTAATAGATAATATAATAAGCCCTAAATTTGAAAATAAAAATAAAAAATAACTCTTAAATATTTTTCAAAGATAATAAAAGAATCTTCAAAACCAAGAATTTTTTTTTTGAATTTTGGTATAGGTAAAAATTTGAATAATATATTTGTGAAATTTGAATTTATCCTTTCTAAATTAATACAGATCTTGGAAAAGAAGTTCTGATATATGGTTTCTAATTAAATAATATTGTACATTTTATATCTAAACTAATTCTTCAAAAATTTTGACTCACTTTATAATGTTAATGGGGGTTGTTTTGAGGGTTTATTCTAGTATTCTTTTAAAAAATATTTTCAAATTTTTGGATCAGAATCATTTTTTCTAATTTTGCAAATTTTATTTTTGCTTTTTCAAATTATTTTTTTTTTTTTTTTTTTTTTAAAAAAAAAAGATCATTTGGAAAAAAAAAAAAATCTTCGAAAAGACAAATAATCACTAAGAAATTTGAGAATATGTGATTTCTTTGAAAGGGGATTTAATTATTGATAAAAAATCTTCTTGTTAAACTTTTTTTCAGTGAAAGTTTACTAATAAAAAATCCATAAGGCTCATTTCAAAAATTGTTACTCACTTTTTTTTAGTTTTTGGTTTTAATTTTTTTTATTTTTAATATATCAGGCTTTTATAGATTGAGAATGACTTAAAAGTGAATTAAAAATCATATTTAGTTATTAATTGTTCTTGAATACTAAAGGATATTTTTTTTTTTTTCAATTTATTATTTCAGGTGAGTCACAATTTTTGAAAAAGAGTTTAGATTTTAAAAAGTCAAAAATGAAACAAGTAAAAAATTAAAAAAAAATCAAATAATAATCTGACTCGAACTATTGGTAAAATCTTTTAAAATTTGAAAAAAAATCTTGTTGAAAAAATTTCCAAATTTTACAAAGAAAAAAAATATTTTTTTTTTTAAAAATTTTCATTTATATTTTTTGTTATTGTTGAATTCTTTATATCCAAAAATATAGATATTGTTATTGAATAGTAATCAGTAGATAAAAAAATTTTTCTATGTGATGTCATAATAACTTTTTTAATGAATAAATCATTTAATCAAGTATTTGTAGGTAATTTTGGGGTGCAAAGGGCCCCAAAAAATTTCTAGTGAAGTATGATGTGTTTTAATCATTAAAACTAAGAGTTTTTTGATGTCTAGTCAAACTTTTCAAAAAAAAAAAAAAAAAAAATTTTTTTTGACAAAATTTGGAAGGAAAAATAATAAAATCACAATAACCAAAAAAAATTTCCCAATGTTGAAATTTTTTTTTCAAGTTATTTTTTTATTGTAAGTAACTATATAATTTTTAATTATAAAATTTTCTTTCTAAGATAAGTGTTTATAAATTCTATATCTTGTAATCCTTTATTAACATTTCAAATTAAAAATTTTAGTTTGAAAAGTTTTTAGTATATTTGGGGTGCTTAGGGATATATATATATATAAATATATATATATAAATAAATTTATAAACTTAAAGTGGATATTATTCCACATTCAAATATTTGAAAAAATTGTTAAAAAAAATCTATTATTTCAATAGGCTAACGATTTTATGTTTTCTTTTTTTAAATCGAATGTGTAAATATTTCTGTTTTTCTCGATCAGTTTCCTGTTTAAGTTGAGTAAAAATATCATCTATTCATTTCACCTTTTCGCACAAATAGGGATATAACTTCCCTCTAAAAAAAAAAAATACCAGGGAAATTCACTCTTTTTGAAGTTTCAAATAATTGAATGATTTTTTATAGGGATTAAATAGATTTTTCTAAAAAATTGTTATTTAATAACTTATCAGTTTTATTTTGAAAGAATATTTTGGTACATTTTATTCATTGATAATAATATTTCTTTGTTCTTTCAATAAAGATAATTTTTTTGAAATAATTTGGAAAATATGCTGTATTGTGATGCCTATCAAAAAATGTGAAAAATGTTTCAAACTTTTAAAAACCACAAATTCATTTCGGAAAATAGATTTAAAAGTAATTTTGGTATTATAGTAATCAAGTTTTTTACTTGGTTTTTCAATTTCGGGATGCGATAAAAAAATAAACTCAGTTTCAGTCAAGAGGGCCAACGTTTTTTTCAAATATCAATTATTTTATATAATTGACCCATGAAGAACAAATAAGAAATAAACAAAATAATACACATCAAAGAATTGTTGATATATGTCTGAAAGAAAACTAATTAATGAATATATTTTCTTAAAAATTGAAAAACTCAAATTCTTAATACCCTATTGAGAAAAACAACGATGTTCGTTTTGAACTTCTACTGGTATTTGAATAATAAATATGAAACATTTTTCACTTCATTTTCTCTTATTTTCTTTTAGAAATCTAGCCCCCAAACGAAGTTTGTTGGTATTTGTGGTAACTGTTTGAAAAAGGAAATGAAAATTCTGTGAAAATTTTTCACATTTATTAATCAAATATTAGTCGAAGATCAAAGATTGAATAAAATCCCAATAGAAATCAATATGATTTCTCAACAATCATTCCCATGGTTTCAATGGCCTTAGAATAACACGTTTTTACCAAGAGACTATTGATCTTGCAATAAATAAATTTTTGCAACTGAATGACGTTTTAAAAAAAAAATCGAAAAAAAAAAAAACAAAAATGTGAAAAAAATGATTTCAATTTTGAAAATTTCCAAAATAAAATTTTTCTTCTTATATCTATGCAAACCCTTTAAACACAAGTATTTTACACATTACAACTGTGACCCATTTGACTGAAAAATAGTTTATTTTGGATTTTCTCTTTAATTTACCGAAATATTTTTTTTATTTTTACTCTTCCCCTTAAATATAAACTTTTATTTTATAATAAAAAATGTAAAAGATTTTGAAATAGAATGTCTCAAAATTTTCAAAAACACAAAATGAAAATTAAAAATAACCAGAGATTTTAAAATTATGTGTGTATTTTTATTAATAATTTTGGTTCAATCAATTTTTCGAATTAATTGAAAGAGAAAAAATAAGCAAATGAAATTGTTTTCTGAGAACAAAATTAAAATCTAAATCTAAAAAATTAAAAATAGAAAAAAAAAACAAAGAAAAAGAAAGAGTAAGAACGAAATGAAGGACTAAATATGAAAAGTTAAGTTGTAACTTTACCAAATTAAAATTGTAATATGTTTATTTTTTCTCCATCTTGAGAACAAAATTTGAAGAATTATTTTTGGTTAACTTCGATTTCCATTTCTTCTTTAGTTTGTTTGGCAAGTTCGGCTTCTTCTCTTAAGCGTTCCTTTTTAAGTTTACCCATGAATTTACGTTTTTCTTCAAGGGTTTGGAAGATACCCTTACCACATTTGGAGGCTGTGTCGATGAATTTGAGATCGATTTCTTCTTTGACGTATCTTTTGTTGGAATGCCAGAGTGTTTTTCTTAAGGTGATTGGTCTTCTTCTGGTACCTGGGACACCTCCTTTGATGATCAAAAAGTCATGGTTGACAAGACCGTATTTTGGCCATCCACCGAGTGGGTTAATGGTTTTCTCTGTGATATCGTATTCGGTACCACCGTTATTCAAACCTTCTTCGGTTAAACAGGATTTTCCAATTCTGTAGATTTTTTTGTTTCTTTCAGTTCTGTGTCCGTAACCCTTTTGACCAGATCTGGCAACTGACCATCTGACATTGGCTGGATGCCATGCACCAATACAACCAACTTTTCTTAAACCACGATGAGTTTTTCTTGGTAACCTTTTGACGCCCCATCTTGCAATGACACCCTTGAATCCTTTACCTGTGGAGATGGACATTGTGTCGAGAACTTGGTTTGTTTGGAAAACATCTGTGACATTGATTTTTTGTTCGAATTTGGATAAAGCAAAGTCGATTTTTTCTTTGATGTTGGATCCTCCATTGATTTGTAATTCAATCAAGTGTGCCTTTTTTTGTTTGAATGGGATCAAGTTTGTTTGTGTGTGTGCAAGTAGTCTGACAACTTCGGAGTGGGTTTTAAGCTTGGATATTTTGTGTTTTAATTGTTTGCCTTCGCCTTCGTAATGTGTTTTGACATATTTGGTGAATGCCTTTTGTTTTGATTTGTACCAGTTCTTGTAAAACCTTCTTTTACATTCGTTGGAAATGTTCTGGGCCCAGATGGTGGTAATGGCCTTTAGTCCCTTTGGTGTTCTTTTGTAACCAACAACACCGACGCCGATCATTGGTGGTGTTTCAATGATGGTAACAGCTTCAACAATTTCCTTTTTATGGAGATCTGAGCCTGGTCTGTTGACACCTCTGACAATATGTGTCATACCAACTTTGTATCCGACAAATCCTGTGAGATGTGGAGCTCCTTGAAGCTTGTCTTTTGGGAAGGATCTAATTTTTCCCATTTTCTTTCTACATCTCTTTCTTGGTAAAAATCCAAGAGATCCTGATCTTGGTTCTTCAAATTTTCGATGACCCATCTTTGTTTTTTCAAGTTATTTACAAAAAGAAAAAAAAAAAAAATTAAAAAAGTAAATTTAAAAAAAATAGAAAAGCAAACATAAAAAAAAAAAAAAAAAAAAAAAAAAAAAGTCGAAGAGTGGTTTATGAATTAATTTTAAGCTTTTGAGTTTAAAAGTAAAAAAGTAAATAAAAAAAAAAAAGAAGGAGAGATCCTTACATTAAATAAATAGTAAAAGATTTAGAATAAATTCAAAAAAAATGATCAATTTTAGTTGTTTTTACTTGTCATTGTTATTGGGAACACTGTTGATAATTTCGAAGGTGTGATCTGTTCTATTTCTGTTGTTATCAAAAACTTTAAGGATTAATGTTTAAGGACAAAGGTAACTGATTTTCTTTTCAAATTATAAATAGTCAAGTGTAAGACAAATATTGTATTTAATATAAAATATAAGTAATATTTGTTGTTAAAGAAATGGAACAAGATTTTCATTCAACTTTCAAAAAAAAAGGTATTGAAAATCATTCAAACATTTTCAAATTTTTAATTCTAAAAATAATCATACAGTGATCAAAATAATGCGTGCACAACGACTATAATCCGTGTTTCAAAATATTATCCGTGCTTTTTTTTATTCTTGTACCAATTTAACATCCAATCTACTACCAAATAGTATACCTAAGTCCAAAACAATTTTGAAAATAAAGGTCTGGTTATTTTCAGTAAAATTTAAATTATTCATGCAAATAGTTGAAAATTTTCCATAATATTCTCAATTTTTTTGAAATTTTTTGTTTTTTTTATTATTAAAATATTCTAAAAAATTAACTCTATTTTTTGAGATAAATTTTGCAATTTGATCCTTCATTTTTAGAATTTCTTTTTGTATAATAGAACTTTAAGAAACCACTACCATATTTTTTTAGGGTTTATTATTGGTTTCTTTGATTGGTTAATGTATAATTCTTCTTTAACAAAAAAACACGCTTTTTATTTTGAAACACACATTAAATTTTTTTGCACGCTTTATTTTGACTACAGTAAATTATTTATTTTCTCTTAAAGAATTGGGTACTTTTGTTACTTGTTTTAATTCTTGGAGTTTATGATTATTTGGGAAAGCTGAATGAAAATTTTATATTTTTTATTTTTCAATTAACAGTACATTAGTCCTAATTTCAAAAAAAGAATTCCTTAACACTGGATTTTAAACTCAATCTATAACCTCCATCTTGATTAAAATTTTATTTTTTGTTAACAAATATTTCAAAAGTCTTAAAATAATCACATTTTTAACACTTCAAAGAATATAAAAAGAATTTTGATAAATTTTTAGGACAATTTGACTTGAGGTTCAGTATCTTTTTCAATCTTATTGTAAGACTAAAATTTGATATTTAAACTAGATAAAGTTTTCTCAAACACTTTTTTTTCCAAGCCTGTTATTTTTTTCATTACTACTTCTTCATTTACTTAATATAATAAAATTATCAAAATAGGGATGCCAAAATAAAAAAATTAAATATTGGAAATAACCATCTATTTCTTGGGAAACTCTATTTAGAAAATAAAAAGAGAAAAATAAAAAAGTCAAGTGAATTATTTTTACTGTTTATTACCCGAATAATAGTATTTAATTTAAATGTTAAGGGAATACTATATATAAAAAATTCTTTACATCTAATACAAATATTTATCTTTCAAATTTATAAAAGAGAATGCAATTTTTCATCAAAATATTTAAATAATATTTTTGAAAAAAATTCATTTATTTTATATATATATATACTTTTTACCTGATTGTTTAAGTTCAGTTCTAGATTAAAATACCTTTTAATCTATTTTAATATTTTTTTAAAATAAGAATATATTTTCAAAAATATACAAAATTTACATAATAACCTATTTTTTTTTATCCTAAAAAAATCTCCACTCAGATTATCGTGTTATATTCAACCTTTAAGAGATCTAATCTTTTCTCATTATTATTTTTCCATAAAATATGTAAATATTATTTAATTTTCACAAATATTTTTCTGATTTTTGCCAGAAAAAATCAAATATATTCATAAAATAAATAGGAAAATATATTTTTTTCAAGAAATAATTTCTTTAATAGAATTGGGCATAAAAGAATAATAGGGTAAATTAGATTGCAACAATAACTATAGCAAATAAAATAAATTTACTTCGATTTGCCAAATAAAGGGTTTCTATTGGAAAAAAAAGGATAAAAAAATAGCTATATTGCATTCCAGTAAATTATTAATGTGTATTATAAGATTATATAAATAGGGGAAAAGACACGAGTAAAAGGCAAAGAAAAAGATACTACATAATAACGTACTGTATTTTTGTTTTTTCAAATAAAAAAATGATCCAAAAAAAAAAAATGTATATTTTTTGTGACTCATTTGATTAATGGGTTTATGATTTATATTAAGATAGAAGTTAATTTGCAAAATAATTGGTAAAAAATACGGTTATAACTTTTTTATTTTAGATTTATTTTGAATTAAATAGAGTACACTTGAAAAGGTACATGTACAATATTATACTATTTTATTAGTTTATTTAAAACATTCAAGACAAATATACCCAAATTACGTTGAAATCTAGTAATTCGGAAGTAAATCTAGAATAGGAAACTTTATTATTATTCAACAGGAATCTGTGGAGATTTATAAAAATGTATTGTGTAAATCATTTTTCAATAAATTGGTCCCAGTTGTAGTGTGTTGAATACAAGCGAATAAAGGGTTTGAATAGATATTAGAAGAAAAATTTTATTCTGAAAATTCTCAAAATTGAAATCATTTTTTCACATTTTTATTTTTTTTTTTCTGCTTTTTTTGATTTTTTTTTTACAACTAAATTGTTTTGCAAATTTTTTTTATTGCAAGATCTGATATCATCTTGGTAAAAATGAATTATTATAAAGGTTATTGATAAAGAAAAAATTATTGTAGAGAAATCATATTGATTTCTATTGAAATATTATTTTATCTTAAAATCAAGATCAAAATCAACCTTGTTGTTTTTTTTCAATAAGGTGGAATAATTTGGATTTTGAAATTTGTAAGAAAATATATTGATTTATTAATTTAATTTCAGGCGGGTATCAACTATTCTTTGATCTATTTTATTCAACTTATTTCTTATTTAATCTTTAAAGGTCAATTATAAAAAATATTTGATGTTTTTAAATATTGTTTGTTACTCTTTGACTGAAAAATAGTTTAGATTGAATTTTGAAGTAAAAAATAATTATTTCAAATGATTTAATGAAATTCCCTGAAAAATTTTTTTCAAAATTATTTCTTAAGATTTTTCAATCCTTAAAAAACCTACTCTATTTGTTACAAGGTTTTTGTTATTACAAGCTAATGTCAAAATATGTACATTATTTTTTACAGACTCACCTAGTATAAAATATTTGGAATAGTTTCTTGGGTCTTTTGATCTTTAAATTTAGCTTTTATTTCATAAATTTATCAAGATAAAAGTGAACACATTTTGAAAATTCATTTCAACGACTCTTTTTATGTTCAATAGTATCACAGAGTATTTTAAAGTTTTTTCTTTTCTTTTCTGATTTCTTTTAATTTTCTTTTAATGTTATGGTAAAATAGATCAATACAAACCACTTTTATCCCAAAATTCACTTTAATTCAAACCAATTTAACAAATCTGTTTCGAGATTTCATTTCTGTTTATAAAATGATATTTTTATCAAAAAGGAATTATTTTATTCTTTTGTTCACCCTTATATTTTTATTTCTTGATTGGTTGTCGAATGATTTTCGATCTTTAAAAAGAATTATATTTTACGAGTCCCTTAAACACACGTTGTACCCTTCAGGTAACTTCTCTTGAGATCTCTGTTGTTCAGAGTAGAGTTCCTAAAATTAAAAAACCTTTTTTTTTTTTAATGAGGTTTTTAACATTCAAATGTGATAAATTGACGGCTTAATATTCTGTTTTCAATTGAGAAAATTTACTATCCTTTTAGATTCTTCATTGGCCAAATGTGTTTCATCAAAAAGCGTCAAACAAATAAATAGATTTCTCAAATTTCAATCTATTTCTCTCTAATTTTCTTCGTAAATAAAAAGGTTTTAAAAACGCAGTAAAAAATTTTTTACAAATCTTTTATTCAAATAACCATATTAACAGATAGGTAAATTTTCGATTTCTTTATATTCAAAGAAAAAAATATAAACGCTGAAACACCTAAAATCAATGGTTGACTTTCAACAATGTTATTTATACAAAATTTTTTTTCGTTTATAAATCATTTTTTATGGGTTGAAATTTGTTTTAATTCCTTTTTTGAAATTAAAATTCATGTCAAGCATTCCAAAAACAAGTCCAGAAACTAAACCCGAAAACCCAGAAAAAGACAAAGAAAAAGGAAAATTCCACAAGAGAAAATATCACTTTTTTTCTTCACAAGGTTCCAAAATAGGATATTTGAGTTATCTTGAAGAAAAGCCTTTTGACAAAACCAAAAAGAGCACTCTTTTAACAAGCCTTCGTAAAATTAAATCAAGACTACAAAAGGGTAACTCTTTTTTTTTCTAAATAAAAAGAAAACAAAATATTTCGACATTTTGACTAAAATAACAAGAAAAAAAATTAAAAAAAAAAAATAAATAAACAAAAAAAAATTATTTATCATTTAAATCTTGTCTTAATCCTATCACATGATTAGGGATCGACGAAAAATTTTGTCAAGGGTTAGGGACAACACTTGAGCTTCTTGTTGCCTCTCTAAATAATAATCTTGGTACCGATCAACAAACGGAACTCTTTAATGAATCAGGGCTGATAACATATTCTGAGGTAATTAAAGAACGAAGTTCCATTTACCACTTTCATCGACTACTGGTAACGTTTTATGAGCAAAGCCTTGAACTCGCCATTCGCAACCTTGTGGGGAATACAAACGGGAAATTTTCGAGGCTTATTGGCTCCATTTTACATTTAAATTCAACAGAGAAGTGGGACAATCTCAGAAAGACAACAGTCTTTGATCAAGAATACAAGAAACACCGAAAGCGCTTTCAACAAAAGATTTTCTATCAAACCACCAAAGAGATCTATGATCCTGATTTTATCACTGCGTCTTATATCAAGCGATTCAAAAAAAAAAAAAATTCCTTAATCGATAAAGATGCACTAATCTCCCAACACAACAAAGGTTTACAGTCGCTAATTCAAATTGAAAGAATACCAATTGAAAGCCCAAAATTTGCAAACTTGAATGTATTTAATTTTTTATTTTCCAAATTCTTTTTCTTCCTTTTCCAGAAAGAACGACCAAAGTAAAAAAGCAAATTCTTTTTTTTTCAACAAAAACCTTTTTACAGAACATCTCAGTAAACACGAGAAACTGGGTTAAATCTAAGAAACTGAAAAAATGCCTTTCCAATATTGTGATTCCTTCTCTTACTTCTGCACATGAGCTCACCAACCAATTGCTTTTTAAAAATTTAATTAGGTCTCCAAAATTTCGAGATTTACTCCTTGAATTGGAGAAAATGTTGAAATTCTACTATTACACCAAACCATCGCTTTTGGCTCCCTTTTTTTTTTTTTTTTTTTTTATGGACTTACAACCACTCCATTCAACCCGTGAATGATTACGCTTTAAACATGTTGAAAAGATCAAAATTTTTTTCCTTGAGAACTCCTTTAAACAAACTTTGAAACTTGTTAAATTTCTTTTAAAACTTTTGTATTTCCTTTAAACTTCTTTTAAACATCTTTAACCCCCCCCCTAAAAAATTTGAAAGCTTTAAAGTAACATTAAAAAGGGTTTAAAGAAAGTTTAAAAAGAAGTTTAAAGGAAGTTTAAAAGGTTTCCCAAATTTCAGGTTTGCTTACATCCCTAGTACTTTTTGTCACACACGAAAAGATCACATATAAGCCACAAAGAAATCAAAATAAGGCACAAAATAATCACAAAAAGAACAATAAGGCACAAAAAATTTTTTTAAAAGGCACAATTCTTGAATATAAGACACAATTCTTGAATGTAAGGCACAAAATAATCACAAAAATATGATTGTTTGAGATTGGCCATAATAACTTAATGTAGTGAAAAAAATACCGTAAATGAAAAAAATCCCGGACAAGATTTTATAATTGTAAATATTATAAAAATTGTAGTGTAATTTCTTTTATTTAAAATCAAATCCCTTTTTTTTAAGAATCAAACTTTTGAAATTATCACTCGCCCACTTATTAGAATGATGATTAATGAAATTATACTTGCTCAAAACACCATTAGATTAATTAAAAAACAAGAATAAAAATTATCACATTCCAAACTCTAGTAAACCTCTATCAAACTTGATTTTTTTCAAAAAAATTGATTTACTTATGCTTTATCAAACAATATCTTGAGTGTTCTATAGACACCTTACTTTAATCAACTTTAGGTAGGCTTATTACTAGCTTCATAAAAAATTTGGTTAATTATAAAAAAAGGATTTGATTGAAAATAAAAGAAATTACATATCAATTTTACTAATATTCACAATTAAAAATCTTGTCAGGGATTTTTTTAATGTACAGTATTTTTTCCACTACTATACATACTTTTTTTTCCAACTCAAACAATCATCTTAAAAAAAAAAACATTTTGTGATTATTCTGTGCCTTACATTCAAGAATTGTGCCTTATATTCAAGAAATATGCCTTTTAAAAATTTTTTTGTGTGCCTTATTTGATTATATAGAGTGTACATTAAAAAGTGTACAGACTGTAAAGGAAAGAAAAAAGTTTCACAATTCGAATGGAACGGTTGTAGTATAGTACTTTTAAAAAAGCGTGACAAAAAATATTTTCAAAAGGAACTTGTAAAATAGTAGTTCAACTTCTGTAAACCCATTTTTAGGGCACTATTGAAAATTTTTTTGGTCACACCTTTTTAGAATCACTTTGCTTTAATATTTTTTACTTTAAATAGTATCTGGATTTGATCCCTGTTATCTATTTTGATTTGAATAAACCTCTTTTCAAAAGTTAGTAAAGAAACATTATCTTTCGATCATAGAGGGGGAATCTGGATGTGAAAACATTTGTGAGAATATTGTTAAATTGAAATTTAATAAAAAATTAATTTTTTTCTCAAGGTTCAATAAGGAAAAGACAAATTAAAGAGATTCAATTTTCCTTTTGAATTGATTTGTGAAGATTTTTTTAATTTTCTTTTCTTGGTGTTAAAAAAGATACATTTGGGAAATTGAAATCAAAATTTTTCATTTGAAAATTGGAAATCAACAGTAAAATAGGATAAAAATTCTTCTCCTAATTTCTTCAAGTTTAAAATAACAGTTTAACATACCAAAACATTGAGTTTATTCCCAATTAGTACAATTTGTCATTTTATTTTTGATCATTTTGCAAAAATTTATTTAGGTTTATTGCTTATTGATTTTTTTTTGAAAAAATAATTTAACAAATGATCAAATTTGAAAGTTACTAAGAGGCATAAATAATTGAATTACCTAGTATTCCTCAACTTTCTTAACAATTAGAGAATGTGTATATTATAGTGAACATATCAAAATTATTTCTTGTTCTCAAATTAATTTGAAAAAGAATCCAATTTTCAAAATTCAGATTTTTACTCTAATATTACTTTTTCTGAATTTTAATTCTTTAATTTATTGAATTTTTCAGTATTCCTTTTAAATGTTTTATTTGAATTTTTTCAAGTTTGACTTTTTTTATTGCTAATAATGATTTAAAGGATCTATTACGTTTATTGTTCTTTTATTTTTTTATATTAATTCTTGGATCTTTTTAATAATAAAAAAAAAAAACAATAAAAAGCAGTGATTTTTTTAAAAAAATAAATACATTCATTTGAACATAATTTGATCATTAATCACAATTTTAAAAGACGTTATTTTTACAATTTCTATTATTTATGTGATTTTCAATCAAAAAATTTTCTGAAAAAAATATAGCTTGGCGTTTTATACAAATGAATTGGAAACATTTCCATAAAAAATAACAATAAAAAATTAAAAATATTTATTTTGAAACTAATTATTTTTTTCTTTTGAACTTTATTTGAATAATTTTTTAATTTCTTTAAATGTTTTAGGTTAAAGATGAAATAAGTTCTTTATATTTTTTAAATAATGTTGAATATTTTGGAAGAAAGGATGGATTTAAAGTTTTAATTCAAGAAATTGAAAACATTGGAGAAGAAGTTGAAGAAAAACGCAAACAATTCGAAAAAAAATTTAAACCGGTAAAAATAAAAACAAAAAAAGCAAAAAAAACAAAAAAAAAAAAAAAAAAAAAAAAATTAAAGAAAAAGAAAAAGAAAAAGAAAAAGAAAAAGAAAAAGAAAAAGGAAAAGGAAAAGAAAAAGAAACAGAAAAAGGAAAAGAAAAAGGAAAAGAAAAAGGAAAAGAAAAAGGAAAGGAAAAAGGAAAAGAAAAAGAAAAAAAAAAAGAAAAAAACACAAAAAAAGAAAAAGACAATACAAAAAAAAAGGAAACGAAAGAGAAAGATCCAAAAAATAAAGAAGAAAATAAAAAACAAAATAAAGAGGAAAAAAAACAAAATAATGAAGAAAATGAGCAAAATAAACAAAATGAAACAAATAAAAAAACAAATCCAAAACAAGAAATACCCTTTGTTGATCGACTTTATTATCTTATTAAAATTATTTATAATGTATGAAATTAATTTTCCTTTTTTTTTTTTAATTTTTCTTTTTAAAATCAAATTTTTTGAATTGCAAATGCTAATTTTGCATTTATCTTTACTTTCTTTTTTAAAACCACACAAATGAATAAAAATTAAAAATAGGTTAAATTTTATATAAATCCAAATTTTGGTAAAGAATATTTCCCAATCTTAATTGAAAAAGCATTCAATACATTAAACTCCATTTGGCTATTTCCAGATTATTTGGATAAATCATTCCAATCAAATACAATAGATATTTTAGATATGTTTTCAAATATTTTAAATTTAATCTATGAACCACAAAAGGTAAGAGAGACAGTCTTAATTTTAAATCTTAAATTACTTGAGAATGTATTTCTCGATCAAGAAAAGGATCAAAAATTAGTAATTGGGTTTAAAATGCTAAAAACAATTGTTAAAAGAATGGAAGACACGAAATTTAAATCCACAAATGAAAAATTACCCTTTTCAAGCCGAAAAAAATATGAAATAGAATATAACATTGAATCCAAAATTGTTGCTGATTGGATTAAAGAAGGGAACATTATTGAGAAGGAATTTGCAAAGAAAGAAAAAACCTTCCAGAACATTAAATTAATTAATGGAATTATTCAATTTTATTTAAAAAACATTACAATCGAGAAATCCTTTTTAGAATTAATCTGGGAAAATTTATCAAAGGCAACGAACGATATACAACTAAGGAAATTGTATTTAAAAACTTTATCCAAAATTTGCTTTATCGCAAAGGAGGAACATATTGAATTCCTTAATGAAAAAATAAAAACCATAAAATGTCAAAAATATGATTTTGGAATTATTGAATTAATTAATCAATTCACCAAGGTGACTTTAAATCCTAAATTTATTCAGTATTTTAACGAAAAACATTTTGGATTAGAAACAATGTGGGATTTGATACAAGAAGATTCCCACATTTCTTCGTCACTCGCAAATATCGCCAAAACTAATTTAAAAAATTTATTATTGCAAAAGAGTACTTTAAAATTTAGAAAGATTTATTTAATTAAATGCATTGAAAATTTAAAGAATCATAAATCTGTATTATTATCTTTATCCTTAATTAAAGATATATTAAGTTATACTAATAATATCATTGACAAAAAACAAATAAAAAATAAAATTAATAAAAATATAAAGGAGGTAGAAAAAAATCACGCTTTATTAAATTTGTTTTTAGAAGATTTAAAAGATTATAGAGAAAGAGCATTAATTTCTGCTAAAAAACAGCATGAAATGAGAAAAAGTTTAAATAACACAAGAAACGTGATCGAAAATAATAATAATAATAATTACCATAACAATAATGAAAAAAAAGAGAAAGATCCAAAAAATAAAGATGAAAATAATAAAAAAGCAAAGAAAGATTCTAACAATAATAAAAAAAAAAAAAAAAAAACAGAAACTGAATCAGAATCAGAACCAGAATCAGATAAAGATAAAGATGAAGAAAAAGATAAAGATTTGAAAAATACAATGAAAAGGAAAGAAACAAATAATAAAGGCGAAAAATCTAAAGAAAAAGGAAAGAAAAAAGATAAAGAAAAAGAAAAGAAAAAAGATAAAGAAATCGAAATCGAAATCGAAATAGAAAAGGAAAAGTCTGATACTGACCTGATTAACAATAACAATAATAGCAATCAACAATTTTTTATTAATTTTGATAGCACAACTATTATTTTAGTTGGTGATCATCCACATTTTGAGCAAATTCAAGAAAGGCTCAATTTTTTAGATTTTTTAATTACCAATTCCACTTTACTATTAACAATAAACCAAGCAAATATTTTATGGGACGCACTAATTGAAAATGCCATTTCCAAAGATGAATTAAAATCAATGTACCAATGGTTAGAAACAACAAGAATGAGCAACGATGAAGATAAAGGAGAGGTAGCATTTGGCAAATATGTAATTGAACATTTGTTCAAGGAAAAAATCTGCAAAATAGACATTTCCAAAATGGATCTTCCAGCATTTAAAGTATTCCAAAGATATTTTTTATATACTAACCAAAGAGAAAAGAAAATCCAAAAAGAAACAAAAATAATTCCCGTTACAAAAGAAATTGGTTTCCGTCCTAATCAAACCAGAAGCGATATAATTAGAAGATCAAATTATCAACATAATCAAAGATATATTGTTTCTGAAAAAAAAATCTTTACGGGAAATTATTTAATCACTAATAGCGACTTAATTAAAATCGATTATTTATGGAAAATAGTTCTCGAAACGGAAATTAATCAAGTGAAAGAAAAGAGTACCAAGTTATTAAGCAATTTATACGCCATGCCATCTCCAATATTGAGAAAAAACCAACAACTACGTGATCAATTATTTGAAGGCTTTATTGAAAAATCTTTAAAAAATATTAAAAGAATTATTAAAAAAAAAAACAAAAGCAAAAGCAAAGAAAATGATAGTGCGAATGATAATGATAATTTTATTTTAAATTTAAAAGAGAAAAACTTAATATTAACATGTTTGCAAATTTTGATTAAATTGATTGAATCCTTCGACAAAAGATTTGGATTTAATAACCTCCAAAATCACAATTTACTTCCCCATAGAAATAAAGTAGGAATAAAACCCATAAATTTAAATATTAAATGTACAAATGGCCATAAGTTTTATTTAATTGTTCACTCAAATTTTTTATTAAAAAATTTAAAAATAATGATTACTAAAAAATTAGAAGATTATTTTGAAAAGGAAAAATTAAAAAAAGAACAAAAGGAAAAAGAGAAAAGAGAAAAAAAAGAACAAAGAGAAAAGGAAAAGGAGAATAAAAAGGAGAATAAAAAGGAAAAGGAAAAGGAAAAAAAAAAAAAAAACAAGAAAAATGAAAAAGTAGAAAAAAAAGGAAATATTGAATTTTCGATCGTTTTTAAAAAAAAAATAATTTCAAATCAGAATTATGAAAAAACAATTGAAGAAATTGGGATCGACAAATTACCAGAATTAAAAATTCTAATTGAAAATTCTAAAAAAAAAAAATTCTCAATAATGAATCAAAAAAAAATTGAAAAAATTCAAAAAAAGTCTTTAATTATTTGCAAAGATAGATTGCCTGCTGAAATTTTATCAAATAATAATAATTTTTCAATTTTATTTAATTTATTGGACTATGAAAAAACAATATCTGAAAAGGCCTTTGAGTTAATAAATATTTTACCAACAAATAAAAAATATTTAAAAAAATTTTTAAAATTAGAAAAGTATACAAAAAAAAATATTAAAAATAATAATAAATCTGATATTGTTGATCAAAATAATGAAGAGAAAGATGAAAACAATGATGATAACAAAAATACTATTGCTATCAGTGATGATGATGATGATGATGATGATGATATTAGTCAAAATTACAATTGGCACACATTATTTGAATCCAAAATTTCTTTGAAAACGTTATATAATTTACAAATTATAAATTATTTTACCAAAATAAATCATCAAGATTTGTTATTAAAATTTAAAGACATCAAACATTTATTTAATTTAAATTGGTGTCAAAATTTTGTTAAAACAAATATATTTGGTTCATTTATGAATTTAATAACTGAATTTAAAAAATATTTTATCAATAAATACTTGGCCAATTTAAATAATAATAATAGCAATAATAATAATAATATAAAAAATAAAAAGATAATAAATAAATTAAATAATGAAATCTTATTTCAAATTTTGGAATTATTTACCAATATAATTCTCAAAATAATAAATTCAAAACCATATTTAAAAAATACAATCAAATTATCTGATTCAATGAAAAATGAAATTGATAATAATTTTGAGTTATTTAAAGACTTTTTACAAGAATCCCTTGAATTTATTGGAGATATTGCCAAAATTACAAATAATTATCAATTAAATGAAAAAATTAATAATCAAATCAACAATACAACCATTAAAATATTGAATGTTTGTAAATCCTTTATCGAATACAAACCACAATTTGTGTATTTATTAAAATTAAATTTCAATGATTGGATAAAAAATGTTTTAATTATTAATAAATCTCAATTAATCAGGAAAAGTTCTGTAAATTTTTTATTTGATATTTGTAAAAATTATTTAATAAACTTTAATAAGAATAATGAAGAGGAAAATAATAATAATAATAAAGATAGTGAAGTAACAGAAAATGAAGACAATAAAAAGTATAAAGAAAATAATGATAATAATCAAGAAGAAAAAGAAGATAAAAAAAAAAAAGAAGAAAAAGAAGAAAAAGAAGAAAAAGAAGAAAAAGAAGAAAAAGAAGAAAAACAAGAAAAACAAGAAAAACAAGAAAAAGAAAAAGAAGAAAAAGAAGAAAAAAAAGAAAAAGAAGAAAAAGAAGAAAAAAAAGAAAAAAAAGAAAAAAAAGAAAAAAAAGAAAAAGAAGAAAAACAAGAAAAAGAAAAAGAAAAAGAAATAAATAATAATTTAATATTAAATAAAAATAAACGTATAAAAAAATTTAAAAAAATAATTAATATCTTAAGAGATTTTTTACCTCAAGTAGAAATTTATAAAAAAACAATTGGAGAGTATTTTAATTTATTAGTCAAATTATTAGAATTAGCTGAAGAATATAATATCGATAATATATTGGAAACGGAACCAACTGAATTATTAAATAATTTAATTAACTTATTAAAAAAACACCCAATATTGGAACTCGATAATTCACAAAATTCAATTGATCATGCACTTTCCGGTTTATTAAAATTAAGTTCTTATTTATTACTCCAAATTGATGATAATTTAAAACTGATTGAAACTTTGGATCAAAATTATAATTTAATAAATGAATTGTTTAATGGATTATTATTTTTTACAATTGAAAAAAAAAACAATATGAATGATAATGATAATGATATTCAAGATTTATTACCGAAATGTAAAACTTTTATCTCTCGAACTGCAGCATTTGAATTTTTACAATCATTAACATTTAATTCTGAATTGAATTATCATAAGGTTAGCACTTTAATCAAAGACCAATTAAACGAATTAAACTTGAAAAATGAAAATTGGGATTATGGACCTTTTGATAAAGAAGCCAACGAAACTAATAATTTAGGTTATGTCGGATTAAGGAATCAAGGTGCCACTTGCTATTTAAATTCTGTTGTTCAACAATTATTTAAAACACCAGAGTTTAGAGAAGAGATTATTAATTTTAACCTTAATAAAAAGGTGTTAAATCGAATAAAATGGAATAATGATAATAATAATAATCAGAAAAAAAAAGAAAAGGAAAAAGATGCTAAGCATTTAGAGCGGTATTATAATGATAACGAAAAGGTGTTTAATGAATTCCAAAAAATGTTTATTTATTTAAAAGAATCTAGCATGGGCTATTATAATACTCTACCCTTTTGCAAAGTTTTTAAATATGATGATAACAAACCGCTCAATACTGGGGAACAAAAGGATGCTAATGAATTTTTAAATATATTATTTGACAAATTAGAAGATCCCTTAAAGAACACTGAAAAAGAAAATTTATTAAAATCAATTTATGGCGGGCATTTTATTCACCAAATTATATGCCAAGAAAAATTTCATAAGAGTGAAAGAACAGAACCATTTTATACTGTAGGTTTAGAAGTCAAGAATAAAAAAAAATTACAAGAATCTTTAGAGTTGTTTATCCAAGGTGACATTTTAAATAAGTCTAATCAATATTTTTGCTCGAATTGTGACCATAAAGTCGATGCTTTAAAAAGATGCTGCTTTTTAGATTTACCAAATACTTTACTATTTCATTTAAAAAGATTCGATTTTGATTTTGATTTAATGAAAAATAAAAAAATAAATTCCTTTTTAGAATTCCCAACAGAATTAAATATGAGACCATATACTTTAGAAGGAATCATTGATAAAGAAAAGGGTATCGATTTTGAAGAAGTGGAAGAGGAAGTTGAAGAGGAAGTTGAAGAGGAAGTGGAAGTGGAAGAAGAAGAAATGGAAATTGAATATGAGGAATTTAAAGATCAAAATAAAGAAAATAATACTAAAAATAAAGAAGAAAATAATAAAGATAAAGAAAAAGTTAATAATGGTGATGAAAAGAATGATAGCGATCAAAAGAATGGAAGAGGAGATGGCGAGAGTAATCAAAAAAATGATGAAAATGAAAATATAAATGATATTGAAAATGAAATATCCAGTAACGATGAATTAAATATTAATAATAAAGCAAAAAAAAAAGAAAAAGAAAACGACAATAAAAATGGCGAAAATGAAAATGAAAATTCAGGCAAAAAAGAAAACGATGAAGAAAAAAATGAAGAGCAAGAAAAAGAACAAGTAGATATCTACGAAATCAATAGATTAAGATCAAAGTCTTATTATGATTACGAATTAGTTGGAGTAGTTGTTCATTCTGGATCATCTAATTTTGGGCATTATTATTCTTATATTAAGGATCGAAATATTTTGATCAAAGATGAGAATAAAAATGAAAATGGAGAAGAAAATAAAAAATTAAAATCAATTTGGAATATATATAATGATCGAAGTGTATCTAAATTTGATTTAAATAACCTTCAAAGCGCAACATTTGGTACCATAGAAGAAGCTGATCAGTCTGATAAAACCAAAACGAAAAGATACAGCGCTTATATGCTAGTTTATGAAAGAAAAAAACACATCAAGTCTCCCTATAATAATAATAATAATAACAATAATAATATTAATAATACAGATAAATATTATGATAAAAATAATAATGATAATGATAACCAAAATTACGGTATTAATGATGAAAAGGATTTACAAATGAATAGTGTAATCAAAAAAATCAAAAATCAAAATCAAATAGTTAAAAATGAAAAAAATATATATAGTTTAAGTTATTTTAAATGGATTGAAAATCACATTTTACAAATATATGATAAAAACAAATCCAATCAAACGGATTTGAAACAATTTAATAATAAAGAAATCATACCATTAATAATTAAAATTTCAACAATATTTTCAATTAAAATTTTTAGTCATACAAAAGTTAAAGAAGATTTTTATAAATGGGTAAGATATTTAAAATCATTTTATTCAGAATATCCTGAACTTTCAAATTGGTTTTTCTCGAAATTATTGGAAAATGACGGATTATGGGCTTTAAAAATGATTTATTACTGCCCGGATAAAAATGTCAAACAGCAATTTGTTTATTTAATCAAATCATTAATGAATTTACAATCTAAAAAAGAACATGACATTTATTATCAAACAATTTCCTTCCAAATAAATGATGATGACAATGAGAATAAAGAACAAGATAACATAAAAGAAATAGATGAAAAGAAAGAAGAAATAGAAAAGGAAAATGAAAAAGATAATGATAAAATTAAAGAAAAAACAATTTCAAAATCTTTATTAATTCAATTTATAGACACAATAATTAATAATTTAAAAAAATCTGTTGTTACTGGAAGAGATCCAACGGTGCCATTTCAAATTTTGTCAAATTTCATTAAAATTAGTAATGATGAATTAAATTATTTATTAAATAATAATATCATTCAAAAAATTGTTGAATTTTATCAAAAAACTGTAATAAATTTCCTCAATAATCAGAAAAAAAACAGAGGATTTCGATCATTATCAACCTATACATCCTATACCCGAAAAAAAAATTCAAAAAGTCAAAAAATAACTGCAAATTCTTTCTCTATAACCATTAAATTTCTTTATTTATTAATAAAGGGGGTTGAAATTGAATCTACTAAACATTCTAAATCGGATAATGATTCTTCATGCAGTGATAATAATACCAATTCTAATAAGGATAAAAATAAAAAACCTACACTAAAAATTGAAGATATTTATCAAATGGAAACGTTTTTTGAGCATATAGTAGAGAATCAAGTTAACACAAAATATACAAATAAAATTATTCAATTGCTTTCCAGGGATCGTTTAGATGTCTCTGAATTTTTCATTGATTCGTTTTTAAGTATCCTAAACAGATTAGTACATAAGCATTTCGAAACGAATAAATATATTGCAATTTTAAACACTTTAAATAACATTGAGGACAAGTATCAAACAACTAGAGTGGAAAAATCATTAACTGGAATAATGAAATTAGTTTCTTTACTTTCAATAACTAACAATAATAAAATTCAAGCGAAAAAAATTCTAAGAATATTAATAAATTATAAGGGTGATGCAAATGCAACAACATTATGGATTCATAATAATATTGAAAAAATTCATAAATTAGCTAAAAAGGTTAATTTTAAAATAAGTATCAAAAAGGATGATGAGAAAAAAAAGAATGATGATCAAGAAGATGATAAAGAAAAAGAAAAAGAAGAAGATAACGAAAAAGAAGAAGATAAAGAAGAAGATAAAGAAGAAGATAAGAATAATAACAAAGATAAAAAGAAAAATAATAAAGATAAAAAAAAGAAAGAAGATAAAAAAAGTAAGGAGAATAATAATAATAAAAAAAAAAAATGATAATAAAGGCGAAAAAACTAACAATAAAATGGAAGAAGCAGAAAAATGATACTTTTATAAGATTAAGAGCAAGATAACAAAAATGAGGCCAGATTAAAAAAATAATAATAATACTAATAGAATTAAAAGAATTTATTACTGAAATATTTTTAAGATAATTAAATTTTTTGTTTAAATTATTTTTAAAATAAAAAAATTTTTCTTTCTTATCTGCATTTTTTATTTTTAATTTGAAAATTTTATTCATTTATTTGTTGTTTATTAATTTTGTTTCATTTTTTGAAAAAAAAATCAAAAATAAAATTATGATTATTATTATTCATTAAGAAGTTAGTACTAAAGTTCACCTGTTTTGAGTTTGTTTTTTTTTTTTTTTCATTGTAAAAGAATGTTGAAAAATCATAGATTTTATTAGATTAATTTGAATTCTGAAAACCATCATTATTTTATTTTTTGAATATTTGTTTTTATTTTAAAAATTAATAAATTTTCGGAATAAAATAGAAAAATACGAAAAAAATAAGGTACTCTAAGGAAATTAGTGGTAATATAATACACTTCTCAAGGCCCAAATTTGAATTTGAGAGATATTGGACAGAGAGTGAGAGAGTGAATCTGGTCAATTTCTCACAATATTCAGATCCTCTTCATAAAATCAGAGGGCTTTTATTTTAATTCTTACTCAGGTTTAATTTTTTTTAATTGTCAAAAAAAGATTCTAAATAAATTGGACATTTTCTTAAAAGAATTAGTGGTTCTCTAAAGAATAACATCAATTTTAATTAAAATTATGCCTTGATTACCTTTTGAGTAAATCATAAATACTCAAAAATAACATTACTAAAGGGAATTGATTTCTAAAGTTCAAATTGTAAATTAGACATTTTACAATTTGTATATTCTCTGTTCTCTTATAATATATATCCCTTAGAACCCCAAACATTAATTACCTTTGAAACAAAATTTTTAATTTGAATTATTATCAAAGCGTTATAAAATATAAAATTTATAAAAAATTATCTTTGAAAGAAAATTTTATAATGAAAAATTGTATAGTTACCACAATAAAAAAATAACTTAAAAATAAAATTTTAACAAGATTTGGAAAAATTTTCTTTGGTTCTTGTGATTTTATTATTTTTCAATTGAAATTCTGTCAAAAAAAATAAAAAAATTGGAAAAAAAGTAAGTCAAAACATCAAAAACATCTTGGTCTAAATGATTAAAACAAATCATACCTAACTGGACATTTTTTTGTGGACCTTTGTACGTCATCAATTTCCGAAAAAACTTGATTAAATTATTTATTCATTATAAAAGATATTTCGAAATCACATAGAAAATTTGTTTTATCTGTTGATTACTATTCAATGGTAATTTATATATATATATAAACTAGATTCCAAAAATTTGGTCACAGTTTAAACAGTTGAAAGAACATCATTACTTCACTTGAAATTCAATTTAGAAAGAATTTTGATTTTACAATTTATTTCATTTTTTGTCTTTTTTGTTTTGTTTTCATTTCCTTTTTTGCAGTTACGTAATCTATTTCGTTAGATCTCGAAATTTTTTTTCAATGATTGATAGAAAGTTAGTGTTGAGTTTGTTAAATTGGAAAATCACATACAATCGGTAGATGGTATCTTAACATTTGATGGATCAACAATTGTTGGTGAAATTTCAACAAATTTGCCAATACATTTTTTGTTCCACTCGTTTCATTATTTTGGACACACCTTTTTTTATTTTTGAGTTTTATATTTTTTTATTTTATTTGGATTAAAATGTTGACACATTAAAACATAAATACTGGGTAACTTAAATGTTGTTTTATATTAGGTTTGGAAAAATACAATAAATAGGGTTTTTTTTGCCTATTTTTGATTTCGGGTGTGTCCAAATTTTTGGAATGGGGTATATATATATATATATATCCCTTAGCACCCCAAATAACCTAAAAACATTTCAAACAAAAATTTTAATTTGAAATGTTATCAAAGGATAATAAGATATAGAATTAATAAACAATTATCTTAGAAAGAAAATTTTATAATTAAAAATTGTATAGTTACTTAAAATAAAAAAATAACTTGAAAAAAATTTTTCAACATTGGGAATTTTTTTTTGGTTATTGTGATTTTATTATTTTTCCAAATTTTGTCAAAATAAATTTTTTTTTTTTTTTTTGAAAAGTTTGTCTAGACATCAAAAACCTCTTAGTTTTAACATTTAAAATACATCATACTTTACTGGAAATTTTTTGGGGGCCCTTTGCACCCCAAAATTGCCTAAAATGCTTGATTAAATAATTTATTCATTATAAAAGTTATTATGACATCACATAGAAAATTTGTTTTATCTACTGATTACTATTCAATATCAATATCTATATTAGATTCTGAATAATTTAAAAATAAAAAAAAATATAAATTAAATTAGAAAAAAAAAATCAAATTTTTTTTTCATTGTAAAATTTTACAATTTTTTTCAACAAGATTTTTTTTCAATTTTAAATGATTTGGCCAATCGTTCGAGTCAGATTAATAATTGATTTTTTTTTTTTATTTTTTACAATTTTTTAATTTTTGACTTTTTAAAATCTAGACATATAATAAACAATATCGTTGAATTAGAGACAATATATCAGAACTTATTTAACAAGATCTGGATTAATTTATTAAGGAAAAATCCAAATATCGCAAATACATTATTCAAATTTTTACCAATAACAAAATGCAATAAAAAAAAAATTTGGTTTTGGAGATTATTTTATTATCTTTGAATAATATTTAAGAGTTATTTTTTATTTTATTTTAAATTTAGGTATAAATATTTTATCGATTAAAAATAATTTATATTTGTTTTATTCCAATTTAATAAATTGAAATTATTTTACAATTTTTTTTTTTTGTTTTGTTTTTCAATTATTATCTATTGCTTAAATAAAAGTTTTAGAAAATTAATCATATTAAAAATTGAATTTTGGCCTAAAGAAATAAATTTCATTTTTCTCTCAATTGGATATTTATTGAAATTTTTTTCTAAAAAAAAAAAATTAAATTTCAAAGTAATTTATTTTTTTATTTATTTTTTTTATCATAAAATTAGCAAAATTGTTTGGTGGTTATTATTAATAAATCAATGTGTTGAGTTTTGAATTACTATTAATGTAATAAAATTTCTGATTTAAAAAAAATAAAATAAAAAATAAAAATCTTTAAAAAAAATGTAAAAACGAATAATTATTATTTTTTTTTTCAATTTCAAAAAAAAAAAACAATAACTTAACTACTTTATCTTTGAACTATTTTGACTTTTTATTATAATTCAAATCTGGATTAAAGACAAATAAGAAAAATTAATATATCAGTACACCAATATCATTTTAAATCTAATTTAAAAAAACTTGATGAAATTAAGGCAAATCCGGGGTGCTAAGGGATATATATATATATATATATATATATATATATATATATATATATATATATATTTGATTCGAAATAATTTAAAAATAAAAAAAAATATTAATTAAATGTAAAAAAAAAATAATATTTTTTTCATTGCAAAATTTGGAAATTTTTTCAACAAATAATTTTTTTTCAAATTTATACGATTTGACCAATAGTTCTAGTCAGATTTACTATTTGATTATTTTTTTTTTAATTTCTACTATTTTGCAATTTTTGGCTTTTTAAAATATAGACATAAAATAAACAATATTATTGAATAGATACTATATATCAGAACTTATTTTCCAAAGTCTGGATTAATTTTGAGAGGAAAAATTTCAATATCGCAAATATATTATTCAAATTTTTACCAATAACAAAATTCAAAAAAAAAATTCTTCTTTTCGAAGATTATTTTATTATCTTTAAATAATATTTCAAACTCATTTTTTAATTTGTTTTTTAAATTTAGGGTTAATTATTTTATCTCTTATAAAAATTTATTATTTGTTTAATTTCAATGTAATAAATGAAATAATTTTTTAATTTGTATTTGTTTTATTTTGTCAATTATTTTCTATTGCTTAAATAAAAGTTTTTGAAAAGTAATTATAAACTTTTAATTTTGGTCTAAAGAAATGAATTTCATTTTACTCATGAATTAAAATTTATTGAAATTTTGTCTTTAAAAAAATGTAAATGTCTGAGTAATATATTTTTTTAATAATTTTTTAATCTTAAAATTAACAACCTTTTTTGATTCTTAATATTAATAATTCAATGTATTGAGTTTTTCATTACTATTATTGTTATAAAAATTCTGATTTAAATAATTAAAAATACAATAAAAATCTTAAAAGAAAATGTGAAAATGAATTTTTATTTTTTTTTTTTTTCAAAAAACAAAAAAGAAAAATACAAAAACGTAACTACATTATCTTTCGACTATTTTTATTTTTTATTCAAATTAAAATCTGGATTAAAAACAAATAAGAGAATAAATATATTAGTTCATCAATATCATTTTAAATCTATTATTTTAAATCTTGATGAAATTTAGAAAAATCCGGGGTAATTAGGGATATATATATATATTATTGCTTTCTTTATTTTCTTCTGAATAAATATATAAATAATATAAATAACTTTGTAAAATTATTATAAAAACAATTTGTCAATATATGAATTTTTAAAGTTCTTATTCTTACATCTGATCAAAAACTAAATTTTCAATTTATTTAGTAACTGGACATTTTTTAATTTGATTTAATATCTCTTATTTCTTGAAAATAATTAAAAATTAAATAAAAATTTGAAAAAAAAAGTTTATAAAATTTTTTATTTATATTTCTTTAATTGTTTTTTTTTTTTAAAAAAAACATATCAGTGGAACAATTGTTTGGAGAATATATTTAACTCCGATTATTTTTAGCAACTTCAGATAAATAACCACTCTTCTAAATTTGTTTAAGAAAACTTGATAACTTGGGGGTTTTATATATAATATATTCATTTCTTATGAAAGTTCCAATAAGATTTTAAGATAAGAAAACATAATATTATCCCCCCCCCCCTCAATAAAATGTTTATAAATTTTACTTTCAAATATAAAAAAAATACAATAAAAAGCCTATAAAAATCAACAGGATATAATTAAACTTAAATTATAATACAATTTTCACAAAAATAGGTTTTCGACAACTAACAATTGATAAAACATGCCAGGCTTAATAAGAAAAGGTTGTTAAAAAAAAATAGATTAAAAGTTTAATTTTTCCAAGAGAAAAAAGATCAATTTTTTTATTATTTTCGAATTTGATTAAAAAAAGACCAATTAAAGTATTAATATTTTTCTCAAAAACCTTAAAAAAAAAAAAAAAAAAAAAAAAAAAACTACTGAAAAAACAACATTAAAAGAAAAAAATATAAAGCCAATTGATTTTATTTTCAACCAAATAAAAGTTCCTAGTATTCCAATTATCATCAATAAAACAAAAATTTTCTTGTTATACCATAATGTACAAAGGGTGGGTAACAGTAGGCGAATTAAAAATATTTCATAGGTTTGAAAGTATATTCGAAGAAAAAAATAAAATTTAGAAATTTGAAATAATTTTTTCTCATTTTCTTGCTTTTTTTTTTTTTTAATTTTTTAGAATTCCTAATTGATTTTTATTTTTTATTACTAGATCAATACTTGCTATGTATATACATGCTATTAACATGCTATTGAACAAATAAAAATGATTTTAGAAAAATTCTATTAGTTTATATTGTAATTTTCATTGATCTTCAATTTAGGCTCAAAATGAAAATTGTTGTTTTTTTCTCAATTAATCCCAAAGAATTTTCATTTTTCAATTTTTTATGAAAATATCGGATTTATTAGTTTTTTTCCTATAGTGATCTCAACTATTAAAGGGTGTGTATTAAATTACTTATTTTCTTATTTATTCTTTGAAGTTCAATTATAAAAAATATTTATATTTGGAAATTTTTATGGGCTGTTTTGATAGAAATAAAGTTTTGAAAAATTACCAAGAACTAATTTGATCTGAAATAATGAATTATTCTCAACACAACCCAAGATGATCAGAAAAAAAAAAAAAAGTAAAAGTTTTTTATTTTTATTTTCGGTTTAATAATTTTTGAAATTTTGATTTTGTAAATAATAGAATATGTTTTTAGTTTTCTGAAATAATTAATGGTTGGTTTGTAATGTAAGCAATTGAAAAATTAAATGATCAATTATTTTATTTTATATCCAATATATATATATATATATATATATCTATAAATTTCAAATTAATGAATGATTGTCAAAATTAAAAACAATAGTATTTGATGAATTTACAAGTTGTAAATTCTTAAATAAGATAATAACAGTAATTATAATTATTATTTGTACCGTTACAAAATAAAATTTTTGAAGGATTAATTCTTCAATTAACAGTATGGGAATGAGATTTTTAATTTGTTATTTTTTTTTCGATTTTTTACGTTTCTTTTTATCAATATTCTTATTAACAATTTTATTCTGTTTTTTGCCCTTTCCCTTTTTCATAATCTTTTTCTTTTTTATTTCCCTTTCCCTTTCCTTTTCCCTTTCCTTTCCCTTTTCCTTTTCCCTTTTCTTTTTCTTTTTCTTTTTCTTTTTCTTTTTCTTTTTGGACTGATTTTTATTTTTATTATCACCTGAATAATCATTTTCAGTATCACTTTTTGAATTTGTAGAATTAAACTTTTCATTTATCAAACTAGAAGATGTTTGTGAATTATTTTCATCATCAATAGACTTGAATTTTTGATCATCAGTGCTATAATTTTCTGAACTTAAATCTTTCTTCAATTTTTTCTTTTTAATATTATTATTATTTTGCCTTTTCTTATTCTTATTCTTTTGGTTTTTACCCTTTTTTTTTTGATCCTTTTGTTTTTGTAGTATTTTTTTTTTTCTTCTCTTGTCAATTTTTTTCTTTTTCTTTATGTTACTATCATCATCCTCGCCTTCACTTTCACTCTCATTTCCACTTTTACTTTCATTTTCACTTTCGCTTCCATTTTCACTTTCGCTTTCGCTTTCGCTTTCTTTACTATTCCAACTATTTTTCTTATTCCGAGATTTATTTTTTTTCAGTTTATCCTTGTTAATTTTTTTCTTATTGGTGCTATATTTCTTGTTTCTTTTATGATCTGCATTTTCAATAATCACCAAACTATTATTGGTGTTCTTTTCATTTTGATTTTGGTTATTATCCATCTTTTTCAGTAATTTTTTTAATTTTTTTTCAAGTTCATAATTTAAAGATTTGCTTTTAAGATATGGGATGTTATAATGTTTCTCAAACCACTTAATTAAATCTTCGTATTCTTCTTTTGATTGGAATAACACAAAATCAATTTTTGTTAAATTCAGGAGCAAATATTTGAAATTAGGTACTTTGAAGGAAGGTATTGTAACAATTTTTTGATTTTTTTCTTGAATATACTTCTCAGCCTCGGACCAAAAATGGAAACTTTCCCCGACAACAAGTATCTTTGAAATGCGATTATTCTTCTCATTATTTAATTGTGACTTTATTTTATTTATTTTGTAAACTTTTTTATCCTTTATTAGCATATACCAATAGATCAACTTATTGAACAAATTTAAAGGATTTGAACATTTCACTAATTTGTCTTCGTTTGTTAAGTTTTGGGTTTCGTTGATTGAAAACAAAAAGAATAGGATATTGGGGTTAATTTTTGATAATTTTGAGACGATTTTTTCTTTGAGAACATAATATTTCGTAGTCACAAAGGCAATTTTACTCTCAAGATATTGATACATTAAATTGATCACATCACTAGTGCACTTGGCGTATTTAATTACTATTGGCAAACTTTCTAAAGACTTTAAGAGGAGATGTTCTTGAAGGCAATTGCCATGGTCAATCAAGAAAATAATTATTGGCTTGCTCATCTCTTCTTCAATAAATTTTTGTTGAAGTTGAACAAGAATGCCTTTGAGAAGCTCTTCTTTTTTTCCAGAATATCGCATTTGTGGAAATTCCGTGTCATAAAAATCTGTTTCAAGTAATACTTGTAATTGTCGTTTGTCTTGTCGAAATTTCATTTTTAAAATCTCTTTTAAGATGTTTTTTTTTTCATTTTTTTTGAGTTGGACTTTTTTGTTGTGATTCTTTTTTGAAACTTGTTTTGCCAATTGAATTGTTGGTTTGGATCGGATACTTTTTTGGATTTTTTTATGTTCTTGGAATTTTGAAGCAATCATATAGTGCTTTAAAGTTGGCCACAAGGTACTATTATAATAAAAAGACCCCGAATTAAGGAAATCTTCATATAAATTGTAGTTGCTCATTAAGGAAGTTTGATTGCTGATTGATTTTTCTAAAAAGATCAAGGTTGTTGAATGATAGTCAGTTTGGGTGATTTAATTTCACTTGAGATTTGTTTTTCCTTCAAATTTTCTTGTTCTTCTTTTTAATTCAAAAAAAACAAAAAAATGATTATTGTTATTTCAGAAACTTGTTTTCAGGAACTAAAATTATTCTTAGATTTATTTAGAGAAATTACTTCCTTTTCATTTTTTTTAAATTTCTTAAACAGACGAAATTTGTTTTTTTTTTTAAGGAGGTATTTTGAAATTAATTTTTAAAAAATATTTTAGATGTATAACTTAAGTGTTGGTTAAAGTGTTTTATCATAATTTTTTTCTCAGGTTAAGATAATTATTTGAGTAAAAAATGAGTTTTTTTTTTTAGTTTAATTATATAATAAGATGAGTTTTAAGAATATATTGTTAATAATCAGTAATAATAAAATAATTAATCAATAATTGTTTTGTTCGAAAAAACCATCAATAATAATTTAATCATTAACTTTTCGTCAGTTTTTATTCACAACTTAACTTTTAATTGTAATAATTAATAATGTTAACATCAAAAAAATAACTACAATTATTATTATATTTAAAAAATTCAAATTTCACAATTTTGGATTCATTAATCAAGAATATTTCATAAAAAAACATAATCAACTGCTAGTTCATTTTTAAAATTTATTTTTTCCTTCTGTCTATCATTTTATTAAAAAAAAAAAAAAAAAGATAAATACTTTGAATCTATTTATTTAAATCTAATTTTCTGAATCTTCTAAAAAAAAAATCAAAAAAAATAGAAGTAATTTTTTTATACCATTTTAGATTTTTTTTGTTTAAAAAAGTGATTTTATGAATATAGAAGAAGATAAATTTTATCCCCAAATAATTAACTTGTCTTATTTAAAGTACATTATTTTACAATTTCAACATAATTCCAACCACAAATGTTCAAGTTTATAATAATTCCAAAGTTTATAATTTAAAGAACAATTTTAATCACTAATTTAAAATTGTTAAAATATCAAAAGTGTAATAATTAGTATATGACAAATGAAAATCAATAAGTATACAAAGAAATGAAAATAATCAAATCTTTTTCAATTATTTATGATATTTTTCTGATGTCTTGTTAACTTATAAAATATATGATCTAAAAAGATTCTGTTTATTATTTTATTATTTTAAAATTGAATTTAGTAAGATTATCCAATTTGTTTAAAGAATGACAAAAAAAATTATTCAAAAATCAATTTTTATCTAGTATTTTATTCTGAAAAACTTTTTATTGAATAAGTTTTATACATCTTCATATGTTTCTAATATTAGGTTTTGAATTCAAGTAATAAGAAAGATATCTTTTTTTTGAATTTTTGATGAAAAATAAATTTAACTTTTAGAATACTATTTTCAATTTTATTTTGAATAAAAAATGTCAGATAATTTGAAGAGGGGTCAAAAAAAATAAGGATATTTCAAATTTTCCTTTTTTTTGTGTTCAAAGGTATATGGAATTTTTAAGTACAGTTTATGATATTTTTTATCGTCAAAATCCTTTTCATATCAATACGGAATTATTACCTTGATTCTTACATGGTAATGCAGAATATCGAAAATTTTAAAAGAATTTGTTCAAGAGGAAAAATTTAAACTCTATTATTTGAAAAATAAAAAATTCTAAAATCTAAAAGTAAATTATTAATATTTATTCTGAAAAAAATTTAAATCAAGTTCGTTAAATTATATTTTTTTCATCAAGATAATTTTCTCAATTCTTTTTAGTTCTATTAAAACAGTTAATATAAAAAGAAATCCCCAAATGGAAAAAAAAAAAATAATAATTTCCATTGTTAATATATATATAATTATGTAAAGAATTATTCGAATTGTACAAGAACATCAGAAGTAAAAAATCAATTTTTATATTTAATTTTCGAAATGGACAATAAAAATAATTAATTATGATATTACAAAAATAAATATTTTGTGGTTTAAAAATTACTTTTTCTGTCCATCAATAATCTATTAGGAGAAAAAAATAACATCTGAAAATAAATACTATTTTTCAAAAATTAAATAGCCAATATTTTATATTTAATTAAAGTACGGTGAAAAAAACAATAAACTCTAATATTAAGAGCCTAAAAAACTGAATATTTCGAAAATGTTATCAGAATAATATTTTTTCCCAGATTTTTTTTTAATTTTATGAAACCGATAAAGTTTTTACTATCAGAAAGGTTTTTAAGTTGCCAACTTTATACGTAATTTAAATAACAAAAAAATCTCAATTTATTACATTTTTTTTGGAATTATATTTGGCTTGTATTTCTTTACTAGAATAGTAATTTAGTACAGTAATCTGAATTTTTTTGTCGATTATTTTTTGTTCAAATTTAGTACGGTAAAAATGGTACTTCACAAGTATAAATATGGAATTTTGTAAAAAATAAAGTGTTTTCAATTTTTGAGATAAATATACAGATCAGTGTAATTACCTACAATTTGATAATTTTAAACGAAAGGCCAGTTTTGATTTTTGAGCTTGAATGGATTTTCAATACTAAAATCGTTTGGTGAGAACCAATACTTTATTCGAAAAATACCGTTTAAAAAAAAAATGAAATATTGTTGTTCACCAAACGATTTTTGATTAAAATTGTTATTATTCAATTTGTATAATCAAATATATATATTTACTATTCCCAAATTTTGGATAAATGAATGGAAATTTTTATTTATCTCGAAAAATGAAAAAACACTATTATTTACACAACATTAGTATTTAACATTGCGTAGTTGTAATTATAGGTGATTTATTCCATTTCAATTATTATTTAATATATTTTTCTGATAATAACTTTGTCTAACTAGCCCTATATCAATTTTCTTTATTTTTAATTATTGAAGAAGTGATAATATTATTCCAAATTTACTTTTACTTGGAATTCATTATAGATATTTTAAGCATAAAATCATAGATTCCAAGATCATTTAAGGGGATAGATACATACAAATTAGTATTAATTTAAAAAAAAAAAACAAAAAATCGAAAAGTGTAAAGGAAACATGAAATAGAAAAAGAAAGGAATTTTAAAAGGGTTTATAAGGCTTCATTGGTAAAAAATCAAAACAAGAAATACAAGGTTGTCTTGTTTAGGAACTCCAAAAATCACAGCCACAAAATTTTGAGTTAATTTCATTTGATAAATAATTATCCATCACGAATGTTCATTTTGGGATTGTTTTTTAATTGTTGTAATTTCCTTTTTTCTTTTTGATCTGGTTTACTTTAAACACTTGGTATTTTTGTCTTTGCTTTTTCTATCGTATTTTCAAGTTATCCTTACTTGTAAATACATATTTCAGTATCTCTATTACTCACAAAAAAAATCATCTAATCTTATCTTTTTTGACTCTTCTTCCTAAAATAAAGGAAATTCGCCGAGATAAAACTCAGAATAAAATCCAAAAGTTTCTTGATTAATTTATTTTTTTGTTAAAAATATTTTGAAAGGGAATTATGAAAATAAATTGTAAAAATGGGTTTATATTCACAAAAATGTTTTTTTTTAATATAAATATCAAATTCTAAGAATATATTATGTTTAATATCTTCATAATTAAAAAAATAAAAAAGAAACTAATTATCAAATTTTTTTTTGTTAAGTGAAAGATAATTTTACTTTTCAAGATTTATTCGATATTATATAAAAAAACAAGATCTAACTTATTTGTTTAAAATGAAAATTGTTTGTTTAATACATAGATCTTGTAAATTTTATTTTCTTCGTTAAATTTTTAATTATTTCCGATAATTTACGGTGACACATTTTATCTTTAAAAAAAGATTTAATAAAAATAAAAATTTAATTACAAAAAAAGTTGAAAAAATTGAAAATTTAAAAATTCAACTATGATTTTTATTATTCAATTCACAAATAGAATAATTAATATTATTTTATTTTCAAAGTTTTAATATAATACCAAATATGTTTAATTGTTAAGTGGCCTTTAATTTTCACTTCAATTATCGGTTTTTCAAGTAATAAATAATTTAATTTGAGGTGATCAATTTAACTTTAGTTACATCATCTTAATTTCAGAACTTCTTAGATGGTACAATTACTGATTCATTTGTGAATTTTTTTTTGTAGTGAAAATATTGCAACCAGCAAAAACTTTAAAAAAAGAAGGTTGTATGGAAATATGTTCACTTTTAATATTTAAATACAATTAAAACTCAAAAAAAAATTCTATTTAATATTATCTCCATTAAAGTCACAAAAAATATTAAAATTTTAAACATTCTGAAATAAATTCACTTAAAATTTATATATTTAACACTTGGTTACTAATTTATATAAGTGATAATTTTGGTTAACTAAACAAATTTCAAATATCTCTCAAAAAATTGAAAAAGATGGATATATTTTTTAATCAACCATCTTAAAAACAATTTGTACTCCTATTCAATTGGAAAACGAAATTATTAACTAAAATAGAGTCACCCACTGAAATTTCCTTTGAATATCTGTCATTGAAACTAATCTACAAAACATTTTTTAATTTTTTTTTCACATTTTATTGTGGTTTTTGACTTTTATTGGAATTTAAGGTCGAGCACAATGGACAACTTTCAACAAAAACGGAGCAATTTCTCACAAACAACAGAAAATGAAACTGAACCCGAAATCCAAATCCCAAAATTCATCCGTTCAAAGCCAGTAAAATATGCAGGAATAGGCTTTGTCATTCTTGGTACATGCTATTACATTTATCAGCAATACCTTCGTATTATTTTATTGATCGAAGAAAGTGATCTTGTTGTTCAAATTAATAGTCCCAAAGAAAGCGAGAGAGCTGATGCGATCCAATTCATTCTAAAGAAATGTGAGAACAATAATAATGAGTTAACAATGTACACAGAAAAGTTTAAAACCCAAATCTTTCCAATTTTAGCGCAAGAACTTATTTCGAAAAATTTAAAGTTAGGAAGTAGCTCTTCAAAACTTCTTTCCACACTTATCACAAACAGTAAGAATTGATTTTATTTTTTTTTTGCTTTTTTTTTTTCTTTGTTTTTCTTTTCTTTTTTTAGGCATCCTCAAAACATTGAAATTAAAAAATTTGCATCTGTGTTCTTCTATTTATTTAAAAATAAATGAACTAAACCGTTTTTTTCTTTTTGAACCCTTTTTTCAATTAACAAACCTTTGTTAATACTTGGTTAAATTTTTAAAACAAAAACTATTCTTTTATTGATACTTTTTTATTTTTCTTCTTCAAACCAATGAACTTTGTACAACAAACAAACAAACCCTAACACCAAAAAAAAAAAATAAAATCAACAAATATAACAACTACCAAAGAAGTATATTCTGATCATTTTTTAACATTAAATGGAGCAGAGTCTTTAATTTTAGCAATCCAAATGAACGATCCTATGCAAAAAGGTGTTGAAAAAAATTTAATCTCTCACTTAGAAGTACTCTTTAAAGTGGTCAATTATTCCAAAATAAATGCCGTTACAAAAATTAATCAATCAAGTGGAATTTCTTTGCTGTGTACCTTGTTTATGCTTCCAGAGACAACAACAAAAACCCGATCGTTAGTTTTAAAATGTTTAACTTGGAGTGCTGAGTATTCTTCAGATGTAATTTCGGTAATTTCTAGGGTTGAAATGTTTGATTCTTTAATTTTAGCAACAAAATCTACTGATCATTTGCTGGTTAAGTATGCAACTTCTTTAATTTCGGATTGCTCAAACTCAAAAATTTTGATTCAAAAATGTGGGAACGAAAGACTTGTTGAGCAGCTCAAAAAATTATTAATACATTTACCTTTAAATTTAATCAAAAAGAATAACAAAATCGAAAAGGAAAAGGAAAAAGAAAAAGAAAAAGAAAAAGAAAAAGAAAAAGAAAAAGAAAAAGAAAAAGAAAAGGAAAAAGAAAAAAAACAAAATATAAAAATTTTAAATGAAGAAATTTTAAATATTTATAATGAAACTTTAGGAAACATTTGTCTTATTTTATCCAATGTAACAGAATCAAATAAAAAAATAGCAAAAAGCATCTGTTCAGATTATGAATTTCGAAAAAATTTAATAAACAAATGCTTGAAATGTACCGAAAGCAAAATCAAATATTGTTCATTAGAATTATTATTGTCACTATCAAGAGCCAGTAAAACTAATCGATTTATCATTAGAAAATCGCCAATACCCGCCCAATTAAAATTGTTGCTATCTAATGAAAAGAATGGTAATGTAATTTCAAAAACTATTCTATTAATAAAAATTTTGTTATGCGAAAAGCCTTTAAAACGGAGATTAATCATCGACTTTTATACCTTGGGTATTATTAAAGAAATTCCACAACTTATTATCCGCTTTAAAAAGAATGTACCAAATCTTGAAAATATCGTTTCAATAATTAACGCCTTTTCAAAGGGTGGTAAATTAGTTCGGCAACAATTATTAAAATATAACATTTTTAAAAAAATTATTTTTATATTTAAACAAACCTCTGATCCCCAACTACATCTTAAAATTATTCAAACTATTAATAATTATATTCACTCAAGTATGGCATTTAATTTTTCATTTTACTATATTTTTTATATCATTTTACTTTTTACTTTGATTTTTATTTTTCCTTCTCTTTTTCCTTTTCTTTTTCTTTTTTTGGATTTTAAATTTCTTTTTCTTTTGATTTTAAATGATTGCCTATTTTTTTTTATTTATATTTTTAATTATTATTCAAATGAATTTTTTTTTTGTATTAATAAAAAAATCAAATAGCCAAAATTCAAGACCAATTAATTAAGAATGGGGGTATCAAATTGATTATTAATCAAATCGAATCAAATAAAGAAATTACTCTGAATATAAGTTTACAAGCTATTCTATCCTTTTTAACTATTAATAAAAAACATCAACAACGAGTAATTATTATTATTTTTTAATTTGAATCAAAATTTAATTTCCTCCTTTTTAAATTATTATTTTTGTATATATTATTTTGTTTATCCATTTATCTTTATTTATCAATATTTTTTTTTTGTTTTTTTCTTTAATTTTTTTATTTATATTAAAAGTGGGAAAGAAATATTAATTATCTTCTCGATCAAAACACAATTCCAATTTTAATTGATCTTTTAAAGAATAACAAGAAATTTAACAATCAAATTGTTAAAATTTTAACACAATTCTCTAAATATCGTAAGACAATATATTTTTTTAATAATATTTTTTCTATTCTTTTTTTTTTTTTTTTTGCAAATTAAAACTAACTTTATGTTGCGAAATATTTTGAATTATTTTTTATTTTAATAAAAAAAAAAATAAAATAAACAAACTTAATAATAATAGCTAAAGCTTTGGAAGAATTAAATAAATTTCAATTGAAATAGATAAAGTTTTAATAATAATCATCAATAGGCTTTTGAGAGTTGAAAAAATATAATTTTAAATTTTTTTATTCTTTTTTCCTTTCATTTTTTTTTATTCCCCCAAAAAATAAATAGTCTTTAAATATTATCTTAAAAAAAAATAAATATCTATACATAAATAAAAATTATCGTTTTATAATTTTAATAATTATTAAAACAATAAAATTTAATATTTTTTTAACTTTATAGCCATGATTATCATCATTTTTTTTGGATCTCAAAATTTACACTGTTTAAAAATTGTAATTGAACGATTGGTATATAATTATAAAGTTCCAAAATATTACAATAAGCCCCAATTCAAAATTTTTTACATACCAAGATCAAATTTTTGAAAACAAATAATCTTATTTAATCAATAAAAGAAATATCAAATTAGAACCATTCATATTTGTAATGTTAACAATTTTTTATAAATTACAACCATTCCCAAAAAGACAAAACATAAATAATTATCAATCAAAATAAATTAATACTTTGTCAAAATTTTGGGTTGGGATTTATTGTTAAGGGTTAACTGTTTAAAAAACACTTTTTTATATAATTGTTAAAGAAAGAATTTTGAAGGGATAAATTTGAGACTTCTAATCCAAATAATGTCTAGAAACTAGTCTTTTAAGAATTTGAAACCCGATTTAGTTTTCTAAAAAAAAAAAGAAAAGAAAGAATAAAAAATGAAAAAATGAAAGAAAGAAAAGAATGAAGAAGTGAGGAAAAAATAAAGAATTTAAAGAATGAATGATAGGAAAAAACCGAAAGTTATCGGAATCCAGTTGAATTTGCACGTTTAGGGCCGTTAGAGATTATTTGGATTTGAGTTCCTTATTCCGAATGAAATGTTGATTTATATTGGTCAAAAAGCAATTCTATGGTGATGTAATAAATTTCTTTTATGTTCATTTTCCTTAAAAATTCATCTGTATATTCTTTGAAAATGATGTTGAGGTCAAATTGATTGAATTTTTTTGAGGACTTTTTTTCATTTTCCCCAAGTTTTCTCATATTTTTTTTGATAGATACATAGATAAAATGGTATCTATCATCAATTTTACTTATTAATTATGTATATATTTTGGATTTTGGCTCTATTATACATCTGTGTGTGCATCTATCTAAGACCATTTGTTAAGGGTTATAGTTTGAATAGGGTTGTTGATTGGTTTCTAGTTTGGGCGTGGAAGTTTTTCACTCAATTTCTCTGGAAATTCGACAATTTAGAGATATTTTTGCACTTTCCAGTTTTTGTCTTCTTATTATGATTTGACTTTTACATTTATTAATTACCTTGATTTTTATAAAGTTTTTTTTTTCATTTCTTCTTTACCATATTCACCCAATCAAATATCTCTAAATTGTAGATTTTCAAGTCATCTTTGCTATGTGATCCAATTTTATCTTACTTCATTTCTCCATGACTTTAGCTTTCCTCTTAATATCAGTATATTGTATGGGGTCTGTTCTTTTTAATGATTTGTATATATCCGTGGGAACAGATTTGTGCCTTATTTTTGGTTTCCCTTTCTATATTAATCCTAGTTTCGATATCCTTATTATCTCTATATTTTAGAACAGAAATGTCTAATTCCTAAGAATAACTGTGGTAAAATGACTCCGTTGATAATCTAGATTATATATTTCTTTGATAATTTTTAATTTACGTCTATAAGTGGAGATTTTTGCCAAAAATAGATTATTTCCTCAATATTGGTAATTATTTTTTCAGGTTCTTGTGATTTTTTAAAAAAATTTTTACTGATAGATTTTTTTAGGTAAAAAAAAATTATTTAGATATTCTTTTAAAATATAATATAGAATATGTATTTTCTTCTTAATTCTATTATGATCGAGAAAAAAAAATTAAGGTAAAGGTATTTATAAAAAACAAAATAATTTAATTTTGTTCGTAAAACTTATAAATGGAGTTTTATTATCTGATATTTTTCCATATCTTATTTCTAAATTAGTTTATCAGTTCCTTCCAATAATAATTTTATCAATGGAAATAAAATTGACTTTTTATCCAATTTGTCACACATTAAAAGATTAATTTATCAATCAAAACATAAAATCACAATCATTAAAAATATATTTCTAGATAAAAACCCCAGTAATTTTAAATCTTTCTGGTAAAACTTTGATATTAAAAGAGTTTAATAAATAATTTTTTTTCTATTTATATTTTGAGAGTTTTTCATTTATAATTGAAGCAAACATATATATGTATACTTTTGATTCCGAAATATTTAAATTAAAAAAAAAAAAAAAAAAATACTTTTTACTAAGCATTAAACTCGTAATTTATTATTTAAATACATATTGTTTAATTGAAATTATTTTTAATTTTTTCTATATCTTTCTTTATCCTTTTTAAAAAATTCTTAACTAAAAGAAAATAATGGTCACAAAAATTAGAAATAATTTATCATAAGTTAAAAATGTTTTACATAAAAAATGAAATCATAATTCTCTAATTACCTTTCACTCAACAAATTATACAGTCAGTTTCACTTTTAAGGCACAAACTTTCAACTAAATTTAAGGCACAAAAAAATCTCAAATTAAGGCACAAAATTTGGAATTTTTTTTTTTACAATTTATTTTTACTAGAATTTGAATTTTGTGCTTTAATTTGAGATTTTTTTTGTGCCTTAAATTTCGTTGAAAGTTTGTGCCTTAAAAGTGAAACTGACTTTATATTTTTATTTAGGTTAAATTTCACCTTTCAATTTTACAAAAAAAAAAAAATAAAAATTATCAATTATTTTATATCAACTCAAAATTCAACTTAAACTCAAAAATAATATTTTGAAATCTTTCAAACTTTTTACAAGTAGACAACTATTTGCAATGCTAGTTCTAATTTTTCATTCTTATTGATTTAAAGTGTAAATTTAGATTCCTTCGAAAAACTTTTTTTCAAATGTTAAAAATAAAAAAAAATGAGTTTTGTATATCCTATTATTGGAGTTTTGGAAAATTTTCTTTTTTATTTATTTATTTAGAGTAAGGATTAATTAAAGAAAAATTATCAAATAAAAAAAGAGAAGAAGAAAAATAATTAAAATATGTATTAAAATAAAATTATCATTTTCATGACCAAATAGAAACTATCCACTGTTGTTAGGTTTTTCAGGATTTGAAAGAATTGAGTAAAATCCTTGATTTAACTAAATTCTTTTGGAATCTGAAAAACTGCCGTTGGCTTTTTTTTGATTTGAGAAATGTACAGTCAGTTTCACTTTTAAGGCACAAACTTTCAACGAAATTTAAGGCACAAAAAAATTTTCAAATTAAAGCACAAAATTCAAATTTTAGTAAAAATAAATTGTAAAAAAAAAAATTCCAAATTTTGTGCCTTAATTTGAGATTTTTTTGTGCCTTAAATTTAGTTGAAAGTTTGTGTCTTAAAAGTGAAACTGACTGTAAAGAAAATTAAAAAAAAATTTCTTTTAATGTCTCAAATCAAAAAAAAAGCTAGGCACTCTACGGTACTTAACAACACGTCCCCTGAATACACAGGAGGTGCAAAAAACCCGATAGAAAGATTATCGATTATTGATAAAAAAAATTTTCTTTTTTATCTTGAAATTTTTTTTTACTTTTAAATTCATGTAGTTTTCATTTTTTTTTTAACTATTATTATCATATTCAAAATTAGTTTATGTATACCCCTTTTTACAAAATCAATTGTTTAGATGTTCTTTCAACATATTTTATATTTTTATTAATTGATTCCTTTCTTAAGCATTTTTATTTGTTAATTGGTGTGATAAAATTAAGACGGGAATAAAATTACTGACTAAATTACTATCTATTGGTTGTATTTCAAAATAATTTGTAAAAAATATTGATAAAAATGACATAAAAATACACTTATTTCAAATAGAAATGATGATTTATCAATTTCAATAAAAAAAAACTAGCAATATGAGAAAGGGGACAAAAATTTTTATACAATCAAATGCAATTATAAGTTTTCACATCTATTTGAAATTTTGTCCATTTAAACAAATTAAGATAAAATTTTTAATTTCAAAAAAAAAAAAATATTTACTAATTTTCAAATATATCATATAAAATGTCGATCAGAAATTTTCTAATATCTTAGTTTAGATTAATTTCACACTATTAAAATAATTGTGATTGTTTGCAGAAAGAATTCATAAATGATTGAATACAAGTTTGGATATTTAAATAGATTTATTAGATTGGGTTTAATAAATAACCTTTACAATTAAAGATTAGAAGCTTTAATTTCTTTTAAATATAGTAATTTTTATACAAATATTTAAATAAAAAAATTAGTTTAATCAATAATTTATGAATTATATTTGTGGATATTGAAATAGTTCTTTTAGAATTAAATTTTAGTAAAAATATTTTTTAATAAAGTTGATCTGCTTTTTATGAAATAAGATATTTATAATTGTTGATCGAGGTTGGTAAGAATTAAGTATCTAGTGGGTAATTTTTTGAGATTATATTTAAATTTTGTATAAAAAAAAGTTGAATTCAATTCTTGATAACTTTTAGTGATTAATTTACTAGTTGTTGGTCTATTTAATATCAGAATACAAAAATTTTAAAAAAAGTTTAAAACTATTTTGTATTTGTATATAAAATATAATATAAATTGTGATATTTATAATTAGATATTGGTAGTTAATTGTGTTTTAAAGTTTTATTTATGTTCTGTAGATAATATCTTATTCATATTTTTGGAAAATTTTTTTAAAATTATTAATTATTTTTTATATAAATTCTTTTTTTTTTTTTTTTTTTTATTATTGAAGAAGTGTAGATTACACTCTAGTTGTCCTTAGACTTAAATTCCCTTTCAGCAATTTAATCGTAAAATCATAGATTTCACGATTATTAATTAATGAAAATAATAATAAACTGTCTTGATTTGAAATTATTTCATTAAGATTTATTTCTTTTAGTTTGTTATAAAGCATTAATCTATCTTTTTTATAGGAAGGACAGACCCATAAAAAATGATCAATATTTTCTATAATTTTATTTTGTTCATATTTTGAACATAAAGGACAAAATTTATTTGAATTTTTATTAATTACATAGTAATATCTATTTAAGCAGTTAGTAAACGATCTGAATTTTAGAATTGTTGAACTTGACGGATAACTCAAATAATTTTGAGTTTTAAACAAATATTTTTGATTTTTTGATTATTGTGAAATAATTTTGGACCTTCCAACTTTTGGAATTCAGCAACTCATTGAATGTGTACTTATATATTTCATATTTTAATTCTTTTAAATCTTTTGAATACCAGTTGATTTTATTATTTATTCTTTGATTAAATTTTATTAATTTTTCTAAATAAGGAAGAGTTAAATTTCCTAATTTATTTTTTAATTTAAATTTCTTTTTATTTACTGAAATTATCATATTTTCAATTTTAAATTCTGTTTTATAAATAAGAATTGGTGTATTTCTGTTTATTTTGCATATTTCAGTAATACATGAATTAATCCAAGAATTTAAATAATTTATCGTTGTTATTTGATAATTAAAAATTTCTAATCCATATGTTAATTGACTTAATATAAAAGATTTAAATAATCTAATTTTTAAACTATTATTCAGAAAATTGTTATTGAATAATTATTTGCAGTTATTATATGTTTCTTTAGATTTTTTTAAATTATAAACTATATGTGCAATTTTATCTAAATAAATACCCAAATATTTAATTTTTTTAAAATCTTTTGATATAACTGTTTTATCTTTATTTGGTTTTAATCCAAATTGAATAATAATTTCATATATTGAATTTAATTTTTGGTTTGTTTGGATTTTATTTCCTTTCATAATTAGGATTAAATCATCTACAAACATTTGACAATGATTTGTTAAAGGTATAATTTTTAATAAAAGAAAATGCGAAATAAGAGCAAATAAAATAGGGGATAAGGGGTCTCCTTGGAATATACTAAGTCCTTCTCCTTGATAATATTTTAATAAAAAATTTTTGATAATTTTATTTAAAATAAATTTTTTTATTGTTTTTCTAATTATTTTATAATTGATTGAGTCAAAGCATTTTGCTATATCAATCATTATAATATAAGTTTTATCATTTTTATTTTCATTATTTGATTTTATCTTGTTTTAAGTATTTATAAAATTTAAGACTGCAATTCGGAAATTCTTTTTTTTTATTAATTATTTTATAAACCAGTAATCATCGATTCCAGATCTAAAATGTTAAATGTGAATCTATTTTTATCTTTTCATAATTTTGATTTGTTTTTTTTTATTTTCTTTTTTATTTTTTTGATAGATATTTATTTTAAAAAAAAGTATTCAGCACCAAGTGTTCGCGAGAGGTTCCCCATCTCACTAACTAGCTTAGCCCTCAATTCGTTGATCTTCTGGGTTCGGAATGTGTCCAGGATTATTAAATTGGGTATGGCCAAATACATTAATTATATGATTATAAATTGAATTTTAAGAAATTGAGTACAAGCATAAACCAGTTATTTGGTAATTTTTATATAATTGAAGAAAATTTTTCACTTTCATTGATCCTCTTTTAATCATTAGAACCAATTTTAAAATATCTTTTCAAAATATATTATCTTCATTTTAAATTTTTGTATTGTTATTTATTCAATAATTGAAAAATTAAATTTTAAAAAATAAGATTATTCTGTTTTATTTTTATTTTTTTTTGAAAAGGTGTTGTTAATAATCAATAGTTATTATAATTAATTAAAATGTTATTAAAATTTGATTTTTTTTTTTTATTTTATTAATTTTGCTTTTCTTCTTGGTCTTCTAGAAATGGAGATTCTGAGCTTAATTTACGAACAAGTTTTTGAATTTTTTGTTCCACTTGTAACGAGTTATTTAGAATCAAATTAACATCTTTGATGATTTTTTCTTTGTGATTTTTTGTGTTTATGAGTCGGTTTTCTAATTGTTTAATAATCACATCTTTTGCTTTAATTTTTTTAAGGTATTCATCTTTAATTTCCTCTGAACAACTAATTAGATGATCAATTTCTAGTGTTAAGAGTTCACGGTCCTAAAATAAATTAAAAAAAAAAGGGATGATAATAATAAAGAGGAAAATGTATATTTAATATTAATAATAAATATTATCTAAATCTTAATCACATTTTAATACAATGTAAACTCTTATTGGGCTAAATGGTACTTAGTTTTCGAAAGGGGTGTAGAGTTTCTTTCGTTTTTTTTTTTTCTTTTAAAAAAATTATAAGAATCGAATAATATTAAAAAAATTTATTAAAATTCTCGAAAAGGTAATATACATGTGCAAAAAGTGATGTCTTAATATTTTGTGTTTTTTTACTAAATTTGTCATTTTCCAGAAACTATAGAATATTAAGTCATCACTTTTTGTACATGTGTAATCATCTTTTATTTTTATTTTTTAATATTTGATCCCAGAAAAAATATTATTTCTCTTATCAAAACAAATAATAATTAAAACAAATACATTGACAATTTTCTAGTATTTAAAAAAAAAAGAAAGCAAAGTATGCGATTGTAATAAATTATTTTAAATAAAATTACCTTGGATTTTCTCAAATTAGAACTTGCACTTGAAAATCCCGGAAAAGTCATTTTTTTTCAATTATTTTTTTATATTATTTTCAATTTCCTTTTCATTGAAAAAGAAAGAAAGAAAGTGTGAGTGAAAAGTAAAGATGACAAAAAATGTTTTTTTTTTGTACAATTTCTTTAGAATGAAAATTCTTTTTGAGAAGTCAAAGTGAAATAAGCCAATAACTCAAAACTCTCAAGGGTGGGAACTTCGTCCTTAATGAAGAAATTCTCAATTTTAGGTCAAAAAGGCATTTTTCATCAGTATTATTAATCAAAAAATTCCAAAAAAAAAAATTTTACACATTTTTTCTTCTTTTTATTGATTCTTTTTTCTTTGTTTTTTTTTCTCTGGAATTTACACGATTTGATTTAACTTCTAGTGGTTTGGTTGGTTTGTAAATGAATATAAAGTCTTGAAAGGAAAATTTTTTTCAATTTTAAAAGTAAACACAAAATTAAAAGGAAAACATTTTGGGAAAAAATAAATAATTTTTGTTTTTAAAAAAATTTGGAAAGTAAATTAAATATATCCCTTAGTACCCTGCATTGACCTAAATTTCATCAAGATTTAAAATGATATTGGTTGGTTAATATATTTATTTTCTTATTTGTCTTTAATCCATATTTTAATTCTAATAAAAAGTCAAAATAGTTCAAAGATAAAGTAATTATGTTATTGTATTTTTTTTTTTTTTGATATTAGAAAAAAAAAATAATAATTATTCATTTTTGCAATTTTTTTTGTAGATTTTTATTTTTATTTTAATTTTTTAAAAATTAGAATTTTTATTACACTAATAGTAATTCAAAGTACAATACATTGATTTTTTAATAATAAACAATCAAACAACGTTGTTAATTTTAAGATTAAAAAAAATAAAATAAAAAAATATATTACTGAGAAATTGACATTTTTTTTTCTGACAAAATTTCAATAAATATTGAAGTAAGATAAAAAATAAATTCATTTCTTTATTCCAAAATTAAAAGTTTAATATCAATATTTTTCTAAAACTTTTATTTAAGCAATAGAAATTACTTGAAATAACAAAAAAATAAAAAAAAATTGTCAAAGATTTTCATTTAATACATTGAAATTAAACAAATAATAAATTTTTTAAAAATCAGATAAAGTAATTAAGCCTAAATTTAAAAAAAAAATAAATAATAACTTTTAAATATTATTCAAAGATAATAAAATAATCTTCCAAACTAATAAATTTTTTTTTAAATCTTGTTGTGAGTAAAAATTTGAAAAAATTCTTTGTTAAATTGATTTTACCAATCTAAATTAATCCAGATCTTGGAAAATAATTTTTGATCTAACGCTCTCTTATTTAATAATATTGTTTATTTTATGTCTATATTTTAAAAAGTCAAAAATTAAAAAATAATAAAAATTAGAAAAAAAATAATCAAAAAGTAAATCGACTCGATCTATTGGCCAAATCGTTTAAATTTGAAAATTTTGTGTTGAAATAATTTTTAAATTTTCCAAAGAAAGAAAATATTATTTTTTTTTAAAATTTGATTTAGAATTTCTTTTATTGTTGAATCTATTTATAACCAAAAATATATATTATCATTGAATGATAATCAATAGATAAAACAAATTTTCTATGTGATGTTAAAATATCTTTTATAATGGATGAATTATTTAATAAAGTATTTTAGGTAATGTTGAGGTGCAAAAGTACCAAAAAAAAAATAAAAATTCCAGTAAAGCATGGTGTGCTTTAATCATTAAAACTAAGTAAGTTTTTATGTGTCGACAAACTTTTCAATAATTTTTTTTTTTTTGACAAAATTTTGATGGAAAAAATAATAAAATCACACAATAATCAAGAAAAAATTTTCAAATGTATAAAATTTTTTTCAATCTATTATTTTATCGTAAGTAACTATATAATTTTTTATTATAAAATTTTCTTTCAAAGCTAATTTTTTATAAAATTTTATATCTTAGAATCCTTTCATAACAATTCAAATTAAAATTTTTATTTCAAAGGCAATTAGGATATTTGGGGTTCTAAGGGGTATATTTAGCTTCTCCAAAGATTCAGAAAAATCAGCTATAGAGGGTGTGTTTTTTTTTTTTTTTTTTTGAGGGGGGGTTTCATCAATAAAAGTGTTTTAAGATATTTTTTTAAAACCAGGATGAATTTTTGATAACCTCAGACTATCAAATTAACATCTTGAATTTTGAAAAATTAAACTAAAATTCCAAAATTTTACATACAGCTTAAACGTTCCAAAGAATCACAATAATACAATTTCATTCAAATTAGAAATACTTTTAATTTTTGTAAAATATCAAAATCATTTTTTCCATCTTTTAGTTTTTGTTTTCATTTCTTTTTTTGAATTACGTAACTTGTTTTGTTCGATCAAAATTTTTTTCAACGATTGATTTTATGCTCAAGTTGAGTTGTTCCAAACGGAAGAACTCAAATAAAATTAGTTGGTAGTATCTACCCATTTGATCAATCAATATTCCTAATAGAATTTAAAAAAATTTACCAATGCAAATTTTTTTGTTTTTCTCTCTCCAAAATTTTTAACACACCCTTGATTTATTTGTATTGATAATTATATATTTTTTGTTTTGTGGGTATTGTAATTTATAAAAAATTGTTAACATTCCAATTGTTGAATGGTTCTAATCTGGTATTTCTTCTTGGAATTGATTAAATAAGTTTTTTTTTTCACAAATCAAATTTTGGTGTGTTAAAAATTTTGAATTGGAGTTTAAAAAAAAAACTTTTTTTTTTTTTTTCTTAACTAATCTAACTGCACATGAATCCAAATATATATGAAATCATTGATTTTTCCATTCAATTTCAATCAATTTCATAAAAAAAATTTTGGCTTTGAAATTTAAATAAAATTTCCTTTAAATGACATTTGATGAATGTTGATGGAATTTTGATTAAATGTTATTCAAAAAATCGGTAAATTTTCAAGGAAATTCATTAAATAATTTTTTCTTTGAAATATGTGTACACAATTATCATTATAAATGTTGGAAATATTCATTTTGTTTATCATATTTCCAAATAAGTCCAAGTAGATTCTTGGAGCTAAAATATATTAATACTCTTAATAAAGTTCTTTGATCATTGTGTAAAAAAGTCAACACATTTATTAATTGTAAAAATTGCGTTTCATTTTCGGTTATGTTTAAAATGAACACAAATGGTTCATCTTTATACACAATGGTTATTCAGTTTTTCTAATATCTGATCAAAAAAAATAAATAATTTTCATTTTTTTATTATTTTATATTTTTGGGATTTGGTTTTTTGTTTGGGCTTGTGATAAATCCGAATAGAACTTTGGTTTAATTTCTGTACTTTTGAGTTTGCTTTTTTTTTTTTTTTTTTTTTTTTTTTTTTTTTTTACCAACAACAAAAAATACCTAAAAATAAAAAAAGTAGCATAAAGCTCAAAATAAAATAGTAAATAGAAAGGTAAATTGATTAAAATAAATTTGAGTATTTCAAGAAGCAAAAATTTTAGGAAGCAATGACGTTAGAAGAACTTTCGGTGGTTCTATCTTAAAACTTTTATTGTTGCATTTCTATTACTTTCTTTTTTCTTGCTATTTTTGGTGGTGGTGTTTCTTTTTTCTCACACAAAGCAATCAAAAAATAAATATCTCCTTTGAAATATCAATAAATTTTCTTTTAATTTTTCAGATGTTTTTCTTTTATATTTCAACAATTTTCATTAAATTCCAAAAATTTTCAATAAAAATTTCCTTCGAATTTCCTGATAACTTCCATTGACTATTTCACTGACAGTTCATTAAATTTCATTAATAAATTAAATAATAATAAAATGAATTTCTTTTTTCATAAAAATTTCCATCAAAAGTAGCCTGAAATTCATCTCATTTTTGTTCTCTTGTGTATCGAAAATTTTATGAGACTTTCAAACAATACTAAGCACATTTTCTCTTAATGGTACAGGAATTTTCATCTCGAAACGTGGTTCTTACGTTTGTCATCTGTTTTTTAGCGATCCTTCGCTACAAGGAAAAAATAAATACTGAAAATTAAAGTTAGCCAAAACTGCACTAAATTTCATAATAAATGGCCCAATTTTTTTTTTTACTTTTTTTTATTTTATTTTTAGATAAAAAACAAATCTCTCTAGTGTATAGAACTGAATATTAAAATAGTAATTTTGTTAATTATAATAGATAACTTCAATTAATAAAAATATTTATTTTTAAAGTTTGATTTTTAATGGGTCAATGGTTTTGAAATGGAGTTTACACATTGGATTTGTGTTATACATCTTTTATAAATTATTTTTTCAAAGACACGATAATTGTATGTAATTGGGAATAAAGATATCTATTAAACTTATTAAGATCCGAATACCCACCTTTTTCAAAATTACCAACTTTTGAAAAAAAACGATACTTTTTGGGGTATTTTTTTTTTGAAATAAGTTAGAACGAATGGATTTTTGATTGAACTTTAAGTAAAAAAAAATAATAAATGTTAAAAAAATTTGCAGAAAAAAACAGGGAATATATATTAAAACTCAAGCATAAAAAAAAAAAATAAAATGAGAAAAAAATATTCCAAAAACAGTTAAAAAAATCATTTTTTCAATTTAATTTAGCGATATCTTTTGAAAGATTTATTTGATTTTATTTTAAAATTGAAAAATATGATTGAATTTAGACTATTAAAAAAAAAATAGATGATTCAAATAATCTCCCCCACTAAGTCAAATAAAAAATTCAAAAATTTTATAATTAAAAATGTAAAAAAATATTACTGAAAATTTTCATTTTTTTATTCAATTCCAATTAATATCTAATAAAGTTGTAAACCCTTTTCAAAATTGTTATCATATAATGGTGTTTATTATGTGAGTGTATTTCAAAAATACAAAATTTAGAGATTTTTTTTGAAAAAATTTTCCAAGTTATGTTTTGAAATCTCTGATGTAACACTTTTTTTGAATAACGAAAACTTATTTATGAAGATTTTCAATTTAAATTGTGATCAAAACTAAATGTGTTCTTCAAAAAAAAAATGTGTGTTTTTATAATCCTTGTTTTCGTTTGATTATCGAATCACAAAGAATAAAAGGGAATTTGAAAAAGAGAAAAAAAAAAAAAGAGAAAGAAAGAAAATATGTTTTACTCTTTCAACTTCATGAATTTTCTTTTCTTTTTCTTTATTTTTTCTTTTAAATTTTTCACGAGAATCTTGTGCCATCCTAAGAATTGAACTTATTTCTTCCATTAGTATCTCTTTTTCATCTTCAACTTTGTGTATAATTTTTTCTTGTTTGAGTTCTTTGCTATGAATTTCTTCCTGTACTTCCTGTGACGCTTGGAGAATTGAGTTTATTTCATCAACAAATTTTTCACGATCTTTTTTTTTTTCTTTAATCTTGTTTTTTAAATCTTGAAGCTCGTTTTGAAGCTTCAGAATTTCTTGTTCTTTTGTTGTCATAAAAAAAAATAATTTAAAAAAAATGAAAAAGTTTTTGATATTTTTCACTACAAAAAATCTCTTGACTTTTATCACGCTGAATGCCTTTTCTGACTATCAAATACTTTCAGTCAATTTTCAAACCTTTCCAACACTTTTAAAAGGGAGTCACCTTGTCAAATTGAAAAGCTTTGTCAAAGTTATAAGATTTTTTATAGTGGATTTTTGATCACTTTTCAATTTCCTATTTTTGATTTCAATCCATTTTAAAAGACAATTTAAATACACTCTAGTGAGTATATTCTTGGCATGAATTATAAATTTATGTTAGTATTTTTCAAAAAACCATTCAATTAGGAAAGTTTCTCAAAAAAAATAACTAAGAGAGTCCTGTTTAAACTTATAAAAAGTTCAAACTGAATAAATTTTTGGTTGAAAAAAGGCTCTTTTATCACTTTCTTTGAAAACAACTTCCAACGACACAAAATTTTATTCCCTCTAACGAATTTAAATATCTTTTACTGTTAAACAAGAATTACGTCTAAGAAAAAAAGTAAGACTAAATAAAACAGTTGGATTTTTTTTTTGAAATTTTTCTAATAGAACTTAGGGCATAAATCCAAGCAATCAAATTCATAAGTATTTTTAAAAGTTTATAAGAACTGAAATCAGGGTTAAAGAGTTTTAATAAATATGACATCTAACTTATATATTCTTAATTTCTATTTCACTTGTGACGTAAAGAATATACTTCATTTTTTATTGTAAATAGTTACAAAAATGTGCAAAAAGTCTAAATTTAGCCAAAGTAATATCTCATAAATTGCAACTTTCATTAAGAACTCTTAGTATTTCATCAGAATTGTTATAAGAGTACTTGGGGAAAATTCTCTTCTCGAGAAGGCAACATAATTGTGAAAATGATCAATTTTCGAATTTTCCGATTGTAAATTATCAATCTTCGGGAAAAACTGATTTTTTATACAATAACAATAAATTTTAAGAGTAAATATCAAATGAAAAAATTTACAAATTTAATTTTTAAATTTTCAAGCCAACGAGGGCATATATTTCAAACAGCATATATTAGGAAAAAAGTAATAAAAAACAGAGATGATTCGTAATATTTACATCAAAAATGAACTATATTCTTTAAGTCACAAGTGAAATAGATATTAAGTATATCAAAGTTAGATTTCATATTTATTAAAGCACTTCAACCCTGATTTCAGTTACTATTTATTGCAAAATAAATGGAAAAAAATTTTCTTTCAACCATACAAAAAAAGAATTTTAAAGCATGTTAAAATTTTAAATTTTAATTCTTAAAGACAGCTTAAATTATTAATTTACTTTTTAGAATTTAGTTCTTTTGTGATTTGTTCGAATTTTTTGTTATTTTTGGAAAGCTGAATGAAAATTTTGATCTTTTTAATTTCTAATTAATAGTATTATAAACTTGAAAAAATACTTGTGGAATTTGATCAAACTGGCTAATGCCCTCAATTATCTTTTTCAGGTCTGAAAAAAAAATTATCATCTTTTTTGTTATTCTTCAACTTTTTTTTTTTTTATTCTCACAACAAGAAAGATCGCTCTATTATATTGAAAGTTTTAAAATCAAAATTGTACATTTCTCTTACCTGAAAAAAACTATTTGTGAATTAGCGCATGATGTTTATCCAGTTAAATATGATAAATCCCTAGACACTGTTACTTTTTCTCTGAAAGGTAGATTTATTCTACAATGTTGTAATAGTTTGTAATAGTGCGTTTTTAAGTGGAAACGACTTTCAAATCGATGCAATTTTTTTTTGTGAAAAGTAGCTTTTTTTCCTACATAAAACACACAACCTACTTTTTAACACCCAACCTTTGAATAAAATCTAAGTTTCAAAAAAAAATCCAATTTTTAGAAACACAAATCTAAATTGGAGAAAAATAAAAGGTTTAAAAACTTTTTTCCCAATAAAGGTGACTCAATTTGAGGGGGGTTTGTGCGTGAAATTTCACAATGATTTTGTACTTTATAACTGGGAGTGTGCTTCCACAAGTTAAATTCTCAAGAAGGAAGAGAAATTGTCCTAGTATCGAAGTTTTAGTTTACAAAACAATCTGTTTAAAGTTAGTGTTAGAATTTTGAACATTATTTAATTTTGTGTGGGGGTGATTAACACTCAAACTCGGCACTCTCTTTATTCGTTACATTTTCCTTAAATTTTCATTTATAGGGCTTCCATTTTCTCGTAAATTTCACAAAGGGAAGCTTAATTAGATCTTGGGAAATATCATAAAACATGATTTTGTAATGATATTTATGTTCTTTGACACCTAATTCATTTGTAAATTTTTTTTCTAGCAATATCAATAGTCACTTGGTAAAAATATGTTATTCTATGGTTATTTAAACTGTGGAAATGATTGTTGAGAAATCATATTGATTTCTATTGGGATTTTAAGAAGATCTTTGATCCTGATATTTGAATAATAAATCTGAAACATTTTCAATTCATTTTCATATCTTTTTCGGAATAGAGACCACATACCCCACCTACTTCCTTTGGGGCTTTATTTCTAAAAGAAAAGTCTGAGAAATGAAGTGCTGTTGGTTTCCTATGTATTATTCAAATAGCAATAGTTGATCAAAAGCAACATTCTTGTTTTTCTCAATGGTGGCCCTAAGAATTTGAGTTTTTCATTTTTTTAAGAAAATCTTATTGATTAATTAATTTTATTTAAGATGTATTTCAACAATTCTTTAATTTATATTAATCCTGTTATTTCTTATTTGTTCTTCAAAGGTCAATTATATAGAAATAATTGATTTTTGAAAAAAATATTAGTCCTCATTGACTGAAAGAAAGTTTCGATCAATCATTATAATATAACTTATAGCATTTTCGTTTTGGGTTTTATTAGATTGTATATCTTTAAAAAAATCCAGATTGTTGTTTGCGGATCATATTTTTTTCGAAGCACAAATTGTGGTGTATGAATTAATTCTCAACAGGGCTCAAGTAGTTTATATAACATTTTTAGAAATAATCTTGGCTAACTTTAATTAATTGAAATTAGTCGATAATTTAAAGAATCCCATTTTTTCTTTTATATGAATAAATAGAATTGATTTTTTTTCAATATATTCAATTTTTTTATTATTGGAGGGGTAATTAACCATTCATTGAATATGTTTTGGATTGTAATCAAATATCTTCTATAATTTGTGTTTTCAATTTGTTCAAAATTTAAATTTATATCATTTTCTTCTCTTTCATTAAGGATTAGTCGAATATTATGCTTAGTGAATACTATTTTTCCACCCAGTAACATATTTATAGACTTAAAAGAAACTTGATCTAAGGGATCTTGCTAACTTGAAAATTTTAGGTTTTTTTTAGAAAATTTTGAGTTGGGCAAAAAAAATTTTCCTTCATCAAATCCAAATTATTCTCAACAAATTTTGAAGAAAAAAATTTCATGAGGAAAATGTTACTCAACTTTCTTTCCAAGTATGTTAGGGTGTAGCGAGAGAGCATAAATATACTTGAAAAGAAAGTGGAGTGAAATTTTCTTAATATCAAAAAAAATAGCTTTTTAGTTTTGCATTGTTTTGTTCGGGAAATTCGAAAAGTTTTTAGATCAATAAATGATTTTCAATCAAAATCCAAAAAATTCCAAAAATTGCACGATTTTGACTTTTCCTCAGTCCATTGTCTTTTCAAGCTTTTTTTCTGTTTACAGTATTTTATTTCAACCCTCACTGAGCATAAAATTCGAATAGTCCTTAATAAATTTTAAATTCTTGATTTTTTGAAATCCTTTTTTTAGATGTGAAATACAGTCAGTTTCAAATTCAGGGTGCAAACTTTCAAACAGACTAAAGTCACAAGAAAATCTCAAATTAAAGTACAAAGTTGGAAATTTTTTTTTTACACAAATTTTTTTACTCGAATCTAAAATTTGTGTATTAATTTTTGATTTTTGCTGTGCCTTAATTTTCATTGAAGTTTGTACCTTAAAAGTGGAACTAACTTTAATTTATCATTTGATTGATTTTTAATCAATGATTAATAATCCAATCTAATTATTTTGTTAGGTTAACTATAACTTGAGATTAAACTTATAAATGGGGTATAATATTATATCACATTTTTTCAAATATTTTCAAATAAAATGACAAAATTCAAATTATGAATTCTTCGGATAAATTCAGAAAATTCCAAGAAAATTTTTACTTCAATTTCCTTATATTAAAATCAAAAAAACTATTTTATCAACATATCATATATATGGTCGACTTATTTTTATCGTTTCGTTGAAATATAAAGATGCAAAATGTTTTCCTCAAAAAAGAAAGTTCAAAATTTAAAGAAAGTGAAAATTGAACCAAAAAAGTATTTGAAGTTTTTTATATTTAAAAATAAATAATTCTACTAATAAAAAGAAATAAATCTTCTCAGTTAATTAATGTGAATTGTAAAATAAAAAGATCAAAATATTCATCTTACTTTCTAAAAAATCACATTCCAAAAATTAAAACAAATCATAAAAGTCTCAATTCTCTAAGGGTAAATTATAATTTAAACTGATTTATTGAATTAAAATAATTGGAATTTTCCATGATTATAAAACTTTCTGTTTTTTGAAAGCTGATTAAAAATTTTGTTCCAATTATTTTGAAACAAATAGTAATTTTAATAAAATCAGTTCCTTATTTAGACTCGTATACTATTAAAAAAATTCAAGGACAATCGAATAAATTTTAAGAAATTTAAATGAGGATTATTCAGGATAATAAAAGCTCATTTTTTTATGATCTATGTAGATTTATGATTTGTTACATTTTCAAATATTTTTAAAAAAAATATTAAAGTTTTACTGTTCTTTATCAGTACAAATAATAGAAAATTGCTAAAAGTGGAATTTCCTTTCAATAGAAATGATTATAAATTTTTCTTTTTCCTGATTTGATAACCAAAAATCCAAACTAAAAAAGGATCAAATCATTTTACGGGATAATTTAATTGGGTAAAATTATCTCTTTTAAAAATGATCACACATCTCTCTAAAGTTGATAAATGTAGTTTTTTCTGGGGTTTTATCTTATCTTTGTGTAAAAAATTTACTCTATTACCCTAGTGAGAAAAAAAACAAATAAAAGTTTAAAGTCCGTTAAATCTACAAGATGTCAATTTTTTTGATTTCAGGGTTTCTTAAAATTTCCCCCTTTGATAGAAAGAGGGGTTGTTTTTCAAGCTTTTTGGTTATTTTGGAATAGCAAAGAAATCCCCTTGTTTGTGGAAGTTGTGTTTCCCTGATCTTTGTTTTAATAACTATATTTCAAATTTAAATAGGATCAATTTGTGTTAAATAAGCTTTTTTCAATTTTGAAATATTAGGTTTCATTTAGGATCAGTAATTGAACCTTCTTAGCTTCTGGAAAGCACAAACAAACTGACAAATTACACTTTTTTTTGTAATCTCCGAATTCTAAATTGGAAATAAACATGGAAAATGCAAGGAGACTGTAAAAATATTCCGATTTGGTTTTACAATCATAGTAACGGCACTCACCAAAGCCTCTTTAACATTTCAAAAGAGGTATCAAATTTAAAAACTTTCTGAAGAAAAAGTCACTTTTTAGACAGAAAAGTTAATAATTTTGTATTTTTCAAAATTTTAAACACAAATACTTTTTATGTTTTAAATGAATTTATTTTTGAATAGGTTCTATCAGATTGTTTTAATCAAAATTTGTCAAACCTTGTGATTTTTTTTAGTCTTTAAATCTCAATAATAATAATAATTTTTTTTTTTTTTTTTTTTTTTTTTTTTTTTTTTTGAAGTGAAAAAGTTTGTTCTTTTTCCTTTTTTAACTCCAACTTAACTTTGTATATTTCTCATTTGTGATTATTTTTTAAAACAGTTGGGTTTAAGAGAGTAAACACTGTTTAAAAATTTTAGTCCGATTTGAAACAATCAGTTAGGAAAGTTTTCAAGAATCTAAATGATTTTCTTTTTTCATTTTTGAAATCTGGCTTGAGTTGAGGATTATTTCTGAAATTACTGATTAACTCAATAATGATATTTGTTATTCAGTATTGTTATTAAAATTCATTCTATTTATTGTGACACTTTATTTGTTTTAAAAAAAGGATAATGAAGTGAAAATTTTTCCCCATTTTTATTGATACTATCAATCCAAAATTTGCATTATTTGGAAATACTTTTAAAAAAATCAAGTCTCAAACAGCGCCCCATTGGTGTCATATTCTTCTTTATGTTTTCACAAAACTTAACTATCCAAAATTTGATTCAAAAAAAAAAAAAAAAAAAAAAAAAAAAAAAAAAAAAAAAAATTTGATTTAAAAGTTAAAATAAAAAGTATGTGAAATTGATCTCAAAATTAACAAGTTTATTCACCATGGATCTTTTCTTTTTGATTATAAGAAAAAGATATTCAATTGAGAAAATTAAAAAATAATCGGCTCTCTTTCAGAAATCTGAAAAAATCATTTTAACCAAGTCAGTTAATGAAAACACTGACTTTTTTTCATCACACAATTCAACAAATTACCTTCTAAAAAATTCAAGTACACTGTGCAAAAATCTCATTTATGAATAAAAACCGAGATCTTTTCAAAACAATGTAATTTTTTTGAAATATCTGTTGGTTTATGGAAAAAGTTGAGAGTTTTACAAGTTTAAAGTTACTTTTAGAATTTTTTTAGTTTGTTTTTATCTAAAGTTACTTCTTGTTTCAGAGAAGGTCAATACTTATGGAAAAAGGACTTTTTCTTTGAATAATTTCTGGTTGTAAAAAATTTTGGAATTGATACCCTGAGTTTGTGTTTGGGTAAATATGATTTGTATTATAGGATCTATTTTTTTCTGTTTGTTTTAAACTTGTTTTTGGATTTTGTAACAAAAAAATTAAACGCTCTAATTTTCAAAGTAAATTGATTTTGTAACATTATTTTGATTGTTTTTTCAACTTTTAACCCAATTGATTTTTTTAAAAACTTGCCTTATGAATATTTTTTTTACATTTGTTTTATCATTTTTTTTTATTTTTTCAAAATAAATTTTATTTATTTAAATTTATCTTCCTTTTTTTTCTTTCTGTTTCCAAATTGTTGATAGTTTGAAAACTTAAGGTAATATTTCGTTTTGTTCACGATTTCTTGTTTATTTTAGATTTTTATTACAAAATAGCAAAGAATTTTTTTTTTTTCATAAATGAATTTTTTTAATTTTTTTTTTTTTTTTTTTTTTTTTTTTTTTTTTTGTCAAAGTTGTTGTGTTTTTTTTTTTTTTTTCTTTCTTATTTTTTTCAAATTAATTTCCTTTCTTTTACAATCTTCAAATCAAGATTATTCAACCAAAAAAGTTCTTATGAAAACGACCTTTTACTTGAGGTTGAATATCGAAATTAATTTGTTTTCTCTTTTATTTTAGTTTTTTTTTTTTTTTTTTTTTTAATAAATGTTTATTTTTATTTTTCTTCAAAACATACTTTTTTCAAAAAAGAAATTTTAATAAATTTTTTTCTCTTTGTTTTGTTTGTGAATAAATTTAGAATTTTTTGTTATTTTCTTTTTTTTTTTTTTTTTTTTTTTTTTTTTAATTACCTCAATGTTAATTTTTTTTTTTTTTTTTTTTTATCAATTAAATTTTAAATTATGTTTTTTGATTTGAAATTTTTAATTTTTTTTATAAATTTTTGTGTAACAAACCAAAAGTCATTAATTAAAAAATGAAAATTATAGCATTTTTCCTTTTAATATGTTGTTTATATGGAATTGTGAATTCTGTTGGATCACCATTAGAAATTACATTTAAGGGCGAGACTGTTCATGCTACTAAAACTGTTCCTGACTTTGATGAAGCTAATCCTCAAAATGTTTTCCGAAATTTAAAGTATGCAAACACATTTAGCCCAACACTAAAAGATTCTGCACCAGTTGAACTTGATTATTATAATGTTCGATTTCAAGGGTCAACTAATCTTCAGTATGGTGGTGAGGCAAACGCAGCATCATATGAATTGAAGAAGATGGATTGGAATCTTCCCCAAGTACCTGCATCCAATTTCCAACTTAAGAAAATGGAACTAAAGGGTTCAAGGGATGCAATTTGGCATGATTATGAATGGAAAGATATTTTATTAGGTAAACCTAATAGTCAAAATAACAAACCAATATATGATGTATACTTGGCACTCAAAGATGGATATAATAAAGGATACGAATTTATTACGAGTAGTGATCCTGTTGGTTGGGCTGATCCAGATGATTTAGATGAGATCGTAACATATGTTCATTATACTTTACCAGAAGAAGAACTTTCTACTTTTACTGCTGAGATGGTAAGAAATTGTTTTGTTTTTTTTTTTTTTGATTTTTATTTTTTTTTTAAATACTTTTCTTCATCTCTATAAACTTGTTTGAAGATGGTTAATTTGTTTCTCTTTGTTTTGTTTTATTTTTTTTTATTTATTTTTTTTTCATTAACAAAAAACGATTAGTTAATGGACGATGATTTTAAAATCACTGGACGTCTTCAAATCAAATGCCCACCTGGTTCTACCTGTGGTGAGATTGAAGATTACAGATATAATACTGTCCTTGGAAATTATAATCTAACTATCGATTATACTTATAGTATCGAAATTCAAAGAACAAATCAAAATTATTCATACGCAGATGGAACGATAAGAGTATATTTACAAGAAGGATCAGTTATTGATAATGGTGAATATAATGGTGTTTATCAAGACAATAATGAAATTAAATGGAAATGTAAATGGTCAGGCGATGACAACGTTTATGTTGATGCCAGTGCAATTAATAAAGAAGAATCATATATTGATTGTCCGTATGAGGCAAGCTGTGGAAACGACTGTCAAATTGATGTAACTTTCCTTTCCGAGGCAACATCTTCAGAATATACGAACAGTGGATGGAAAATTAAAAAAGCCACTGGTTGTCAAGATGATAACGATTGTGGTAATGGTAACTGTCAGACCGAAACGAGTAAATGTATTTGTCATGAGGGTTATATCGGTGAGACTTGTAATACAGATGCCTGTCCTGAGAATAAATGTAATGAGGATTTACAGCAAGGAGAATGTGATAGTAACGACGGATCTTGTGAATGTGAAGATGGCTATAGTGGCGAATTTTGTCAAATCGATCTTTGTGCTCGAGATCTTGAAAACTGTCACGAGGATGATAATCAAGGAGAATGTGTTTATGATAAAACTATTGGATATTGTGAATGTAATGAAAAAGACGGTTTTTATGGAACTACATGTTCTCAACAATTATGTGATGATGTTGATTGTAATGAAGCACAGGAGGGCGGAAAATGTATCCAAGATACAGGATTTTGTCTCTGTAATTCAAATTTCACTGGACCAGATTGTAAAGGTATTTTGTGTCCTTATGGTACAACCAAATGTAATGATCATGGTGAATGTGATACTGATACGGGTAAATGTGACTGTGATAAAGGTTATATACCAGATTATTGTTTCTTTTCTATTTGTTCTGAAAAAATTTGTAAGAATGGTGAGTGCGTTATCGAAACAGGAGAATGTGACTGTGATGATGGATACACCGGTTCCGAGTGTGATGTCAAAGTTGCATCTGATTATTGGGCCGATCGAGCAGGTGATGCGTTAGGAATGTCAGGTAATGCATTTTTGGCCCTATTTGCAGTTATTATTGCTCTAATCGGTATTGCAATTGCCGCCGGTGGATTTTATGCCTGGAAAAAACACCACGATCGTGATAAATGGGCAGATATTCTGAGCTTACCAGTCTTTGATATCCAAACTATGTTTGGTGAAGAATATACCCTCTCTGATTCCGATAGAAAGAGATTAAACAGCAACGAAATGAGAAAGGCTATGTTCGAACTCCAAGAATTGTTATTAGAAAACCTTGACTTTGTTGAAGTATTATGTAAAGCAGCCGAAACAAAAGTTGCCAGTTACTTGGGCCGATCTTTGTTATACATTTTTGAAAATGGTGGTGAATCTGTCAAACTTTTACAACATTTCATTGAACAAGAAATTGCCACTTGTGACGATGGTGATTTATTATTTAGAGGATATTCCATGGCAAGTAAAATGTGGTCAGGCTTCTGTCATTTAGCATTTGGTATTCAATTCCTCCACACCTCTCTTTCGCAATGTATGTATGAAATCATGAAAGAACAACAAAGTGAAGATATGGAAATGGATCCAGATCGTTTAGCTGATGAAGGAAAGGCAAACGTAAATAAATATAATTTGATGGCTGCCGCTCAGGCTATCTTCAGCTCCGTCGTACACCACGGGCCAAACATCCCACCACAATTCAGATTCATCCTCTCCTTTGTCAAAGAACAAGTTGGCGCCAAATTCCCAGACAGAGTTATGCAATCCCTTGGCGGTATGGTCATTTTGAGATACTACACTCCTTCCATTACAGCCTCTGACGAATATGGTGTCTTGACAGATGAACCATCCGATACCTTATTAAGAACATTGGTGTTAGTCGCTAAGGTTCTCCAAAATCTCGCCAATAATACCCTCTTTGGTGTCAAGGAAGAATACATGTCAACCTTGAATGAATTTATCAATGACAACCAAGAAAAAATGAACCAATACCTTGACGATATCAGTACACCAGATGAAAAATCAATGGACGAATTGTGTTTCGAAACTTCACCATTACCAGAAGATGTACTCGAAATCTCCTGTGCTAATGTACACAGATTCATGGTAATGACAAGAGAAGAAATTGTTGAAACTCTTGGCGAACTTATTCCTGATGAAGAACACGTCAAAGATTTAATTCAACAGATGGATAAAGTTATTGAATTGATGGGTGATCCAATTGATGTCACAAATGATAATGATATTTAAATCAATTATTATATTTTTTTTTTTTTTTCTCCTTTTTCTTTTCTAATCTGTTTTATTTTTCTTTGATTTTTTTTTTTACTTCTTATTTTCTAATATTGTTAAATATTACTTTATCAAAATTTTTATTTTTTTATATTTCTTTTTCTTCTTTTCTCTATTTTCTCTTGAAATTTTTTTTTTTTTTTTTTATTATTAATTTTTTCATTAAAAATTACTTTGTCATTTTATTTTTAAATGGTTCTTCTAAACGGTAATAATACCCATAAATTTTAATATAAAAAAAAAAAAATTAAAATTCAAATCAGTAAAATTTCTTCAAGATAAAAAATAAATTTAATATTTACTCCTATTTTTTTTACGTGTGTTTTTATTTATTTTTATTAATTTTCCTTTTTAGAATACTGTTAATAATTGTAAAATAATAAGATCAAAATTTTCAGTCAGCTTGATAAAAAAATTATCACATTGCAAAAATTAAACCAAACCATCAATGTTCCCCAATTCCAAAAGACAGAAATTAATAATTTAAGATTATTCCTAGAATTAAAAATTTTAAAGGTTACAGGATTTGTTATATCTTTTGGAAATACGAAATGAAAATCTTGATCCCTTTATTTTGCAACAAATAATATATGAATCTATAATATAAATTTGAAGTTTCTTCATTGTTCGTTCACACGAATTCTTTTGAATTTCCTTTTCGAAGAGAGGGTTAAGTGATGGGCACAGAAAATTCTCAAATTAAAATGAGTTGTTATTGAAGATAAATTAGATGAGTGATTCTCCGGATCTGATATTGCAAGAAATTTGATAAGTAAAATAGTCATTGGATGATCTTATAAATTAACAAATGATCTCTTTATTAGTAAAAAAAAATTGTACAATTTCCAAAAATAATCTACCTTTAGATATTATTTTATCCGTTTTTTTTGAATTACAATTTGTTGTAAAATAAATTGAACAAAATTTTCATTCAGCTTTCACGAAATGGTTTTAGAATTCTTTAAAATTCCCTATTACCAGCTTAATTTATTAATTTTCTCTTAAAGAATTAGGAACTGTGGAGGATGGGCTGAATCCCTGGAACTGTGTTTTTTTGGAAAGTTGAATGAAAATATCGATCTTTTTATTTTATAATTAACAGTATTAATCTCAATTGTTTGTATGGCTTCTCCTTTCAGAGGGTTAATATAATCTTTTTTTTTCTTTGATAATCAATTGTTAAAATTCCATTTAAGGTTGTGATGTTTTTTTTTTTGGTTTTAGTATTGCTTGCTGTTGTTTCTGTACCAAATATTTTTTCGAGTTTATGGAAAAAAAGAAATAGTGTTATCAAATACAAGAGAACAAAGTATATTGAACCGTGTTTAATCATCCCAGAAAAAAATTGTCAAATCGAAAAAAAATATTAAATTGTTTTTATTAATAATTTTTATTGATCTATAATTTTCCCCTTCAAGTGAAATTAACTTTAATGATATAGATATTATTAATACTCTTTTGTAATTTCAGTTTTATAAATCTTTTTTGAATAGAGAAAAATCAGTAAAAAGATAATTGAAAAATTTTACATATCACTAACTTTATATAATTAAAGTTGAATTTTATTTAATTTAAAAATTAAAACCCCAAATTAGGAAAATTATTTATTCTGACTCAGGGGACTTCATTTAATGTTTTGAATTCTGTTTTGATTCTTATGACCAATCTTGCTTTGAGATTTTTTTTTTTTTTTTTTTGTTTTTAAATGCTTTTTTTATATATATATATGTATACCTTTGAAAATGAGAGTTTTTAAGATTATTTGAAAGTTTTTTTTCCAGAAGGCCAACTTAAGCTGATTCCCAATCATAAAATTGAATAACTCCACGCTATTTGATTGTGATTAGACAATTTAAAGATTAAAAAAAAGAAAAAAATTATTATTGAAAATAAAAAAAAAAAAAAAAAAATAGTTAGCAACTTAATAGGAAATTCCTTTATATCTCCAAATTAATTATATTTGTTTTTTTTTTTTTGTTCAATGGAAATAAATTTACTAAGTTTTAAATCGATTTTAATAACAAATTTAAACCCCAAATTAATTTGCTTCCAGAATATTGTAAAACAATTGACAATTTGTTATAAATTTTACCTCTTTGAATAGCTGTGAATCGAGAGACAAACAGAACACGGCACTTTTATCATTTATAAATTAATTTATACAAGAATTTTTACGTATTTGAGATAATATCACACCTTTTATTGTAGATTAGTAATAAAAACCAAGCCAGACTTTATATAATTATAAATTATTTTTAAAGTATGTTGATTAAAAAACACCCTTCCCCAAAGCTTAAAAGCACGCTATACAAAAAAAAAAAAACCCATGTCTTATCAACTTTATTTTCTAATACAAAATCCAATTAACCACCAAATTAAACCCATTTCCAAAAATTTGTGCAGACAAAATCAAAAATAGGAAAAAAAATCCCAAATTATTGTATTTTTCCAAACCTAATATAAAACTACATTTAAGTTGCCAAGTGTTAATGTTTTTATTAGTAATCATTTTCATACTTTGAAAAGAAAAAAAAATATAAAACTCAAAAATAAAAATCAGTGTATGTAAAAATAATGAAATAGTGAAATAAAAAATGTATTGGTAAATTTGTTGAAAATTCACCAACAATTGTTGATCGATTAAATGATAAGATACCATCAACTAATTGCATTTGATTTTCCAATTTAACTAAACTCAACACTAAATTTACAGACAGTTCTTCTTTTCATACACAAACTATTAATTAAATTTAAGGCACAGTAGAACATCAAATTAAAGCACACTTTTTGGAATTTTTTTTAAACAAATTATTTTACTAAATTCAGAATTTTGTGCTTTAATTTAAGATTTTTTTGTTCATAAAATTTTTTTGAAAATCTTTGTATTCAAAATGGGACTGACATATTAAATCCAAAAAGCAAAAAAAAAAAAACAACATTCCAGAAGATCTCTATTGCTAAATAATTCCAATAAAAAAACAAATCTAAAATAGGTTATAAATTTTAAAAAACCAATTCTAAAAAAAATATCAATTCCCCCTATTTTTATTTTGTCAAATTTTTATATTTTTTCATTTTGAATATATTTTTTTTCTTTCAATACAAAAAATTAATTGATTCAATTAAATCTAATGTGTGATTATTTCATCACTCGATATATTTAACAAAGTAAAGATTTTTTACAATTCTTTTGATCTAAAAAAATCTTTTTTTGAGAAATGTAAGAAATAGAAAAAAAAATCTTTGAGATCCCAAAAAGTCTTAAAGAAAAAATCTTTACAAATAATACAGTTTATTTCAAAATTTTAATTCAAAACAATTGAAATCAGAAATTGAGTGTCACTCTTTTGCACCTTTTTCAATAAATTTCCTCTTATTTCGATGTTTATTTTCAGGGAGATTGATCATATATCACATGTCAACTGGCTTTTCATTGCTATTAAGCACAAATAAAAATTACAATTTTTTTTTATACATTTCAAAATATCATTTTTCCGTATCTAACTGGACCATTAAATAATTATTATTTTCAGGATCTGTTAAGTTAATGAACAAAATCGCTACTTTCCAAATAATCTACCACTTATAAAGACCGAGAAAAACTTAAATTATTAATAGACTTACAAATAATAAATACTACTTATATTTTTTAAAAATAAACGGCTTAAAATTTTGTCTTCTTATTTCATGTTTCCCCTTTTAAATATAATTTATATAGATAGTGGATTTTACTTTGTGATCTCAATTTTAAAAACAAAAAGGAAACCGAAGTGAATATTTCTCCCAATTAGTGTATTAAACTAACAATTTACCAAATTGTCTCAAGACGCTTTTATCCAATATTATTTAAAATGTGAAATAATGATCTTGGAAATAGTCACCAATTCTTACTAAAAAATTATTTTATGTCATATTTTAATGATCTTCATTAAAAATGAATAAGAAAATTTCAGATATATGTAAAATCAAACATTCTTATACAGAAAAGAGAAAAGAGAAAGGGAAAAAGAAAAATTATCATTATTGTATTGCCGAAAGTATGGAGATAATTTCAAAAAGTCTCAATAAACAACTCTAACTTTACAAGATCACATTAACTATGATTTTTGAACATTTGGTTACTTGGGTTGTTCCATTATCTCCAAAAGTTAAAACAATTCTTACAAAGAAGTTGTATTTTTGTCATAGTTCTTTTAGTTTAACCTTGTATTTTTTTTTTAAATTGAAGTTACCAACAACACTTCCAAGGATATACCTTAGAATTTATTTGATTTTTGAATAGAACTCCCATTACCAAATCCCTTAACATGTGATTTATTATTGTTTGCGAATTTTATTTTGTTTAAAAGTCTTTCTTTCAAAACATATTGTTTCATTTCAAGACAAAATAGTTCATCGGGCTTTGAAAAAGGTTTTGTTGAGTTTTGTTTACAACCATCTAAATAAATATTAAATTTTTTAAAAATTTACCAATTTTTTTATTTGAAGAAAAAATAATCTTTTCATTTTTAGGATATGAGGATTTTGGTGAATTTTATTGAATATAAAAGAATTTTTTAGGCTTTTTATAAAAATAAGAACCCAACCAGAAAATAACAAATAATAATACTAAAAATTTATTTCTATTTTTCTCGGTTTTTGGTCTCTTAGGTGCAAATAACAAACCATCTTAACTTGACACACCCTAAAAAATAGATTAGAGAAACTAACACCAATGTGAAAAGCTTGGTCACTTTCACCCAAGAATAAATTTTCCCGATTAGTTGTTTTTTTTCATTTTTTTTTTTCATTTTTTTTTTCATTTTTAGATATACGAGGAGACATTATTTTTGAAAATATCTCTGTTTTTCTTTCTTAGATATTTTTCTAAGAAATTTTTGTGTGAATTGTAAAACCAAACCATGATAAATACACCTAATACTTTAAATTTCAATTCAAAACTTAGTACTTAAATAAGAAAAAATTCACTTCATTTTCCTTTTCGTTTTCCAAATCGATATCAACAAATTTAAATCCACCCCCCTTTGAACATTTTATTTAGCAAAAAAAAATATGGATAGTGAAGTAAAAATTTTTACCAATTTTTTATACAAAAACTATTTGTAATGAAATAAAATTGTATTTTTCAATTGAAAATAGGACACTATTATAAAACAAAGGAAAACAAATGGAAAACAAATTACATCTTGCTACAGAATGTGGAATGTCGGAGAACTATTAAGATAAAGAAGTTTATCTTGTGATATTTTTAAAATGATAAAAATAAATAATTAATTTGAAATCATTCATTTTCAAAAAAGTGAAAACTTATTTTTTCATGATATTATTTGAAATAAAAGAATAAATTTTTATGTTTTTAAGAAAGTGATGACCTTTTTTAAGGTACTTGTAACTCTTATTTATTTATTTTTCCCAAAGGTAATATAGTAATTATTTAGACAAGGATACAATTAAACCAGTTATACAACTTAATTTATCATCTTTAGAGAGATGAATGTTCATTTTTAAAATAGTTCATTTATTCCAATGAAAATTTCAGTTAAAAGATCTAGATCCTTTTTGTTGGATTTTTGAATAAATCTAAAAAGAAAAATTTTTCAAAAACCTTTTTATTTTTGAATAAATCCCACTTTTAGTGATTTCTGGTAGTTTTTCCTGAATAAATTACATGAAAACTTTAATCTTGTTTTAAAAATACACTAAAAATAAATCTAATATTAAATACTTGAAGATCTAAAAAAATTGATCTTCTGTTTTATTCACAAATATTTATTAAATGTTAGGAAATTTAAAAGATTAGGTAATATTCTTTTTCAAATACCCAGGACATAAAAAAGGAACCAGTTGTATTAAAATCAGTTATTTACATATATCTATTTTTTTTTTTTTTATTAGATTTATTAATTTGAATTTACTTCTTTTGGTTTGAAAATCATTAAAAAAATGAGAAATAATTTTAAAGTAGATTAATAAATTTATTCTTTGTTTTCAATAAACCAATTGGAAAAATTAAGGCTGTGTTATTAATTATTGGTTATAAATAATCAAATTTAAAATTATTTCTTCAGATTATAAGTTGTTTTTTCCAGATTTTAAAAAAGTTTATTCGGAGAATTTCTGATTTAATTGTTTGATTTAATTTCCCTATTTTTTTAATCAATAAAAAGAAAAAATTGTTTAAGATCTTTTTTTTTAATCAAAAAATTATATTTTAATCAAGTTTAAAACATTTATTTATTTTTTTTTTGAAATTAAGGAGATTTTTTAAACTGGGTTATTTTTGAACTTAATGGTTTCATTTATAAAGTGTATTTCTGCACACTTCCTTTCTAGAGACATAGATTTCAATCTTATCTCAAAGAAAACAATTTTTTTTTTTTGGATTATTCAGAAATATAGGTCCTTAATAAAATTAAACACTATTTTTTTCTGATTAATATTTTTAGAAATCAAGTTTATAATTTAATTCCATTAAACACTGTGATAATTTTTTTTAGAATAAAAAGACTTTCTACTTTTGAATATCGAAAATATTTTTTGAAATTAGAGTGCACTTTTTTATTGTTTTTTTTAAAATTGGGGTTGAGAAAAATTCGAAATCAAAGAATAAGTTAATATATTAAATTAGAATGCTTTTCCAGAAAGTTTATCTTGTTTAAATAACTTTTTTTTTAATTTTACCATTTAAAACTAAAAAAAAAACATTTGAAGACCAAATTAGTGCCTATTGTGAAAAGAAGATTCCCATAATTTAGAATTTGTTTTAGTAAATGAGTTAAAATAAAAGAGTGTATCTAAAAATATACATAATTTCAAGTGTGAATTTAATGATTTTGGCAAAAAATTTTTTCAAGAAAAAATTAAATTGAAACTTTATTTATTTTTATTTTTTCATTTAGTTTTTATAATTGTATTAATCGAAAGTATTAAACAGTTTTCCATTTTTAGTGTTTTTTGGGTCGTAGGGACATATTGAGTTTTGAACTTTATAAAATCAGAGAAAAATGGATCCAAACTTTTATAAACAATAACCCATTTCGGAAAATAGCTCTTTTGGTAAGTTTGATTTTTGTAAAAATCAGTTTTTTACACCATTTTTCAATTTCAAGATGCGGTAAAATTTTTTTGAATTTGCTATTAAATTTACTTGAAGATTTTTTTTATTTTATTAGTCCCTTAAAAAAGTAATTTTCATCACCTCTCCACCTTTCACGATATTTAAATTTTGATTTCTCAACTATTTAAGAATTAGAGAACTTTTTAAAAAAGTATTCATCGTATAAAATTGAAAACCTGAAAAAAGTTGTAAAAAGAGTCCTCATTTTTTTAAATCTACTCTAAATAGGATAAAAACTTGAAAAAAATCGATATACCAAGAATAACTTCATCTCACCTAAATTGATTTGAGGAAAATTTAATTCGTTATTTTTTTTTGGTTTTCAAATTAATTTTTTAACCAAATATTTGCAACGATTGATTTTGATAAACAAGAAAAAATAATGATATACATCAAAGAAATTAATTTTCAGTTCTTGAGGAGTTATTAAAGTGTTAAATAATTTGATACAATAAAGGTTTTAAAATGTTCAATTTAATTATTTTTTTACTCATTAAGCAAAAAATAAAATCACTTTTTTCTTATTAAGCAAACCAAATGGAGAATTGGACAAAAATTCAAAAAGAAAATTTTATTGCTTGGGTTAACTTAAAACTGTCGATATAAAATTTCTTATTAGAAGACATCGCAACTGATTTTCGTGATGGAGTCTTACTTTTGTCTTTGCTTGAGATTATCACTGACGAGAAAATAAATGAAAAAATTGAATTAGCCTCGCATCGTATCCAAAAGCTTCAAAACATCTCGACAGCGTTTCAGATCATTGAGTCCAAAAAAATTAAATTGACTGGGATCAATACATTTTCAATTTTGGATGGCAAATTGAAACCAACACTTGCATTACTTTTTGCGATTGCAAGGCTTTCCGGGGAGTCTGTTGAAGGAGTGATCTCCAAAGAACCAAAATATGTTCATCAGTGGGCAAAAGAAAATTTGATGACATTTGATCCCGAAAGCTGCGAGTATGTTCCTCTCCCAGAAGAGGAGCTAAAAAAACTTGAATTAACGAAAAAAAGAAAACCAAAGAAAACAACAACAGAAGAAAATGTGAATGAAAATGATCAGTTTAAAAAAAAGCGATGGAGTCAATCAACGAAACAAGAGCTGGTTTATTTAAAAGAAAGCGGAGAAAAAAAAAAGAACATAAACAAAAACAAAAACAAAAACAAAAACAAAAACGAGAAACAAAAAGAAGAAAAAGAAAAGCCAAAAAAAGAAAATGTGCAATTTGTGAAAGTATCAATAGACGAAATGAAAGAAGAACTTCAAAATTCACAACAGAAAAATATTTCTTCAAGAACAGGCAAAATTAGTGCCTCTGCTTTAAAGCACAGCCAAATGTCTGGCCACCTTGCAATTAACCAGGGTAACAAAATTGAAAGCTGGCCATTCAAGTATTTTGTTTTGTATGGAAAGTTTCTTTACTTTTTCCGCTCAAACCACGATCGTGACGTGAGTGGGATCATTTCTTTAAACCAAGCAAAGGTTAAAATCACCCATAAATTTGAAGGATACCATGTTTTGAAAATACTCAATAGAAATGGTAGAATCTTTTTACGCGCAGAAGAACAGCAAGATTTGGAAAAATGGATCCAAGCCTTTGAAAATGCTGGTGTTGAAATTATCAGAAAAACCCAATCCTCGATACCAAGATACGACTTTATTGAGGGTTAACAAAGCAGTAAAAACAAAAAACTTGGTCGTGGTTTAAGCGGAAAACTTGGAAGGGGCACAAGAGGTGGTACGGGGATGAGAGGAATGAGAGGCGGCAGGGGTATGGGAGGTGGCAGAAGGCCCCCAAATAAAATGAAGCAAAAAAAATAATAATATTCCCATTAAAAACACAATTCTATCTAAAAAAAAAATTTTTTTTGCAACAAACGTTTTGATGTTGATTTATTTTGAGTTTAGTCCAAGAATCCTTGGAATTAAGTGTTTTTTTAAGAAGAATTAGAAATGAGAAACCATTATACAATGTTACAACATTGGATCAATTATTTTTCAAATGATTAACTATTTTTTTTTTCAAAACATGGGCCATAATTATTGATCCATTTTCTCAAACTTTAATTTACTATTTTAATTTTTATTCTTTTTTTAATAAGGATTGTTACAAAAAGATGGAAATTTCCAATTTAGTTAAAGGAAGAAAACTTAAATAAGAAATACATTTAAAAAGGGGTGGTAAAACCGATGAGACTTCAGAATAACCAAAGAGTATCCAAGAAAAATGTTATTCAATCTATTGGACAGTGCTGATCTTTGAATAGTTGTAACTTGGAGTAAATACAAAATTTTATTAATTAAGTAGATCTGTATTTCATTTTTTGATCAAAAAATTTTTGGCAATTTTTAATCAAACCAATTCGAAATTCAAAAATGATTTTGTTGTCCTCTTACTTTGTCCCCAACCAGAATTAATTTCATTTAAATTTCTTCTTCAGAATATCGATCACACTCTATTCAGAAAATGATTTTTTTTTTCTTTTCTTTTGTTTATATGTTATATGTCTTAATATACGGGGACAATTTTTTTTTAAAGAATTTGTTTTAATAAATATAGACAGCTAAATTTGATTAGAATATTGTTAAAACCAGTCCCCAATTCACTATTTGAGTTCGACAAACCTCCATAATCTTTTATTTAAAATCGAAAAAAAATAAAAAAATTTTCAACGTTTTCTTATTTTTAAGTTACGAAAATCAAAATCATTTTGAGATCAGTCAATAAGGGTTTGAGTTTGCTGGTTTTTCTTCAGAAATTGAAATAAATAACGAAAACCATTTTATTTCTTTGTAAAAATGGAAATTTCTTTTAAAATTTTTTTCTTGAAAAATTACAACTCCTGTTTTTTTGTACCGAGTGGAAAACACCCCACCAAAACAAAACAATTTTAAAACCAAAATTGAAATTAAACTATTCTTTCTATGGGTTGAGAAAATAAATTGCTCTTTTTTGTACTTTTCTTCAACTAAAAAAAGATAAAATATAATTACTACCAAACATTCAAGCTACAAACAGTTTTATTCCTGGTGTGTATTTGTAATTTTTGATATCCTTTTTGTAACAAATAATCTCAAAAAATAAATCCCATGAATGAAAACGAGTACCAAATCCCCAATGTCTATTATGGGTTTAATTTTTGAAAGAAAAATTTCACTTTAAAAAAACAATTAAACACGATTTTCCAGTCTTACTCTTCCCTGAATTCCGTTTTATCCATTCGAATTCGAAATTGAAATTGTTGTTTTACAAAAAAATTATTCCAAAAAAATAAAATACCTTCTTATGTTTTGAAAAATTGGAGTATTTCTTGGGATTTCGTTTTTTATTACAAATCTATTTTGTATCAATCTCTTATGATCAAAAAACCGATTTCCTTAACTTTTTTAACCATGTTAAATTCAAATTTTAATAAGTAACTCTTCATTCAATTCCAAATTAATAGATTTTTAATTATGTTTCAAAAATAAGTACAAAATGTTTCAGTTTATTCTCTTTGAATTTTTTTTCTTTATTAGTTTATTGATCAACAATTCATATTCATTTTTTAATAATAACATAAGAGTGAATATTATTTTTGGTGTCCATTACAGTACATTAGAAAAAATAAAAAATACCGAAATTGTAGCGAAAGACATATATTTATAAAGGGTACTGATGGATAATTTATACTCGAAATTTCCCTTTGAGAATATTGTAATCAAAGACTGGGAAATTCTCTAAACTAAAATTAGTATTAGTTTTTTATTTTTTTATTAATTTTTTTTCTTTGTTTTTAATCTTTAAATTAAATCTTTTTGTTTGGGCTTTCAATTGTTTGGTTGGTTTGTTAATAAATATAAAATCTGAAAAGCAAAATATTTTTCAAAAAAAAAAAAAAATTGTTAATTTTTCTCCTTTAAATAACTTCACTGATAAAAAAAAATTATTAGTTATCAAAAGATATTTGATCAAAAACTATTTTATAAGGTATTTTACAATTTAAGTTGAAAAATCCAATTTTTCAATAATATTTTTTTTTAATTTAATAGTAAAAAAATGTATAATTTTTTTGACCCTAAAGTTATATTTATATTTTTGAAAATTAATGTAAAATTTGATGAATATTTTTCAAATAAGGAATCAATTATTTGGTCTATTAAAGAATTATTTGTTCTTTTGAATTGAATTTTTTTGTTTTTTTTGATTTGTAGGTTATTTTTTTTGTCAATTTTTGAAATAAACTCAAAATTAAAGAAATTTTCGTTTTATTTTGTAAAGTAAAAAAAAACACCTTTAGGTTGTCCAGAATTTAAAAGAATTGGATTAAATCTTTGATTTTTCACAATTCTACTGAATTCTGGAAAACCTAACTAAAAAGGCCTAAGTTTTTTTTTAATTTGAGAAAAAAAAAAGGATATTTAAGAACTTTGTATTTTTATTTATCAAATTAAAAAAATACGGTACTATACAGCACTTGGCGAACACTTTCGTTACATTTTAGCTAACACGAAAGAATAGAGCAAAATTTGGAATTTTACTCAATTCTTTTGAAGAGTGAAAAAACAGAAATAAGAATAACTAACATCAATATTTTTTTCTATATTAAATTTTTATCATCATCATAGAGTATCTTCAAAACCCTTGGTTATTATTAACTAACAAAGCAAATACTCCAAGTTAAATTCAACAAAATTCAGATTCTAAGTTATAATTTTTTTACAGGAAAATAGAGATTTTTTCTCGACTGATAAGTTTTTAAATTCGTGTTACTACTAAAAACAGCAAGAATAATATACTATGGAATTTACAGTTCATTGTTATAACTTTTATTGCAAAAAACTTTATTATTACTAACAAACTATTAATTTAATGGTCTATCCATTTTCCGTGGATTTGTTTCACACCCCAGGTGTGAACTTGAAACAAAAAAAGTTTTTTTATTAAATAACCCTTCTTCTAATCAACAAAATTCAAATAACAAAACAAAAAATTAAGAGTATACCAATGTCAATTAATTCGATTAAAAAAAAAAAGGTTAAAATAATTCTCAATTCCAATAAAAATAAAATTTAAAAAAAAAATAGTTGTTTCTTTTTTTATCTTTTCAAATCGTAAAATTTCTTCAATTTAAAACAAATTGTTTTATTTCATTATCATAATCAATTAAATTCGATTTAATCTAATTTCTGGACATTTCCTAACCCTATATTTGACAGAGTAAGGATTTTGTATAACACTTGAGAAAATAATAACTCATTTACACAAAGAAAAAAATGAAAAAAAAAACTATTTAGATCTCAAAATTCTCCAAAGAGAGACACTTCGACCCGAACATAGATTTTTTCAAAATTATATATCACAACCATTCAAATTGGAAATCCAGTGTCCCCTATTGGCGTTTTTCAAGAAAATGTCCTCTTTTTTGATTCTTGATTTTTGGAGATCGATTTACTTTACATGTTGGTTAGTTTTTGATTGGTATGAGGAACTCATTTAAAATAACAATTTTTTTTTTTTTTACATTTCAGAAAATTATTTTTAACTGTTATACCTCTACCATTAAGTTTTAGTTTTATCTAACTTGAAATTTTCTATTTGTTTTTTTTTTTCAGTCACTTGTTTACCAGAAGATAACTCATTTTTTTTTTTTTGTTTCAGAGATTTGGGTATTGGAAGATAGGAAGGCATAGAGTTGATTTATGTTCAAATAGATCTTTGAATTAATATCTTGGATTAATGTAAATTATTCTAAAATAATAAAGGCTTTTGTTTCATCAATTTCGAAATAATTTAAAATTTTGAAAACTGAAAAGGATTTGTTTTATCAAAATATAAAATATAAATTTTATCATTTTTTTGAAAAAAAATTAAATTTTATTCTTTTTAATATTTTGATAATCCTTTTTAAAATTTATTTAAAGAACTTTATTTCTTGTTTATATGTTATTTCCAGCCTATAGGTTTGTTTCTTTTATTTATACAGTCACCCTATATTTTGAACATTGGTTAAATCATTGGGAATGACAAAGGAGAAATACGAATACTTTAAGTACTTTCTAAAATAAAGCCACCATGGGGGTCTTACGAATTAAAACACCAGTGTGAATTAGACTCTTTATCTCTTGAGATCCCGAAGAACAATAAAATTTGAAAAAATTCGGATAAGTTATTTTTTCCAGATTTGATTCTTAATTTTCAGTTGTTACTGAAAACCTAAACCCAACCCTTTTTGTTCCAGCTCCCTTTGTTAAGAGGTTTTTATTGAAAACTAGACAATACTTCAATTAGAAGAAAAAGGGTTGGGTTGTGGGTTTTACTACAATCTTCCAATTAAGTATCTAATCTTGCCAAATTATTTATTTATAAATTTATGAAATTATTTAGTTCTTCTGGATCTCAAGAAGTTGAGAGTCTAATTCATAAGGCCCCCGAGGTGGTTTTATTTTAGAGAGTCCTTATATTATCCAAGAAAGAAAAATTTTCATTTATTAATCGGAAAATAACAGTAATAACACATCAAACAAAATTACCTTACGAAAAGAAGATATTAGAAAAACTGATATTGTTTTGTATACACCATCTTGTTTTTTTCTTCTTCATTTTTTCTTTTATTAATTGATCTTACTTTTCTTTTGAAAGGATCTATTAGGGTTACCAATTCAAAATCCGTCCAACTTTTTTTCCTGTTTCACTTTTTTGCTTGATTAAAAATAGAAAATGATTTAATTTCAATTGGTTAACAAAAATCAATTTAATAATGCTAATTCTGATAGTTTAGCTTTTTTTTTTAAGTCGACACATAATTCTTGAAAAGATCTTCAAATTATTTGATATTTATCTTACAAAAAGAAAAAACAATTCAAAAAAAAACTCTTGATCAAATCGACTATTTTTAAGGAAAAAGGTTTTAAGAGTAGTGAAGAAAACCCTTGTTGGATACTTGTTGAAAAATCAAAACTAATTTTCGAAATTTGTCTTTTGAAAGCATTAGATTGAACTGCAAATTTTGCAAAAAATAATCTTTTTAAAATATATTTCGAAAGAACTATGACCCAAACGAAGAAAAATCAAACACTCGTGAAGTAATGTTTGAATACAAAAAATTCAAGAATAGTGAAATAATCAACTTTATTACAAAAGTAAAAATATATAGAAGTGCCAATAAAATTTGGAACACAATTACAATAATTGACTAAAACTGTTCTAAGGATTTCAGCATTTTTCAAAGAAAAGTGATTTCCAAAAAAGTTGAGAACAATAGAAAACCATTTTAGTCTTCAATAAATATCCTCATTCCATTTCCTATTTTTGAAATATAGTTTAATTTTAAGATTCTGTTGAAAAAGAATAAGTAACCAAAAGAACAAATGGCACAAGACAAAATTTAAGATTCTCTTACATTTGAACACTGGACAAAACAGAAGTGATTTGTATTATTTGTATCGTGTTGTTTGTTTGGTTGTGACAAAAAGTTTTTGTCAAATTTATTTGTTGATTTTTCTTTTAAAAGTTCCTTACAAAAATCAACTCTTCAAACAAAAATTCTGTTTTTTGAAAACAAACACCACAACAATTTTAACGTCCATGACAAAAATAAACTTTGTTCACGATTTTAATTGAACAAATTCATCAAAATTTTGCCATTCACTTTTCTTAAATATAAATCAAGTTGAATTTTGGATGACGAGCAAAAACAAAGACACTTCCATACACCACTCTTTGATGAATAGATAAAATTTTTGTCAAGATTAATTTTTATGAGATCTTTAAAAGTAAGTAACAATATTTTCTAAATTTAGTACAAATATTTAGTATTCTCAAAATACCCGAAATTGAACTTGCTGTCTGGAAAAAAATGGATGATCTGCTATACTTTGGAAAAAATTTTTTTACAAAATCAAAAAGCTAACAGACTGCACCACAAGTGATAATCCTGATCGAAATTGTGGGATTCCGTTTCAGAAGAACCAAATCTTAGGAGTGTAAAAAAGATTACTGCTGAAAACATAACTTTTCTTTGATTTAACTTTTCATTTTTTTTTAAAATTACAAAAATTCAATGGGGTGCTTATCTTCAAGTGAAAAAGATCCAGAAAATACACAAAACAAAAAAATAAACAAAAAGCTTAAACAAGTTGAAAATGATATATCCAATAATATAAATCTGCTTTTGATAGGTAATCTTTAATTCCTCTTTTTCTTTTTTCCAAGAAACCTCTTTTCCAAAAAAGAATTTTTTATATGAAAAAGTTTTTGTTGGTGCAACGTTCTCTTAAATGAGAAACAAAACACTTTCGTTTGTGTCAAGTCTTGTTCCTCTTGTTTTTGAACTATATGCATTGTAACTTTTAAAGTTGATAGAAATCTTTTTGTTCAAAAAACTACTTGATCAAAACTTTCGGAATTAACAGTTTATTTCAAAAAAATTGAACCACCATACCGTTTGTTACAATTTCAGATTTCAATTTTGATTGTAAAAAAGAGGAATTTTTTTTTCCTAATTTGCCAACAGCATATTGAAAATTTTTACTTATTTTCATTCCTCACAATTTTATTTCAACCAAAGTGAAACAACTAAACAGTTTAGAACAATTTCTTTTTATTCAAAAGAATTTTCTTTTATCAACATAAATTCTCTTTTTTGTAAAATTCTAAATTTTTTTGTTTTCATCCCCCTTTTTTTCAAAAAAACCTCAAAATTTTTTTTTTAGAATTTCTTCAGTTGAATTTAATAAAATCTTTATTTGGTAACACAAGTTTTAAGTCAACCAAAAAAAAAAGTATAGCACATCAAGGCACCTGTTAATAGACTTTAATAGATTGATTTTTGAAATTTGTATGACTATTTGTCCAAAATTTTCAGAAAAATAAAAAAAAAGTTCAAAAGTAATTAAAGTAAAATTTTAACTCTTAAGGGATGAGCATCACCATAGATTTCTCTTTAATCAAAGTATGTTGTAATTGGATGTAAATGGCATTAGTGAGCAATGGCTCAAATAGTTTCTGTGACTCTAAAAAATCTATTATAAATCTTATTATAAACTCTGTTTCAGTCAAAGGGGCCCAACATTTTTTTCAAATATCAATTATTTTATATAATTGACCTTTGAAGAACAAATAAGAAATAAACAGAATAATACACCTCAAAGAAATGTTGATACCTATCTGAAAGAATATTAATAAATCAATAGCTTTTCTTAAAAATTGAAAAACTCAAATTCTTAGGGTATATTGAGAAAAACAACGATGTTTGTTTTGATCTTCTACTGGTATTTGAATAATAAATATCAAACATTTTTCACTTCATTTTCCATACTTTTCTTTTAGAAATTAAGCCCTCAAACAAAGTTTGTTGGTATTTGTGGTCTCTATTTGAAAAAGGAAATGAAAATGAAGTGAAAATTTTTCACATTTATTAAACAAATATCAAGATCAAAGATCAAATTGAATTCCAATAGAAATCAATATGATTTCTCAACAATCATTTCCGATGGTTTCAAAAAACCTTAGAATAACACATTTTTACCAAGTGACTGTTGATCAGTTGCAATAAAAAATTTTTGCAACTGAATGACGTTTTTAAAAAAAAAATCGAAGAACAAAAATGTGAAAAAATGATTTCAATTTTGGAAATTTCCAAAATAAAATTTTTCTTCTAATATCTTTGCAAACCCTATAACATGTGTATTTCACCATCTCAAACTGGGCCCCTTTGACTGAAAAATAGTTTACAATAAATTATTACATTTTTTACTAATGATCATACTTAAAAATTTCAAAAAATGAAAATTTTTTTTCAATTCCTGTTCCAAATCTAAAAACAGAAACCAAATTAATAGTATTTTATTATTAAATAATTCAAATTTAGAACTTCCAAATGTAACTACTTTTTTAATTTTTTAATTTTAGAGATTAATTCAATAATCATCAACATAAAAACCCAAAAACTGATTAGTTTGGTTTGCTTTTGAAAAAGCTAATTGTAACATAAATATATATCCAAGATTTCTGAAATAATTTGTCAAAAAAATCTATTCATTAATTATTTAATTTTTAAAAAAAAACTAAATTTTTTCGCTAACTAATCTTCATTTCACCACAAATTTTTGATAGACATTTTGCAACTGAATATTGATTACCCAACCTTTAAATTTGTTGAGAAATGTAGATTTTTTTCTGAAATTGTTGGGTTTTTTACATATACAAGAATCATTTTTAATTGATAAGATCAACAAATATTACTACTTGATTAATCGATTTTTTTAAAACATTTGAACCATGCATCACTAATGTGGTTACACCCAATAACAACATACTTTGATCTTTGGCTTCTCTTTGGTAGAGGCTAGCCCCTTAAACCTAAATTGTTGAGTGTGTCTTTTTTGTTCACTTCTCCAAATAGGGAACCTTAAGGGTTTCTGTAATTCTTCCTTTTTGTTTGTTGATTGATTTTCTGAAAGCTGTCTGAAAATTTTGTTTAATTTATTTGTCAATCAACAGCAATTTTAAATCCATTCTTAAAAATAAAGTAATTTCGAATCAAAAAGAAACAATTACAAAGCAGAAATTTTTTTCACACAAACAAAATATCTTTTTTTTTCAAAGCTTCAAGTTTCAAATTTAAATGGGAAAAAAATTTTATCTGATTCTCTTTTTTCATACTTGTTCTAAAACATTTTTCTTTCATTTACAACTTTACGTTTATTTCTAATAATACCAACGTATCACAAAAAAGTAACCAACCAAACAAAGAAACAAATTACATCTATTTCTTTGAAAAGTTATTCGGAAAAGAAAAATAAGGAAAAAGAAGTGAATTTTTTTTTCCCATTTAATAACCCAATACCACTATAAACAATCTTTGATCTTATAGAAATTGTTGAGTCTTTCAAACACTTACCGACACAATTTAAGGCAATTTACAAACCATTCAAAAACTTTTCAAGATTTTTTAAGGGTTAAGACTTTGAAAATTCATGAGATTCTTTGTAGTGAACTGGAATATAATTATTTTCATTTTTTTTTCAATTTCCCTTTTCAAATAGAGATATAAATTACAACCTACTTCTTTGAAAACTCTTTGTAAAAAAAATCTCGAAAATGAAGTGAAAGCTTTTCCCCATTTAGAATTCAAATAACAGAAATTTAAAAACACTCACAAAATCCTAAGGGCAATGCATGTGATGGAAAAACTGTAAAGGATAGGCTAATGGTTCATTAGATTTTTGTTGGTTGTCTCGAAAAGCTGAAATGAAACTTTTTAAAAAACCTAAAAAAGAAAATTCCCAAACTAATCTTACAAAACACCCAAAACCAAATCCTTTTTCTTTCACTTAAAATTCAGATCTTTTAAAACCTCCTAATATTTTTTCCATACCAGACCAATCCAGATTGTTTTTTTGTCCATTAATAGCCCGGAAATATGATTTTGTTTTAACTTTGATAATATTTAGTAAGGGCACAAATTGGGGCTTGTTAGTGTTTCATTATTTTTTATGAATAGTATTTAAATTTCAATTTAAAAACGATTAAATTTTATCTCGAAAAATCAAAAAGGAAGAGCCGATAAAAATTTAAAAAATTTGATTTCCAATCCATTTTGTCAAGAAATTTTTTGATTTTTTTCTGTTCCTTTGAAAAATATTTCAAAACGTGAAGGAAAAATTTTCATTTATTAATTGGAAAATAACATTAATTCTTCTTTTACTCTGTTTTCGATTTACCTCAAAAAAATTTTTTTTTCACTTTTTTTAAAAATGTAATTCAAATCGATAAATGTAAAAAAAATAATCAAAAGACAATATAACGATCTAAAAAGCAAAATCATTTCAAAACTTTGATTCATAAAAACTGAAAGTATCGACATTTTTTGTGATAAATTCTCTCATTTAATTGGATCAAGAAAAATAATAATACTACAAAAAAAAAAATAATGAGAAATAGTCCATCATACTGATTTAAATTATATATGAAAAAACTATTGGCTATAATCCAATTATCAAATTATTCTTATTATTTTTTTGATTATGATTATTAAATGATCTGGATTTTTGATTTTTTCTTTTTTCAATATCTTAAATAATAGGTCCAGGAGACTCTGGAAAATCAACAATAGAAAGGCAAATGAGAATCATACATAGTGACGGATTTTCAAAAAAAGAAAAAGAAAAATACAAAGCTGTAATCTATAATAATATTCTAGAAAATCTAAAAATATTAGTAGAAATGATCAAAACATTAAATTTCGATGATCTGCCAAAAGAAATAGAAGAAATGACAGAAGAAATTTTCCTATTAAACGGCGAATCGGAATTCAATAATGAAATAGGTGACAAAATTGAGCAAATTTGGAAAAGTTCCTCAGTACAAAAAGCATTCGATAATAGAGCAAAATTCCATGTGCCAGATACGCTCAGTTAGTAAGTAATTTCCAAAAAAAAAAATTTCGAGTTTTAGTAATACTCTTATTGCTATTGCTATTTTGTGTAAATAAAAAAAATATAAAAACAAAAATATTGTTAAATTAGTTTAAAAAACAACCCCCATGAGTTCTTATCTTCTGATATTTATTTTTATTTCATTCCCTACAATAAAAAATTTAAAAATTGGATTAACTTTACCAACTTATCGACAAAAGAGATAAAAAAACTAATCTCCAAGAATAATTTTTTTTTTATAAAAATGATCTGCTGTGATTAATGATATAAACCAATAATATTACCAATTGGATTTTTTTTTCAAAAGTTTTCATGATTTGTACGGGGGGGGGGGGTAATCGAATATAATTTAATCAATTAATATTTTTTAAGAAATCGGGTATATTTTTTCCAAAATACCAAAACATTTTGTTAATGCCAACAGTTCAGAATTTTACTTCCTTATTAACTCTATTAATGCATTTTTTTTTAAAATAATAATAATAATAATAAAATCAAATCAAATCAAATTCGAATGATTAAATTTGTTACATTAATCACAGAAAGTAATTTCATTTCTTGCGTTTTGATATAAATTTATCATTTCTCATTTTTGATCTAAAAATCATTTGTTTAATTAAATTTGTCAAAGAAAAAATTGATATACACCCAAAGAATTTCTTTTACAAATTGTTGAAAAATAAAAATGAAAAAGATTTGATTGAATTTCTTTTAAGATAATTAAAAATTTTTCTTTTTCCTTAAAGGAAAACTCTAACAAAATAGTTTTAAACATAAAAGGAAAAAAAGTGTTTTAAAAAATGAAAAAAAAAATAACAAAATTTAATAATTAAATGTTTTTTTAAAAATTGAAAAAATCTATATCTAATTTTAATAATACTTAAAATTATTTTACACCAAGAAAATATTTTGGAAAACCAAAAACCCATTTTTCATTCTTATGATTGATTTTTTTTTTTCGTTATATCTTTTTTTTTTTCAAAAAAAAAATGGAATTTCAAATAATCCTTTATCTGAAACGTGCACAATTTAAAGTTAACATATTCAAAATAGTAAATTTTTATTGGATATAATCAGAAAAATAAATATGATTTTTAAAGTGATAGCCACAATCTAAAAGAAAGACGAGAGTAACTTTTTAAAAAAAAAATAGTTTTTTTTTTATAATTTAATATTTTGGATTTTCTTTTTTGAATAAAATAAAAATTGAGTATTTATTAGGAATATGGCAACAATACACCCAATGCTTAATTGTACAAAATTTATCTTATGATTTAATTACAAGCATTTTTTTTTTTTTTTTTAAAAAAAATAAACTGCGGATTATGTTTTAAAAAGAATAATGTCTTTAACCTTTCTTTTTATTTTTTATATAAAAAATAATAGTTATTTAGATAAAATAGTAGATATATCCGAGCCGGATTATCAACCATCACAAGATGATATTTTGCATTGTAGAGTACGTACAACGGGTATAACACAAACAAAATTTACAATTTCGAGCCAAAGCTTTACGTAAGAATATTTTCATCTCATATTTATACTCTTTAAAAAAATTTTAATTTTAGATATTAAAAAAAAAAGACAATGATATTGCAATGCATAAGTATGTATACATTTAAGGAGAAACTTTAGAATAGAAAAAAAAAAAAAAAGAAAGAAAAAAATGATTCCAAAACAATTCAATAAAGAGTCAGAAAATTTTGATATTAACTATTGTGTATGCTTTTTTTTGGAAACCAGAATATAAATTCGATAATTTATGATTATTTTCAAATTTTAAAAAATAATATTGAAACGAAAAGGGAAAAAATAATAAACTTTATCTTCTTGATTTTTGTTTTTTTTTTCAGCCAAATGAATAATAAAATAAAAAAATTCATTCAGTAAAAAGAAGTATTTAATTTTCATTAAAAGTTGGATTAAATTTGATTAATAGTCATTTAAAATTGAAACAAAAAATGTGTTCTTTTGTTCTATATACTTTAGTGTTTTTAGTAACTTGTATTTGTTGTAATTTTTCTTATGATTTGAAAAAACCACCACAAAAAAAAATATCACAAAGCCGCGAATTTAATCTCTTTCGTCCGGGTTATTAAATCATAAAAAGGAAACCTTCCAACTCAGTATCTATATAGAATTTTTTCTTTGATTTTGAAATTTAAGTATACATGCATCTAGAATGTAATTTCCACTTCTTTCTCAATAATTTTTTTTTTTTTTTAAACTTGTTTTTCAAAAGTTCAGATTTCAAATTGAAAATCAAAATTAAAGTGAAAAAAAATATTAGATTCAGAGATCATTTTTTCATGAGGAATTAGATTGTTTTAAGATTATGAAGTGTATCATTGGTCGTCTTTTATGTGAGAGTATGACTGATTTTCAAAAAAAAAAAAAAAAAAAACATACCCTGTTGTGAAAATGGCCAATTTATTTCCAACTCTTTTATTTTTTTTTTTTTACAAAATTATAATAATAACTGAATTACTAAATTGTTATTTAAAATTTTAATTTTCTTCATTTATTTTTTCAAATCATTTTTTCTCTTTTTTATTTATTTATTTATTTATTATTAAATTAGAATTGTTGATGTAGGTGGTCAAAGATGTGAAAGAAGAAAATGGATTAATTGTTTTGAAAATATCACCGCAGTTATCTTTGTAGCATCAATGAGCGAATATAATCAACAGTTGTTTGAAGACGAAGAGATGAATAGAATGCATGAAAGTTTATTATTATTTGAAGAGATCACCAGTTCAAGATGGTTTAGAGAATCTTCATTCATTTTGTTTTTAAACAAAGTCGATCTTTTTAAAAAAAAAATTAAAAAATTTAAATTAAAAACATGCTTTCCAAAATATAAAGGCAAAAATAACTTTGAAGAAGCAAGTGAATATATTAAAAGTAAATTTTTAGAAAAAATAAAAGACAAAGAGCAGAAAATTTATACTCATTTTACTTGCGCTACAGATACAACAAATGTAAGATTTGTTTTTGATGCAGTGAAGGACATATTACTCCAAAATATCACAGAATTTGGATTTATATAAACCATAAATTGAATACCATTTAACGATTGTGGAATTATATTTCATATTGGCTTTTTATTTGATTTATATTTTCGTTAACTTGCTAACTAACATTATAACATAATTAAAATTATTACCAAAATTCATTATTTTTTATTTTTATTTTATTTTATTTTTTTTGGATTTCTTTTCAAAAATAATACAAAATTCTTAAAAATCCGTTTTAACCTTCTATAAAAAAAAAGTCTTTTGAATATTTACATTTTTAAATTTCTTTTAACTCAACTTTTTTTCTGTCAAAGTTGTAACAAAAAATTTTCTCAAATATCAATTATAAAAAATAATTGATCTCTGAAGAACCAATAAAAAAAAAAGCATAACACACGTCGGGGAATAGTTGATATCGTTATGGAGTAGGGCTAATCAATTGATTTTCTTAAAAATTGAAAAACTCAAATTCTTAGGGATCACAATTGAGAAAAAACAACATTATTCATTTTGATCTTCAATGGAAAATCAAAGAAAATTCCAATAGAAATCAAAATGATTTTTCTCAAATCAAGTTAATTGTTTCAATGTCATTAGAAAAACACATTTTAATTGGTGATGATAGATCTTGTTATAAAAAAAAGTTACCAAAATGAATTATGTGTATTAAAAAAAATTGAAAAAAAGAAAAGCAAAAATGTGAAAAAATGATTTTTATTTTATAATTTTCAAATTTGTTTTTTTTTTTATTATCTTTTCAAACCCTTTCAACTTATGTAATCCATACTTAGCAAATCGGTTAGACTGATAAGAAAATTGTTTATAAAGAATAAAATATCCAAAGAAAAATAATTTCATTTTTATTTATTTTAAAATTATTTTTTTTTGGAACATTTCGTATTTATGGATTCATAAAATTAAAAAGAGTACTCATTTTTTTTGGCTTTAGAATATCAATCAAAATTTTACTTGACAATTTTCCATCAGAAAGTCACATCTTCAAAACCATACCATAAGTTAAACTCAAATATGATTGGTATTTAATTATACATTTTCACAAATAACCATTTTTAAAAAATTTATTTTTTTTTAAATTTTGTAATTTGAGAAGATAAAAATCTTAAATTTAATACAACGTAACTCCAAAATTTCTAATTTTTAGTAATTACGCTTTTGAATTCCAATTTACAGCTGAAAAATAATTTTTTTATTTAATTTATTTTTGAAAAATTTTGACTCACTTGATAAATTGAATGGAATTTGTTTTGAAGATTTATCACAGTATTCTTATAAGAAAAATATTTTCAAATTTTTAAATCCGAATGATTTTTTCTAATTTTGCAAATTATTTGTTTTACTTTTTTAAATATTTCTTTTTCCTTTTTTTTTCTTTTGCAAAAGATCATTTGAAAAAAAACAAGATCTTCAAAAAGACAAATAATCATTAAGATATTTGATAAGTGTAATGTCTTTTGATGGAATTTAATTATTAGTAAAAAATCTAGTTGTTAACTTTTTTTAAGTGAAAATTCCAAAATAAAAAATTGGTGATGCTCATTTCAAAAATTGTGACTTGTGTTTTTTTAGTTTTTGAGTTTTATTATTTTTTTAATTACATAAAATATCAGATTTTATAGATTTAAAATGATCTAAAAGTGAATTTAAAAGTATATTTAGCGATTTTTTGTTCTTGAATAATAAAGGATATATATATATTTATATTTAATTTATTATCTTATGTGAGTCACAATTTTTGAAATAGTTTTTAGATATTTATTAGGGAAGAGATTAATTAAAGTGAATTTTAAACAGAGAGAGAGAAAGGATAGTAGAGGGGAAGAAAATTAATTACAAGATTAATATAAAAATAAAAATATAAAAGACAAGACTAAATTCAACAAACTTGTCTACTACCGTTAGATTTTGTAAAATTAGAAAGAAAAGAGAAATTAAAGATTTTACTTAAATATTTTAAATTCAAAAATTTAGTTGTTTGTTTTTTTTTTTTTGAATTTGGTAAAATTACATAATTACGAGTTAGATTTTCTTGAGTTTTCTTTAATTTGGAAAATCAATAAATTATCTAAAAAACACAAAGCCGGGAGGAAAGTTAGGCGCAAGATGATGTTCGTCTGAACTTGGTATCATTTGCGGGCACTTTCGCCAGAATTTACAGAAGTAATAAGGCCCAGATAAAAAAGTCAATTATAAATAAATCATGAACAATATGAGATTAATAATGGGTCAAAAATAATTTATTTTATTAAAATATGAATAAAACAAATTTAAATTTGTTATTATGCCTTTTTAATTTTTTTTTTGGATGTACACTTTCTAACAAATAATAAAAAATGTTTTATATTATTATCATTATTTGTTTTAGATGGATCTCTTTTGTAATATTTTTTTGTTTTTTAATAGCATTTTTTGGACTTTGTTTTTTTCAGTTTTTATTTGATGTATACTATTTGGAATAATTATTATTTTTTTTTTTTTTATTTAAATACTTTCGATATTTTCAATAAAAATACTTTTTTTCTCAAAATTATTATTTTTTTTTTAATTATTATTATTTTTAAAATAGTAATTGGACACTTCCTTTTCCAAAACCAATTAGGAAGATATTTTTTCAAAATATAAAATATTTATTTGTATACTTATCTCTGGTGATTGTTAAAAAAATGTAAAGAATAATATCAAAAAAATATGAAAAAAAAAATAATTTCAAATAGTAACAAAATTATTCATTGTAGAGTTTGTTATTGAAAATACTTTTTTGAATTTATTTAGTACTAAATGTTATTGTTCCACAAATAAATACTGATAAATTCAAATAAATTGAATAAAATGTTTAGTTCAATTTCCCATTTTAGTAATCAATTAACTCAACTTAAAACAACTCAGGAGGACAAATCTTTTGAAAACAAAACCAATTTTACCAATTTTCTTCTCACTTAAATGAATAGAGTGTTTTAATCAAAGCCTGTGTAAAAAAATTTGTAAAACGGAAAACAAATTAAAAATTTTATGATATTTTTAAGAATTTATCAGTGTCGAATCTCATTGTCGGTTTCTTACTATAACGTTTGTGCGTTTCTTAACTTCTCAGCGGATTGACACCTCAGTATTTCAATCTTTTTTGAGAATAAAATATCAATTAACAGTCATAAATATTTTTTTTATTAATTTAATATTTATCAAATTTAATTCGAACCCAAAACTGTTTAACAGGGACTATAATGGAATTTCTCAAGTATTTTTTTAATACCACAGCTGTTTTCAAAATATACAATAATTCGTAAAGAGAAAACAACTATGCTTGAAAAAAGAAAACAAATTTTTTAAAACAAACAAAGTAAAGAAAATACTTCACCATTAGCTTTTTTTCTGAATTATGAAATCAAAAGTCGATAAGAAGATAATTTAACAAAAAAATAAGAATAATTTATTTTTCCAACATAATTTTTCATTCTCTTTTTACTTTTTGATGAAAAAACCACAAACCTTTCTTCTAATTTTTGTCGCTCTCCTACTCTTTGGTATGGTTGCACCAACCAACCCAGGAGCAAAGGTGACTTTAACTCAACCACTTTTTGATAAGGCTGTCCAAGTCTTGTTGCCTTATGTCGAACAAGAGATCAAAAACATCAAAATCCCTGACATCAGTGGAGACTACCATTCTCCAATTGGGAAAATTGAATACAGCATTAGCAGCGTTGTACTCAATTCATTTAATTTAGGAGGCGCCTCAATTAAAATTACCTCAACAGGCTTTAAGATTACTGCTTCAGGTGGCTCCTTTTCAATGGGTGCACACTGGCATTGGCGTGAACATTCTTGGCCTCACATTTCCGATTCTGTAAATTACTAAATTTTTTTTTTGATCTTGACAAAGCTCAAATTATCTGTTTGAGAGAACTTGGCTTTTTTTAAAAAAAAATATTATTTCTTTTCTTTTTCTTTTTTTATTTTTTTGCAAAAAAATAGGGTTCTCTGACTGCTAAAGGATCTGGCATCACTGCTGTCGTAGACATAGTCATTGGGGAAAATGCTGGAAAACCAACAATTACCTGTTCTTCTGCAACTATTTCAATTGGAAGCGTTAAAGTTGTAAGTTTTCTCTTAAGATACCTTTTCTTTTTCACACTTTTCTTTTTGAAAAAAACTTTTATTTCATTCCCTTCAACAAAAAATTGATTGAAATCAATTGCTAAACGGTTTACTTCAAGTAAAACAAAAATGATATGAACAACTTTTATTGAAATCCCATACAAACAATTATACTTTGATTTCTCTTCTCATCAGAGTTTGTCAAAAGGTTCAAAAATCAAAATTAACATTAAAAAGTGGAAAGAAATACTTTGTTAGCTTTTGAATTATAAATGGCTAAAAATTTTCACTTCCTTTTCAAGATTATTATTTATAAACTAAAAAGAGTTCTCAAAGAAGTAGATTGTAATTTGTGGCTCAATTTAATTAAGGAAATTGAAAATGAAGGAAAAATTTTTTCCCTTAATAATTCAAATACCAACAAAAAGTAAAAAAAGATACAAAAGGATCTAAAAAAAGTTAAGTAGAATTTTTCATAATCACATTTATTTTTTAAGCAATCCAAACAATTGTTTAGCAAAAAATATTTGGTTGAGAATTGTTTAAATTTAAAAAGCTTTATCAAAAAAAAACCAAATTTCCAAATCTCCAAAACTCCAGAATTTAAATTTATGAAAAGTTCAAATCTTCGGGATTCTATTCCATTCTACACTTTTGAATAATACCAGTAATTCAATAGTCTTAATTTTTTTTTTGGTTTTTGATGTTATTTCTAATCTATTCTCATTGCTATTTGTTGCAAAAATAAAGAATCAAAATTTTCATTCAGCTTTCCAAAAAAAGATTTTTAACAATCATGGAAATATTTCAAATTTTTCATTCATAAAGAATCTAAACCATTAATTTTCCTTTTAGAATTTGGATCTTTGGTGATTTAAATTATTGAGATGTTATTTTTTTGGGAAAACTGAATGAAAATTTTGATCTTTTTATTTTACAATTAAAAGTATTCTTTTGAAGGGTTATCCTTTGTTTTATACTCCGTGGGTATTGGAAGATAATGCCTTAACCAAAAAAAAATATTTAAAAGAATGCCAATCACCACAAGAATAGAACAAAAATTGTTGTAACATTTTTAATTCAAATACTTTTTTTTTTTGAAATTATCCCAAATTTAGCAAGTAATTAAAAGATCACAATCAAATAACTTTCAATTTAAAAGTTTTTATATTTAAAACTTGAAAAAAATTGCAATTTAAACACTTTTTGGCAATTGTCTTTTAATAAAAACAGTTTCAGGTTTTTTGAAAGGTAAATAAATATTTTTAATTTGGAGAACCTGAAAAAATTTCAATGAATTTCAAATGCTATCTTTTTTTACAAACCTTTTTTTAGCTTTAAAAAACTTTCCAAAAGTATTTGAATTTGAAAAAATATGAAAGAATACCAAAAACTGAAATGTTGTTGGCTGCCAGTCTGAAAGTTCCAAAAAGTCTTTCAAAGAAAATTTATGGATTGTGTTATTCTTGTCATGATTAAAGGAAAGTTAAAATATTGCAAATTTTAGGGTTTTTCAAGGATTTGAATGAAAACATTTATTAATGAAAAAAAAATTAAAAAATTCACTAACAAAAAACAAAGCAAATTTAAAAATAATTTTGTTTTTGATATTGTGCATCGTTCTATCCAAAATTATTTTTGAGTAGATCGATTCACCATAAGTAAACTTTGTGGAGATTGGAAATAATTTGGACAGCACCTGGTACAAGTGAAAATTTGATTTCCTAATCTTTTCAAGGCAAATTTCTAATTTGTTAAGAAAAAAAAAATGGTTTTATCAAATAACAAATTTTCGAAAAAAAACCTCTATTTTAAAATTTAACAAGTTCCATTGACCCTGCCCGATTTCAAAACAATACAAATGTTGTTATTCATATAAATAGTATTCATAAGGGGTTCAATATCAATATTTCTTAAACACAAAAAAAGTTGATACATAAAATCAAAAATTATTTTTTAAAAGTTTTTTAAAATCATCTAGATGAAACAAACTCTTTGTTAATTAATTACACAAATACCAAAACATTTTAATATTTAACATATCTATATGATTAACTCTGTGTTTTGCAAATAAAACAAGCAAATATGGAAGTTTTTGTATTTTCAACTTCAAAAAAAATTCAACCAAACATAAAAAAATTTGAAAAAACAATTATTTTGAACAATTCTAGAATAATATTGAAAAGAAATTGTGAATTTTTTACTTGAGGAGTTTAAAAAATTTAAACTAAGAATCTACATAATTTTTGTATACAGAAATCTTGTAAAATTGATTTATCTCGTATTTAAATAAACAACTCTATTGTATTAAGCATACGAAAATTAAATCTAAGATGATAAAAAAAAATTGTTTGAAAACTTAAAAAAAATATATAAAGAACTTTAAAATAATTAATGTTTGGAAAGAAGATTATTTTGATCCTTTTAATATCACTAACTGATAAGAACACATTAATTAAAGAATAATTTTTTCAAAAAATTATGGTATTTCCAAAATAGTATGGCTTTTTGTTTTTTTTTTTTTTTACATTTCAGAGAAATTTCTCTTTGAAATATTACTAGTAGTAAATTGGTAATATAAAAGTAAGAGAAATATTAATATAAATTGGATCAGTAACTATCGATTTTGTTTCAAAATATGTTTATCAAAATATATCCAAAAAATAAAAAAAAAATCACACTTTTTTCTTTTCAAAATGAGTCAAGATCAATTCCAATAAAAAATAGGCAATATGATAATTACAAAAACTATTTTTTTTATAAAAACAGTAAAAGTTTTTTATATTCTATTTAAAAATTTATCATGATTAGACCAGTTAGAAAAAGATTTTTTTTGGTAAAAAAAGAAAAAAAAAATAACTACCAATTTTCATACTTAAAGAACAATATCAGATAAAATTGAGATCAGAAAATTTAATATCTTTTATTCACGTAATTACGAGCAAATTGGATTATTGTAAAGAGTCAATAAATGATAGTTAATAATTTTGGATATTGAAAAATTTTTTTAGAATTAAATTTCATCAAGATATTTTAAAATAAATTTTTACTGCTTTTTTGGAAATAGCTTACTTTTTAAAAAATAAATTTAATCCTTATTTATTTTCAAAAGCATTATAGAGTCATTAGATTAAAAAACAATTTAAAATCCATTCTGATATTAAAAAATCTTACAAAGTTACTCAATTTTTTTAAAAAAATTATGTAAATAGGATTTTACCTTTTTCTTTCAAAATCTAGAAATTTTGATAATCACAGAAATCACAGAAACCAATTTTGAATTATCAGAAATTTCAAGCTATTAACCAGACTCAATGGAGAATCTACTCTTAATAAATTAATTAATTTTCAAATTGAAGTAAATCTTGAAAAATAATTTCCTAAAACAAAGTACTCCAATTGTCTAAAATGACATTTTTTACAATTATTTTTGAATACTTTTTTGGAAAGAGATTTTTTTAATAAAAACCCAAAAAATAAAAAGCAAAAAACAAAAAACAAAAAAATGAAAAAACAAACAAAAATAAACTCCCGAAAAAAGAATTATAAAAAAATGGGATACAAGTTTTAAACTAAAGAGTTTCAATAAAATTCATATAATGATATAATATAATAAATATTAAAATAGGATTTCCACGGTGGCGATTCATGGTTATATAATCTTTTTGATGGAATTATTGATAAAGCCATTAGAAAAGCCGTTGAAAAACAATTTAATAGCCTTGTCACAAAGCAAATTAATGACGCAGCAGTTAAATTTTTAGCTTCAATTCCATTTGTTATGCCAATCGCAAAAGATGTTGAGGTAGATTATAAATTAACTTCAGGACTAATTTTCACACCAGGTAAACATTTTACAATTCCATCAAAAGCTGAATTTTATTACACACCAAATCCAAAAGAATATACACCGGGCCCAGTTGCACTTCCAAACATTGAAACCAGTGAAATGGTACAAGCATTTGTCTCAAGCTTTGTTTCGAATTCCATCTCAAAAAGTTTCTGGGAAACAAAGGCAATGTATGCAGTTATCACAAACAACAACCTTCCAGCCTGGTTCCCTTATAAGATGAATACCAAGGATTGGAAAGACTTAATACCCGCACTATATACCGCCTACCCAGATAGAAACATGGAAGTTATCTTGCAAGCAGACACATGGCCAAAGGTTGAAATTACTTCAGCTGGAATCCAATTAAGCTTTGTTGGATCTGCAAACGTAAATATTCTTGCTGATTCAACTCACCCTGAAGTACAAGCCTTTGTTTTAACAGCTACAGGTGGATGTGACGTTGCAGTAAAGGTTAATTCCACAGCAGTTTTTGGAACATTTTCCAATTTGAAAACAGACGTAAAACTAACCAAAACAAATATTGGACAATTTTCTTTAAATTCCCTTCAAACGATCATCAATCTCATGGAAACATCTGTAATAACACCTTTAATTCAAAAATTTGTTGCAAACGGTTATCCTATCCCTCTTCCTAAAGGAGCCGCATTAATCGACCCTAAAGTGATTTATCATACAGGTTATTTCACTATTTCAACTTCAATGACTTATGTTATGTCTGAAGAAAACTAAACTGGAAATATATTTTTAAATTGATTAAAAAAAATGTTGAATTTTCATCAATTTTTACATTTTTTTTTTATCAAATATTAAAAATTAATTTTTTCTTTTAATTTATATATTTTTGATTGACTAAGAAATTACTTTAATTAAATCAACTTTATTTTTTTTTACTACTTTTTATTAAAATTTAAAGTTAAGAAACCCAGGAAAGAATAATATATATATTAATAAACTCATAGGAACTCTTAATTATTTTTTTTTTATTTTTAATACTCTAAATTTTTTTTCATAATATTACTCAGAATTTTGTTAATTGATCAGAAAACGCTAATTTTTATTATTGTTGATGTTGAAGTCATTTTTGATTTGGAATTAATTTTTGATCAACTTAATTTTTTTACCTTTTTTTTGTCGTGTTTTAAAATTTAAAAACAATTTTTTATTATGAGATTTGATTTTTGAATGATTTTAATTATTTATTATTTTTATCAAGAGTCTAAATTAAATAATAATTATTTTATTTTTTTCTGTTTTTTTGTTTGGATTTATTTTTTCTTTTTATTAGGAAGAAGTTATCCACTTGAAAAAGACCAAGTAATAACTTGCTACTACATTGATACTATGACATGGGAATATGGTTAGCTTATAATGAAAAAGCAAAAAGCTAAAATATCAAGATTTAAAGAAAATGGGATCAAAAAGAAAAGAAAACTTTTAGACAACAACTCATCTTATGTTAGTTTTATGATTAATCATCAAGCTCATTAAATTAACTAAAAGTATTCTGACTGAAATTTTGGGTATTTTTATATACCCATAAACTATAATTCAAAAATTTTGAACATACACAGTAAAAATCAATTTTTGAAAAAAAAATCTTATTTAATCAATTCTAGAAGCAATAACAAATTAAAACCATTCTCTAATTGAAATGTTAACACTTGTTTATAAATTATAATAAACAAAAAACAAAAAAAAAATAATTATCAATCAACATAAATAAATACTGTAATCTATATTAAAGAGATATAAATGAAAAAATAATACATTTATAAATTAGGGAAATTTTTAAAAATAATTATTGATATATCAAATCGGTAGATATCATCAACTAATTTTATTTGAGTTATTATATTATAAAATAACTCCCCTTTAACTAAATATAAATCATTTTGAAAAAATATTTTTGTATCAAAAGAAATAGACAAAGAAATTTAAAAAATAAAAGGAAAATATAAAACTAAAATAAAAAAAAATGATTATTATATTTTTCAAAAATCAAAATTATTTCCCAACTTGAATGGAATTATATTATGTTGATTCTTTTAACCATTTTACCAATATTAAAAATTGTGGTTTTTTGTTTAGTATTGTTTTTTTTTTTTTGAACTTTTATTGATTACTCCATATATTCTTCTTGTTAATTTTGTTGTTAATTAATATATAATTATTCACAGAAATTTGCAACAGTTATGATTATAAAAAAAAAAAAGTTTCAAGATTATTTGAACTTGTAAAATACCCTTTTATATATTTGAGAGATTTATTTATAAAATAAAACGAATTTTTTATTCTTTTATATTACTTATCGAATACAAGGAATTTTAGAAAAATTCTAGATAATTAAAGTATAATAATATTAAAAACTAGTATTAATCGAAAAGTAGTTATTAGATTTTGATTAAAAAAAAAAAAATAAATTTTTTTGAAATAAAGAGCGGGAAAAAATGTTTTGGAAAGTCCTTTGAAAATGTTCTTTGACCTGATTATAATCAATAATAAAATTAAAAATTTGAATTTTAAATTTTTTTCAAAGAAAAAAAAAAATTATTATAAAATCCTAAAATATAATGTATTATTAATTAATTTATTCAAAATAATTTATCAAATTAATTTAGATCTTATATGAAATGGGAAAATTAATGATAATTTGTTTTAAATTCATAAATAATATTAATTTTGGCTTAAATTTCACTCGATTGTTATTGATTTAATAAAAATTTTTTCATGGATTTGATTAAAAAACAATAAAAAAAAAAAAAAAAAATTAAAACAAATTCCAAACTTAAAAATAACTCCTTAGTATTAACCTTATTATTAAGGTTTTGGTTAAGGTTATTATTATTTATTTCTGTTTGGTTATTATATATATATATATATATATATAAAAATATATTTCATATTGACAGATTAAAGTTTAAAAAAGTTTAATTGGGTTTTGATCAAATGTGTTTCGAGAAGAGTTGCAAGATCACGAAGAACAAAATTAAGAAAGACTTGATCTAAAAAAGAGGACACTTTGGTCAGCTCTTTTAAAAAGGTCTTCCTTGTGGATGACTTCTTTGCTTTCATAATAGCTGATCCAGGTATCTAAAAATTGCGAATTTTGGATGACGTGTGTTATTGCCTCGATATATTCAACTGTTGTTGGGATCTTGCCGCGCTTTTTGTTTCGGAACGATTTAAATCGTGTACTTTTCTTTTTTTCTTTCCCCATCACTTCGGGTATAAAGGGTAAAATACGCGCAAGTGAATTCTGAATTACATTCAGTTGTTGAGTTAAGCTTATTAGGTCTTTTAAGCAATCTGACGTTTCAGAAATGTCCCTGTTGTTTTTGATCCTCATGAAATTTTCAATAAGGATATTGCATGTATCGAGCTTGTCATTAATGGCAAGCAAAGATGTTTCAGATTGGAAAAAGATTTCGTTTGGGATCCTTACAGAGACAGTCAGCATTGTTCCATCATAAATACTTTTTAAAAGTATTCTCATGATATGGAATGGCCTATGGATGTTTTGTTTTGGTTTTTCTGTGATTTGTGATTGCTAATTATTCGTGTGTTTTTTTTGTTTATATTTTTGTTTTTGTTTTATTAAAAGATTATGAACGAGAAAGCCAAATTAGAAAATAATTCAATATTGTCTGTAAACATATTATGGTTCTTGATAATTCGAAATTCAAGGGTGAAAATTTTTTCTTGTTTTGGGGTTGCTGTTTTTAAAAAACTTTGGGTGTGTTCTTGGTTTTCTTATTGAAAAGAAAACAATTTGTCTTTTTCAAAAAATATTAAAAAATAGAAAGAAAAAGAAAAAGAAAGGTTTGCAAAAGTTACTTCTTCTTGAAGAATTCTCTCTGTAACTGGTTTAAAAGTATATTTGAAGTCTTGTTTTGAAATTACTTGTTTTAGTGAATTAGCCTTAATATTTCCACCAGTATTTCTATTTTTTAAAAAGAAAAAATTATTTGAAGAAAATTAAGAATATTTGGTTCAAAAAGAGTGAAAAAAATTTTAAACAATCTGTAAATTGAAATATTTTAAGAAGAACAGTTTTTTAAACCAAACTTTTTTCTTCATTTTTTGTTTTAATATTTATTCAAAATAAGTTTAATTGAAAAATCTTAAAAACAAAAAAGATGATCGGAAAAATAGGCAGAAATATTTGTTTATTTATCGAGAAAGGAAAAAAACAAAATAAAAAACAAACGTAGTAACGACTGGTAAAATTTCTTTTATTCTATTCCCATAAAGAGTCAAAAGTTCGGTGACTCTAACTCTACTGTTTCCTGTTAATTCGTCCTGAATAGATTTGAGTGCTTCTTCAACTTTTTTGTATTCCTCAAGAGAAAGTCGATAATCTTGTTCATTATCATATTCAATGCCTTTCTCTGCAATGCTTATTGCTTTTTTGATCGTATCAAAAATAAAGCTTTGCCTTTCTTCAAGATACGTACTTCCTGATTCCTCTTTTTGAATGCTTTTTTCTTCTTCTTGGATTTCAGTCATTTGAAAAATTGTTATTGTTTGGACAAATAGGAAAAAAATGTTTAATATGTTTGGTTTTTTGAAAAATTTTTGGTTTTCATGAAGGACAATACAAATTTTATTTACTGTTTGGGTTGAAATACGAGAATGTATTTCGAAAAAATGATTTAAAAGAATATCAATCACGAAAAGTATAACACAAAAATTGTTGTAAAATTTTTTAATTTAAAACATTTTTTCTTTTCTGTTATCAATTTAGCAAGAAATTATAAGAAAACAATCCAATAACTTTCAATTTAAAAGTTTTTACAATCAAAATAGTTATTATAATTATTGAAAGAAAGAAGGCTAACTCTTTCTCCCAAAAAAATCTCAGATTTTTGAAAGTAAATCAATATTTTTAATTTAGAGAACTTAAAAAAATTTGGGAGGAATTTTAAAGTTTTCTTTTGGAAGATCAATTTTTTACCCTTTTTATACTTTAAAGACTAGCGTCTACCAAGGAGAAGACTCAAATTAAAGTATGTTGTTATTGGGTTTAAATCGCATCTGTAATCCATGGTTCAAATGTCTCTAAAAAATCGATTACAAAGAAGTGATATTTTTTGATCGCATCAATAAAAAATGATCACTTTATGAGTAAAAAACCTAAGAATTTCAGAAAAAAATTTGCATTTCGCAACAAATTTAAAGGTTGAATTATCAATCCAAAGATCACCAAATTGTAAAATATCTTTCTTAAATTTGTGGCGAAATCTTGATTAGTTGCTAAAAAATTAGATTTTTTTTAAAAAAATTAAATAATAAACCAATAGATTCTTTTGAAAAATTATTTCTCAAAACATTGGAAATATATACTTGCTATAATTAGCTTTATAAAAAAGGTAACTAAAACTTATATATCTTTGGGTTTTTATGTTGATGATTATTGAGTTAATCTCTGAAATTAAAAAATTTAAAAAAAATATTTAGATTTGAAGGTTCAAAGGATGAATTATTAAATACCAGAATACAATATTTTTTTAGGTTTCTATTTTTAGATTTGGAAAAGGAATTAAAAAATTTCAAAATGAAAATTTTTAATTGTGATCCTTAGTAAAAAATGTAATAATTTATTGTGCAATAAGAGTTATAATAGATTTTTTAGAGTTATTTGAGCTATGGTGTACTTATATCATTTCCACCCAATTACAACATACTTTGATTATATAGAAATCTAAAGTGGTTATAATTCCTTAAAAAACTTTTATAAAGTATTCGAAATTTGCAAAATTATGAAAGAATATCAGAAATTTGAATCTTGCAGACTGTCTGTCTGACAGTTCACAAAAGTCTTGAAAGCATTTGTATGGATTGTAATATTATTTTCATGTTTGAAAGCTTTTTCATTTTTCAATTCAAGAGTATTAAAAAATTCATAAGAGAAAACTCTATATCAATAATACTAAACCGTATAGACATTCGAAAAATCAAAACCTTGAAATATTTATAAATTTGTTTTTTAGAGAATTCTTTGAAGCGTGAATTTACTTTAAAGTTGAATAATACAAATAAAACTCAGAAAAAATATAATTATTATAAACTATTAATTGTAATTTATTTTTTTTAAAAGTAACAAAAAAGAGAATATAAAAAAAAAAATTTTGAAATCTTTTTTAGTTTTTAAATATCAAGAGTGAAATTCTGCTTGTTTATTAATTGTATTAAAATAAGAAATCTTTCAATTTGTATTTAGTATATTGTACTTATTTTTTATAAATTTAGTTTAATTATTTTTAAAATTGAAAGAGTTAAAGTAATATTTTTACTTGTTTATTACACCCATTGTTATTTTTTTTCATTTTTAAACTGCATTCCAAAAATATTGGCACTTATTTATTAAAAAATTGGAAAAAAAAAACTTAATTTATTGTATTTTTTCAGAGTTATTGTTTTGAACTAACGTTTAGACACTTAATATGATAAAGAGATACTTTTAAAGAGATTAAATTTGTGTCTTCTAATTCAAAGGGTGTCTAAAATACACAATCATTATGTATATTTTAATCTTAATTTAGTTTTCGAAAATAGCCGAATAAATCAAAAAAAAAAAAAAAAAAAGTAAAATGGCAAAAAGAATCTAAAAAAAATTAGAAAAAGAAAAATAAAGAGTGAATAGAAAAGATTAAATAAAAAAAATAAGAAAGAAAAAACGGAAAAAGAAGAAATAAAAAATAATAGATGTGAGAAATCTGAATCATTTTAATACAAATTAATTTTTTTGGTGAAGGTGATTATTTAATTATTTGGATTTGGGCTCCTTTTTTAATGTAATTATATGTCATATTGTTCTAAAAGTATTCTGTTTTAATATCATAGATTAGTTTAATGTTCTATTTTCTCGTTGTTTCACCTGTGTCTTGTTTGGTAATGATATTATAATCAAATTTTTTGATGATTTTTTGAGGTCTTTTTATAATTATCTTCAAGTTTCACATATTTCTTACAGCATCATATAAAGTGGTTTACATCATCAATTTTTCTTTTTACAGAATAGACATATCTTGAAATTTATTCCTTTTCCCCATTTGCATGTATATATATATATTTAACATACCACAAAAGAAATTTTTTTTGAATATTATTATTGATGATTTGCAGTTTAGATATAGCTTTTTTTCTGAAAATTTTTGCTGGAATTGGGTGATTTTGGGTAGTTTTTCCGTTTCCAGTTTTTTTTTGTCTTGGAATGAATTGGCTTTGTTTTGTATGTATTGGGTATCGGTCACCTGCAGTTTTTTCTTGATCATGTCCATCTCTCAGTTTTTTCAATCAATATTTTGTATTTAGTAAATCAAGTTATAGATACCTTTTATAAATGTTTTTATAAGTAATCATTTTCATAAAAATAAAAGGAAAAAAAAAAAAATCAAAACAGTGTGCCCATAAATATAAAACCATCTTAACAAAAAATGTATTGGTAAATCTATTGAATTTTCAAATGTGTTTTTAGATTGATCAAATATTTAGCTACCCATCGATCAATTGTATGTGGTTTATTCAATTTAACAAACTCAATATTAGTCTTCTATCAACCATAAACAAAATATTCCAATCTAATAAAAAAGATAATGTAACTCAAAAAAAAGGAAATGAAAGCAAAACAAAAAAGACAAAAAATGAAATAAATGTTAAAATTAAATTATTACCAAATTGAGTGGAAACATTCTTGTTAATCTTTCAACTGTTTAAACTGTGACTACAATTTTTGGAATTTTGTTTAGATTAGTAAAATGTTGTTGTAAATTAATACAGGATCCAATATATTTTGAATACCATTGTTATTGTTTTAAATTATCGTATTATTATTGTATTTAAAAATCAATCGTTTCTAAACCATATTTAAAATAATTATTCTCTATCAAGAAATAAAAAACAATCAAACTACAACAATAAAATAATTTATTGAAAAAACTATAAACATTTTCTCTTATTTTTCAATTTGAAGTGGAGTGGATTCAAATTATCAACTATTATGAATACGTACTTTATGAAAAGAGTTTTTTGAAAAATTTTAATAATTAAAATCTTTGTAGTTTCTTTTGTTTTGAAATTTTTTAAAAAAATATTTATTTTGAAAATTAAAACTTGGAAAATAAGAAGAAAAAAAAAATATCATATAACAACAAAACTTAAATTTTTTTTAATTTATTTATAGATCAAAAATATTATTTGATCAAATTTAATAATTTATCTATTGGGGTGGTTTTTTCTTTTTATTGTATTTTATTTATTTTTGGTTATATTTTGGCAATTAGAAATACTATTAATATAAAATAAATTTAAAATATCTAAAATATTAATAATAATCGGAGTTATATATATATATATATATATATATATATATTATAATATTTAATAAATGTATTAATGTCTTTGTTCTTTTCTTTTCATTTTTTTTTTTTTTTTGATTTTTGGATTAGTATTATTTAAAAATTTCTAAAAAAAAAAAAAAAAAAAAAAGAAAAGAATTGTAAAGACAAAATAGGGAAAATATGGGTTTTAACAATTCTAAATATTACTGCCAATGTGACAAATAATAAATAATTATTGAGAAATAAAACGAATTACATTATTTACCTCTTCAATAAAAGTTTTACTGGTACCAGCTTTCCAAATAAAATGAAGAATTAAATTCCATTTTATTTCTTTTTGTTGGCTCCAACTAGCTAATTCTTCAAAAATCAATTGTTCAGTTTTGAATATTTGTTCTAAAGAATCTTTTTCTGACGTTTTTTTTTTATTATTAGGATAATTTAATTTGTTTTTATTATCCAAAACGTTTCGAGTTATAATTTTAACAATTTGTTCAAATTTGACTTTTTGAATTTTAATTTTAATTTTGATTTTATTAATTTTACCAATCAAAATAGATAGTGAAGGATAAGACCATTCAAAATTGCAAATGGTTAAACCGTTTTGTAATTGTAATATTACATCAAGAAATGATGCTGAACTAACTGCGATCATTCTATCTTGACAAATATAAATTGGTATGTTCTGGTTTTGTTCCAAACTTTTATATAAACCCTTTTTAGCAATTTTTAATTGTTGTTTTAATTTTTTATATAATTTTTTTTGTTGCTTTTTATTTAATACTGAATTTAACCAAATATTTGATTTCCCAAGTTCTTCGTATTGTTCTAGACTAATTTGCTGTTGTTGGTTTTGATTGAAATTTTGATTTTGATTAAAATATTGGTTTTGATTTTGGTTTTGATTGAAATTTTGATTCTGGTTGAAATTTTGATTGAAATTTTGGTTTTGATTGAGCTTATTAAAATTATTTGGAAAATTGCTTTGTTGTTGATATATTTTACTACGACGGTGAAATAATGGACTGCCAAAAATTTGATTTTGTTTATTATTGGTATAATTGAAATTGATTTGTTCTTTAAATTTTCTAGATATATTTTCTTCTTCAAGATCTTCTTTAATTTGATTATTTTTTTCATTGAAATATTTTGAAATTGAATTATGATTTGTGATTTTTTGATTATTATTGAAATTGAAATTAAAATTATGATTGTTATAATTATTAAAGCTGAAATTATTATTAAAATTATAATTTTGATTATTATTATTATTTTGATTATTATTATTATTATTTTGATTCATATTCATATTGGTATTTATATTTGTATTTGTATTTGTATTTTTATTCATATTATTAAAGTCTATATTTCTATATTGACTATTTTTATTTTTATTATTTATATTATTATTATTTTTAATTTGAATCGATCTGCTTGTTTTTTGTTTATTTCTTGTATTATTATTAAAATAAATCGATAAATCTTCATTTGAAGAATTATAGTTATTGTTTGATTCTTCTTCAAAATTATTATTATTTTTATCTTTCTTCTTCAAATTGAGATCATTTTCAAAAATCTCACGAGGTATATCAATTTTGGTACTTAAAATAGAGGGTATTCTACTAGGTGAATTACCAGTATAAATATTTTTATTATTTGTAGGTATTTTTTGATTATTAATTATTTTTCTATTTCTAATTGTTTTTTTTTTCCTTAAATTGATTGGTGCAGATAAAGATATTTTTTTGTGAAATTTTTTCAAAATTATTTTTTGAATTTTTCCAATTGTTGTTATTATTAAATACTAAATCCAAATTAGAGACTTTATTGACAATTTCGGAAAAGTCGTCATAATCCAAATCATTTTCTTCTTCTGTTCTTTTTTACTAGTTGGTGCAATTGCAACACTTTACTTTGTTCAATATTTGAAGAAAATTTTTTAAATCGTTGTGAAGTTTCATTAATGGATTTTCTTCGAATCCGGTTTGGTGACCTTTTCGTTTTCCCAACTGGTAAACTCCCTCTTCTTTTCCTTTTCACATTTTTTTCATTTATTCGATTTTTAATTTTCTTATTATTATTTTTTTTAAATTTGTTTTTGCGTTTTCGAAATAATTCATAAATGATTTTAATAGAGTTTAACGAATTCGATTGCAATGCTTTGATGATCTTTCCAGAATCAACCCATTCGATGTTACCCAGTTGATCTACGATTTCTTTATCAATTGATTCAATATTAATTGCTGAGCCAATTTTTTTTTGATAATCAATTACCGGGCTTGGTGGGATGTATCCCTGTGGAAAATTGTATGTGAACCATGAGTGCTTTTTGATTTGCTTTAAAGTAATTCTTTTTTCAGGATCAACAGTTAGCATCCTAATAATCAGATCTTTTTCAATTTCAGGTAAATTTTCGACAAATTCAAATTTTCCACTTTTTACAACATTAATTAATTCTGGATATGTTGATTCATCAAAGGGTAAACACCCATTAAGCAACGCATATAAAATCACACCACAACTCCAAATATCAGATTTTTGCCCATCATACCCTTTCCCCTATTATTATTATTATTATTATTATTATTATTAAATTAATAATTTTTTTTTAATTTTTTTTTTTAACAAGTTGAAGGTAATTTTAGAATAAAAGGAAAAGTTAATTGATAATTTTCTTGAAAATTATTAATTGAGTAAATATATGGAGATTTTTTTTTTTTTTACTTTTAAAACTTCAGGTGAGACATAATGCGGGGAGCCACAGGACGTTTGCAATAATCCACCTGCTTCCATTACTCTTGCCATCCCAAAATCTGCTATTTTGACATTTTTATTTATATCCAATAATAAATTTTCTGGTTTTAAATCTCGATGAGTAATTGAAAAGGAATGAATATGTTCCAACCCATAGATAATTTGTTGAAAAAATTGTCTTGCTTCATCACTTGGAACGGTTCCACACTCAACTATATAATCAAATAATTCCCCTATTGATTTTTTATTTATTATTATTTTTAAGTTATATAATGAATATAATTGAAAATTGACGAATTATTTAGATGTTTTTTTATAGATATCCTTTATGGTATTTCTGTTTATTTTTATTTTTTTCTTAACATTTTTTATTAAACAATATCATTTAAAAATTTGAGAATTTGAAAGTTAATGACAAAAAAAAGTGTTTCAATAAATGATCAAAATTAAGTCATTATAATGATTCTTTAAAAGGTATTAATTAATAATTTAAAGTAATAAAAACATAAAATCTGTTTTTAATCAAAAAAAAAAAAAAAAATTAAGTATTTTGATTTCTATTTTTTTGGAATTAAATTTTCTTTAAATGGAATTAATATCAATATTATTAACAATCAACAATGGTATCTATATTTTCTTAATTTTTTTTTTTTTTTTGGAGACATTTTTGCTATTCTGTTTATTTTTATTTCTGGAAAATCTCCTTTAGGTTTTCTGTTATTTCGTAAAATCGATAAATTTTCAGAAAAAGAACAATGTTTTTGAGTAAATTAATAAATTAATTAATGGTTTTTTTTTATTAATTATTCAAGGTACTATTCAATAAATGAAAATAATGAATGTTTTTACTTGTTTTTGTAAAGTTTTTATTTTATTTTATTTCTCTCTTAAAAATATTTACAATAATCATCTAGTTTATGTTGAAAATTAAAAAATATAAAAAAGAGAAAAATTAAAGTTTTTTTTTTTCTTTTATTGTTATTTAAGGAAAATAAAGTTTGTTTTAAATTATTTCACTTCCAAAAAACAAAATTATTTTTTTTTTTTATTATTAAATAAAACTTGAAATTGAATTCTTCAGAAATATTGTTTTTAAAATCTTTAATAAAAATTATTTTAAATAATAAAAATTTTGAAAATACTTGTTTCGATTATTGTAAAGAAATTAGCAAAAAACCAGAAAGAAAAATAATATAATTAAATAAAGTAATATTATTTAAAAAAATTGGGGATTAAAAACTAATGGATATAAAAGATTTTTTTACACTAGAAAATATTTATGAGTTATTCATATATCAAAAAAAACAAAGCAGTTAGAAATTTTGATAAAATACAATCTTATAAATTAGACCCCCAAAAAAAAAAGAATGAAGAAGAATATTTTTATATTGGATTAATAACCCAAACTGAAGAAATAATTAATTTTATTAAAGAAAGAAATGTTTTATTTATACATAAAGCTTTAGAACGAAGGAATTGCTTAAATTAGAGATCATTCTCAAATAATAATACTTTATCGAGTTTTTTGCAAAAACTGATTTACAAAGGAATAGAAATCCCTTAGAATCTAGTTTCAGATCCCCATTTAGGTTTCAAAAAAAAATAATAATAATAAACAAGAATAGCTGTATTGAATTTATTGTTTAAACTAAAAAAATTTAAAAATAAATAAAGAATTTTTTATTGTTACAATCGATATCAAAAAATGCTTTTATACTATTAAGTCACCTTTTAGTTTATTATGCTCTCAATAAATATATTAAAAATGAAAAAATCAAAATTTGTTGTAAAAATATTCAAAAAAAGAAGTGAATCTAGAGTATAATAATGAACCTGTTATCGATTTATAATTTGGATTTATTAGCCATTTTTTAATGGAAAAAAAATAAAAATATCGTAAAACATGTTCAAATGTTTGAAGATGACTTGGTTTTAATAATGGAAGAACTTTTTCCTAAAATCGATATAAAAAAAATAGTAATATATAAATTTATTCCAAGAATTTGTGATAAATCCAAACACCTATAAAATGCCAAAATCAAAAAAATTATACAAAATAAAAAATTTAGGCATCTGGTTAGATAAAATAAAATGTTTACAAAAAAAACTTTAAAAAAGTAAAAGTCAACTTTAAAAAAATAAAAAACTTTTATGAGACAAAAACTTATCAAACATAATAAAAATATAAATGTTTAAAAATAACAAGTTGTATGAGCCAATTATTTTATGTAATAATTATATTTAATCTAACTCAAAAAGATTTCGGCTCAATAAATATTTGGAATAATAAAAAAATCACAAAATTTTTAAAAATTAATCCACACTCTCCCTAGAATAATTTATAAAACTGAAACAAAAATAGACCAGCCAGAATTTCAATTTATAAAAGAAGATAGAAACTCAAAAAGAAATTAGAAGTCCTTGGTTTTAATCATATATCAGAAAAATTAAAGTATTCAAAAAAAAAGATAATGAATCGTAATTGGGAAATAAACTCGAATTCAAAATTTTTAACACACCAAAATTCAATTTGCTAAAAAAAAAAAAAAAAAACCTTATTTAATCAATTCTCGAAGAAATACCAAACTAGAACCATTTACTAATTGGAATGTTAATAATTGTTTATAAATTACAAGACTCACAAAACAAAAAAATAAATAATTATCAATACTAATAAATTATCGGTGTGCTTGAAAATTTTGGAGATAATAACAAAAAAAAACGCATTGGTTTTATTGTTAAGGGTTAGATGAAACCTCATCTAATCTGTTAAAGAGAGAATTTTGAAGCGACTGAATTTGATACTTCTAATTCTAAGAGTATCTAAATAGATACAGTCATCAGAAGTATTTGAATCTTAATTTAGTTTTCTAAAAAAAAAAAAAAAAAAAGTAAAAAAAAATGTATTGGTAAATTTGTTGAAATTCTATTAGGAATATTGATCGATCAAATGGTTAGATACCATCAACTAATTTTATTTGTTTCTTCTATTTTAAAGACCCCAACTTTAACTTAATATTAACTGTTCGAAAAAATTATTTTGATCAAACGAAACAGGTGATATTATTCAAAAAATGAAATGAAAACAAAAAACTCAAAGATGAATAAAATGATTTCGATATTTTGCAAAAAACAAAATTATTTCCAATTTTCAAGAAATTGTATTATTGTAATTCTTTTGAACTGTTTTTTCTCATGTAGAAAATTTTGAATTTTAGTTTATTTATCTTATTCATAACATAAATACTCTGATTTGTTGGAAATAAGCTCGTTGGGAATTTGGTATAAACGCATTTTGGTTTTAGAACATTTTAGAAGCGAATTTTGGATTCAGACAGTAGTAAATAGTGTGCCTTCTGGGAAAAATCTTCAAAAAACACATAAATTTAAAATTTTAACAGTTCCCATTTACTTGAAATTCTTTAAAGCTATTAAATATGAAGTTACACACAAAAGTAATATCCATTGATTATCAAATTTATATTGTAAAATCTTTAAGATAACCTAAACATAAAAAATTATTACAAATAATAAATAAAAAAAAAAAAAAAACATTTAACTTGAAAGTATAATTCATCATTTCATTCCCAACCAGCCCAAGAAAAGCATAGAGAAATCTCCTTACATACTGAGATCCGTCTAGTAGTTTGCTTTGATCACAAAAATAGTTTCACTTTTTCATCAAATTTTAATGAATAATGGTTTAACCAAAAGATGTACATTGACTAACCAATATTTGAATAATAAATGGGAAAAAATTTTCATTTCATTTCCACATTTATCTTTTGAAAAATTCTTTCATTTAGGATTCTTGGTTCGCTTATCAAAACTGGTCTTGGAAAATAAATGGGAAAAAATTTTCACTGCATTTTCCTTCCTTTTTACAAATTAAAGAATGTATTCAAGGAAATAGATTGAAATTTGTGTTCTCTGATTATTTGTTTGCGCTTTTTTTGATGTGTTTATATTGTTATACATTGGGCAAACTAAGAATCCTACCTGGAACAAGAATATTTCTGAATTGGAAACAAAGATAATCATCTGAAATTTTAATCCCATTTAAATTTCAAATAACAATAAGACGTCGTTGTATTATAAAATCTGGTATTGGGGCTAATCGTTTATTTTATCTCTAAAACTCTATTTTTCCTTTTACCAAACGAAATATCATTCTCTTTTGAAGGCGATTTCTGTAATTTTTGTTCTTTATGTAATTCTCTTTTATTCATAAATTGAAAGTATGTGTTTTACCTTCTTTCCTGTTTTGCTTTTTTTTCTAGTGTAAGAAAGTACATAAAAGTATAAAGAGGGACACTACAGCAAAATTTATTTGCAAAGAATGTTTTGTTTTTTCAAACAATCTTGAAGAAATCAATTTTTAATGAAGCGAGTGTGTTTGGGTTGTTTTTTTCAAACAAAATTAAGTAATGGTGGTACAAAAAAATCGTCCATCCCAAATATCTTCAAATATCCCTTGCTGAGGGGGGGGGGGGGGGATTTAATTTAGCTTTATCGTTTGGATTTTGGAAATCCACACAAAAAAGAAACAGCAAGCGTAATGGCACAAATGTATTCGGAATGACAACTCCCTCAAAAAATCAAAAGCTTTGTGATGTGTACCAACAGCTCGAAAACAAATTTAATTGAAGGTTTTTGGTTTGGGAAGGTGTTGAAATGATTTTTTTGGTGTTGAAAGCCTGTTTTTTAAAGTGCTATTATCTTTGAAAAAGATTGAAAATTTTGTTTTGGTGTTTTCAAATTGAAACGAACAAAAAGTATCAACACCAAAAAAAGTTTATTTGTTGAAGAAAAAAAAAAAATTTGAAGATTTGCAAAAACCAAGCAAGAAACAATTCCTTTAATCATTTCTTTTTTTTTTTCTTCTGCTTTGGACAAAAATTCTTTGAATGGTAAGCAGACTAGGCAAGTTTTTGCTTTTTAAAAAATTTCTAATTCCAAGTTACACCATTGTGAAAAAATTGAAATGGTTTGTGGTCAAAACAACCAAACGAACGAAACAGCTAAATTTTGGTTCACTTAAATCAAAATTCAACTCGTTAAATTTCAGGAAATTTTTGATGTTTTTTGTTGTAAAAAAATAATTAAAAAAAAACACAATCAAAAACCAAGAAAAAGACACTTACCACCAGAGATATATTCCAAAATGAGGAAAATAAAGTCATTGGTCTCGAACACTTCGAAAATTTGAAGAATACTGGGATGTTTTATCAGTCTTTGGACAGTAATTTCTCTTTTTACTTTGTTCATTAAATTCTGTTGTTGTGCAAGTCGGCTTTTTGAGAGGATCTTAATCGCAACTTTTTGCCCCGTTTCATTATGAACAGCAAGTTTGACTGTTAAAAATGATTTGTAGAGAAGGTTTTTTATAGAAAAGTGATTTTTATATTTGATTAGTTGTTTGTTTTTTTGTATCGTGATTTTGACGAGCTTAATGATATTTTTTTTTTTATTTCTTTCGAGAAGCAATTTTTCAAAAGAACTTCCAAATATTGAAAATCATTTTAATGTAACAAGAAAAACGGGTTATATACCTTTCGAAAAACTTCCGGTTCCAAGCGTACGACCTTTGGTATTGTGCATTTTGGTTTGAAAATCATTATTAAAAAAAAAAAAAAAAAAAAAAAAAGATTTTAAAAAAGAAGTTCAGCAACTTGACCTTTTCTTTGATCAAAGATTTCCATTTAAAAAAGTAAGCACAAAGAAGAAGATCTTAGGCTTTTTAAAACAACTTACCAACTAGGTATGGCCCAATTGTTTTGAAGGACATTGCAAAATTTAAAAAAGTTTTCTAAAATCACAAATTACAAAAGAGTAAACAATATAAAGAAAAATGGTTTTCTTGACCATTAAAAAATAATAATTGCTTTAAAACCTGGTAAATAAATCTTTTTTAATTTTCAATTTTGTTGTTCCATCAGCACAAGACTTGACAAGAGAGATTTCTTTTTTGTAAAATTATTTTTTACTTTATAATTTTTTTATGATCTCTGTTGCATTAAAAGTAAAAAAAAATCTTAAAAATATGTTTTCAGACATCTTTTAGGAAATTTGGAATGTTAAATACTGTCTCTTTTTTGCTTTCTATTTTGTTTCTACCCAATTTAAAGAAAATGTTCTAAAGCAAGTAGCTATGAAAATGCTTTTTCTTCTTTCCTTAAATTCTTGAAATATTCCAAATTTTTTATTTTCTAAACCCCTTTTTGTTCTAAAAAACAGTTTAGTTTTTTAGTTTCTGGAAAATTATGATGGTTTGAATAAAGTAAGTTTCCCTCAACTATAATCCCAAGTTTAAAAATTACATAATTGTTTAAAAAAAAATTATTATTGCTTTCAAATAACTCAAAATTAGAATTAATAAATTTGAATCAATTGGTAATTTTAGTACAAACCATTTCGTTTCTTGACAAATTCTATTATTGTTAAAAGAACCTTTGGAAACCATATAAAAACCTTGTTGTAAATTAAAAGATATGTATTTAATTAGCTAGAGGGTGTTTCTCGTAAAACTATCATAATAAACCCACAACAGTTAACACTAAATAAGATAGAAGTTTCTTAATGTTCTCTACTTGAAAAAGAAATTCTACCAAAAAACTATCAAATGTAAAATTTTTCTAAAATACAATAGTTAAAAATTGGACAAGAAGAAAAGTGTTTTTAAAATCATTAATATTATTATTTGCCAATAACATACTTGCTTTTTTGAGTCACAATCTGTCTCTCATTGACAAAATTATATCTTAACCAAATCATTTCTTTTATGGGTCTAATAATTTACAATGTATTTGCTCCATACTCAAGGAGTGACTTAAAATATAAAAAAGTATTGTGAAATAGCCCTTCTTTTGGTTGACATAATTCAAATAACAAATTAAAAAAATCCATTATGTGATCTCATTGTCAAAAAAATCAATTTTAAAAAAAAGTTTAAAAGTATTCTCAATCCAAAAAAATGAAAATGTAAAAAAAAAATTATTGGTTTCTTGGTTTTGAATTCCCAAAGAGTTAAATTTCATCAATTTAAAACAAATTGCTTTCTTGAAGTAGGCAATCAATTTAATTCGATTTAATCTGATTAGTGGTTATTTTGTAACGCTCTAAATTTGACCAAGTAAGGATTTTTTAATATTCTTTCAAAAAAAAATCAACTCATTTGAAAAATGAAAAAAAAGAAAAAAAAAATCACCGAGATCTCAAAAAGCTGCTAAAGATCAACATTTCAAAACTAACGCAGGTGTTGACAAAATTATAGATTTTAACCATACTAATTCGAAATTCAGTGTCTCTCTTTGTTTTTTTTTCTAAAAATATCATAGTCTTTTTCTATTATTGATTTTTGGAGATCGATCGTACATCACAGGTTGGTTATTTACTGATTGTTATTCGGAACTCATTAAAATTGTAATTTTTTTTTTTTAGCCATTTCAGAAAATTATTTTTAACCATAATGTCTGGACCCTTAATGTTAATTTTATTTTCAATTTGAAAATTGGAACTTTTTGAAAAAACAACCTCAAATTAAAATATTCTAAATTTTTATTTGGTTCAAAGCTTTCCTTTTAGGGATTTAAGGGGGTAGTTACACCATAAGACATCATAAAAATTTGAGAAAGGTGAGATAATAGTATTTTATTTTAGTCGCGTGTGATAGTAGATTCTCTAAAAATTTATTTTAAAAAATTATTTGTTATTTTTTTAATTAGTAATGTTCGACAATAAAAAAAAAGAGAATATATTGATAAAATAGTTTTGATTTTTTTTTTTTTTGATTTTTTAAAAATTAATTTTAAAAATTTAAACACATTTTATACAGTTGAAAGGGTAGAAATACCATAATTTACATCCAATTTGGAAATTATTTGATTTAACAAACCATTTCATTTTTTGTCTTTTTTGTTTTGTTTTCATTTCCTTTTTTCCAGTTACAAAATCTGTTTCTTTAGATCTGGTATTTTTTTTTCTGGTGGTTGATAGAATATTAGTGTTGAGTTTCTTAAATTGAAAAATAGCACACATTTGGCCCAGGGTAAATTATCCTTTGATCGATCAACAATTGTTGGTGAAATTTCAACAAATTTACCAATACATTTTTTGTTTAGCTGGTTTTATTTTTTTTGACACACTGTTTTGATTTTTTTTTAAATATTGTTTTTTTTTATTTGGTTGAATTTGATTACTTATAAAAACATTAATACTATTCGTTTTTTAAATGTTATTTTATATTACGTTTGGAAAAATATAATAAAGTGAGTTTTTGTTTTCCAATTTTGGATTTTCTGATGTATTCAAATTTTTGGAATGGGGTTTACGTTTTTTTTTTGGGAGAAGATAATTTTAGATTCTACGAATAAAAATTATAGCTATTTGTGGTTTTAAATTTGATAGAGTATAATTAATTCACTTTTCCAATTCCACCAAATCCAGCTATATAAAATCCTCAGCAAGTAATGTTTTGGGATAATTATTATTTTTTGGAATCCTACTAGCTATTTAAGCCCCATTCATAGTTCCTTTTGTAGTTCTCTCTGTTGTAATGTTATTTTTCTTTTTAAACAAATCTCCATTAATCCAAAATGTCACTGATAAAAAAATGTTTTTTATTACTTTTTGTTGTCATGATTCAAAAAATTCAAAAATGATGAAAAAATAAAAAATGACAAAATTAAATGACACAATAGAATGTTGAGATAAGGACAAAAGATAAGTCATTTAGCAATTGAAACACTATTCTAAGCAATTCAACTCAACATTCCATTGTGGCAATTTCTTTTAGACTTTTGAAAAAAAAATTTAAAAAATATAATGAATGAAGTACTTTAAATAATAAAAATCAATGAGTTACAATCAAAGTAAAAAATGTTATTTTCTGATCCTTGTCAAAATTGTAAAAAAGTGAAAAATTTTACGTTTACCTTGGCTACTCCCTTAAGAAAAAAAAAAAAACTAAGAATATTTGGATCAATCTGAATTTGCATGTTTACCTTTATTTCGATTTTGATTATTTTTTCATAATCGTATGTTGGACCATGTTATGTTATTCAACAGATTAATTTCGTCGCTTCATAGTAAAATAATATATAAATTGTTTGAAAATTTTTGGATCGAACTTTGTTGTTTTGTCATATTATTGTTACAGGTGCTGTTCCCGCTTTTACCTGATATAAAATTCCAAAAATCAAAATTTTGAAGTCAAAAGATAAAAATTGTCAAATGCAGAGTTCAAAATTTATTTATTCTGTAAAACAGAAAAATTAAAAATTTAAAAAAAAAAAAAGTCAGCGATTTAAAATGGAAAATTGTTAGGAAATAAAAAAGAAATTTTTGTTTCTAACTTTTGTTTGTTTGTCTCAGACTTTAAAAATATCTCAAATTAATATTTTTCAAAAAAATTTTGTTTTGAAATGTTCCAAAATTTTTCAAAAAATAAAAAAAAAGAAAATTTCTTAATCCAAAAGAATGGTTGCAGAATTTTTATTAAAAAGGAGATCAATTGCTAACCGAACTCTGGATGGAATCCCTTGAATAGATCCACTTTCTCTGCCATTAACTAAGAAGGACACTGATCTATTATTCAAGTCGATTGTAAGTGTAACGATATCACGATCATTTAAAGGAAAGCACAACTCATGCTGTCTTTTATTATTGTGGTAAAAAGATCCATTGTTACTATTTAGCATATAACCTTTTTCCGACTCAAAATTGGTGCCTGTGTGCAAAGCATCGACAACACCAATCATAATTCCGTTATGTTGATTGCTGCCACACAGCTTATTGATTTGGATCCTGAAAGACGTAACGCCATAGTCCACGACTGCTTTCCCACGGATGCCTCTCCAGAAATTCCCCTTGGTACTTGTCACAGTTCGATCTTGATCTGAGAAGACGACACTTGTGCATTCTTTTGAGGTATCCCATTGGTATAATTCCAAGACTTCTTTGGGCAGAAATTTGGTTTCGTCTACTTTTTCTTCGACTCCCTTTTGCATTTGCACTTGCTCTTGTTGGTACAATTTGTTTCTCCTGATAAGGGTATTGTTTCCTTTATTTTGAAATACAGCGTTCAATAACCGATCGATGGATTCTTCGTATTGTTGGTTTTTCCTTTGCTGCTTTTGTTCAAATTCATCAAACCTCTTGCTCAGTCGGTTAATTTTTAAATTCAAAAGCTCTTCTATGGGGAAATCGATCTGTGTTAAAATAATTTTATTTAATTCAAAAATGTATATATACTGCTGATTGTTTGGATCAAATTGAAAGAAGTTTGTTGGAGCCAGTTTGGTTCTCTTAAGAATCTGATTTAGGTTTAATGCTGTATAATTTTGATTTATCAGTTTCTTTTCGAAAACCTCATTATTGCCTAAATCATAAAGCCTGATCAGAAGAAATTGTGTCGTCAAGAAGAATTGGAATACACACTCTTGTTGAAACAATAGTAAATCAACTTTATTTCGAAAAATGTGTTCGTCGGGATAGTTTTGCTGTTGTTGTGGTATCTGTTGTTGTATTTGTTGTAGCTGTTGCCGTAGTTGTGTTACCTGTTGCTGTGATTGTGACAACTGTTGTCTTTGCTGTGGTTGTTGTTGTTGTTGTTGTTGTTGTTGTAACTGTTGTCGTTGTTGTCGTTGTTGTTGTTGTTGTTGTTGTTGTCCTAGTTGTTGTCCTAGTTGGGGTAATTGTTGCCGTTGCTGTTGTAGTTGTTGTAACTGCTGTCGTTGTTGTTGTTGTAGTAGTTGCAATCGCTGCAATCGTTGTTGTTGTTGCTGCTGTTTCTGATCTTGTAATCCTTTTTGGGGATTATTTTTTTCAACAGATTGGTTGAAAAACATAAAAAACACAAAGCTTTAGATTTGAAAAAATATTTTGAATGGAGAAAAAAGTAAAAAATATCAAAATATATTGAGAAAATAGAAGAATATGTTATATTTTTCGTTACTATCTATTCAAGTCAATAGAAAAACTAAATTAAAACATGATCTGGTTTGTCACCAAGTTTTCTACAAATTACATAAATGTACAAAAATTTTTCTTCACAAAAACGATCTTGAACATTTTTATGAAATCTTTTGAAAAGTAGAACAAATTTTTTTTGTTTTATTTGTTTGGATTAGTATTTCTTTGATTAAAATTCTCTTAACTTTGAACTGTTTGGTTAATAATGTATAATGACATGAAGACAATTAACAAGACTTGAAAAAGTTTTTTTCTACTTTTTTCATATTCTCGATTATTCGTTTTTGATAATCGTAAATTTTGTATCAAAATCTAATGTGGTTTTTTTTTTCTTAAGGGACTAGTAACTCTTATTTATTTTTTTTCCCCCAAAGGTAATAGAGTAATTATTTACAAAACGGTGCAATTAAACTCGATATTCAAAGTTATTTATCAACTTTAGAGAGATGAGTTTTCATTTTTAAAAGGGTTCTTTTTTCCCAATGAAATTACCAGTAAAAAGATCAAGATCCTTTTTGTTATATTTTTAGTATCAAATTTGAAAAAAAACTAATTACCAAAAATTTTTATTTTGAAGGTAATCTCACTTTTAGTAATTTCTGGGAGTCTGTATTAACAAACAACCTTGAACAGATAATCTTAATTTAAAAATACAATAAAAATAATTCAAATATAAGAGGTTTGGATGATAACATATATTATCATGTTATTAACAATAAAATCGCGATAATATTAAAAATCGTGAGTAGTCCAACTTTATCGCGATACTCAACATTATCGTGAAAAAATGAAAAATTATTTTTTTGAGATTACCTTAAAAAAAAATCTTGACTTTTACAAAGTCTTGAGACTTTTACAACACTTTTCCCTTTCATAAATGTTTGAAAATGTTTGTAAGGATTATGTACTGTTTTCAAGTGTTTTAAAGTTTTGAAATACATAAAGTTTTTGTAAAGTACATGCATTTTGGTTTGTTCTGGAAAAAAATTGTTTTTTTTCTTTTCTTTTTTTTTTTTAAAATATAAAATCTCAAAAGGGTTTTATGAACATACTAATAATAATACACTAGAGCAAGATACATGAATATAAAATCGATATGTTTTTTTTAATTTTTTTTTTTACACTCAAGTGTTACATAACCAAAAAGAATAAAGAATAATTTTCCTTCTTATTAGTGATCGATCAAAAAACTTCTAAGATCTAGTTGTGTTTTCTGGTCGATGAAAGAAGGGGAAGATTAAGAATCAGAAGAAGGGGAAAAATGTAAAAAAAATATTAAATATTAGTAATAATTTTGCTCTTCTGTTGTGAAAGCTTTTGAAAGGTTATCCAACTCCTTTCATCTTTCAAAGAATATTAAAAACTTTTTCACAAAAGAACACATTCTTTAAAGAAATGTTGAAGGTTTGGTGGTTATAGAAGTTTTTTTATTTAGTGTGATTCAACACAGTTTACAACACTAGAAATGACAGAGAAAATATTTATTTATCTATATTTATTATTAGTGTTGTTTATCTTAAAGGAATGGTAGTTTTGTCAACTCTATGAAATGAAAATATAATAAAACTCTCTGATCTTATCTCCAATTGCATCCACTTTCTATTTTGTAGTTTTTTAAAGAGAATAAACTTTTTTTTCACATAATCTGTTTTTTGATCAAAAAAATTCATTGTAAAAATATTTCTCAATTAGCAGAAAAAATCCACCAACAATTAAATCGCGATACTTTTTCTTCACGGTGGTTTGGAAATTATCCTGATTTTTAACTAATTATCACCTTTTTAAGGAATATTGTGATTTTTCATATTATCGCAATAATATTGAATATTGCGATTTTGGAAAATATTGTGTTTTGATAAAAAAAATGGTGATTTATGTAACTTTATTTTGATTTGGATAGATATAACATCAAATTATCAGATAATAATAGATTTATATATAATTTTCTTTTTCTTTGTTATCTTAAAAGGGTACTAAACAAAAAGTGGGCATTTCGTTTAACTGGTCATAAATAATAAAAATTTAATTCTTTGAAAAATAGGAATTAATACATCTATCGTTAATAAACGTGTTCGTAAGGAAGTTTAAATAGGACTTTGTCACAATATTTTCTCTCTAATTTTTTTTTTTTTTTTTTTTTTTGGTTAAATTGGTTTGTGGGGGGTGTGCTTATAGAATTTTGGAATTATTTTTCAAATTATGAATGATACCCAGATAATAATTTTTATGATTATAAAAAAATGGAAAAAAACATCAATTTTACATTTCCACAATTTCTCGTATTCTTGAAAGTCTGTGAGTCGATGGTTTAATATAAAGGGGGTGTTCAGAAGTGTGAAATTCCGGTAATCTTACAGGATGATCATAAAATCATGTTATATGGGTGCTGATTACATGACTTGTAAAATATGTTAATAATTAAATGGGTATTGGGTTAATAGATCCAGTGAAATTTTCATTTTTTTTTTTGGAAAATTTTTGGAATTGTGTAAAACCATATTCTACTTGCCAAATCCAGAATCACTCCAGCATTCTCAAAAAAAGGTATTTACTTGCCAAAATGATAACCCATGGTTTTTTTTTTTTTTTAATTTTTAAATATCAGATTAAGTGTTTGAATATACCTTCTAATAAAGTGGTGAATCCTTTCCATAAGTATTAAATAAAATCAATTATAATATTTACTTGTTTTGTTCACAAAGTACAAATTTTCGTATCAAGAAATTTTTTTGATTCAAAATCTTCAAAATAATCAAAAATTTGGTATCTTGTGGGATTATTCTCTACCAATGATAAGTCTAAGATTGAAGTAAGTTGTAATTTGGTGTAAATCAAATTAGTTTCCCATGGTTCAAAATTTTCTAAAAATCCAATTAGTAAAGTAGTAAAATTTGTTGATCCTATCAATTTCAAAGTCTTTTTGTATTAGAAATAAACACATGAATTTTTGAAAAAAAAATGTTTTTTAACACAAAGTTGAAATCTCAATATCCAGACTCAAAAGTTGAAAAATATCTTTCTTAATTTTGTGGGGAAATGTAGATTAGTTGTTAAAAAATCATTTTTTTAAAAAAAAATTACATAATTAATGAATAAATTCTTTTGAAAAATTATTTCTCAAATCATGGAAATGTATATTTATGTTACAAGTGGGCTTGATCAAAAGCAAACAAAACTAATCAGTCTTTGGGCTTTAATGTTGATGGTTATTGAGTTAATCTTTGAAATTCAATAAGTATATAAATAGTTACTTTTAGAAGTTCTAAATCTAAATTATTAAATACCAGAATACAATATTTTGGGTTTCTATTTTTAGATTTGGAAAAGGAATTAAAAAAAGATTTTTCAAAATGATACTTTTTTAATTGTTGTTCCTTAGTAAAAAATGTAATAATTTATTGTTCAATAAGATTTATAATAGATTTTTTAGAGCTATTTGAGATGTGGTGCACTACTATCATTTGCACCCAATTACAGCATACTTTAATTATAAAGAAATCAAAGGTTTTTTAATCCCTTAAATGAAAAAAAATTTTCTCATAAATTTCCTCGATTTTTTGAGAGAAATTTACCAATGATAGTGATCAAAAAAATACGTGCACAAAGACTATAATCTGTGTTTCAAAAATTTATCCGTACTTTTTTTTTTTCTTGTACCAAGGTAACCCACAATCTACTACCAAATAGTATACCTGAGTTCAAATCAATTTTGAAAGTAAAGATCTGGTTAACTTCAGTAAATTTTAAATTATTCATACAAATAGTTGAAAATTTTCCTTAATATACTCAATTTTTTTGAAATTTTTTGTTTTTTTGATGATAAAATTTCTTCAAAATTTACACCATTTTTTGAGATGAATTTTGCAATTTGATCCTTTATTTTTAGAATTTCTTTTTAAATAATAGATCTTTAAGAAACCAATACCATATTTTTTTAGTGTTTATTATCATTTTCTTTGATCATTTAAAATGTAGGTCTTCTATCACAAAAAAAACATGCTTTTTTATTTTGAAACACAGATTAAACTTTTCTACAATCATTATTTTTACAACCTAAAAAATGTAATAATTTTTTTTTTTATTATTTAAGGGAGGAGTTATTGACCCCTCTTATTTGTACGAATTCCTAAATTTTTATTTAGGAATTTAATTAAAGACTCAAAAATAAGTTTATTACCCACTAAGGCTAATAAAGAGTTTGAATCCTTTTTTATAATAACAAAAATGTAATAATTTATTTTGCAATAATATTTATAAGAGATGATTTAGAGCCATTTACCATCGGGGACAGTTTTTCACTAGAAAATGGTCAATTTACTTTGAATTGCAAAATAAAAGGAATAAAATTTTCTTTGAGCTTTCCAAAAAAGTTATAATAAATCCTGTAACCTTTCAAATTTTTAATTCTGGGAAAATTCTTAAATTAATTAATTTCTTTCTTTTAGAATTGGAAGCTTTGATAGTATATTTTATTTATAGGGTAAATCTTTGGTGACACTAATCCCTTAAGAATTTTAATTACTATTATTTTCCAATTAAAAAATGAAAATTTTTAGTTAATATTCGAAAATTTTTTTCTAGTTTAATGGTGATAGAAAATCCAAATGCTTGACAATATCGTTTAGAAATGGCAAATTTCTACAACAAAATTAAACTTACTTATGGAACTCGAAGACAAATTTTTACTCAAGTCATTTGATTTTAGCAATACTAATTAACATACATTTTGGAAATTGAAATAAAAATTTTCCTTTATTAATTGGAAAATAACAGATTAAAGAAATTTTAAAAATCATTTTTGTTGACATAAGCACTGTATTTTGATGTCAACGGAACAAAAAAGGGAGAAGACTCTAAACAAATTTTAGGATCAAGACCTTACTGACTTTTGAATTCGAAATGGGAAAGATTTTGACTACATTTTTAATTTCCTTTTTCAAATAAAGCCACAAATTAATATTTATTTATTTGAGTACTCTATATTTACAAAAAAGGAATCTGTGGGGAAAAAGGAATCTAGAAAATGATGTGAAAATTCTTTCCCATTTAAAATTCAAATACCAGTATAGTTTTTGTTCCTCCCTTTTTGAAAATGACTAACTCCTTCCTTCATAACACAAACCTTAATTAGTATTTTTGAAAGGTTACCCAACTAATGAAATATTTCAGAATCAAGTGGACTTTTTTAAAGTGAAAAATTTTGACTGATTCTATTTGATTTCACGAATAAAAATCAAAATATCAGTTGGAATTGCAAACTACTTCGATTTTAATTCTTCAATTTTCTTTTTCTTGCGATTTGAAAGTTTGTTTGTAACACACCAATATAAACATAAACAAGAACACTCTGAAAATAAAATAAAAAACAAAAGAAGAAGAAATTTTGTTTTTATTGTAATTTCAAACGCCAAGATTACTTTTTTTCGTTAGATTTTATGTGATCAAACAAAATCAGTAATTTAGTCGAACTACAGTTTGGCCATTACATTTTATTTGAGTCATTTGTTCATTTTCTAAATAGTTTGTGATTTAACAAGAATTCCGAAAAGAGAAAACAAAACAAAAAAGACTTACTTGTTGAGAAAGGTAAAGTGTGTCTTTCACAAAAAAACAAACTTAGATCCCATTCTCTTCAAGTGGTAAAGTGAAAGAAATGTGTGGAAGAAAAATTAAAAATATAGATTGTGTTTTTTAGTTGTTGTTAAATTGAGTAATCTTTTTGCAAGAGTTAGTTTTTTTTTCACTTCTTCAATCAACTTTGAAAGGATTATTTGTAAAAATTTTCTGAAAAATTTGGACAATTAAATAAAAAATTAGAGTGTGTTTGGATAACACAAATTAGGTTTTCTGGTTCAAATTGTAAAAAGAAATTTTGTCAAAAGAGTTTTTCAACAATTTCTTTCTCATTTTTTTATTTTTATCAAAATATTTTTCTTCTTATGAAGCTATTTTGTGTTTTAATTTTACTCTCTTTGGTTTTATATTCAGGTATTAATTTTTTTTTTTCTTAAATGGTTTTTTTTTTTTTTTTTTTTTTTTTTTTTTTTTTTTTTTATTTTTCTCTTTCTCTTCTTTTTTATTTAAATGTTTTTTTTTTTTTTTTTTTTGTTTTGTGTGTATGTGTAATTTTTTTTCCAATAGTAAAACCAACCTGTAACCCAACTCGAAACAAAGAAAGTAAAATTTATGACGAAGAAAGTGAAGTGCAACAGAATTCAGTTGTAGGGCAATTATCTGATGGAACTTTTGTCTTTGTTTATCAAACATACGAACATGGTAATTTGCAATCCTTTTCTTATTTTTGATTTTATTTAAAAGAAATTTTTCTCATCAAACGATACAAAAAAATCCGTTTCCAAAATATTTTCTAGATTGTAAATTTTAAACTCTTTTTGTAATTTGTGTTCATAACCGAAGAAAAGTATTTTTTGTTTTATTTTTCATACAAGAAAAAAATCAAAATAAAATGTTAAACCAAAGCTAATATTATTTTTTCGAGTTTAAAAAGTAAAACCAAAACACTCTATAACATAAAATATAAAATCACAAAAAGTTTGATAAATGAGAATTTAACTTTTTTTTTTTTTTTTTAATATAAAAAAAAATTTCTTTTTGATTTTATTTTTTCAAAAGCAAAATAATGAATAAATTTTTCTTTATTATTTTTTTTTCACTCCAAATTATTTTTTTACAATTTCAATCTGTTGATAATTTTAGAGGACGAAGAAGTTCCTGGTGACGATTATGTAAAATTTTTAATTTTTTTTTTTTTTTTTTTTTTTTTTTTTTTTTTTTTTTTTTTTTGTTTAAACATGATCGATTAATTTTTTTTTTTTTTTTTTTTTTTTTAAAATTTTATATGATTTAAATTAATAAAATTTAATTTTTAATAAATATCTTTGGTTATTTTCATTTATTGTTCTGCCTCTTTTTTACAAAAACTTAAAATTCAAAAACTCTTTGTATTGAATAACAATTAGGGTATTAAAATGAAACTTTACAAAGATGATTCCTTTGTTTGTAAAACGATTGTAAATGATAACTTACCAGAGGATCAACATGATCCACGAATTGCAATAACAGACGATGATAAAATTGTTATTACCTATGAAACTGATTTTGACACTGGAGACAAAAGTGCTTATTTTAAAATATTTAACAGTACTTGTGACGCTATAGTAGCTGAAACTCTAATTTCAGATAATCAATATTATCAACGTACTGTATTTAACAATTTTTTTTTTTTTCATAATAATATTTAATTCTATTCAATTTAAATTTCCTTTTTTACATTACACATCCTCTTTTTTATCATGAATTCTTATTTCTAATATTATTAATTTTCATTTATCATTATTAAATATATTTTTTTTTTCTCAAAAGTTTACCCTGATGTCACACTTTTAAGTAATGGAAATTTATTGTTTGTATGGGAAAATACACTATCTGACGATGCAGATCCTGACTCGCGAATTTACGCAAGAAGATTTGACATCGCTGGTGACTCTGTGGATGCTAATGATAAATGGGCTATTGCCTATTCCCCAGATACTGAACAAAAAAAACCACGTATTGTTTTACAAGATAACGATTATGTTACTGTCGTTTTTGCTTTAAACGTAGAAAGATCTACGACTAAACAAGTAATCAGGAAATCGAAATTTGATGTTTCAGGTGATTTTGGGAATGAACCATCTGTAATAGTTAGTACTGAAGACGCAAATGTTTTTGCTGGTATAAATTTTTTTTTTTTTTTTTTTTTTTTTTTTTTTTGTTGTGGTTGTGTGTGTGTTTGTTTTGTTTTGTTTTGTTTTGTGTGGTTCGCCACGAATTATTCTAAAGTAATTATTAATCAACCAAACGTTTTTTCTAATTATCATCAGAAACATAAACATAAAATGAGTGGAACAAATCCCAAATTTTTCATTTTTTGACTAATATGATTTCTAATACACTGATAATAGGATACTTGATTCTTGTGTATTAAGCTGAATTTTAAAAATTCACAGGAAATACTTAAAAAATTTTCGCCTCAATTCTCGAGAGGTGAAAATATTGAGACCATGTGATTTTTTTTTTTTTTTTGGCACCCTAATAAAACATAAACATAAATAAAAAAGTAAATATAAACATAATCAATATCAATCTCACGATATTATTATTATTATAATCATTAAGGATTATAGGCTTGGATTCAATCGCGGCCTCAAAAAATAAATGAAAAAGAATTATTATAATCATTTTCTCACACTTACAATATTTCTCTTTTATCATCTAATTAATAATAAAAAAAAAAAAAAAAAAAAAATACAACTTCTCAAAATAACACACAAACAGACAACCCTTTTATTGCCAAATACTCTGATAATTCACTTATCGTTGTTTGGGAAGAATACGAATCAGATGGAGGAGATTCAGATGGTATTTATGGACAATTCATTGATACATCCGATAACTTAAGGCTAGATAAATTTAAACTTACTACAGAAGAGAGTGGAACACAAAAAGATCCAAAAGTTGTGACATTTGAAGACCATGGCTTATTAGGTTACTTATTTTATACTGATAATTCCGACGACAAAAATCATGCCAAGTTACAAACATTTGGATACTATCAACATATTGTCGGAGACGCATATAAAGTATCGCCATATACTGAATCTGAAGAACAGCCATTTGGCTATTCATATGACGACAATCAATTTGTAGTATCGTTCACATACACAAACGGATCAGATAAGAATCTTGCCTATACCACATTTACTGCCCCCGACGAACCTTATAAAAATGATACTGCCTCAATCGGCAAAATAACTTCCGGGCCAACTGTCAATTATACTTTCCCAGATTATACCTTCATTGGCTATGCACTTGAATATGAAACTAATTTAGAATCCGGAATCGCACTTCCAGATTGGTTAGAATTTGACGGACCCGAGAGAACATACTCTGGTAAAGCAAACAATGAGTATTGTGCCACAACTCAGCAAATAGAACTTAAAGCTTGGTCTTGTGGTATGTTTGATAACGAATATTTTGATTTGCATATTACTGATGAGTTGCCAACAACTAAACTCGATTTGGTAGATCAGGACAGATTGGGTGGAAGAAACTTTGAATATACTTTTGATGAAGATACTTTCTATGATGAAGACTCACCCGTGCTTGAGTATACAGCCGAATTAAAAGATGGCAGTGCACTCCCAGACTGGATGGAATTTGATGGTCCAACTAGAACCTTTTCAGGTACAACACCAAACATAGACCGATCTTATGTAATCCGTGTTACAGCTTCAGATGAATGCTCCAACGAAGCTTCTAAAACCATGAACTTTCTTGTTGAAACAGATCCTGCTCCAATTCTTTCAGTTGGATTGTCTCTTTTAATTTTCTTTCTTAGCTACTTTTTATTTTAATTTTTTTAAATTGAATTAACTTTCATAATTTTTTTTTTTTTGATTTTCTAAACAATTGTTACAATTTTTTTTTTTTAAATAATTATTTTTTTCACTTTAAAAGAATCTTATTCTGAACTCAATTAAGAAATTACTTTAATTTTTTTAAAAAAAATATTTCATTACCTTACTTTTTTCCTTTTTTTTTTTTTTTTTTTTTTTTTTTTTTTTTATTGTTTATAAAAAACTTGTTTGGAAAATTTAATAGTATTATTTTCAAGTTTCACATTTCAACTCTTTTTTGAAAAAATCAATAAATAATGTTATTTTTTTTGATTCAAAAAAGGTCTCAAAATTATACTTTTTTTATTTCAATGCCTAACCTCGACTTATTTCTTGTTGAAATTTTCTTTTTAATCGAATCCAGTCAATTTTCTTATAATGTAATAATTAACTAATGTTTGGTTTTAAAAATTCTTTGAAAGAATTTCAACTTTGATCAAAAAAAAAAGAAATATTTAAAGTTTTTCTTCTTGAGGTTTATGATTTAAGCAACTTTGTGTCAACCCTGAATATTTGTGTGTTTGTTCCTTTTCATCAGAAAATGTTTTTGATTTGAAATAGAATCAATATAATTTCTTTTTGTTGTTTAAGATAGGTTTTGATAACATACTTTCTAATTCTTTTTTTGCTTTCATTTAAGAGAGATTTAAATTATTTTTAATGTATTTGAAAAAATATTCTAAAAGGTGTCTTTAGCAACTGGACAATACAAGATTCCATTGAAACACTTTTTATATTTTGATTCGAAATTTTAATTATTTTTATTATAAAACAAATCAAATATGGAATCATTTTCGTAACTATTGTTATTTTATTGTATATCATTTAAATTAATATGTTTTTTTTTTTTTTGGGTATTAAGGTATGTGTTGTAATCTTGTTGATATTCCAACTTTAATTCATTAAAGAATTTGACTATATATATTATAAGCATATTATTTTTTTGTTAGAGAGATTAAAAAAGTAGAAAATACAAAAAACAAACAATAAGTTATCAATTAGACTGGACACCAATAGATTATGAATGAAAAGCCCATCTATTGAAAAATTCAAAAAAAAACAAAAAAAGATTGATTTATTAAAAAAAAAGACAATAAATAAATAAAATAAATCAATCAAATGATCTCGAGTTGGTTTTTATTATCAGTTTACAATCAATAAAATCAACAGTTTTATTATAAATTCCTATAATATTTGATTAATTATTTGTTGAAAAAAGCTGAAGCTTACATTATAAATCAATTATAAAGGGAGATTACCACAAAACATAACCCCACCCTTTAGTAATTCGAGACAAAATTTAAACCATTTTTAATTTGAATTTATCTGTGTATTGGATTATTTAAACTTCAGACATAATTAAGGTTTAATAACCCGGTAACACCATAAATGAAATAAAAATCTATATTTTAGAATATAATAAAACAATAAGAATTTAAAAATTTAATTTATCCCTTAATAATAAATTTACAGATTTTATCTAAACAATTACTCACAACTTCCAATATTTTACCCGTTTCAATTTCTTGGGCATTACAACAAAATAAATAACCACCTTATTAATCATTTCTGATAGTTATCCTTTGTAAAAAATCTTTTACAGTCAGTTCCACTATTAAGACACAAACTTTCAACGAAATTTAAGGCACAAAAAAATCTAAAATTAAGGCACAAAATTAGGAATTTTTTTTTTTCAATTTATTTTACTATAATCTGAATTTTGTGCCTTAATTTGGGATTTTTTTGTGCCTTAAATTTCATAGCAGTTTGTGCCTTAAAAATGGAACTGACTGTATAATTCTCACTAAATTTATAAAACAAAATATTTTTTTTGAATTAGAATCCACCCAAAATTAAAAATATACAAAAAAAATATAAATTTATTATATTTTCTCAAATCTAATATTATATCACAATAAAAAACTTTGTATTATTGTTTTTATATGTAATCATTTTTATCCAAATAAAATAAAAAAAATATAAAACCAAATACCAAAAGAAATCATTTCTAAAGTGTTCAAAATAATGAAACGAGCGGAACCAAAGAAAAATCGGAAAACTAAATTTTTTGAAATTTCACCAAAAAGTTTTGATCAAACAAAATATAAGATAGTATCAACTAATTATATTTGATTTTTATATTTGTGTAAACTCAATATTGACTTAATATCTACAATAATAAAAAAAAATTTACAGATCTAAAGAAACAGATTATGTAACTGGAAAAAAGGAAATGAAACCAAAGCAAAATTGATAAAAAATGAAATGGTTCTTAGTTTCAATATTATTTCAAAAAGTGTTTTAAATTACTTTATTGTTATTCTAACATCTCTAAAAGCCACAGCTGATTTTTTTTTAAATTATTTTATTTTTTATATATTAAAAAATAATACATTTCTTTCTTCTATATTTACAATGCATTTTATCACTTTTATGACATACCTAGAAATTAAATTTAAAAATGGATACTAAATGAGAAATTTATTTTTACTAACTTCTAGCCAGTTATAAAATATATTTTTAGTAAGAATTATCAAAAGAAAAATTCTAAACTTTCACAAAAAAAAAAAATGAAAGGATGATATTTTTTTATTAATAAATTAATAATCTTGTTTAGATTCTCAAAAACAAAAAATTGAAAATTATACTTTTGGGGGTTGGTTTATAAAATGGATAATTCAACACTATTAAAATTATTTATATATTTTGATTCGTTGTTTTAAAAATCAATAGTAAACTTACTCACAATATACAACTAAAAAAAGTATTGTTATTATTATTTTTGAAAAATAACTTAATTCTTGAAAATAAGATATAATATTTTTTTTTATCAATTCTTAATATATTATTTATTTTTAATTATGAATATTTCAATTAAACCCACCCAAAAAAAAATAAATCGAAGTTCGGATTTAGAAATAAATATAAAAATAATAGAAGTTCAATTAAATTTTCAGAAAAAATTTAGATCTATTAATTAATTTTTTGTTAATTTTTTAAAGTTTTGAACTAATTCATTGTCTATTCACAAAAAAATAAGAAAAAAATTACAATAAACATTTTAAAAAATAATTATTTGGTACCATTAATAAGAATATTTATAAAAATCAAATTTTTATGGATTAAAAAAATAGATTATCAAAATTTCAGATAAAATTAATTAATTTAAATTTCGACCATAAAATTTTCTTTCAAAAAAAAAAATTTCTTATTAAACTAAAATAAAAATAATTTCTTTGTAGAATTTTTTAAAGGGTTTAAAATTTTCATGAATCAAATTCTCCTTACTAAAATAAACAAAATCTTCAAAATTTTGAATAAAAAATTTAGTTTTTGGTTAACCCAAAGAATTATCTCAAAAAACAAAAAAAAATCTTCACATTAATATTTATTATAATAAAAACTATTTATAATATGTTAGTAATAAAAAAAAGGATTTGAAAGATTAAAAAAAAATATAATATAAGTAATAAAATTAATTTAATAATGATCTTTTGAATAAAAAAATGACAAAAATATGCTATCATTAAAAAAAAATTCTTTTCTGCGTTTCTAAGATCAGATTTTTTTGAAAACCGGCATATACATCAATTTCAAGTAGAGAATATCTGGAATAAAATATTTGAAAAATTTACAATTTTTTGTAGAGTACTTATCCCTTAAATTAAAATTTAAGGATTATAAACAAAATAAAACAAGTAGGTAAATCTAAATAGCAAAAAAGATGAATTATTTTTTCAATTTTTTTCTTGACCCCTTTCAACAAAAAAAAAAAATTAAACTATAGACCCGTTTAAATAATATTTTTATTTTAGATTTTATTTCTAAAATCTATTGACAAAATAAATTCACAAAAAGGGATATAATCAACCCACTGGAAGTATTCTTTAAGAGTTCAAGGAATAAAAATAATATTTGTTTTAAGTGATCGGTCTTCTACGAAAACAGAGCAAAATTTTAAAATATGTTATTCGTGGTATTCTCTACTTGAAAATTATGTAGATGCCAATTTTCAAAAAAATTATGATCTAAGAAACCCAGAAAAGAAAATATTTTTTAGAGTGGTCAAAATTTTTTTTTCATTTTTTCTGAAAAAGAAACACATTTAAATTCATTTTATTTCTCACATTATAACAAGTTTTTACACTATTTATTACCATTTCCCAGATAATTATATAATAAAAAGTATTGATTATCAAGAATATTCCTATCAAGATATTTTTTCTTTTTTGAGATAATTCTTTTGGACAACCAAAAAAATCTGATTTATTTAACCAATTGAAAAATAATTGACTTTTTTTACAAAGAATAATTATAATCATTAAAGTTTTAAAGTCATTTAAAAATTTTACTTAGAAATTGTATTTTTGTTCTAAGATGAAATTTATTTTATTGATAATAAAATTTTCTTCAAGATATTTGGAAATTATTGATTTAGAAAGAAAATTTTTTATTTTGTAATTCTTTGTAATAATGAATATTTCAATACAAATATCAACCAATAAAATTAATTAGGATGTAGGTGATTTAAAAAATGAATATATGATAGAAGTTTAACAAAAGTTTCTCAATTACATTGAGGGTCTAGTAAGCAATTTTTTTATTCTTTAAGGTTTTTAAAAAAAGTTGTTTTCAGGATTTCAATACATGAAAAACAAATACAAAAATTTTTTCTTAATCAAAAGATTTTAAACAAATTGTTTCATCTTATTCACAAGAAACCTTATAATAATTTGAATCATTTTTGTCAGAAAAAAATTGATTTTAAAATTTGATTATAAAATTATTTAATTCCCAACATAAAACGAAAAATATATTTTCCCATTTTCAAGAATTCGCTTAATTGTTAATAAAAATAATAGGTTACTTTTTTTCGTTTCATATTGTAAACATGCGAATTTTTGTATTTCAAAAAAATAGACTCAAATTAATCAATTGTTCAGATGCTTTTAACCCATCCATTTCATAAGTCGAAACACAAATTAAAAAAAAAAAATTGTAAAAGATCTTGACAAGATTTTAAACTAAAATTCAAAATTTTCCACACAGCTAAAACGTTCCAAACAATCACAATAATACAATTTCATTGAAATTGAAAATAATTTTGATTTTGGTCAAATATGAAAATCATTTTTTCATCTTTTAGTTTTTGTTTTCATTTCATTGTTTGAATTACGTAAATTGTTACGTTGGATCAAAATTTTTCCCAAAGGTTTATATTATGTTAAAGTCAAGTTGTTCCAAATAAAAGAACTCAAATAAAATTAGTTGGTAGTATCTAACCTTTGATCGATCAATATTCCTAATAGAATTTCAACAAATTTACTAATGTATTTTTTTTGTTTTGCTCTCTCCAAAATTTTTAACACACCCATGATTTATTTGTATTGATAATTATTTATTTATTGTTTTGTGAGTATTGTAATTTATAAATAAGTGTTAACATTTCAATTAGTGAATGGTTCTAATTTGGTATTTCTTCTTGAATTGATTAAATAAGTTTTTTTTTTTCACAAATCGAATTTTGGTGTGTTAAAAATTTTGAATTGGGGTTTATTTAGGTTTTAAAAAATACTACTCTCTTAATTATTATATCTTCTTTTGCAATAAAATAATAAAAAATAAACAATTCCTATCGATTTCTTAGCAATAAAAATTCGATAGAATCTGATAATACTTTCATTCTAAAACGAATGTACATGATCCAAGTTTTCGTAATTATTTATTTTCTTAAGAAATAAAACATTCTCGCCAATTATTTTCAATTTGTCTAAGTGACAATGAAAAATAAATTCAACAATCGAAGTTAACAAAAAGACAAAAATTGTAAATATATTTATTTTTAAAAATTTTATTATTGTTAAATAAATAAATAATTTTGTTGGTTAAATTCTTTCGTTTGGAGGTTATTATTTCTTTAAATTATAAAAAGGAGATGTCGGTAACAATTTAATTAATTCAAGTAACAAAAATTTTGGAATTATTCTCGAATTATCTTCATTTGTAAATGGAGATAGTTTCAATCACCTAAAAATGAAAATGCAAAATGAAAACTATTTTAATTAAACAAATCACTTAAATTACCTGATTTTGATCCCGAGCTAATAATTTTGTCAAGAAATTCGGTTTTTTTTGGATCGTCTTCTTCGTCCATTATAATGACATTTTTCGACTTTTTTATTTTCAATGAGGGTATATATAAATCGAAATTTTGTAAAGGTTGTATTGTTGAATTTGAAATTTGATCTTTTTTCGATGATTCGTTTTCATTATTTTTTTTTTTCTTTTTCTTTTTCTTTTCTGACTTTGAATCATTTTCATCCTTCCAAATTTTATATAATTGTCCGTTGGCAATTAGGGAATTGACTATTGAATCTAATAAGGTGATTTCAAATCCCATTTTTGAAGTTTGGTAGTCGCAGAGACTAAAATTAGTTAAATATTGTATTGTTGTTATTGGGTTTTTTAATCCAGCCCTGATGACGACAAAGGACATGATTGGTATTAAGTCGTCTGTGGCGATGGAGTCAGAGTTGCCAACCTTTTCACCAACGAGGTTATTGATGAGAGTCAAGGTTTCGTCCAACAAATTTAACTTTTCTTGAGGCGATTTTGCCTTGTGCATTTTTTTAAAGCAACTGATTGCTTTCGAAAAATCTGTGATAAATTTCTTTTCAATGCCAGACTCCTCAATTGGCATCGTGGAAAGCTTTTGAAATTGCTGTGTGCACAGCCGATCTTCTTCTGTATAAAACCCAATGATTTTGCCCCAATAATCCAATTGGACAGAAATGTAAATTTTGACCATCTCTCTTAATGACTTCCCGATGTAGGACTCTTCGGGGAACGATTTAAAAATTTCGTTTTGTAAAATTACCCGCTTGATCGAATACTCCGACAAGGCCTCAACTCTTTCTCGTGCTTCCTCCTCATATCCCTTTGCAAGCATATACGATCTTTCAAATTTCTTGACCTTCTCAACGATCTTAACCCACATGCCCTTAGAGTGTTGAAAGCCACGAAAGTAATTGTTGATCGCCTCGGGCTTGGTAATGTTCGGTGGGAGCCTGTTCAAAGCCTCGTCTCGAAGATTTGTGATCATTTGTAATTTTTCTTTTTTACGTTTCGACAAAGCAACTTTTGGATTTTCAACGCCCAATTGCGAATCAAGTATCAAGATTTCAAATGGCTCATATTTGTTATTGTAAAACTGTTCCCTTGACAAGATGTTGATCTTTCTTCTTTTGTCAAAGCCCCTTTTTAATTCGATAACAGACGGCTTCAAGAGGACAGACTTGGTGTCTTTTGCTAACGTAATGAATTCTCCTGAAAAATATGGTGATTCCCTGAGGATGTGTAATTCAATTAACGATCTGTTAATTTTCGCGCCAATTAGACACGATACGTCTGGTACACAAATGGTGTAGCATTCGTCGTTTGCTTTTTTATATAAAGATTTGAACTTCTTTTTAAGCCTTTGGAAAAATGGGTTGTCATCAAGCGGTGTAAATTCGTTTGTGTTTTTGTTCATTTTAGATTTTGGAGTGTTCGAGATTTTTTTTTCTGAAAGTTTGACAAAAAGGTTGAAAAAATGAAAAAATGGCTTTTTTTTCAAGGTGAATTCTTCAATTGGTATTATTTGTAAACCTATTAGTTTTTAATTGTATCTCACAAACATAATTGAGTGCTTTCCTTTTGTTTGACATTTTGAGTTATTGTTTATTCAAATTGAAATCTGAGAAAACATCTTTTGATTTTAAGGGATAAAAATCTACCACAAATAAGCACAAAATAAAAGCGTGTTATCATCGAATGGAAACCATATTAATTCCTCAAGGTTCAGGTGTCTCGAAAAAATTCAGTTAGAGAAAATATTGTGATTTTTATACAAATAAGGAAAAAAGTTTCATTTGTTTTTCCAGATCTTTTTCATAGAAGAGAACCCTTAAATTAAAAATGGGTTCTTTGGAAAATACTATTTGACCAAAGAAAAATTCAGAAAATGAAATGAAAAATTTTTCTTTTTATTAATTCAAATAAGAGTAATACAAAAAGTTGATATCATAAATAAAAGATGATCTAATGTATTTATAAAAAAGCCAAGTAATCAAAAAAATAATCTTCATTCAACCAGACAAATTAAAAGATTGAATCATCAATTTTCAATATTTAAAATTGAACAATACCCTTCTTATATTTTTCTCATAAAGACATTGATGTTAAAATAACCAGTTTGTGATTTGATAATGAATATTTCAGAATAAAATTGGACTTTCTTTTATCTAAAAGCTTCAATATAAAATGATATAATATACTGATAGATACAAATAAATTTTAAAAAAAATTAAAAAAATTTCCATTTTTTTGAATCGATTCGCTCAGCTTTTTAAAAAGAACTTTGAGAAATAATATTTCGATGAGCTGACTTTACAAAGTTTCTATTACATTTAAACAAAAAAAATGAAACATTTCAAACTTGTCAAAAAATTTTTAAAAATGGAAGAGCAAATAAAAAGTTATGGATATTTATATGAATTTATCAGTTTTAAAAATCAACAACAAGACAATATTATATTTTTTTATTTTTAAACTTAGAGTTTTTTGAAAATATTTTTTGTTTAATCAAAACAAGAAAGAGATTAAACATAGTAAAAATTTGGGATATTACTGAGTTTTTGTGGACATATTTTAGAAAAAAAATAAGTTAATAGGTAAATTTTGTCATTTTTTATCTTCTTAAGAACAACTCTAGCTGAACAATAAGAGAAGTGTTTTTCAAATTTATTTGAATCTTAAAATATTTATATAAAAGTGTTAATTAATTTTATCTCATTTTGTTTGTAGATTATTTTCTTCTTAATCCCCAAAAGATTTTTTATATCAATTCTCAATTATTTGAATATAATTTTTTATCAAAAAAAAAAACTTTGATTTTTTTCATATAGGGACAAAAAAAAATCTCATAATTTTGTCTTATAGATTTTTAATTGAAAAAAAGATAATTAATATTTTTTAAAAAAAAACAAAAAATAGTTTTTTTGACTATATAGATCTAATAAATTTTAGAGGAAGTTTCAAAATCATTTATTGTTAAGTAAAAATAGATCAATTCAATATTTTTAGTTTTGATCACATTAGGTTGTTTCTTAAAAAGCATGAAATAAAAATGATAAACGACAATAGAGAAGTTGGATAATTTAATTTGTCTCTTGGGAATCTAAATATGTTTTTTTTCTTTAAAAGTTTCAAATTAGTATTTGGATTTAATACTTTTGAGAATGAAGTTGTGAGAAAAAGATATTTTTCAGAGGAATTTGTTTACATTACATTTTAAAAAATATACTATTAATTTTTGTTTAATTTTTATCTATTTTAAGTTTTTTTTTTTGCTGTGTTGAGTTATTTCTTGTCTACAAAAAATAAATTGTAAATTTCATTGTTTTATTCGAAAATTAATAATTTTAATTTAGCATTTAGATAAAATCTTCTAGACTCAGTAAAAAAAATATAGTTCAAATACTTATAAAATTAAATTAATTTAAAAGTAAAATTACATTTTATTCTTTTAAAATTATCAAATAATATTATTTTTTTCGTTCTTTCATAGCAAAAACAAAAGGATAAGAAATTTATTATTTCCTAATAAATGGGGTTGTATTGAAAAATAATAAAATTAAATATTGTCAAGATCTTCATTTTTCTTTTTTTTTATAATTTTTTTTTTTTAATGGAAGGAAGAGTTCATCTCATCTAAACAATTTATTAATTTGAGTCTTTTTTTTGAAATCAAAATCTATATTTTTTCGATATATAACAAAAAAAAAACTTAGATATTAAAAATTAAGTTAATTCTTGAAAATGGGAAAATAAATTTTTCGTTTTATGTTGGAAAGTATTGATTTCGAAAGTAAATTTTTTATTTCGTTTCTTTTTCTTTGATTAATATTTCAATTCAAATTCCAACCAATAAAACTAATGGTGGTATGTATGATTCTAAAACTGAAAATTTTGATAAAAACTCAATAAAATTTTATCAAGGAAAATTCGATCTATAAGGCTCAAAATTTTTTTCTTTAAAGTTCTGAAAAAACTTGTTTTTATAGTTTGTAAAAAATGAAAAAAAAAAATGTAAAAAACAAATTCTTTATAATTTTGAAAATTTTTTTAAACAAATTATTTCTTGTTTAAAAAAATCAATATATAAATTAAAATCATTTTTAGAATTAAAAAAATTATTTTGAATTTTTTGGATAAAATTACTTAATTCCCACATTTCTTCAAGAAAAATTTATTTTGAAAAATCAAATTTTATCTTAAAACAAAAATAAATTTTCTTGGTAAAATTTTTAAATGATTTGAAAACTTTAATCATTATAACTAAATTTCTTAAAGAAATACAATTATTTTTTAATAGGTTAAAATAATCATTTTTTTTTTGTTAACCAAAAGAATTATCTCAAAAAAGAAAAAAATTCTTTTATTAATACTCCTAATAACGAAGACTTGGTATTATGTAATAATGATGAAAATGGAAATAAACAAAGTAAAAAACTTGTTATAATGTGAACATTCAAATAAATTTAAAAGTTATCATTTTCAGAAAAAAATGAAAAAAAAAAAAAGATTCAACAAAAAAAATATTCTTTTTTGAATTTCTTATTGGATCAGAATTTTTTGGCACTTGACCTTGATAAAAATTTGTAAGTAGAGAATAGAACCAAAAAAATATTTTTAAAACTATAACCTTGTTGTTGTAGAGTAATGATCCCTTTAAACAATAAAGACAAAATTGTTTTTTTTTTTTGGATTTCTACAATTAAAAAAGAAATTCGAAAAATCAAGAATCATATGTGAAATTTTTTTTCAGTCAAAGAGTAAATTTTACAAGTTATACTAATAAAATTTCTTTATTAATTGGAAATATTTTAAAATTATTTAATTCCGAATTAAAAATTATATACAATAACAATCAATTTACTTTTCAAAATTGATTTAATCTTAGATATATTATTGAATATTCAATTTACTGTTGGGCTGGTATCTGAAAAAAAGAAAACAAAACAATATGAGTTTTAATGAAAAAAAGTCTTTTTTATTCAAGATTTTTGATTTTGATTGTTGAATAGGATAGTAAAATATTTTAAACTAATCAAAAACCCTCTTCCCTTTTTAGTAAAATAGTCCTTTGTTTAATGGAAGATTGAATTTTAAGGATTCAATCTTGAATAAACCCAGAAATCTAGATTGGTAAATATTCACCTACTAATCGATTGATTACTTGAAATTCAAGATTTACAACTTGTATATTCTATACAAAATTTCGGTAAAAGTGCTTTTCGTTGGTAAATTAGACTTCTTGCTCAATTCTAAATTAAAATTTCGAATAAAAAAAAGAAATATGGTTTTGCATTTTTTTCATTTTTTTTTGATTCTAATTGCTAGTTATTTGTTAGTCAACAACCAATTATGACCAACCAAGTTGATTTACCCGATGAGTTACCACCTTTAGAAAATGAAAATGAAAAAGAAGAACTCCCAGAAGAACTCAAAGGACTTGAAGTGAAAAACGAACAAGACAAACAATTGTTAGACCAACTTTCCTCTTTCAAAACAAATTTCGATGATCAAGAAACCGAGGAAAAAATCCCAAAAAGCCCCCCAAAAACCACCAAGAAACAAGAAGAAGAATTGGATGAAGAAGATCCACGTGCTATTGAGCAAAGCATTCGGAAAAGATGGGAGGCAATTGATCGAGAAGTTGAACGTGGCTGTGAATTGGCAGAATGGTTGTCCAAAAGATCTGGAGCGTAAGTTGATTCTTTGTTCTCTCACTATTCTATATCTCTTCGCTTTTATCTTTTTAAAAAATGAAGAAAATATTCCCATTTTTTAAAAAATAAACAAAAAACAAACCTCCCAAAATCTTTTTAAATTTTTTCCTACTTTTCTCCGAAACAAATCATTCATAAAATTAATCAACAAAACAATTTCTCTTAATTTGGTTTGTCACTTTGCCTTTGAATTCTGAATCCTTTTTAAAAAAGAGTAAATACTTTAATTTTTATTCATCAAAAAGCAATTTGAGAAAAAAAAAACAAAAAAATTTTGGTTTAATTCTTTCAATATTCCATTTTCCTTGAATTGGGAACTTTCTTGGTTTATTTTTCTTTTGATCCATAAAAATTTTAACCCAATAAAATCACACAAACCCTGTTTCAATCAAAAATTAAAAAACACAACAAACCATAAAGTGGCACAACACATGGCAATTAAGACGTTTCGTTCTTTTAGGAGATGAATTAAAATATTATAAAGTACGCTTTAAGGTTGCGTGTAAACACCCCTTAAGGAATTATGTGACATATGATCCAAGGCAAGCGTATCGTTATAAGGACGCACAAGTTGAAGAGAAAGTTGATCCCAAAGGCACCATCTATTTGAAGGAGGTCACAAGAATTTACCAAAGCGACGAAGAGCTGAAAAAGGACTATACCCTCGCGATAGTGGCGACAAACCATAAAAAAAAAAGGAAAAAAGAACGGATATGGTATATCCTCTTTTCTGATAAACGCGAATTTGATCAATGGTGTTTCACCTTTGTAAAGAAAGGAATAAGTGTAGAGCAACTTAAAAAAAAAAAAAAAAAAAAACACAAACATAAGCACAAGCACAAGAGTAAAAAGAAGAAAAAGAAATAAATTGTTTTATTTGGATAACTAAAACAATAAATTTATTTATGTTTTTTTGAAACCATTTCATAAAGTATTTACAAAGAAATTACTTTATTATTTGTTTTTTTTTTGTGTGTTTTGTAATCGATTATGAATAATTTAGAAATATTTATTACAAAATTTTATCAATTTTATCTGAGATCTTATTTCAAGAACTAAAACTCTTTAAATGAATTGGTTTCACTTTTTTTTTTCAGATTAACCTTTATTTTTAAAAAAAAACCTTTTAAATATTATTTTAAAAATAAAGTTATCTTTCATTCTTTTTGATTTCTTATTTTTTTGAAATTATTTTTTATGACGGAGAAAGAAAAGCCCATTTATTTAATAAGATAATTTTATTGAAATAAATAAATAAACTCGATTTCAATCAAAGAGGACCAGCTAAATATGAAAAATTGTCTTTTTTTTTAAGAATCAACCAACATATGATTGTTTAGAAAAGGTATTTCTTTTATGAATATTAACTCTTGTCTGAATATTATTATTTCTCTTATTTCATACAATAAATTTTTGAAAAAAATAAATGTTTAAAAAAATCTTGGAACCCCTTTCATTGGAGGGGTATGTTGAAAATTTCTCAATTTCTTATTAAAATTTAATTGTTGAAAAAAATTTTTTTAAAGAGTAAATAATTCTGAATTTTAAAAGAAATTACTTTGCCTCAATTTTCTTTTGGTTTGTTTAGATTTCCAAACATTTTTTTTTTTCAAATTCACTTTTTAAAAAAAAAAAAAAAGTTTGATTAAATTAGAAAAATGAGTAGATCAAGAAATTAAAAATTTTTTTGTGAAGAAGACTGGTTTCAAATCAGAGAATATGCTCTATTTCTTCAATAAACAAGCACCTTTGACTGAAAAAAGAGTTTAGTTGGTTTTAATAGTCTGGGTGCCAGATGAATTACTAATATACAATTCAAATACTAATCTCTAATTTTAATTAAAGTGGTTACAATCTGGAATTGAAGAATAAAAATATTTTTTTTGCAAAATATGAAGAGTTTTTTTTGTTTTGTTTTTGGTTCTACTTTCGATTCACGAGTATTAAATATTTAAAAATACACCTTATAAGATATTTCTATGGATAAATTTTCAATTCGTTGGGTAATCAGTAAATATATACTTATTACACAAGGAAATAAAACTAATTGGAACATAAATAAAAAATACAATACAAAGATTTTCTGTTATGGTTGACTTTTTACCAAATACTAAAAAAGAGACGTCAAAAAAAAAAAAATTTTTTTTTTATCAAGAATATTTTATTTTTATTATTCAATAGAAGACTTTAATAACTTTATCCAACATAAATAATTATTAATTATATTTTATATTTTGAATTCATTTTTTTTCTTCATCCGAAAAGTTTTTTTTTTTTTGTTATTAATTTTATCATATTTAAAATATCAAACAGATAAAACTGAACATTGTAAACTTATCACAATGAAAAAGACCCTCTGAAAGTGGGATTAAGGTACATACATATTATGTTCCTTTAATCTATATAATTGTGATATATTATACAAAAATAAACCCTTTATTTTATAGCCTTTTGAAAAAAAATTCAAAATATTGGAAAATATAAATTAAAATTATTTTTTTATCCCTAAAAAATAAGGTGTTATTTTAATTTTCAAGAAGTGTTGATTACTCACTGAACATCATTTTACGAATATTTATAAAATAGAAATTAATCAAAAAATAATAAATTCAATGATTATTCTATTGTTAATACAGATAATAATTATCTCAATTCGGCGATATGTAAAAAAATCATATTAATAACAACAAAATTGTAAAAAATTTTTTTAAGATTTAAAATAAACTATTTCTAAATAAAAATTGATAAAATAAATATCATTATTTTTTTTTAAAAAAACCATTAAAATAATAGATATGCCACTATTACTAAATTTGATTGATTTGATAATTGGTTATTTAAGTTCATTTTGGTGGAATTTTATTTTCAAATATAATTACTTTTTGTCTTTTAAATGTGATTTACCATAAACCACTAATATTTTTCACATTTGGTTTTTGGTTTTTATTTTCAAATTGGCCGGACTTTTATAATTAGGTGTTTCAGTATTTAAAAGGTATTTGTATTCTTTTTTCTTTTATAACTATTTTTCTCAATTTGAGGAAATTTTTATTGATGGTGAACAATTTCGTTATTTTATCTTATTAGATTTATTTTGAATTTGAAATAAATAATTGTTTTACTATTTTTTGTTAAGATTAATTCAAATTATTTTAAATTTTCACCATTATTGTAACCTAAATACAATATTTGAAAGGAAATTGGGTCGAAATTGACTTAATATTAATTTTGTTTACAATTTTTTTTTCGGGGAAATAGTAGGAACGGTCAGTTAAAAGTGGTTTATTGATTTTCAGATAATTTTATAAAGATAACATCCCCAATGTTAATTTTCAACAAGTTTGTTTTTATGAAATAATTTATCTCTAATAAAAAAAAATTGAAATTTTCGGATTAAAATCCATTTTATTTTTAAAGTTGATAAATATGAAGTTTTTTTCATAATTTGTTATTAAATATTAATATAGTTAATTCAACTTGTTATCAAATACTCATTTAATATTTTTTTTATTTTAAAAATATCTAAATTATTATTTTAACATTCCGAAAAAATCATTGAACAATTCCATTGTTAAAATTTATTGTAATGAGAATATTTGAGATTAAAAATAATAATAATTTGTTATGAATTCCAGCATTGTATTAAGATGAATTTTTTGGCTTTTAATTTCTTTATTCTGACTTTTTATTTATATTGAAAATGAAATATGGTTAAAATATTGAATTTTTTAGAAACAATAGTGATTTGTATTTCAATTAACTAATGTACGTTGTGATAAAAAAACAATTCAATATAAACTCTGTTTCAGTCAAAGGGGCCCAACGTTTTTTTCAAATATCAATTATTTTATATAATTGACCTTTGAAGAACAAATAAGAAATAAACAGAATAATACACCTCAAAGAAATGTTGATACATGTCTGAAAGAATATTAATAAATCAATAGCTTTTCTTAAAAATTGAAAAACTAAAATTCTTAGGGCCCAATTGAGAAAAACAACGATGTTTGTTTTGAACTTCTACAGGTATTTGAATAATAAATATGAAACATTTTTCACTTCATTTTCCATACTTGTCTTTTAGAAATTAAGCCCTCAAACAAAGTTTGTTGGTATTTGTGGTCTCTATTTGAAAAAGCAAATGAAAATGAAGTGGAAATTTTTCACATTTATTAAGCAAATATCAAGATCAAAGATCAAATTGAATTCCAATAGAAATCAATATGATTTCTCAACAATCTTTACATGGTTTCAATGACATTAGAATAACAAGTTTTGACCAAGTGACTATTGATCTTGCAATAAAAAATTTTTGCAAATGAATGACGTTTTTAAAAAAAAATTGAAAAAAAAACAAAAATGTGTAGAAATGTGAAAAAATGATTTCAATTTTGAAAATTTCCAAAATAAAATTTTTCTTCTAATATCTATGCAAACTCTTTAAACACGTGTATTATACCATTACAACTGGGCCCCTTTGACTGAAAAATAGTTTAGAATAAGGATATTTCGTATTTTTTTTTGAAGAAATAAAGTGTATAAAAACACCAAATTGGTATCCTAAATTACTTTTTATGGTTTATTTTTCATCAGAGGTAATTTATTTAAATTAATTGTATTTATTAAACATTTTTTTCTATTAAAGTCAGTTTCACTTTAAGGCACAAACTTTCAAAGAAATTTAAGACATATTAAAAATCTCAAATTAAGGCACAAAAGTCAGTTTCTAGTAAAATAAATTGTAAAACAAAGAATTTGAATTTTGTGCCTTAATTTAGGATTTTTTGTGCCTTAAATTTCGTTGAAAGTTTGTGTCTTAAAAGTGGAACTGACTGTAAAATAACTTTTTATTTTATTTATTGACTTTTTTTTTTTGATAATTATAAAAAACACAAATAGTAAAATGGGGTTGAATCAATACAATATCTAAAATGTTCAACTTTAAATCTCTTTTTAATTTCCAAGTTGATCGAAGTTAAACAACTATATTGGAAATAATTAAAAAAACTTATCAAAGCCAAAAAAAAAGCTATAATTGATTTTTTTATTTCAATAATATCTTCTTTTTTTAAATTTTGTAGTTGAAAATAAATGATAAAGCATCTCAAAAAAATATGGAAAGTTGGTCGAAATCTTACTATCTAGTATTATTAGTAAAAATTTATTTAACATGTTTTTACACAATAATATAATAATTCAACATTTTTTATCACTCTTTCAATATACTACTTGATACGGTTTAGGATTGTTATGATCTTGATAAAATTGGGGGATTTGTATATAAGAAGAATTATCTGCAGAATCATAACTGATCTTGAAGTCATGAAAATTTATGAAATTTCAATTAGGTTTGGATGTTTTTTTGGTTTAAGAACGTTATTTTTTATTGATTTTTTTTTTTTTTTTTTCATTCCAATTAAAATGTTTTCATATTTTTATGAATATGAAATGAAAGTTAACAAAACAATTTAAATTAAAAATTGTTTGTCAAGAAGTAGAAAACCCCCCTTTTTTCCTGATATAATAGAATTTTCATATAGAAATATTGAAAATTTTATTATAAATCCCTCTTTTAAAGATAATTTCTTTTATAATGAACTTATTTTCACATAAAAGTGATATTTTTTTGTATCGGGGGTTAAAATAAGTTCAATTTTAGAAACATGCTTTAATTGGGTTCCAATGTAAAAAAAATATACAATTAAATTTGAAATTAGAATTTTAGAAGAAATAATTGGAATAAAAAAAATCCTGAAAATGTACCTGCTTTTATCGTTTTTTTTTATCTTAGAGTTTGTTAATTTTTGGGACCTTAAAAGTAATATTGTCTTTGCTGGGTGTTTTCAAAAATTTAAATTCCTAAAATGGTAATTAATCTATACTTTATTTAAATGTTGCCTATATATTATACTACACGTGACTACAAGTTAATAATGTAAGACAAAAAACCCACACGGGTTGATTTTATCTTGAAAATCATAATAATAGTTTGATTTTTTTTTTTTTTTTTTTTTTGATTTTAGAGAACTAAATTGGGCTGAAACGCCTTGGTTGTTGATATAAGTTTCTATACACTCTTTGAATCAAAATATCCATATTTTATAACTTAAAAATTCACATTATGTTGTATTTAACATTATATTTTAATATATAACCCTTATTGGCAACAATAAACCAAAACTAAAATAATTTATAACGTGACTATAATGTGTGGCCATTAGAAAAAAATAAAAATATTACAAAAGTTATTGAAAAGCATAGTGTTCAAAGTTATATCTTCGGTCAGGAAGTGTATTAACCCATTCAATAGACATTTTTTCAATGGTTATTAAGAGATCTATGTTCAAAATTAATTTATATGATTAATTACCAGTGTAATCTCTTTAACTTGTTCAAGTTGAATAGACTCTTTTATCAAAAAATGAAATTAAATTATTTTTTTTTTCAAAAAATAGAGTTTTTTATGGTGTTTATCTTTGGTTTTTCCATAAATACCACAGTTACCAAACACTTGAAAATATATTTTCAAATAAAATAGATTTGAAAAATTTTGTTTCGTTTTAGACTGTTTATCAAAGGTGTTTTGGGGGTTTATTCTAGGATTCTTATCAAACAAATATTTTCAAATTTTTAGATCAGAATCATTTTTTCTATATTTGCAAATTTTTATTTTGCTTTTTCAATTTTTTTTGATTTCTTTTGTTTTTGTAAAATTTTTCTAATCCTTTTTTTTTTTTTTTTTTTTTTTTTCTTTTTCAAAAGATCATATGGAAAAAAAAAGATCTTCAAAAAGACAAATAATCACTATGAAAATTTCGGTTATGTAATGTCTTTTAAAATGAATTTAATTATTCATAAAAAATCTTGTTTTTAACTTTTTTTCAGTGAAAGTTCAGTAATAAAAAATTGGTAATGTTCATTTCAAAAATTGTGTTTCATTTTTTTTTAGTTTTTGGTTTGTTTTTTTTTTTAATTTTAAAAATTTCAGGTTTTTTTAGATTTAGAATGATTTAAAAGTGAATTTTAAATCAGATTTAATTATTTGCTAATCTTGGGTACTAAGAGGTATATTTTTTCTTTCAATTTATTATTTTAAGTAAGAACCAATTTTTGAAATGGTCTTATTATTAATTCAGTTTTTTTTTTTTTTTTTTTGTTCTCCTGTATACTACCAGAGTCACAATAAAGAGTAGTATTGGTTTCTGGGAAAATAAAACTAAATTTATTAAGGTCTTAGGACAATTGTATCCTTGTAGAATAACCCTAAAATATCTCCAAATCCTCCTTACTTCAGATATCTTATTTTTACATGTTTACTATGGTTTTTTAAAATCTGCATTGAATAAATTGAGTGGGAATCATGGTATAAGTGGATTATGTATCATACCTCTTAAAAAAAGATTATCAAGGATTTTTTCCAACCAAAAACAGATATAAATGAAAAACTAATAATAAAAAAACTTAGTAAATGTGGGTAGTAAGAAATCTGGAAAGCCAAGTTTTGAAGATAAAAAGAAAAAAAAAAAAAGAAAAATAAAAAAAACTGTATTGTTTTAAAAATAATGCATACAGAAAATTTTAATTTATAATTTAAAATTAAAAGTGTGTTTTTATTTTGTTATATATAATATGTGTATTAAATAGCCAAAGAAACTGACAATAAATCATAAATTAATATTTAATTGGTGACAGACAATTCTATTATTAAAAAAAAATCAAAAAAATAAAGGATCAAATAATAAAATTTATCTCAAAAAATAGAGGAAATTTTTGAGAAAAGGTTTTTGGAATTAAAATAACAAAAATTTAATAAAATATTTTTCAATCAAAGGGTGGGCAGTTGTAATGGGTGAAATAAATGTGTTTAAAGGGTTTGTATAGATATTTAAAAAAATACTTTTTATTTTGGAAATTTTCAAAATTGAAATCATTTTTTCAACTTTTTACACACATTTGTTTTTTTTTAAAAACTTTTTTTTTTAAAACCTAATTCAGTTGCAAAAATTATTTTTATTGCAAGATCAATAGTTTCCATGTAAAAATGTGTTATTCTAATGTCATTGAAACCATGGTAATGATTGTTAAGAAATCATATTGATTTCTATTGCAATTCTATTCGATCTTTGATCTTGATATTTGTTTAATAAATGTGAAAAATTTTCACTTCTTTTCCATTTCCTTTTTCAAACAGTTACCACAAATACCAACACACTTCGTTTGGGGGCTAGATTTCTAGAAGAAAGGTATGGAAAATGAAGTTATAATTGTTTCTTATTTATTATTCAAATACCAGTAGAAGATCAAAACGAACATTGTTGTTTTTCTCAATGGGGCCCTGAAGAATTTTAGTTTTTCAATTTTTAAGAAAATTTATTGATATATTAGTTTTATTCGAGACATATATAAACAATTATTTGATGTGTATTATTCTACTTATTTCTTATTTTTTCTTCAAAGGTTAATTATATAAAATAATTGATATTTGAAAAAAATTTTGGGCCACTTTGACTGAAACCGGGTTTACAATTAAGAGAACAATATAAAAAAAAATTGACAAATGGTATTCCTAATTTAAATTTTACTTAGAAAAAATCAACAATTTTACATTCAAAATTGATTTGAACTTGGGTATACTACGGGTTATTGTGTGGATATTCCATTATAACAAGAAAAAAAAGGCATGAATTATATTTTGAAACACGTATTATAGTTTAAAGTCATTCACTATCTTGATAACTCAAATAAACCCCATTCTGAAGAAAAATAATTTTTTTTTATAATCTGTGGACAAAACAGTGTCTCGGTATCTAATACAAAAGGGTACAGTCCTGTGCTCTTTTAAGGTACGGACAAAATCACGTAATAAGGCACAAAAAAATCCCATTAAGGCACAAAATCAAAGTGGTCAAAATAAGTCACAATTTTTCTGTGTAAATTTCCAAGATTACTCATAATGTAATATTCTATATATATATATATATATATATATTGAAGAAAAAACTCAAACTAACTCTGTAATTATTCAGTGAAATTATATCTTGAAATTGGGAAAGTGCCTCAAACCAAAAATTTGTGCCTAAAAGTGAACTAAATTTTGTATCTTATCTGTTGATTTTTCCTATGCCTTAAAATGGCACAAGACTGTAACTTTTAGAAAAAAAAAATGAACAAATTTTTCTTATCAGTTAATCATGTAAAAGTTTTTAAAAACCAATTGAAAGTATAAATAATTTGATTCTATAAAGAATCTTTATTAAGATTACCCTTTTAGAATTGTAGATTTAAGTATTTTTTTTTAATTCTTGTGATTGTCTTTTTTTACTGAAGCTCACTGATAATTTGATCCTTTTATTCTGCAAATAACAGTTTCATATAAAATATGTATTCAAAGTTCATTTGGGGTGGGCTTCCTTAAAAACTTTTGAATGAATGCTTGAGCAAAACAATTTGGCAGTTAAAATGTTTAAAAAATTTCCAAACCTTTTTATTTCCAATTAACATTTTTTTAAATTTGAACTGAACTTTTAAAACAGTTCTGATCAAACAATATTTTGAACGTCAACTAAACAGATGAATATTCTTTAGATTTAAATCAATAAAATGCTATATTCCAAGTTCAGAAAAAAAAATTCCAACATTAAAAAGAAAAGTAAAAATTTTCCAAACAATTATTTGAATTTATAATTATTATTTAACCCTTTACCTAAAATTTCTCTCTACCTGGTTTTACTCTTGATTTTTGTTAATTTTCTTCTTTCTTTTGTAAACATTTTTGGAACAATTATTTACAAAATGTGTAAAATTTCGTACAATAAATCATCAAAATTGAAAAAATTGTAACTTTATAAAAAAAGTGGTTTATATACCAGATTATTTCTTCAAGACTAAATACCGTGAACCAAGTAATCACAAATAACAACTGACTTTAAATTATCGAGTTGTGGTTGATAAAAATTGATTTCCCAAAAAAAAAATAAAATACCTTATTCCTTCCAACATTTTATCAGAAGACAGACTATGACGAAAATAAGACACCAAATCACTATTTATTCATCTTTAGTCTTACTTTGAAAAGGTTATTATCAAATAGAACCCTTTATTTTGTGGTGTGAAGATTGTGAGTGGTTAAAATCAATTAATAAAAATATCCGTCTGTAATTGAAGGTGACTTAGGTTTGTTTATTATCAACAAAATTTCATGAATTTTCACAACAAAATTAAAAAAAAAACTAATTTTTGTGAAAATTATTATTTTAAAAAGTAAACAAAATGACATGAATTTGTAAGAATTGGTTTTGTTTTGATATCAGGATATACTATCAAAAAGTTTCGAAAGAAAAAAAAATTCAAAAAAATTTTGTGAACAGACAAAAAGAGTTCCATAAATTGAACCACCATAATAGCAACTTTAAACCATAAGTTCTAGTAAACCCACTATTTAAATATTGAAATTTCTTAAAAGTAACTTTTGTCTGATCACTTCGAAAAATTCAAGAAATCTTTCGAGGGGGGGTGAAGGAGATAAAATTGGACGATGGTTTATTACCTGAATTGAAAAGATCTAACAAAAAAAAAAAAAAAAAAAAAAATTGTTAAATTCCTGACAATTGAGGAATTGAGGTTAACAAATAAAAAGCAGATGGTAAGAAAGTCAACAAATAAAAACTAACCAAAAAAAAAATAAAGTGATCTTTTAAGTTCAAAATGAGAAAAAGCTTTATTATATTCATTTTCTTTTTTTTTCCTCCATTTTCTTTTTGTTTTTCCAAAAAAAAAAAAACCCATTAAAGAAGAATTGTAGATGGCAACTTTTAAAGGAGACGATTATAAAAGAGTCAAAGAAAAATTCATTTCAGGTAATATTGGCACAGGCCCACTTGAACCAACATTAGTGACGCTAATTCCAATTACTGGTTTTTTGGTAACAAAAGCGATTTTGAATTCATTAGCTGTAAAAGGGATCAAAATCAAAAGGCAGCACATCGGGATTTATGAGTTCATCTTGATAATTTTCCCCATGGTCTTGGGCATGTCTGTGCCCTCGCTTGTTTGGCATATCTTTGGTTTCAATCTCCTTGTTTGCCTTCTTTTGCATTTCACTGTTGCGCCATTCTTTCAAAAATTCAATTTAAAATCTGTGAACCCCCTGAGGCCCTCCATTGTCAGGAAGTCAAGGGTGTCGTTGTTGTTCTTAACAGCGATTGCGATCATGGCTGTCAATTTCAAATGCTTTCCAAGAAAGTTTTCAAAAACGGAATACTATGGGTTTGCATTGATGGACTTTGGCGTTGGAGAATTTATCATTGTAAATGGGCTAGTTTGTGGGCCCGTGAGGATATTTGCACAATGGACAAGAGAAAGGGAGCTAGAAAAGAACAAAAAGCAACCAAAGGACGAAGAAAAGTCCACAAACAATTTATTATTGGCGCCCAAATCTGATTTCAACATCCTCCATCATTTCTTCCGATTCTTTGTTGACCCACTTCAGGATTTTAAAAACAATTTTGTCAAGGTCACACAAGGGGTGAATCCATTTGATTATTTACCAAAAAGAAATATGCGCACAAACAAAAATGCAAATCAAAAAAATGAACCAAATGAAACACAATTCAAATTAAACGATGAAGACATTGAAAGAGATTCAAGATTGGGCAAAGCCAATTCTGACAAAAAGGGGTTGGTAAAGGAAGAAAATAAACAAAATCTGGCCTTCAAATTTGCTGGTAAAAAAAAGCCCAAATTTTACGACAAAAAGCTCAATGACGAAATTGATAATGAAACCCAAACAGAATTTGAAACTCAAATAACCCCGATTCCAAAGGCAAATAAAAATGACAAAAAGAGAAATACCCAGGGCCACACCGAGAATGACATAAGGGACAATGGAAAGGATAATGATCTTGGCAACGAATTTGGGACCGAAAAGACAAATGATACCTTACAAAAGAAAAGTGTCAGCCTGAAAAAGCAAACCAAAAAAAAATCGATTTTTTCCTGTGTGTTTCCCTTTGTTCGTATCTTTATTAAAGGCTGTCTGTATTCGTACCCCTTGGTGATTGTTGGATTGTGTAGATTTTTAACTTTAATTCTAACCAATTACCAAAGACATTTCAGCGAATATGGCGTGCATTGGAATTTCTTTTACACATTGGCATCGATCACATTTTTAAGTACCATTCTTTTCAATTTCATCCAGCCAAAATACGCCGCGTTCTATGGCGTAATGATCATGCTCGGCCACCAATTCGCCTTAAAAAACGGAATGAGGGATTTCTTGCAATTTGCCCAAAGAACGAATTTCTTTAGCAAAAACAAAGAGGGGTTTGCCTCCTTACCAGGGTTCTTTGCACTGTTCTTGGTTGCCTGCACCATCGGATACTATATTTTCAAGCAGGGCGATTCCAAAAAAAACTGGATCAAGTTATATAAATCATTCATTGCGATCGATATCATTTTGTGGATTTGTTATTACTTTTCAAACACATTTATCGAGCCCGTATCCAGAAGATCGGTAAACCTTAGCTACGGATTTTGCGTTTTTGCACATTTCATCTTACAATTGATCGGATATATAACAATAGACTGCTTTACAGTGCCATACCACGAAGAAATTGCACCAATTTACATGAAAAATCTCCCATTAAATGAAAGAAGCACATCAATTACAATTGGCTTGAATTCAAACCAATTGGGGCTCTTCATCTTTGCAAATATTTGTGTAGGGATAACTAATTGTACCTTCCAAACAATCTATTTAAGCAAAATTTCTGGGTTTATTTATGTGTTGCTTTATATGGCTTCCTTTTCAACATTTGGTATTATTTCTCATATCAAAGGATTGAGATTCAAATTTTGGTAAAAATAGTTAAAGATGATATATTTTTTTTTTTTTTTTTTTGAATATAGAAATTAATATTAATTTATTAATTAACAAATTGATAGAATTATTTTTATGTTTGTGGTTTATGGAAAAACCAACAAAATTTTTTAATAAAGCTATCTTAATATCATTTTTTTTTCTATTTTTTTTCCCTTTTTTCTTATGAAAAATGTTTTTTTTTTTATCATAGATTTTATAAAAGATAAATTTAACGTTTCTTCTTCGACTTTTTTATAAAATGTATTTAGCATGATTTATATAAGATATATACTCAGGATAATTCCTTTTAGATCTATTAGTTACATTTTTTTTTTTTTTTTTCGATATTTGACAAGAGATTATACAATTGCTGATAGTTGTTTAATTCTCTTTGTAAATAATTTTATTTTTTATCCAATAAATTATATTTGTTTTAGGAATAATAATATAAAAAATCTAAAAACATAAACATATAAATTTTATTTGAGTGATTGCTAATAGTTCAGGAATCAAATTGATTAAAAAATATATCTTTATTTTTTTTCTAATAATAAAATATAGTAGAATTTAACATAATTTAGGAGTTAAATATATGATATTCAAATTTTAAATATGAACCTGTGAAATTTAGACTTTTTTTTGTTTTGTTGAAATTTGATTTTCAAATAATTTTTCAATTTATTTCATATTTTTTAATAAATCCCAGAAAAGAAAAAGAAAAAGGAATAGGAGAAGGGAAAAGGAAAAGTAAAAATTTAAATAGAAAGAACGTGGAAACGAACATAAATTATTTAATCATTTTTTAAAAATTGAAAAAGGTTGAAATAAATTCAAAAAAAAAATAAAAGTATTAAAACTTTTTATTTTGAAATTTCAGCTGCAATTTAATATTTCAACAAAAAAAACGATTTTTATTTTTAATTCTCACTTTACATTGAATTCACAAACCATTTTTGATTATTGCAATTTATTCTTTACATGGAATAATGAAAAAATTATAACCCAAAATTCTAATATATTATTTGTATTGTTTTCAATTTGTAAATAAAAAAGTTAATTTGATGTTATTATTTTAAAATAAACACACACACACACACACACACACACACACACACACACACACACACACACACACACACACACACACACACACACACACACACACACACACACACACACACACACACACACACACCTATATAAAATTTTCAACAAATCAAAATTAATTTTTTTTAAAAAAAAATATCAAATCACAAATCCAAGAAGAAATGCTTAATTTCAACTATAGATTATTAGGAATTTTGAAGATTGTTTAAAAATTAAAATACACACAAAAAAAAGATAAAGAATTATCAATACTAATAAATTATCGGCGTATTAAAAAATTTGGAGATGGAAAAACAAAAACAAAATATTGAATTACTATATTTGTTGAAATTATATTAGGATTATCGATCGATCAAATAGTTAGTTACAAACAACTAATTTTATTTGAGATCTTCTTTTTTGGAACAACCCAACTTTAACATAATATCAATCAATCAAAAAAAATCATTGATAGAATGAAATCGGTTATACAATTCAAAAAATAATATTAAAAAAAAAAACAAAAAGATGAAAAAATGATTTGAATATTTTTGCAAAAATTAAAATCATTTCCAATTTGGGTGAAATTGTATTATTTTGATTGTTTGCAACGTTTTAACTGTGTGAAAAATTTTGAATATTAGTTTATATATAACCACGTTTCAGTTAACTTTATCCAATTATAATGAGTGTCTTATACGAATCGAAAGAATATGAATGAATATTATTAAAAAATTTTGAAATTGAAATCATTTTTGCAAACTTTACTTTTTTTTTTTTTTTAAATTTACTATGGAAATTTAATTTCTTTGCATTTTTTTTAATTGTAAGATCAGTAACCACTGTGTACAAATGAGCTATTCTAAATTTATTACACAAGATAAAAATGATTGGAGATACCCATTGGTTTTGTTTCTATTAGAATTTTATTTGTGTTCCAATTGAATATCAATCTGCATCTCCTTGTTTTTCTTAATATTGAATTAAGGGACAATTTTTATTAATTTTTTTACCTAAATTTAATAGAGATTGAGAAAATTTTTTGCCAATTACTCAGATTTTAAAAAGTCCTCTTTATTTTCAATATTAAACTTATTTCTCGTTAAGGAATCCTTATTTAGATACCAGTCAATTTAAAAAAAAAAACAATAGAGACTAGTCCCTTAAGAATTTGATTTTTTCAATTTCCTAAAAAAACCCTTGATTGTTTAGTTTTATTTTAGGCAATTATCATGTATTATAAGATGTTTAGTGTTCAACTTATTTCTTATTTTTAATTCAAATGCCAATTCTAAAAAATAATTGAAATTTGAATATATCTTTTGAACACAATTTCAGAGGAAAACAGTTTATATCTAAAAGTATTTTTGATACGATTGTTTAAAATTAAATTCACTTGTTTAGGTAATATCAAATTCTTCAGAAAAAATACACTAAACTTGAATTCAATTAAATTTTTGAAAGTTAAAAAAAACTAAATATTTAATAAGAATATGGTTGATAAATCTACAGGGAAAACACTTTTAAAAATAAACCATTATTCAAACATTTTGTAAGTATATAATTCAATTATTGAAAAATTAATTTTTAATAGATTTATTTAATAACATGTAAATTAAAATTCTCTACTATACAAGTAGTATATAAACCTTTATTTATTATATACCCAACACATCCAAAATAAGATATTTTTTTTTGTCAGATATAATATAACCCTTTATAATATTTTATTTTGTCAATTGATAATCTCAACTGGAGTATTACTTCATTAGAATTCTACATAGCATCTTATTATTATTTTTCACAATAAACCCATCTAAATATTTAATTAAAAAATAAAAGAAAATAAACAAAGGGATATTGAAAGAAATATAATCTGTAGATGAAATTAATAAATCTAAATGTCATTTTTATAAAATATTATTTATATATATATCGATTATTAGACTCCTTTTTAATAACAATTCCTTTTTGTTTTTAACGCAAAGTTGAAAGAGAAATTTGGATCTAGCATAAAACAATATTAAAATAAAAAATTTTTGAATATAGATTTATTAAATAAAAATTTTTCTTTAAAAATAGGCATAATTAAAATATCTTAATCAGGTTCAATTAGAAATTAAATAATCTCATAAAAGATTAATAAATTATTTATCAAAATAACCTTTTCATCAGTAGAAAATTGAATTGTTAATTCAAAGTTATATTAGATCAAGAAAAATACAAAACTGTCAAGTTATTATTCAAAGCCTTGAATTAATCATCTTCAAATACATATTTTAAACAAAGAAAATTTGAAGAAAATAATACAAAGCTTTTTTACTAAACCAATAATGATATCAAATTTTTTTAGTGCTTGTCTTTATGTTCTTAAGCTTTGAGATCATATAACATTCTTTTTTAGAAGTGAAAACTCATTAAAAGTTTGATTCTGATAATCTCAAAAAAAAAAAAAAGTCCGCGTTTTTTTTCAAAGAGAAGTAGTCAAAAAAATATAACAACAAAAAAAATATTAGCCTTAATTTCAAATTAACAGAAAAAAAAAAATAAAAAAAAGGCTTTTTCAATTGAAATAACACCATCCGAGAAAATATAAATTGAAAATTTTAGTATGAACAAATATTCCAATTTTTTTAAATGAATTTTCGATTGTTTTTGTTTTAAAGACTAATAAATTCTAAATCTCGGGTTAACCACACAATACCAAAACTTGTAATTTAATCAACAATACTAGCTGAAAAGTACTCTTTAAAGAAAAATCTCTCCTAATTACGACAATAAAATTTCCTAAAAATAATTTGTAAAAAAAGTTTCTTGGATCGGATTAGTTTCAAAACTACACCACTTTTATTTTGGGTTGGTTTTTTTTGATTAGATTGAAACTTTGACAAAAAGAAAAATGTAATTACTTCCAAAATTCACAGCATCCAAATTTCTGAAACTAACTATTTTTTCCAATTTTGTGCTTCTTAATTTTTTTTTTTTTTTTTTTGAATTTTTTTTTCCTTGCTTCTTCATTCTTTCAAAATCAAAAAACAATTTCAAAAAAAAAAATTTCAAAAAAAATAACAAACGCTTGGTAAATTCCAACAAAAATAGTTCTTTGTACTTTGTATGAGTATTGTGGATCAAAACTCTTACTCAAGTAAAACTTCAAAAGTTACATCTTTTCTTAGCACAAACAATCAAAAAAAAAAAGTATCAGATGAAGAACTAAATGAGTTTATTAATAATTTAACAATCCCTTCTGTGATTGCTTCTTCGAGTGACGAAGCTCTGACCATTCCTTCTGACATTAGTTCTGACAATCTTTATCAGGCATTAGGATTTGGGCACTCTTTTGATAGCGACTGTGATGTACCAATTATTATACCAACCACAAGTTCTGAAAGTGAAAATGAAGGTTCTGATCCGTATTTGGGATTATTTAAACAAAAACATAAAAAAAAAAAAAACAAAAAAAAAGGAGGGATCCAACGAGAGGAATGAAAAAGAAAAACAATCTTCAGCTGAAACAGACCCAGAATCGGAATTAGGGTTAGAATCGGAATCAGCAACAGAACCAGAAACATACTCACAAACGGAAACCGATCAAGAAAAAGAAAAGAGTCGCCAAGACAATAATTTTGTCGATCCAAATTCCGATCTTTCTTCAGATAATAACATTGCAATTTCCGTCTCAAACGAATTTGCAAAATCAAAAAAGAAAGAACAAAATTCAGATGAGAATAATTTATACCATATAGAGCGTTCAAACTCTTTTGATTATATTAAACAAGATCCAAACGATAAATTGGAATCCAAAAACAAGAAAAGCACTTCAAAAGAGAAAGCCAAACCAAGCTTTTTTAAAACAAAATCTTTTGGATTACGAATAGAAATCCCTTCAAATAAGAAAAAAAACAACAGAAAAAATTCACACAAGCGCAACTATTCTTTTCATCTCAAAAGTGATCCTTATCGGCACGCATTTAGCTACAACCAATTATTCCCAAAGTTTGAAAAAAATGGCAACCAATCAAAATATACAAATGCAGGCAAAGACAAAATGAAAAGCACTAAGAAACACAATCACATGAAAGACAATGATGACAGTGTTGGCGAAGTACTTTCAAAAAGCCACGAATTTAATAAATCCTCACATGAGGTGATTGGATTTGAAAAAAATCATGAAAATACGAAGAACAATGACGAAGAAGTAGATGAGAATCTGAAAGACGAAGATCAAGTAGAAGAAAAAAAAGAAAAAGAACAAGAACAAGAAAAAGTAGAAAAAGAAAAAGAAAAAGAAAAAGAAAATGAAAACGAAGAAGAAAAGAAGATTGATAATAAAATAAATCAATTCAAAGAAACAATTTCTGAAGACGAAGAATCTGAGGAAGATTGGGACATTGAATTTGATTTAGAGAGTTCAAATTTGGGTTTAATCAACAATCAAAAAAATAATGAAAACCAATTTTCATTTTTAAAATTTGCAACTGATTTTGTAAGTAATTTTACTTTTGAAAAAAACCTACACAAAAACAAAAACAAACATAAAAACAAAAACAAACATAAAAACAAAAACAAACATAAAAACAAAAATAAATAAAAACTCGGAACAAATAAAGTCAATTTGGAAAAGTTCTTCTTCGTTAAGTACTAAAAATAATTTTAAAAATAGGTTAACATTTTGCTTTTTTATTTTTGGATAGTTTGATTAAAGCCCTTAATAAAAAAGTCTGACCAAAAAATTTTTAGAGCACTTCTAAAAACAGGTCTATTGAAATTGATCAACTGTTTTTGAGATTGACTTTTTTCTCAAACACTTTATTAAAAGACCTCTACTCATATTTTTTGAGTAAAGGAAAAAAAAAAATTATTAATTTACATACTCAATTAAAGGAAGTAAAGTTAAAGTATTTGAGAAAAAAAGTGAAATAAGTTTTTTGAATTATAAACATGAAGAGAATTACATAAATGAATAGTTATATGTCTTAATATACGGGAACAATGTTTTTTTTAAAGAATTTGTTTTAATAAATATAGACAGCTAAATTTGATTAGAATATTGTTAAAACCAACCCCCAATTCACTATTTGAGTTCGGCAAACCCCCATAATCTTTTACTTAAAATCGAAAAAAAATAAAAATATTTTCAACGTTTTCTTATTTTGTAATTACTAAAATCAAAATCATTTCAAGATCAGTCAATAAGGGTTTGAATTTGCTGGTTTTTCTTCCAAAATTCGAATAAATAACGAAAACCATTTTATTTCTTTGTAAAAATGGAAATTTCATTTAAAATTTTTTTCTTGAAAAAAATACAACTCCTGTTTTTTTGTACCGAGTGGAAAACACTCCACAAAAACAAAACAATTTTAAAACTAAAATTGAAATTAAACTATTCTTTCTATGTGTTGAGAAAATAAATTGCTCTTTTTTGTTGTTTTCTTCAACTAAAAAAAGATAAAATATAATTACTACCAAACATTCGAGCTACAAACAGTTTTATCCCTGATGTGTTTATTTGTAATTTTTGAAATCCATTTTGTAATAAATAATCTCAAAAAGTAAATATTATGAATGAAAATGAGTACCAAATACCCGATGTCTATTATGGATTTAATTTTTGAATGAAAAATTTCACTTCAAAAAAAGCAATTAAACACGATTTTCCAGTCTCACTCTTCCCTGAATTCCGTTTTATCCTTTAGAATTCGAAATTGAAATGGTTGTTTTACAAAAAAATTATTCCTAAAAAATAAAATACCTTCTTATTTTTCGAACAATTGTAGTATTTCAAGACATTTAGTTTTTTATTACAAATCTATTTTGTATCAATCTCTTATGATCAAAAAACCGAGTATCTAAACTTTTTTAACCATGTTAAATTCAAATTTTAAAAAGTAACTCTTCATTCAATTCCAAATTAATAGATTTTTAATTATGTTTTCAAAATAAGTAAAAAATGTTTCAGTTTTTTCTCTTTGAATTTTTTTCTTTATTAGTTTATGGATCAACAATTCCCATTCAATTTTTAATAATAACATAAGAGTGAATATTATTTTTGGTGTCAATTACAGGAAATTAGAAAAAATAAAAAATACAGAAATTGTAGCGAAAGACATATTAATGTATAAAGAAAAAAAAAAAAACAAAAATAGAGTATTAAAGATAAAATAAAAGTATTAATCAAAATAAAACCCTTTCACAATCAAGTGATCTACAAAAAAAATTTGACATTAAGACTTCTAATATATGACCTAAAATTTTTATATATTGATTTTTGTTGACTGTTTTTAAAGATCCTTTTGAAAAATATTTTGTCAAACTTTATTAAAACGACTCTATTGCATTGAACATTTTCGCGGCAATATGACTGATTTTGAAAATTGCTTATATTCTCACAAAAACGGTCATTTAATACAAATTTTAACACAGATTGCTATATTTAAAGCAAAAAAAAAAAAAAAATATTTAGCAAAAACTCATGAATAAACGAAAGAAAACAACAATCATAATAATTTTCAAAATTGGAAATTTCATTTTTTTATTTCAAAAGTTTAAGGAAGATTTGAGATACATTTAAAAAAAAAGAAAAAAATAAAATTGCATGAGCAGGATCACAAAATTTTCACAAAAAGTCTAGTTTAAAGATGATAAAAAGTCATTTAACCTTGAAACTAAAAATGTATTATTTTGGACATATCCCTTTTCGGGTATTTAGTAAATTGCATTTGCTACAAATTTTTTTTCTGAATCGAATAAGTAAAGTCTTGATGAAGTTGAAGATGTATCTCTTTAGTTCCTTTTCTTAAACTCCTTTTTTTGGGAATTTTCACAACAACAACAATGTAAATTGAGATCTTTAATTAGCTTTTTCAAATTGGTAAAATTTAAATTAAAAAAAAATTTGCTGGTCAAAAAAAATGATTGTAAAAAGAGATAATTTTGTCCTTATGTGATGCAATGTTATTAGATTATGGGGTGGTGTTGTTGATAACCAATTTTGCGAAAATATGTTCAATTTACAACCAGCCATCTTCTCGTGGAAATGGACATTCTAATCTTGGTTTTATTTGACTGATCGATTATCAAATATTTGTCGAAAAATTATAACTATTTTTGAGATAATCAAAAGTGCTTAATCGAATGATCTCGTTATAAAAGAAGATTTTAATTGTGTTTAATTGAATGATCTCAATATAAAAGAAGATTTAAAATGCCTTTCATTGATTTCGTTGGTATACAAAACAATGAATTATTCTTTAACTTTATTAGTTTCTGTGTTTTCGGTAAAGATACTTTTGGTTTTCAGGTTTCATTGATTTGGTTGGTATACAAAATGATGAATTATTCTTTGGGATTAATTAACCACTTCTTGTAATTTTTAGGTTTTTGTGATTTCTGTTTGATTTCTGTTACATAAAATTAATAATTAAAAAAGGTGTTTCACTTTTTTTCTATAAAACAATAATTTTAAAATTAAAAATTCAATAAATGAGAACTAAGAAAAGAAATAATAAAAATATAAAAATGGGTGTTATCAAATTTTTGAAAATGAGTTTATTTTTGTTCATAAACTTTAGATGAAACTTTTTTTTTAAATAACAGTTCCAATAATACATAATTCACAAATGTGGGTATGTATGTATATATATATATATATAAATATATTAACAAAATTATTATTTCTTCCTATTTGATAATTTACAATAATAGTTTGAAGAAAATTCCAATGAAGAAGAATTAATTGAATTTCCAGATTCATGGAAAATAACTCTAAGCAAATTAAATGAAGAAATCAAAAAATCGGAATTAAAGTATTTATCCAAGCCATCAACTTTATTTAGTTCAACTTTAACTTGTCAATTTAACCGTGTTGAATTCAAACAATGGTTTACAAATTTAATTAAAAAAAATGAAATCAATTGGGAGTCAAGAAGCAAACAAACATTAAATCCAAGATTTGTTTTTAATCAGAAAAAGATCTTAAAAAAATATACAAAGGAATGGGCCTTGTTTCATTTAGAAATAGTTTCAATTTTATTAACTAGCAATATACCTAAAAAAAGGGTAACTGATATTACTGACAATTATTTTACGGATTTAAAAGAACTAAATAAAAATAATAATATGATTCAATACCAAATAGATGAAGAAAAATTAAACCAAATTCTCCAAATATCAATTTTAATTTTCAAAAAAATTTTACAAATCACTGGGCTATATCCAAATCCTATCTATATTCAAACTTTATTAAATTTTTTACCAAAAAATACTTTGTTAATTGATTTAATTTTAGTTGAATCACATTCCCATTCTTATAAATCATTATATACTACGAGTTTAAAAGATGTTATTTCAAGATATCTTAATTTATATAAAAAATTTAAGAATGAGAACAACAAAAAAAATAAAACAAATGGGAATGGGGATAAAAATGAAAAAGAAAATAAAAAGGATAATAATAACAAAGAAGAAAAAGAAGAAGAAGAAGAAGAAAAAGACAAAGAAGAATTATTTTCAACTTTATATATTAAATCTTCAATTTTAGTTGGGATTCAATTTCATTTAATGGCAATTTCCCCATTAACAACTGAAAATAGATTAATTGAAGAAGAATTCCATTCTGAATGGGTCGATAGAGTAGAAGACTCTTATGATGAACTAATTACATTTTTAAATCAATATGAAAATGCACAAGAGAATAAAAACGAAAATGATAATGAAAACGAAAACGAAAACGAAAAAGAAAAAGAAAACGATAATGTAAATGAACAGGATAATAACAAAGAAAAAAAACAAAATGAAAAAATCAATAATTTAATAATCGAAGAAAATCAAAGAATTGAAAAATTAATAAAATATTTTAAAAAATTAAAAAACAATGGGTTAGAAGCATTATTAAAAATAAAAATCGGTTATGCGATTGGTAATTATAAAATTAATGTTGAAGACTATGAAATAGCAGAAAAAATAATTTTTGAATCAATTTATTTATTAGATCAAATCCAAAAGGAATTTAAAAAGTTTAATAACAATTCCTTTTTAAATATTGAAAAGAATAATTTAGTTCGTCCGATTATTTCTAATTTGGGGAATAATTTATTAACATGTTATAGTGAAATTTTATTTCGAAACAAAAAACCCAAATTGGCAATTATTGCTTTGGAAAATTCGTTTCGGATTACTCAATTGAAAAACAAAAAAATTGAAAATCAATTATTAACATTTATCGGAGAGGAATGCAATAGAAACGACAAATGGAAAAAGGCATTAAAGTTCAATTTAATTATTTTATCAAACAAGGTAGAAAAAAACGAAATCAATCAGATCATATATTTATTAAATTTAATTTCGAGCAATCTAATCAAAAACGGGAAATTTTTTTTAGCTGAAAACTTTATTAAAGAAATCTCTACATTTATAAAACCAACGAAACAATCTACGAATAATTTGACCTTATTAAGTTACCAATCATCACCATATATGACAATCAATAATAAAACGATCGGCCGATCAAAAAATCAAAATTTGCTAAATAATATTAATAACGTTAATTTTTCGAATAAATACATCCCCAACTGTAATTTGACCACGCAATTTCTAGAAATTCAAATAAAGTTGGGCATAATGTATATGGATTCATTGCACCTTGAAAGAGCAATCGTCATTTTCCAGGATTTATTGAAAACCAAGCTACCGAAAAGAAAGCAAATGAAAATTTTGCTTTTATTATCGAAGGCATATTTAAAAAAAAATTGGAATAAGGATATTGATTTTTGCTTATCGCAATATGAAAAATTGGAAAGCAAATCCAGAAGAACGATTTCTTCTGCTTTACAATCACAGGATTTATCGTTGAAGGATTTAAATAATATAAATTATTCAAAGAAAAAAAAAATCTATGATAATAAGAATAATTTTACAAAACTAATTGAAAATAATCGTAATATTAATAATATAAAGAATATTAATAACCAAACGAGATCCAATACTCAAGATAATGAAACAATCAAAAATAAAATAATTGATCCATTTGAACCAAATAAAGAAATCACTAAAAAAGAAAGAAAGAAAATGAAAAAAAGGAAAAAGAAAATGAAGAGGGGAAAAGCGAAAGAGAGGGGGAAGTGGAAAGAAAAAGAAAAGGCAAACAAAAATGAAAAAGAAAATGAAAATAAAAACGAAAATGAAAATGAAAACGAAAAAGAAAACGATAAAGAAAAAGAACTACAAGAAAGACAAGAAACAATATTGAAAATGAAAAAATCAATAAGTACTGAATTAATAAAAAAAAAATTAGGATTATTTAACGACAACAAAAGAAATTTAATATTCTCAATATTAGACCGAAGAATTTCAGGATTTTCGAGAATATTTAATCAACATTTCCAATTTTTCGAGCTACAAGCAAAATTTTCATTAAAATTTAATTACTTTGCAGATTCTCTTTTTTGGGTTGATATTTTAATACAATTAACTTCATTAAATAATTTAGGTCAATTAGCCCGATTATTTTATTTAAGAGGTAAATTTTTCGAATCAATTATCAATTCAAATTTCCCCTTAACTTTAACTTTATCTTTTACGAACACAAAAGATATTAAACTTTTCCATGTAAAGTTCCCTAAAATTAATTTATACCAATACACCTTTAATTCGGTGAAGGAAATTATCAATCATTTAATTTGGTCCTTCACAAAATCTTACGATTATTTTAATTCAATTGGCGATGAATACCGTTCTACTAAGGTTAGAACTAAATTAATTACTACGTTGACCAATTATCTATTTAATGATCTCGTTTTTTTAAAAAGGGATCTGATTAAAATTTCCCTTTTACCCTATTTAAATGATTTGGAGGGAACAGATGTTTTAAAAACAATAGATGATTATTTAGAAACTGAAATTAATCTTGAAGAAATTAATATCGAAAAGACTAAAAAGACCAATGATGATGATGAACACAGTATAAGTATCAGTAATATTCAGAGTAATAGTGAGCAATTATTTTCTGAAAACGATCTTGAATTTGAAACAGAAACCGATTTCGAGACAGAAACAAAAACAGAGACTAATAATATTGATAAAGGATCTGATTTTGAAATTGACGAATATGAAACACAAACTAAAACTGAAAATAAAACCGAAAATGATGAAAATTACAAAAAAGCAGATGGTGATGATGGTGATGATGATGATGATGATGATTTATTTATTATTAGTGATACAGAAATTGAAATTTTCGAGGTGAATAATCATAAAACTAACAATTATATAAATATTAATGAGAATGAGAATAATAATTTGGCGATCACAGACAATAAAACTGAAACTGTAGTCAAGGTAAAAACTAAATTTGATAATGAAAAAAAAAATGAAAATAAATCACAAGGTAAATATGAATCTAATTTTGAAGTTGAAAACGATACTAAAATTGAAAATGAAAATGTAAATATAGCTATTAAATCTGAAAGTGGAAATGAAAATGAAAATGAGAATGATATTAATTTTGATAATGAATTCGAAAAAAAATTGCAAAGCTATAAAGAAAGTAACAAAGACGAAATTAGTGATCTTGATTTTGAAAATGTTAATGAAAATGAAGAGATTAAAAAATCAGGAAGTGAGAATGATATTGATAATAGTTCTGAAAAGAAATCTGAAATAGAAAATGATATTGATTTTGAAAGTGGGAATGAAAATGGAAATGAGAATGATATTGACTTTGATAATGAATTAGAAAAAAAATTACAAAGCTATAAAGAAAGTAACAAAGACGATATTGATGATCTTGATTTTGATCTTGATTTTGAAAATGAAAAGGATCAAGATCATAGTTCTGAAAAGAAATCTGAAATAGAAAATGATATTGATTTTGAAAGTGGAAATGAAAATGAAAATGATTTTGAATTTGATAATGAATTAGAAAAAAAATTGCAAAGCTATAAAGAAAGTAACAAAGATGAAAAAGATGATCTTGATTTTGATCTTGATATCGATTCTGATTCTGAAACAGAAACAAAAACAGAAAATGAAAATGAAAATGAAAATGATTTTTTATTAAATTTTGTAAATAATAATACAAATAAAAACAATAACAACAACAAAAACAACAACAACAACAACAACAACAACAACAACAATAATAATAATAATAAAGAAAAAAAAAACAAAAAAGTCAATGAAAAAAAAAAATATTCATTTAACCAATTAATAAAAAAAATTCAATTAAAAAAGAAATTTTTAAAAAATAAAAATGGAAAAGTAATTTCATTAAAATTAATGTACGAAATAATAACAATGGATATGGATTTTATTTTAAAAATTTCCGAACCCTTTTTATTATTAACAAATGTTCTTAATTTAGCAGAATTAAGTTATTTACAAAGCAAGTTTCAACTTTCAAAAACCTGTTGGATACAGGCACGTGATTTATTTTTCCAATTCTTTATGAATGGTACAAATTCAATTTTATATGAAGAAGCACCATCTTATTTTTTACAAAAGCAATTTAATTTATTAAAAAGGATTATTAGATTACTATTTTGCTATGAAAATGAATTTATTAATGAAAAAAATTTATTGGTTATCGATACTTTTATTTCCTTTGAAAAGTCTTTAGCAATTTCTAAAGGCAAACCAATTTATTCTTTAGATTCAATTTTAGGTAATTTTGAAGTTTCCAGATTCTTGGAAAATAATAAAAATTCAAACGAAAGGCAATTTTTCATTAAATGTAACAAATTTGAAAAAAATAATAAAATTTGGAGAGATTCCATTCAGCAATTAAAAAAAACCAACAAATTAGCTTTTAATTATTATTCAATAAACAGTAATAATGGCGACAAAAATGATGAAGATGATAACAATAACGAAAACAATTCTTCTCCTTTTAATAGAAATAAAGGCAACCAAGAGGGTAAAACAGTATCGAGATTAACCAAGAAATATTCAAATAATCAAAAGAAAAAACAAAACTTTGAATTTAAATCAATTATGGAAAACGAACCATTCAAAGAAAAAATTTGGTCGCAATTCAAAAAAATAAAAATTAATATTTCCAATTTTACAAGAGGTAATCTTAATATTGATCGATTGTCAATGAAAAATAAAAAATTAATAAAAAAAATCATGATCAATAACCAAAAAATAATTAAAAAAAATAATAAATTACAAAATGTTTTGAAACAATTTAATTTGGAAAATAAATCAAAACAATTAAATACAAATGATGATAAAAAGATGATTAATCAAGATTTAAAAGATAATAAATTAGAGCAAACACACAGATTATGTGATAACCTATTATGGTTTAATAATGAAAATTTTAATTTTGAAAATTTAAAAAATAATCAAAAATTAATCAATAAATTAATTTATTTTATTTTACTTGACGGATTTCTTTTTTCATATTACCCAAATAAACAAATTAAAAAAATTTGGAGCTTTGGCCAATTGGACAAACAAACACAATTAATTAATCGATCAAATAATATCTCAATAATAATTTCAAAAAAAAACAATAATTATTTTAATAAAATGAAGAAAAAGAATCAAAATTCATTTTCGAATTTTAATAGTATTAAAACTAAAACATTTAATATTAATTTTTCCAAAAATATCGAACATAATAAAAATAATAAATTAAAAAATTCGCAAAGGATAAGAAGAAAAGGAGAAGAAAAGTGGAAAGAGGTAGAAGAGGTAGAAGAAGGCGTAAAAAAAGATTTAGAAGAAGAAAATGTGTATGAGGACGAGGAGAAGGAGGAGAAGGGAAATGAGAAGGGAGAAGAAAAAGAAAAAGGAAAGGAAAATGAAAGGAAAAAGGACAAGGAAAAGAAAAAAGAAAGGAGAAAGGACAAGGAAAAGGACAAAGATAAGGGAAAAGACAATGAAAAGAACAAAGAAAAGGGAAAGGACAAGGAAAAGAGCAAAGAAAAGGAAAAGAAAAGGAAAAAAAGAAAAGAAAAGGAGAAAGAGAAAAAGAAAGAGAAAAAGAAAGAGAAAAAAAAGGAAAAAGAAAAAAAAAGGGAAAAAGAAAAACAGAAAAAAAAAAAGGAAAAGGAAAAAGAAAAAGAGAAAGAAAAAAAGAGAGAGAAAAAAAAAGAAAGAGGAAAAGAAAAAAAAAAAAAAAAGAAAAAGAAAAAGAGAAAAGGATCGAATTGGAAAAAGAGAAAAAAAAAGATAAGGGAATTGGAATTAAAAAAGAAAAATTAATCAAAAGTACACAGAGTTCACATTTAAAATTAGAAACTAAAATAAAAAAAAAAAAAAAAAAAAAAAAAAAAAAAAAAAAAAAAAAAAAAAGCAAATCAAAAAAAAGAAAATTAAAAGAAAAATTTATAAAACTACACCAAAAAACTTTGTTAATAAATTAAATTTACCAACTTTTCATAAAAAGAAAAAAGAAAACAACCTAATACATCTTTTAACAAAAAAACAAAAGAATATATTGAAACAATTAAAACGGTTAAACCCGGATTTAAAATTTGAAATTAAATTAAATAAAACAACAGATAATAACGAAATAATTACATTTCAAAATATTAAAGAGTCAACAAATTTACCAAAATCTAATTTCAAATATCTGCAAGCGTTAATTAATCCAAATATAAATACAGATATAAATAATTTCCCCATGGATTCTATTAAAAAGTCATTCAATTTCCCTTCAAATTGGTATCCTAAAAAAATTGATAACGATGAAAACCAAGAAGAAACAATTGATGACAATAAAAATCAAATACGATCACATAAAATTGAAAAGAAATCGGGGTTTAAAACTTTATTAAGCTTTTTGTCAAATCCAAAAATAATCCAAAAATCAATTATTAATGAAAATCCTATTGTTTTAATATCTAATTTATATTTACAAATTTTTAATTGGGACGAATTATTCGGGGAACAAATTATTAGAGCATTTAGTATATTTGGCTTTTTACAATTGTTCAATTATTCAAACATTAATAATAATCCTGGTAACTTGGGTGCAAATAGCAAGTTAGAAGATATGAAGTCGAATGATACTACAGAGAAGAGTCTGGAAACAGAAACAGAAACAGAAACAGAAACAGAAACCGACAAGAACAAGAATAAGGATAACAACCAGAATGAAAATCAAAATGAAAATAAAAACAAGGATCAAGATAAAGTTAAGGATCAGGATCAGGATCCTGATCATGATCAGGATCAGGATCAGGATCAGGAGAAAAAAATGAATAAAAATAAAAAAAAGAATAAGAATAAAAAAAAAAATAATAACAAGAATAAAAACAAGAACAAAAACAAGAATAAGAAAAAAAGTAAGAACAAGAACAAGAACAAGAACAAGAACAAGAACAAGAATAGCAAACAATCAAAAAATAATTTACAAATACCAATTGTTCCAAGATATTTTACTTTTTATTCAACCTCTGTAATTGAAACAATTAAACAATATAATGCAAAGGAAAACCTAAGAAAATCTAAAATTGCCGATAAACTATTTTATCAATTAAATCACCATTATTATAAACCATTAAGAATAAATGAAAATTTATTTGCAGACTTGCCTTTCCATAATACCTTATTAAAATTCGGTACTTCCAAATTACCAACGAATAAAAATTTTAAATATACCTATTTTTTAGATATTAAAGATTTTGAATACAACCATAATCAATTATTAAAAATGATCAAAAATAATTGCAAACCCCAAGAATTCCCCATAGTTATCATTTCAATTGCAGATTTGCTAAATTTATCATTGTCGCTGTTTAAAATTTGGTTTGAATATTCTGGGATAACCTTCTTAATAATACTAGAAGATAAAATTAAATTGGTCGTAAAAAAATTAATCAAATTCCAAGAAAATTATTTATCAAATTATGCTAAAAAAATTATAGAAAAAAACCCTTACCAATTCTTGATGTCTGCAATCAATTCAATAAAACAAGACTTGAATGTTCCAATATATATATTCAACCCGCCTTATCCCCATGATGTTCCTAATCCCAATCTCAATCCCAATCCCAATTCCAATTCCAATTCTATTTCTAGTTCGAATTCTAGTTTTATTTCTAATTTTAATTCTAATTCTGATTATTATGCTTCAAATTTTTAAAAAAAATCTTGAAAAATTAATTTTCTTTTTAATGATTTTGAATTATTTTGAATTATTTTGTAGAAAATCAAAATGAAAAAAAAAATGTTTTTTTTTTATATTTTGATTTTTTGTTTCTAAAATTTTTTTTTTTAAAAAAAAAACATTACAAAATAATTTTTTATCAAAATATATATTATTTTACCAAATAAATTTTAATATTTCATTATTTTTATTTTTACCTTTTTTTTTTTGGGAATTCTAAGATAATTATTTTTATAATGTACATTTCATTAATTTCATCAAATAATTAATTATTTGTAATATATTTTTGTTTTCTTAATTTTTAATATAATGAGATTTTGATTTGATTATGGATCGTAAAAGAATTATTTTGGAAAACAAATAAAAATAAAATTAAAAAGATGTGCATTATTGGAAGTGCCATTAAATTTGAGGTAATGAATAAATATTTGTATAAAAGTTTTATTATTTTGTTTGTTGGTTAAAAAAAAAAATAATAATTTTGATTATTGAATTATGGCTAAGTCGTAATCCATTAAACAATTGTTCTTAGATTAAAAAAAAAAAAAAAATTATGAAAAATTTATAAAAAACTTGAGAAACAAATTTCTAATTGGAATATTATAATTATTTTTTTCATTGATAGATAACTAAGGCTAATTAATAAAAATACCTGTTAAAAATGATTTTCTTGAATACATGGGGAAAATATTAATAAATGAGTTGATTTCTATTTATTTATTGTTTACTTTTTTATAATATATTTTAGATAACTAAATATCATAAATTACTGAATCCTCACTATTAATAAATTGAAACTTGATTACTTTTGAAATAAAATTCAAAAATTATTTTTCTAAAAATTGGTTTTTTTTTTTTTTAGTAAACTATTTTCCATTAAAGGTGACCAATTTAAATGATTGGGTGAATTAAATCTGATTAAGGAGTTTGAATAGTTATTTGGAAAAAAATTTTTTGGAAATTTTGAAATTAGAATAATTTTTTCACATTTTTACTTTTTAATTTTTTTTCCGCTTTTTTTTATGTATTAATTGTTTTTTTCTATTTTTTTTATTGCAAGTTTGTTATTCTCGAAGTAAAAAAAGTGTTATTGTACTAATTTTATTGAAAAGGTGCCAAAATTGTAGAAAAATCACATTGTGTTTCTATTGGTATAATCTCTTGATCTTCAATTTTAGATCAAAATAAATCTTGTGGTTTTTCTTAATTAACCTATCTAAGAATATTTTTTTTTCAATTTTTAATAAAAACAATTATTAGATTGGATTTATTTCAAAGAAAGTTCAACTTTTACAAAGAAAAAAAAAAGTTATCATTTTCTTCTGGGTTAGGCTAAAAAAATGTAAAAAAAATAACATATACAAAAAGATGATTTAATTAGTTTATACGTTAGATCGATTTCTAACATTTGCTTACTCTTTCAATTCTGGATATTTTCAAATTGTAAATTGTATTTTTTTATGTTAATCTAAATAATTTTTTAGGATGGTGGTGAGAGAATTTCGAATTGTTAAAATTAGAAGAGTTGTGCGAAAAATCACATTAGTAAATTTTATCTAGATCAAGTATCGCACCATATACTAATTTTCGAAAAAAGTGAAAATCAAGAGTCTTTTAATCATCTGGTTCATCCAATTTGTATGTTTTTAACAAACAATAATATTAAAAAATTTGAGTTGAAAATTTCTAGATCAAATTGATCAATTTATTTGAGTTTGATAATTTAAATATGATTTTGGGAAATTCTAAATTTGAGTGAAAAATTTTTCAAAATTATTAAAAAAAATTGGTAGAATTTTTTACATTTTTTGTTATTCATTGTCCAGAGCAAAATTGGATATATATATATATATATATATGTGTGTGTGTGTGTTTGTAAGTTTTACATTTTATTTCAATTATTGGTATTAACTAGCTCGTTTCAAATATTAACTCCATCAATTTTGGTCATTTCTCAAAAAAAAAAAAAAAAAGCAAATTATAATTCTGTCTAGGCTATATTAAAAATATCACACATCAAGATTTAGCATCAACACATTTTTTGAATAAAAAAAAATAACGCCGGATATCATCGAAGGTTTGAATTCTTTTCTATGGAACTGTCTTTTCTATAAAAATAATTGTACAATATAGATATCTGAATTATAAAAAATTATATATCTAATATGATAAATTATTCGAATATTTTTAATATTATTCAAGAAAAAAAAACCCATCCTCTTTATTATTCATAGTGATTAATAATAGAATTTGAAAATCTTTTAAAACAATTTCGAAATGAAAATTTAGGAATTAGCAAATTGTAATCGTGAGACGCATGATACCTCACTTTTCCAGAATTCAAAAGAATGGAGAAAAATCTTTAATTTTGCTCAATTCTTTTCAATTCGGGAAAAGTTAACATTTTTTTTTTTTAATTTAAGAAATAAAAAGAAAAAATTTCTAATTTTTTGTTTATTTCTAGATTCTGAAAAATCTAACCAAGGTTTTCTTGATTTTCTCTGTCTTATATGTAAAAAAAAATTGATTTTCCAAATCAAAAATAAACTTTTGAAATACTGATGTTGTTTTTTTATTTCAAGAAAGTAAAAGAAAATTCAAAAAAAATTTTATTTATTACAAAAATTAAAAAAACCGAACCGCAAACAAGAGGAATTAATCCACCCATTAAACAAAAAAAAATGATTTTTTTAGTAATATTATTTTCAGAAATTATAATTTTACACTTTAATATTATTTTAGTATTTTTTTAAACTTAAATTTTTAGAGAATCTAGAACATAATAACACCAATACATTTTTTAATAGAAATACTACAGTTTTAATTTAAGTGTATGTTTAGCTTTGACGTACATCTATAATAAACTTATCATTTAATTAATCGAAAATAGAATACAGACATCAGATCTATTGATAATATATATATATATATATATATATATATATATATATATATATATATATTAATGGTCAATTTCCCCCAATGTGATATAAAATTGATTAATTTCTAAAATAAATAATTTATTTAAAATAATCTCAATTAGATCTATCTGTTTAGCACTCCACAAGAAAATTTTATTGTGAAATGATTATTTTTGAAATCAAATCAAGTTTGAATTTTGATTATATTGTATATTTTGAAAACTATTTAAAATATATCAATTACTTTTTCTATTTTCTTATAGAAAAAAGTAATAAATATTACAGTCAGTTTTAAATTTAAGGAACAAACTTTCAACGAAATTTAAGGCACAAAAAATCTCAAATGAAGGCACATTTTTCGGAATTTTTTTTTTTACAATTTATTTTACTAGAATCCAAATTTTGTGCCTTAATTTGAGATTTTTTTGTACCTTAAATTTTGTTGAAAGTTTGTGCCTTAAAAGTGGAATTGACTGGAAATATTATTAAATATTAAAATTTTTTTGACCTTTTATTTCATATTATGATTTTTTCAAGTTTATAACTTTACTTTATAGAAATAATCAGATTGTTTGCAATAATATTATTTTCCCATTAAAAAATGAAAATTTTTTAGTTCACTTTTCCAAAATATTTTTCTAGTCTATGAGATGAAAGAAAACAAAAAGATTTTTCAAACATCTTTTAGAAATGATATTTTTTAGGTATTTAATTAAACTTCCTTTGTGAACTCTAAGAGAAAATTTTTACTCTACTCATTTGATTGTAGCAGTAATAATTAATATTCATTTTGGAAATAGATATAATAATATATATTTATTAATTGGATTATAACATTACATAGAAGCTGTGTTTATCATTGAAATGTTTTTTTGAAATTAAATAATATTTGAAATGAAATCTTTTGAATATGTTTTTTTTCGGAGTATAAAAATGGTAATTGAATTAAAAAATTTTTTTTTATTTGTTGAATTTATCACAGAGTAGAAAAATAAATTGGAAAAGATAAATTTGACAAACCTTTCTAAAAATAAATAACCAGACCAAGTATTTATTATCTATTAGCAAAAGTTGGTGTACTTATAGAGAAAGTCATTTTATATTAATAAGTAGTGAAAAAAATATGGAAATGAAAATAATAACTGACATGTTTTTTAATTGGGTGTATTAGGAAAATTGATGTGTAATTTCTTTTATTTAAAACAAATCCTTTTTTTGAAGAATCAAACTTTTATAATTAAAACTCACTCACTTACTAAAATGATGATTAATGGAATTACGCTTGTTCGAAATACTATTCAATCAATCCAAAACCAAGAAATAAAACTATCATCTTATATCTTATAGTAAACCTCTATAAAAACTCGATTGTTTTCCAAAAAAGTAGATCTACTTATGATATCAAATAAATACTTGAGTACTCTAGAGGTATGGTGCTTTAATGAACTTTCGGTAGGTTTATTACGAAGTTCTTGAAAAAATTTGGTTATTTATAAAAAGGATTTGTTTTAAATAAAAGAAATCACACTTCAATTTTCCTAATACTCTCAATTAAAAAACGTGTCAGTTATTATTTTCATTTCCATATTTTTTTCCTTACATTACCTTTAAAAAATAAAAAAAAAGTACTTTTTCAAATCAAAAATTGTTTCTAGATTATTTTTATTTTAAACGTAATCACAATGTCATGAGCTCTTTGTAAAACACTGTTTCAGTATTACTTTGATCAAACTTCATTTTTTCAAATCTAGGAGTTTTAATTGATACTTGTTTTCTTATGTTTTTTGAATAGTAAATGAATAATTTTTCTACTCATTATTTTTTTTTGAATTCTTCAATATGAAATAATTTCTTTTAGGATTCTTCACGCAAACAAAGTTTCTTTGGTACATAGCATAAAATAAGACAAACATCGAAATAGAGTATCACAACTCACTTTTCTTTTTAAAAAAAAATAAGAAAACATAAGAGTAAAATTTTTCCCAATTATTATCCAAAAGTCAGTAAATTTTTATAACGATAAAAATCACAATTAGGATTGATTGATTTTTTTTTCATGTGTACCCTTGACTCTCAAATCAAATCAAGGCCTTTGTAGAAATTCAAAAAAAATAAATGATATCAGAAGTATTGTTTCTGTTACTTTCCAAAATTTTGAAATAATTTGAATCACTTCGCCCAAAAAAATGAGCTGAAAAGAAAAATTGGGGGTTGCGATCCTAACCAAACCATGGCCCTCCTTGAAGTTAGTGATATTTCAGAAAAAGTGTAAAAAGGAATAAAAATTATTTAGGGATCAATTGTAAGAGTTTTTCCAGCACATCTCAAATAATAAAATTCCACATTAACCACTAGACTCTGTTTAGAACCTAATAAGATAATTGCCAATAACCTTTAAAGCACCTCTATAATTATATTAGGTGGTGTGGACATACCGTTTTTCATTTTTTTTTCATTTACTCAAAAAAAAAATTTTTTTTTTTTTATTTTTGCTTTTTATTTTTTAAAAAAAACACTAAAACCAAAACCAAACAACAAAACCAAAACCAAAACCAAAACCAAAACCAAAACCAAAACCAAAACCAAGAACAAAACCAAGAACAAAAACAAAACAAAAACAAAAAACAGTGGATCAATAATTAAAATAAAAAAAATTCTCCTTTTTTATGATCAAAGCACACAGCAATTCCTATTACCAAATCACCCAACCAAAGCAACTGACCTAAATTAAAAATTTTCTTTCTTATCTCCATTCTCATTCCAATTCTCATTATGATCCTGCCTGTCTATCATCAAAGGATCTTTTTTATTTTTGTTAAAATAGGGATGATATTGTTCGAAAGAGTTGAGTACCTGTGACTGTATTTGTTTTGAGAGCTGCTTGTTTATCATAAATTGCTTGGAGTTTTGACAAGAAATTAATTGGTAGTTCCAGTGTAATGCTGTCATATAAGTACGAGCTTCATAGACATCTTTTTTGAAGTGTTTGTATTTCGGACACCAAAGATTTAAAGTGCTATTAAAAGTCTCAACAATTGAAGTTTGCCTTGTCGTTAGAAAATGATCTAAATTTTGAAAAATAATTTGTTGATAAATGTTTTGGAGAAGATTGAGGCATTTAGTATAATCTGAGTGATTTTTTTAGTAAAGGTTTTTTCCTTTCTCTTCTTTCTTCTTTTCTTTTTTTGATTTTTTCTAAACAATTACTATGACATAAATCGAAACAATTTTCATGATTTCCAAAATGATGATCAGCGAAGTTGAACCAAATTTTGAGAAATTCATCAGCATCCTTCGCTAAACAACAACAAACTTTAAAGTGTGCTTCTACCTTCGTTGAAAAAATTACTAGATGTTTATAAGTGTAAGAATATTTTGGTCTTTTTCTTGTTTCTCCCTTTTTGGTTAATTGGTTTGGTTCTAGAATTCTTTCTGTTGTGCATTTTTTTTTCCAAAGAGATTTGATTTTATTTCCTTTGTGTCCAATACACAAAGAAATTTCCACAGGTAAGTTTGTTTCTTTAATTCTTTTTTATTAGACTTTTATTTTCATCAGAAATTATTTCATCGATCTCAAGTTCTTTGATCGGTGAAGTGGTCAAAATTTGAATTAAACATTGTGCTTCTTCATTTCCCATTCCCTCTTTCTTATCATTTTTACTTAAAGTATCTATTGCTAGTACAAACTGGGTTTTTGCATCAATAAGTACTTCCGACAAATATTCTGCTGTTCCTTTTTTTTCTCTGAGGCCGAGACCATCTACCATCAACATACACTTGGAGTGGCTGTTCGATTCTTTGTTGTATTCTTTTTTGATGCTCGTTCCAGATTTTTTTGATAGTTGGAATTATGTAAGATCTTTGAAGTGCATAAAATGTGTTTGTACACATTAAAGACTTCGATTCAAAGAGGTTTGAAAAAAATTCGAAGATAATCAGAAAAACCAAAACCAGCAATGAAGATCAATAAAACCATTTTCAAGTTCAACTTCGAAACACAATTATTGAACATTGTGTTTGTTGGGTTATAAACAACTTTTTGATTTTTTTCTTTATTTATTATTTCGATTTGGCAACTATGATTAACATCGATGTTGTTTGTGCTAATTTTTTTTTATTATTCGCTATCTGAATCAATTCAAGTGGAAATAAAACAAACTTTGTGTTTTCATCAATTTTGATTTCTTTTCTTTTGATCTTTTTTGTATTTTTTTCTTTTTGTTTTTCTTTTTTAATAAATTTTGTTCATAAATATCAAGGAGTGATTCAAGAAATTGAGTGTTTGATTGGTTAATTTTATTTCTTAAAGTTTGAAAACGATCTCTTGTTTTTTGTTTCGAACGAGATACGTGGGTGATTACTATTAAATTTTTTTTGACTTTTTTTCTGTTGCGTATCTTTTTTTTTTCTTTTTCTTTCCTTTTCTTTTTCACATTCGAATCTCTGCAGAAGTTCTTCTTGTTCTTCTTGCTGACAAATCTTGTCTCTTAATATCTGTGTTTCGTCAGACTCGAACACAATCTCTGCTTTCAATTTTTCTTTAGTAGACATAAAACAAAAAATTAAAAATTTTACAATTCGAATAACTAGAAAATTAGACGTTTGATCTAAAATTGAATCATTTTAAAAAATTACTCGAAATAGACTCAATATACCACAACTGAACATCTCACAACTTATCTCCATTTCCCCATTACAAAAAATTTAGAATAAAAACATAAAGAACATTTTTTTTGAGTAAATGACCAGTAAATGAAAAACGGTATGTTCATACCCACCTTTTATACTTATAGAGGTGCTTTAAGGATCAAAAATACATAAATAAATTATACAAACAAAATACAATAAGTTTTCTCCAAGCCATCAAATAAGCTTTTAAAAGAATTTTTAATTCAATTTTGCTTTTAAAAAAAAAACAAAAAGTAATACTTTTTTAAATAATTTTACTAAAAAATTTAAAGTAAGTTCTGTTTCATGAACCAAGAACTGGTATTTATTTAAAAGTCAATAAACTCTTGGAATTTAAACTTTTTTATTCAAATCAAAAGTATTCACTTTTTGTGGTATTTGAGGAAATTAATTTTTTTATTTTTTAAAAAGGGGTTTTGAAAAAAATATTGGATTACAATATTTTAAAAACAAAAAAATTATGTAAACATATTTTGTATTCCCGACTAAATAGACTTGATTTAAATGTAAAAATATGAGAAGGTAAGTTGGTAAATTTCGGTCAAATACTTTATATTTCCAAAAATATCTAAGTGTGTTCTCTCAAATTTCAAAAATTAAAAAGAGTTTTAGATCAAAAAAAAAAAATAAATTAATTTTAGAAGGTTGGCTTGTTTGTTTTCAAAAAAGCGATTCGTGGAATTACAACAAAGATTGGAAATTGACATTGCTATTGAAGATTAATAAGACTGAATTATTTAAAGGGAACATTTTTTATATTTGTTACTTTTCATTAATTTGTGATTTCAGACAGCTTCTTTAACTTTTACAATGTCTTTCAAAACAATTGGGCCATACCTAGTTGGTAAGTTGTTTTAAAAAGCCTAAGATCTTCTTCTTTGTGCTTACTTTTTTAAATGGAAATCTTTGATCAAAGAAAAGGTCAAGTTGCTGAACTTCTTTTTTAAAATCTGTCTTTTTTTTTTTTTTGAATTGAATAATAATTTTCAAACCAAAATGCACAATACCAAAGGTCGTACGCTTGGAACCGGAAGTTTTTCAAAAGGTATATAACCCGTTTTTCTTGTTACATTAAAATGATTTTCAATATTTGGAAGTTCTTTTGAAAAATTGCTTCTCGAAAGAAATAAAAAAAAAAAAAAATATCAATTGCTCGTCAAAATCACGATACAAAAAAACAAACAACTAATCAAATATAAAAATCACTTTTCTATAAAAAACCTTCTCTACAAATCATTTTTAACAGTCAAACTTGCTGTTCATAATGAAACGGGGCAAAAAGTTGCGATTAAGATCCTCTCAAAAAGCCGACTTGCACAACAACAGAATTTAATGAACAAAGTAAAAAGAGAAATTACTGTCCAAAGACTGATAAAACATCCCAGTATTCTTCAAATTTTCGAAGTGTTCGAGACCAATGACTTTATTTTCCTCATTTTGGAATACGTCTCAGGTGGTAAGTGTCTTTTTCTTGGTTTTTGATTGTGTTTTTTTTGAAATTGGTTCATTTATTTTTTAAAAACACGACAGCAAAATTACCTGAATTTTTTTTGTGTCTTTTGTTAAATGTTTTTGAAATAGTGAACTATTTATTCCCAAACAAACCTTTTTTTACATTTTCTAAATATCGGATTCTTCACAGACGTCTACTCAAGCCTGTCTTGTAAATTTTAAATGAAAAAAGTAATTGTAAAAACTTTCCCTTTTTAAATGACATTAAAATAAATTAAAAATAAAGAAATTGGATCTCAATAGTTTAATAAGAAAGATCCAAGTATTGAAATTTTCATTTTTAATTTACTTTGTGAAGTGCTTTTGGGTTTATTCTCTAATTCGTAAAATAATCAGTAACTTGAGATTAAAATTATCCTTTATTATTTGGAAAATTACAGTAATTAATATATATTACTGACTTGAATTCTATGAAAGCAATCTTGCCTTAGTAAGTTAATAACGATCCAATTACTTTGATTTCAGAGATAACACTGGTATTAGAATTCTAAATGGGTTAAAATTTTCACTTGATTTTTCCTATATTTCTTTACAAAAAGGGTTTTCTCTTAAGTAGGTTGAGGTTGCAGTTTAAAGACTCTATTTGAAAAAGTAAATTGAAATTGAAGTGAAAATTTTTCCCATTTGAAATTCAAATACCATAGTTTTAAAAAACAACACCCAGTTAAAAAAAAGGAGATTACTCAGCGCAAATTTCAATAATTGTTTTTGGATTAAGAAAGAAAATGAAAAAATGCTCTTCAATGTTGGGTATTGTTGTTGAAAAGTTGACTTTTTGATCTTATCGATGGCAATCAAAAAAATCAACTTTTAGTCGTGAATTGTTTAAAAGGTTGTGGAGTTATACCCTTCATCTCTTTCTGTTCAGAAGAATTAAAAAATTTCAAATCCATAAACATTTGGCGATTTATTATTTTTTTTTTTTTAAATTGAAGGGAGGAAATTATTTTCTACTTATGGCATTGAGGTTTTCCAGAATTCAAAATAATTGAGTTAAATCTATGATTTTACTCAATTATTTTAAATTCTGGAAAACTGCCGTTCGATTTTCTCGAGTTTTCTGTTTATCTGTGAAGTGTTCTAGGTTTTTTTTATTTTTCGAAATAAACCGAAAATTTATTAAAATTTTCTGTTTATTTCAAAAAGTAAAAAAAAACCTAGAACACTTCACAGATAAACAGAAAACCTCAAGAAAACCGCCGTTAGGTTTTTTTTAATTTTTGAAACAAACCGAAAATTTCAGAAATTTTCATTTTATTTCAAAAATTAAAAAAAACCTAGGCACTCTACGGCACTCTACAGCACCTTTTGTTAGGTTTTTTTCCGTTCAAGAAATAAACCGAAATTTTATTAAAATTTCTTTTCATAAGAAAACCTCAAGAAAACCTAGAACGCTTCACAAATAAAATAGAAAACTTCAAAAAAAACTTAGAACATTTAACAAATAAAACAGAAAAACCCAAGAAAACTGCCGTTAGTTTTTTTCAGAATTTAAAAGAGTAGAGCAAAATCATAGATTGTACTCTATTCTTTTACATAAAAAAACAAAAACAAAAAAAAAACCACGACACTCCACATAACTTGGCGGCACCCCTTGTACTTTTCTAATTAACAAATTTTTGATTAGAAATTTCAATAAAGAGACATAATTCCTTATCATTAACCAATTATAAGACAAATAATGAATCTTTATTTCGTATAATATCAAAGATATTATTCTAACATTGTTTATCATTTTTGTTAATTTAGATTAATTCTTTAATCTAAATTATTCGATTTTTTTTTTTTTCCATAGGATGGGCAGTCCCAAAAGAAAATGATCGATTTCTCCTATAATTTCTAGATTGGAATGATTTTTACATAAGTTGTAAAATTTTGTTTTTCATTTATTCTTATCATGAAAATAAGAATATCTGTTTAGATAATGTGTAGAATTTCTTAATTTTAAAATGAAAGTTGAGCCTACCCATTTTAAATTATTTTTTGTTGTTAGGTTTTCTTGAATTTTAGACGAAAAAAACAGAAAAAAATACATTTTCTATTTATTTCTCAAATTAAAAAAAAATGTGGTTAGTTTTTCCAGAAGATATAAGAATTGAGTAGAAAATCGATAGATTTTCGTTAGGTTTTTTTTTGGAGGTTTCTATTTTTTTGGAAAATCAATAGATTTTCCATTTAATAGAAAACTCAAAAAAAACCTAGAACACTTCACAAATAAAATAGAAAACCCCCCAAAAAAAAAACTAGAACACTTATCAAATAAATCAGAAGCCTGGGAAAACGGTCTTTGGCTTTTCCGAGGTTCAAAGGAATAGATAAAAATCTTAGATTTTACCCAATTCTTTTGAATTTTGGAAAAGCTAGCACTCAATGGCAATTGATGCACCTGGTAACACGACTGTTTATTGATATTATTATTATTATTATTATTATATCTAATAATTTTTAAATATTCTTGACCTTTCCACCCAGAACTATTTAATATTAAATTTTGTCTAAATTTAATTTATTTCATATTTTTAAATTTTCTATTTCCCAATTAATATTTTCATCTTTTTTTTTTTTTCGAAAATGTTAATTTTTTTGAAAGATGAAATTTTACAATTTAATAATCCTTCTGGTTCTAAAGAGATGAACGGTATAACACCACAATGTTTTGATTCATTCATTACATATATAAGCTTTTTTAAAATAACCCTTCAAACCAAAGATATCTATGGGAAATTTTCATTAAAAAAAAGGAAAATTCTTATTGTTTATCCTTTTAACCAAAAAAATTTTTTTGAATCAAATTTTTCTTCATTGCTTAAGGTTGCAGTTGGGTTTATGGTGGTTTTGTTTTCCCAAAAAAAATTAAATATTCAAGATAAATGAAAAATAGTTTGTTTGCATGTATGAGTAATATTGATTTTTTATGATAGCACTGAACTGTCAAAAAAAAATGTGTATAGATTTATGAGTTTTTTTTCTCAAAGGCCCTACCCCCCGGTTTTGAATTTATTTTGTATTAATTCTCTGAAGAGTAAGTTTCGTAGCATTCTATTATTTATCAAATTTGTAACAGTGTGTGGAATTTTGAGAAATTGCAAATTTGTTTTTTCCTTTTTTTTTGTTTATTTTTTTTAATTTTTATGTTAACAAAGAAGAAATAAAAATCTCACAAATGCTTTATATTTTATTATTATTAAAGGTTTATTCAGAAATTAAAATTGAAACATTAGAAAAATTAAAAACTTTTCAATTTTTTTATAAGAATTTTTTCAATTATTTCAACTTAAGAGTAACAATATAATTTTCAATGAAAAACAAAACACTTGAATCTTAGAGTCTGTTGTGGTTATCCTGCCCCCTTAAAAATTAGTTGCACCTCAAAAACTCAAAATTTATATTGGGGTTTGGTGATCTCAACAAATGTTTTTATGAAAAATTTTGTAAATAAAATGTTTTTATTAAGCCAGATACGATTTATTGTAACACAATCCAAATTATCATCCAAGTTATATAAAAGTAAAACTTCTCAACACTAAGGAATAACTCTACTTTGATCTTATTAAAACCTTCTTGTTGTTTTTTAAAACAAGTCAAAAATGAAAGGAAGGTTTGCTTATTTGGATTATACTTTTGGGGAATTTTATTTTGATAAATTTGGATTGCTTTCTTTGAATTTTAACAAGATTACTTTTTGATAAATCCCAAACTAACGAATTTTTTTTTGAAGTATCAGGTTTACATTTAACATTTTTCTTCTGATGTATAATCTTGAACATCATATAAGAGCCATCTGTATTTTATGTTCAGTGAATATTACCTTTATGGCTAAGGAGCTCATTCATTGACTTAAAATCAGGCCAAGTAAAGAAAATTTGTTGAGGTTTTATAATTTAAGTTTTTTTTACTTCAAAATTTTTCATTTATGTAAAACTTTTTTCAAAATCCAAATTCTAAATTTACCTACAGAGGTTTGAAAATTCAAATCCTTTTATGTCTGAGAATTTCCGCTTCATTTAAATAATATCCTAGAATTATTACAATGGTATCAATATACTTTTTGATTAAGTAGAAAGAAGACAAGAAAAGGGGTAAAAAAAATCCTTTTAAATTTGCCTTGTTTTTTTTTTGGGAATTTTCAAAATTTTTGGAATTAATTTAATGTTTTTTGTTCTAATTATCCAAAAATCACAAAAAAAAAAAAAACTAATATTATGTCTTTCCTTTAACAAGCATTCGTTAAAACCATTTTTTTCTATTTACAATATTGGAATTCTACCCACATAACACAAAATAAATATAGACCTGAAATGATTTTGAGTAAAATATATATTTTTTGAACTTTATTTCCGAAATATTTCAATATCACAGAAACAATTTTTTTTTTAATTTGTTTCTGGGAATTTTTAGAAATTTTTAGATCTACATTGAGATCATTTTCAATATAAAACAAAAACAAACGCATCATAAAATAATTTGAAAAAAAATAGTTTTTTATGTGCTTTCTTTAGATTTTTTTTTACTAGAAGATCATACTTTGTAAATTTAAAAATATATTTAATAAAATTTTCATTCATCTTTCCAAAAGAAAACACAAAAACAATAAAAGAAAAAGAATTGTGGAAATCATTAAATTCTACAACTTGAAAATGGAAATTCAAAATATAAACAAGATTTAATATTAACCAGTTTACATTTTTCATCGTTCTTTTAAACAATTTTTTGGAAAGCTGAATGAAATTTTTTTTAATTTCTTTTTAAACAAATATTATTTTTAAAATTTTTTAGAATCAAACACAGAAAAAAAAAAAACTCATATAGCCGAAAATATTTTTGGTAGAACCAAAATAAGGAAAAAAATAAATTTAGTTTTTCAAATTTTATTATTATACAACTTGAGATAATTTTACCCTTTTTCAGAATTTTAGTTCAAATTAAATTCCAATCCATTTACCCTGACAGCGTTAATACAAAAAAGTTTTAAAAAGTGAAAAGGTGCCAGATTTTTTCTTTATCTGAATTCTGAAATTAGAAACAAATAACATGAATCAGAAGATAATTCATAAGATTTAATTTCGATTTTTCAAATTCTTATAAAATAAATTACGAGCAATCTATTCACTGATTATTGAAATACTGAAAGTGGAAATATATATTAATCAAAATCAAATAAATATGGTAACTCAATTTTATACTACGTTTAAACTTTTTTCGTCATTTATTACACATGAAAATGAATTTTTTTGTTAGATAAGAGTGTTGAGATTGGAAAAAAAAATATTGGTAAAGGGCGAATTTCTCTTATTTCGGTTGATCAATTTTTTTAAATAAAATATTCTTTAATTAACAAAAAAAAAAAAAAAAAAAATAAGATTGAGACAAATTCAACAAGTTGTAGTAATCGTTTAATATATAAAAATAGTTTAACCACTATTCAAACAATTTTTCTAAATATTTACTTTGATAGAATTTTTAATCTCAAAGGTTAAAGCTGGTGTGTAAAAAGACAAAAAGTGTTTGTTCGTTTCCGAGATCAACTTTAATCTTTCACATTATTTAATTTATGTTTTATTATATTTTTTTATTCATTTCGTAAAATTAACTTATAAATTTACCAAAATTTTATTTCACGAAACAAAAGTTTTGTTAAAAAAACACAAAAAAAAAAAATAAAAAGTTAAAAACAAAATTTTTTTTTAATCAAAGAGTGGGAAAATATTGTCGTTTATTAATGTAAAAAACATGATATGTATCAAACAAGTAAATAAATCAAATTGAAGAAATATAGACGTTTAACTTTCTTAATAAAAAAAATCAAGAGTTCAAGGTTTTTTTAAATTCCATTTTAATTGAAATTGTAAACAAAATATTTTTTTAGTTATAACTATTATTTTCATTAATTTTGTACAATGATTTTATAATCATTTATATTGATAAAATAGCCAATTACCAAAAACTCTGAAATATGATCAAAAAATTTTAACGCCATTTTTAAGTGATCCTTTTTTTTTTTTAATTCTAATTGGGGGTGTTTATTTGATATAGATATATATATATATTAAATAATTTTCAATTTTTGAATTTTTTTTTTATTTAAATCATTATCAAATATATTATTTCGAAAAAAGGTGTATGCTTATTAACTAAATTATATTTCAAAAATTTTAACTTATCCGAAATAATCAATTGAAAGAAAAAATTCTTTAGTCTTCAATAACAACTATCAATTAACTATTATCAATAATTCACTTTTTAATTGTAATCTACCCATTAAAAAATGATATTTAAAAAAAATAAAATCGAACCCAAAAAAGGTAAATCACAATTTTTGATGTGGACAGTAATGATTTTTTATTACAAAACTTTTAATGAAAAAAGGTTTAACATATGGATTTTTTGCTAATAAATATATTCATTTAAAAAGAGATTAGATAGTCTCAATTGTCTGAATTTTTAAAGTTTTTTAAAAGATCTTGTTTTTTTTTTTAAACTTGTTTTTTTTTCTAAAAATATCAAAAAACAAAAGAAAAAGAAAAAAAGACACAGAAAAACAAAAAATCAGAAAAATAAGAAAAAGAAAAAAAGAAAAGAAAAAGAAAATTTTAGATCAAATTCAAAAATAATCTTGATCCAAAAATTTGAAAATATAGTTTTATAAAGAATACAGGATAAACCCTAAAAACCTCTTCTCGTAACCTTATAAAGTAAATCAATATTTTTGAAAAATAGTTTAGTTGCTTGTTTTTAAACGTAAAAAATGAGTTTGACTTTCTGAAATAATTTCCACTATTCGAGATTAATATAATGTTTAAGCAACAAAAAATATTTTTATTATTAAACAATTCGCCAAAAAAGTAAAGTTATTTTAATATAATAAAGTTGTATTACACGTTAAGAATATATAATATAAATATATTCACTATAAAACAATTATATTTAATTATTTCATTCATTATAAATATTTTTAATAATTTAATCACATTTTGATAATTTTGTTTTTTTTTTGATCAATTGTTGAAAATCTTTTTTTTGTCATTAACTTTCAAATTCTCAATTTTATAAATTATATTGTTTAATAAAAAATGTAAATAAAAAAAAAATAAAAATAAACAGAAATGCCATAAAAGATATCTATTAAAAAAATCTGAATAATTCGTCAATCTTCAATTATATTCATTATATAAAAAAAAAATAAATAAATCAATAGGGGAATTATTTGATTATATAGTTGAGTGTGGAACCGTTCCAAGTGATGAAGCAAGACAATTTTTTCAACAAATTATCTATGGGTTGGAACATATTCATTCCTTTTCAATTACTCATCGAGATTTAAAACCAGAAAATTTATTATTGGATATAAATAAAAATGTCAAAATAGCGGATTTTGGGATGGCAAGAGTAATGGAAGTTAGTGGGTTACTGCAAACGTCTTGTGGTTCCCCACATTATGCATCACCTGAAGTTTTAAAAGTAAAAAAAAATAAATTCTCCATATATTTACTCAATTAATAATTTTCAAGAAAATTATCAATTAACTTTTCCTTTTATTCTAAAATTACCTTAAACTTGTTAAAAAAAAAAAAAATTATACTATAATAATATTAATATTAATAATAATAATAGGGGAAAGGGTATGATGGTCAAAAATCTGATATTTGGAGTTGTGGTGTGATTTTATATTCCTTGCTTAACGGATGTTTACCCTTTGATGAATCAACATATCCAGAATTAATTAATGTTGTAAAAAGTGGAAAATTTGAATTTGTCGAAAATTTACCTGAAATTGAAAAAGATCTGATTATTAGGATGCTAACTGTTGATCCTGAAAAAAGAATTACTTTAAAGCAAATCAAAAAGCACTCATGGTTCACATACAATTTTCCACAGGGATACATCCCACCTAGCCCGGTAATTGATTATCAAAAAAAAATTGGCTCAGCAATTAATATTGAATCAATTGATAAAGAAATCGTAGATCAACTGGGTAACATCGAATGGGTTGATTCTGGAAAGATCATCAAAGCATTGCAATCGAATTCGTTAAACTCTATTAAAATCATTTATGAATTATTCAGAAAACGGAAAAACAAATTTAAAAAAAATAATAATAAGAAAATTAAAAATCGAATAAATGAAAAAAATGTGAAAAGGAAAAGAAGAGGGAGTTTACCAGTTGGGAAAACGAAAAGGTCACCAAACCGGATTCGAAGAAAATCCATTAATGAAACTTCACAACGATTTAAAAAATTTTCTTCAAATATTGAACAAAGTAAAGTGTTGCAATTGCACCAACTAGTAAAAAGAACAGAAGAAGAAAATGATTTGGATTATGATGACTTTTCCGAAATTGTCAATAAAGTCTCTAATTTGGATTTAGTATTTAATAATAACAACAATTGGAAAAATTCAAAAAATAATTTTGAAAAAATTTCACAAAAAATATCTTTATCTGCACCAATCAATTTAAGGAAAAAAAAAACAATTAGAAATAGAAAAATAATTAATAATCAAAAAATACCTACAAATAATAAAAATATTTATACTGGTAATTCACCTAGTAGAATACCCTCTATTTTAAGTTCTAAAATTGATATCACACGGAAGCTTTTTGAAAATGATATCAATTTGAAGGAAAAAGATAAAAATAATAACATGTTTTTTTTTGAAGAAGAATCAAACAATAATTCTAATTCTTCAAATGAAGATTTATCAATTTATTTTAATAATAATACAAGAAATAAACAAAAAACAAGCAGATCGATTCAAATTAAAAATAATAATAATATAAATAATAAAAATAAAAATAGTCAATATAGAAATATAGATTTTAATAATAGAAATAGAAATGCAAATACAAATACAAATATAAATACGAATATGAATATACATCAAAATAATAATTATAATAATAACCAAAATTATTTTTTTAAGAATAGTTTCAACTTCAATAACAATCCAGTTTTCCAGTTTAATTTAAATTTGAACAATATTATTTATAATAATCAAAAAAATACAAATAACATTTCAACTTCAAAATATTTCAATGAAAATAATAATCAAATCAAGGATTATGAAGAAGAAAAAATATCTAAAAAATTTAACGAACAAAAAAATTTCAATTATACCAATAATAAACAAAATCAAATTTTTGGCAGTCCATTATTTCACCGTCGTAGTAAAATATATCAACAACAAAATAATTTTCCAAATAATTTTAATAAGCTAAATCAAAAACAAAATCAAACTCAAAGCCAAAACCACAACCACAATCAAAATTTCAATCAAAACCAAAATCAAAACCAATATTTTAATCAAAATCAAAATTTCAATCAAAATCAACCATTAAAAATTAAACAAGAAAAAAATGAAGAAATTGGAAAATCAAATATTTGGTTAAATTCAATATTAAATAAAAAACAACAAAAAAAATTGAATCAAAAATTAAAACAACAATTAAAAATTGCTAAAAAGGGTTTATATAAAAGTTTGGAACAAAACCAAAACTTACCTATTTATATTTGTCAAGATAGAATGATCGCAGTTAGTTCAGCATCATTTCTTGATGTAATATTAAAATTGCAAAATGGTTTAACCATTTGTAATTTTGAATGGTCTTACCCTTCACTATCTATTTTGATTGGTAAAATTAATAAAATCAAAATCAAAATTAAAATTGAAAAAGTTAATTTTGAACAAATTGTTAAAATATTGACTAAAAATATTTTAGATAATAAAAAAAATGAAAAACCTAATAATAAAAAAAAAAAGTCAGAAAAAGATTCTTTAGAACAAATATTCAAAACTGAACAATTGATTTTTGAAGAATTGGCTAGTTGGGGACAACAAAAAGAAATAAAATGGAATTTAATTCTTCATTTTATTTGGAAAGCTGGTACCAGTAAAACTTTTATTGAAGAGGTAAATAATGTAATTCGTTTTATTTCTCAATAAGGTTATATATATATATATATATATATATATATATATATATATATATATATATATATATATAAAAAATTTAATTGTCTAAATTATAATCTATAAAAAATAAAAAAAATAAAAAAAACTTAAAATTAATTTTTTATAGAAAAAATGTCCATTTTTTAATCAATTATACCATTGGTTATTCTTTAAATAAATTTAAAAAATCATTTTTTGTCGTATTTTATTTTATTTATTGAAATATCTAAAAGGGTGGAATTATTATAATTTTTTTCATTGTTGTTGTTATTATTATTATTAGGAAAATAGTATATAATCAAATATTTTGTGTTTAAAGTGAAAATTACTAATTCTCAAAAAAATAAATATAATTCAAAAGTTATCTTGACAAACAAAAAAAATCGTTTTATTGAATTAATTGTTTCAGATTAATTAATAAATCTAAAATAGAAGAATTTTAGAAAATACTTTAATTTCTAGAAAAAGCAAAAGAATAAATTAATAATTTTATTTCCTAAATTTTCGAAAGTTAAAAAAAAACAGGTGAAATATATCAAATAAAAAAAAGAAGAAAAATCATTTTTTTGTTTTTATTGAAAGAAAGAGATAAAAAAAATAAACTTAATTATAATATGGGGGTCATTGTTTATTACTCTTTTATTATTTATAAAATTTGCGAATGTAGGTTAAATTGTTTGAAGTTTACCAGCAAAAATTTGGAGTAAAAAATTCATTTTTGATAAAAATATAAGCTGATCTTTTTTAAGTATTTCAATTATAATCTAGTTCAATATTTTCGGAAAGGGTTTGAGTAACAACAACATAATTAGATTTCATTTTTTGACAAACTGGTTCTTTTTCATCGATTTAGACTAATTTACATTATTTTAAATTGAAAAAAAAAAAAACAATTTTTGATACTTTATTATTTATATTTAAACAATTTTAATGTCATACTGAATGTATCAAATTATATGAAATTTTTTATTATCTCAAAAGGTAGTAGTAAGGGAACTTTGTTAAATTTCAAAAAATATTGTTTTTTATTTGAAGGTATAAGGTATTATCAACTTGTAATCAGCAAGATATTTTCAAATTCAACACAAAAATTTTCATTTATTAATTTGGTAATAACCATATTTATCAAAAGAAAAAAAATATTTTTCTTTTTCTATTATTTTTTTTCTACTTTCCAGATACCTTTGAGAATTATAATAACCAAAATTTTCAAGTCCTTCTACGATTTATCATTGAAGAATTGTCTTTGTTTTCTTACAGTTAATATTGAAAATTGTTTCTAGACTTTTCAGAATCAACCCTCTCTGTTTTATATTTTTTATGACTAGTAACATATATTTATTTTTAATTTCAGGTTGATTCAAGATGAATTGTTGAGGTTTAAAATTTTTGGTTTTTTTTAAACATTTTAACATAGAGGTTAAAAACATTTTTTTTTTTAAATATAAGTAAACATTAATAAAGATAAGGTAGGGAAATTACAATTCTTTTGGTTGACTTATTCTGGACTTTCTATTAAGTCTAATAAATTTTTAATGACAGTATAACTATATTGGAAAATAAACTGGAGTTGTCTTTTTATAATATGTAAAAAAAAATAGATTTCATTTTCAAGATCCCGTAAGTTTTTGGTAAAACAATGTTTTCATTTTTTTAAGAACCTAAAAAATTCAGTATTTTGGATTTACTTTCATTAACAGTTCTTTAAATCATATTTTCTATATAAATTCTTGTATTTCAACTCACAGAGAAAATAAAATTTGTATTGTCCTTCATGAAAACCAAAAATTTTTCAAAAAACCAAACATATTAAACATTTTTTTCCTATTTGTCCAAACAATAACAATTTTTCAAATGACTGAAATCCAAGAAGAAGAAAAAAGCATTCAAAAAGAGGAATCAGGAAGTACGTATCTTGAAGAAAGGCAAAGCTTTATTTTTTGATACGATCAAAAAAAGCAATAAGCATTGCAGAGAAAGGCATTGAATATGATAATGAACAAGATTATCGACTTTCTCTTGAGGAATACAAAAAAGTTGAAGAAGCACTCAAATCTATTCAGGACGAATTAACAGGAAACAGTAGAGTTAGAGTCACCGAACTTTTGACTCTTTATGGGAATAGAATAAAAGAAATTTTACCAGTCGTTACTACGTTTGTTTTTTATTTTGTTTTTTTCCTTTCTCGATAAATAAACAAATATTTCTGCCTATTTTTCCGATCATCTTTTTTGTTTTTAAGATTTTTCAATTAAACTTATTTTGAATAAATATTAAAACAAAAATGAAGAAAAAGTTTGGTTTAAAAACTGTTCTTCTTAAAATATTTCAATTTACAGATTGTTTAAAATTTTTTTCACTCTTTTTGAACCAAATATTCTTAATTTTCTTCAAATAATTTTTCTTTTTAAAAAATAGAAATACTGGTGGAAATATTAAGGCTAATTCACTAAAACAAGTAATTTCAAAACAAGACTTCAAATATACTTTTAAACCAGTTACAGAGAGAATTCTTCAAGAAGAAGTAACTTTTGCAAACCTTTTTTTTTTTTTTTTCTTTCTATTTTTTAATATTTTTTGAAAAAGACAAATTGTTTTCTTTTCAATAAGAAAACCAAGAACACACCCAAAGTTTTTTAAAAACAGCAACCAAAAAACAAGAAAAAATTTTTACCCTTGAATTTCAAATTATCAAGAACCATAATATGTTTACAGACAATATTGAATTATTTTCTAATTTGGCTTTCTCGTTCATAATCTTTTAATAAAACAAAAACAAAAATATAAACAAAAAAAACACACGAATAATTAGCAATCACAAATCACAGAAAAACCAAAACAAAACATCCATAGGCCATTCCATATCATGAGAATACTTTTAAAAAGTATTTATGATGGAACAATGCTGACTGTCTCTGTAAGGATCCCAAACGAAATCTTTTTCCAATCTGAAACATCTTTGCTTGCCATTAATGACAAGCTCGATACATGCAATATCCTTATTGAAAATTTCATGAGGATCAAAAACAACAGGGACATTTCTGAAACGTCAGATTGCTTAAAAGACCTAATAAGCTTAACTCAACAACTGAATGTAATTCAGAATTCACTTGCGCGTATTTTACCCTTTATACCCGAAGTGATGGGGAAAGAAAAAAAGAAAAGTACACGATTTAAATCGTTCCGAAACAAAAAACGCGGCAAGATCCCAACAACAGTTGAATATATCGAGGCAATAACACACGTCATCCAAAATTCGCAATTTTTAGATACCTGGATCAGCTATTATGAAAGCAAAGAAGTCATCCACAAGGAAGACCTTTTAAAAGAGCTGACCAAAGTGTCCTCTTTTTTAGATCAAGTCTTTCTTAATTTTGTTCTTCGTGATCTTGCAACTCTTCTCGAAACACATTTGATCAAAACCCAATTAAACTTTTTTAAACTTTAATCTGTCAATATGAAATATTTTTTTTTTTTGACTAATCAAACAAATAAATAAAAATGTTAATACCCTAAAATTAAAGTCATTTTAAAAATGATTGACAAAAAATTTTTCAAAAGTAACTAAAAACCGTTGATAAACTCTGATAGAATAGCTGTAACTCAAAAAATAAATTGAATAAAATTTTCATTGATGTTTTTTTCAATTTATTTTTCAACTTAGAGCAGTGAAAAAAATACTGGACATGAAAAAAATCCCGGACAAGATTTTTAATTGTGAATATTAGTAAAATTATTGTGTAATTTCATTTATTTACAATCAAATTCCTTTTTTTAAGAATCGAACTTTTTCAATTATAACCCCCCCACTTATTAGAATGATGATTGATGAAATCGCACTTGTTCAAAACACCATTCAACCAATCAAAAAACAAGGAGAAAAATTATCATTTTCCAAACTCTAGTAAACCTCTATAAAACTGGATTATTTTTCAAAAAAAGTTGATCAACCTTAGGCTATCAAACAATTACCCAAGTATTCTAGAGACACCTTACTTTGATGAACTTTAGGTAGGTTTATTACTAATCTCATAAAAAAATTGGTTATTTATAATAAGGATTTCATTGAAATTAGACAAAAATTTTACTAATATTCACAATTAAAAATCTTGTCCGGGATTTTTTTCTTGTCCGGTATTTTTTTCCCTACTATACAGTTTTTTCAGTGTTTTATGAAAAAAATATTTTAGTCATACCATTTTTAATCCACTTTCTTTATATGTTAGAATTTTTTTATCTCAGTGTTTGAATCAAATTCAAGAATTTAAAGTGTTTAAATCAAGAACAATTCAGTTAAGTTTAGGTCAAATTTAATATTATGGATGAATTTAATATAAATTATTAATATTTTTAAATCGTCTTTAAGTGCTCAAATAATTTGAATCATCCTTTTTGTGAAAATGAATTAATAATTCTTAAGATTTCAACATTTTTTAACTATAGAGCTATTTCTTTTTTTTTCAAAATAAATTGTGTTTACAAATTTTATATTATTTATACCCCAATTCAAAATTTTTATTACCCAAAAATTGAATTTTTGAAAAAAAAAAATTTTTTTTTATTAAAGAAATACAATATAAACACCAGATGAGATTCATGTATTAATAGAAACGTGAACATTTTATATTGTTTATAATATTAACAAAACAATAAATAATTATCAATACTGATAAATAAATACTCTTTGTTCATAATGTTGGAGTGGGCAAAATAAAAAAAAATTATTTGTAAATTTGTTGAAATTCTATTAGGAATTATTGATTGATCCAACGCTAGATGGTATTAACTAATCTTATTTGAGTTCTAATTTTTCCTACAAGTATTATTTTTTTGGACTGATACTTTTTTATTTTATTCTATAATATGACCCCTTTTAATCATTTTTTTCAAAATCATCTTTTCAGAAATTATGATATTCCCAAGATACCAGTAACTTTTAAATCAATAATAATAAAATTTTTTTTTTCCATAAAATATATATTTAAAATTTCAATTAAGAAAATTTTTTACTTTTATATACATTATCATTTAATTAATAATAATATTGGTTTTTTTTATAGTAAATTGTCCAGATGATGAAAATAATTGTAAAATATGTATACCTGAATCAAAAAAAATTAATTTATCCAATATATTAAATAATAATATTAATATTATTATTATTATTACGAAAAAATGCTAACTCTTTTATTAGTTCCAGAGTGTATTAAAATTAATTTTAGGGTTTTAAATGTAAATTTTATTGGAATTTTAGGAGCCATGGGGGGGGGGGGGGGGGTATCAACTCCTCCCGTGAATAAAAAAAAATTAATTTATTTTTTTCTGATTAAAATATTATAATTATTTTGGGATATCATACCAACAATATGAATTTCGGTTTTAATATGGAATATTAAACTAATTTTTCTTTTTATTCTTAATTTAATATTCCAATTTTACAATCTGTGAGTTATGTGAAAAAATTCTCAAAAATTCATCAAATTTTGTAAATTGAAATTTTGAAATAATTAAAAATAAGTAAATTAATCTCATAATTTTTTATTTCAATGTTTTTAATTATTTTGAATCGATCAAATATTCCCGAAAAAACCCGAAAATTGAAAATACCAAAAATTTTTTAATCACAAAAAAACTCTTTTTGAACAACTTCTATGAAACACTAGTGTCAATATACTTAGTATAAAGGTAAATTTAGAATTTTATTTTCAAAAAAAAATTTTTTATGAAAAAATCAAAATTCAAAAAAATTAAATTTTAGGGAATGGTATTCAACCCATTTTGTGTGGGAGGAATATGTATCCTGGATGACTGTAACGTTTCTGATCATTTCGAAATGGTATTAACTTAATGAATGAAAATGTACTTGAAAAGAAAATTTCTAATTGTGTATCATTACCCATAATTTTGTAATATTAAATACAATCCAAAAATAACTGTGTAATATCTAATTAGTACAATAAATATCCATACCGTACACAATGTTACCCAAGCCAAACTTTATTTAACTCACCATTCCATAAAAGGTGGGTCGAAAAAAAAACAGACAAAACCCCACCAAAACATACAAACATAACCCATACCAATACCCTGGCATACCTAAAAATTTACCCTAATAAGTACCAAAAATTAGGCAAATCTACCCAAAAGGTACCAAAACCTCTTTAGAGTAGTTTAAGGAGGAAAATTCAAAGAAAAATATTTTGTCTAAAAGTAAAATTGTTATTTTACTGGTAATTGGGTTTATTAGAACTAGAGAATCTTAGAAATTACCCATAACATGTTTTTATGTGGTTATAATATTTTCGGGTATTTTCACTAATATTTCAAACACCCAATTTTTTTTTAATTAAAATTCAACACCTAAAAAAATAATTAATACGTATGGGTTAATCATTTTAGTTTTATTGTTAATAAAAATAAATTCAAAATTTTCTCCACACTATTTATACTGTTTCAACAGTCACAATAATTCAATTTCCTTCAATTTGGAAATAATTTTATTTTACATAAATATGAAAATCATTTTTTCACCTTAAAGTTTTTTGTTTTCATTTTATTTTTTGAATTACATAACTTATTTAGATCGAAATATTTTTTTAAAACTATTCATATTATGATAAAGTTGGGTTCTTCAAAATAGAAGAACTCAGATAAAATTAATTATTACTATCAAACCATTTGATAGATCAATATTCCTAATTGAATGTCAACAAATTTTCCAAAACATTTTTAGTTTAACCCTCTCAAAAATTTTCAACACATCCATGATTTATTAGTATTAAATATTATTTATTTTTTTGTTAAGTGGGTATTATAATTTATGCATAATTGTTACATTTCAATTATTGAATCGTTCTAATTTTGTATTATTTCGAGAATTTGTTAAAAATGATTTTTTTATTTTTCAAAAATTGGATTTTATGTTACAAAAATTGAATTTGGGTATGTTAAATTTTTTTAATTATTGTTTAGTATTTGTTTAATTATTTTTTAGTGATAAATATCCATATTACTAAAATTTATAAATTTTAATGAAATAATCAAACCACCTTAAAGAAATTTGCAATTATTTAACTTTTAAAGGGGTAGTGATCACTAATCTAGTATATTTTTATTCTTTATTGGGAACCATTTTTCTTTTTTAATTGTAACTCAAAATATAAATCCTAAAAATTTCTTTTGGATTCAAGAAAAATTTAAAAACAAAATTTCAATTACCACTTTTTAAAAAAAAAATTCTAGTAATAAAATAAAGTATGGATTTATTAAAAATTCTTAAATACTAAAACAAAAGACAAATATCACAACTTATCATTAGAGCCTAGTTTCTTTTAGAAATTATTGGTATTCTATTCAAATAATCATACTTGTAGTCTTAATCAATAAAAAGAAATCAACTTTTGATAAAAGTATGTTATTAACATAATTCCTATATTCTTTAAGACAGAAAGGGGATAGAATTGCCTATTTTTTTTTTTGATTATCCCTTGATTAAAATTATCAAGTTTTCATGGAAGGTCTCTATTATAAAGAAATTTTTAGATAATAGTTAGATTCTAATTGTGTTTCTTCAAGAATTAATTACTTTCGTTAATACTCTATAAAAATTTCTTTTTGTTTTCTTCTTTGATCTTAAAAATGTTTGATTTTTAAATCAAAAGAAAATTCTGGAAAAGCAAACCTCATAATTTAAAATTGTTTTAAAAAACTTTCACAACACATAAAAAAAAGATGGAAAAATTTCGTTGATCAAAAATTAATTCCAAATCAAAAATGACTTCAACATCAAAAAATATAAAAATTAGCGTTTTCTGATCAATTAACAAAATTCTGAGTAATATTATGAAAAAAAATTTAGAGTATTAAAAATAAAAGAAAAAAAAAAAAAAAATAATTAAGAGTTCCTATGAGTTTATTAATATATATATTATTCTTTCCTGGGTTTCTTGACTTTAAATTTTAATAAAAAGTATTAAAAAAAATAAAGTTGATTTAATTAAAGTAATTTCTTAGTCAATCAAAAATATATAAATTAAAAGAAAAATTAATTTTTAATATTTGATAAAAAAAAAAATGTAAAAATTGATGAAAATTCAACATTTTTTTTAATCAATTTAAAAATATATTTCCAGTTTAGTTTTCTTCAGACATAACATAAGTCATTGAAGTTGAAATAGTGAAATAACCTGTATGATAAATCACTTTAGGGTCGATTAATGCGGCTCCTTTAGGAAGAGGGATAGGATAACCGTTTGCAACAAATTTTTGAATTAAAGGTGTTATTACAGATGTTTCCATGAGATTGATGATCGTTTGAAGGGAATCTAAAGAAAATTGTCCAATATTTGTTTTGGTTAGTTTTACGTCTGTTTTCAAATTGGAAAATGTTCCAAAAACTGCTGTGGAATTAACCTTTACTGCAACGTCACATCCACCTGTAGCTGTTAAAACAAAGGCTTGTACTTCAGGGTGAGTTGAATCAGCAAGAATATTTACGTTTGCAGATCCAACAAAGCTTAATTGGATTCCAGCTGAAGTAATTTCAATCTTTGGCCATGTGTCTGCTTGCAAGATAACTTTCATGTCTCTATCAGGGTAGGTGGTATATAGTGCGGGTATTAAGTCTTTCCAATCCTTGGTATTCATCTTATAAGGGAACCAGGCTGGAAGGTTGTTGTTTGTGATAACTGCATACATTGCCTTTGTTTCCCAGAAACTTTTTGAGATGGAATTCGAAACAAAGCTTGAGACAAATGCTTGTACCATTTCACTGGTTTCGATGTTTGGAAGTGCAACTGGACCCGGTGTATATTCTGTTGGATTTGGTGTGTAATAAAATTCGGCTTTTGATGGAATTGTAAAATATTTACCTGGTGTGAAAATTATTCCTGAAGTTAATTTATAATCTACCTCAACATCTTTTGCGATTGGCATAACAAATGGAATTGAAGCTAAAAATTTAACTGATGCGTCATTAATTTGTTTTGTGACAAGGCTATTGAATTGTTTTTCGATGCTACTTTTGATGGCTTTATCAATTATTGATGTGAAAAGATTATATAACCATGAATCGCCACCATGGAAATCCTATTTTAATGCAGATGAAATTTTTTTGTAAGAAATTTTGAATCAGAAAATATTTTGTTATAAATTTGTCGTTAAAAGAGAAAAATCTAATTTTTATCCAAACCCAAACATTAGCAATATTGGTTTTTTTTTGGTTTTTACTTGGATTTGACTTTTGTATAAGAAAAATAATTTAGTATCCGTTTTCTTTTTCATTAGTTAAAGTTTTTCATTTTGAATTAACAGCAACTTTATATCAAAGAGAAAATGTATTTTGTGAATTCTATTTAAAAAAACTTTCGAAAAATTAAAATTCACTTAACTATTTGAGAAATCTATTTCTTATCAGATGAAGATAAATAAATTCAAAAAAATGAATTGAAATTATTTTTTAGCTTATAAAGAATAAATTTGATTTGATAATTGCTATTTTAAATTTCTTGAGATCCAATTTAGAAAAATCAAAAATTGTAGCAAACAAAACAAAACATATAATTTTTGAGGTGAAAATAGCCAGTGTCGTTTTAATTTTGGATGTGAATATTTGAAATATCACGAATTTCTTTCCTAAAAAAAAAAATACAATGAAGCATTTTTGGTGAAATTCAATTTTCAAAAAGCATCCAGATAAATAAAAAAGATCAATGATTTGTTTTTATTTGAACTCGTTTAGAAAGGAACTTAAGAAAGAAGAGATCTTGAAAAAAAATTTTTTTTTAAAGTTAAACAAGTTACAATGAAAAAAAAAAGAAAGAAAGAAAAAGGTTTTAAACAAATTATTCAGAATTCTAATTGGAAAAATAAGGTTTTGAAATACCAAAAAAAAAAAAAAAAAAAAAATTGAAATATTTGTGATTTTAATTAATTCGAAAAGAATTCAAACTTCATCCCAAATATTTGTCCACACCCACAATCTAAAATAGGAAAAAAAATCTAAATTTATTGAATTTTTCATATTTATTGCTAAGAACTAAGAGTTATACACTTAGTCTGGTCGAGAGAGAATTTTGAAGTGACTTAATTTGTGTCTGCTAATTCAAAGAGTGTCTAAAAATTTTTTGTATTTCAGAATTTATTGTTAAGATTTAAATGTTGGAAACATTTAATATGATAAGGAGAGAATTTTGAAGTGATTAAATTTGTACCTTCCAATTAAAAGAGCGTCTAGATATACGTCTATTAGACACAGTCATTAGAAGTATTTGAAACTTAATTTTCTCAATTTTTCGTATTTTTCAAAAATTAAATATTAAATCATGCTTAAGTTGCCTAGTATTAATGTTTTTTTTTGTAGCCATTTTTATATAAAAACAAAAAAAAAAATATAAAACTAAAAAATAAAAATTGGTGTGTCTAAAAAAAAAGGAAACCGATCTGAAGAAAAAATGTATTGCTAAATTTGTTGAAATTTCACCAACGCTTTTTGATCAATCAAATGATTAGATATCATTGACTAATTGTATGTGATTTTTCTATTTAACAAACTCAACAGTAACCTTCTATCAATCATTTGGAAAATTTTTCTTCCCAATCTAACAAAATAGATTACGTAACTGGAAAAAAGGAAATGAAAACAAAACAGAAAAGACAAAAAATGATAAAAATATTTGTCAAAATCAAAATTATTTCCAAATTTCAGGAAACTCTAGTGTTGTTCTTATTTAAATTATTTTGACTGTGTACAAAATATTGAAATTGAGTTTTTTATGGAATTGAAATTGGAATTTTATATTTTTACAAAATAAATGAAAATAATTCATTACTTAATCAGCTTTACGATAAAAAATAGCTTTTGTTACAAAATTATTTACAGCAATTTCAAACCTGGCATGCAGAAGTTAACTTGAGGTAAACTTTTCAAATAAATTAAACGTTCTTTAAACCCTTTTTAAATAAAATATATGTTACTATTGAATTAAATTTTTAACACCAAATCGCAAGATTACAAGTGAGACCACCTTTTTAAATAACTTTTTGATCTAATATCTTATCAATTTTATAAAATATTTTTATAAACTTTTTTGAAATTATTTCCTTTTTATAAATGATCAATTTTAAGGGCAATACAAGAAGATTTGGGAAACGAAACAACAATCGGTTATTTCAATTGAAATGTGTTTAAATAAAGTTTTATTTAAATTAAAAGTTCGTCTAAAGTTAACTAGTGTGCACTCCATGTTTGAAATTGCTTTAGTTTCTGAGAAAAAATACAAGTTTATTCTTTGTAATAATAGTATTTGATTTTAAGTAAAAAATTGAAAAAAATTATTTCATAAGAGATATAAATAAAATTTTCAAACATTTAAAGTTAATGGTAATGTTTATTTAAAATTAAACATTCAGATATTATCCGAAATTAATTATTCTTAAAGATATCATTTTGAACAAGTACAGACAAACACTAACAAATTTATATATTTTACAGAGGTTTCGTTTGGTGTACCATTATTTATTTTTGATTATGTTAAAATTTGTAGACAAATGAAAAATAAACTTGACAAATTTTATGAGCAAAATAATTACTGACAAATTCAAAAAAAAATGTTTTAAAACTTTTTAGTTCAATACCCATTTTTTAAAATCAATAACTCGCCTTTCAAAACATTTTGTTTCTCACAACCTTTTTAAAAAACAACTTTTTTACAAAGTTTCTTTGAATTTAAAGCAAATAAAATTCTTTATACAAAGCCAAATAAAAACATTTAACAAAATAGAAATTGAACAAAAAAAAGTTTTATAACGTTTTTATGTCTTTCTCAGTAATACTAAAATTCACTCAACAAATAATACTTGATGTTTGAAATATGATTACAAAAGAGAAATTTCAAATATTTAAAGTATTTTTTTCCGCTTTTTAAGGGACCAGTATCTCTATTATTTTTTTTTTGACCAATTTCTAAATAAGGATTTCTTTTCTAGAAACATGTTTAATATTGAAAATAAACAGGGGTTTTTCAAATCAAAGTAATTGACAAATAATTTTCTCAATCTCTATTAAATTTAAGAAAAAAAATTTAATAGAGACTAGTCCCTTAATGTTAATTTTGTTTTTTGCACCTTTTGGCAAACTCTGATTAGAAGAGATTTCAGACAATTGTTGTTTGCTTCTTTTTCATTTAAAAAAATTTTTTATCGAACTTACGAATGTATTTTGGGAATTTTTTTTGATTAAAGACTCGAACAAATTTCAAGTAACCGAAAGAAAAGTGAAAAAAAAAAAAAAAAAAAAAAAAGGTATTTTAAGAGAAAACTTACAACTTTAACGCTTCCAATTGAAATAGTTGCAGAAGAACAGGTAATTGTTGGTTTTCCAGCATTTTCCCCAATGGCTATGTCTACAACAGCAGTGATACCAGATCCACTAGCACTAAGAGAACCCTATTTTTTTGCAAAAAAATAAAAAAAGAAAAAAAAAAAGAAATAATATTTTTTTTTAAAAAAAGCCAAGTTCTCTCAAACAGATAATTTGAGCTTTGTCAAGATCAAAAAAAAAATTTAGTAATTTACAGAATCGGAAATGTGAGGCCAAGAATGTTCACGCCAATGCCAGTGTGCACCCATTGAAAAGGAACCACCTGAAGCAGTAATCTTAAAGCCTGTTGAGGTAATTTCAATTGATGCGCCTCCTAAATTAAATGAATTGAGAACAACGCTGCTAATGCTGTATTCAATTTTCCCAATTGGAGAACTGTAGTCTCCACTGATGTCAGGGATTTTGATGTTTTTGATCTCTTGTTCGACATAAGGCAACAACACTTGGACAGCCTTATCAAAAAGTGGTTGAGTTAAAGTCACCTTTGCTCCTGGGTTGGTTGGTGCAACCATACCAAAGAGTAGGAGCGTGACAAAAATTAGAAGAAAGGTTTGTGGTTTTTTCATCAAAAAGTTAAAGAAAAAATTGCAACAATTAAAAAAATAAATTATTTTTATGTGAAATTCAGAAACGATTTATTTCAAACAAATAAAAACAACTTTTATATGGCCAATTGGAAGTCCTTAGCACTTAAATTCACCTTGATTTTTCTTCAATAAAGGATATTAACAGATGAAAAAATTTATTCTCATTCTTCACTTAAAAATCTACCAAAAATATACACAACCAAGTTTTGGTTTTTTGGTGTTTCTTCAGAATCAACAATTATTCATTTTCTTTTGCGACGTTCCTTACAAAAATTAACTTTTTTTATCTGGCAAGTCTCGATCTTTTTTTTTTAAAAAAACGCAATTGCAAAAAGTAACTTTTCTCTTCATCAAATTTTAGATTTGGAACAGCGAAATCTTCTTTCAAATCGATTAATTTTCAAAAAACTAAAACCTTATTTTCAGTGATATTTCTTAAAATGAATTAAATAAGTGAAAGAAATCTCTCAAAATCCCTTTTTAAGAATCAAAATCACCATAAAAGAAATAAAAGTATTACAAGAGTGAAAATTTTCTAACAACTTTTCAAAATTCTTTGACAAATCAAAACGAAAATTTTGTTCACTTTATTTTCCCATTAAGAGTTTTTAATTCTAACAAGATTTTCCAACAGTCTTTTTGTAAAAAATTAAAGATCTGTAAAATTTAAATAAATAGAAAAAGCCTTTTTTTGAAATACACAGACAAATAAAAAATATGTTAAAGACTTTTAACCTATTTAAAAAATAAAGTGATACTTATTTTAGTCATTAGGTATTGAAAATGTGGATCTACAATATTTCACAAGACCTCCTTGAACAATTTCTCTTCGATCTTTGAGTGAACTTAAATCGTTTAACAATATTAACTGACTACAATTTCAAAATATCACTTTACTCAGTGCACATTTTTTGATGAGATTGCTAAAAAACATTAAATAAAATTTTAATTTCTTCTTTTTTTTCTTTATTAAAATGACTATTTAATCTTTCAGTATCTCCTTATTTCTTTATTAAAATTTATTTAAAGAACACTTTTTCTTGTTTATGTGTAGTAGTCACCCTATTAAAGTTTTATTTTTGGATCTCAAGTGAGTCAAGAGTTGATTATTAGTTAAATATTAGTAATGAGTTAAGGGATAAGCCTCTACCAAGAAGAAGACCAAAAGATCAAAGTTGTTGTTATTGAGTGTAACTACATTAGTACTACGTGGTTCAAATGTCTCTAAAAAATTGATTAGTCAAGTAGTATTATTGGTTGATCTCATCAATTAAAAATGATCTATGTATTAGTAAAAAACCTGAAGAATTTCAGAAAAAAAAATACATTTGTAAGACAAATTTAAAGATTGAATTATAAATATTCAGACTTCAAAGTTGTGAAATATGTTTCTTAAATTCATCTCCAATGTAGTTTAATTGCTAAAAAAAATCAATTTTTTTAAAAAATTAAAGAATTAATGAATATATTATTTTTACAAATTATTTAAGTTACATTGGAAAGTTTATTATGTACAACTAGACTTATAATAGAAAAACAAAAATACCATTCTTTGGGCTTTATGTTGATGACTATTTGGTTAATCTTTGACAACAAAAATTAAAAAAATATTTATTTTTGGAAATTCTAAATCTAAAAATTATAAAGGTTTTCATTCAATTATTTTGGGTTTATATTTTGAGATTTGGAAAAGGAATAAAAAATAAGAAATTTTTAAAATGTCAATTTTTAATGGTGATCATTAGTACAGCGATCAAAAAAATCTGTGCACAACAACTATAATCCTGGTTTCAGTATATAATCCGTGCTTTTTTTCTTCTTGTTTCAATGTAACACCCAAGTCACTACCAATAATATACTTAATCCCAAATTAATTATTAAGGTAAATCTCCATGATTTTTTCAGAAAAATTAAATTAGAAATACAATTTGTTCTTATTTTTTTGTTTAACTTCTTAATTTTTATCATATATTTTCGTATTATTATTAAAATTTTCATAAAAAATTAACTCTATTTTTTGAGATAATTTTGCAATTTGATCCTTCATTTTTAGAATCTATATTTTAATAATATACCTTTGAGAAACCTTACCATGTTTATTTATTGTTTATTCTTGGTTTCTTTGATCGATTAACTGATAATTCCATGTGAAAAAAGAAAAATGGTTTGTATTTTGAAATACGGTTTGGAGAATGTTAAAATATTACTTTGACAATAGTAGTTATCCTTTGAAGTTCTAAATATGAATTATTAAAAACTGGAATATTATTATTTTGGTTCCTAATTTTTAGATATGTAAAAAATGCATTTAAGGGATAGTCTATATTAATTTTTTTTAGGGAAATTTAATAGAGATTTAGAATTTTTTGTCAATTACTTTGATTTGAAAAAACCCTGTTTTTTTTTTTTTTTTTTTCATTAAAGAGTGGGTACTAAAAGTCCTCCTGTTTGCCCGAATCCCTAATTTGAATTAGAGATATTGTTGAACCAAGTGAGAGCTGGTCATTTCTCCCAAAAATCGGATCCACTCCATAAATTGAGAGGGATTTTGTTCCAATTCAGTTTTTATTTTTATAATAATCAAAAAGATTCAACCCGGCCAAACGATTTCCTCAAAGAATTAGTGGTTCTAAGAAGCATAAGCGGGATTTTTAATTAACATTACACCGTAGTGGCTATTTGAGAAAATGGTAAACAATAAGAAATAATGGTTAAGGGAAAGAATCCCGGCCTTCCGATTGTACACTGGGTTGTGTTTCCACTTGCCCTTACCGGTTCTCGAAAAACCCCTGTTTATTATCAATTCTAAACATATTTCAAGATAAGGATTCCTTATTTAGTTATTGGTCAAAAAAAAAAATTAATAGAGATTAGTCCCTTAAAAAAAAATCATGATTATAATTTTTAATTGTGATCATTGATAAAAAATCAAATAATTTATTGTACAATAATATTTATCATAGATTTTGGAGAACCATTTTCACAATGTACCAGTAATATTACTTAAACTCAATTACAATATATTATAATTTTATACAAACCAAACTAAACTCTGTTTCAGTCAAAGGGGCCCAACGTTTTTTTCAAATATCAATTATTTTATATAATTGACCTTTGAAGAACTAATAAGAAATAAACATAATAATACACCTCAAAGAAATGTTGATACATGTCTGAAAGAATATTAATAAATCAATAGTTTTTCTTAAAAATTGAAAAACTCAAATTCTTATGGCCCTATTGAGAAAAACAACGATGTTTGTTTTGAACTTCTACTGGTATTTGAATAATAAATATCAAACATTTTTCACTTCATTTTCCATACTTTTCTTTTAGAAATTAAGCCCTCAAACAAAGTTTGTTGGTATTTGTGGTCTCTATTTGAAAAAGGAAATGAAAATGAAGTGAAAATTTTTCACATTTATTAAACAAATATCAAGATCAAAGATCAAATTGAATTCCAATAGAAATCAATATGATTTCTCAACAATCTTTACATGGTTTCAATGACATTAGAATAACAAGTTTTGACCAAGTGACTATTGATCTTGCAATAAAAAATTTTTTTGCAACTAAATGACTTTTTAAAAAAAAAATCGAAAAAAAAAAACAAAATGTGAAAAAATGATTTCAATTTTAAAAATTTCCAAGAATAAAATTTTTCTTCTAATATCTATGCAAACCCTTTAAACACGTGTATTATACGATTACAACTGGGCCCCTTTGACTGAAAAATAGTTTAGATGTTAATACTTTAAATTTAAAATAGAGGTTATTGAAAATAATATTGTAAACAGAATGTAAAAAAGATTAAATAACGAAAAAAGTATACCAAGGTTTCTATCACATAAAGGGGTATATTTATTTTTATAAAAATGACCAGAAAATATATATCTCAGGGGCAGTGCAAATTTATTTAAAAAAAGCTAAAAAAAAGTGCATGTCCAATTTTAATCAAAAAAAATAGATTTATTTGAAATACCCTACCTCTAAAAATAATCGTAAAATGCGGATTTAAGAATTAACCCAGATAAAAAAAATAAAAAAAACAACCAAGGATGATATCAATGCAATTTTATTTGTGTTTATTAAACCATGAAAAAATGGTAAAATACCCAATTTACCAGACATAATTATGAGGATTTTTTCTTGATTAAAGATCTTTGTTTGTTGATACTCTAATAATTTGGAGTAAAATTTGAATTTTCAAATTTAAATTTTGTTATTTTTGATAACTATTTTAATTGCTTGAAAACACCCCTCTAATTAACAAAAATGGACTGTAAAAAGAAATTTTAGAAAATGAGAGTTTCCTATTGATTTTTAATAACTGTTTATCAATTTTTTTAATTAAAATTGGAATAAAAACATATTTTTATTAAGGTAAGAATAATGAAGTTTTAGATGACGAGAGGAAAAAAAAAATAACTTTGAAAATGTTTTTTAATATAGAAATTTTCATTTTTTTTTGTTGGAGTTGGTGAATTTAAAAATTATTCTTTCAAAATTTGAAATTTTTCTTACTAATAAGGATTAAAAAACAAAAAAACTAACAATAATTTGTATTTAATATTTTTTTATTTGATATTTTTAAAAATTTGGTACAGAAGGTAATGCTTGTATCTTTTCTAACTCCCACAAGAAAATTCAAGAAACAGTTTTTGTTACCATTTTTTTTTTTTTTTTTTTTTATTAATTTTTTAAATAAAAAATAACAATAAAGATTTTTTCATGGTTTTTAATTTCAAGGTTAAAGATATTTTGGAAGGATTCTTCCCTAATTTTGATTCTGATATAATGGATGAATTACCTAAACTTAATTTTTACAACACCGACATTTTATACTGGGTATGATTAAACACGATTGTCTTTAAAATTATATTCTAAATATCGAATCCTTCTTAAAAGAAATCCAAAATTATAAAAAGTAAAAGAAGATGAAAAAGAAGAGTGTAACGAAAAAAAAAAAAAAAGTAAAGAAATTTTGAAAAAAATAAAGAAAATATAAAAAGAACAGGAAAAATTAAAAGATAAAGATAACACCCACATAAAGTATATGTTTGTATTAATATATAAATGTTTATCTAAATTTGAAATATCCGATTTTATATTTGTATTCTTTTTTTGCTTTTATTCACTTATAAAAAAAAAACAGATCTAAAAATAAACTCCATTTCACTCAAAGGGACCCAGCCAAAAATGAAAAAGTCACTTTATTTTTAAGAATCAACCAAAATTAGATTGTTTAGAAATACGAGAAACAATAAACTTCTTATAATAGTCCATAATTATAAAAGAAAACCCTGAACAAACCATAAATTTCAAAAAAAAAAAAATGTTAAAAAAATTTTTTGGCCCCATTCATTGGAACGTCTCGTGCAAAATTTCTCAATTTTTTTAGGAAATTAAAATCGTTGATAATAAGATTTTTTACCTGTTGATGTATGAATTTTAAAAGAACATACAAAGCTTAACTTTTCTTAATGTTTATTTCGTCTTTCAAACATTTTTTTTTTCAAAGTAAATTTTTAAAAAAAAAAAAAAAAAAAAAAAAAAAAAAAAAAAAAAAAAAAAAAAAAAAAAAAAAAAAAAGCAAAAAAACAAAAAAAACAAAATTTTACAAAATGAGAAAAAATGATTTTGATCTAAAAATTGAAAATTTTAGTTTGATAAGAGTAATGAATTAAACTCATAGAATGTCTTCCATTTCTTCCCTAAAACTGGGCCCCTTTGACTGAAAAAGAGTTTATATTTTTTGTTTTATTTTAATTTTTATTTTTTTTTATTAACTGTAGTAACTTGATTCCAAACATACAATAACCCACGCTATCTAATTCTAATTTCAAAAAAAAAATCAATATATTTGTCTTTTTGTATAAGATTAAAATATAAATCATTAAGAAAAATATATTGGATAATTTATTCATAATCATATAAATAACAAATATATAATTTAAATAATAATTGCAAAAATTTCAAAATCTTGAAAATATTTCTTTGAATTCTGATATTCTCTTTCGGAAAAATACCGGGCGCCTCAAAAAAAAAATATTTTCTAGAGGATTATGATAAAAAAGTATAATTAACACAAATATCATTAAGCTTTCTAAAAAATCCAAAACCCAAAAATTTAAATAAATTCACATATCTATTAAATTTAAAAGTGAAATCATAAAAAAACGACATCTAGAATTATACCATTTAAATTTTACATTTATTTTACATTTTTCTTGAGAAAACGAAAGTAAAAATTTCGATCGATTTATTATTCAACAAATACTGTTCCAAAAATTATACATGCAGAAGAGTTTAATCTAGTGTTTTCGAATAAAAAGATATTTATTTTTGATAATAGGTATTACATTAGCAGATCAAAGTAACTACAATAATAAACCCCATGGTATTGGTTTCTTAAAATTCTCTTATTAAAAATAGAATTCTATAAATGAAAGATTAATAATGAAAAATTTTAAACAAAAAAATTAACGTAAAATTGAGATTATATGAAAAATATTCAACTATTTACATTCATGATTAAAATTTTACTGAAAATATCAAATAGTTAACTTTCAAAAATCGATTTGAACTTGTATATACTATTGAATGGTAAATTAGATCTTACATTGAACAATATAAAAAAAGGCGTACAGTGGTGTAAATAACCCGTTCAGACAACCTTTAACCCATTATTAAAATTTAACTCGTGGTTTTTTTTCATACTTGGGTATTGGAAGACCAGAAGGCACTTATATATTCTTGGTTCGGATTAAAATTTACTATAGAGGTTAGATCTTTGATTAATAAAATGGCTCTATTATATTAAATGCTTTTGTTTGAAAAATTTCATCATATTTACAAAATTTGTGAGATTAAATGATTATTAATAAAAATTCAAAAAATGAAATTATTCTCTTTTTTTGTCAAAAAATTACATTTTAATCTTCCAGTATCTTCATAATCCTTTTTTAAATTTTATTTAAAGAACCCAATTTCTTATTTATGTATTGTTGTCACCCCATTGATTTTTTTCTTTTATTTCTACAATCAGCCAATATTTTTTGCATGAGTTAAATTTTAGTAATGGGTTAAAATAAAAAACATGGGTTATTTACAACACTGTAGATTATATTTTGAAATACTGATTTTCTATTATTTTTGTCACACATAATTTTTTGATCAATCTAGTCTTCAACCAAAAGTTAATTAATTTTTATTCTTTTTATCAACAATCCGAAATAAATAAATAAAGTAAAGATTATATGGTGAAAAAAACATGGGTGGTAGAAAATTTATAATCCTTCTTTTTCATAATTGAACTTATTTTTCTCTTTTTGTTTTAAAAATTTATCTTAAAAATGTGTAAAAAAACAGAGATATACGTTAATTATTTTTCAATTTTAATTTGAATAAAGATCTTTCTTTATGAATTTCTATTTGCTTGGCTTCAAAGAATCGGAATCAGAATAAGAAAAGCAATCAACTCTTCAACAGTTTGATTCTCTTAAATCCATTCAAAAATTTTGTTATGACCGTTATAAATTTAAAAATTTTGAAAAATCTTCAAAGATAGTTAATAATAATTAAATTACAATTAAGTTTTTAATTGTAAACACAGACGGTGTTTGTTTAAAATATGCTCCAAATTAGAATAAATCTTTATTTCTTTCTGATTTCAAACATTTTCTTTTCAATAAAAATTTCTTTTTTTGAGGAAATTTTTTTCGAAAGCCAATTCTTATGTCTTCGGAAAGTTCTAACTCAACTTCAGAAAGTGAAAATTTCAGAAAGAAATCAAAAACATCAAAAAGAAAATTACAGAAAAAAAAAAAGAAAAATAAGAAAGAAAGAATCTCTGATTCAGAAATTACTTCAGAATCAGAAGAATCAAACACAGAATCAGGAACTCAATCCAAATCCCAATCCCAGTCTGGAGAAGAAAGTTCAAATTCAACAAGTGGGGATGAGAAATCGGAATCAGAAGAAGAAAGTTCAAAGGAAGAGTCAGAATCAGAAGAAGAATCAGAATCAGAATCAGAAGAAGAAAGTTCAACAAAAGAAACAAACTCAGGATCAGAAACGGAACAATCAAACTCAAAATCTGGAACTCAATCCGAGTCCGAATCAGAATCAGAAGAAGAAAGTTCAAAGGAAGAGTCAGAATCAGAAGAAGAAACCACAGCAAAAGAATCAGAATCAGAAGAAGAAAGTACAACAAAGGAAACAAACTCAGGATCAGAATCTGAAAAATCAAACTCAAAATCTGGAACTCAATCCAAATCCCAATCCCAATCTGAAGAAGAAAGTTCAAATTCAACCAGTGGGGATGAGAAATCGGAACCAGAAGAGGAAAGATCAAACTCAGAATCAGGATTAGAGGAAAAAACAAGTGATAATGAAGAAAGCAATAGTTCAGATCAAGAAACAAATAAATACGATCTTTCTCAAAAAAATAATTTATCAGATCCAAACAGGTTTCATTATTTCAGCAAAGAAGACTTTATATTTTATAAACCACAAAACGATGATTCAGATTCTGATTATGTTCCAACCAATTCCCAAAGAAAGCCAAACAAAAAAAAAAAGAATCAAAAAGGATCCAAAAACAAAAACAGGGATCAGAAAAACAAAAACAAAAAGAAAAACAAAAAGAAAAACAAAAAGAAACAGAAAAAGAAAAAGAAAAAGAAACACAAAAAGAAACATAAAAACAAAAAAAAATCAAATAAAAAATGGAGTTATGAAGAAATAGAACTTTTAAAAAAGGCACATTCTGTTGTCGATCCATTTTGTATCAATTTTTGGGAAAAAGTGGCTGAATTTGTACCCAACCGAACTGTAGAAGAGTGTTCTACCAAAATGTTTAATGAGTTTTCCATGGACACATTGAACCATCGGAAAAGGGGCAAAATGGAAACCGTCGACTTAACACAATTGGCGGGCAAGGGCACACTAAAGAGAAGAAGACAAATGAGAGAGATCCTCAAGCAAGCGGAAAAGAAAAAGAAAAGTGATATCTTTTTGGAAAGACCCGAGAAGGTTGAAACAGAGGTTGCCGTTTGCGGCATGGAGTCAAGCGGCGGCGAGGAATTCGAAATCAACTGGGATGTTGGTAAAAATTTATTAAAGGAAGAAGAATCAGAAGAATCGTCTGATTCTGATCACGTTTTTAAAAAAATTGATCAAGAACAATTGGACAACCTGATTAGAAAAATGAAAAAACAGCAAAACTCTCGAGCACACAAACGGTTTATCAAAGAAAAGAGAATAAAAAAAAAGAAAAAAGCAAAAAAAAAGCATATCTTGGCCGACATCAAAAAAAAAATCATCCATCGTCAAAACATTCGTTCACAATTTACAAAAATGACAAAGCAAGTCGGCAAAATTGTAAACGATTTAAAAAAAAATGATCAAAAAGAAAATTTATTGGAAAGCGACCAAGGTGAATACTATTGGACAGACGAAGAATCAGAAGACCCCGACCAATTCCACCCGACAAATGAACAATCATCTTTTATTTCGAATGATAGTAAAACTGAAAAAATAGAGAACCAATAATTAATTAAACATTAATTGTTTAAAGTTTTACAATCACAAATACCCCCCATCTTATCATTATTATTTAACAATTCTAATGTTATGTGTAATAAATAAAAACCATTGTTTATTTTTGTTCAAACACCCCCTTTTCTTCCCCCCTCTCTTCTTCTTCTTCTTCTTCTTCTTCTTTTTTTTTTGTGAACAATGAATCTATTAAAATTCAGATTAAAAAAAAAAAAAAACTATTTTTTTGTTTTTGTAGTCTTTGGGTAACAGCCAATTTGATTATAAGCAAAATTGTTTAAAATTTGAAATCGAAATGATATATTTTTCGAATCAAATAAATACATTTAATTTATATTTAAATTACAGAATTTTCAGTAAATAGTAAAAATAGAAAAAATAATTATTGGCATGGTAAAATCAATTATAAAAAGAATTTGGATAAATTTTGAATTTGAATATTAGAATTTAAGAAACTTAGTTTTTTTTCAATTATTCCCCTTAAAAAAATAATTTTTTTTGAAACTTTTGAAAAAAAATAAAATTTTATTTTTTTTTGAATTTTTTTTTACAATTTGGTTACTATTATGAAAAAAAAAAGTTTTATTTTTTCAATTTTATCTATTTAAAGATGAATTTTCAGCTTGCCCCAAAAAATTGTTAAAGTTTAGATTTTATCCCCCCCCCCCATCAAATTGGACCCAGGGAATCGCACTCAAAAAAAAATCTAAATATAAAGTTGTTGAGTGAAAATTTCTTGTTTCTAGTATGGTCCATTTTCTTTTTGAACCGTTTATGAATATTTTTGATAAATAATTTATGGATTCAATTATAATTATCTCACTTTAGCAAAGATATATAAAAAAAAGTTAACAGAATAATAAACAATACCAATTCAGTAAAAATATAAAAAATTAAAGTTTAATATGCTGACAATCGGCAAATGATTTTATATCATTGTACGTCGCATCAAAATTGTATAAATTTAATCCAAATATACAATAAAAACAATCAAAAAACCAATCAAAACAAAATTATTTGTTAAAATTATGTTATAAATATTTGTCGTTTACGGGGAAATTTAAAAGTAGTTTTTTTCTTTTAAAAATCCATTTTTAATAATTATAATGTAGAATTCAATGAATTTATAATCATTTTTTTAAGTGGCAAGTTTTACAAAAAAATCAATTTTCTTTATTTTGATGAAATATTTATTTCAAAAGAACAGATTTATAATTACCAAATGAAAAATCGAAAAAATATAATTTAGATTTATAACCAAAAACCAAGAATAATTATTTACAAAAAAACTAGAAGAAGAATAACGATATATATATATATATATATATTATTATTATTTCTATCAATTGTTAGTTCAAGAAATTTTTTATCAACCATATAGAAACATATATACATATAAAAAAATTATAAGTTGAACGATTATCACAATAATTCATTTTGTAAATAGAAATGTCTAAAAAACACCTTTTTTTCAAAAAAAAATAATTTACTAACTTGAAGGGGTTCACTTTTCAATTTCAAGTTTTTAGCATAATGTACACAACATGTAATTATTATCATTGATTAATGACTTGAAACCTTTATTTTTTTTTAAATGTTCTATTATCGTTCTCTTTAAGTTTAAAAGTACATTTTTTTTTTATTTATTTTTATTTTATATAAATAATATAAATCTTACTTTTCTTAAAATAAACCATAAACTAAAGATTTTTGTAAAAAATATAATAATCCCAAAAAAATGACAATTTTGATGAAAAAAAGTTTATTGCTGAAAATTTCCTGATATATTAATTTATTAGATGGGATGAATAATAAGGGGAATCGTAAAATTAACCAAAGTAAATTCTAAATATTGTTTATTAAAATAATAACTCATTCTTAAAGGGCGTTTTAATTAATATAAACTATTTTTAAAATACAAGGGTACATAAAAAATCAAGAATTATTCATAACTGAACCGAATTAATTATAGTATCATTCTAAAATATAAGAAACTCCTTAAAACATAAAAAATACCCAATTTTCCCTAAAAACCCATCAAAACAAGACAATAAAAATTAATATAGATATATATTAAATATTGAAGTGTCATTTTATTTGAAATGAGAAATCCCGTTTTGTAAATTTTTGAAGGCGAAAAAATTATAAAATCATTCAAAACAGCTGAACATGGTGAATTGGGTTAAGGCTCTTCATATTTATTGGTTACTCTTTATAAATCAAAATTTTGTTCTTTAAAATCACATTTTGAAGATAAAGTGGCAATTCGTCTGGGTATTTTGTTTGAATTTTTTTTCTTTATTTCTCTTTTTCTTTGTTCCACACACCAACCCAATTATGACCTTTCTTAATTCCTATATCTAGCTCATTCAAAATTAGACTTAAAACATTTCAATTTTTATACTAGTAGATTATTTCCAAATTAGTTTATTCTGATCTTGCTTTTTCATTTTCCAACTATTCAGTATCCAAAAATATAAAAACAATAAATGAAAAAATGAAAAATTAAAATGAAAAACATCAATTAGTAATTATTTTATTAACAATCACATTCGCCAGTATTGATGTTTTGAGAATTATATACTTTTGTTTGAAAGAGAGTTTGTATTTAATGATTTAATATTTTTTCTACCATCCACCCGAACAGCTTTATTCAAATTATTCTTTTTTTTTTCAAAATTTTGAGAAAATTAATATACTAACCACGGCAAAAAATATATGGACTCGATTTTAATTAATATAAATATATTTATAACTTTATTTTATGAAAAATACATCTTTTTACTCTTTGATATTTTTCATATTCAAAGACACTTTTTGATTCTTTTTTGTACTATTTACTAACAAAAAAAACAATATTTATTTAATCTGATAGTTCCCCAAAAAAATATTACGAACTTTATTATAAGTAATAAACTTTGTTTACGCTAAATTACCATGCATTTATTTTCAATATTCAATATTTTTAATAATTGACTCTTTAATAAAAAAGTAGAAATAAATAATATAATCCGCATTAGAGAATAGTTAATATCTTTGGATACAAATCTACTCAAGTAATATATATTGACATATTCTTAAAAGTGAAAATTTTAAATTTTTAGTTACCTATTTAGAAACGCAATAATGTAAATATTGTTCTTCAATTGAAGATCAAAAAAAAAATCTAAATAGAAATCAAAATAAATATCATTTTTCCAGTCAAATGATTTTCGCTATTCAATAATATACTGAATAACATGTTTTTAATTCGTGAATATAGATCATAAACCAAAATTCATAATAAATTACCCATCTTACATTTGAATTTTTAATTGCTTTTATATCTTTTTGAATTTTATTCTCTCACAATGAAAAGTTTGCAAATAAATCATTTTTTCTCTTTTTTATTTTTTCAACAGTGTTTTGTTAAAATGGAAAATGAAAATGAAAAATTGGAAAGAAATAACAAATGAATTAATGAAAAAATTGGTTTCAAATATGAAAAAGAGATTAGATTTAGTTCTTCAAATGGAAGGAGAATCGATAAATGGGGTTTTTTACTTTTTTAAATTTTCTATTTTTTATGTAATACTTCTTGCCAAATAAATTGTCCAATTTTTTTTAACAGTTTTTTTTATTTTTCTTTCTTTTATTTTTAGACCAAAAATAAATATCTCTTGAGTATAATATTTAATTTTAAAATCTAAATATTTATATAATAATAGATAACTTCAATTATTAAAAATATTTTTCTTTAAAATTTGATTTTTAATGGGTCAATTATTATGAAAGATAGTTTATAATAAAAAAAAATGAGTACAAGAATGACGTTATCAGAAAAATCTCAAAAAAAAAAAAGTAAAACGTGTAAAAATGATTTCAAATGTGAAATTTCAAAAATAAATTTTTTTCTAATACCCAATCAGACCCTTTAAACAATGGGCAATTCGCCCTATTACAATCCCCCCCTCCCTTTTTACTCAAAAATGGGTTGGATCAAATTTGAAAAAAAAAATTATTCTCTAAAGTAAAAAAAAATTCAAAAAATAATTGATATTAAACTAGATTCCAAACTTTTGGACACAGTTTAAACAGTTGAAAGAACATCATTACTATACTTTAAATTCAAATTGGAAATATTTTGATTTTACAAACAATTTCATTTTTTGTCTTTTTTGTTTTGTTTTCATTTCCTTTTTTGCAGTTACGTAATCTGTTTCGTTAGATCTCGAAATTTTTTTTGATGACGATAGAAGGTTAGTGTTGAGTTTTTTAAATTGGAAAATCAAATACAATTGGTAGATGGTATCTTAACATTTGATCGATCAACAATTGTTGGTGAAATTTCAACAAATTTACCAATACATTTTTTGTTCCACTCGTTTCATTATTTTGGACACACCTGTTTTTATTTTTGAGTTTTAAATTTTTTTCTTTTATTTGGATGAAAATGATTACTTATAAAAACATTAATACCTTGTAACTTAAATGTTGTTTTATATTAGGTTTGGGAAAATACAAAAAATTAGGTTTTTTTTGCCTATTTTTGATTTTGGGTGTGTCCAAATTTTTGGAACGGGGTTTAGATCTCTGATTTTATTTTTTTTTCTAAAAAAAAATAAAGCAAAAAATAAAAAAAAACAAGTAAAATGAAATGTAAAAATTATTTGAATAATCATTTATGATAAATAAGAGTAAAAACCAGAATAAAGACAGAAAAAAAAAATAAAAATAAAAATTCAAATCGATATTGACCTTAAACCAAATTAAGAAATTAGAAAAAAAAATAAAATTTTAATATAATATAATATTATATAATATAATATAATATGATATAATATAAGAGAATATAAGAGAATATAATATAAAGATATAATTAAAATTCAAATTTAAATTCACATTTATAAAAAACTAATTTTTTTGAAAAATATAAAAAAAAAATTAAAAAAAAAAAATTCATAAAGAGACATTTGGATTAATCTTCGTCTGAATAATACCCGACAATATTTTGTCTATGTTCTCTTTCCTTTTCCCTTTGAAGTTTTTTTGCTTTAAGATATTGATTCCATTTGTCGATTTTTTCAAGTCTTTCACGGTCTTGAGAATTGTGCTTTCGGCCAACTCTTTTTTGATCTAAGGTTTGATATTTTTTTATTGTTTTATCAAGATTTTGATTAATTTTTTTTGTTTCTTTCAAAGTTAATCGTGTTGGTAGTCTGGGTCTCCATGAGGTTGATCGTAAATCGCGTCTAGTTTCTGTTGTCAATTTCATTCCTTGGAAAGACCAAATTGTGAATTTATCACGAGTATTGGTAACAAAGTATCTTCCTGTGGGGTCCCAATAGACTTCGTCGAAGGTGGAGTCTGAAACATTAATTTTTTCTTCAAGCTCTGCGTCGAAGACTGTGATTTCGTTTGACCTTGTCGCGAGAATCAAAAAGAATCTTCCACGGGGGCTCCATTTGATCGTGTCAGCGTTTTTGGGGAGTTCGAATGATGCTATTAACTTTGAAAATTTTGTTGAAATTCCCTTGCCCGTCTTTTTTTTGTTATAGTTGACTCGATATATCCGAAGTAACGAGCCGCGCTCTTCTCGTGTAATGACCGCGAATCGCTGTCCTCTGGGTTCCCATTGGAAATGTTCCAAGAGGCCATTGCCGAGGTCAATTGTTTCCATTGGCGCAGACTTTGTTAAGGTGTTGAAAAGCGTGATCCACGCGCCGACATCCAATTTGCCACCTTTCGATTTTTTGATCATGTGCACCGCAAGGCAATTGCCGCTTGGGTGCCAATAGAACTCACACCCAGAGACAGAGAAAAAGTTTTGCTCTCTCATCAAGACCTTGGATGGCACCTGATAGATCCCGACTTTGATCGGATCGGTGCTGCTCACTGAAGTGGTGGCGTACGCCAGTAAGTTTCTTCCCTTTGCAAAGGAGATTTTGTCGACCAATTTGACTTCAATACCCCTTCTGCCTAGCAGGGAGAAGCTTGGCGTTTCGTAAATACGAATTACATTATCGACACATTTGGCAAAAAATCGATCGTCGTGTGACCATGTAAATTCATCAAAATCCTGTTGACCCTCAATTGGCTTCCCTTTGAACCAACGGAATTTGTTATATTTATTCAAATCCCAAACACATGTGTTAGGCTTCCCAAAGCTTGTTTCATTTTTGTTATATGAAACCAAATAATTCTCCTTGGGCGAAAATTGGAAATGAGTGACGCCTGGGTGGAAAGCGGAATGTAATTCAACAAACTCTGGCCCTCCAAATAATACTATTTCCTTCCCCTGTGAAAACAATTGGTTAGTATTGGATTCCCAGAAGGAAGGGTTTTTTTTGCCCTTTTCTTTTTCTTGTTCCTTTTCCTTTTCCTTTTCCTTTTCTTTTTCTTTTTCTTTTTCCTTTTCTTTTTCTGTTTTTTGTTCTTCGTCATCCTCATCAATTGCGTTTATGTCCTTTTTAGGCAAATATTCTTCTTCCTCTTCGGGGTAAAATTCATCAACAATGGCTACCAAAAATCTACCCAGGGGAGACCATTCGACAGTTAAAAAATCTAAGTCAACATATGCCACAGGTGGTAATTTCTTTTCTAATAAATCAACTAAAAAGACCTCGACTCGATCACCATACGAAACCATTAATTGGTCATAATCTAAGCTATCAAAAATCCATTGATTTAATACTTTTGGATCAAAATATTCGGGATATTTTGGTTCCATGAACTCATTTGGGTATTGCTTTAAATCTTCGAGTTCAGAATAATCTACACATCTGAAGGTATGCTTTGCATCTAATTTCTTTCCCTCCAATTTTTTTTTGGCTTGTTGGGCTTCTTTTCCTGAAACAAACTCAACAATGGCTCCTCCTGTGGAATTTCCTTTTTCGTCAACAAATATTTCGACTCCATCTTTAACGAGTTTTCCTGCCTAAGTTGGTTTGGTGGAATTAAGTTTTTCATGAAATGATTAGGTTTTTGAATTTTTTTGTTTTTTATTATTATTTAGGATATTATATGGAGAGATTAAATTTTTCATTAAAAAAAACAAAAAGAGATAATCAAATTGTTTGTTTGTTTGGTATAAAAAAAAAAGGAAAAAGTAAATTATGTAATTAAAAAGAAAATTTGAAAAAAAGCTTTTTTTGATTTTAAAAAAGTAAATTGTTTTTTTTTGGTTTTTTTTTTCCAAGGCAAATTACCGAACCACAAAAAAAAAAAAAAATAAAAGAAAAAAGGAATACACTTACTTGTGGAAAAACTTTGGCTGACAAAACTAGTTTTAATTTTGGAACAAACTTTGCTGGTGCTACTGGTAAACCTACAACCAAAAGAAAAGATGAAAGATCTTCATTTTTTTTAAAGGTAGGTCTGTAATCTGGTAGTTTTTTTAATTCGTTTTTTAATTTTCTAATCTCTTTTTTAGTTGAGTCTTTTTTTGAGGAATGCTCTATTGACCTTCCAAATAAACCGCTCATTATTTCACTATATTTTTTTAAAAAGTAAGTAAAAATTAAAAAAAATAAAATGTTCAAACTTTATCTTGTAAGATATTTGAGACTGGTTTGAACAAAATTAAGAGATAACATATCTATGAGAATGTTTATTTGATCCAAGTGTTGGTTTTCAAGAATAAAATCCATTAATTATAAAAATCCAAAAACACTTTTGAAAAAGATTCACATGAAGGACAAAATAATCGCTTGGTCACAATCTCTCCAAACCCCACTTACTGGAGATCTCTTGATTTTTATTTACAGTGTGGATTTTTAAAAGCCACATTATATAAACAAAACAAGTCTCATAATATAAGTGTATTCGGAATCATGATACTTTCAAAATGAAAAATATTGGATTTGACTCCACACTTGTTAATGATTTTTTAGAGTCACAGTCTATTATTGGAATCAATTTAACCCAAAGATACTTTTTTTTTTGGACTTATAAAGGATCAAAGATTGCAATTGAAAATGCTCTTATTTATTTTTTTGAAACTCGTCTCTTTGTATTGTGTACCACATATAATTGTGTTTAAGGGTTAGTATTTTGTTAAAATGAAATTAAATGAAATCTTGTTAAGGGATAAACCTCTACCAAGTAGAAGTCTAAGTTCAAAGTAATTTATTATTGGGTGAAAATCATATTATTTCTACATGGATCAAATGTCTTTTTATAAATTAGATAATTAAAGTAGTGTTAAAAAAAAGTTGATTTCATTAATAGAGAGTGGTTCCTATTATTTATAAAAAACCCCAAAGAATTTTTGAAAAAAAATTCCATTGAGAGACAAATTTAAAGGTTAAACCAACAATATTAAGAATAAGGAGTTGTCAAATGTCTTTCTTAAATTTATCATGAAATGTTGATTAATTGCCAAAAAATTAGGTTAGTTGCTCAAAAATACAATTGTTTTGAAAATTAAAGAATTAACTATTAAGATTATTTCCACAAATTCTTTTCACTTATTGGAAATCTATTGAAAATATAACTCACTTCTAAAAAGAAAATAAAACTAACCACCCTATATGTTTTTTATTATAATACTTTTTAAATCTTGGAATTCAGTAATGTGAAAAAATTATAAATTTTATGTGGTTCGATATTTTTATTATTAAATACTAAATACTATTATTTTGTTTTTTATTTTTAGATTTGGAATAGGAATTTAAAATTTTTTTTCCAAAATTAACAATTATTAATTGTGATTTTGGTAAAAAATTCATAATTCATTGTTGAATAATAAACGTAATTGATTTTTTTTTTAAAGCTATTTGAACGAATTAGGTACTGATATCATTTCCATCCCATCCCAAATTACAACAAATCTCTAATTGAGACAAATTTTCGAGAAAAATAGTACCTAAAGATTACCTTTGTTTTTCTTTTTTTTTTATATCTTTTTTTTTTTTTCTTTTTTTTTTGCAAAAGATCAAGTGGAAAAAAACAATCTTAGAAAAGATAAAATAATCACTATGAAAATTGTGACTATGTTGTGTCTTTAAAAATGAATTTAATTATTGTTAAAAAATCTTATGTTCAACTTTTTTTCAGTGAAAGTTCAGTACTAAAAAATCGGTAATACTCATTTCAAAAATTGTGACTCTTTTTTTTAGTTTTTGGTTTTATTTTTTTTTAATTGTTAAAATATAAGATTTTTATACCTTTAGAATGATTTAAAAGTTAATTATTAATCAGATTTAGTTTTGTATTGTTCTTGTACATTGGAGGATATATTTTTTTTTTCAATTTATTATTTGAGGGGTGTGACATTTTTAGTGATGGTAAATATATATAAATATTTATATATTTTTGTAAAAATATTTTTTTTTCATCAAAATTATCAATTTTTAAGAGTTATTACCATATTTTTATAAAATCAATCATTGGTATACATTTTTAATATAACAATATTATTTAGATATTGTTTCAAAAGATAAAATATAAACAGTTATATTTAATACTTTAAATCTGTTAAAAACATATAAAGTAAAAATAAATAATAATTTAAAATTGATCATAGATCTTTTAATAAGAGAGTTATTAGCCCAGTAACCCCCCCCCAGCCCATTTTTTTTATTAATCAAAATGAGAAAAATCCCATTGCTAATTCGGAAATTAGTAATAGATCCTATTGTAATTGTTTTTTCATCAAGTTACAAAAAATCATTTTTTTACCCAATTTTGATAAAATAAAATATTAATCAATTAATCGATTAATAAAATCTAACCCTTAAATAATAATTTCTTGAAGAAAAAAATCTGATTTGAAATATTCTCATAATAAAACCTTAAAGTACTAAAAATATTCTATTGAATGATTTTATTAGAACAAAGTATTATATTTTTTCCCTTTTTTACTTAGTTCATATACTCACATTTGATAAGACAAAATTTGATTTCAAAATCAATACCCCAATTTCTAACATTTAAACTAAATTGAAATTATGTTTTTGCTTTTTTCAATTTTCATTCTTTTTCTTTCTCTTTTTTCTTATGAAAAAAAAACAAAAGATACTAATTCAATCCACAAACTATTCATCAAAAAAAACAAAAAAAACATTTTTTATAAAAAAAATGAACCAATGATATTTACAAGAACTTTTCACAAAACAAGTTAATGCCATTTTTTTTTTTTTTGTAGAATCCACCCTTTTTTAAATTTCAATAAAAAATCTTAAACTTCATTAATTGTTTTTGATCAAATGAAAATTCAACTTCAAATCAATACAATCGAAAAAGTAAAATCATTTTTTTGAAGAGCAACTCAATTGTAAAAAAAATCGGAAAGATCACAAAATATTATTTTTAAGTAACACCTCTTGTAAAAACAAAAATTTGATAATAAAAAAAAATATTTTTTATAGAAAAATGAAAAAAAATAAGTTTCTTAAATCCTTTAATTTAGGTTCTGGATTTGTCAAATTTATTTTTAAAATCGATTTTATATTTCAATAAAATAATTTTTTTAATTTTTTTTTTTTTACTTTTAAACGAAAATCTACGAATGTATTAAAAATATTTTCAAATTGATTTTCAAATTATGATTTTCAAATTATAGGTATTTATTCTTTTTTTTCCACTCTGAAATTTCATTTTTTAATTGAATACAATCTTCGACATCCTCTATCGTCAAAGGGAGCCTAGTGTAAGGATCTGTTGGGTCGTTTAATAAGTGATGGTTTATTGCTGCCTTTTCCACTATTGTACCATTAGGCAATTTCACTGGGTTTGCCATTATCTCATATGTCAATTCACATAAAAATCTGTCTGGGACTGTAACTTGGTTATCCTGTATCTTTTGTGTTTTTAATTTCTCTTGTTGTTTAATTTTTTCGATATTATTAATATATTTTTTGAAATTTGGGAAAAGTTTACTTTTATAGCTTTTCTTTGTTTTCAATAAATCAAGAATTTTTAAAAATTTCGCATGATCATAGCAATGTGTATCGTTGGCAACCGATTGAACAAAGAAGTGGCTTTTTTCTAACAGTAAAGAAATTTCGACAAACCTCACTATGAAAATGTTATAATCAAATAATTGTAATAAATTATTGATTTTAAATTCGTTTTCTGTAACAAAGTCAAATAAATTTATGAGATTAAAATTGATACAGGAAACTAAGGAATTGATAATTTCCTTTGAAACCAGGATTTCTTTAAAGTCCGTCTTGGCGATCAATTTACTTAAGAAATCAAAATATAAGGGAAGAATTGAATGTAATCCGCTTAAATGGCGTTCTTGATTTTTCCTATAATTCTTGATTTCTACAAATTGCGACTGCAATTGCCTTTTGATTATGATGCTTTGGGTACTGTCGATCTCCTTTTTGAATTTTTTTTCATCCTTGACCAATTGGACAATTTTTATTGAGATTTCAAATGCCTGATTAAAAATTGAATCGAAATCGTTGACCAAAAAATGGGCAAATCTTAACAAGAGTTCATGGTTTTCGCATTCCTCGTTAAATTGGCGTTGGTAGACGGCGAGATCTAAAAGCGATGACACCATTGTGATGTTGGCCGTTCTTAAATGCAATCTATCAAACACTTGGTTATTTGAGCCGGTGTATTCCACTTCAATGTAAAACATTAATAAGGAAAACATTAAATATCTGATTGAGAGCTCATTGCTTTTTGGCGAAACCAAATTGTTGCGTATTAGGGAGTATATAACATTCAGCATTTTTGACCGTGTAAATGGGCTTTTGATAAAGCGTGGGCTACAAAATAAAGTTAAATAGAAATTAAACACTGGAATGAAATTTACACTTTTGATATACTTTGTGAAATTGTTAATATAAAATAGCATTATCGATGATGTGGAATTGATAAAAAATTCTGGTATGGTATGGAAATCCTTTGGCACGTTGTGTATTAACGGCAACCGGATCTCAAATTGGTGCGTGAAAATTTCTTGAATATTAATGTTAGGAATCGCCTTTTTTAAAATCCATGTGTTGAGTAAATTGCAATAATTGAAAAACGAATTAATAAAATCTTCTTCAATTATCGAAAGTTCATAAGAAATTAATTTCTCTAATAGAAACGGTGTGCCATTCCCATCTACGATCCCTAATTTTTTTTCTTGGCTATATTGTCTTCGTAATTTTTCATAATTTTGTAGTAATGGTTTTAATCCAAATTGGATTGATCTAATTGTTGAAAAAAATGTATAAGTGTTAAATTCTAATTTTTTTTTCTTTTCAATTTCTTTTTTCGTCTGTTTAGTCATTTCTAATTTTATTTCTTTTTCTTTTTCGGTTTCTATTTTGGTTTCTTTTTCAATTTCTTCCTCTTTCTCTTTCTCTTTCTCTTTCTCTTTCTCTTCCTCTTCCTCTTCCTCTTTCTTTTCTGTTGTTTCTATTTTTTGATGATTATTCTCAATTTCTTCAGTAATAATCACATCTTCTTTTTCCAAAGTGTATTGACGAGATTTTTGCCTTCTTAATCTTTTTAACAGATTTTGGTTCCCTTGGTATTTTGCTAATTTATCATTACTTATCCATTTATGATCGGTGATTTCAATTGGCGAAAGCATTGGTTCATCTGAAAAGTTAAAAAATAAAGGATTTTCCTTTTGAAATAATTTATAATCAATTATGTTTTCAATTTCGTTATTTTGAGAATTAACTGATATTTCTTTTGACATTTTGAATAATATAAAACAAAAATTATAAATAAAGGAATCAGAACAGCCATCCTGGGAACTTTCCATTTCAAGTTCATAGGCCATTTGTGATCGGATACGATTGGCCTTTAAAACATACAACACCCATTCCCAAAATTTGTTGCCTGTCTTTGGTCTTTTAATAAAATTCATAACCAAAGTGTATAAATTTTGTGTATATGGAGTAACAATGGATTGCTTCAAATTATTGATTTCGTTTGGGTAATGGTATTTGCCCTTCGTTTGTCTAATTTCAAATAAATAATCGATAATCTTTTTGTTTAAAATGGTGCTTTTAAACAAAATCGGACCTAAAAACGAATTATGCTCAATCTCTAAATTAACTTTGATATTATTGTTTGTTAAATACTGGCTATTTAAAACTCCCGATTTCAAAAAGCATTTGGGATCTAATAGAATTTTCGGAATGAAATTTGAAAGGTCAACGACCGTGTTGGCAAGGGTGTTGATATTAGTAACCATCAACATTTTTTTTAACCCAGCTAAGGAATTTGGATAAAATGGGGTTGAAATTATGTAATTCCTTAATTCCTCGACTATTGTTAATGCAATTTCTTTATCATATCCCCCTATTTCGGGGTTTTTGATTAATTTCTTTATAAAATACACCCCAGAGTTTTTAATCAATGACTCACCCAGCTTTTCCAGGCTGCTAGCCTTCCCTGAAAATATACACGGTCTGAGAAGCGCTGTGCGATAATAAGTGATGATCAATTCATTGATCTTTTTGATTAAGACGCTCCTTGCTTTCCACAACTCTTTGATCACCTTTTGCTTTGTTTTTTGATTCATGCTTGCCAATTTTGCTAACTCGTCCCTGGACCTTTCATAGCATTGGCTGAGATAATTAAACACATTTATTTTATTTTGTGATTCAAAAACCTCAATTAAGATTTGATCGACAAAGCTCTCTAATTCATTTTCTTCGAAACTCTCAAGGTTCTGTTCAAAATATTTTTGTAATTTTGGTAATTGTTGATACTGCTTGTAAGAAATAGTGAAATTCCGATTTTTTTGATCTCCTCTTGCTCTTTTCTTTTGCGATAAAAATTCAACTTCAAAGACCTTCATTAGAACTGTAAACTCCCAGTCGTAGTTTTTTGGTTTGGGCTTTTTTTTGTTATTATGATTTGCTTTGTTTTGTTGTGTTTTTTTGTCATGAAAGTGGTTCTTTTTATTTTGGCCTTCTTGTTGTTTTTCTTTTAGATTATCCAAACTAGCATTACCATTATCATTATTATCACTATTGTTATTCTTCTTATTCTTATTCGTCTTGTGATCTCCCTTGAGAGAACCTGATTTTTTGGTTCCCTGTTTCTCCGTTTTTGGTTGTTTTTTTGTTGTTGGTTGGCTTTTTGGTAACAAGTTATTTTGTGAATAATATTTGTTTCTTTTTTCCCTTAATTCTATTATTTTTTTTGTTTTGTTTTTTAGTGTTTTAGAAAATGGTTGTGTTCAGACTGGTTGTTTCCTCTGGATTTGAAATGTTAAAAAGGTTTAAAAACTTGTGAAAATAAGATACAAACCTTCATATGTCGGTAAATGTTTTTCATTTTTTATTTGGGGATTATTTGTTTTCTTTGTTGGATCGATACGGAAAATAAAATAGTACAACCTTAAAACAAAGCCCCAAAACCATTCAAAGAACTTCAACATTAGGTAGTAACCTGGTTAAAAATTGTAAAAAATAATAAAATAAAGCAATTTAAGAAGAACAAAAAATGAATATGTAACTATTTTTGTTTTGAATATTGAAGGTTTTTTGTTTGAATCTTTGTGTCATGTTTTACATATAGTTTCATATCAAAGATTATAAATTTAGGTTTTTTTGTTGATGAATTAATGGTGATAAATGATTGAAAATGTATTTTAATGTTTTTGATTTATTTTCAATTTTTTAAAAATTGGAAACACCACCCCAAATGATTATGCAAAAAGGTTTTTGTCTGTATAAGTGTGAAGGTAATTTGTATAATTAGTTGATCTTTTCAAATTTCCTTGTAAGAATTGTTTTGATTTTTAAGTTATTGATTTTTATTAAATGGAAATTGTGTTGCAACTTTTTTGAAATTTATTAGTGTTCTGGGCAATCCAAATTCAATGTTCTCGAGGATTTGTGGGAAAATACACCAGTCTTTTATAATCATACAAGGGTTCTCGATTGAAAGAGATGAAAAAAAGTACAAAATTGAGATTATTTTTACATTTTGCAAGATAACATTTATATACATAAAACATGCAAGATTGTAAAGAACAAAAATAAAGAAAAATTTAAAATCATTTTTTACACTATAAACATTACCATCTCAGTTGATTTTGAAGTATATTTAGACATACCCAACTTTATACATTTCCAAACACAATAAAAAACATTATACAATCTATAGAAAACAAAACCAATTGGAATCCCTTAAGTTTATGTTAAGAAAATCTATTAGGATTGGGGTGTCTATATATTTTGTAAATTATATATTTGTTTATTTTGTGACTCTTGTAGATGTTGATAATATATTATTAGATTTTAATTCGATCTACGAAATTAATTTCAGTTGTTAATACTATAATTAATTAAATTGTAATTGTTGTAAATTCTAAGGTGTTAGTGATGTTAAATGGCACTATCCGGTTCCAAAAAGTCACTAAATGTTTTTAAAATCAATAAATATTGAACTAAGTACAACCATAGTTTTTTTTATAAAAAGAAAAATTGTTAATGTATATTAGGGAAAAAAATACCGGACAAGAAAAAAATCCCGGACAAGATTTTTAATTGTGAATATTAGTAAAATTTTTGTCTAATTTCAATGAAATCCTTATTATAAATAACCAATTTTTTTATGAGATTAGTAATAAACCTACCTAAAGTTCATCAAAGTAAGGTGTCTCTAGAATACTTGGGTAATTGTTCGATAGCCTAATGTTGATCAACTTTTTTTGAAAAACAATCCAGTTTTATAGAGGTTTACTAGAGTTTGGAAAATGATAATTTTTCTTCTTGTTTTTTGATTGATTGAATGGTGTTTTGAACAAGTGTGATTTCACCAATCATCATTCTAATAAGTGGGGGGGTTATAATTGAAAAAGTTCGATTCTTAAAAAAAAGGAATTTGATTTTAAATAGCTGAAATTACATAATAATTTGACTAATATTCACAATTAAAAATCTTGTCCGGGATTTTTTTCATGTCCGGTATTTTTTTCACTGCTCTAGGACAAATTCTAAATTGTTTTTTCCTGATTTATTTTGATATATTTTCCCTTTAGTTAAGGATTACAATCCCTGAAATTTGAAAAAAGATTATCTTTTGTAGGGTGTGGTGAGTTATCGATTTGGTTCTTAGCTGATGGATCTTGTACTTGGAATGGATTTTAATAGTGGTTCAAAATGGTAATTTTTTGATAATTTCAGGGATTGTAATCCTTACTTCTTAACTAGAAAATTTTTATTATTTTTCGATCTTTTTATAGAACCAGATATAGTCAGTTCCACTCTTAAGGCACAAAACCTTCATGGGAATTTGAGAAATAATATTTGTTTAAATTGTGGATCATTTTTTGGAATTTTTTTTTTTTGAAAAAAAAAATTATTTTACTAGAATTTGAATAAAGTGCCTTAAATTTCGTTGAAAGTTTGTGCCTTAAAAGTGGAACCGACTGTATTTTTTTTATATAAATTGACAATAAGTATTTAGAAGTGTATAAGGTTTATTTATTGAGTTGGTGTGTTTTTTTAAAAAAGGTTCTTCAAGTTTGTGATGACACAACCCTAAACAAAGTATTTTGAATACTGTCTTTTTCCAATTAAAATTAAAAAATTTTATTTCAGTTTCTCGACTATTCATCTAACGATTCTCTTAATCCAAGAAAAAAAAAAGGTATCTTCACAAGATTATTTGATCATGATCAACCTTGATTTTTCTTAACTTCATTTTTGAAGCTTTGAGATAAAATATATCGTTTAAAATTTGGAAATAACAGTAATTGAAAAAAGATAATCTTGTCATTTTCGAATATTTACAAATTAAAAATTTTGATTTCAACTTCATCAATGTTATTCATCAAATTGAAAGTTAAAAAACCAAAAGATCTTGACAAAAGACATTGATAATGATATTTCTAATTACTATTTTTGCTCTTCATTCTTGAACTTTGGATCTAAAGGTGTATTTCTAATTTGAAACCAAGAGACAGTTAAAATTTTTAAAATACCACTTGATCTAGCCACAATGACTCAAAATATATAAACCAATTTAAATCAAAGAATAGATCAAAACGAGTTTCTGTCATTTTTATTGGAGATTATAGATTTCAAACGTTAATTTTCACACTACCAAAAAAAACTTATCTTTTTAAACTGATACATATTTTTAACCACTTAAAAGTGTTTGTTCGAGAACTGGTTTTTGAATATTCCAAAAAATAAATTGAGCAAAAGTTATTCAAGTTCTTAATTTCTTGTTATCTCAAAACATAAACATTTATGAACCAAAAAAAAAATTGTGTTGTTCACTAACCATCAGACTCCTTGAGCAAATAAATTTACAAAAGATTTCAAAATTTTTTATTGTAAAAAAAGAAGCAAAACTCCAAAAAATAATTTTTTTGAAGAACAAATTACAAACAAAATAAAATTACCAAGTGGCAAAAAATACAACCAAATTCTTATTTTAAGTTCATATTTTTTTTCAAAAATTTTGAAGAGATCTACAAAACAAATCTTAAATCCCAAAATGAAAACGCCAATAACAGAAATGTTGTTTTTCAGATTCTCCAAACCTTTGATTGTAAGAATTTACAAATTGAGAATTTTTCATTTTTTTAAAATAACTTTCTATTTCAGTCAATTTTAATGTCCGATATTTATAATTCAAAACAAGACCTTTCTCGTATGAAAGACGAATTCGAAGGAGAGTCTTCAACTCGTAAGTGAACAACAGAACCAACTTCAGTTTTTTTTTTTTTTTTCCTTCTTTTTCATACTTGACTTTTTCTTTTTCCTCAATAACCCATTTATTAAATATTTTCCCAAATTTTCTAAAAATAATTTTTTTGTTTCATTACTTGTTTTTCTTCATCCTCTCTTCATATTTGACTTGACTTAAATTAGTTTCACAATCCTCAACAAATGTTCAGGATTTAGGACAACCAACACTGGAAGTATGCCGTGAATTGATTGGTCATTTGGGAAAAATTTATGCAATGCATTGGGGCGAAGACTCTCAACACTTAGTGTCTGCAAGCCAAGACGGTAAACTCATTGTTTGGAATGCAGAAACATCTAACAAGGTTTGAAAAAAAATTTTTTTAAAAAAAAAACAAAAAAAAAAGGAATTAATCTCTTTGTTTTTTTTTTTTTTTTTTTTTTTTTTTTGTGCAAATCTCTTACCTTCGATTGTAAAATCACTTTGTAGATCCATGCTGTTAGACTTCGATCAAATTGGGTAATGAGCTGTGGTTATTCGCCTTCTCAAAAAATGGTAGCCTCTGGTGGTTTGGATAATGTTTGTTCTGTTTATGATCTTACAACTGACGACGATGAAGCTGAAACACCTATAACGTAAAATAATTTTTTAATTTTTTGTCTTTTCATTTTATTTTTTTATTCCCCCAAAACAACATGTTTTTTTGTCTTACCTTTAATTTTGATGAAATTTCGAGTTACCAAAAAAAACTTAAACGAATCTTTTTAAAATTTTTTTTATTATTTCTTTGTTCAACCAACAAAAAAAAAAACCATTACTATTAACAAAAAAAAGTGTATTTCGCGAGTTGAATTCTCATACAGGATATGTTTCGTGTTGTAGATTTTTAGATGACCAACAAATTTTGACTTCCTCTGGAGATATGAGTTGTATTCTCTGGGATATCGACTCTGGATCGAAAGTTACAGAATTTGCAGATCATAATGGTGATGTTATGAGGTAAATTTTTAATTCTTATTTCATTTTAATGAATATTCCGAGTATTTGTTATTTTGAATTTTTATTCATTTGTTGCGTTCATTTCCAAGAAAATTCAAATTAGGAAGTTTAAATGACAAAAAAACGATTTTTAAAATCCAAATACAAAAATTGATAAAACATATACATAAATCAAAAAACATAAAAGCAATTGATACCTCAACATTTGAAATAATTCGAAACAATCCTAAATTATTTGTCATTTTCTTTCTGCAATATATAATTTTTTGAAAAAATATATTTCGATTTACCAAATTGAAAACATTAATCCAGAAAAATAAGAAAATTCACAAACACACTAAACACTACTTTACCTCTTTTCTTTTTTGGCCACTCAATTTCACATCTTTAACATTAAATTTTTTCAAAATTCTTATTTAATTAACCAAATTTTCAAAATTCAAAAAATTTAACAACAAAATTAATTAGTTTGGCACTTCATTCAAATAAAAACCTCTTTGTCAGCGGATCCACCGATGCAACTGTGAAATTGTGGGATATCAGATCAGGAAATTGCGAATTAACATTTAGTGGCCATCAATCAGATATTAATTGGGTTGAGTTTTTCCCAAATGGCGAAGCCATAGGAACAGGATCAGACGATGCAACTTGTAGACTTTTTGATTTGAGATCAACCGCTGAAATTGCACAATATACAGATGACGATATTTTGTGTGGTGTGACATCAGTTGCCTTTTCCATTTCTGGTAGATTATTATTTGCCGGTTACGATAACTTTTCAATCCACGTTTGGGATGTACTTAAACAAAAAGAACACGCAATCCTTGAAAAACATAATAACCGTGTTTGTACACTTGGTGTTACAAAAGACGGATCAGCCGTATGTACTGGTAGTTGGGATAAAGAATTACTTGTAAGTTTTTTAATTTTTTTCTCATTTTTTTTCTTTTGGGTTTTGGTTTTGCTTTTTTCATTTTTTTTTTTTTTTTTTTTATATAATGGACACCAAAACCCTTATTTTTGTCCATATTTGAATATACATAATCGAAATATTAATTTCTTATTTATCTATTATTTGATATTATTTTTCCTCTTTTGCTTTATTTTAATAATTAATAGGTTTGGGCTTAAACCGAGAAATTAATTTTAATATTTTTTTTTATTATTGTTTGGTTTTTTTGAAATTGTTTTTCAATAAATTTTAAAAATGGAGTTGATTTTGTATATTATATTTAATTCTCAATAAGATGTTGATATTGAATGATTTTTTAAATAATTTTGAATAAAATGACCAAATAAAATCATTCTGATTGATTTCTTTTAAAAAGGAGAAACACAATATAATAATAATAAATCTTTTAAATCAAAGAGATCTATTATGGAAATTATTTAATTACTATTTAAAAAATAATTTTCTTTTTATTTAATTTCTTATTATTATTAATTATTTATTATTTTTTTAGGTGTTTTTTTTTTTTTTTTTTTTTTTTTTTTTTTTGATATTCTGTTTCATTACTTATTTTTTCTTTTCCTTTCTTTCTTTTCTTTTCTTTTCTTTTCTTTTTTTTTTTTTTTCTTTAAATGATCTCAAAAAATAATAAAGTTAATCATTTTATTTTAGATTTACTAGTTTTTTATTTGTTATTAAGGAGCTGTTCCTATAAAAATGAATTGAATTTTTATTTTGGATATTGAAAATTTTCAATTCAAATTTTTTTTTTAAGGGATGAGTAACCGAAAAAAAACCTTTAGTATATTTAATAGCAAATTTCAAAAAATTTTAACAGCGTCTTGAAATTGAAAAAAAAAAGTAAAAAATCGGAGTATTACAAAAACCAAACTTACTTTAAATGCTTTATTTTCGAAAAGGAATTATTATTTTGAATGAAATGATCCAATTTTCGTCACAACACTAGTATGAAAAAATAAAATTGAAAAAAAAACAGTTTGACAAAACTATTACTTCAATTATCATTTCATCCTTATTAATAGAATTTATTCACAATATAATCAACATTCCAACTCTTCAAAATATTGAGGCTGTTGAATTTATTGTTGATAATAATACCACCATTTTTAAAAGTCTTTATTCGAGAGAAAAAGGTCTATTTTGGGGTAAAATTTTTTAAATGGATGTAACAATGAATTTAAGTTTAATACAATTTTATGATATTTTTCTGAATAGACAATAACTAATAGTTTTTAAAACACTATAATGCCCGAAAGAAACCCAAATAGATGAAAGAAAAAAATTGATAATAAATATTACTGCGTCTGTAGAGTACCGTAAAGTGCCAGCTTTCTCTGAAGTTGTTTTGTTTTATCTGTTAAGTGTTCTAGGTTTTTTTAAGGTTTTCTATTTTATTTATAAAGTTTCCTAGGTTTTTTTTTTGAGGTTTTCCAAATAAATAGAAAACTCAAAAAAACCTAACGAAAATCTATTGAATTTACAAATAAACAGAAAACTCAAAAAAAAATAATTATGGTTTTCCAGAATTAAAAAGAATTGAGTAAAATATTTGATTTTCTCTCGATTCTTTTAAATTCTGGAAAACCTAAAAACCGTTTTTTTTTTTTTACTTTTTGAAATAAACTGAAAATTTCTTAAAATTTTTGGGTCATTTCAAAAATTAAAAAAAGCCTAACGAATGTATCTGTCAAGTACCTAGATTGTTTTAATTTAAGAAATAAACCCAAAATTACAGTTTAATCCTTTAATTGAAAAAAAAACCTAACGGTGCTTTTCTTGAGGTTTTCTGTTTTATCTGATAAGTTTTCTAGGTTTTTTGAGGTTTTCTATTTTATTTGTGAAGTGTTCTAGGTTTTTTTTTGAGTTATACAAATAAATAGAAAACTCAAAAAAACCTAACGAAGATCTATTGAATTTACAAACAAACAGAAAAATCAAGAAAAGTTAAAGCTGGTTTTCCAGAATTAAAAAGAATAAAAAGAAGTCAAAGATTTTACACAATTCTTTTAAATTCTGGAAAACACACGGAAAGTGCACGTAGAGTGCCTAGCTTTCCCAGAATTCAAAAGAATGTAAAAAAACCAAATATTTTACTCAATTCTTTTAAATTCTGGAGAAGATAACGGCTTTTTTTTTTTTTTTTTTTATTTTTGAAATAAACCGAAAAGTTCTTAAATTTTCAGTTTCTTTTAAAAATTAAAAAAAAAACTGAACTGAAAATCAAAAAAACAAAAATATTTTTTTCAATTTAAAATAACAAATAATTCTTTAATAGTTCAAATAATTGATTCCATATTTGAAAGAAATTTGTCATAATCAAAATACTTGTACAAAATAATAAAATAAACCCTTAGCTGTAAAGAAAAAAAGTTTCAAATTTTTTACTATTAAATTAAAAAAAATATTAATAGAGACTGGAAAAATGGATTTTTTCAAAATGTATTTCAAAAAATCTTGAACAATATTTTTTGATCAAAAATCTTTAATTAACCACAAGTGTTTATTATAATTGAAGTTATTAAAAAGTGTGAAATTATCAAATGTTTGATTTTTTTTTTGATAAAATTTTTTTCACGATCATTAAGTCTAAACCAACTTAAATGCTATTTTCTGAAAATAATTATTATTTTTAAAAGCTCGATCAATATTTTTCTATTTTTTTGAGAAGTTTAAAATACTAACATTTTTCTGAATTATTTCAAAAAAATATTTTTGTTGAAAAATATACAAATCTTATTATCTATATAATGATGACAGAACAATATACTAAAAATAAAACTCAGCAAGTTTTTAAAACAATTCAGTATCTAAAAACCACACAATTCCAAAAAAAAAAAAAATAGAATAATTATTCTAAACTTCAAAAAATATCATTTCTTTGATTCAAAGAATAGTTTAAAATCAATTTTTGTTTTTGTAGAAAATAAAAATAACAGAAAAAAAAACTAAACTAATTAAATTAAAAATTCTCACAAAATATCTTGTTAAAACTAAGAAAATTCAACTTACAATATCATTGAAATACCTATTAATTTATTAATTTTTAATGAATAATTAATAACCTAATCTTAATTCTTTCAGCAATTCGACACTAAACCAAATATTAAAAGTATCAATAGTCTTTACTGTTTCACAATTTTTTAAAAGATTAACAAACAAATAATACACTTCAAATTATTAATCATACCAATAAAAATAATAATAGATACCCCCACCCCCCCCATAAAGTTTTTAAATAATAAAAATTCATTTTTTAAATTCTGTGTATTTTAAACAAAAGAATATGACCTAATCTTTTAAATTTCTCGAAATTTAATAAATTATCAGAAATATAAAAAACTTTCCATCTTATCAGGGATCTTCAAGAATCCAATATTTGAATTCCTTTTATCGTATTGTTCAAATAAGATTCAGAATTTATTTTTTTATTTGTTCTTATTAATAATTAGAAATTACTAGAAGTAAGATTTCCTAGAAATAAAAATATTTGTAAATTTTTATTATTATTTTTTGAGCCAAAAATCCAAATAAAAGGGACAAGATCTTTTTTAACATCATATTTAATTGGGGAAAAATAAACTTCTTTTAGTACCAATAACCCATTTCTCAAAAGTTTTTAAATTATTGTGATTACCAATTTTAATTATTCCAGTTTGAAAATAATCACTATCTTACCCCGGGGGGGGAATAAATAAAACGGACCCATCTGTTAATTCAAGTACCTATTTACAATCATTGTATGAATTAATCACCGATTTTATTGAAAGTTTGTACCTTAAATTTGAAACTGACTGTATATTTCATTTTATTTCAATAATTTTTTAATTCTATTTCAAAATTACTGGAATCAAAGAAGCAAGTTGCTTTAAAATTTTTAATTTTATCCAAAGTATTTCCGAAATATTCTTGAATTTAAATTCATTTTATAAATAAGAGATCAAGCCATAATCGATGAACTGCCTGTTTTTACAGGTTTTTATTCTATATAAGAAAAAAAAAAAAAAAAAAAATCTTTTGAAATTTGAAAATAAAAATCATTTCTAAAATTATTTTTAACTTTTTCGTTTTTTCTGATTTTCTTTGATATACAAACCCACATCATTAAGAATTTAGAAGATATAAAGATTAATCATCTATAAAAAAAGAATCTTTTATAAAATTAAAAAATTCAAATTTAATTATGTATTAAGAGAAAAATTTTATTTACTGATACATCATAGGATCCATCTTAAAAATGTGATTAATTTTTGTTTTAAATTTGCCACAAGTTAAAATTTTAAAATATTTCTTTTTTAATAAAGTATAGTATTATTTTTTAAAAAATAATTTTTTTCCCACCGCAACCCAATGTTTACATTTAAAGGTTGATTCCTTACTCTTTAAAAACATAAAAATTGAAAAAAGATTTGATTCTAAAAAAAATTTCACCTATCTATAATAGAAAACTCCCAAACAATTTTAAAATTACCCCATTCTTTTAAAACAGCTATAATTGAAAACACTTTTACAAAATATACAAATATTAAAAATTGAATATTGTTTTTTAAAAAAAGAATCTAAAAAATTTCCTATTTTTTGAACCATAAACTAGAATTATTTGAATTAAACAAAAATAGGATTTTTATATTTATTTTGGAAATTCTTGAGAAATAAAAAGTAATTTGGCAATCAAAAATTTTACAAACAAAAATATTTCCAATGAAGAATTAAAAATAAAGCCAAATTAAGAAGAAGTAATTGTGCTCAAATTTTTACAGACAAGATCAAGAAATGAATGATTTTTATGTATTTTTTCTTGATTAATTTTTTTATTTTTTTTCAATTCCATTTTTTTGTTGATCTGAAAATATATTATACTAGGATATATCCTACTTCTTTATTTATAAAAGCATCAATATGTCCTTAATATAATTAAGAACTATTTTTTTCTGATTAATATTTTTCGAAATTAAGAACTAACTTAATTCAATTAAACACTGTGATAATTTTTTTTTAGAATAAAAACACTCTCAACTTTGGAATATCGAAAATATTTTTTGGAATTAGTGTGCACTTTTTTATTTTTTTTTGAAAAATTGGGGTTGAGAAAAGTTTGAAATCAAAGAATAAGTTAATAAATTAAATTAAAATGCTTTTCCAGAAAGTTTATCCTTTTAGTTTCACTTTTTTTTTATTTTACCATTTAAAACTAAAAAAAACATTTGAGGACCAAATTAGTGCCTTTTGTGAAAAGAAAATTCCCCATAATTTAGAATTTGTTTTTGTAAATGAGTTAAAACAAGATAGTGTATCTACAAATATACATAATTTCAAGTGTGAAATCAATGATTTTGGCAAAAAATGTTTTCAAGAAAAAGCTAAATTGAAACTTTATTTATTTTTATTTTATCATTTTTTTAATTTTATTAATCAAAAGTATTTGATCAGTTTTTCATTTTTAGTGTTTTTTGGTTCGAAGGGACATATATTATGTTAAATAAATTATTTGAATAATTCTGTTTTACATAAATGGTGGCACTCAAAATTTGAGAAATGAACTTACTCCCTTAAATATTTTTTACAGCTATTTAGTAAATTGAGCACTAAAATTATTCAACCACATTTACAATTTACATTAATTGAAGACGAACCTATTACGTTGCTGAAAAATTCAGGACGTTTTTTGAGACTTGTTAATTTAGTGTCTAACTATTGTCGAAAATGGATTTGACAAATTTTTTCCATTTGATAATTTTTTCCCACAATAGTAACATTGCTTTGGAAAAGTTTACTGGTCTCAAAAAACAAAAATTTTTTCATTTTTTTTTGTTTTAAAGTCTTTTTACTATCCTTTTTAAAAAATGTCGAATAAGGTTCAGTTTTCTATAGACGAAGAAAAAATGATGCACTTAGCCATTAAAGAAGCAGAGCACGCGCTTCATACTCTGGAGGTACCTGTTGGGTGCGTGTTTGTTGATCAACGAAATGGAAGAGTTGTTGCAAGAAGTCATAATTTGACAAACAAACGCAAATCGGGAATCTTCCATGCAGAAATTCTTGCAATCGAACAAATTTATGCACAAGAAGAAAATCCTGAAATCTTGCTTTCAAATTGTATTGTGTTTGTAACTTGTGAGCCATGCATAATGTGTACAGGCGCGTTAAGAATTTGTAAGATACCACGGGTTGTATTTGGCTGTATCAATGAAAGGTTTGGTGGCTGTGGAACTGTTTTGTCCATTAATAATGACCAAAATTTACATCTTGGAACAACTTTCCAATGTAAAGCACATGTAATGGAAAATCAATCTCTTGAGATCTTCAAAAAATTCTTTATGAGAGTCAACCCATTTAAGCCACCTGAAAAGGGAAGGAAAAATGGTTCGAGAAAAAGATCATTTCTGGAAAAGGAATCCTCGTCAAATAACAAACAATTGTTAAAAACTAATCAAAAATCTTCAGATTTAACAGTTTTAAAAAAGAATAACCAAAAAAAAAGTGAATTAAGTTTTGGATCTGAAATGAATGCTTTGAAAAATGAAAAAGAGAAAGAGAAAGAGAAAGAGAAAGAGAAAGAAAAAGAAAAAGAAATAGAAAAAGAAAAGTAAATGGAAAAGGAAAAAGAAATAGAAAAAGAAAAAGAAAAAGAAAAAGAAAAAGAAATAGAAATAGAAAAAGAACCTGAAAAGGAAAAAATATAATCTTTTTAGGGATTTGGCCGATATAATAAATTTATAAACTATTTCCAAAAATATTCAAGACACTTCAAAAAAGTGTGAGCAATTAAGTTTTAAATACACTTCTGAAAATATTCCAATTAAAAATGATAAGCTTATATTACCCATGCATTTGAAACCTTTTTAGATAGCGTTTGTCTTTGAAAGATTTATTGTGGCAGCCCTTTAAAAAAACAGTTAAATCTCCTTGTAAAAAAAAAAAACAAGAAATTAAAAATAATTTTTTCTGGGTTAATATTTCAACAAAACGTTATTTTTATATTTTTGAGATTATGTAGCTGTTACTACCCTTCGATTATTTTTACGATTAGATAATTTTTTTTTCATTTGTATTAGCTAACAACAAATGCTTATACAGATGCTGTTTTGGTAATCTTGAGATATTCTTTATTTTATAATTAATTATTTAACAGGCATTTAACTTTATTTTAAAAATTACTTTAATTTCTCAAGAGATAGGCTTTTGTTGATTGTGGTTTAAGTTTTTAAAAGTTTGTTTATTAATAATCACTTTAACAATTTACCACAATTTCATTAAAAAGTCAATTCTATTTTTTCCTTTAAAAAAAAAGGTTGAATAAATTAAAAATTTTATGAAACATCAAAATGAAATAAAAAATACTTTGTTTATCTCAAACGATCTTCTTTTATTTATTTAAAGAATTATTAAATTTATTTTTGAGAATTTTTTGTGATTTTCAACTAAAATTTTTATGTTTTTTAAATCAAAATGTACATTCTGGGAAATCCTAACACTTAAATATTTTTTCATCTTTATTTTCAGTTTCAAAAATGAATTCATATTATTTCAGCATTATTTATCATTTTTTTTTTGTTGTTGACTACTTTGATCTTTTCAAAATTGGTAAATAAAATTCCTGTTACTTTTAGAATATTTATATTATTTATTTTTTGTTTAATAGTATATTTATGTACTTTATTTTCCAATTAATTTTTTAATATGGTTATTTTAAACGCCCAAAGTTAGTAATGTTTACCTTGGAAAATCATAAGAAAAATAAATTAGTCAAAAATATATATTCTTGTCGCAATTTTTACACATAAAAACCATTTCCTTCTTCATAGTTAATTTGTTCAGAATTAAAACAATAATAGAATAATTTTCCGACGAAACAATAGGAACTATTTTAAAAGATCTTAGAAAAGATATTTGTGAAAATTAAGCTTTTCAAAGTCATATCTTTTGAGTTTTCCAATTGAAATTAGTTATAGAAATTAATTGTTTGTATACAGTTGTGTTATAAAAGTAAAGACTTTTTTCAAACTTGTATTGTGTTTTCTCTTGTAAAAAAGTGAAGACTTGGTCAGAATACAAACCTCATTGAAAGTTTTCTGTTTTAATAATCTGAAGAATCAACCATTAAATGAAGTGTAGAGGTTGGGGTGTGAAGGGATGTACTTATTTTTTTAAAAAATTTCAATATATTAAAATTTAAAACTTTAAAAAAATAGTTATTCTTACAAAATCATAAAAAAATATTTCAATCACTTTCTGAAAGTGGATATATAAAGAATGTATAATATTATGAACTATAAAGTTTTGAAATTATTACCCTTGTATTCACTTGTTTCGGGAAAACAAGCATCCTTGTACTGATCTATTTTAAAAAATTCTAGATTAAATATTTGATTTTTTTTTTTGAAGCTTACTTTGTTGTATTTTTTTAAAAAATTATTTAATTTATTGTTAATCTAATTTTGAATTTTAGTCAAATTTTATACAAAATCCAAAAAAAAACAAAAAAAATCTTTTTCAAAGTGATAATTTATTTATCCACATTTGATAAAGTGGTTTTTTAATAAAGTTAAATTGTAACCTTCTAAAAATAAATTCTATAGTATCTTTTGGACAAAAAAAAATAACAAACAGTACAAGTTGATTTGATCTTCTCAAAACCAAATCTATTATGTACAGTATGAATAACAATATGTGATTATTTGATCTATTTGTTTTTTAAAAACAGATAAATATGTTTTAAATTAATATTTTTTTATTAGTTTTATTGACTAGTGCTAATTTATAAATGACCATTTATATTGGAAATTGAGCATCACACTTGGCCGATTTTTTCTAAAAATGTTATAGTCTTTGATTATTGATATTGGAAGATCGGTAATACAATAGATGTTGATTTGTTTTTAAAACTTATAATACATTGGTAAAAATTATAATTTTTTTTTTTCCCTTTCAGAAAATTATTATTTATCGTATGGACTCTACCATTAAAATATTTTTTTACGAAAATCAAATTCAAAATTTATAAAATTGAAAAAATTCGTTTAAATTATGAAAAACTCTCGTAAAATTGTATTCATAATTGAAAATTTTCTCAAAGCCTCAAGGAGATTATCTTCAAAATTCATTTTTCATCAATTTTTACTATTGGGTACAAAATTAGATGTTATATTGTTACAAGAAGAAAAAAAGCAAGTTTTTTAATTTGAAAAACAAATTTTTCTATCATAAACACTCTTATTTATTATTTTCCAATTTAAATAATGAAAAGTTTTAGTTCACATTCCAAAATATTTTTCTAATGTTATAAGTCGAAGAAAAATCCAAAGATATTTACTAAAATCTTTTAGAAATGATTTTTTTAGACAATAATTTAAACATCCTTAGAGGACTCTAAGACAAAATTTTTACTCTACTAATTTGATTGGAACAGTTATAATTAATATTCATTTTGGACATTGAATTAAAAATTTTCATTTATTAATTGGTAAATAACAGGTTTTTAAACACTTTTATGAAAACAAACAAAATCTGGACAAGAACCCTTATGTTTTCAATTAGAAAAAAGAACTCAAGAAAATACAATATTTGAAAATTACCAATACGGACATAGATGGACTTTAGAGTATAGTAGGGAAAAAAATACCTCACATGAAAATAATCCCGGCCAAGATTTTTAATTGTGAATATTAGTAAAATTATTGTTTAATTTCTAATATTTTAAATCAAATCCTTTTTAGAATAATAACCAATTTTTTTATCAAACAGTAATAAACCTACTTAAAGTTCATTAAAGTAGGGTTGTCTCTACAATACTCGAATAATTGTTTGATACCCTCAGTTGATCAACTTTTTTTGAAAAACAATCCAGTTTTATAGAGGTTTACTAGAGTTGGGAAAATGATAATTTTTGATTCTTGTTTTTTGATTTATTGAATGGTGTTTTGAACCAGTGTGATTTCATTAATCATCATTCTAATAAGTGTGTGAGTTATAATTTTGTAAATTTGATTCTTAAAAAAAGGATTTGATTCTAAATAAAAGAAATTAGATACAATTTTCGATATATTAACAATTAAAAATTTTTTCCAGGTTTATTTTCATGTCTGGTATTTTTTTTATACCTTGTTGAAGAAAATATTTCAATTTTCCGAAATACTACTCAAATTACAATACTAGTCTTTGAATTAAATATCAAATAGTTCTCATTTCGTTTTACAGAGATTTCTTTTTCAAACAAAGTTACAAATTAATACCTAATTCTTTAGAAACTCAATTTGCAAAAAGAATATATGAAAAACGAAATGAAATTTTTTTCCCATTTATAATTCAAAGACCAGTAAATCAATCAAAATTATTTACGAAAAAACTTACAACAATTAAATTAGTGTACAAATATTAAAACACAAAAACTCTGCTGATTGTACATTAATTACCAAGATCAAAACTTTGATTTTATAACTTTAAGGTGTTGTTTTGTTCGTCAAATAAAAGTCGAGATAAAAAACACTATTTGCATGTCGAAAGAAATTAAATCTTATTTCTTTTTCAATTCAAAACAAATACTTTTTTTTTCTTCTACACCTTCATATAATACCTAAAAGACAATTTTTTCCAAAATGAAAAAATAATACAAAAATGGAAAATTCTTAAAAACAAATGCAACTAACAGAAAATTTAGAAAAGTCATTTTCGCTTTAGATCAAACTCAATTTGGAATAATTCATCCAAGGCTATTAAACCCATTGTAATTAATAAAAGAGATTTGTGAAAAAGCAAAAATTATTGTCACCCTTTCAATTTTTCTCTCAAAAAAAGTTCTGATTTTTCCTGAATGAGTTACTATTTTCCACAAATAAAAAAATTTATAAAAACATTTTTCACACTTTCATTCTTCCAATTTCCAAAATTAAAATTTCCATTTCAAAACAAAACACAAAAGCTTTGTTGTACCACTAGAAAAAAAAAATTTGTAATTTTTCCATTTCGCTTTTTCAAATCCCAAAAAACCATTTTTTTCGGTTGACTTATCTTATTTAGTTTGGATGTCAAACACTTTACAAAATGTAGAATCATCTCGAACCTCAAGAAGAAACAGAAACAATCAAAAACATAAACGTTCTAAATCAGGTGCTGACAGAATTAGAAAAGCATTTGGAAAGACAGGCAGTCAGAAAAAACCATCCAAATCGATTGAGAAGTCCAAAAAAAAAAGAAAAAAAAACAGGGGAAACACTGTAATTTTAACGTCAAGCAACTTGTCCCATAAAAACAAATCAACAAACAAGAAAAAGAAAAAGAAAAACAAAAATAAAAGACCTACAACCCCGAGAGAGAAATCCAGTTTCAAAAAGAGAATACCAAGGGTGTTTTCATTAAACAGCCTTCGAAACCATGACCACAAACAAAGATTTAAAAAGAACTATTCTAGTTCAAGTGAAACCGACAGCGAGCTAGATGAAGAGATTGTGAAGCAAAGAAGGAAAAATTTGTCGAAGAAATATCTCAAATTACAAATCGAACAAAAGCAATTAAAAAAAAAATCGCAAGTAAAATCCAAATCATCAAAGACTTTAGAATTGCTCTTGGCAAAAGGAAGCAAAAGGCTAAAAGAACAAACACTTTATTCCAACCAATTGAGAGAAGGTGTTGTCGAACAAGAGCGAATTGTAGGCAATTTGAAAAAGCAAATCGACTTATTGAGGGGCACAGAGAACACCTCAAGCGTAAGCCTCGAACAAAAGCGGATGATGTATGAAAAAAAACAAAAGAAAATCACCAAATTACAAAAATCATTGCACGAAAAACATAAATTATCCAGGCTAAATAGAATGAGCGAAAATTCGAAAGAAAAAAAGGGAAGCGAATTATTGAATATCCGAAACCTCTTAAAAGAAAAAACAAGCCAAGCCAATGAGAAACGGATCTTACTCAAGGATTTAAAAAAGCAATTTTTTCAAAAGCAGCTGTCCATGGAGCAAATAAAAAATGAAAATTCAAAAAAGAAAGACTATTACAAGATCACAAAATCAAAACAAAAGATCCAGAGGCTAAAACTCGATTTGCAAGAGCAAAGCGAAAAGTGCCTCAAAGCAAAGAAAGAAAAAGAAGAAATGAGAATCAGAGTTGAAAAAAAGAGTAATGATAGAGTTGAGGAAGAAACAAACAAATGCAAAAGCGATTTGAATAAAACATCCGAAGTAAATAACCAACTAAGGTTAATTAAAAAGAATTTGTTGCAAACCTTAAAGAGAATCAAAGAAGAATCAAAAACAGAAAACGAAAATGAAAATGAAAAGAAAATTAGAAATGAAAATAAAAAAGGAAAACAATTAGAAACTAATAATTATAGTAAGAGTATGAGTAAAAGGAAAAGTATAAAGAAGGAAGACAATAACGAAGACAATCAGCAAACGATAACTAGGGATTTGTCTTCTGTGAAGGACAAATATATAGATTCTAATCAATCAACCTCAGTTTTAATTTCAATAAAATCTTCTTTTTCTCAAAACGAAATCAATTTTGATTCTTCAAACCAAACAAATACAGAAACGGAAATAGACAGAGAAATAGAATTAATTGATAAAAAAATTCAACCCAAATTAAAAGGATTAAAGGTTTGTAATAAAAATGGAAATGGAAATGGAAATGAAAATGATAACACAATTGAAATTGAAAATGAAAATGAAAACAAAAATGCTAAAAATGAAAATGATATCGAAATTGAAACTGAAATTGAAAATGCAAGTGAAATCGAAAGTGAAATGGAAAATGAAAGCGAAAATGAAATGAAGACTAAAGTAAAAAACCAAATTACTGATCTTGATACAATCGACACCTTATTTTCAATCCCAATGGCAATTGAATATTTTAAGGAATTCATGTTTGAGCAATTAAATCAAGAAAATTTATTATTCTATATTGATGTTATGAATTTTACAAAGGCGTGTTCAGTTGACAAAAAGCAATTGCAGAAAATCGGAAAAAATATTTGTGACAAATATATCAAAATCAATTCTTTATTTGAAATTAACATCGATTCGAAATGCCGAACAAACATTGTGCAAAATGTGAAAAATAAAAATTATTCGCTTGATATGTTTGATCAGGCGAGGCATATTGTCTTCAATCATATGAATTTAAACTCGTTTGAGGAATTTAAAAAAAGCACTTTATATACAAAATTTTTGAATGTCAGCGAAACTAGCGATAGCTTTAAATACAAGCCCGTGCAGAAGGCTGTGCTCATTTCAAAGGGGAAGAAAAAAAAGGCGCTTAACCAAATCTCGAGATTTAAAAGCCGATCAAGGGCCGGCACTATTGTTGCGAATGAACTAATTGCCACGCTTATTGAACTGTTTGGATCGCATTTTTCCATTAGCACAAACGAGATTGATTTTAAATTGATCCAGCAATCAATCGCCTTTAATAGGTTTGTCAATTTAACCACAGAATTGCAGAAAGTGAAATTTAAGAAAATGAACCAATTAGACAAAACTTGCTTTTTTTTGAATATCCACAATTGCCTGTTTCTTCATTCGGCGATCATCAATGGCATCCCCACAGAGGAGTCCAATTGGAAGAAATTCCAAAGAAAATCGAGGTATTTGGTCGGGGGCAACACGTATTCCCTCGAGGACATATCCCAGGGGATCCTCAGGGGCAACCTTGTTTATAAAAACAAAAAGGAATTCCCCTATTTCCAAGAAAATGACCCCAGAGCGCGGCTTGCGGTCAATCTAGATACCAGAGTCTTATTCACCTTGTTCCATTACGAATTCCAAGAAATCTTTTTAACACCTTTCACTTCGGATGCCCTAATTCAAGAATTAAATCAAATCTCAAGCGCAATTTTAAGAAAGCATTCTCAAATTATTGAAAACAAAAAAATTATTTTGCCAAAAATTGTCAAATCCTTAATCCATTCCTTTGCAGAAAACCGCAGTGCCTTTGTCAAATGGATCATTAAAAGCATTTTGATCGATAACAATAAAAATATTGATTTCACTTTTGATGATATCGACGAATATTCGTTGAAATTTACAATGGAAATCTCAGAGCTCCAATTGACCTTTGATTCCAGATTCTCACATTGGAAATATAATCGTCATCATAAAAGAGGTGAATTGAAATTTAAAAAAATTGATTCATCTTCGATCAAATTGGATTCAGAAAATAACAACACAGAGTCTGGTAGTTATGATTCATTGAGCACCAAGCGAACGTCAGATATTGAGTCTGAGGCATTAAATGATAATAGCCAGTCAGAAAAAGATTCCAAAATTGGTTCCAAAAATGTTATAAAAAATAAATCCAACGAAAAGAAAATTGAAAATAAAGATATCAATTCTGATAAGGACAAAACTATTTTAAATTAATGAAGATGCCGATGATGATGATGGTGGTGGTGGTGGTGATGGTTACGAGGATGGAAATGAAAAGGAAAGCAAGAACAAACGAAAATGGAGAAGAGAACCAGAAAGAAATTAATAATCAGCGGCTTGTTAATAGCAAAAAGAAGAAATATATGAGAGACCAATACACCTAAAGGCGAATACACCGAGAGACGAACAATCCATCGAATGGACTCAAATAGACAATATTTCTCCATCCAAAAAAAGAATAAAGTCTATTTAAAAAAATTAATCATTTTATTTTTTAATACGGTGTTCCAAAAAGTTTTGAATTTTTTTTGTTCATTTCAATTTCAAACTTTTTCGAACTTGAAAAATATTTTTTTTTAAAAAAATCTCTTTCTTTTTTTTATTTTTTTAGATTTAAATGTTCTTATTTATTACTTTTTTTGAATACATAATTTATTAAAATTCAAATTTTCTAATAGAAATAAAAATTTAATTTTTATAAATATTTTAATTATTTTTCTTCTCTTTTTTTTTATTTTGATAAATTTTTTTTACACATCACGATCATGAAAAAATTGAAAGATTTGTTTTATTTTACTCTTTTTCATAAACTTCAATTAGAACAAAGACTATTGGTAAATAAAGGATCTTTGATCAAAAAATATTTTTAAAGATATTTTTCAATTCGAGTTGATAAATCGAAATTGTCCAGGTTCGATTAAGATTTTTTATCAATTTAAATCGTAAAAAATTTGAATAAAATTTTTGCTTCTAGCAAAAGAAGTCTTTAGATTATATTTTTCAAGTATTTTAAATCTGATGGGTATCTTTCAAATAGGGAACCAATTATTTGGAATATTAAAGAATTATTTGTTCTTTTAAATTAGAACAAATATTTTTTTTTTTGATTTTTCCTTTAGGTTTTTTTTACTTTTTGAAGAAAGACTTTAAATTACTATAAATTTTCAGTTTATTTCAAAAAATAAAAAAAAAATATGACACTCTCGTTAAATAAATAGAAAACTCAAAAAAAACCTAACAAAAATCTATAGATTTTATAGATAAACAGAAAACTTAAGAAAATCTAAAGACACTTTTCCAGAATTCAAAAGAATAGAGAAAAATCAAAAATTTTACTTGATTATTCCAAATTGTCGAAAGGATAGGTCCTCTACAGCACTCTACCTACTCTAGGAAACTTCCTTAAATTATAAATTTATTAAGAGTTTTTTATCATTATTTTAATGTATAGAGGATTATACTTATAGAAAATCATTGTTTATAAAAATCAAAGAAAAATTTTTTGTTTTTTTAAAAGAAGACAAGAAATAGATAAAGAAAAACTAGAAATAAATGAGATTGTAAATAAAATAATAATAAACCTAAAAAACTTAGTTTAAACATTTAAAAGCCCCTTAGTATCGAAGAGGTTGATAGTTCTTTCATTTTATGTTGGTGTTTTTATTATCAACACCTTCATTTGATTTAATTAAGAGGTCTTAACATTTTACCAACAATTGATCAAATGAAAAAGTTAACTTTTATAAGTTTTAAATTTGAACTTGGAAAGAATGATTGAATCTATAAAGTGAAGTTGTTTTTCAGAATAAGTATTTTTTTCCAAATTATATTTTTTGTTGTTTTCCTGTTTTATTTTTGTATAATTTTTTTAAAGGAGTTCCCCAAATATTGCTTTTACAAAAACCCAGTGTGTGAAACCTACTCTACAGACATTACAGAAATCGAACACAGGCTAGATAGTGGATATGAAGAGTCAGATTCACTTGGTATTAATCAATAACAAATCACTTCAGTTGACTCATTTCGCTTTAGTTGCTGAAGTACAATTTACTAAAGATCTTATCAAATAAAGTTAGTTTGCTTAAGGTCTAACCAGAACAAGTTCTTCTTGTAGATCCAATCAGAAATAGGTTTACACCTTCTTATAATGATTTTTTATCCCTTTTACCTGTTCAAACACCTAAAAAAACAAAAAGAGAAGGAACCTAAGGAACTCAAACAACTTAAAAAGAATATTGAAAAAGGTAAAAAGTATACAAAATCCATCAAACATTTGTTTTTCAAATTTTTTTGAAACGGCTTTACTTGATTTTATACCAATACTTTTATTCAAGTAGAGTAGGGAAAAAAATACCGGACATGAAAATAATCCCGGACAAGATTTTTAATTGTGAATATTAGTAAAATTGATATGTAATTTCATTTATTTACAATCAAATGCTTTATTATAAATAACCAATTTTTTTATGAGATTAGTAATAAACCTACCTAAAGTTCATCAAAGTAAGGTGTCTATAGAACACTCAAGTGATTGTTTGATAGCCCTAAGTAGATCAACTTTCTTTGAAAAATAATCCGGTTTTAGAGAGGTTTACTAGAGTTTGGAAAATGATAATTTTTATTCTTGTTTTTTGATTGATTGAATGGTGTTTTGAACAAGTTCAATTTCATTAATCATCTTTCTTATATGTGGATGAGTTATAATTTAAAAAGTTTGATTCTTAAAAAAAGGATTTGATTGTAAATAAATGAAATTACATATCAATTTTACTAATATTCACAATTAAAAATCTTGTCCGGGATTATTTTCATGTCCGGTATTTTTTTCCCTACTCTAATTAAAAAAAAAAAATAAAAATAAAATAAAAATAATTCGTTATTATTTTAAAATTTAAAATTTCTTAATTTAATTAAATTTTCAATATTTTTGCAATCTTTTCATTAAAAAATTAAAAAATCAAAAAAAATTTTTTTTGTCATTTAATTGATTTCGTTTTTTGTTTTTCTCGATTTTTCGATTTTTCTTCTTCGCCTAAACCATTTTTGTATTTTCAATTCCGAAATCCCAGTAGTTGAAGACATCCAATTTCTTGTTCTTAAATCTGGATCTGGAATGATTTTTCCATCATAATTTTCTTGAAACCAATTTTCCAAAACAGTTTTAGGATATTCACCTATTCTTAATCTTTTTCTTTTTTTTTTACCTTTTCTTTTCATTTTTTTCCGTTTTGCATTTCTATTATTTTTTTTTTTACTTGAAACTAATTCAAAGCCCTTGAGTTCCTTCATTTCAATTTCATTATTAACGTTATCACCAAGATCATTAATATTATCGTGTTCTTTGTACTGTAAATTTTGTCTAATAATTGACTTGCTTCTTAACTTCAATGCTTTGCCCATTCTTGGCGATCGAGGTGATCTTGATTTTTTTGATCTTTTTTGTGATCTAGACTTTCTTGAATTTCGAGCAGATTTTTTTGTTGCCTTTGGATTTTTTATTACTTTAGTTTTATTATTTGATATTGAAATATTTGTATGTAAATCGAAAATTTTTTTAATTTTGTTGTTTGAGATTGTTTTCGTTAAACGCTTTGGTGATTTGGAATTTTTTGAAGGCCTTTTTGGTGATCTAGATTTTCTCGAATTGCGTGTTGTTTTTTTTGTTGCCTTTGGGTTTTTTATTTCTTGTGTAGTATTAAGGGGTTTTTGTGATTTTCTATTTTTAATACTTTTGGCGGTGCTTCTTTTTGTTTTTGTTTTTTTTTTTTTTTTCCTCTTAGGCGAGGAATCTTTCGGGATTTGGAAATTTGTGTATTGGAATGGTATTGGTGATCTGTTTCTTTTTCTAATTGATCCTTGATTAACATTTGATTTGGTTTTTTTATTTTTCGATTTTCCTTTTTTACCTTTTTTCCTTTTTTTTCTTATTTTTTTCGTCTTGTCCTTTTTTCCGTTCTTTTCTATTTTCTCTGTCTGCACATTTTTATTTTTCTTATTTGTTTTTTTTTTTTTTTTTTTTTTTTTTTTTTTTTTTTTTTTTTGGCCTGAATGGGCTTTGTTGATTTTGTGCTGTTTGTTGGTTTTATTGTTTGATTTAATGATTTTTTAACTTGCTCGATTTTCTTTCTTAGAAACAAATCTAAGACAATGTCATCTTCTGTTCCTCTTCTCCTCCTTGTTTCCAGTTTAATTTTTTTTTTCGGCAGACTGCATTTTTTTGTTCTTTTGTGCTTTTTTGATTTTTTCATCTTTTTTGGTTTTTTTGCTTTTATTGACTTGGCACTCTTGTCGGTTATACTTAACATTTTTAAAGACTTCCTAGTCTCAATAAGTAAGGATTCCACGGATCTTGAACAAACCAGATGTGGCTTTTCTTCTTTTATTGTTTTTATGGAATATTTTTTCCTTCGATTATTCTTTTTTCTTTGGTTTTTTCTTTTCTTTTTTTTCTTTCCATTTTTTTTCTTTCCATTTTTTTTTTTTGGATTTTTTCCTTTCTTTCCTTTTTTGACTTTCTTTTTTTTTTTGGTTTTTCCTTTTGGATTTTTTTTGGCTTTTCTTTTTGTTTTTTTTTTTGTTTTTTGTTTTATGTTTTGTTTAACATTTTCATTTTCATTTCCATTTTCATTAGCTTTTGTATTCATATTACCCTCGCTTTCTTCTTCATTATTAATATAGCTAATTTTTTTGTTTTCACAGACATTAAAGCATTTTTGGATTTGCGTTTGAGTCACCGTTTCGGTTTCAATTGGAGTCAATTCTTCAATTGGAATTTGTTGTGGATCAATTACTAGTTCAATTTTTTCGTCGGCTGCAAGCCATGTTGTTTCTTGTTCCACTCTCCGCTCTATTAAGATCGGCTCAAGATTAATTTTTGAAATAACACCAATGTTTGAATTGTTGCTTGTTGAAATAGGTGTAATGTAATTGATTGTTGTGAGGAAATTGTTTGGATCGTTTTCTTCCAACGAATCCATAGCAATTTCATTTGTGTGGTTAAATGGGTTCCATTCTTCATCCTCAAAATTTAAGTTATTCAAGTCAAAGATTATTGACTCTTCATTCAATTGCAAATTATGAATGTTTGGATTTTTTGAGGAATGTGAATAAACTAGTGGCAAATTTGTTCCAAACGTAGGAATTTCTTTCTTTAAAATTGGATCCGTTGTAATTTTTCTTGGCTCTTCTTTTGATTCGCCTGAATGGGTAGACATTTTAATTAATTTTTTTTTTTTTGTTTTTTTATCAAATAATCTGCTTTTGAATTTATTGTGAGAGTACGGACCCAACAAAAACGATAAAAACAGTCAGTTTTTTGGATCACTTGTAAAAATTCAAAAAGTGAAAAAAAAGTAAAAAATGAATCTCTCAAATTCTTTTTTATAAATCAAATCTATTTACTCAATTAAGATTGTTTTTAAACCCAATTATCTTATTTTGAAGCTTTTATTGATTAGATTTTTTTGTTCTTTTTGCCTTGTAAAAATTAATAATTGCTCATAAAATAATTTCAATGTAACTTGTGTTCTTTTTGTTTTTTGAATTCTTACTTGATGAAATAAAATTTCATTCCAGAATTTTTTGATCAGAAAGTATTTTTAGAGAGCCATAAGTAAAAATGGAGACTAAAATGGTAATATTTTTTGATCAGAATTAATACCAAAATTATCTTTTTGGGTAAAAATAAAAAGTTTATCTAATAATTTTTTAATTCAAAATATAAATAGTTAAAATTAATTGGGTTGTGTTAATATCAAGAACTCTCTGTATCTAGAATATAATTTTACTTCAAGTAGTAAATCAATTAAGGATTTCTAATCAATAAATTCTTCTGGTATTGTAATTTCGTTGATGAAGAATTAGGTATAAATTAAAAATAAAAAGTATTTTATAAAATTGAAGAATAACTATAAATTCATATTAAAGTTTGAAAATTAGTAGTTCAATCATGAAATTGATTTACCTTAGCTTTGAATATACCATTTAAATGTGATGAAATTTTTATGTAATTAGTAGATCTTTAAAATATTTTTTGTCAATAACTATTTTAAAAGTAGAGCTTGAATGAAATATTGAATTGGAAATATAAGTTTTTTTTCAAAATTTATTTTGAATTTATCAGTAAAAACAAACAAATTATTTGGGAATCTGAAAATTGAAAAAAAAAACTCAAAAATTATTTTTAATTTGAAAAAATTTTAATTTTATAATTATACTCAGTTTTTGAATCTATTTTTTTGTTTAACTGAAGAAAAAAACAATATTAGAAAAATTATTAAACCAGTAAATTAAAAAATTTCCCAAAAAAAACTTTTTTAAAAATCTCACACGTATCATCTTATCACCTACCGAAAGATTTATTAATTTAATTATTTCAAATCAATAAGGAATAATATAATCCCAATTATCCCATAGAATTTGTCATAATTCCGAGATTAAAAAATATCAAATGGGTTTACTTTTATATCTGAAAGTTTTAAGGATGTAAGTACATTTTCCATTTTGAAAAATTTTAATTGTGTGAACATTACTGAAAATTATTTTTTGAGTGCCACAGATATTGAAACTTTGGAACCAAAACACCATCGGCTAGTCTATTCGTGACAAGAATCAAAGTAATTCAGAGTTGAATCTTAATTTTTTTGATTTTTTGAACATTTTTTTTGATGAAATTTTTGAGTTTTATTAAATATGGTTTTGGATCTAGAGATGTGTTTATACAAACGATTGAAATTAATCAAACAGTAAACCAAAAAAATATACCCGAAAGGGTGTGCATTTGAAACAAATATTTGCTTTTAGAAGACCAAACACGAAGGATAACCATTCCAAATAAATTTGTTGAAATCAAGAATGAAAAAAAAAAATTGATAAAAGCCTATTTTCAAAGATTGGTTTTCATTATCTTCTTAATTTATATGAATACAAACTATTTTTTTCCTTGAATTTCTAGTCCCATTACTATTTTTTATTATTTTATAAAACCTTTTGTGACAAATTTGCTTTCAAAATTCTTTTTTAAAATATTTCTATCGAACAAAGCCAAAACAAAGAATACTATTTCAAAAATTAAAATAAAGGGGTTGAATTCTTGGAATCAAAAAACAGTTACAAAAGATTCAAATCAAAATAATTGATAAATTCAAAAAAATTTCAATCAGATTCAGAATTTTATTTGAGTTCTCATTTTAATGGAAAATAAATAATTATAAAATCAAACACATTTGTCCAATAAACCCTCACTCCCAAGAAGAATTACAAAAATCTCTGATTGTCTGAACTAAAACTAGAATTAGATGACATAAATGAAAATAGGATTTTTAAATTCATTTTGGAAATTCTTTCGAAATAAACAGTAATTTGTTTTTCAAAAATTTTCCAAACATAATTTTTTTCATAAAAAATTAAAAATAAAACCAAATAAAGAATAAGTAATTGTTTCAAATTTTATAGATAAGATCAAGTAATAAATGATTTTTATTTATTTTTTTTTGATCAATTTTTTTATTTTTTTGATTTGCGTTTTTTTGTTGGTATGAAAATATCTTCTATTAGGATATATTCCACTTGAGTATTTATTAAAATATCAATGTATTTGGCTAAAGAAATGATTTGAATAATTCGGTTTCACATAAATGGTGGCACTCAAAAAATGAAAAATGTAGTTAGACCCTTAAATATTTTGAAACAAAGAAAACAAATTCAAAGAAATCTTAGTAAGTAATAATTATAATCTATTTAGATAGACTCGATAATCTATATTAATAATAACAGTTTATTGTTTTTACTCATTATACTAAATAAGAATATTTATTTATCTTTTAATATTCAACAAATAATCTAATTAATTATTGAAAATATTATAATAGATTATTTTTTTTCGATCTTAAATTATTAAAATTTTGAGTTATTTAAAGTTTTCCCGTATTTTTAAAATAATAATAAAATTTAAATATTATTTACCTATTCGAATTTTTAGAAAATATGTCCAGAAGTTAATACATTTTCCCATTTTGAAAATTTTTAATTGTGTTAAGATTACTGAAAAAAGATTTTTTCAAATGTCATTGTATATTAGAATTTTTGAACACTAAAACAGAATTCTCAGCTCTATTTCTGAAAAGAAAAAGAATACAAAGTAAACCAGAGTTGAATCTTAACATTTTTCGATTTTTTGAACAACATTCTTTCATTAAATTTTTGGTTTTATTAAATTTGGTTTTGGATCTAGAGATGTGTTTATACAGAAAAGTAAAATTAATCAAACAAAAACCAAAAAATAGACCATAAAAGGTGTGTATTTGAAACAAATATTTTCTTTTAAAAGACCAAACACGAAGGATCACCATTCCAAATAAATTTGTTGAAATCAAAAATCGAAAAAAAAAAATTTAAAAAACTTATTTTCAAAGATTTGTTTTCTTTATCTTCTTATTTTGTATGAACACAAACTATTTTATTACCTTAAATTTCACACTCCATTACTAATTATTATTATTTTATAAAAATATTTATTACAAATTTGCTTTCAAAATTCTTTTTTCAAATATTTTCACCAAGTAAAGTCAAAGAAAAAAATACTATTTCAAATTTTAAAATAAAGAGGTTGAATTCTTGGAATCAAAAAACAGTTACAAAAGATTCAAATCAAAATAATTGAAAAATTCAAAAAAATTTCAATCAGATTCAGAATTATTTTTAGTTCTCAATTTAATGCAAAATAAATTCTTATAAATCAAATAAATTTCTCCAATACACCCTCGTTCTCAAGAAGTCTTCAAAAAATATCTGATTTTCTGAACTAAAACTAGAATTAGATCAATTAAATAAAAATAGGATTTTTAAATTCATTTTAGGGAATTCTTTAGAAAAAAAAAAGAATTTGTTTAGCAAAATTTTCCTAATATAATTATTTTAATAAAGAATTAAAAATAAAATCAAATAAATAATAAATAATTGTGTAAAATTTTAATGGCAAGATCAAGAAATAAATGATTTTTATTCATTTTTTTTGTACAATCTTTTCATTTTTTTGATTTGCGTTTTTTATCTATGATATGAAAATAACTTATGCTAGGATATATTAACTTGAGTATTTATTAAAATATCAATTTATTTAGTTTAAGAAACTATTTGAAGAATCCAGTTTCACATAAATGATGGCACTTAAAAAAATGAAAAATGTACTTACCCCCTTTTAGTAACATTTCGGAAAAATAAAAAAAATAACAAAAATTTCTTTTTATTATTCTTCGTCTCAAAGGTATTAATAAAAAGATCAAATCTTGTTACTATAAATTTAATTGGATAAAATGAATTTTATAAAAACTTCTTGTTATTACTCGAAAATTGATAACATGGTATATTTATCAAGTCTAGTGGATTTGTTGTTGAAATAAGTACTATTTTACCATTGGAGAAAAAATAATAGCTTGGAGTTACTATTCCCTCAAAGAAAATAATCTATTTTACAAAATAAAAAACATGTCTTTTTTCCTTTTTTTACAAAATAGCATATAATTCAACCCAATATTATATCCAAGTTCAACTCTATTTTGATAGTAAACCCATTGATTTATTCAGGAAATTTTAAATTAGGAATTGAATTCCTCTAATTTCTTTTGTAATTTTCTATATTTTTTGCTTTATCATTTTTTTCAATTTAGATGAAAAAAATTTCAAATATACTATTTTTTGAGAGAATAATATTCGGATTTGATCATTCTAGTAGAATTTATTTATTCGTAATATTGTTATTTGAATTATAAATGGGAAAGAATATTCTCTTCCAATACTTGATTTCTTTTTTATAAAACAAGTTTGCAAATAATTAGTTTGTAATTTGAGCCTTTGTTTGAAAAAGGAAATTGAAAATGAAGCAAAAATTTTCCAATTGAAAATTCAAATAACAGTAAAACTTTAAAAAAGGAATTTCATTTTTACCTATTCTTTATTGTCCGTTTATTTTTTCAATTAATATTTAGATCTTTTATAAAACAGAAACCGGGTTTTTATTGTTAAACACGGATTAAACTTTTCTAAAGGTATGCGTAAGACAACAATTTTAACGTTAAAACGATAAATTTACGGGACTAATATCATTAAATTTATTTACCTAAATTCAATAGAGATTGAGAAATTTTTTTGACAATTAAACTATTTTTCAAAAATTTTGACTCGCTTTATAATGTTAATGTGGGTTGTTTTGAGGGTTTATTCCAGTATTCTTAACAAAAAAATATTTTCAAATTTTTGCATTAGAATCATTTTTTCTAATTTTGCAAATTTTAGTTTTGCTTTTTCAAATTTTTTTTTTCTTTTTCTTTTTTTTTTTCTTTTTCTTTTTTTTTTTTTTTTTTTTTTTTTTTTTTTTTTTTTTTTTTTTTTAAAAAGATCACATGAAAAAAAAAGAGATCTTCGAAAAGACAAATAATCACTAAGAAAATTTTGACTATTTAGTGTCTTTTAAAATGAATTATTTTATTCATAAAAAATCTTTTTGTTCAACTTTTTTTCAGTGAAGTGTTGGTAACAAAAAATTCCTAATGCTCATTTCAAAAATTGTTACTCACTTTTTTTTAGTATTTGGTTTTATTTTTTTTAATTTTTAATATATCAGGCTTTAATAGATTTAGAATGACTTGGAAGTGAATTACCAATCAGATTTAGTTATTAATTGTTCTTGAATACTAAAGGGTAATTTTTTTTTTTCAATTTATTATTTTAGTTGAGTCACAATATTTGAAAAAGAATTTACTTAGATTTGAAAAACCCTGTTAATTTCCAATATTAAATATATTTCTAGATAATGAATCCTCATTTAGTCATTGTGAAAAAAAAAAAAAAAAATAGGGATTAGTCCCTTAAATCTCAAAAGTTCAATAAAGAAGTTAATTAAAATTCTCAAAATATTAGTTTCAATTCATTGTGTAAGGATTTTCGACTTTTTTCAACTGTAACATAATAAATAAAATATTTTGGTGAATTTGAAATACTGTTATTTTCCAATTAATAAATGAAAAATTTTATTTCAATTTCCAAAATGAATATTAATTATTCTCGTTAAAATCAAATTAAAAACGTAAAAATTTTATCTCAGATTTTTCTTAGGTTGTTTAATTAAATATCGAAAAATATCATTTATAGACAATTGGTTAAATATTTTAGAAGTTTTCGACTAATGATTTATATAAAAATATTTCGGAGAATTTGAAGTAAAAAATTTTCCTTTTTTAATTGGAAAATGATAGTAAAAGTTTTCAATATTAATTTGTTAATTACAGTTCCAACTTTTGATTAGAAAAAATGTAAAATTTTACATCTGCTTACTATTAATTGTTTATTGTTAAAGTTGGTTGATTACCTTATTAACATAAAACCAAAGAAAACAGAAAATAGAATGAATTTGTATGGTAAGGTACCACGAATGCTTGTGTTAATTCCTACTTGTAGAACTTAAAAAGATAATATTGAAGAATAATAGTTTGTAAAAAGATAAAAGAAGTAAAAATATTGTCCCTTTCAATTGCCAAATAGAAGTGAAAAGAGATTGACTAGAACTTAAGTGATAATTCGAATTAAAAACATTAATGTAGTAATTGTTGAAGAAGTTAAATTTGTTTTCCATTGAGATCCAAAATAATAAGTATATTTTTTTTAGATTACTTATAACTTCTTGAAGTTAATTTCTGTACACAGCAACGACAAATAATCTGGATCAATAAGAAAGATTTTGACAGATAATTCCAATATGACTCGATCTCTTTCTAAAAAAAAAAAAAAAATTATTCGAAAAAAAAACTCAACAACATTTTCCAACTAAATAAAGAAAGTGATGAAGTGGTTCTGAAAAGAAAGATATGCTTATTTTGTCAGTTTTCTTTGATATAATGATTTGACCTTAAAAAATAAAAAAAAAATCTTAGAAATAGAGTAGAAAATAATTAACTAAATTTTTAAGTAATGATCTTAAATTTTGAGTAAAGTCCTAATTTTGAATGCATTCAACTAACACCCAACACCCTTCAAGATTTACAGTTCATATTGTGGAAAAAAAAAAGATAGATTCTGTTTTTCTTATTTCGTGTTTTCGAGAAATACTTTGTATTCTAAATTTAAAAAACAAAATTTTGGAAACACTTCTAAAAGGGCTTTTCCTCTGTACTCACTATAGCTTCATTCTTTTGTGTTTAAATTTTTTTAAATTTGTTAGGGTCTTATGATTTTTTTCTGTACCAATTGTAACAACTTTTTTTCTTTTGTTGAAAAGATTTCTCTTAATTTGGAATTCCTTTTAATTTTGAATGCTGTTTGAGGGTTTCAAAATGAAAGAGAAATCATCTCAAATTATTTGGTAATAATTATCTTAAAATTTTAAGTACCTAATTTTTTACTCTATCTAAATGACCTGTGTTCAATAAAAAAAACCAACTCGGGCGATTTACTGAGAATTTTAATCCTTTCAAAATTTATTTATGAAATATGTGATAATTATAATTTCATTTCTTTTTTTTTTCACTTTCTTTTTCTCTAATATTTTAACAAAAAATTGTAACAAATAAATTTTCAATTTATTGTCCTTCAGAAACAATTTCAGTACCTGCTTAAATTCCACTAAATTCCACACAAAATCAATCAATTTCTCCAATAAAACAATTTTTGCACAAAAAAACAAAAGAAAAAATTCGATGACTGATCAAAAAAGAAGATACACAACCAATAATGAGAGAGGATTTTTGAGACAACAATTTATTAAAAACCCACACCCAAATAATGAGGAGATCATTTGCATTGCTGAAGGTCTCAATTGGACACGCAGCCGAGTCTCAAGATGGTTTTCCAACCAGAGATCAAGAACACCAAAGCACTCCAAACTACTCCAAGAACTGACAACCCAAAAGCAAATGACCAACAAATTAAATGAAATTTACAGAAAGTCTTTACAACAGTCTGACTCCAGAGTCAAGTTTTTAAATTGGATCAATTATTCCATTGAAGGAATGAAGCAAGATTTTCAAAAAAGCGAATCAAAAGAGGGTGGTGTATATAACAAAATTGGAATAGGGATGAGTCATTTGCAAAACATGTTAGTGCTACAAATTGAAAATGAGTGTTCTTTCCTCAAAGAAGTGAAAAATTTACAATCACCAGACACTTCCAAGACCCAAAAAAAAGAAAAACTTGGACATACAAGAAATGAAAATAAGAATGATAAAAATAATCTCGAGAACAACAAAACTAATAAAAACAACAAAAATAAAAACAGCCTTCCATTGAGAACTAATAATTTTGAGATCGAGGCCATACAGAGAATTGTTAATGTAAATCAAAACAAAATACTTTTGAATAAAAACATTAAAAAAAATGATCACAATCTGTTTCTTTCAAATAGAAAAAGAAAGAAATCGCAACACACCGGCACTACAACTGACAAACAATCACTAATAACAAAAGAACCATTCCTAAAAATTAAACAAAAATTACAGCCCATTCCAAGGAATAATATCCCAAATGAAAACATGATCCCCTTAACTCACAAATTGAGAGAAGAATTGTCAAACTCAAAAAAACAATCAAGTATTCATACACAAACTAAAACCCTTCAACAAATCGAGCTTGAAAACCAATTGTCATTACACCTTAACCGTATCATCCAAACCCAGTCAAAAAACAAGAACATCCGCCAACTACAACAGAACCAAGTGTTTAAATAATTTTTGAAATCCTTTAATAAACTTTTTTCCTTTTTGATATTTGAAGAAAATTTTATTTTTCATTTGATAATTTTTTTTTACTTTTAATCATTTTTTTGAGTTTTTTGTTTTGATCCATTCAAAATTGTTCTAATAAATTTTCATAAATGAAGAATCATAGCAAATGGAAACCTTGTTGAGGGAGTGCTTTACAATCCCAAAACACAAAAGGAAGAAATCAATTTTTTAAATTGAGCAATTTTTGTTTTCAATAAGAAAAAGTTCACCAGGTGTTTTTACATTGAATTTTTGAATAAAACATTTCCCAAAAATTCACCAGATTTTTTCTATTTTAAATCCTAATAGATAGATATATATTTCCCATAATAGATGATTATTTTTTATAATAACCCGCTATAGTCACTCAATATTTTGAATAATAGAATAAAAATTTACATTTGAAAACCAATTTCTGCGTATTATTGATTTTCATGTCAGAGTTGGAAGATATATATCCCTTAGCACCCCAAATTTGCCATAATTTCATCAAATTTTAAATAAAAGATTTAAAATGATATTGATGTACTATAATATTTTTTTTCTTATTGTTAATAATCCAGATTTGAATTAGAATAAAAAGACAAAATTGTTCAAAGATAAAGTAGTATATTATTTTGTATTTTTTTTGTAAATATAAAAAATGAATAATTATTAATTTTACTTCTATTTTCAATAAAAGATTTTTATTTTTAGTTTAATTTTTTAAATAAGAAATTTTATTACAGTAATAGTTATTCAAAACTCAATACTCGATTTATTAATAAAAATAATCAAACAACATTGTTAATTTTATGATAAAATAAATAAATAAAAAAATATATTATTGTGAAATTTTCATTTTTTTTTTCAAAAAAAATTCAATAAATTTTAAATCAACTGAAAGATAAAATTTATTTCTCCAACCTAAAATTAAAAATTTAAACGAATAATTCTCTAAAACTTTTATTTAAGCAACCGAAAAGACTTGAAAAAATAAAAATAACAATTGTAAAATAATTTCATTTAAAACATTGCAAATTCAATAAGTAAAAACGTTTTTAATAGATAAAGTAATCTTATCTAAATTATAAAAAAATAAAATATATTAAAAATATCATTTAAAGATAATAAAATAATCTTTGAAACCATATTTTTTATTTTTGAATTTTTTAATTAGTAATAATTTGATTAATATATTTGCAAAATTTGATTTTTCCAATCTAAATTAATCCAGATCTTGTAAAAGAAGTTCTGATATATTGTCTCTAATTTAATAATATTTATTATTTTTTGTTTGGATTTTTAAAAGTCAGAAATTAAAAAATAGTAAAAATTAAAAACAATCAGTTTTTAATTTGACTCAAACTATTGGCCAAATTGTTTAAAATTGAAAAAAAATCCAGTTGAAAAAATTTCAATATTTACAATGAAAAAAAATATCATTTTTTTTTCTAAAATTTAATTTATATTTTTTTTTATTTTTAAATTATTTATATCTAATATATAAATTGTTATGAACGAGTATATACAGATAAAACAAATTTTCTATCCGATGTTTAAAAATCATCTGGAATGAATAAATTATTTAATAAAGTATTTTAGGCAATTTTGGGATGTAAAGTACGTTCGAAAAAAATTCAGTAATGTTATGATGTGTTTTAATCAATGTAACTAAGAAAATTTATGATTTCGAGACAAACTTTTCAAAAAAAAAAAAATTATGTAAAAATTTTGAAAGTAAAATAATAAAAGCACTATAAGCAATAAAATTTTTTTCAAAGGTTGGAAAATTTTTTTCAAGTTATTTTTTTATTGAATATAACTACACAATTTATAATTATAAAATTTCTTTCTAAGATAATTTTTTATAAATTATTAATCTTAGAATTGTTTCATTGCAATTCAAATTGATAATTTTATTTTTAGGGCAATATTTATATTTGGTGTTTGAGGGGATATATAAACTATTTTTCAAAAATAGGGGTAGCTTTTTATCAGAAAAAAAATTGATTAATATTATTTTTTTTTTTTTTTGAATAATGTTATATTTAACTATAGTGTTTAGAGAAAATTACAAATCTAGATTTATAAATAAAAATATATTGTTTTCATTTTAATTTTTAAAAGATAAATGGAATAGAAAAAATATAATCTATTTTTTTCCCTAATTTAGACATTTGGATAATATATAAATATTTTTTAGTCAATTGGAATCAATTATATTATATATATATATATACATTTAAATGGGTTAGGTGAATATTAGAAGAAAAAAAAATAATTGGGGAATTTCTTAATTGCAATTATTTTATCATCTTTTCTTTTATTCTCTTTTTCATTTTTTTTTTTTTTTTATTTTTGATTAGTAATTGTTTTGAAATATTTTGTTACAAAATATATAGTGAGTAGGTAAAAGGGATGTATACTAAGTTTATTGAAACAATTGAAATGATATTCAAAAAATATATTAGTATATATATATATATATATATATATATATATTGGTAAAAATCCATAATTTCCCAGACACTTAAAACGTTTCAAACAACCAAAATAATACAACTTCCATCAAATTGGAAATAATTTAAATTTCTATAAAATTTGAAAATTATTTTTTCATATTTTAGTTTTATGTTTTCATATTATTTTTTGGCTTATGTATTTTGTAACTTTGGATCAATTTTTTTTTTTTTTTAATTACTTGATATTAAGTTATAATCGAGTTATTCAAAAAAGAAGTACTTAAATATTTTTTTTTGATGGTATCTAACCTTTTTATTGATTGGTAAATAATACTATTAGAATTTAAACAAATTTACCGAGGTTTTTTTTTTTTGTTTTTATCCCTGTAATTTTTTTAAAACACCCTTGATTTATTAATATTACAGTCATTTTCACTTTTAAGGCACAAACTTTCATCGAAATTTAAGGCACAAAAAAATCTCAAATGAAGGCACAAAATTTGCAACTTTTAATTTTTACAAATTATTTTACTAGAATTTAAATTTTGTGCTTTAATTTGAGATTTTTTTTGTGCTTTAAATTTAGTTGAAAATTTGTGCCTTAAATTTGAAATTGACTGTAATAATTATTTATTTTTTTTCGTGGGTATTATAATTTAGAAAATAGTGTTACTATTTCAAATAGTTAATGTTTTTACTATTATATTTGTTGTAAAACTGATGAAATACATTTTTTTTTTCCAAAAAAATTGAATTTTGGTGTGTTAAAAAATTATAATTGGAGTTTATATATACATTTATAATCAACTTCTCTAAATAAAAAAATCAAACCTATGAGACATTTAAAAAGTCGAAAAATGGGGGGGGGGGTTCCTTTTTACATTTTTTATATATTTAAAAATCCTCTTTTTAACTTTAATTTCCAATTTAAAAACAAAATTTTCTTTCCAGAATTTGAAAAATGTATTCAAAACTGAAAATTCCATAATTAAAAAATAAAACTTAACCTAAAAAATTCTAAAAATTTTAATTAACAAAAATTAATTATGTATTATCTTTTAAACAGGCAGTTTTAACTTAATAAATTATCACTTAATGTAATAATTTTTCATGAATATTATTATTTATTTTTCTTGTATTGTTAATTGTTTTTTTTTTAAATTTAAATTATTTCTACTCATTAAATAATTAATTCCACATAATTATTATTTTTAAAAAGTTATAATATTAATTTAAATGTTTTATTTAGTTTTAATTAAACAAAATTATAAAATATATAAAAAAATTTTAATTTATTTCATAGAAAACTTAGTTATATGAAGAAATTAGATATAAAAATATTTTATTTATTTTCTACAGAAAAATATAGAAATCAGAACAGGAACCCCTCAAACCAGATTAAACCCCTTGTTTGAATCAAAAATACCATTTTATATGAATCCCAAAACCTTGCCAACAAATCCAAAAATAACCAAGACTATTAAAAATTTATAAGGAAAACTTAAAATCGGGAAATTGAAAATCCCAAAATTTTGATTTCATATTATATTTTGGATTCTATTTAAATTATAATAACCAAACAAATTTTTGGTTATTATGTTAAAGAGAAGGAAATAATATCATAAAAAATCCTCAAAAGTGATAAATATTTAAAGAATAATCTAACAAAAGCCAATTTGGCATTTTTTTTTCAGGAATAGTCACAAGAAAAGATTAAAAATTTTATTGATATAAACACACTATTTGATCGAGAGTAATTTAATAATTACAATTGAAAAGATTTTTCATATGCTTTTTTGAATAATTATTCTAGAGTATAGTGCTTATGAGCATAGATATAATAATAAACAAATAATTACACTTTTTAATTTTAGTGGTTCTTATGGGGTTAGTACCCTCCCTTTTCATATTTTTTCTTTCAATAAACTTGAGGTAAAAAAAAAAATAAGGGGAATAATCATAAATTAAACCTCTATTCAATAATTATTTATTTCAAGTTCCAATTTTTTGAATATATTTAATTTATTTGGGTAAAGAAGAAGAAAAAATTGTTTGAGAAGTGCTCAAAGATACAATGGAAAACAGTTGATTTTGGAAATCTTCTTTGAAAAGAAATACTTTGAAAGCAGAGATCTTCAAGTAAAAAAAAAAATGGAATAAGAAGAATATATTTCAATGTAATTTTTTTGAATTTCTCATTTTTTAATACTATTTTCCAATTAAAAATTTCCTCATCTCTCTAGTTGATGAAAAATAGATGTTTTGGATGTAAATAATTCATAGGTTTCTGTTAACAATCTTGGCCTTAAATAAGATTTCAGAGGAAAAATTTTTTAATACTGTGTTTTGATAAACCCAAATTAAACTCACATTTTGATCTGAAAAAGAACTTTTTCACTTTGATTAAAAGAACTCAGAATTGTTTTTTTTTGTTCATTTTTTTCAAAAATTATTTATGTCAACTCATCCACAAGTCGAATTAGACTTTAAACAAGCACAAATCACGGGCTACTGCACTTCACTTTATATCCTATTAGGTGCTTTTGCAATTCTTTTCATTATGAATTCGATCAAGCATAGGCGTTGTAGGCAATATACTTCACCAAGAGATGCCAGAAAGGAACAAGAGCTTAAAACATCGATCTACTTCAAAATTTTTACACTTGTGCTGACTGTTATCAACGTTCTTCTGATTGCTTCCGTATTTTATTTATTTATTATTACAGTCCAAAAAGCTGGGTTATACTCCAATGCAATCTGGACGGGTGTTTTTTTACTATTTCCTGGATACAATTTAATTGCTTGTGGGTTGTTATCCAAAAATATCTTGCTGATTGTAATTTTTTTTATTTTATTTTTTTTTCAAAAAAAAACCTAATTTGTTTTTGATTTCTTGTTTGTTTCCAAAAACAAGGGACTGATCTTACATTTGTTGAATGAATTTTTTGGAACAATTTTTGCCCAAATGGTTATGCACTTAATAACTTTCCCAAATTTTTTTCTTTGTGTCTCTGCTTCTCTTCAAAAACATTTTTTTATTATCTTTCTTAGAATTCACTTGTAAACTGTGGGTTTTGTGCTTGGCTAATTAGTATTTTTTCACAACTTGGATCTGTTGAATGTCCAATTGTAGATGAAACTAATGAAGGTAAATTTTGTTTTTTTTTTTTTTTTTCCTTTTTTGTTATTTTTCTTGACCACTTTTGTGGAAAAGTTGCCTGAAAAGAAAGACATTTTTTGATCATAAAAAACACCCTCGGTCCATTTTTATACTAATGTGTATGCTTTTAAATGGATTAGGGTTAATTTTCGAAAAAAAGTGATTGTCAAAAATGAAGAACATTTTATTTGTTTTTTGAGAAAAAAAAATTCGATTTCAATTTATTCTTATTTGGTCGAGTTGGAGAAAAATTTTTGAAATGAAGATAGAAAAAACAAAACCACCAATCACCTTTGATGTTGGTCAACCTTAAAGTTGTTTGGAGATTGATTTTTTTTCTTATTTTTTGTTGTATGATTTACTGGTATTTGAATTATAAACTTGGAAAATTTTCACTTCATTTTCAATTTCCTTTTTTAATTAGAGTCAAAAATAACAGCACACTACTTTGGCAACTCAATTTAGTCAAGAAAAAAGACAATGGAAAAGGAAGTGAAAATTTTTTCCCATTTATAATTCAAATACCAGTAGTGGGAGTAAACAAAAACTTCTTTGGTGCACTTGAAAAATGAAAGTAATTGATTGTCAACAACACAAGAGTAAATATGAATGTTGTAAAAAATAGAGTTTTTACAATTTTCGAGATAAAGAAAAAGTTCCATTCAATTACCCACAATTTAGTTATAGTAAATATAATACCTGATTATATTAAAAGACGAATAAGAATTTTAATCAAAAAATCGTTTGGTAAATACCAATCTTTTAATTTTAAAACAAATTATTTACGATCAATGTATTGGTATTTACCAAACGATTTTATATTTAAAATCCATTTGATCCTCAAAAATCAAAACGGTGATTGCTTTTACTATTACAGAATTGTGGGTAATTGCATGGAACTTTTTATTTATCTCGAAAATTGTAAAAACTCTATTTTTTACAACATTCATATTTACTCTTGTGAAAGGGAAAGAATTGTTTTTTTTAAGAAAAAAGGTGAACCTAAATGAGGCAATTATTTGTGCTACAGTTAAGTCGTAGAAAGCCCTAACGTTTCTTTGTGAAACGTGATGCTTTGGATAGAGTTCTCAATAAAGATTGAGAGTGTACTTGCGATAACGTGTTCTTTCAAATTTTCCAAAAATACAACAATAATTGGAATTCATGGTGGAAATATAAAAGAGAATGAGAGAGTTGTAAAAAATAAAAAAAAAATTACAACTCACAGTTTTTTTTTTTTAGGGTTAAATTCTTTCTCTAAGACTAGAACCATTATTAATTAGGAAACACTACCAAATGGTGTAGTTCGAGTCACGACCACTTTTTTATTAAAGTGCTCTTTGGTTTTTTGGTTGTCACTTTTAACAAAAATGAAAAATGCCTACTTATGAAAACTACAGTAATGTGACTTTCTTTGAACAGTTAGTTATTACTTGGTACACAAATGTAAATATGAACATCTTCAAAAATAGAGTTTTTTCCCATTTTCTTTGGGATTGCCCAGCCTATGAAAATAATCGTAAAATCTAGATTCTGAATTAAAAAAAAATAAATTTTATATTAGTCTAAAAAATAATATTATTTTTTAATATCATCAATAAACAAGATTCAATATCTTTATTATACATAGTAGTTGCTTATTAAAAATAAGCTTGCATCTCTTATTAAAATTTCTAAATTCAAGTTTAGGAATTCTGGAAAACCTAACGTTAAGTGCCATCAAGTGCCGTAGAGTGCCATAGAGTGCCTAGCTTTTCCAGAATTCAAAAGAATCGAGTAAAATCTAATTCTTTTGGATTCTGGAAAAGCTAACGGTGGTTTTCTTTACTTTTTGTTTTTTTTTCGAAAATCTATAGCTTTTCTAATCAAAACAAAAATTAAAAAAAACTAACGGCAAATAAGAGGAATTAAAAACTCCTCACTTGTTTTTTTTTTGAAAAAAACCCTATTTTTCAAAGACTTTCATATTTACCTTGTGTAGTTTACCTGAGATCAAAAAAATTTTTAGAATGAATGATATTAGGTTAAAGTTTTGTTGTTTAAAAAAAAAAACTCAAATAAAATCAGTCGATTTTATCTAACCTTTGATCGATGAATAATTTTTTATTGAAATTTTAACAAATATATCAATGAATTTTTTTGGTGTGCTTACTATCCAAATTTTACTAACTCAACACGCTATTAGGGGGGAGGAACTCAAATCCAAAAAAAACATAAACACAAAACTACAAATTCAACTGGATACAATAACTTTAATTTTTTTTCCTATAAATTTGTTTTTGAATTCTTTATTTTTTTTTGTATTTCTTCACTTGCTTCTGATCCTCAATTTTTCTTTTTTTCTAGACTCTTCATTAAAATAACTTTCAAAATTAAATTAATTTTAAAATACTTCTATTAACTGTTTCTAGATGAATGTCTATATCGACTCTTTGAATTATAAGACACAAATTTACTTAGTTTTCTTCAAAATTCTCTATTTAGCATTTAAAGTAGTTTTTTTCAACACATAACCCTTAACAATAAATCCGAAATTCTTCTCAAAATTTTTGACACGACATTTATTTTTTTTTGATTTGATTGATAATTTTTTATTTTTTCGTTTGTGATTTATGTAAATGATAAATAATTGTTAACATTCCAATTAGTTGGTGGGTTTAATATTGATATTTTGTTATAATTTATGAAGATTTTTTTTTTAAAAATTGAATTTTGATATGTCAAAAATTTTCTGAATTGGTGTTTAGATTCAATTTGGTGTTATTTTCTTAAAAATTAATTGAAAATCATTTGTATAATTTGGCTGTTGGTTTATTTTCATTAAATTACATAATTTATTATGAATTCGCCCAGATTCGTGCTAAATAATTCTTCAGTAATTGATATTGGAATGAAAATTTTCAAAATTAAATACATTTCTAGAACATTTTTAAAAACTATTCAATTGCAAACCTGAATGAATTTCTGTGATTATTTTATTAATTTCAGAGTTCAATTATTTTTCAAATTATTCTAGAGATTAATTAAAATTCTTTTCTATTTCAATTAATTTAATAATAGATACTTTTAATTCAGGAAAACATTTTAACAAATTAATGAATAACATTTATGTTCTTTTTCTTTTTGAAAAAATCTTTTTTTTTTTTTTTTCTGCTTATTCAAAAAAATATTATTTATTGTTTTTCAAATTTATCATTAATTTTTTCTTAAATTTAATTATTTTAGGAAGAGCAGGCAAATGGGAAGTTATTTGTGATTTAAAAGCAAATTTAAATGACTACGATCCAGATGCCGCATTACGAAGCATGTATTTGGTGGTATTACTTTATCTAATTGTAACAGCGGGATTAGAATTAAGAAGATTGTTGGCCTTGAATTTTCTTGCAGGTGCAACAGATTTAGATAATTCAGATAGTGAAAAACAATTAGACACCTTTGACTCTGATAGTTTTTGAATTATTTGATTTTTTCTTTTGAAAATTTTTAATTTGTTTATAGTTATTTTATTTTATTTAATTTTATTTTTTTTATTTTGGAACTTTTTAATTTGTATTTTTAATTCTAATTTAATAACGAAAAGATTCATTAAATTATTTATTGTTATTTGAATTGAATTGAAATAAATAAAAAAAAATATTTAATTTTAGATGCATTGTCAATTTTTTTTTAAAAATTTTTGAGGATAGAGCTATCTATGAATGTCTTTGAATATTATTTATATATAAAGTATGAAGAAGATTGATCACAAGATCATTTTCTGATAGGAGAAATCCCAAAGTCACAACGGTAAATGGAATAAAATATATTACTATTGTTAGATTGATTTATTTAAAAATTATTTAAATTCTAAACTCTTTTTCAGTCAAAAGGAATGAGTTTTATTGAAGAAATAGAACAAATTCTATGAGTTTAATCTAATATTCTTCTCAAAATAAATTTTCAATTTTTAATAAAAAATCATTTTTTTCGACATTTCGTCAATTTTTTTTTTTTTTTTTTTTTTTTTATATTTTACTTTTTCCTTTTTTTATTAAATTTGAAAAAAAATTGTTTGAAACCTTCAAATTAACTTTAAGAAAATTATATACTTCAATATAATTTAAAATCAATAAATTTACTAGTCAAAAATCTTATTGTCAACAATTTTAATTTCCTAAAGAAATAGATAAAACTTTTGAGAGATGTTCCAATAAAAAGTGGCCCTAAAATTTTTTTACAACATTTATTTTTTTTCCAAAATTTATCATTTGTTAAATTATTTCTTTTTTGATTATCAACTCTAATCTAAAACTTATAATTTTTCCTATTTCTAAACACTCTTAGTTTAGTTTATTCTTAAAAAAAATGAATTTTTCATTTTTGGCTTTTTCAATTTGAGTGAAATTGAGTTAAGAATCAATTTTACTAAATATACATAAAAAACAAAATAATTCTGAAATTGCTTTGAATTTTTAAACCATCTTTTTTTTTTCATTGAGATGTTCTTTTTGTAATTATTTTTTCGATATTAGACAATTTAATGTTTTTCATTTAACCTTTGAAACTATATCTTGGTTTTTACGTATTTTGTTAACAATATTTTCATAAAAGAATCCTGAAAACAAAATATATCGAGGGGTTTAAAAGACAACAAATAAGGAATGGGATAGTTCAAACCAATCTCTTGTTTATTCTCATCCGGTTTAAGAAGATTAAAGAAGAAATAATACTTTGAAAATAAGTTTTTATCAATTGAATTTTTTTCATAATCCACGATTCAAAAAAAATAATTTGGAAAGGTGATCTTTCTTGCAATAGGTTCTAAAAGAAAAGATTAGTTGAAAAAAACACACCTTCATATTCTATTTTATTAATATATTTTTTCATGAATTACAAATATTCACAGAAACACATTTCTAGATCCAAAAACAATAATATAATAAAGCCAAAAATTAAATAAAAAAAAAAATTTGTTCTAAAAATCGAAAAATTAAAGATTCAAAACTGATTTATTTTGGTTATTTTCACAAAGATGAGCTGCTAATGATATTATGATTTCTAACTTTAAAAATCTAAGGACACTCAAAAATAATATATATATATATATATATATATATTCTTTCAGTAATGTTTTCACAATTAATATTTTCAAAAAGTTAAAACAGACCTATTTACTTAATCAAAAATAAAACCCATTTCAATAATTATGATTATTTCAACTTTTAAATTGGAAAAAAGGAATGATATCTAATATGAACCCTTTTCTTTCTTACAAATCATCGTTTTTTTTTTTTAACATTAATTTCCAATATTAATTTTAATAATTCTTTCAGGTCACTATCATGAAAAAATTTTTTCAAAAAAAAGTTTTATATTTGCTAATTTTGCCCTTTTTAATAACTTCAATAAAATCAAAAACTCTAAGTTAATAAAGGATCTTGGATCAAAAAATATTTTTAAAGATATTTTACAACAGCAAGTTGGAAAATACATTTTTCCAGGTTCTATTAATATTTTTTTTCAATGTAATAGTAAAAAATTTGAAAACTTTTTTTCTTTACAGCTAAGAGGTCATTTTATACTATTTTAAAAGTATTTTAAATCTGGTGAATATATTTCAAATAGGGAACCAATAATTTTGATTATTAAAGAATTATTTAAGATTTAAATTGGAAAAAATATATTTTCTTTGATTTTCTGTTAGTTTTTTTTTAATTTTTGTAATAAATTGAAAATTTAATAAATTTTCGGTTTATTTGAAAAAGTAAAAAAAAAAACAAGTACACTCTCAACATTTATCAATAGTTATTTTTTTCCGTATTTGAGTTTTTGAGATGAGTAGAGTGTTTTCAAAAATATTAGTTATTATCTCTTCAAAAAAATATCCAAAAGTTGAGATCAAAGAAAATTCATTATCACATCCATTTAAAAATTTTTACCCCAAAATAGAATTTTTTTTCAAGACTAGAGACTTTTAAAAATTGTTGTACTATTAATAACAATAAATACAATAGTACAAAGATTTTTAAGAACTGGAATGTTGATTAAATTGTGAATAAGCTCAATTAACAAGGATGAAATGATAATTGAAATTGTAGTTTTGTCTAACTTTTTTTTTTCAATTTTATTTTTTCATACGAGTGGTGTATGTTATTCCTGTGGTAATAATCATTCTATAAAATATTTCTTAAAAACTAAAAAAGTTTACTATTAAAAAATAATTTCTAGTAATAAAAACAACCATGTAGCTGTTTATTAGAAATTATTTTGAATAAAATAACATCAAAAGTATAAGATCATTGGTTTTAGAGAAGTTTCTTAAACAAAATGTTTATATTCTAATCAAATAATTACTGTGTTAACCAAATTTGAAATAAGCATATTTAAATTATAAAATCAATTAATAAACTGATATTTACTTTTAAAAATACAAAAATGTAAAATAAAAAGATCAAAACTAAAAATGAATTATTATTAATAATAACAATCTGAATTTATATATTTATTGTTTTTTTTAAATAAAAAAATTAATATTTTCATATTCAAAGGAATTAAATTATTTATAAATTATTAATTATTTTTTTGGCGATATTGTTATTTTTTTTACTAAATTAATAAATCGTTTAGCATAGAGTTCTGGATCAACTGCGGACATTTCTGTTTTAGTTAAATGTTTTATTGTTTTAAATCCATGTTCAACTTTTTTTTTAACATTATAGACCTGTAAACAATCTATCATTCCTAAAAAATATATTTTAATATTTTTTTCTTCAGATGATGATGATTTATCTGCTAATTGAACAGATTTTATTCCACCATTATATCGTTTAAATGTAGAAACCCTTTGAAAAAGAAATAATGTAGAGTTTGTTTTATTTTTATTGTTTGCTTTCTTTTCTAATTTTTCAATTTCTTGTTCATTTAAATGGTGAATTCCTAATAACAGCGAATAATCCATGATTGAAAATTTTTTTAAAAAGGTAGAATCAGAAGTAATTTGAGAAATTAATTTATTTCTTAAATTTTTTGGTAATATTAATTTATCATTTAAATCATTATCTTTTAAGATTTTTAATTTTTTTTTCTTTCTGTTTCCTCCCCTATTGATTTTTGATCCCTTTAGGTCATATACTTGATCCATTTTAAAATCTGTAGAAAATACATTATTCATAATAATGAAATAGAAAGTATCAGTTGGTGTTGTAATAGAATAATGCCCATAAAATAATGTTAATAGTGTATTTGGATTGGTTATTATATACCGATAATACTCTTTGAGAATTTGATTTAATAGGTTTGATTCACTTTTTTCAATGAATTTTAAAACAAAGTTTTTATCTTTTGAAATAAAAAAATTTGCACCAGATCTTCCTCCATCTTGAACCATTATTTCTAATCCCTCTTATATTTTTTATTTTTTGTTGTTTTTTTATTTTTTATTTGATATTTTTGTAATTTGGAGAAAAAAAAAATAAACAATAAGAATACTAATAGAAAAATAATTAAAATAGTTTGAAATATTACTTTGTTTTGAACATAAGCTGGTGACATACTGCCTTGCCGAAATATTAAAATGAACTCTTAAATGATGATAAACAAGTGGTCCAAATTCTTGAAATATGTAGGCTGGTTGTTCTTTTATTTGATTAGTATTATCATTCTCTTTGATTTGATTTCCCAGTGAGTCCAATTCAATTTTTGATATTTGTTGGAAAAATTCGTCGTCAAAAGTTTGCTTTCTTAATAATTTCCCTTTTAATGATTGGTTCTATAGATTTCAATTATTTATAAAATGTGATTAGCATTAGTAAAAATTTTGAATTGTCTTTATTACAATCTCTAAAAGCCATTTTATTAATTGTGAAATAAATAAATAATATCCTTAAGATAAAGCACTGGTAATATCATTTTTTTTTTTTTTTTTTCTGTTATTACAATTGCTTTTAAATAAAATTTGAAAATTAAATATTTTGATAATTCATATCAAATTAAAAATCGAACTCTTATTGTAGACTAAAAAAAAAAAAATTGAGAAAATGAGTTACTAAAAAATTCATTTTAACTAGTTTTGACTTTAATATTACCTGATATCAATTTAAAATAGGTTAATTTTCAATTTTGGATGTTGTCTTATATATATATATTATTATTATTAAATAAGAAGTGTGAATTAAATTCTTGTTATTGTTAGGTTTTCTCAGATTTCTTAACTCCAATTCAAAATTTTTGAACACACCAAAATTCAATTTTTGAAAAAAAATCATTTTTTCTAATTTAGTCAAATTTTTTTTCTTTGTAACAATTTTTTTTTTTTTCTATTTGTTTTTTTTTTTTTTTTCTATTTGTTTTTTTTTTTTTTGATTTCTACCTTTTGGATATATATATTTTTTTTTAAAGAAAGTAAATTATAAAAAGAAAAATCTTGAAAATTCCAAATAAACTTTAAAATTAAGGCTATGTAATGTATTATAAAATTAATATATTTACTATTAAAAAATATTAGTATTAACAATTTTAAATTTTCCAATGAAAAAAAATGAAATTTTAAATGATATGTTTGATTGAAAGTGGACCAAAACATTTTTTAACATTTTATTTTTTTTTGAAAATTTATATTTTGTTCAGGCATTTCTTTTATGAATATCAACCCTAATCTAAGGTTTATTATTTCTCTTATTTCTAATTAATTTAGTATTGGTTGATTAGTAAAAAAAAAAATTGAATTTTTCATTTTTGGTTGGGTTACTATGAGTGAAATGTAGTTTACAAAACCTAGAAAAGCTATTACTCTGCGTCACCACCCTAATCTTATATTTCCTTTTGGAGGGGGATAATAAGCGTAAAATCAGAGATTTCACAATTATTAATTATTGAAAATAATTTCAAACTATCTTGGTTTAAAATTAATTCATTAAGATTTATTTCTTTTTAATTTATTTTGAAATATTAATCTATCATTTTTCTACCGACGACACATCAATAAAAAAATATATAATTTAAATTTTATCTTCTTGTTTTGATCTTCCATTGAGATTTTGCCTTTAGATTTATCACTTAAAACCCAGGGCAATAAATAAAAAGTTTATTTTCAGTAAGGAATTGTTAAATTAAAATCAGAAAGCAAAAGTAATATTTCAATTCTTTTACTGAAATAACTCAGAATAATAATAAATATTGAAATTAAAGCAAATCACCTCCAGGACGTTCAAAATAAATACAAATATAATGTCCAGCTAGCAAATATGAAAGTATCAAATAATAAGATTTGAGTGGTTAGAACATGAAGTACAAAAAAAAACCCTTGATCACAAAAACTAAAAGTTTGTTTAATTCTAGTTAGGATTGAACAGCTAATGAGTTTCTTTAATACAGCCAGTTCCACTTTTAAGACATAAACTTTCAATCCAATTTAAGGTACAAAAAAATCTCAAATTAGAGCACATTTTTTGGAATTTTTTTTATACACAATTTATTTTCCCAGAATTTGAATTTTTTCTCTGAATTTCGTATTTTTTTTTCGCCTTAGTTTTTCATTAAATATTTGTGCCTTGAAAGTGGAACTGACTGTATAAAAAGTGTAATTTTGGAAAAAAATGATTCGAAAAATCCTTCGTTTGTACACCTTGATTTATTTTCTCTTTTTTAATTGCCTTACCATTGTATTAGAAATAAAAGGTAATTGTATTAAAATTAAAATTATCTTTTCAGTTAAAATAGAACAATTCCTTGATAAATAAACTTGAATTTAGAACATTAATTTTGAAAAGCACCAAGATCTACAAACTTCTCTTTGAAAAAGAGAAACAAAATAATATTTTTTAAAAACACATATTTTGTTTTACTTTTAAACAAGCGGGATGTGGTTGACAAAACTGAAACTTAAACAAAAAACATAAAAGAACATGTGAAGATTATTTTCTTCTTTTCTGTTTACTCATTTCTTAAGATTGTGAACTTTTCTGAATCAGATCAAATAACAAATTGGAAGCTACACCAAACCATAATTCGGTTTTTAGGATTTCTTTGAAATCTAATGATCCAACAAATGCTTTTTATTGGGAAATAAGAGTAAAAAACCAAAGAAAAAAAAAATATTAGAAAACTTACACTAATTTGAACTCCTTGTTGAAAAGCCAGAAGAATTTTACTAAGATCAGTCATTTTATTTTCTATTTTGAAATTAAAAAACAAAGAAGAAAGATAAATGAGAAAAATATACACCAAAAAATAAAAAATAAAAAAAAAAAAAAAAAAAAAAAAAAAAAAAAATTAATAAACAAAAGATTTCTTCCTACCTGAAACAAATTTCGAAAATTGGTTTTCTGTTGAAAGTTTTGTTAAGTCTTGATTTTGGATCATTTTATTATTCATGTTCTTATTGCTTTGTTTTGTTTTGTTTTTTTGGAACTTATTGTTCTTTTTGATTTGCTTATTATCATGTTTCTCATTTTCGTTTTTTCCAATTTTTGACCAGTCTTCAATTCCTTCATCAACTGCATCGTGGATATATTTTAATTCAGACAAAATTCTATTTTTGTTCTGATGATACATGCTCGCGATCTGTTTAAAATCGTCAATTGATTTCTTGCTTTCATTATTCTTTTTTAATTGATTAATTTGCTCATTCAGATCCAGTTTTTCTTGGGGGACATGATCAAAAATTTTACCAATTGACGGCAAATCATCAATAAGTTTATTTATTTTATACGAGATTTCAGGTTCACCAAGAGACTTTGTAAATTCTGTTGATAAAATAGTGTTATTAATTGATTGGATTTGTTCCAAAATTGAATCGAATGTTTGGCTTTTTAGGGTCTCCAATTCTTTATTCTTTTGTTCTGATTCTTTTGTTTTCGTGGTGTCAAGAGGTGTAGAGTCTAAAGATAGTTCTTGTATTTTTTCCAGGAATTGTTGATCGGAAATCTTGCTCATATTTTATAAGTTTTAAAAAAAGTTGATTGGGAAAAAATGAAAAATATTTCGAAAAACCGATGCAAATGATTTAAGGTTTACCATCCATGAAATTTGAAAAAAGATTATCTTGTATCGGGCGTGGTGATTTGTTAATTTGGTTCTTAGTTGATCGATCATTGGACTTGGTATGGGTTTTAATAGTGGTTCAAAAGGGTAATTTTTGACAATTTATTATTTAATTTTTCTGAAATTCAAATTGAAGAGTGTAAGATTAATAGATTGGTAGGTGTTCAAGAATAACTTTCGAAGTCTGAATTGATGAATGTAAGACAAATAAAATCAGTAGGTAAGTTTGAAAAAAAAATTTTTTTTCTGAGTTATCAAATAAATTATTTGGGTTTGGTTTTATTTTGATCGTTGATAAATATATATATATATATATATATATATTTAGTTAATTGTGTATAACTTAAATAAAAATTTCAATACACAAACCAAAAATTTAAATTTATTATAAAAAATACCTTCCAAAATATTAATCTTACACTCTTCAATTTGAATTTCAGAAAAATTAAATAATAAATTGTCAAAAATTACCCTTTTGAACCACTATTAAAACCCATACCAAGTCCAATGATCGATCAGCTAAGAACCAAATTAACAAGTCTCCACACCCGATACAAGATAATCTTATTTCAAATTTCATGGATTGTAAACATTAACGGGTTTAAGGGAGTAGCCACGGTAAAGAAAAATTTTTCACTTTTGTGCAATTCTGAAGAGGATCAGAAAATAACATTTTTTACTCTGGTTGTACCTCATTGGTTTTTATTATTTAAAGTACTTCATACATTAGATTTTTGAAATTTTTTTTTCAAAGTCTCAAAGAAATTGCCACAATAGAATGTTGAGTTGAATTGCTTAAAATAGTGTTTTGAATGTTGAATGACTTATCTTTTTATTCTTCTCTCAACATTCTATTGTGGTATTTAATTTTTTTCATTTTTTATTTTTTCATCATTTTTTGAGATTTTTTTAATCCTGACAAGATAAAGCAATTAGAAATATTTTTTTTATTAGTGGCATTTAGGATTAATGGATTTTGTTTAAAAGAACAACAATATTACAATTGAGAGAATATAAAAGGAAACATAAATGAGACTTAAATAGCTAGAAGAATTCCAAAAATTAGAATAATTAAGTAGAATTATTACTTGTTAGGATTGTAAAACGTTGGGTTTAGTGGAATTGGAGAAGTGAATATGATTATATGTTATCAAAGTTTAAACCACAAAATAGATACACTTTTTATTCAAAGAATCTGAAATTATCTTCTCCCAGAAAAAAAAACTAAACCTCCATTCCCAAAATTTGGACACATCTAAAATCAAAAATAGTGAAACAAAAACTCAATTTACTATATTCTCCCAAACCTAAAATAAAACCAGATTTAAGTAACATAGTATTAATGGTTTTTTAAGTAATCATTTTCATCCAAATATAAGAAAACAATATAAAACAAAAAATCAAAACAAGTGTGTCCAAAAAAAAATGAAACGAGTTGAAATGAAAGAGTTTGAACAAAAAATATATTGGTAGATTTGTTAAAATTACACCATCAATGGTTGATCGATCAAATGATAAGATACCATGTACCGGTTGTATGTGGATTTATCACTTGAAGAAACTCAACTGTAACCATCTATCAACCATCTATTAAAAATTTTCAGATCTAACTAAACCGATTAAGTACCTGAAAAAAAGAAAATGAAAACAAAAACAAAAAACACAAAAAATGATATAGTTTGTTGAATTAAAATTAATTTCCAAATTGATGTAAATCATGTTTTTGTTATTCTTCTAACTGTTTAAACTGTGTCCAAATTAATCGAATTAAGTTTATTTTAATAATAAAATAATAATAATAATAAAACTATTTTATCAATATAATCTCTTTTTTTTTATTGTTGAACATTACTAAAAAAAAAAATATCAAATAATTTTTTTAAAAAAAATTTTAGAGAATCTACAATCACACGCCACTAAAATAAAGTGTTCTTATCTCATCTCTCTCAAATTTTTATCATGTATTATAGTGTAGCCACTCCCTTAATATATTTTAAAACTTTTGATTTCCTCTATGTTCTTGTACTAAAATATCAAAAAAATAAATTCTCATTCCAAATTCTTTATTTTAGTATTCATTCTTAAGAAATCAAAATTTTTAATTCAAATTGGGAAATATTTTGTAATCAAATAATGATTTAAATAAAAAAATCGAAACCAAAATAATTAAAAATAAATATTGTTTTATAAATGGATTTTATGATATATAAGATAGAATTAAATTCAAATTTGCCAAAAATAGATTTAAGAACAATCTTTTTAATAAAAAAAAATGAATTCTTCATTTGGGGTGGGGGCCACTATGAGTGAAATAGAGTTTACATTTATAAAAACAAGATTTTTTTTGTAATAAATCTTTAATCTAACTCTACAAAACTTTATCAATAAAATATGAAAGTTTTCAAATATTTTTCAATTCTAGATTCTAAATTAAAATGAAGATTTCTTATATTTTCTAAATTTTTATACCATTTTCGGATTAATAAATAACAAATATTTATATCTAATTTCAAAAAAAGTGTTACTAACCATTGGTTAAAATAATAAAAACTTTTTCTAAATCAACTAAAAATGAACAATATCTTAATTTTATTTGTCTTTCCTTTTTTGATCTTTGGACATAAATCATTTTTTTTCAGAATTAGATTTTAACAGTAAATACTATATGTTTAGAGGAGTGATAATGTAACTGTTGTAAAGCAGTTATTGCCAATATGAAAGTCCAAGAGGATCGAGTATTTAGACTAAAAATATTTTTTGTTTATCGAGTATTTTCTTTAAAAACCCATACATAAGTAATTTGAAATAAAAAAAGGTGTTTATAATAAATAAAACAACTGATTCTTTGAAACTTCATCTAATTGGTTTGAATATTTATTTACTCTTATGAAAAATAAAATAAGAATTGGAACACAAATCCTCTAAATTTATGTGTTGGATCAAATTCTTGAGAGAATTGACCTCATCCACTTCCAGTGGATACAATAATATCACTATTAATTATGCTTTGGGATTCGAGGGCACACGTCAAATATAAACTCTTTTTCAGTAAAAGGGGCCCAGTTTTATTGAAGAAATGGAAGACATTCTATGAGTTTAATTCATTACTCTTATCAAACTAAAATTTTCATTTTTTAGATCAAAATCATTTTTTCTCATTTTGTAAAATTATGTTTTTTTTGTTTTTTTGCTTTTTTTTTTTTTTTTTTTTTTTTTTTTTTTTTATTTTTTAAAATTAACTTTGAAAAAAAAATGTTTGAAAAACGAAATAAACATTAAGAAAAGTTAAGCTTTGTATGTTCTTTTAAAATCCATACATTTACAAGTAAAAAATCTTATTATCAACAATTTTAATTTCCTAAAGAAATTGAGAATTTTGCACGAGACGTTCCAATGAATGGGGCCCAAAAAATTTTTTAACATTTTTTTTTTTTTGAAATTTATGGTTTGTTCAGGGTTTTCTTTTATAATTATGGACACTTATAAGAAGTTTATTATTTCTGGTATTTCTAAACAATCTAAGTTTGGTTGATTCTTAAAAATAAAGTGACTTTTTCATTTTTGGCTGGGCCCCTTTGAGTGAAATGGAGTTTAGAATGGTATATTTTAATAGGGCAATAAAATAATAAAATAAATAAAATTTTATTTAAAAAGTAGTAAAAAAATTTTTTTTGAAAGAAATATTTTTATTATATTGATTTTAAATAAAAAATTCATGATTATTATTAATTATTTTAAGTTTCTATCTTCTTATATCGGATTTAAAATATTTGTAATTTACATATTTGTAAATCCAAGAAAGTAAAACACTGCGGTTTGTATGAGAAAAATAATAAATAAGATATAATTTTTGTTTCTTGTTTTAACAAAATATTGTTCTACTATTGATTTAAAAGTATTAATCTATTAAATTGTTTTATATATTTTTTTTGATAAAGAATTAAGTGTAATCAAAGTTAGGTAGGAAAAGAAGAAAAAAATTAGAGTTTAAAAAAAGATAAAAGGGTAAATTTTCCAAAATATTTGTAGATAAAAATAAAAAGGCAACTTACAAGAAAATAGCCAACTGGGATGCTTGTAATGATTAAAACAACAAGATATACCCTTTTTCCAAAGATGATCCCAATGATAGAAGGTAAAAGAATTCCGGTAAATTTGTATCCAGTGTAAGCAAGAAAGTCAAGCCAAGGAAGTTTAATATCTGTGCTCATTAAATAAAATAAGAATTTATATATTAAAATCTCCATTAAAGTAGTAATTAAACCAGACAGCGATAATTTTCCAAATAGTTCTGGTGAAAAACTATATTCATTTGAAGTTTTTATTATTTGAAATAAAAGCGAAGTAATTATTAAATATTAGTATTTTATGTATTTAATTTTGTTATAGTTTTTTAGTTTTGTCATTCAAAAATTGAAAAAAGTAATCAATCAAAATCACATAAAAAAATAGAACCAAAAACAGAATCAGAAAAAAATCCGATAAAAGAATTGAAAAAAGGATCAGAACCAGAATCAGAAATAGACGCGAAATTGTTAAAATAAAATATTTAAAAATGAATTAAATGAGTCTCGTATTAAAACCATTTGATTGATTTATAAAAATAAAAAGAATTATTTGTTGTTTTTGGTTTTTCCAGTTTAATAATATTTTTGGTTTAAGATAACAAAGATATTGAAAGATTTTTTTATTTTGAAAAAATTTACAAGTTGATTTAATTGTTCAAATAAAAAATCTATAATTCTATGATTTGGTTGTTAAACTTTATTTCTACCGAAAATTTTTCAAACCTAAAATGAGGAGAATTGTTTATCTAAGGCATTTCCAAAAAATTGGTGCAATTTTTTTTATTGTTTATAGGTTTTTTTTTTAATTACTCTTATTTGCTCTAATTCCAAAATAAAGTGGGTATTTTTTTTTACATTTCATAAAAAAGCATCTTTGTTAGTTGAGTTATTCCTTAATTGACAATACCAACTTGTGTGAAATATTAATACTGATTGGATTAATGACTATGGTATTTAAATCAAAATATGTTTGTTGAAATATTTCCAAAAAAATGAAAAAAAACGCATACTTTTTTTGGAGAAAACGATGCATGGTTAATTTCAAGAAAAAAATGGAAATATGGAAAGGGTCCAAACGATTTTTGAAACAATAAAATATTAGATATAAGTTTTTCATACTGTAATTGGAAATTTTGTCGAGATTAAACATCTTTGGAAAAAATATTTTATGATTAAAAAGAAAAAAATAATCACCAATTGACACCTTTAAGATTCTCATCACTTACCGTGGATTTTCTCCAAACTCAAGCAGTGGATTACCACAAAAAAGGATATTGATAAATTTCTCTTCTTTTGGTTGAAAAAATACAAAGAACAAAAAAAAAAAAGATCTTAGATTCTGAAAAAAAAAAAAAATTCAATTAACCAAAAAAAGTATAAAAGAATGTCTTTGACAAAAAATTCAATTAAAAAAAAAAACTTTCAAAGTCTTTTCAATTCCAAAAAATCAAATTTAGAAAAAAATAAATTGTTTCTTCTTTTATCTTTTCAAATCGTTAAATTTCTTCAATTGTCAAACAAATTGATTTCTTTAAATATAAAATCAATTTAATTTGATCCAATTTGTGGTTATTTTGTAATTCTCTGAATTTGACCAAGTAAGGATTTTGTATCATTCTTTAGATAAAAATAACTCATTTGAAAAATGAAAAAAATGAAAAAAAAAAATCTAGAGATCTCATAAAGCCAAAAGACGACACTAAAAAACTAGACACAGTTGTATTCAATATGATAATTCACGTCGATTTAAATTGGAAATCGAGTATCTCATTGACGCTTTTTTTAAAAAATGACCTCCTTTTTCATTGTTGATTTTTAGAAATTGATTACCATCACAGGTCGGTTGGTTTTAAAGTGATATTATAAACTCTTAAGAATTTCTAAAAAAAAATTGTTTTTCCATTCGATAAAATTATTTCTTATCGTGTTGACTATACACTTTTAAAATATTATTACTATTTTAGCGGGAAGATTGCGGCTTTCAAATCCGTGATATTCTTGCAAAAACCATAATTTTTAATTGGTTCTGATAACTATTGGTGTTATTTGGGGGGGGGGGGGATCTTTAGACACAATTAACAACCACAATTGAAAAATAAAATTTATCAGGAAAAATGAAAACGTCAATTTTTTTGACACCTTTTTAATTTTTTAGTCTTTTAAAGATGCCTTAAACATCAACTTTAAACGATTTGTCAAATAGAATAATTTTGGTTAAACAATAATCGTCATTCAAAAAAGAAGATTTGATCATAAAAGTCATCTAGAAGATACATTTTTTTGTATTTTTTTTTTTCTTTCTAAAAGTAAAACCGTGATCATTTCCAAAAGAATAGTGAAGAAATAAAGAAGATAATAGTCTCAACACAATGTCAATTATTACATTATTATTTGTTGATATTTGTTTTTTTTTTTTTTTTGAATTGATATCAAAAGGATCGTTTTAATTAACAATAACTATTTGTATCACCCAGAGAGTTGGAGTTTTTGATTAACTCAAAAAGATATTTCTTATCACGATTATTATTCAATTTTTAAATCATTCAGTTTTTGTTTCGTAATCGTTTCATTCGTAGAGTATCTCTTACTCTTTTGGGAATTTAACCAATACTCTTCAATTTGGTTATTATTGATTGCTTTCAAATATTAAACAATAGTATTGGGTGAAAAGGGGGAGAGGATAATAAACTTTATCTTTTTTGTTTTTGGTTAATTTTCAGATAAATTAATAATAAAATAAAAAAATATAATTCGATAAATATATGTATGCAATATTTTATATAATTTGGTTTAAATGTGATTAATAATCATTTTAACTTGAAACGGAAAATGTGTTTTTTTCCTTCTCATAGACTTTTTATATTTTTTTTAACTAGCCTAATGACACATAAACCAAATAAATTTTATTAAAATTAAGAATCAATAAATGATAAATGACAATTTGGATATTAAAATAATTATATTGGGATTGTATTTAATAAAGAGATTTTAAAATAAATTTTCCCTGATTTTTTGGAAATAGCTTGGAAGGGGTCTGAAATTAATTTAAATAATTTTATTTGTAATATCTTTAATGGATATTCTGACAACAATTATTAAAAAAAATAATAATAAACGAAAAAAGAAAAATAAGTTCATACGTTGAATTAATTCCATAAAAAAGAGAAATTATTAGTATATATGTGATGAAGGACATTAGAGGTATATATAAATCAGGTGCATTAATATCATTTCTTGGTGAAACTTTTTCACCCATTCCTGAAGCAACGGATCTTTTCCAATTCTATAATGTTATTTGGTTAATTGAAATGAAGTTAATAGTTCATTTGATTTGATTATATTTAGAGATTACAAAAAAATGAAGTTAATGTTAATATTAAAATTAATTGGAAGTGTAAATGAATTTTATTTATATTCTTTTGAAAGAAAACTTTAAAAAAAAAACAATTATTTTATTTGATGAGAATAGAGAAAAGTGGTTTTTGTTTTTTTCTTTAACAGATTAAATGTATTTTTTTAAACAGTGAGCCCTTAACAATAAAACCCCTCTCCAAAATCTTTTGAAACAGTATTGATTTATTTGTATTGATAATTATTTATTTTTTGTCTTGTGAGTATTGTAATTTATAAATATTTGTTAACATTTCAATTAGAGAATGGTTCTAATTTGGTATTTCTTCGAGAATTGATTAAATAACATATTTTTTCAAAAAATGAATTTTGGTGTGTTAAAATATTTGAATTGGGGTTTATTATTTAAATTCCAAAGAGCATCTAAAGAAACTCAAAATTAAAAAAAAAAAAAAAAAGGTTCAGATGTGTTCTGAATATTTTACAAACTAAACCTATCTTTATTTTTACTTGAGTTCGTTGGGTGATTTCTGAAAATAAGTTATTGTGTATTGTTAAATTTATGGAAATGACTGATAAATTCAAAATAATTTTGTAAAAATTTTTGCTTCAATTTCCTTTTTTGTAATTCTTCGAACTTCTATTTTCAAAACAGTTCTTATCAAAGAATATTTGGAAGAACAACTAATTTTAGAAAGTTTCTTTACACTTGAACCCCATTCGTAAAATGCTTTATTCAAAGCTGAGTAACAAAATGCTCAAAACGAAAAAATCAAGTAAAAAATTTTCAAACAATAATTTGAATTTATCAACACAAACCATCAAAAAGAAGGATGAAAAAGAGTAATTTAACTAAACAGTTTTCAGAAGGGGAGGCTATTAAATATTTGGTATATTTGTTGAGTGACAAGGTTGTGTATTGAACATTGAAATCGTTTTTTTGGATTTCGAAAAGTAGAAATGATTTTTGAACAAATAAAAGGCTGAGAAATTAGTGTTTTCTTAATTAGGGTTTAGATTCTTTAAAAGCGTGTTAATTGAAACAAGAGTAAATTCAAAACAAAACAAAACAAAAGAAATTAATGTCTTAAATACAGCTCTTGAAAAAAGGCTTTTCTTTTAAATTCAAATGGGATCGATCAAAATTCAAATAAAAAAAAGAAAAAGCAAAAAATTAAATAAAAATCTTTTACCTTTGATCCCCATGGATAAAAAATACGCTTTAGTTTCCCAATTACATAAGCAGAGTCTAAGTCAAAATAAAATCGAAGAGCATTTCCAGATCGATCAAACTACAAATAAGGAACCAAAAAAAGAAAGGAATAAAAAAAGGAATGGATAAACACAAAAACAACAGAGAAACAAAAAAAGAATTTATTTAACGAAAAAGTAGTACATGAGAACCCATGATGTGTTTACCCGTTTCCCAAACATTTTCACCATACTTCAAACCAATGTTTGTTAAAGGGCTGTTTGTAAATTGTGAGGTAAATTGTGATATTGGATTAAAATCCTGTTGGTTGTTATTTTCATTCATAAAGTTTGGGTTTTGGTTTGTTTGGCCTATATTTTGAAATGCATTTTCGTTTGGATTAACATTATTGTTATTTTCATTTTCATTCATGTTCATGTTCCCGTCTCCATTTCCGTAAAGACCCATAATTGAAGTGCTCATGGTTGTTGTTTTTGAAATTGATTAAATCCAAAATTTTTGAAAGGAAGAAGGTAAAATTGTGAAAAAATAAATTTTCTTTTCTTGATTTTCTTTCAATATATCATCGTTGAGTTTTTAATTATTGAATAACCTTTTTAATAAAGGCTCAAGAGAATTTTATTTGTTTATTTTTACAACAAGAAATCAATTTCTGTTTTTTTGGTTTTATTTAATGAGATCTGTCTTAAGGTTGATAATCCTCGAAAAATGAAAAATCTTTATCTTGTATTGGTGTGTGGTCATGTTGTTTCTGTTCGAAGCTGATCAAATGTCCACTTACAGTGATGAAAATAAAGCTATCCCATAGATAATTTTCGGTGCTTCAAAAGATATGCCTTGTTTGATTTTCTTTCTTTTTTCAATGTAAAATATATTTCATTACCCAAGAGTATACATAAGTTTAAATAAATTTTGATTGTTGGTTCATTGATATTACAAGCAAAATTTAAATTATGAATGTAATTTGTTTAAAATTTTTATAAAGTTTTTCAGTTTTTATTCGTTTTTTCATTGAGAAAACAATTTGGGTAATTAAAAAAAAATTGGGACCATAAAAAATCTCTTTTTGATTTTTAAATAATAAATATTGGTCAAATAATTTTTGATCTAGGAATCATTTTATGAACAAATCCTACATTTAAAAAAAACAGGAACTAACAATTATAATTTTTAGTAAACAATATTTTTTTTCATTGCATTTTGACCCTTTGGAATTGCTTTGGGACGCTAAAAGAACAAAAATTGGATTATAATTGCAAACGTTACTAAAAATATTAATTTTTTTTTTTTAGATTACCTTCCAAGATCAAGTTAATGATTGTTTGGGAAAACCAAAAATTAATAATTTTTTTTTAATTAAAGTTTGTACACTAGAGATTAAAAGAATTTAAATGGTTTCTAAAATCATAATATTTCATTATTTTGAGGTTTTTGATTATAAAAAATTAGTGAAAACAAATCTCTTTTGAAAAAATATCTTTTTTGGAAGATTATTTGATTCGATTTAGTTTAATGGGATATTTAAGATTAGCCTTGATAAATTTAAGTTAATGAGCAATGATAAATATCTTATTGAATTAATAGATTTTAATATTTCCTAATAAATAGTTATCTTAATTTATTTAGGTTTACAATTTAAATTCAATTTTTGTTCTTTTAACGTTCCAGAGTAATTCCAAAGGGTCAAAGTGCAATGAAAAAATATTTTTTCCTGAAAATTATTATTGTTATATATATGTGATTTTTTATTAAATGTAAGATTTTTTCATAAAATGATACCTTGATCAAAAATCATTTGGTTAATATTTATGATTTAAAAAATGAAACTAAATTTTTGACTAATCCCAATTTTTTTAAAAGATACAATTTGTTATTACAAAGGTTTAAGTTTTTTAATGAAAAATTTTTTTCAAAAATTAAATCTTTTTTTTTATGAGAAATGGTCAAATTTTAGATCCTTTCACTTTTTAGAATTCTTTTTAATAATAATAATAATACTTTAAGAAACTAATATCATATTTACTTCTAGTTTATTGTTGATTAATAAATATCTTTCAAATTGGGAAGCAATTATCTTGACTATTAAAGTATTATTTGTTCTTTTAAATTGATAAAAACTATTTTTTATACGATTTTCTGTTAGGTTTTCCGGTGTTTAAAAGAGTAGAGTAAAATCATTGATTTTACTCAATTCTTTTGAATTTGGGAAAACCTAGGACACTTCCGTTAGTTTTTTTTTTTAATTTTTGTAATAAACTCAAATTTTCGGTTTATTTTAAAAAGTAAAATTAAAAAAAAAAGCCTTTAGCTTTCCCCGAATTGAAAATAATTGAGTAAAATCTTTAATTTTTCTCTATTCTTTTAAATTCTGGAAAACCTAGGTACTCTATGGACACTTCTATTTGGTTTTCGTTGCTTCAAATGAGTAGATTAAAATCAAAGATTTTTCTCTATTCTTTTAAGTTCAGGAAAAGATATTCGCTCTACTTACACTTGACCAACTCTTCCATTGGTTTTTTTTTTAATTATTGAAATAAACGGAAATTTTCTGATTTTTTCTTTTTATTCCAAAAAGTAGAAATATCATTGTTAAGTTTTTTTTTAATTTTTGGAAAATAAAGTAGAATCTCTATTTTTTTAATCAATTCTTTTGAAAATCTACTGAAAAAAGCAGTTAGGTTTTTTTTTAATCTACAAAATAAACCGAAAATTTAAGAAAATTCCAGTTTATTATAAAAATTAAAAAAAAACCTAACGGCATTCTCATTCGGTTAACTGGTATTTAAAAGAACAGAGAAAGGGTATAGACTTTTCTCAATTCTTTTGAATCCTTGAAAACCTAGCCTACATACTATTTATTACAAATTATTTTTTTTTTTTTTTCATAATTGGTTTTTTTGAGGTGATAAGAGAGTATTCGTTATTATTAGTAATTATATATTTAAAAAAAATATAATAGCGTAGAATTGAATAAAAATTCATTGGTACATCCTGTTAAATTTTTTTAACCCAAAACATGCATTTTTTTCTTGGCTGGGTACTTTTAAAACTCGCATAATTTCCAATAATAATAAATACATGGATCCCAAGAATTGTGAGAATTGGATTGTTGCTTATATCGTGAATAAACTTTATTAACAAGGATGAAATGATAATTGAAGTAATAAAATTGTTTAACTTTGAATTTTAAATTTTATTTTTTAATACTGTTGTAATATTATTTTTTTAAAATCGGTTTTCAAAAAAGTCTTTTATTTTTTTTTTTTTTTTATGAAGGAAAATTTTTCTGAGTGAAAGATTAAAACTTTGGGGGGGTATTTTAATAATAATTAAGATTGTTGAGTTGTCAATTCAAATGATAATTTTAAATGAATTTTATTATAATTTATTTAAAAAAAAATACTGTTTTCTTTTAATATCAGAATGGATCTTAATGGGTGACTACAGATTTGATAGAAATGTAATCAAAAAATAACGGGTTTGTAGTAAATTGTGAAGTCTTTAAATAGATTTGATTTTATTCGGTACTTTTAAAACAAATAAAAAAGTTTTTTTCAGAAATTACCAAAGATACCAAAAAATCCTTACATACTAATGAAAACCCAGTTATTTTAAAATAAAAAGCTATACTTCTTTTTTCTAGACACCTACACACTAAATGATTGATTAAAATGACAATAAATGATAAGAGGCTATTTTATTGGTTTCAAAAAGATCTGCTATGAAAAAAGAAATTCTTAAAATGAAAGATCAAAAAGAAAAGTATTTTCAAAAAAAAAAATGATAATTTTGGAAAGAAATCTTTGTTTTATAACCGAATAAATGAAAAAATTTTCTTAAAAGGGGGTTAGTTGTGGGGGGGGGGGATGGGATGAGGAAAAAAATTTGGGCGATTATTTTATCAAAAATTAATAATTTAATTGTCAACATTAGTAAAAATGTTCAAACCCACAGATATTTTTTGAAGATAATAAGAATCCAAATAGGGAATAAAGACTTTTAAGACCTAGATTATCTAATATATTTTCATTGTGATTCCAGTTCAATCGGGGTGATAAAGGATGAACACTGTAAAAATCTACTTTTTATTGTTAAACTAAATTTTTACAGAGACGAAGAATTATCACTATTTGTTATCTTTGTCATTTTATAGGTTATTTAATAATCAAGTATTTCTTGAGTTGCTTCTATGAATTTTAAATTGAATAATTTGGGCCTTTAATCTTTAACCTTGATGTTCTATGCTATTTTTATAATAATAAAGTTTTCAGGTTCTATTAAGATTTATAATGAAAAATCAAAAAATCAGAAATTGATGATTTTCACAATTATTTATCTTAATGAGAATTTATTTTTTCCCAAGCACTCGCAAAATAATTCAGATTAAATATAAAGGGTTATATGTGTAAGTTGTAATTTTCTAGATATGAATTGTCCATAAAATGTACTTTTTACTGATTTTTTGCCACTTTTTATAACCAAAAATAAGAATTAGATTTTTACAACATTCTATTTGAAGGATCCTGCTGTAAGTGTATGGAAGACAATCTAAATTTGGTGCCATTCTTCTTAAAGGGGCTTTAATCCACATCTGGGTTCTTATTATCTTCAAAAAATTCCGGTGGGTTTGAACAGTTTTACTAATGGTGGCAATTAAATTTTTAATTTTTGATAAAATAATCGCCAAACTTTTTTTCCTCATCTCAATTTTTTTCCCCTAACAGTAAATTTCGAAAGACTTTTAAGGATTATTCGAATTTTATGGTTAGTGGATACTATTTTTCTACATAGTAACATATTTATAGACTTAAAAGAAACTTGATCTAAGGGATCTTGCTAACTTGAAAATTTTAGGTTTTTTTTGCAAAATTTTGAGTTGGGCAAAAATAATTTCCCCACATAAAATCTAAATTATTCTCAACAAATTCTGAAGAAAAAAATTTCATCAGGAAAATGTCACTCCACTTTCTTTTCAAGTATGTTAGAGTGTAGCGAGAGACTATAAATATACTAGAAAAAAAAGTGGAGTGGTATTTTCTTAATATCAAAAAAAAATAGTTTTTAATTTTGTCTTGTTTTGTTCGGGAAATTCAAAAAGTTTTTTAGATCAATAAATGATTTTCAAGTAAAATCCCAAAAATTCCAAAAATTGCAATATTTTGACTTTTGCTCAATCCAATGTCTTTTAAAGCTTTTTTTTTTATTATAGTATTTTGTTTCAACCCTCACTGAGCATAAAATTCGAATAGTCCTTAAACAAAATCAAATTGTAATTTAAAATTTACTTAAAATCTCATTGAGTTAAAATTAAAAATCGATTTGATCATTGACATACCATTGGAAACGAAATTAGATGTTTTATCTCAACAAAGAAAATAAAAAAAACACTTTTCTGGATTTCAATGGTTTTGGTCTCTTGAACACTGTAATTAAAAGGTCATCACAAAGATCAATAAAGAATTTAATTCCAATTTATAAAAATTAATTTTGAATTGGTTGGTCAAGAACTTTGGTTATTTTTATTTACAGTGGCCAAAAAGGCCTTGTTCAGAGCATTAAACTGGCGTTTCAAAAAAAACGTGTTTTTTTTTTTTTTCTAATTGTTCAGATAAAAGATCTAATTTCGTTTCCAATAGTATGTCAATGATCAAATCGATTTTGACTTTTAACTCGATGAGTTTTTAAGGAAATTTTAAATTACAAATTGGTTTTATTGTCAAGTCTTTCAAAATTTTACCTTTTTTTAAGGCACTTTTTTTGATTTTTTTGAATGAAAAACAATGATTTCTTTCCAAAATTAACATGATTTTTTTAAGAATAATTTTATCATTGATCTTTCATTTTGAGAATTTCTTTTTTCATAGCAGATCTTTTTGAAACCAATAACATAGCCTCTTATCATTTATTGTTTATTGTCATTTTCATTGATCATTTAGTGTGTAGGTGTCTAGAAAAAAGAAGCACAGCTTATTATTGTCCATCACTGGTCTTTACAAAGTATTATAGTAACCACATAAATTAACCAAAAATAAATGTTAACTTGAAAATTTACATTTACTAAAATCAGAATAAGATTAATACCATTGGTTGGGCATTAAATGGGAAAATGGTGGGAGAGAACAAAATATAAATAAGCGGAAATTTTAAAAAAAAAGAAAAAATTATTCCTTTTTAGTCAGTAAATTCAAGTTTTATTAGAGACAACCATTTAAGAATTTTTTATTTGATCATTTCTACTCTTTTTATCTAGAATTCACAAACTTTTCCTGGTTGGGAAATTTAACTGTTAAATGATGTACACTGATGGAAGAATATGTCTTCGCTTGAAAAATAGAACAAAATAATTGTCAAATTCACTACTTGAATTGGTTAGTCAAAGTAACCTTGGGTCATGGATATGGGGGTATATGGTGAAGTGGAAAATGCAATTATAAAGAACGTTCTTAAAAAATTTTTACTGAGTAATAAAGAAGAATTATTGAGTCATTGCCTGAATAACGATTCTCATTTTAATCAATGAACGGCAACTCAGTATTCAGATAGCGTGAATAGTAAATCATTAACTAACCAATTTGATTGAAAAACAGTTTTTCTCCTTTTGGGAGAAGAGACAAAACAGAGTGAGAGAACTTGAGGTGTTTGTTAAATTTGTTCACTACTCTACAATTTCTCTTTGAAACAAGTTGATTCGTAAAAAATTTTTTTCAAAGTTGACTATTAAATTATAAATACAATTTCTGGACTTTGAGGGAAGATCAAATAGTTTTGACAATTAATTAAAAAAAAAAAAATTTCATTTTTGAATTTATTTTTTTCTCTTTTTGGTAAATAATAACGTAAATCTTAAACTTTTTATGAATTTTTTTTTTTTTGTTAAATCCAAATTTTTTTACCGATTTGTGTTTCCCCAAATGTCCATAATAACAACACCAATAACCAAAAGAAATGAAATTACTTTTACTCCTTGTTTTAATTGCAGCATGCTATGCTGAAGACAGCATCTATATGACCCATGGTAGATACTATGAAAGCAACACAGATTGCACTGGCGATGATTATGTTGACTTTACTCGAATTGATGGAAAATGCTATCCAAGTATGCAATATGGAGTCTTTTGGAATGTCTCCGATCCTGAAGTTGGAAAAGAATTTGATTTTTTTTCATGTGACAACAACAAATGTTCTCTCAGCGGATGTACCTTAGCAGGCAAATACGAACACAACAAATGTGCAGCGATCGGAAGCGGCTCATGGTTCTTCCGTGTTGAAAAATTTGATCGAACAAAAGTAAATGTTGCCAACGAATACTACTATGAAGAAAGCACTGACTGTACAAACAACTTTGTCTTAAACTCTTTAGTCCAAACAGAATGTTATAACATTTATGGAAAAACCTCTGCTAGATTTATAATTGCCGGTTCCGATAAAAAGAAACTTTATATCGAAGAATCAAAGGAAATGCGATGTAAAAACCCAGTTGGTAAAACTGTTGATTTTGACACATGTTACCCAGAAGGTGGAATGTCTGTGAAATTTGAACTTGAACCAAAAACTAAATAATTTGCTTTGAATTGTATTGCGCGTGCTAACAAGCAAATGCTCTTTTTCTTTAATTTCTTTTTCAGATCTTTTTTGTGTTGATACTTTTTCTTTGATACTTTCTTTTTTATACTAAAATATCCACAAACTCAAAATTTATCAATAACAGGGCTAATTTATTACTATTTTGTTTCTTTTGTTTGATTTCTTTTTCTAATTTCACCAATACTTTGTTTATTTTTGTAAGACCATCATTCAATATAATATTTGTAAAAATTCTCAAAAGTTCTTTCATAAATCCCAGATTTAAACTTGTGAATCCCTGAACATTTTTTAAGAATAACTTTAAAATTAGTTTTTTCCAAATAATTAATGTTTCAAGACACAATCAACAATGATGTATTAAAAATGAATATTTTTTGATAAATTCGTATATTCTTTCATTAATTGTAATAGTTTTTTAGTATCTTGACAAGAAATAGGATATTTCATATTTTTGGAAAAAAATTTGTTACACTCTTTTGTTTTTAATAAAGAAAGAAAGTTTCTTGGGGAAGAAATTGGAACTAGTTAATCAAAAATAATGTCCCCAAAACCAAAAAAAAAAACCAACCCTAAAATCCCTTTTAATAGAGAAAAAGCGATTAAGTCTACCAATTGGAAGCCTAAGATAAAAGTATGCTATTATTGGGTCTAAATCACACCAGTGCAACATTTTTCAAATGTATCTAAAAATAAATTAGTAAAATAGTATTAATTGTTTATTCCCTTTAATTTAAAAATGATTGTATTAGTAAAAAACCCCAACAATTTTCGAAAAAAAGATGCCATAGAGACAGATTTAAAGGATTAGTCAACAACACACATACTCAAAAGTTGTAAAATATCTTTCTTAAATTTATCTTGAAATGTATATTAGTGCCAATAAATTCCATTTTTTGAAAATATTAAGAATCAACTTTGTGAATATTTTGAGAAATTATTTTACAGATTGGATTTTAATTGGTTTTATAATGAGTTTTAAAAAAAGAAATCAAAAATGATCAATAGTTAGGTTATATGTAAATAAAAAGTGTGCAAATATTAAAATTGAAAAATATTGTAACTTTTAGAGATTCCAAATAAGAATAATTAAATACCAAAAGACAATTATTTTGGTTTCGATTTTTAATATTTGAATAAGTTGAATTAATTAGAAAAAAATCATTACCAAAAGGAATAACTTTTTTATTTTGATAATTTATAAAAAAGGTAATTATTGATTGTTGAACACAATGGAAAAATGTTTTGTTTTTGAACCATTTGAACCGGGTAGCATTGAAATTATTAAATATATTTCCATGATATTTTAATTATTACCCAACCAACTATGATGATACACCCCTAAAATGAAGTTTTTATCTTTTAAAATATAAAATAATTATCAACCCCCCACAATCTCTATAAATTCAATTCTATTTACTGTCATACATATGATTTAAATTATATCAGTAATTTTTGTTTTGGAAATTTTTTATAGAATTTTTTAATAGAAATAATGAAACCCACTTTTACAAACTTTTAGAAGTTACCCGAAGATACCAAGGAAAGTTTTATTGATAAACCAATCAAAAAAAGATCCAAAACCGAACGATAACACAAAAAAAGGTTGATTTTTCTTATTATTCCATTTGTACTTTTATCTGAATTTTTTACCAATCTTAATTAAACTTTCTTTTCATTTTCTGTAAGGTTTCTATATAAAAATAACAAAGCACTTTTTTTTTTTCATATTTCACTTTTATTTCCTAATGGTAATTGTGTACTCAAAGTATCTTATTAGATTCTAAATGAACATTTTGAAAAACACGTTTCCCAATAATAAATATAAATCACCAATTAGTCTACCCGGGGTTATTATTCATTGAAAACCCATCCATTGATCAAGATAAATTATTTTTCAAAATTATTGGCTAACTTGATAATGTCATTCAAATGGTATTTGGTCGACATTTCAATTAAAATTAAATTTTAATTTATGGGATCAAAAATATTTTCTCCAATTTTGGTCAAAATTATAAATTTATCAAGCAGAATCACTTTTTCTAATTATCTATTTTTTTTTTTTATTTTTTTATTTTTTGTTTTTCTTTTGTTTTTCAAAATTTTCTTTCTTTCTTTTATTTTTTTTTGATCAACTTTTTTTTTATATTTCTATTTCTTTTTCTTTGATTTCATTTTTGTTAACACGTATTTTCTTGCCCCCCCTCCCCTTTCTTAAAAAAAGTAAAGTTGAAAAAAAAAAAAAAAAAAGATCTTAGTATAAATCAATAAAAATACAAAAAACTGAAGCAATCTAATTTATTTTAAAATACCTGGGTTTATTATTAAAAACCCTTCTTATTGATTTTTTTCCAGAAAGTTTATTAATATAATATCCATGATACTCATTTCAAAACTTTTGATTTACCTTTTCATTATCTTTTTTATCCAGTTTTAAATACCCGATCTTTATACATTTTCGTACTTATTAAGTGAATTATTAATAAAATTTAATCATTAATTGATTTTTAATACAAAAGTTCATTTTTTTATAAATGTAATATTTTGGCCGGTTCAAAATATTTGAAATCTCAATTTGATAATTTGTAAAAAATTTTCTTATTGTGAACTAAACTATTTTTCAGTCAAAGGGACCCAGTTGTAATGGTATAATAGATGTGTTTAAAGGGTTTGCATTGATATTAGAAGAAAAATTTTATTTTGGAAATTTTCAAAATTGAAATCATTTTTTAACATTTCGCTTTTTTTTTTTTTGATTTTTTTTTTTTAAACATCATTCATTTGCAAAAATTTTTTATTGCAAGATCAATAGCCACTTGGTAAAAATGTGTTATTCTAAGGTTATTGAAACCATGTAAAGATTGTTGAGAAATCATATTGATTTCTATTGCAATTCAATTCGATCTTTGATCTTGATATTTGTTTAATAAATGTGAAAAATTTTCACTTCATTTTCATTTCCTTTTTCAAATAGAGACCACAAATACCAACAAACTTCGTTTTGGGGGCTTGGTTTCTAAAAGAAAAGTATGGAAAACGAAGTGAAAAATGTTTCATATTTATTATTCAAATACCAGTAGAAGTTCAAAACGAACATTGTTGTTTTTCTCAATAGGGACCTAAGAATTTGAGTTTTTCAATTTTTTTGAAAATGTATTGATTAATTAGTTTTCTTTCAGACATGTATCAACATTTATTTGAGGTTTATTATTCTCTTTATTTCTTATTTGTTCTTCAAAGGCCAATTATATAAAATAAATGATATTTGAAAAAAACATTGGGCCACTTTGACTGAAACAGAGTTTATGCTAAATGAACAATAATTGAAAGAAATAAAAAAATAAAAAAAAAAAATACAGTCAGTTCCACTTTTAAGGTACAAACTTTCATATAAAATATAAGGTATAATAAAAATCTCAAATTAAGGCACAATATTCAGTTTCTAGTAAAATAAATTGTAAAAAAAATATTTACAAATTTTGTGCCTTATTTTGAGATTTTTTTGTACCTTAAATTTAGTTGAAAGTTTGTGCCTTAAAAGTGGAACTGACTGTAATATTACATCTATTTCAATTTATAATATAATATTCCAGAATGAACAAACGGAGGTAGCTTAACAGTGTTTTAATAATTGGTTATTATGATAATTATTCTCCTATTTACTTTAAATATATTATTAATCAATCATTAATACATTTTTTTTTTATCAAACAAGACAAATTAATAATTAATAATTTAATTTATAAATTTTTTAATAAAATTGAAATGTTAAATAAAATCAAAAAATTAATGAATTAAAGTTCTTAAAATCACATAATCAAATAAATGAAGAAAATAATAAAAATATAAACTTTTGGAAAACATTAAATAAAATAAGAGAAACTCCTATAAAAATGTGTATAAACAATGAAACAATATTCTTAGTATATAAGGATTATTGAAAAAACAATCAGTGAAAAAACCAATATTAATATTATTAATTCTATTAATTAATTTAAAATTAATAAAAATTCATTTACTCTGATTGATTTTAGGATTTTTTGATCAAGATAAAATTAATAAAATTATCAAATTACAAAAAATAAACCAGTTAAAAATTTGACATATTAAATCATTATTAATATATAAAAAACCTACCAATACAATATTTATTAAATTGTTTTTGTTTTATTAAAACAGTTCAAAATATTATTTTTAAATTGGATAACAGACAAAACTGATTCAAGAATAAATTTTATTTAAAAAAGAAATTTATCATTAATTCCAAATCTGGAAATCAAGGGATTCCGCCCAATTACTAACCTATCTCTACAAATAAATATCTTTTACAATTTTTCCATAAATCAATATACATTGCGATTAAATACTCTTGTACTCAATTTCAAAAAAAAAAATTGGATTTAAAAAATATTATGTAACCAGAATTACTGTTTTAAATTTATAGGGAAAATACCAAAAATAAAAAATAAAAATAAAAATTCAGAAAATTTTGTTTTTATTAATGATAAAAATTTTTTTTGCCTCTTTACAACACATTTTGGATATACCATCCTAGTGAAACCTTTATAAAAAATAAAAAAATCAAAAATTGATCTTCGTATATTCTAAAAAAGAAGGAATTGGAGTTTATCAAGGAAACCTCATCATCAATTATTTTCGTATTTATATCTCATTTCCTCCTCGAAAAGTTAAAAACTCTAGCTGTTCACGTTCAAATGCACGTAGAAGATCTTGCCATTATGAAGGGGACTTTAACCCCTCAAAAAATAAGTTAGAAAGGATTTTTGAAATACTAAAAAGATTCAGGATGAACCCACACAATAAAAAAACTAAATAGTAAAAAAGAATTAAAAGATATTTTTTATCTTGGGATTTAGTTCAAAAAATCACATATCTTGAATATAATTTTAAAAAAGTAGGAAATTGATTGGAAACACTTAATCAATTGTTTCAACAAGATAAACACAATAATGGTTCAAAATAACTTCTTTCAAAGCTCCCATTTTAAGTCAACATGATTAAGGTCTCAAAATATTTGACTTGACACAACGTGATTTTGAAATAATTAGTAGTTTTATCAATATATCAGTTACAAATTTCTTACAAATTAATATCCATTCACCTCGATTAATTTATTAAACTGAAGCAAAAATTGATCTCGCTAGATTAAAAGTATACCGAAGAAAATAAAAATTGATAGAATAATTAGATTTCATAAAGTTAAAAAAATTAAAAACGATACAATATTTTCAAACACTTGAAAATGAAAATATTAATAGATATATTGAGGAATTAAAAATAATAGATTTAGAATGAAAGGTTTTTCGATTAACCGAATTGGAAAATTCACCAGTTCGAAAGTTCAACAATATTGAAAATGATGAAACAACAAAATTGCAATTCAAACAACAAAAACACATAGACTGGGAAGCTTCAAAAACAATTCTTAAATTTTGAAATTTTTACTAATTGCTTAAATAGGTACTCTTATGTAACAAGTAAGAATAAAAAAAAAAATGTAATTTAATAGAGAAAAGTTAAATATTAATATCATTAAAGACTTGAATCATATGTTGTAGGATAGTACCGTCAAGTGTCTTCTATCGACTAGGTTTTTTTAATTTCTCTAATTAAAAAAAATCCCAACAGCGCCTTTCTTGAGTTTTACTGTTTTCTTTGTGAAATCTATTGATTTTACTCAATTCTTTGAAATTCTGGAAAACATAATTACACCAGAAGAAAAGTAATTTTCTCTCTTTAAAAATAAATAAATAAATAAATAAATATAATAGGATTTTATGCAAGATCTTGAGTTTTCTAACCATAAGAACTTGGCAGAACAATTCTCAACTAGAAATAGAAATTTCATAATTTTGAATTTTAAAGTCAAATATTTTTTGAGATATTCTTTACACTTTGAACTTTTTTCTAAGAAACAAGTTTAATTTAATACTTTTCTAACAATAAACACAAAAATTTAATCATTGATTTAATTAACTTCACTTCTAGTTTCAAATGCCCTCCTTTTTATTAAAAAAATGAAATAAAAAATATTATAAAAAATTTCATTTGTCTAAAGTACCACAACAGCAAAAAACAAATTGAGTAAAATTACGATATTGTATTTTTTTATTAGATTATGAATTGAATTAAGAATGATAAAAATTATATTTTGATCGAATCATCCGACGAACTGTTCATTTCTTTCTTAATACTATCGGAACCTTCGATATCTGAAGAATCTATCTCGTGTGGGAAATAAACATCGGAAACGGGTGGGTGGTCAAATTCGCCATATTCTTCTTCTTCAACCCAAAATTCTTTATCGTCGAATGGATTATTTGAATTTCTTGTGAATAATTTAAGTACGAAACCAGTTAATGCGCCACCAATTAAAGATATTGCAAGAGTTGTATAAATTGCCCCAATTTGGTGTAAATATTGACGATCGCCTTTTGGGAAAATGTCTTCAAAGGCACCATTATACCAATCATGATTATATTTGGCTGCACCAACAACAATCACCGAAGAAAAACCACCAATTAACCCTTAAGTGAAAATAAATTAAAATGATTAGAGAGCAAAAAGAATAGTTAGAAAAAAAGAAAAAAAAATAAAAATCATAAGTATAATCAATTTAAAATTTTTTATATTTTATGAGAGACAATATGTGATGATTTGGATTATTGATTTTATAAACATTCAAATGTTTATGATGTGCTTTTAAAATAAATTAATCGCACCTAGGCCAAATGATGTGTTGTATCAAAAAAAGAAAAAAAAAAAAAAGAGAGATTAAAATTTTTTTTTTTATTTTTTTTTAAATTAATCCGATACTCGAATAGTAAAAAACTAAATTCCAAAAATACATGTAAATACATAATAAAAAACAAATATTTTTTCTTATTTTCATTAAAGATTATACAATTCATTTTTGATAATTTTTTGTAAAATTTATTGAATCATTTTTTGACATTTTTTTTTTTTTTTTGATTAATTATTCATACTCTTTTCTTTTACGATTTATAAAGCCCATTTGTAATTTTTTTTTCAATTTTTTTTTTTTTTGAATTCGTTTTATTGTTAATTAAATAAGTTGTATTTGTATTAAATTTTCTGGATTTTTAAGACTTTTGTATTTGAAAAACTTTCTTTGTTTTTATCAAATTGTATAATGAAATTATAAAAAAATATGAATTTTTAATTTTAAATTAAAAATTTACCAAAATATTAATGAAAAAAAAAAAATAACATCACATTTAAAATTACAAATAATAAGGTTGATTGTCTCGAATAATAAAAAAAAAAATCAAACTTGAAAGAAAAAAAAAAAAGTGTAATATTTTTCATTTTTTAGAGAAAAATCTTTTAGTATTTTTTCAAAAAAAATGAAAAAGAAATCTTGTTAAAAATATAATTTTAAAATTTTAACATAATTTTAATTAATCAAAAAGAAGTAAATAAACGTTAATAATAGTTTTATTACCAAAAAAATTTTTTATATTGTTTTTATAATTAAAGGTTAATTAAAAATAGTTTTTAATTTTTTTTTTTAAAAAATGAGAAAAAATATACTGACAAAAAAAAAAATGGTATTTTAAAATTGTTGAAAAATCTTGAATGTAAAGAATAAGGGATAAATAGAATAATTTTTTTTTTTCGATTTGATCGAATGTGCTTGTCATTTTTTTTTAAAATGGGGTTTCAATTTAAATTTCTAGTCATAAAGGCATATTACATATATTTCACACTGAGATATATTTTTATTTATTTAGTTATTATAAGCACCATTCGAAAAATTCGGACAAACCCAAAATCAAAAATAGATAAAAAAAAAAAAACACAATTTATTATATTTTGCCAAAACCTAAGATTAAACCACATTTAAGTTACTAAGTATAAGTGTTTTTATATGTAATCATTTTTTATTAAAATACAAGGAAAAAATATAAAACCAAAAAAATTAAAAATTGATGTGCCCAAAATGATGAAACAAGCCAAATAAAAAAATGTATTGACAAATTTGTTGACACTTTACCAACAATTATTGATTAATTGAATGATTAGATACCATTGATCAATCAATTGTATGTGATTTTTCTATTGAACAAACTCAACATTAACTTCTATCAATCATTGGTAAAAGTTTTTTTTCAATCTAAAGAAACAAATTACGTAATTGGAAAACATTAAATGAAAACAAAAGAGAAAAGACAAAAAAAAAAAATGAAAAAATAGTTTGTAAAATCAGAATTATTTCCAAATTGAATGTAAAGTGTGGCAATATTGTTATTCTTTCAACTGTTTTAACTGTGTCCTAATTTTTGGAATTTAGTTTATTTTTATTAATTATAATATTTTCTAAAAAAATGAAAAGGAAAGCAATAGATTGAAATCCGTTCTAAAATCTTTTTCAGTCAAAGGGTCCCAGCTTTATTGAAGAAATAGAACATATTCTATGAATCTAATCCAGTATTCTTCTCAATTGAACTTTTCAATTGTTATATCAGATCATTTTTTCTAATTTGTTTAAATTTTTTTTTTTCTTTTTTTCTTATTTTCTTTTTTTTTTTTTAAAAAGTAAATTAAAAAAAAAATGTTTGAAAACTCCAAATTAACTTTAAGAAAATTGAGAATTTATAATTTCTTTTAAAATAGATACATTTACAATTTAAAAATCTTATTATTTACAATTTTAATTTTCCAAAGAAATTGAGAAATTTTGCACAAAACGTTTCAATAGAAAGTTGCACAAGAAATTTTATTTTAAACTATTTTATTTTATCTTAAATTTCAGGTTTGTTCAGGTTTTTCTTTTCTGAATATCAACCCCAATCCGAAATTAATTATTTCTATTGTTTTTAAACAATCGTTTGTTGGTTGGTTCTTAAAAAAAAAAAAATTGAATTTTTCATTTTTGGCTGGTCATCTTTGAGTGAAATGGAGTTTATATAAAAATAAATATAGCAATTTTTTTATTTAAATTTCATTAGTATAGCACTAAAATGAGATTTGTATTCATAAATATTGTTAACAGTTTAATCATTTTTTATTGATTAAATATTTGAAAAAAAGATAACCACATTTCGCTAAAAGTAAAAAAATGAAAAGATAAATAAAAACTAAAATAAATTTATTAGGATTAATGAAAATTATTATGACAATAATCAATTAAATAAAACTGAAAGTTTGAATAGAGTATATTATACAGTCTTTTTAAAAAAATAAATTTATTGATTTACTGAATAAAACACACCAAAATGAAGATGAGAAATCCAATGAATCACCATCGCAGAAATAATATTATATTTTTTCATAAAAAATACAGTGTTGATTAATTTTTGAAATTACTTTTATTAAGAACAAAAAATGTAGTCTTAAAATTCAAATTATTCTATTTACTTTTTGTTATTACAGTTTGTCTATTTAAGCATATTTAATAGTAAAAATTAATTGATTAGCAATAAATATTTTGCAATGATTTGTTTTTCCCCCCCCCCCCCTTTTTTTTTTCTTTTCTTCAATAAAATCAAAATTTAACTAATTTGTTTGATAAAATTTCAACAACAAAAATAATTCATTTTAATAAATTTAATAGATTTTACTACAATTATAAAATTATTTTTCTTTTTCTTTTTTATGTTTTTTTTTTCGAGGCATATAAAAAGTAAATCTTGACCAATTTAACAAATTTTTTTTTTTTGTTAATCTAATGAGTATATGGGTATAATTCTATATACAAAATTTTTAATCAACATGCCATTAAGATTAAATAATGAGTAAAATTGGAAAATCAATTAATTTTTGTGAGTTTAATTCATTTTAACTTTATATTTTTTTTTTTTGAAAAATGATGGTTATTATTTCTAAAAAAGTTATTGTTAATTTTTTAATCCAATTTTATGAATATGATCTCTTTTTATTTGTAAATTATTTTTTATTTTGAAAATGAACCAAGTTAATTTTATTTTACATTGTTTCATACATATATAGTTTTGGTGATCTTATTTTATCCCTCCTATTTATTTTAATGGGTTGGAATTTCATGAAGAAAATAATTTGAGGAAAATATCTTACCAGGTATTCCATGAAGATTATGAACTCCACAAGTATCTTGAAGATTGGATTTATCTGTTAAAAATGGTGTTATATAATTAAATCCTATTGTTGAAAGTAAACCAGCAAGTAACCCAATACCCATTGCGCCACCAGGTGTTAAATATAAATTTGCAGATGTACCCACTGCTACCCCACCTTTGAATAAATTTAAATTTATTGTTAATAGATGAAATTAGTTTAAAAATTATTTTAGAAAAAAAACATATATAATTTGATTGTTTGAGGCAATTGGTGAACTTTTTTTTTTTGACGAAAATAAATTATTTTTCAAAAAATTTGACTCACTTTATAATGTTATTGGAAGTGGTTTTGTAGAATTTTGTTGTTTATTTTTTTCAAAATAAAAATTTTCAATTTTTTGATCAGAACCAAATTTTTATTTTTTTTGAAAAATTTTCTTCGTTTTTTTATTTTTTGTTTTTCTTTTTCTTTACTTTTTTTCTTTCTTTTTCTTTTTCTTTCTTTTTCTTACTATAATCAAGTTCATTTCTTTTCTTTTTTTTTCTTTTAAAAAGATTTTGTGGAAAAAAAAAAAAAGATCAAGGAAAATACCAATAAACATTTAGAAAATTGAGACTATTATAATTTCTTTTAAAATATAATATTTATTTGATAAAAAATCTTTTCACCCATTTTAATTAAAAGTACAGTTATAAAAAATAAGCAATAAACTTTTCAACAAATTGCGAGTCTCGTTTTTTTTAAGTTTTTGATTTTATTTTTTTTTACTTTTTAAAATATCAGGCTTTTATATGTTTATAATAATTAAAAAGTGAATTATTAATAAAATTTCATATATTAGTTATTGTTGAATATTCAAGGATAATTTTTTAAATTTTTTTTATTATTTCAGTAAGTCGCAATTTTGAAATATAGTTTATTTTTAAATACTTAAATTGGAATTAATAATCAAATTAATTTCTCAAGAGATAGGATTTTGTTTATATTATTTAAAATTTTAAAAATATTTTTTTTATAATTGGCTATCAAATTTATTAAATTTATTTTACAAAAATAAAAATTCAGATTAATTCTTGAAAAAGCAAATTCAGAAACTTATAAATATTACGTAAATATCATAATGAGTTCAGAATACTTTTTTAATCTAATATTTTCTAATATTTGTGTAAAAAACTATGAAAGAGGTAGTTCCACCACAACAGATTTCAAGGTTCAAGTATTTTGTTCTTTATTGGAAATTATATTGGTTCTTTTAAGTTCAAATTTCCCTAAAAAATGAGAGAAAAAAAAAAAAAAGAATTTTATTTTTACAAGTATTCACAATGAAATTTTGTTAAGGCAATATTTGAAAAAAAAACAAAATTAAAAGTGAGAGCGAGAATTAGATTTAATATTTTTTTATTTTTTTGAGAAAACTTTTTTTTTGTAGGAGTGAATTATTATATTGTATCAGCCAAGATAAATTATTTGTAATTGTGTTACTGATTTAAAAAACCGAAAGAATTATCCCTTCATCCGAGTCTTTTCAATCCCAAAAAATCTAACTATTTAGAACTCTTATTAAATAAGTTAATGAGTGATTTTTATTGTTTTTAGTATTCTGAAAGATCATACAGAATTAAAAATTTCATTAAAATTTGCAATACCCCCTTAAAAACAAAAAAAATTTAATAATAAAATAGTTAAAATTGATTCATTTTTGTTTCTGAATTTAGCCCATTTATTTCAGAAAGAAATTGTTTTCTTATTGAAATTGTGTTTTTTTTTTGATTCATTGTGATTTTTTTTGAAATTAATTTGTGAATTTTAAATTTTTAATATTCAATATTTGATAAATATCGGCATATTACTGCATTACAATTATTCTTTAAATCCTTGTATGAGTGGAATATTCAAATGTTGTTTTTTTGAAATAATGTTGTATTTATTATTTTAGACTAATTGACAATTACTATTTCAATTCAGGATAGAGTTTATAAAATCGCAAAAAATTACAAATCGTGAGAACTACTATAATATTGTAATGAAAAAGTCTGAGTAATTCGACTGTTTTGATTTTTTTGGAAAATTTGTTCAAATAGTTTTGTAATTAATAAAATTTTTGGATCAACAAATACCAAATCGAGTACAATAAAAAAAAAAAAAAATTTTGTTTGAATCAATGAACAAAAACAACACAAATCAAATCAATGATTCGATCAAGAGATACTTTGCATTTGGCTTTGATTTTATTGATAATCAATCGGTCCTTTAAATCAATTGTATTACAACTAAAGTCAAATTATCATTCCTGGATCTGTTGGTAGCGTTATAGATTGCTTAGAATAAAAATGCTTTGAATTCTACCGACCCTTCATACATTCTATATTTCGTCTTATTAGTTAAAATAATTACTTAACTCTACCAAATCACAAAGGAGATGGTTCAATTTTTAAAGCTTTCTTAATAACAAAGATATAGAATCACCAATTTAAATAGTTTTTGAATATGTTTGTTTTCTTCTTCTATTTCTCCTCTTCTCTCATCTTTACATTAAATAGAAAGTGGCTTTAAATCAGCCACGAATGAAAAGAAGCGAAAGTACTCTTCCTTTTTGAAAATTTAACTTTTTGAAGGAAATACACCCTTTTTAAAAAAAACTCATATATGCTTGATCACAAGATCTTTTTATGAATGGGATAATAATTATTTGTTTGATTTAGCCTAATCATTTGGAATTTCAAACTTGTAAAAAATTAAAAATGAAAAGAATAATTTACTTTTTCTTTAAATAAAATACTTGACTATTTTTCTCAACTTTATGGATTGTTGTTATGATATATGGGATCATCATTATTTTATATTATAATCATAATTTATTGATATTATATTGTTTTTCTCATGTATCAACAAATAATCTTTTGTTTTTCTTGTACTTTTAAGATATAAAACAAATTTGTTGAGGGAATGATTTTTTTGTAAAATTCTACTTTATAAGATTACTTTTGCTCTTATAGTTAATCCAATTTTTCCTAATATCACCATCTGTAATTACTATTAGTTATTTATATAAAAAAAAAAAAAAAATACAATTTCTCAAAAACCCACTCCCTGTTCCAAATTTCATAAATAATTGAAAGTAGCTAAAGTTAATAATCTTTAAAGAAATAGCATAAAAATCTGAAAAAAAGAGAGATGGGGTTTTTGAGAACAAAAAACTTATAAATTCACACTTGTTTTTTTCTTGAAAAGTTCATGTTTAAACTGGAAAAATCAATAGTACTCATCAATAATAAGAATCTATTTTTTCATTGATCTTGAACATTGAACTTTTTTGGAAAAAAATTTCAAACCATGAGTTTACACGCTTAATTAAATTTTTTTTTTTGGAATTTTTAATTGTTTTTTTGAAACTAAAATTTAAATTCAGCAAAATTAACATGCTTTTTTATTTAATAACACAATTCTGTGCTTTACATATAAATTTGAATTATTTAATTCGCTATCAAATTTTGTTTTTTATTTTCTTGATAATTTACCAATCCATGTAACAAATTTCTTTCTGTTTCAAAAGGATTTCCCAAAATTTTATTGTAATTGTAATTTTCATTTGATCCATCTAATTCTGTTTCGATTAAAGAAAATATGATATTTTTTAAATTCTTCTTCAGGAATGCTGATTTAAGGAATAATTTTTTTTTTATTTATAAAGCAATTTATTTTCTAATCAATTTGTAAAAACCAAAATAATTATGATTTTGAATGTAATTTTTTCTCAATTGATCTTTTAATTTGAGTTGAATTTTTGTAACTATTTTTTGATTTCGAGAATTCAAACCCTTTTTTTTTTAATTTTTGAAATAATATTCTTTTTTTTTGGTTTTGTTTGATAAAAATATTTGAAAAAAGAATTTTATAAACAAATTTGTGAATCCTTATTTCATTCAATTCATCTAATTCTTGATTGGGTTCAAAAAATAGGATATTATTTAAAAAATCTTGAGAATAAGGATTTATTGGACAAATTGATTTGATTTTATCATTATTTATTTCGCATTCAAATTAAAAATGCTCAAAATATTTCTGAGTTTGATTTCAATTTTTTTCATCATATTTTCTTTTTCTCTTTGAGTAAATTTTTGTAATTGGTTTTTTGATTTAAATAATTCAAATTTTTTTCAATTTAATCTTTGAAAAAATATATTCTATGTTTTTGCTTATTTTGGGTAACAATATTTTGAAATTAGAATTTTAAAAAACAAATTTGTAAAAAAGAGTATGGTTATTTTTTCGACAAACAGAGTAACTAACGATATTTTGTGTCTTCAAATTTTCGATCAATCCCGTGGCAAATAAAACAAAATATTTTCAGTAATGTTGTCACAATTAAAGCAACAAAAGTGTAAAATAAGTTGTCACATTCTAAGATACGATCTTGTTTATTTTCATAGAACTAAAAAACCTTTAATAAATCTGGTAATGTATTATGTGTAACCCCTAGTATTTTAAAGAAGACACTAAATTCAGAACCTAAATCTTGAGGAAAAAATAAAGGAAAAAAAAAAAACCCAAAATATTTCAAAAAAGTTTTTTTTTTTTTTTTGAAAATTAGAAATAATTTTGGGTTATTAATTTCAAAAATAACCAATATCAGGGAACTAATTAAAATAAAGGCGATCACTGCTGTTTCAAGATTAATACAAGAAGTCCGTTTGTAGTTGAAATAAAACATTAAATCCAAAAGTATTAAAAATTGGAATTATTGGATTAAAAAATGGAATTTGGAAAAGGGAGTTGCTAAAAACTGTTCACAATCTTCCAAATTTTGGTGTAGTATTTTTGGAATCACTCACTGAATATTGTTTTTTGTGATTAATGGCTGACAAGTGGTTAAATTTTTTAGAAAAGCAAATCAGAAAAGAAAAGAAAAATAAAAAAAATAATAATACCAGCTAAAGTTGCATTTTGAATATCAACAGGACTGAATTTTCCTATGGGTAAGATTAAAATTAATTGCAAAAAGAGACAAAGGGAAAAATAATAAGAAAATATAAAAACCGTTGATAAGAAAGGAAAAAAAATATTCAAAAAAGAAAAAGAAGAAGAAAAAAGAAAAATTGAATAAAAACCTTTATGAAGTAAAGCGGAAGTGATAAAAGTGATCACACAACTGCCACAAAGTGAATAAACGGTGTTAATTATTACTCTAAATCTGCTTCCTGGCACACCAAGAGCGCCATTAAAGCTAGGCCAGAATAGCCAAAGGAAAATTGTTCCTATTAAAGAAAAAACATCAGAAATTCGAGTGCTTGAGTCCTTGGGGTGGTTGAGTGTTTCCTTTTTGGAAGTTAAAACTGATGTTAAGCCCATTCCAAAATATGCACCAAAGGTATGAATAATCAAAGAACCACCAATATCAACAGCTTGAATTTTGTAGATTGAGACAAAGATATTGAAGGAGTAAAAGATCAACTCGAAAAAGGCAACCAAGATTAATTGGGTTGGTGTAGTTTTTCCTTTATTGATTTTTCAGATTTGGAAAGTCATTTAGAGCGTGGTTATTTTGGTCCAAATCAACAGATCAAGATTGTGAAAGTTAAAAAAAAAAATAAAAAAAAAAAACATGTGATTAATATTCAGGAACAGTTGTGTAATGTAGTTTGTTTAAAAAGAAATCGGTTGATTGTAGGAGGTTTATAATAATAATAATAATAATAAAAAAAAAGAAAAAAGAAAAGAAAAACAACAAAGAAATTATTAAGGTTAAGAGTAAATGTACCTAAAACAGCACCAAAAGAAATCATAACTGTGGCTGCACCAAACATTCCTTCGATTAGTGCTTCGACAGTTAGTGAATATTCTTTCAATTTTTCATATTTATCAATCTGGATCCAGAAGGCATTGAAAATTATTGTTAATTGAACACAAAAGCAAGCAAGCAAAAAAGTGTATCCAAGTGCCGATATTCCATACTTTTTTAAGAAGGTCATTAGAAATCCAAAACCAACCAAGACCATAACAGCTACATCAGAGTAATAGGTATAATAATATTCCGTTCGGTGATCGTGTTCGTGATCTTGCGTTTCGTCAAGAGACTCGTCATATTTAAACCAAAATCCAAATATAAAAAAGATCGCAATTTGGAAAATTACTAATGTTATGATAAACGCTTTTTTTGAGCTTTCAAACATTTTTATTAAGAGTAAAAAAGTGAAAAAAAATGATAATCTTAGTTTTCAAACCCACAAAAAGAGCATAAAAAATAGTAGAGACTTCTTTTTAACAAACAACCCTTTGTTTTTTTGTTAGTTTTTCAAATTTTGAATGTAATTAAGGCATTAGCCTCATAATAGTTAAATCTCTGTTTAAAGTATGTTGTAATTGGGGATAAATGAAATTAGATTCACATTGTTCATATGAAGATGAAAAATCTAATATAAATATTGAGGCACAATAAATTTTTGAATTTTTTACTAATAAGCACTCTTAAAAATAATATTTTTGTAAATTTTTTTTATAAATTCCTTTTACAGATCTCAAAATTGAAACTCAAAAATTAATAGTATTCCAGTATTTAAAAATTCAACTTTAGGACTTTGTAAAAAAAGTAATTATTTTTACATTTTTTCAATTTAAAAGATTAACTCAATAATGATCAATATAAAAAAGCGAAAGATTGTTTAGTTTTATTTCCTTTTTATGGAAGTTAGTTGTAACATCAATATATTTCTAATATGAAGTAATTGATTGGTCAAAATAATTAGTTCCTTAATTATTGAATTTCTTCAAAAAAAATTGAATCTTTTAGCAAACAATATACATTTTGAGTCTAATTTTAGAAAGTTTTTTTCAAAAGTTTGGAATCAGAATATCTGATAATCCACCTTTCAATTTATTTGATAATTGTTGTTTTTTTTCATGAAATATCTGGGGATTTTTATTAATAAAAGGATCTTTTTTAATTGATAGGATTAAAAAAGAGTAATTTTTGACAAATCAATTTATAAGAGAAATTAGAACAAACGAGCAGTGGGTGCAATTAACGCCCAATAACTATCTAGTGGACTCTTATACTTCTCTTTAGTATACACTGATCTGTGAAAAAGATTAAAATCCGATAACTATCAATTTGAAATTTTTTTTATTATTCAAACTTCTAAAACTTGACTTAAAAGACTTTCTTGCATTCGTCATTTTTTGAAATAAAGTAGAAATTTATCAACATTATTAAAAAAATATTTTATATTTGGATAAACAAAAAAAGTTGCAAAAAATTCCAATTACTATGTTTATATAATTATTATTATTTTTTGTACCTTTATTTGACTTGAAAAAAACTTTAAAGTATTTAAAATTGGAAAAAAATTGAAAACAATAATAGAAATCGGTATCTAAAATACTGCTTTGCTGTAAGTACCACACATTCTTAAAACCTTAATATGGATTGTCTTATTCCTTTGAACAGACTACAAAAATTATTGATCTAATTATTTGAATTTTTTAATTTTAAAAACAATTCTGAAATTCAATTTTAAATACTAAACCCCAATTCACAATTTTTAACAAACCAAAACTCAATTTTTGAAAAAATATGTTATTTAATCAATTCTCAAAGAAATACCAAACTAGAACAATTCATCCATTGGAATGTTAACAATTGTTGATAAATTACAATAGTGATAAAAAAAAAACAATAAATAATTATCAATACTAAAATCGCAAATGTGTTAGAAATTTTGGAGAGAGTAAAACAAAAAAATAAACTGGGTGAATTTGTAGAAATTCTATTAGGAATATACATCAATTAAAAGCTAAAAACCATCAAATAATTTTATTTGAGTTTTTCGATTTTGAACAACCCGACTTTTACCGAATAATAATCTGTTGAAAAAAATAATTGATAGAAGGTAATATTTTAAGTAATTCTAAAAATAAAATGAAAAAAAAATACAAAAAGATCAAAAAATGATTTACATATTTTACAAAAATTAAAATTATTTTCAATTTGAATTAAATTGTATCATTATGATTGACAGAAATGTTTTTTTCTATGTGAAAAAATTCGAATTTTAGTTTATTTTGCTTTTTTTTTAAAAAATCACACAGATCTTGTCAATCATTTTTCGATATTTTTTTTAAATCTTAATTCATTTATATAAGCTCTTTTATTGCACAATCTATAATAACATGGTAAAAATATGTTATTCTAATGTTAATGAAAGAGTAAAAATGATTCTAGAAAAACCGTATTGGTTTCTATTGGGGTTCTATTAGATCTTCAATTGAAGATCAAAATGAACATTGTTGGTTTTTTAACAGTCTAAAGAGTTTGAGTTTTTCAATTTTTAAAGAAAATAAATTGATTTTTGAAGATATTTACTTGACGTGTATACCAACTATTATTTTGTATGTAATATTCTTCTTTATTATTATTTTTTCTTTCTTCTTCAAAGGTCAATTATAAAAAATAATTGATATTTGAAAAAAAAAAAATGTTGGGTACCTTTGAGTGAAACAAAGTTTAATAAATATTTTATAACATTACCAACTATTTCATAATATTTAACACAAATACCATTCATAATTTACTTTTATCACATAATTTGAAAGAGGTAACCTATAAAATTGATCTGATCTTAGATATACCATTGAATACCGAATTTAATACTGAATGAGAAAATATAAATACAAAAAAATATTTTAGTATTCTTCCAATTCTCAAACTATCCAGATAAAGTATTTTTAATAAAAAATTTCAAATAAGATCCAAAATTTGATTTTTTTTTAAAAAAATTGTGTTATAACCTTCAATAAGAAGCAGAAATTTTTTTTGAAATAATAGAAAAAAAAAAGATAACAAATCATTGATTAAACAAACTCAAGAAAATGATATTTGTTCCTCTTCCAAAAGTAAGTTAACTTTTAATAACATAAACAGTTAATTTCAAACCATAAAAATGAGAAATTTCTTGAACCAAAACACAATTCAGATTATTTGAAATCAGTTTTGTCATTTTTATAAATAAATATAAGAGTGCCACTACATTTTTCATTTTTTTAGTACCACCATTTATTTATAATAGAATCCTTCAAATCATTTCTTTAACCAAATTTGTTGATATTTTAATAAATATTAGAAGTGGAATATATCTTGATAAATATATTTTCATACCATCTAAAAAATGGAAATCAAAAAAATAAAAAAACTAATCAAGAAAAAATGAATAAAAATCATTTATTTCCTAATATTATCTGTAAAATTTGATACAATTACTTATTATTTATTTGGTTTTATTTTTAATTCTTAACGGAAATATTTTGTTTGTAAAATCTTTGAGAATGAAATTACTTTTTATATCTCAATAATTTTCAAAATGATTTAAAAATCCTATTTTCATTTAATTCATCTAATTCTTGATTGGGTTTAGACAATAGGATATTTATTGGATCATTCTTCAGAAATTAAGATTTATTGGAAAAATTTGTTTGATTTGAATAATTATTGATTTTCCATTAAAATGAGAACTACAGGATCAAAATAATGTGTGCCCAACAACTATAATCTGTGTTTCAAAATACAATCTTTGCTTTTTTTTTTCTTCTTGTCCAAGGCAACACCCAATCAACTACCCAATAGTATACCTAAGTTCAAATCAATTTTGACAGTAAACCAATGGATATTTTCAGTATAATTTAAATTATTAATCCAATTTATTGAAAATTTTTCATAATATTCTCAATTTTTCTGAAATTTTTTGTTTTTTTTGATGATAAAAATTTTAACACAAATTTACTCTATTTTTTGATATAAATTTTCCAATTTGATCCCTTGATTATTAGGACTTATTTCTAAATAATAGAACTTTAAGTAACCAATACCACATTTATTTAGGGGTTATTATCAGTTTCTTGATAGGTTGACGTATAGGCCTTCTATAACAAAAAAAAAAAAACACTCTTTTTTTTGAAACACATATTAAATTTTTTTTGCCAACTTTATTTGGCCAACAATAAAAATAATTCTGAATCTGTTTTAAAGAATTTTTTCTAATTTTTCTTTAATTTTGGTTTGAATCTTTTCTAACCAATTTTTTGATTTCGGGAATTCAACCTCTTTATTTTTAATTTTTGGAATAGTATTCTTTATTTTGGTATGGTTTGATAAAAATATTTGAAAATAGAACTTTGAAACCAATTTGTAGAATCATTTTATACAAAATTATAATAAATAGTAATGGGACAAGAAATTCAAGGTTTTAAATTATTTACATTCATTAAAATCAAGTAGAAAAAGAAAACAAATCTTTGAAAATATGATTTGGCCGCTATTTTTATATTTCATTTTTGATTTAAAAAAGTTTCTGTGGAAAGGTGATCTTTCTTGTTTGGTCTCCGAAAAGAAAATATTTGTTTCAAATACAAACCTGTTCGCTCTATTTTTTTCAGTTTACTCTTTGATTAATTTTACTCATTCGTCGAAACACTTCTCTAGATCCAAAACCAAATTTAAAAAAAACTCAAAAATTGAATCAAAAAAAATGTTCAAAAAATCAAAAAATGAAAGATTCGACCCTGAATTGCTTTGGGTTTGCCTTCTTTTCAGAAATAGAGCAGCATATGGTATTTTGATTTCAAGGTTTCAATATTTCATGGCACTCAAAAAATATTTTTCAGTAATATTTCGAAAATTAAAATTTTCAAAAATGGTAAAATATACAGAGTTCCTTAAAAAAATACAATATTTTAATCAACAATATATTTTTTTTTCTAATTAAGTTATGACACAAAATTCAAATTAATTTTTGAGGAACATTTTGATGAATCTGAAGAAATTTATTCAAAGATATATGAAAAATTCTTGTTTTGTTCAAATGGTAAAGAAACTATATAGAAAGTTATGTTATATTTTGAACAAATTGTAAAACCTAAAGAAAATATTTCATCAAAAAATCAATTTTTAATGATTGTTACAATTTCTTCTTTTTTTTAATTTACTCGTATAGTTTTTGGCCTTTGGAAATATCTTGATTATATAACAGATAGATTATTTTAAAATTAAAAAATGAACAAAGAAGATATTTTACATTTCTTGAAACACAAACATTAAGTCCATGAACAACATTGTTGAATTTGGATTTTTCTTCAAATTAATCCTTATCGAATAATTCCTTTTTATAAAAATTTTTTTATCTGTAAAATACCCTAAAAACTTACAAACTTTAGTTACTCCTTTTTAATTAACAACTACTTTGAAATTTTTGTTTTGTAAATCTGCAATAACTTTTATTTAATTGTATTTGAATAATAAAGGGGACAAATATTTCACTTCATTTTCTTTTCTCTTTTATCAAAAAATTTTCAAAGAAAAAGATTGAAATTTTCGATCTTGTTAGATTGTTTTGAACAATTGTTAGTGTACATTTTGTGAAAATAAATATCCTATATGAACGATTCTGAAGAATTGCAAAGTTCCTCAAATGAGATAAAATAAGATCCCTTTTAAATTTCCAAAACCAATATTACTGACTTTTTTGCAAAAGTGAAAATTTTTAATTCAAAACTTAAAATCATAACTAATCAACAAACCACAAACGATAAACCCTAGAACCATGGTAAGGTTATTGATAGTAAACATTTTGAGTTCCTTAAGAAAATCGACAGTAATCATTTTTTCTTCTTTAAATTCTCTATTTTCAATCTTCATAATATTTATTTGACCAATAAATTATATTGTGTTGTTGGATAAAAAAAAATAAAAAGATCTTTTTTTGTTCCAATTCCTAAAGTGTAGCTTTTTGTGATTTCCCATTTACTCCTCTTTTTTTTTTTATCAAAAAACAAACAGATCAAAAAAAAAAAAAAAAAACACAACCAAAACCAAAGCATAACAAAACAAACAATTTTTCAAAATGGAATCTTTTGAAAAGTTAATCAACCAAATCGGACAACTCTTAGAATTTCTACAAAACCTCTCCAAACCACCTTATATTGCACAAACTTTATTTTTTTCACCAGATATTCCAATAATCCCCATCAAATCATATTTGTATCGAATAGCCAAGTTTTCACCTTGTTCACACGAATGCTTTGTTGTTGCGATTGAATTTGTTCGAAGGATTTTGGAAATGAACACTTCTTTAAAAGTCAACCAACAAAATATCCATCGCTTTTTTTTTGCTTCGTAACTATTTTTTTTTTTCTTTTTTTTTTTTTTTTTCTTTCTTTCTTTTTCAAAAATTACTTTTACTGTTCTTTTCCAAAGCTGATAAATGAAACTGAAATAACCACTTCAAAATTGAATATGCTTTTTTTTAAACCAACGAGGCTTTCTTCTTTTCAGAAATCAACTTGGGATCTCTCAAATAAATGTACTTTTAATTTTTTATAAAGAAAATAAAAATTAAAAATAAAAAAAAATCAAATTAGTTGCACTTTGATCTTTTTTTTTCTTTACAGGTATAAAAAGTTTAGAGAAGTCCAAAGGTTATTGTAATAGTTGGGTTTTGTCATTAACTTAATTTTTCCGAATACTCGACTACTGAATGAAAAATTTGAATTAATACTAAGAATTGTTTGAAAAAAGTGTGACAAAAAACATTCCCTAAATTACAGTGGTTTAAACAACCCGTGTTGACAACCTTTAACCCATTACAAAAATTAAACTCGTGTTTTTTTTTCAGACTTGGGTATTTGAAGATTGAAAGACACACACATATATTCTTGGTTAAGATTTAAATTGACTTTAGAGGTTAGATCTTTGATTAATGTAAATGGTTCTATAATATTAAATGCTTATATTTCAAAAATTTCGTCATACTTTCAAAATTTCTGAGATAAAATGATTGTTTGAAAAAAAATTCAAAATAGATAAAATTTCTTTTTCTCATTATTTTGTCAAAAATTACATTTTGATCTTTTCATTTCTTTATAATTCTTTTTTAAAATTTATTTAAAGAACCCTATTTCAGGTTCATTTTTGTTGTCACCCCATTGATTGGTTTCTTTTATTTCTACAGTCAGCCAATATTTTTAACATTAGAACCATTTCAAAAAGTGTAAACAAAAAAGTTTCCAAAATTATCTATAAAACAACCAATAAACTTCAAGAGAAACATATTTTTAGTCCTTTGGTAAAAACGTTTTTTTGAACTTTGTTTTTGAAAATGGATTGATTTCAATTTTGTAAAAGTGAATTGAGCTTTCGGGCACTTTTAAAAAAGTGAGGAATAAAAGTTTTGAAAAGTGCTGCTCAAATTGTTTGACTTACTTTTTTAAGAGATCTGAGCAACATGCTTGAAACCTTTTGAGACACACTTACTAAAAATGGGGGTATCAATTGACAAATGAATGGTTTACTGAAATGAAAAGAGAAATTGTTTGATTTCTGTAATAGGACCAAACGAAGATGTCAAATGTATTAATTTGAGAACACGAAATAAAAAAAAACACACACAACAAAAATAAATAGTCCCCTTTGAATCATATAACAATTCTAATCATTTGTCTTGTTTCTGTTTTTTATAACTTTTACCAAAAAAAAAAAAACAATCCAACTCTTAAGGATATTGGTTTCTACAAAATTTTGTGATGATAAATTTTATGATAACAATTATTATTCTCAAGTTGCTGGCTTATCTGTTGGAGAAGTGAATGCACTTGAATTAGAATTTTTGTTTCTAATTGATTTTTCTTTAAGGTTTGATCAAGACGACTATAACAAAGTTTTATATTCTCTCCAAACCCAAGACTTTTCTATCTTAATACAAAACAAGCCGAATCAAATGGAAGAATTGCAGAACAAAATCAATACAATTCCCAAGAATTTAGTATCCTTCCCCTTACAATCAACAAATGAAGAGGAAATAACAACACCAAATCAAGTAATTAACAATAACCAAACACAAAACGAGCATCTTTTGAAATTGCAAATGTTATACCAACAACAGCAATTGTTACAAAAACAAATCCTAAAACAAAAACAAATCATTCAGGAGCAAAGACTTCACGAATCAGAAACTGTTCAGGAACAATTACAATTCCAACTTCTACAACAGCAGCAACAACAAATCCAGAAACAACTTCAACTTGAACAACAGCAGCAACAACAACAAGAACAAGAACAAGAACAAGAACAAGAACTCCAACTTCAATTTCAACAACTTCAACTTCAACAACAACAACAGCAGCAGCAGCAGCAAAATTATCAAGAAAATAATGTTAATCAACAAATCGAGAATTATGAATATGATTTACCCGAAATATCAAATCTTATTTTCGATTCAGATGATTTTGAAAATGAAATCGATTTTGAAGAAAATGAAAAACAAAATTATCATCAGCCTAATTCAGGAAATCTTTTTGAATATGTCAAAAATGAAAATCCTTATAACTTTTTTGTAAAAAATGAAAACCACCTTGAACAGTTTCATCATAATGAAAATGATTTTGAAACGGAAAAAGATTCAATACTCATTCAAAATGAGAATTATTTTGAAAAAAAAACTGAAAGAGAAACAGTACAAGAGCAAGAACAAGAGCAAGAATTGGAGCAAGAACAAGATGAGAGTTATTTTGAAAAGGAATTGGAAGAAAAAAATGAAGAGGAGGATGATTATTTTATTTATATTGAAGAAAATGAAAATGATGTATCATATCCCGAATTTCTTCAGAATTTTTCAGATTTTGAAGACCAAGAAAATGATTTTGATGAAATAATAAAATCAAATAGTTCAGACAATGAGTATTTTTAAGAAGAAAAAAAAGTTATTTTTTCTTTTTGTTTTTTTTTTTTTCTTTTTTTAAACCTAAAAAAAATGTAAATCGTTAATTTAATTTTTTTTCCGATTTAAATTAATTTCTTTGATTATTATTTTTTTTTTTTAATTGTTTTTTTTTCAAATAACAACACGTTATCTATTCTAAATAATCAAATAACATGGTAATTGTTTGATATATATATATATATATCCATACGTATTATTACGTGTACATACATACATTATTAATTATATATATTGTTTTTTAAAAAAAAAAAGAAATAAATTTTTTAAATTTTTGTTTTTTTGATTCATTAGTTTTTCTTAATAAAATACATTTTTTTTAAATAGAATATAAAGGATATTTTCAAATAAAATTTTCAACAGCTTTAATCTTTTTAATAAAAAAAAAACTTTTAAAAAAGTAACTATTTATTTTTATTAATAATTAAGTTAATTCTTGAAAATGGCAAAATTATTTTTTTTTTTATATTGAAAAGCTTGATTTTGAAAGAAAATTTTTAATTTGGCTATTATTTTTAATTATTATTATTTCAATTCAAATCATAACAAATAAAAAAAATTATGGAACAGAAGATTAAATAACTTGAAATTTGACAGAATTTTAATAAAAAATGTCTCAATGAAATTTAGATCTAAACTCTTTTTCAGTCAAAAGGGGCCCAGTTTTATTGAAGAAATGGAAGACATTCTATGAGGTTAATTCATTACTCTTATCAAACTAAAATTTTCAATTTTTAGATCAAAATCATTTTTTCTGATTTTGTAAATTTTTTTTTTTTTTTTTTTTTTAAAAAATTAACTTCGAAAAAAAACAGGTTTGAAACTCCAAATTAACATTAAAAAAGTTAGGCTTTGTATGTTCTTTTAAAATTCATACATTTACAAGTAAAAAATCTTATTATCAACAATTTTAATTTCCTAAAGAAATTGAGAATTTTGCACGAGACGTTCCAATGAATGGATCCCAAAAAATTTTTTAACATTTTTTTTTTTTGAAATGTAGGGTTTGTTCAGGGTTTTCTGTTATAATTATGGACTCTTATATGAAGTTTATTATTTCTGGTATTTCTAAAAAATCTAAGTTTGGTTGATTCTTAAAAATAAAGTGACCTTTTCTTTTTTTGGCTGGGCACCTTTGAGTGAAATTGAGTTTAGTTAGTAATTAAATTTTTTGCTTTCAGATTTTAAAAAATTTGTTTTTGGGATTGAAAAAAATATTATAAAAAAATTTTTAATTTTGGAATTATTTTTTTTAATAGAATTTTTTTGTCTTGTTTACAAGAATCATTATAACTCTAAGTAATCATTTTTTCTTTTATGTTTTAATAAAGTTCTTTTCTGTTTTTCAAAAAATGAAAAAAAATTACAAAAAAATTGCAAATTTTGAAATTTTTTTTTAACAAATTATTTAATCTTATTGATAAGAATCATTTTAACAATTCAAATCAGATTTTTACAAAAAAAATATTTCATTCCTAAATATCTTCAAGAAAATTATATTTTAAGAAAATCAAATTTTATCTTTCAACAAAAACACAATTTCTTAAGTAAAATCTGTAAATGTCTTGAAAACTTGAATAATTGTAAATATTCTTCTTAAAACAATATGAAAATTTTTTTCAACATCTTGAATAAATTAAATATTTGGTTATTCAAAAGAATTTTCTCAAAGAAAAAAAAAATCTTTATATTAATATTTCTGTCAATTAAAGGCTAATTAAAGTTTAATAATTCTGGAAATAATAATAAACAGGTAAATACATTAAATTATGTAAGAAATCAAATGAATTTACTTTTTTTCTTTTTCATAAAAAATTAAAAAAATTGATCTATCTGAAAAAATATTTTTTTTTGGGTTTCTTAGTTGATCAGACTTTTTTGAAACTTCACATATCAAACATTTGTAAATATAGAAGATCACCAATAACATATTTTAAAAATTTACCCTGTTCTTTAAGAGTTCTGATCCCTTAAGTCATTAGTCATAGTATAAAAGCAAAAAAAGTTCATTTTTTACAATCTCCTTTTTCAAAAGCCCCATGAACAAAAGGTTGCCTGAAATACAAAAATGATTACTATTCAAACCTAGCCATATACTTGATTCAAAACTATAACTTGAATATATTCCAAAAAAGTTAATTATAAAAAAAATGACAACAAAAAAATGAACATTTTTTGATTTTATACTGGTACTCGAGGCTTTAATTTTTTTTTTTTTTCAAAATCAAACTTCATTAATATACCTTTATAAAAAAAAATTAATTACTCAAGACACTTTTAAACTTCTATTTAATGTTATCCAAAGGGTTTTTTAATATGTGGGCGAATGGTCAAATAGTGGAATATAATTGCAATAATTCTTATTTAAAACTAAAAGAACAAATAAAAGGAAAATACCAAATAAATTAATTTTCTTTTACAAAAAGTATTAATTTATATATATATATTGTACAAGTTTTGAATATCATAAAAATTTTACAATACTTGAAAGTTAAGCTTTCGAGTAATACAATGAATGGGCTGGGGAAGAGGTTCGTCAACTCCAATATGGAAGTCTTTTCTTGAAAGATTCATTGGATCAACTTTAGAGTATTCACTTTCAAATTTTGGTACAAGCCAAGCCACTTTGCAATAGGTATTTCCATTTTCTCCTTTTTCTTTTACAAATTTTCTAATAATTGCAAATACCTCGTCCCCGTCTCTTAATAGCAAACCCACACAGTCCCCTACTTGGAGTGTTGTTGAGGGAATCTTCCTTGGTATTTCTTTAAATTCATCATAAGGATTGTTGACTACATCTGTTTCTGTTTCTGTTTCTGTTTCTTGCTCTGTTTCCGTTTCAGTTTCAGTTTCCGTTTCTGTTTCTGTTACTGAAGGTGGTTCTGTTCCTAAACCCGTTTCTCGGCGATTACCCACTGTTAGGTTGGAACTTGTATCTTTTGGATCATGGAATAGATTAAAGTCGATATTTTCATCAAGTTTAAATGGAAAATTATCAAACAGATTTTCATTTTCAATTATTAAATTGAAACTGTCTTGACAATAAGTGTTACAATTGCTAACACTATACAAATTATTCTGGCTGTTGTAATTATGAAAGTTATTTTTAGTGCTGTTATGATAGGCATTTTGATAATAATTACTTTTGGTAAGGTTATTTTGAATGTTTATCTTTGTCTCTGCCAATTTGTGTCTTTGAGGCTGGGGTTGGGGTTGTATTTGTTTTTGTAATCGGAAATGTGATTTTTTGATAAAATAATTAGAAAGTTTTTTTCCAGCATATGTAGATTTTAATAGTTCGTTTTCTTTTTCACCACTAAATTTGTGACTCAGAGAAGGTTGACTTATTTGTAAAGAATAGTTTGTGTAATTGAAATTTAACAGAGAAGAAATGGAATTGCCATTTTTGCTTAAAGTTCTTTCTCGATCTAATCCACTTTCGTTTTTGAGTTTTTTTTTTATATCATATACTTGTTTTGGTTTCCTCAGCCGAAGTTTCTGAACTGCCAAATTTTGGTTTTGTTTCTCAATTTGTGTTTGTTTGTCGTTATTCAAATTTTGAATTCTTTTTTCCTTCTCCTGACAAATGCTTGGTAATCCTTTTGACTTTAATAATCTTCTCTGTTTTGACAAACCATAGCCCTTACTTTGTTTTTTTGCTGAGTTTCCGATCAGGATTCTTTGGTTTAATCTTTTTCTTGGGTTCTTTGTTTTATTTTTGGTCTGCCTTTGTTTTGTTTGGGTGCTTTTGGGCTTTTTCGCTTTCCTTTTGGGCCTTAGTTCCCCTTCGTGTCTCCGTGAATAGATCGCACAGGCATTACAAAATAGTTTCCCGTCAATCCTTCTCCAACTTGGTGTCACAGATGTTAAGCAATTTGGATTTGAACACTTTCTGTCCATATTGAATCACCAGTTATAAATATGTAAAAGTTTGAAATTGTTAGATTTTTAAAACGAATATTTTTTCCACTAATCCAAGAAATGAATTGTTTGTTATCAGAAGTTTTGCTTGAGGAAAATTCTAAATAAAGTATTTTATCGAATAGAAAAGAGTTGATCAATAAGCAACTAATAATTAGAAGGTTTAAAAAAAATGTTTTTTTTTTTTTTCGAAAAATTATTTAAAAAAAAATAAAATCTTATTATTGAAAACTTTTTACCATAAAGTGTATCTCTTAATTTGTAATACTTGTCCGGTTTTAGTGTGGGTTTTTAACGAAAAAATTATTTGAATAAAAAAGAAAAGTGTGTGGAATTGGAAATAAAAAAAAAAATCCAAGCCAAATGACAACGAAATTCATTATGACATGAAAATAGTCGACAGTTTTTGTCTTCTTTCTCATTTTTTTATCTTGTTAAAAAAAATCTTTTCAAATAAGAAAATGTACCAAGTTTTAATTGATTCTTTGGGTGGTGAATCGGGTAAACTTGCTTGAAAGTTTAAAAGATCCAAAAAATTTCGAAACTATTTATTTTTTTTTTTTTTGAAGAAAAGCTTTTTGATTTAATTGTCGACGACCTCTGATTGAACAGTGTTCTATTCAACTAATCAAGGGTATTTGCTTTCAAAAGTTACCTATAAACAGAAATTGTAATTATTTTTTCTAGAAATTGGAAAATGATAAACACAAACCACCAACCTTTAAGATAGTTTATATTTGAGAAGGGAAAAAGGGAATTTTAAGTAATTTATTATTAATATAAATTCGAAAACTTTCTAATTTGAAAGAAATTCAACCATTTCAAAATTAGAACTCAGTTTTGGAGAAGAGTTTTTGTATGTGTTTGAATATAACCATTTATTAATTTTATCAAAGTTGGAAAAAGTTATTGATAATTTTCTCAATTTTTCTTCTAATTAACGAAAAAAAATCCAAACTAAAAGTGTTAAACAAATGGGGTTTAGGACAGGTTTTCAGTGTTGGTAATTCACAGCATTTTATTTCATGTGATATCTAATTAGGAAAAAAAGATTTTTTGAATTACAATTGTGAAAAAAATTTGGTTCATTAAAAAAAATTGGGTAAGTCAAAAATTTGTTTTCGTTTTTTAAATAGTAAATATTAGCAAAATGATTTTTGATCAAAGTAAAATTTTAAGAACAAATCTTACATTTAAGAAAAACCAAAGTCATTATCAATAATAATTTTCAAAGACAATATTAAATTGTTGCATTTTAACCCTTTGTAATTACTGTGGAACTCTAAAAAACAAAAATTTATTTTTAATTGTAAACTTTACTAAAAATGTTGATTTTTTTTATTAGATTACATTCCAAGATCAAGTTAATCATTGTTTGGGAAGACCAAAAATTAATAACTGTTTTAAATTAAAGTTTGTCTATCGGGATTTAAAGAATTTAAATGGTTTCTGAAATCATGATATTTCGGTATTTTGAAGTTTTGATTGTAAACATTAGTGGAAAACAACCTCTTCTGAAAAAACAGCTTTTTTGGAAGATTTTATTATTCAATTTGGTTTAAAAGGATATTTAAGATTAACTGTGATAAATTTGCGTTCTTTAACAATGATAAATATCTTATTAGATTAATAGATTATAAGATTTCCTATTAAATATTTCTCTTATTTTTAGTAAAGTTGACAATTAAAAATAAATTTTTGTTTTTTAGAGTTCCACAGTAATTCCAAAGGGTTAAAATGCAACAATTTAATATTTTCTTTGAAAATTATTATTGATAATGACTTTGGTTTTTCTTAAATGTAAGATTTGTTCATAAAATTTTACTTTGATCAAAAACCATTTTGCTAAAATTTACTATTTAAAAAACGAAAACAAATTTTTGACTTACCCAATTTTTTTTAATGAACCAAATTTTTTTCACAATGGTTAATTTGAAATGGACTACCCCAAAAACGGACTGGACAATCAGAAAAAATCGTTTTACGCTGAAGATTTACCTTTGCCATTCGAGAAAAAAAGTAACACCAGGAAAAGAAGATCAACACATATTTCATTGTAAAACCTTAATAGAACCTGAAAACGAAAAGTAAATCAGTTAATAGAAGAAATAAACTAACTTCAAATGTTAACCCATCGTTTTATTTTCAATCAAAACCAACAAACACAATTAAAATCTTCCTTTATTACCAAAACGATATCTGAATGAGTAATTTTGGAGATCCTCATAAATGGTAAATGTTTTTATTAAATTTTGAAATAATAGATTAATCTAAAGAAAAACCAATTGCAAAAGATAGAATTAAAAAAACTTTTATTGTGCTGAATCTTTCATTCTGTTTTTGATTATTTAATTATTCATTTATTAAAACTTTTTTTTTCGGTTTTCAGCTTCTATTAAGGTTCACCATTAAAAATCGATTGAAATTTTTTTTCAGGCTTCACTTTTTTTCACAAATGATTCTGTAAAATATGAAAACCCTGTCACATTAAAAAGAATTTTATGTTATTTTTTTTGAGATCCATTTGAAATTTAAGGGGTTAAGTTGATACTTTCAAAATAAATACTTTAGAAATATTTTAAAGGCTATACTTTCATTTTGGCAAAGGCGAATTTGATCTTTTCTCATAAGATTAATATCGTTTATTTTTGACAAAAAATAAAAGTTTTTTTGAAAATTGTTTTTTTGTTCTATTGTAAAATAACGCCCGATCTATTCAAAATAGTAGTATTGATTTATGAGAAAATTATTAGATTTTCAAAGTTATTTGTATTTTGATACTGTTGTCAAAATAGCTTGTGTTGTCTTTTTGAACCACTATTAAAATACATACCAAGCACAAGATCGATCAGATAAGAACCAAATTAACAACTCACTACACCCTACACAAGATAATCTTTTTTCAAATTTCATGGATTGTAATCCAGAAACACATGTAATTCATTGACTTCAACTGGACCCCTTGACTAGAAAATGATTTAGATCATTATGTGTGTCTCATTAGTTTTATTTGTTAAGATTTGAATTGAAATATTAATCAAAGAAAATACAAACGAAAAAAAGAATTTTCTTTCAAAATCAAGACTTTCCAACAATAATTCTAAAAATATTTTACACAATTTTCAAGAATTAACATAATTATTAAAAAAAATAATCGTTTGCCTTTTTTTGATTTTATATCGAAAATATGCAAATTTTGATTTTCAAAAAAGATAGACTCAAATTAATATATTGTTTAGATGTTGTTAACTTATCCATTTCATAAGCCAAAACATAAATATATATAAAAAAAAAAATTACGGATCTCAACAAGATTTCGTTTTATTTTTAAAAAAATATTGCCCACCAAAAGAGTTATTATTATTATTATTATCATTATCATTATTACCTTCATCTTCACCACCATCATTATTATGTTTATTTTTTAAAATTATGATTATTATTATTACAATTATTCTTTATCATCGTCGTCATTATCAATTCATAAATAGGAAAATTCTTCTTCTTCTTCTTTTTTTTTTTTTTTAGATAAATACAGGAGACCATAACCATTTTAAAGTAGACTTTGCTTTTTTTTGAAAATTTTTATAAACAATTTTATGCAAAAAATTTTCATCAATAAAAGCAACATGCCAAAAGCAATGAAATTATTGTTATTAAAAACAGATGACGTTAATAGTTTATTTATTGATATCTATAATCTAAAATAAAAACCCAATTTATTTAACATTTTTAAAGCGGCATCATGTTTTGCAAGAGCCTTTGAAGTTTGTTCTATACTGATAGAATGTTGATGGTTTTCAATTTTTGATATTTCTAATTTACAAACGAAATGTTGGTTTTTTTTTGTATAATTTATATTAATTGGAATCCAATTTTCCTTTTGTGCAAGTTCCAATAAAATTTGAAATGGTGTTTTTCTATCCTTCCAAGTTTTCTTATCATAAGTAGTGATTATATTATCTTTTTTCACATTTTTTGTCTGGTTATGGTTATCATAATTTTTATTTTTATTTTTATTATTCTGAATATTAATATTATTATTATTTTTTTTATTATTATTATCGACTTTTGGGGATTGGATAAGATCATTCCTTTTAATATCCTTTTCATTAAATAAAGATACTAAAGAATCAATGATTTTTAAATTTACAAGTTCTAAGCAGATATTATAAGCAGCATTACTCTTAGCTAACTTTTTTGAATTGCCGATACCTGTTTTTTTAATCTTTTTATTGTTAATTACAAAAATTGAAGTGGCAACAAATGCCGAATTGGGTATCTTTGGATTAATTGGCTTAATTTTGTAACTGGGCAATTTTGACCCCACACGCATTGCAAATTCATGAAGAATATCACAAGATTGGCCTTCAATCATATTATTAATTTTTTCCTTTTTATCCATTTTCTTCTTTGGGTTTGTTAAATAATCAAAAAAAAAATAGTTAATAATTGGATCTTCAATAATTTTTCCATTTATTGTGGTTGCTGAATTTGTTAATGATTTCGAATAATATTCCCTTTCATTTGAAATATCAGAAATATGCCCTAAATATAATTCTTCTATGATCCCAGAAACAAATTTAGGTGGTTCATTTGAACTTTTTTTTTTGCTTTTTGGATCCAAGATTGATTTAATTTCAAGATTTGAAATGCTTTCTTTTTTTTTTTCACTCAATTGCAATAACACGTTGGGTGCTTCATTATTTAAATAATTGATATATTCTATTTAATAAATAACATGAAAAAATTATACATTCATTTATATATAGATATATAAATACATTAATGTTAATATTTACAAGATTAAAAAAACGAAGAAAATAATTTGTATTGTTTATCCGTATAACTAATTAATTGATATATCTATTATTATTTGTTTGAAAAAAGTTCTCGATGTCAAACAGTAATACTAGCTATGATTTTAAAAATAAACTCAAATAATTTCATTCAATAAGAGAATAAACTAAACTCTGTTTCAGTCAAAGTGGCCCAACGTTTTTTTCAAATATCATTTATTTTATATAATTGGCCTTTGAAGAACAAATAAGAAATAAAGAGAATAATACACCTCAAAGAAATGTTGATACATGTCTGAAAGAAAACTAATTAATCAATAAATTTTCAAAAAAATTGAAAAACTCAAATTCTTAGGGCCCTATTGAGAAAAACAACAATGTTCGTTTTGAACTTCTACTGGTATTTAAATAATAAATATGAAACATTTTTCACTTCATTTTCCATACTTTTCTTTTAGAAATCAAGCCCCCAAACGAAGTTTGTTGGTATTTGTGGTCTCTATTTGAAAAAGGAAATGAAAATGAAGTGAAAATTTTTCACATTTATTAAACAAATATCAAGGTCAAAGATCAAATTGAATTGCAATAGAAATCAATAGATTTCTCAACAATCTTTACATGGTTTCAATGACATTAGAATAACACGTTTTTACCAAGTGACTATTGATCTTGCAATAAAAAAATTTTTTACAAATGAATTACGTTTTTTTAAAAAAAATCGAAAAAAAAAACAAAAATGATTAGAAATGTGAAAAAATGATATCAATTTTGAAAATTTCCAAAATAAAATTTTTCTTCTAATATCTATGCAATCCCTTTAAACACATGTATTTTACCCATTACAACTGGGCCCCTTTGAATGAAAAATAGTTTAATTAAAATAACAATCATTGTTAAGAAAAAATATACGCCGTATTGCAAAAAAACAAGTGATTATATTTTTTTCAATTTAATTTTCAAAATTTGAATAATTGTAAAAGTTTGCAATTATTTCTGATCTGAATAAAATTTATAACTGATGATTGAGGATAATAAGTATTCATAAATATCATTCTATTACAATTTATTTTTCATTTTTTGTTACAGATGAAATTTGAAATCAAATTTTAATTTTTTTCTCAAAATTTCATAAATATGTTAGTTTTAATAATATAAACTATTTTACAGTAAAAGATGCACAGTTGTAACATATGAATTAAGCTATTTCCAAGAATGTGGGGGCAAATTTATTTTAAAATATATTTATGTAACCAATTCTTCAAAAAAGGATTTAAATATATAAAATCATTAACCACCATTTATAGATTCTTGATAATAATTCAATTTGTTTCTTAGTATTGTATTGCAGAAATAAAATATATTAAAATTAATGATCTCGATTTTATCTGATATTTTTTTATGGTGAAAATTGGTGTTTATTATTTTCTTTTTGATCGAAAAAAATATTTTCATAACTTGTATAATCTCAACAAAATTTGCAATATAATTAAAAACATATAAATGCGTTTTTTTGTTTAAAAAATCATTTGTTCCCTTTCCATATTTCCGGTTTTTTATTGAAATTGGTCGTACATTGCTTTAACCAAAAAAAGTTCTATTTTTTTTTTTCATTTTTTGGGAATATTTCAACTAACATGCTTTCGAATTAAATACATAAGTGGTTGATTCAATCGGTATAAATATTAAACTTAATTTGGTATAGTTGATTAATGATTACCATCACTAAAAAAGATTATTTTTTATGAAATGTAAAAAAAAATGCCCCACTTTTTTGGAAATACCTTAGATGTGTTTAAAGGGATTGCATAGATATTAGAAGAAAAATTTTATTTTGGAAATTTTCAAAATTGAAATCATTTTTTCACATTTTTACTTTTTTTCCTTTTTTTTTTGATACATAATTCATTTGAAAATTTTTTTTTGATTTAACAAGATCAAGAGTCACTAAATAAAAACCTGTTATTCTTGATGTTATTGAAACAGTGAGAATGATTGTAGAGAAAAAAAATATTGGTTTCTATTCGAAATTTCAGTGATCTTCAATTCAAGATCAAAATAAACATTTTTGTTTTTTTTCAATAGTAGCCTAAGAATTTTATTTTTTCAATTTTCAAGAAAATCTATTGATTTATTAGATTTACTTTCATCCAGGTATCGACTATTCCCCCAAATGTGTATTGTTCTACTTATAACTTCTTTGTTCTTTAAATGGTTAATTATAAAAAATAATTGGTATTTAGGAAAAAACGTTGGGCTCAGTTAAATAGGAAAATCAGACAAGGTCAGTTGGTGGTTTCTAAATTTTTGATCGACCAATAATTGTTTTTGAAATTTTCACAAATTTAGAAATACAATTTTTTTGACCCTCTTGTTTCATTTTGTTACACATACATCGGTTTTTATTTTTTTATTTAATATTTTTTTTTCTTTTATTTGGATAAAAATGATTGCGTATAGAAAAAAAATTAATACTTGCGCCACTGAAACGCGATTGAATCTCCAGTTTTGAAAAATACAAAGCATCAGATTTTTTATCCTATTTTTTGATTTCGAGTGTGTCAACATTTGTGGAATGGAGTTTATATCAGGGTAATTGTCTATTTTTTTATTTTTGTTTTCAAATTCTTTTTCATTTTTGAAGGATAATAGATTATAAATATGTTATCATTTTACAACTCATTGCATTTGATACATTTTTTTCCATTTGATATTTTTTTTCAGGGATGGTTAACTCAAAAAGTGAGAGATTCTTTCTTTTCAATTGTTAATCAGAATGGACTTTTAAACAAATAATATTTTTAAAAAAAAACATTTGATAGAGTTCATTTCTATGCATTTTGCCAATGAAATCAACCTTTGGTATAATCCCCACATGTAAATTTCAAAATACACAAATAAAGTTTTAAAGATATAAGGCATTTCCAAAAAAGTGTTGAATGTTTTTTTATTGTTTAAAAGGGGGGTTTTAATTACACTTATTTGCCCTAATTCCAAAATAAAGTGGGATATTTTTTTTACATTTCATAAAAAAAAATATTTCTCTGTGGAAGTGGTTCTATTTGATAGATTGGTAAGATAAAATCAAGAGAATTCCCAATAATGATTGAATTGATACTTATTATTGCCTAGTCCAAAATAATTTCATCAAAATATTTTCTAAAAAATGAAAAAAATCTCATTTTTTCGGTAAAAAACAAGGCAAGGTTAAATTCAATAGAAAAGGGATAATATAGTAAGGATACAAACGATTTTTGAAACAATAAAATACAGTGATACGTTTTCTATTCAATTTAATAATTTTGTCGAGATTAAACCTCTTAATAAAAAAAATTTTTCAAAAAGAAAAAAATAATCACTAATTTTCACATACCAAAAAATATCATACAAAATCAAGATCCCGAAACATTCATATCTTTTATTAAATAATATCTTACAAACGAACAAATTAATATATTATGAATAATTAATAAATGATTGTAAATAATATTTTGGGTATTTGAATAGTTATATTGAAATTAAGTTGAGTAAAGATATTTAGAAATAAATTTGCCCTACTTTTTTGGAAATAGCTTAAATATCAATGTGATGTTTTTCGAAGGAAATTATTTTTTTGAAAGAAAACTCAAGAAAAAGTATGTGAAGAAATTTGCATAGTTATGATTATATTTTATCCCAATAAAATAAAATCCTTATAGCAGACTACCATTATCTTATATAGGAAAAAAAAAAAAACAAGAATAGTCCAAAGATAAAAATCAATGATTAAGCAAGGATTAATAATTAATTAATTTAATCTAATATTCCAATTGTATATGTACCATTGTGGAAATAAAGTGAAACAGGAAAAAAAGTGAAACACGGTTTTTAATTGGGAACATTAATAGAACCTGAAAATTCAAAGTAAGATCAATGAAAAAAAGAATAAATAAATAAATAAAGTAAAAATGAAGTATTCGCCACAATAACAGTTTTTTTAATACTATCTTTTGGTATGGGATTTTCTTTGATTGATCAATTATTAAAAATTTGTTCAAAAAATTGACTATTTTTGAGATATCCAAAGCCACAGGAACAATTTCGATAAATCAAGTAGATTTAAATTGTATTTGTTGGGTTGATTGAAAATAATATAATGGATTATTATTTGAAGTTAATTGGTTTCTTCTTTTTATTGATTTGACTTTTCATGTTCAGTTTCTATTAATGTTCCCAATTAAAAACTGTGTTTCACTTTTTTTCCAAAACGGTTAGTGAGATAAAAAGATCCAAATCTTATCAAATTTATATTGTCGATCTAAAATTCATTACAAATCACCCTAAATAAAGGTTAATTTTGAAATCATAAATTAATATTCATCGGAAAATTGTTTTAAAATTGATTAAAATCTTCCATTGTTGTTTTTATGATTTGCTTTTTGTTGACACTTTTTTTTTGAAATACAGAAATCTTTTTTTCATATGATTAAATGGTTTTTTTCTGTATAATAAAATACACAAAAAAAAAAAAAAGAATTAAAACTGATACAGTTATTTTAAAAACTTTTTTCGAGTTTTTTTATTTTGAAAAGATAGGAACTATTTTTTTTTTTTTAAAATTGACTGAATTTAAAATAAAACCATAAAAAATTGAGGTCTTTTTTTAAATTAAAGTTTTCCAAAAAAAGAAGGTTTTAAAAATGTTATCAAACAAAAATTTTCAAAAATTCTTTTCTTCCCCCCAAGCTTGGACCTCGTTTAAAAGTTTGTTTATTTCCTTTTATTAAAATAAAAAAGTCAGATAAAATGGTTTTTATGAAAAAAAGTACTCAATTTTTTATGGTTTTATTTTAAATTCAGTCAATTTAAAAAAAAAAAAAATAGTTCCTATCTTTTCAAAATAAAAAAACTCGAAAAAAGTTTTTAAAATTGCTGTAACAGAGAATTTTTTGTTAAACTTTGATCACTAAATTAATGAAAATTTCGGTTGATTTTTTTTCTCTTTTTGATAAGTTTGAGCAATTCTTGTTTTTTGAATTTCTTTCTTTTTGAACGCTGTTTTCAAAAAGTAAAGACTAAAATTTTTAAAAGGTGATACTCGAACTGCTTAAAAGAGCAAGTACAAACTATTAAGTAACAGTTTTGAAAACTTGTAGTATACACTTTTTGAAAGCAGCATATCAAAATCAAGACACTTTTTTTCATCAATTTTTTTAAAAAAATGTTTTGGTGAAATCGATCCCTTTGGTTGTTAGGATATCCGAAGAACTTATTATAATGTTTTTTTTTAATTTGGAATGAAAACAAGTGTTTGTAAAACATCTACAAGCATCTCTTTAATAAAGGTAATCTTTTTATTTTGTTTCTTTTCTGTTGATTAGATTGTTGTTTTTCTCTTTGTTTGCATTATCTAGTTAAAATAAAAAAAAAAAAAAATTAATTTTACCTTTTTTATTACAAACCACAAGTGTGTCTTTAAAGCCACAACAAGAAACAATAGGATCGTTTAAAGAGTATTGAAAAAAGTCTTTGTTTGTAATTGTATTTAATTCAATTGAATCATACATTGTTGGACGAGGATCCCATCGTTTGTTAATTATGTTCAGTATTTCAGAAAAAGTTTGCGATGAATAATTACATATTAGAATTTGTTTAAAAACTATTTTGTTATCTATTAACACAACAACCTGAAGTGAAAAAGGTTGCTCAATTTTTGTGTTTGTCTTGGATTCAAGTTGGGTTTGTTGGATCATTCTAAATTATTCGAAAAAACTAATCTGGAAAAAATGATTTAAATCTTAAGGGAGTAGCCACGGTAAAGAAAAATTTTTCACTTTTGTGCAATTCTGAAGAGGATCAGAAAATAACATTTTTTACTCTGGTTGTACCTCATTGGTTTTTATTATTTAAAGTACTTCATACATTAGATTTTTGAAATTTTTTTTTCAAAGTCTCAAAGAAATTGCCACAATAGAATGTTGAGTTGAATTACTTAAAATAGTGTTTTGAATGTTGAATGACTTATCTTTTATTCTTCTCTCAACATTCTATTGTGACATTTAATTTTTTTCATTTTTTATTTTTTCATCATTTATGAGATTTTTTTTAATTCTGACAACATAAAGCAATTAGAAATATTTTTTTTATTAGTGGCATTTAGGATTAATGGATTTTGTTTAAAAAAGAACAAAAATATTACAATTGAGAGAATATAAAAGGAAACATAAATGGGACTTAAATAGCTAGAAGAATTCCAAAATTAGAATAATTAAGTAGAATTATTACTTGTTAGGATTTTAAATCGTTGGGTTTAGTGGAATATGAGAAGTGAATATGATTATATGTTATCAAAGTTTAAACGACAAAATAGATACACTTTTTATTCAAAGAATCTGAAATTATCTTCTCCCAGAAAAAAAAAACTAAACTCCATTCCCAAAATTTGGACACATCTAAAATCAAAAATAGTGAAACAAAAACTCAATTTACTATATTCTCCCAAACCTAATATAAAAAACTAGATTTAAGTAACATAGTATTAATGGTTTTTTAAGTAATCATTTTCATCCAAATATAAGAAAAGAATATAAAACAAAAAATCAAAACAAGTGTGTCCAAAATAATAGAAAGAGTTTGAACAAAAAATATATTGGTAGATTTGTTAAAATTACACCATCAATGGTTGATCGATCAAATGATAAGATACTATGCACCGGTTGTATGTGGATTTATCACTTGAAGAAACTCAACTGTAACCATCTATCAACCATCTATTAAAAATTTTCAGATCTAACTAAACCGATTAAGTAACTGAAAAAAAGAAAATGAAAACAAAAACAAAAAACACAAAAAAATGATATAGTTTGTTGAATTAAAATTAATTTCCAAATTGATGTAAATCATGTTTTTGCTATTTTTCCAACTGTTTAAACTGTGTCCAAATTAATCGAATTAAGTTTATTTTAATAAAAAAATAATAATAAAAAAAAAACTAAACTATTTTATCAATATAATCTCTTTTTTTTTATTGTTTAACATTAAAAAAAAAAAAAATATCAAATAATTTTTTTTAAAAAAAATTTTTAGAGAATCTACGATCACACGCCACTAAAATAAAATGTTCTTATCTCATCTCTCTCAATTTTTTATATTGTCTTATGGTGTAGCTACTCCCTTAACAAATTTATTACTTATTGTTGTCATCCCGACATAAGTTTGGAAAAGTTTAATCCAAAATTCTAAATAAAAAGTGTGTTTTCTTTTGTAAAGAAGAACTATACATTATTTGATCATAGAAACCTACCTAAGTAATAAGTAAATTAGGTATTGATTTCTTAAAGTTCAATTATTTAAAAAGAAATCCTACAATGAAAGATCACCTTTTCTTTTTGGAACACAAAAAAACATTCTCGGTTAAAAAAACTAGACTCTTTTTTGATAATTAATTTCCTTTTAGATCTTGTCTTCAAAACTCCACAAAACCTTTACCACAAAACCCCCGTCTCATTTTGTATTGAAACTAACAAAAATGTTTTGAGAGAAATGATTTTAACAAAAACAATTGACACAGAAAAATAAATCAAATGTTTTGAGTATTTGGTAAAAGAGATTCTGTTCAAAAAAATCAAATAGAGTAAATAGTATCCCTTGAAAGGGTTGTTTGGAACTTCAATTAAAGAAAAAAACAAACTAAAAAACAAGAGAATGTCACAATCTTCTTTGAAGGAATTGTTTTGATTTGTGTGGGCAATTCAAGTAACTCAATGATAAAAAATCATTGGTAGCACGATCTTCAAAAGTTAGAGTTTTTTGTTGGGAATGGGTAGAATTGATCGTCCATTTTTTAGGCTTATGAAAATAGTGGTTATTTTTCCTTTTTGTTCTCATACACAGGTTTCTTAATATGGTTTTTCGGGTTTAGGTATCTAAAAATTTCTTGTTCATTTATCATTTATAAATCCACATAAAATGATTTTTTGATCCTAATTGAAGAATATTTCGATGAATATGACTTCACAATTTAAATGAGATTGGATCAAAAGATCTTGATACAATTTGGTAAATTAAAACGTGGTTGTTAATTCTTGAAAAATAAAAAAATGAAAAACGAGTGAATTTTTCAAATTACCAATCAGACAAGGAATAAATTTTCCAATAAAATGCAGCCCAAAAAGAAAGAGTCAAAAACTAACAACCAAGAATTAGAAAATTTTATTTTTTTAACTTTCTTCAAACAATTTACAATAACTGCAAGATGACTGTATCTCTTCACTGGGTCGATGAAGAAGATTTGCTTTTTACAAAGCTTTTGGATTTAAGATGGCGTGTCCTTCGTGAGCCACTTGGTATGGAGCGTGGAACGGAAAATAATTTCCTGGACGGCAAGCCACGAACAACACATCTTGTTGCTGTCAATAACTCTAACGTTGTTGGTACAATAACTATCTGGATGATCCCAAATAGTAACCAAGTCAGATTAGATCAAGTTTGTGTTGATGTTGATTGGCAAAAGAAAGGCGTTGGATCCAAATTGGTCAAAGAGTTTCTTCGTGTGATTCAAAATAAATCAACAGTAAAAACAACAAACAAAACAGTCTCTGGTAATTATAACTCCATATTTGTTCATTCGCGCGTGAGTGCAGTCAAATTTTATCAATCTCTTGGGTTTGAAATCGAGGGTGAAAGTTTCCTTGAGGTTGGGATTCCTCATATTAATATGACCATTAATTTTGATGATGAAAAATAATGAATTTTCAAATAAGATATTTTGTTTTTGGATTTTCTTTTTAATTTTTGTATTTGCTGTTTGATACTTTTAATAAACGGATGGTAGCTGTGTGGTATAGGCCCTTTCAATGGCTAATGTTACTGGTTTCCAGAAATTAAATTAAATCGTTTTATCGGTTTAAATAGTATCATTAATCTCTACTCCTTTAAAATTCCAATGACTTCTCAAATGGACGAGACGTGGTTTAATAATTGAGACTGAAAAAAGATACTAAAAGATATTCAGTTTCATTATAATGCTGTTCACCAATTGTTGTTGATTTTCTTTCTTTTAAGTGACTTGTAAACTATAAAAAATATTATAGTAAATTTAATACCAAATTCAAATAAATTTTACTGCATATTGAAATTGAAAAATAGTGTAAAAATCTGATTACTAAAAAACCAAACTTACTTTTCAATTCTATATTTTCGAAATGAATTATTGTTTTTAACAGTTTGATCCATTTTTATCAAATTTTTGATAAAGTTCAAAATTCAACATATTTCTGAATTATTTAAAAAAAAATTATAATCTTTGATAGAAGATAGAAATCTTAATATCTGTAAAGGAAGTGTACTAAAACGCACTTTAAAAATAAAACCAGTAAGTTCTAAAATAACCCAGTTTAAAAAATCTAATTAATTTCAAAACAATTACAATAATTATTCTTAGCTATTTCAAATAAAGTGGGGCAAATTTATTTCAAAATATATCTTTTAAACTTAATCTTCAAAAAAGTATTTAAACATTCAAAAACATTAACTACCATTTATAGATTCTTGATAATACTTTAATTTATTTCTGGGTATTGTATTACATAAATAAAAAATATTAAATTTTCTGCTCTCGATTTTATTTGATATTTTTTATGGTTGAAAATTGGTGTTTATTCTTTTCTTTTTAATCCTAAAAATCGTTTTCATAACTTGTTTAAAATCAACAAATTGTCAAATAGAATTAAAAACATATAATAGCATTTTTTTTGTTTAAAAAATCATTTGTACCCTTTCCAGATTTACAGTTTTTTATTGAAATTGGTCGTACATTGTTTTCACCAAAAAAAGTGCTATTTTTTTTTTCATTTTTTTGGAAATATTTCATCAAACATATTTTGTAATAAATACCATAGCAATTTATTCAATCGGTATTAATATTAAACTTAATTCGGTGATGTCAATTAATGAATACTTTCACGAACAAAGATGATTTTTTATGAATGGCTAAAAAAAAAATGCCACACTTTTTTGGAAATACCTTAAACTTGAAAAAAATATCATTTTTTGATTCAAAGAACAGTTCAAATCAATTTTTTTCTTTTTATTGAAGAAAAAAAATTGAGAATAAAAACCAAACAATGTAAATTAAAAAAACTCCCAAAATACTTTTTTAAAACCTGAAAAATTCAACTTATAATCAAAAGAAATAATTTTTTATTTGATTATTTTTAATCAATGATTAATAACCCAATCTTAATTCTTTCAGTGAGTTATTAACAACTTAAAGATTAAATGAATCAATAGAATTTACAATTATTTCTCAATTTTTAAAAGATTTTCAAACAAATAAAATGAATTCAAATAAATAAATCTAATAATAATAAATAATAATAGATATTAATAAAAAACAGATTTTAATAGAAAAAGTTCCTTATTTATACTTTTAGTATTGTGAAAAGAATATTGTTTAATCTTGTAAATATCAAGAAATTTTATAAATATTTGTGCATAAAATAAATGATAATTTTTTTTAAATCTTCAAGGATTCAATATTAGATTTATTTTTAATATATTTTTTAAATAAGATTAAAGGCTCTGAGGTTATTTGTTGATACAGACTCCTATAAATTACTCAAAGTGAGATTTCTACAAAATAAAATTTTTTTACATATATTTTTTTTTTCTAATATGATCCAAAAATAAAACAAAAAAGGATCTAGATCTTTTGACTGAAAATAATTGAGGAAAATGAACTATTTTAAAAATGATAACTGATCTCTCTAAAGTTGATAAATGAAGTTGCATATCGGTTTTAATTGTATTCTTTGTGTAAATAATTACTATATAACCTTTGGGGATAATAATAAATAAGAGATACTAATCCCTTAAGAGAGTCATTACCCTTATTCATTTTTAATACCAAAGGTAATAGAGTATGTTTTTTTCACACTTATTCAATTAAATACGATTAACAAACCGCTTTATCAACTTTAGAGAAATGAGTTATCATTTTTAAAAATATTCATTTTTTCCATCAATTAATCCCCAATTAAAAATCTCAACCGTTTTTTGTTCGATTTTTAGGATTTAAAAAGAAATTTAAAAATTTTTTTTTTTTTTTTTAGTAATCTCACTTTTTTGTAATTTCATAGAGTTGATATGAACAAATAACGTTTGAGAATTTATTCTTTTTGTAAAAATACAATAAAAAAATCAAAGATTTCTAAAAGCAGAGACTCTTCTTTTTGATCTTGAAAACTAAGCAAAGTTTAAAAAATCTTCAAGTAAGGAGAACACAAATGATACAAAGTAAAGCTATTTTTAAACGAAACTATTTTGAAAATAAAATTAAATTTGATTGAACGACTTTCGAATTTTTTCATGAAATTAAATAAACTGTAATTGAAATAGTCAATGGCCGTTACCAGGATATATCAAGGAAATTTTTATTAAAAATTTAAGGAATTTTATAAAAAAATATTAGTTGAAATATAAATCTAATATATCTGAAAAATAAAAGAAAATTTATTGAAAATTCAAAAGAGATATTTATTTTTTGATTGTAACATGTGAAAAAAAAAAAGAGAGAGAAGAAACACTTCCAAAAAAGGGTGCTGCACACATGAAGATCATGAAATAATAAAAAAAAATAGATACATTGTTTTTTCAAATTATTGTTATTTGGTTTTTTTCTTTTCCTTCTAGGTACTCTAACATGGCAAAAAAATTTACTTTTCCTGCTAAAATATCCCATCCCAAGATCTTTTTCGTTTAATTTGAATACAATTGTGCCTTGATCCATATCAAGAGAAATTTCAAAAATGTCGTTTTTTTTTAAATTTATTTCTTCGGGGTAAATTGTTTCTTTCCATTTTCCGTTTTCTTTTTTGAACTTTCGACTTTCAAGTTTTTTACAGTTCCAAAATGTTCGGAAAAAATATGCTCCTTCGCCCATTTTTGATTAAATTTCCCCTTTTTTCGGTTTTGATAACCCCTAACCGGATTAGGTTTGATTCATTTTTTGAATTTGGATTTGGGAATTGATCTATTTTTATTTTTATTTGGTGTTTTTCCCTCGAATATATTTTTTTGCCACAAATTCTCCCCCCCCCCCATACGATGACGACGAATTCCATGCGGTCTTTTTTCCATTTTTTAATTTTATTAGTTTTTTCCGATTCATTTTTAGATCAAATTGTTCCCCTCCTTCTTTTTCTTCCTTTTTTCTCCTTTCAATTTCTTTTATTTTTTCCCTTTTTTCTTCTTCCAATCTCTGTATTTCCCTTTGATTCAATCTACGTATCTCTTCTGATTTTTCTTTTTCTCTCTGAATTTCTCTTTTACTCTGTGATTCTCTTATTATTTCTTTTCCCCTCTCTTCTTTATCTTTTTGAATTATTTCATTTGATTCTCGGATTAATTTGATTGTTTTTTTCTCTTTTTTCATTTTTTGGAGCGCATTTATCTGTTTTTTCTTTTGTTTTATCATTTTCTGTTTTGATTCTTTTTCCTTCAGAATTTTATCAAATGCTGTATTGGATATAATTTCAACTTTCTTTAATAAATTTAGATAATTTATTTTCGATTTTTGGATTTTTTTGATCATTAAATCTGATTGATTTTCAATTAAATTTGAAAGCTTTTGTATTTCTTTCTTTAATTTGGTTTTATTTTCAAGTGAACTTTGTATTGCTTCATTGTTTTGATTTTCTTCGTTTTGCATTTTATTTAAAAATCATTTTTTTCTTTTCATAAATTTCATTTGAATATTCATTTAAGCCCAATATTGAATGATTATTCTTTCTACATATCTCATAACATTCGGAACAAATTAATCTATTTTCATTTTGGCAATATAATGATAATTTTTCCTTATGTTTGTCACAAATATTATGATTGATTTCTTTTTGGTTAAATAAATTAAAAAAGAATAAAGAAATAGAAATAAATATAAATATTATAAAAAAATTAATAACAAAAAATGAAAAAATATTAAATTTAAATAAAAAAATATGACAAAAAAATTTTCAAAAGTAAAAATCCATTCCATTCATAGGAGCACATACAAAAACGATAAATTCATTTTTTTTTTGCAAATCAATCAATATTTTTCTAATTAAAAATGAGAGAAATAATAAACTTTGAATCCGAGTTGAGATTCATAAAAGAAATACCCGAACAAACTTTAAATTTCATAAAAAAAAAAAAAAAAAAATGCTAAAAAAATTTTAGTAACCGTTTCATTTGAATTTCTTGTGCAAAATTTCTCAATTTCTTTGAAAAATTAAAAGTCTTGACAATAAGATTTTTACATAGTAAATATATTCATTTTAAAAGAAATTATAAAGACTCAATTTTCTTAATGTTAATTTTAAGTTTTCAAACGTATTTTTTTTTTTTCAAAGGTCGTTTTAAAAAAAAAAAAAAAAAAAAAAGAAATGAAAAGAAAAAAGATATATTAAAAAATAATAAAAAAAAAAACAATTCTGAATAATATTTGTATTATTATGGATGTAATAGTAGTTTTGAAAATATTGGATCCCCTTTAATAAGGAATTAAAAATGCAAGTAAAAAGAGCCATAATTAATCCCTTTCAACATTTTAAATCCTATCTTCAAATTATAAGTTTTGTGAGTACTGTAAATCTAAGCTGTAAATCAAAAAAATGGTTTAAACAAATGCTCTTTAAATGAGAGGCAATATATAACAAATTTTCGGGGTTTTTAGGGTTTTAATTTAAAATAAAAAAAAAACAGTTATTGATCAAAAAACGTTGCAAAATTCTTGAACAAAAAAAGTTAAATTTAAAATATTACTTTTTTTTCCTGTGTTATACTTACTTCTTTCGACTTTATCTACAAGTGTATTAATATCAATGTTATCAACCCTTGAATATTTTAATATGGTGTCGAAAGTAAGTGCACAAGAGGATTTTGATTTTCTAACCTTTTCGAAATAAATTTTGAATTTGGATTTTGAAAAAGGATTTTTGAAAATGAAAAAATTTCAAACAAAAGCCTAAATTTTAATTTTTAATAATACTTCTTGTCTTAACACTCTTTTTAGTTACTAAATGTACTTTTAGTTCTCAAAATAATATTCACTAAGCAGCAAATCCAGATTTTCCTTAACTGTCACTCTTGGAAAGTATATATACATATATATGTTTAATATCATTGCAACAAGAAATTGAAGAAAATTTCTTCCCTTTTTATTAAAAGCAATAATCCTATTAGCCCCATCTTTTGTTAATTTGTTTGTTTTTTTATTTCATTAGCTATACGGAATAAAAATTTTTTATTTCGCTTCTTTTTGTGAAATTTCTTATATTTTTCCAACAAACCTTGGAAATAAAAAGGGATGTTTTGAGATACAAAATCCTATAAATTGAAGAGTTGTATTTTCAATTTATCTTCAGGTGGGGATTATTTTGTTTTTTTTTTAACAAATATATCTATCTTTTTTAATTAATGAGATAATCTTAATTTCAAAAGAAGATCTAGTTTCTCCTAATTCAAACCATAGCAAACTAATATAATTTCTCTTCATTACGAAACACACCTTAATTTGAGAATTCACTTCTGTCAGAAGATAAGCCTTTCAGTGTGAAAATGCCCAAAAAGAAAAGAAAATTTTGATAAAAAGCTTTCGAGTTTTCGATCTCCAGAGGATACAAGATTACCAAAAATTTCAAAATAGAGAAGTTAATTACAGCAACCACATGCGACTTTTAAAGATTTTTTCGTTCCTTTCAGCAAACCCAAACTTTCAGAACTTTTTGTAACTTCCTTTAAACCACTTTTAACCTTGTTTTAAGGAGGCTTTAAGAAAGGTTTAAGCAAGTTTAAAAGTGGTTTTTGAAAAAAATGGAGGATTTTAAAACACGTTTAAAGGGTAACTATTCTCAAGGTGGATGGAATGGATGGAATTTCAATTCTTTTTAAACCATTGAATCAAATCTTCAAAAAATATAAAAAAAAAAAATCAAAACAATTAAAAAAGAAGTAGAAAAAAATTCACTTTTTTGTGGAGTGTAAGGTTCTTTGAAAATGAATTCTTTATGCTTTTTCTTCCAGAACAAAGTATGGACTTCGGATTCACAATTTTGGCAATAATGAGCTTCACATTTGGTGCAATAAAAGTCTGCTTTTGTTTCTTCACAAACTTCACATTGGGGACCTGGGAGTTCAACAGGAACTTGTAATTGACGAACTTCATTGTTTTGCTGTTCCTTTTTCAATCTTTGTTTGCCTTTTTCAAATTTGTCTTTGCTTCTTGTCTTTTTGTGTTTTGAATTTTCCATTTTGGCGCTTTTTTGGAAATAAACAAGGAAGTTAAAAAAAAAAGAACAATAAAATAAAAAAAAAATGAAAATACGAAAGTGGAAAATAATTCGAAAAGGAATCAAAGATAACAGAAATTTGATTACAATTATCACCAGTTACAATTAAAAAAATTCTTTTGGTTAATAAATTAAAACTTTTTGCAAAAAGATGTTGATTATGAATTGGCTCTGTTCTCTCAAAAAATGAAATTTTATTCTAAGATTGATCAGGAATTATTAAATTTAAAATAAAAAAAAATTTTTGACAACATGAACAAATAAAGATCAACTAAAATGTAGATTGTCTAATTTTACAAATAAAAATTTCCTTTTTTGATTTCAAAAGTTCAGGAAATATTTCTACAAAATTTAAAACAAAAGTAAAATCACAATATACCATGCTTACACAACAATAATATCACGTATGATAAAAATTCCTCTAGATTTTTTCGAATTGTCTGCCAGACAGTATTCAAGATTTCATTTTATTGGATTCTTTCATACTGGAATTTGAATGATAAATAGGAAAATGTTCACTTCGATTTCAGATTTTTTTATCAAACAAATACACAAAATACAACCTACTTGTTTGGGAGAACTCAATTTAGCCAAAAGAAAACTCTAAACAACGAAGTGAAAAAAATTTTCCCATTTAAAATTCAAATACCAGTATTATTCCCAATTTTTCAAATACTTGACTTAAACTTTGTAAAGCCTATAAAAAGGGCAAAAAAAAATAATTAACAAAGATAACTTTTGAAATGTAAATTAAAATTGTATGAAAGTAATTGAAATTAAAAATATTTTTTAGCTTTGAAAAAACTGAAAATTGTTTTTATGAAAAGCCAGAAAGTGTTTATATTTCAATTTTTGAAAAGTTTTCTAATGAAAAAAATTTTTAAAATTGAATCTTAACTGAAGTAGATCTTTTGTTTTTTGAAATTGTTATAAATTTTGCAACAACAAAAGTGTTATTCAGTAAAAAAAGTGGCCATTATTTTTGTGCTATTTTTGTACCATAGGACCAGAAAAAATTTCACAAGTAGTTGGTTTAAATATGATAAAAAATCATAAAAGAAGTAGAAACAAAAAATATATAATTTTGTATATATTTACATTTTCGTGATCGAGCAAGTTGCATTTGTGGCAATTTTTTTTTGAATAGATGAGATTTCATGAAGTTGAACAAGTTTCTCATTTTTTCCATTTCTGAACTAATTGCCAAAAATTTCCAATAACAACATAACAAAGCAAAATGAGATCTTTCAAGTTTTTTTTTCAAATTGACATAATTAAAATTGTAACAAAAAATTTTGGAAACAGATAATTTTATCAGATAAGATAATGTGATAAGATTTTTGGATAAGCTGGGGGTTACCAATTTTTGCCAGAATATTATTAATTTATGATTGATACTGATAAATTCAAATAAATTTCTGAAAATTGTTTATTCATTTTCCATTTTGGAAATTTTTTTTACCTTAGCTTTGAGTAAAGAATTTTATTGTTTTAATTTTTAGAAACTTTGTAAAATGGGTTAGACTTGATAATACTCTTTCTCTTATTTTATTTTACAAGTTGAGGTTATAGATTACAAAAATTGGAAATTGAATAAAAAATTTTATTAAATTTATTAGAATTTAAAAGTATCATTCTTGAAAAAGAAGTTAAATCAAATTCAAAAAAAAAAAATTCAGTATTTGAAATTGTTAAACAAAGACATAATCGAATCAAAAAAAAAACTATTTTTTTTTGAAGCTTATTTCAGTATCGAATTTACAATGATCAAAATAATACGTTCCCAACGACTATAGTCCATGTATCAAAATATAATTCGAGCTTTTTTTTCTTCTTGTTCCCAGGCAACATCCAACTTTCTAACCAATAATCTAGCTAAGTTCAAATCAATTTTGAAAGTAAACGTTTGGTTATTTTTAGTCAAATTTTAAATTAGGAAAGTAATTTAGTTGAAAATTTTTTGATAATTTTCTCAATTTTTTCTCAATTTTTTGTTTTTTGATAAAAAATCAAATTATCTTAATTTACTCTATTTTTTTGAGATATATTTTCCAATTTGATCTTTCATTTTGAGAATTTCTATATAAATAATAGAAATTTAAGAAACCAGTACCATGTTTAATTAGGGTTTATTGTAGGTTTCTTTGATCGGTTGATTTATCGGTCTTCTATAACAAAAAAAAACACGCTTTTTATTTTGAAACACAGATAAAATTATTTTGCAAATTTTATTTTGACTACAGTACTTTAAAATATGTGACTTCAATTTATTTGTTTGACCCTTTTTATATATGTTTCTTTTTTTGGTATTTTTACCTGAGAACCAACAAATCCCAAAAAAAAATCAAATTTTACAGTTTTAAACATGACAATTAGTTGAAATTTAAACAGTCAAATTTCAAAGACCAGTAAAAGAAAAAAGTTCTAAAGTCAATAATTTCCTCAAATTTAATATTCAAACACCCCTCAGTTTGTTTTTTTTGGACACACCAAAAGTTCTCAAAATTAAGGAAATAAAATCTTTTCTTGAATCGACCAAATTTTTTAAAAATCTTTGAGATTTGATGTTGATTTTGAAGATATTTGCAACACAAAAAAAAAAAGTTTGTTTTTTACTCCATAAGCAACCTATTTGAGATTGATAATTCACAGAACTTTGATCATTCCACTCTACAGGTCTCAACCCAAACATATCAAACTTGTAATCTTCAAAATTATGCTTTAAAAGCGTTTGACAAAAAACATATTCAATTGACAAATCAACATAAACCCGTTCGAAAAACACTTTTCTATTATTTAAACATACAAACAAAAGCGTCTCTAATAAGACTATTTGTCAAAGAACCAATTTTTTTTTGATTCAATAAGAATCAGAAGAAAGAAATAAAAAAGGGAAAAAAATTAATAAGATAATATTTCTCTCAAATTAATTTTTTGGAATTCAGTAACAACACTCTAAATGTGTCCATTTAAATAATAAAAGTTAAAAAAGAATAAAATCCCTCACTGGAACTGTTGACACAATATTTTTATGGTAAGAAACTGAGTTTCCATTAGGGTAAAATTAAATGTATGAACTCTTTTTGCAAGATAAAAAACAGATTCATTTTTTTCTCTTTTCTCAAGATGATCATTCATAAAAAGTTAATTCGAGATTATTGTTCTTGCTTTACGCTTACAATAGTCTTTCTTGTGGTTTCAATTCTGAGCATAGCATTTGTGCCGGGTATAGTGACACCAAAGGACACAAGCAACAAGTGGGCCGATGGAGAAGGCAAAACCAAGGAAGGGCTCTTTTGGTTTATCCACACTAGCGACACACATTGTCAGGAATCTGTGAAAGAGAGTGTAGACAATTGGAAAAAGGTTCTCAAGATTGCAGAAACCGTCAAGCCAAGTTTTATCTTAAACACGGGCGACTTAGTTGAGGGTTGTCCTGATTTGGAAGGCACTGGCTTGTGTTATGAAACGAAAAAGGATTGGGAGCTGTATCGCAAGATCTTGCAAGAACACAATTTGCTGGAGAAGGAAAGCGTTGGTGAGTGGAATGGCCAAGACGCAAAGGCGCCATATTTCCTGGACATAAGAGGAGAGCGCGATATCTATTCTGTGTCCGAGGATAGTGCAACGGAGAATTATTATTATCCACATAGCAATTTGGGCGGGATAATCGCCCGTTCTGAGAAAGCGCAGCCATCTCGCGTCGTCAACAGGTTCACATACGGTTTCAAATTTGGCACTTATGAAATCATTACAGCAGATTTTTTGGAGTCTCCAATTGCCTCTTTCCCATACGGGATCTACAACACGCCAACCTCAGAGCATTTGGATCAATTTGAAGCTGAATTGATCAAGGCACAAAAGTCCGACCCGAGTGCGATTATTGTGGCAACACATTATCCCCTGACGACCATTGTTGATCTCTACCGATCCACGAAGACGGGGAACACGTTCAGAGAATTGTTACAATACTATAATGTTGAATTATTCCTCGTGGGGCATTTCCATTCGACCAACTGGGACTCAATCCTATTGGACGACGCAGAGGGTGTTCTCGAGCTTGGCGCCTCTTCCATTCGGTTCAACAGTGCCTTTAACATGATTGTTTATGATAACGGTCTACTTTCCTGGAAGCAAATCCACATCGACGACCTGCTCGATAGACAGCCAATTTTTTTGATAACAAACCCACCAGACGCCAGATATTTGACAAGCAATCAGCCCCTCAACAAAATTGTTTCCTCAAAGTACCTTCGAGTATCAATTTTTGAAGACCACTTAGAAGAGAAATACAAAGCGAAAAAAGTTTCAATAACCATTGGCAACAATAAGGAAGTGTTTGAATTAAAGAAAGATGGCTCCTCAGATCCAGTCTTATGGGTCGCCAAATGGGATCCCATGCGATATTCTTCAAACGATTTGTATCAATTAAACATTGCCATTGAGTTACAAAATGGTGAGGTGATCACCCAGTCACAATCTTTTTCCACAGTTGGCATGCAAGATGGCAGTAGTGAGAACCCACCTGCCCTACAGGCTTACGTACGCGCAAATAGTTTTAAATTTTTATTGTCGATGTTTTGCTGTTTATATTTCTTCCTTATAATTGTTTTATTGATTGGTACCAAGATCATTAAAAAATTCTTTTTTTCACCAGAAAAATTCAGAAATTTTGCTAAAGATGTCCAGAATGTGATCGATGATCAAAAATTAACTAAAGTATCATTGTTTAAAATATTTAAATACCATATCACCTTTAATCTCTGGAAATATTCTTTATTTGAGGGCGCACCTTTCAGAATTTTCTTATTCTCGGCACTATCAATTTTGATCTTACCGGTTTCAGTGGCACCAATGATGAAACCAGACAAATGGGGCGTTTCCACAATTTATGGGATTTACTGCAATGGCGGTTTCCATTTTGAACCAAACAATTTAATGATATCTTCATTTTTCTTACTTTTTATCTATTGGCCAATCCTAAATATCATTTCAAAAAGAATTGTCAAAAACAATATTCCAAGGTCGGTATCAGAAAAAAAGAAATTATTAATTTTAAAGCCTTCACTCTATTTAGCATTATTAACCTTTTTACTTGGAATTTTTGCCTTTGTTAACCTATTAATACATTATCAAGTGCTCGGCGCAGTATTGTCAATTAACATTATTTGGAATGCATTGGTCTTATTGATATATCTTATAATCACTCTTATTAAAGATTTGAAAGGCCATAAAGATTTAAAAAAAAATAAATAAGCCCAATGCTTAATGGACATCCTCGTTCAAGCTTTATTCTTTTAGAATTAAAAATTTTGAAAATTTTAGTGTTTATGAACAAATAAACAATGAAATATTTGATTTTTTCCAAGTTACTTTTTTTCATACTTTATTTTTTTTTTATTCTTTTTTCTTTCTTTATTTTTTTCAGATATCTTTCTTTGTATCTTTAAATATTTTTTCCATTCATTCTTATCATTTTTAAAAATTATTTATAAAGACAAAGTATTTTTTTTTTTAAGAAAAAAATTCATAAAAATAAAAATTCTTTAATTTTATATTATTTTAATATGTTAATTTTAAGATTAACTGAATAATTATTCTCCCAAAAAATATAAAAATTGATTAATTTATTTTTTTTTCTTCTAAAGTAAATTTTGTTACTATAAAAGAGGTAAAAAAATATTTTCCAAATAGAATTATTTTTTATAATTAACATCAATGATATAAATAAAAAAGAAAGTAGTATAATCCACACTAGAAATTAGTTGATATCATGATGAATAAAATCTATTCAATTAATAGATTTTCTTTAAAATTGAAAAAATTTTATTCTGAGGGATTGGTTGAACAAAAATAAAAAAAAAAAAAAATTTATCTTCAATTAAAGATCAAAATGAGATTTACAAATTATTTTTTTATGAGAATATTATAGTTTTTCAATCTGCTCTATTCATACAGTTATGTTAAATGTTGATACTATTTGAGGAATTTCTCAAAAAGGGTTGAAAATTTTTTTAAAAAAAACTTATTAAACTTATTATTAAATTATTATTTATATTGTATAGAATGTTATTCTACCATAAATTGATTGTTCATAAGAACATAATTTGTTGATTTATCAAATATTAATTGAAATATAGATTAGCAAACTTACATATCATAATCTTATATGATATTTTTGAAGGGAGGTAAGTAGTTGTTATTTTCTACTTTATGATAAAAAAAAAATATTTTTAACAGGTGTTTTAGTTTTGATAGAATTTTGAAATGAAGAGAAAATTTATAAATATATTTTATTACTCAAAATATCCTTTCTCTCCTTACTTTTTTTTTTTTTGTCTAACTGTTAAGAGAAAAAGTTTGAACACAGAAATGTGGTTGGACACCATTTTTAATTGGTAACATTAGTAAAATTGAAAATCAAATCTTATTGATAACTAAGTGAATTTTATATAAATACAGGTTTAAAGGTGTTACAAGTTCATTAATCTGTGGTTTGTGTAGAATACACATTTAAATGGTTGATAACTAAAGTATATATGCTATTTTAACAAAAATCCAAGTTTTAGTAAAGTTTACTATTAATTCTGAAAATTGTAATTTTTAAACTCGATTGAGATTAAAAGAAATAAGGTTTTGAAAAAGTAGAAAAACATTAATCGTTATCCTAATAAGTAGATTATTGTTATTTTCTTTAGTTATTTAACAAAAGAAAGAAATTAAAAATCATTTTCAGTAATGTTCTCAATTAAAATTGCTGTCCAACTATTTTTCTCTGTCCAATATTTTTCTCTAAACAGTAAAAACAGGTATGATTTTTTTCATTTTTTTGGAAATATTTTGACTTAAATATTTTGAGATATAAATGTGTTTTGATGATTCAACTAAGTATTCAATTTGTCTTAGTTATTTATTACCAATTTAACCATATGAAGATATTGAAAGAAAGGTTTTTAAATATAAATACCGTTTCAAAAAGTGTTATTCATCTGAAATAATAAATTGAATATATATATATATATATATATCACAGGTATGACGATTTTTTTGATGTAATGAAACGCGTTTGCGCACGCGTGAGCGACGCGTAAAAATCGTTTGTCTGATATATATATCCATATGGGATATTTTTGTAAAGGGTACACCGAAAAAAAAAATGAATTCGAGGGGTTACAAATACTTGTATATAAGAGTTTTTTCAAAAAAAAAAACAATTTTACTTGTATATTTATTTATCTTACACATCTCATTTAATCTTTAATCATCGAAACTAACAAAAAAATCAATAAATAAAAGAAAAAATAACCAAAATAATAGGGAGTATAATTTATTATTCATAATTAATTTAGTTTGTTACCAAAAAAGAAATTATCAAAAAAATTTGAATTAAAATTAATTTTGATATAAGGTATAAGCTAAATTTCAAAAATAGGGGCAGATTTTTCATCCTAAAAAAATTTGTTTAATTGTTTTTTTTTTTTTTAATAATAATGTATTTTACTAAAGTTTTTAGAGATAATAACCAAAATATATCAATAAATAAAAATATAGTGTAATCAAATTATTTTTTCAAAGGCAAATGAAAAAAGAAAAAAATATTAAAAAAAAAGTTTGCACCTAATTTTGGAATTTGGTTTGCTATTTAAAAAAAATATGATCGATCACAAAAAAAAATTATAAACAAAAAAAAACTAATTACTTTTATACTAATGATGGCAAGTCAAATAAGTCAGAGACTTTAATCTAAAAATTCTGCCTTGGTGAAAGGTAGTTGCTAATTAATATTTTTTGGTTATCCAATTTCTACTTTTTATTTTAAAGTAAATAAACATTATGATAGAATAATATGTAAATTTACTAAAGAAATAATATTATAATTCTGAAAATTAAATAAAAAGGTGAAAGTGATTATTACTTAGGTTAACATTTATTTGGAATTTTTTTCAACGTATAAAGAAAGAAATATTTTTTTAAAATATAGAAAGCTCTAGATTTGACAAATACTCAACAAAAAATTGTTTGAAAACAATTTTGTAAAAAAAGTAAATAATAAAAAATGAAATTGTTTTTTATTATGACATCATTAAGGATTCCTGAGGAAATAACAAAATGTTAAGAAATAAGACATCTAATAATGGATTAAGTCAAAAAAAATTAGGTGTAAAATGGTTATAAATAATCAAAAAAAAAATTAAGAAAACTAATTTTCTTACCCATAAGTTGAAGCAGGGTTGATATAAATAAAAAAAAATTACTGATCACATTTTCCAAATTCGAAATTGTGAAAAAAAATTTTAAAGTTGATAATTTTTACTATTGTTTTTTGTGATCAATAAAAAATTATTTAGGGAGATGTAATAACACCACTAAAAAATTTGGTGAGCTGATCAAATTTGAAAAAGGTAAAAACCTGAAATTTTGACTACTTTTCTTCCCCAAACTAGTAAATTTTAAAAAAAAAATAATTTTTTTACTCGGTATTTAAGGTGTTCACAATTTTCAAGGGTTTTCAAACATAAAACCTAATTTGTATTATTTTGGCATTTCTGAAATAGAAAATCAAACTATTCCCATTGTTTAAAATACCCCCCCCCCCCACACACACACACACACACATAAATAGGAAATTTATAATACCCATTGTTTTTCAATTCTTTTGAGGTAATTATGCCTTAGCTTTGTTTATTGATTTTTTTGCTCCCTTTTAAGTTTTTTCGTTTGCGTTTTTTCACATCCCAGAAACGAAAAGTATGATTTCAAAAGAATTTGGGGACTTTTTAAAAAAAACAAAAAACGAAAACAACGAATGAAACGAAATTACATATAAAAAAAATTGAAAAAACGCGATTTTTAAAATTTTCGCTGTTTTCAAACGAAAACACGTATGGCTGGTGATATATATATATATATATATATCTTTTAGTATTCAAGAGCAATAAATAATTAAATCTGATTTTAAATTGGCTTTTATTTCGTTCTAAATATATAAAAACCCTAATTATAAAAATTAAAAAAAATAAAACCAAAAACTAAAAACCCTCAAGGGGATTTATGATAATTAAAAATAATCGAGTAAAATCTTAATTTTACTCTATTTATTTTTTTTTTTTTTTTTTGAGAAGATAATGGTATTCAGAACCGGTAGAAGCCAACCACGTATTATAATTAAAATTACAAATTTTATTTAGCTCTTTAAATTTTATGAATTGAAAATAATTTTATTGTTGATTCTTAATTAAATTTCATATGTTTTTAAAAGGGTTATTCCGAGATAATTTTTTTATTTATTTTTAAAATTGGATGTTTTTTTACTCTGGATATACCCAGTCTATGGAAATAATCGCAAAATATGGATATCTGAATTAAAAAAAAGAATAAATCTATTGATATTAAAAAATAATAATATTTTAAATATTATAATTAAAAAAATAAAGTTTCAACCTGATTATTAACTCTAGTGTATAATAAAAATATTTAGAAATCTGTAAAACATTTTTTAATAATAATTTCGGAATTTGGATAAAAGGGATGAATTAACCCCTACCTTAAATAATAAAAATAAAATAAACAAATGAATAAATATTGATTTTTTTTTTCTTTTTAGATTGAAACTGTAGTGTTATCAAATTCATATATGTTTTTAAAATGTGAAAAGGTATATTTATACGTGTTTAAATTATTCCAGTTACAATCAATATTACATATAATACAAATAACTTTGAATGAAAATTTAATACACGAAAAAATCACAAATTAAGGCTCAAGAAAAATCTCAAATTCTGATATAATAATCTCTTTTAAAAAAATTCCTAAAAATGCACTTTAAATTATTTTAACTCTCAGAGTATTCCGGGTATACAGTAAATTCCGGTTGAAAATACAAAATTTAAACTGAATTTGACAAAATGAAAAATCTTTAATGAAAGTTGTTATTTATTATTTGAAATTCTTATCTACATGTTTATTGAAAACATATATATAATTTTAAATAATTTATTTTTATCATTATTATAAAAAATTCTTATTAATTAACTTTCAGAACTCTTTTTAATTTCTTTTATTTTTTTTTATTATTATTTTTAGATTATATACTAAATGTGAAATTTTAATCTAAATAAATACCCAATTATTTATTTTTTGCTAAAAATACTATATTTTTATTTTTTTTAATTAGATTTTACTTATACTTTTATTATCATCACATCGAATAAATCAGTTTTCCATAAATTAATTTTCATTTTACTTTATTATAAAAAATTAACCATGATTAAACATTTTATAGTAATTTTCAAATCTTAGAATTTTGAAATAAAAGAAATTCAAAATAAGTGTAAATATTAGATGTAGTAAAGGGTCTCCTTGGTAATCACCAAGTATTTCTCCTTGATAATATTTTAATGATAAAATTTTTATTGGTTTTCTATCAAATTTTTTTTTAATATTTTTTCAATTGTTTTTAAAACAATTGAGTTAAATACTTAGATTAGATAATTCATTGGAATAAAGCTTGAATTATTATTATTATTTTTTTTTTTCACTTTATATTTTGATCTTTCAATATTTCTTTATCAATTGAAATATAAATATGGAAGTATCATTTTTTTCTTGAAAACTAAATTGAAATTTGTGGATTAATCTCCAACAAATTTCAATTGGTTGATAAAGTTTTAAGAAATAATCCTGGTAAAATTTAATAAACAGATAAGGTTTAATAATTCATATCTGCCAATTCACTGTATTTTCTATGGATAAATAAGCCAACGTTGCATCTCTTTTTTGATTCATTGTATTCAATTGTTTAACTAATAAAGTCAGTTTCACTTTTAAGGTACAAACTTTCAACAAAATTTAAGGCACAAAAAAAATCTCAAATTAAGGCACAAAATTCAAATTCTAGTAAAAATAAATTGTAAAAAAAAATAATTACAAATTTTGTGCCTTAAATTTCGTTAAAAGTTTGTGCCTTAAAAGTGAAACTGACTGTATGGAAACTTATTGAAATGTTAAATGATGTTTAATTCTACAGTCAGTTTCACTTTTAAGACACAAACTTTTAACGAAATTTAAGGCACAAAATTTGTAATTATTTTTTTTTACAATTTATTTTTACTAGAATTTGAATTTTGTGCCTTAATTTGAGATTTTTTTTTTGCCTTAATTTTTGTTGAAAATTTGTGCCTTAAAAGTGAAACTGACTCTAATTAAATTGATATTAAACTAGTTTTTACAGGTTAGTACAAAATATTTCGGATAATTATCATCGACCATAAATATCAATTTCAATTTTTTTCGAAATATTATTACATTTTTTTTCAAATCTTTCAAATCTATTTTTAATATTTTCAATTGTAAATTAATTATATATTTCAAACTCTTTTAAATATTTAAATTTGAGATTTTATATATAATTAAAAAAACTTTTAGTTGATTGAATTATTTCTAATAGAACAAAAATTTTCCTTTATTAATTAATTGGCAAAAAAGTAGAAATTGTTTTTTTTTTGATGAGTCAACAAAAAAACAATAAATAATTTGAAAACATACCCGAGTCATTTTTGGGATTAAAAATCAGATCATATCTTTTATTGGAATATTTTATTTCTTAAAATTTTTTTTTAATTATTTTTTGAGTAAAAAAAATAATTTCCACTTTTTAAAGTTTATTAAAAGAAAATACCCCGTAATCTTGTTTTTGAAAAAATAATGGAATTTGGCATATACGATGTCCTTTTAATTAATCTCTTAACCCGCCAGCAACAAAAGAATAATGAAATATAATTCTTTTTTATTATCTCTTTCCCAATTAGAATCTACATTTTGAAAAAAATAACTGACATGAAAGCGTATATACGACACAATTTTTGATTTTTGATTTTAGAAAAATTGTTTTTTAATTTTCGAAAAAATGGTTTTTAATTGTTAAATAATTTTCTTTATATAGAGGAAATAAACTTTTAAACTTATAACTTTAAACAGTTATATTGTTTAACAATTAAATAAATTTCACTTTTTCGAAACACCATTCAATCAATCAAAAAACTTAGAATAAAAATTATCATTGTCCAAATTCTTTGCAAACCGAATTAAAACTCTATATTAGTTTTTAAAAACAAACAGATCTACATAAGGTTATCAAAGAATTAAATATGTATTCGATAGACATACAACATTAATGAACTTTGGGTAAGTTTATTACTTGGTTCATAAAAAATTCGTTATTTCTAAAATGGATTTGATTGAAAATAATTGTAATTATCCAAAAATTTTCCAAAGATTCACAATTAAAAAACTGGTTATGGATTTTTATCCCAGGCCCCCTTTTCAATATTTTACCCCAAAATCTATTTTTCCAAAAATAGAAAAATGACTTTCTCAATAATAGCTAATATTTGTTCAGAAAAATTCCTTTCTTGGAAACTCGGATTTCCAACAAATATATTTTGACTTTGTGTATCCATTATTTAAAGTGGGTGTTTATAAGAAAAAATTCATAACAAGGTTTTTAGGGAATTTTTGGGTTTAAATTGTCCCTTCCTTTTCCTCATTATTCTTAGACACAGATTGAATTGTCATCAAAGAAAGTTGAAATTCTTTACTTCGATTTCATAAATTAAGATATCTTTTTTCCCCTTTATTATTGGAAATACCAGTAAATAATCTAAATTGGATTAATTATCATCTTTTTTAACCCCACAATTACAGTATTTTGAAATACACAGATCAATGATCTTTCTCAAAATAGAATTTTGCCATTAATACTTTAAAAGATTTACAAAACTGAGAAAATATTTTGCTTTTTTTTGGTTTCTGAGTATTGGGTGTTGGTCTTTTAAACAGCTCAAGTGATTTAAATATCTCTTACAGAAGAGTTTTCTTTCCAATAACAAAGCAAAAAAAATTAGAAATTCTAAAAGAGAAAAAAATTATTGTGATAATTTTTTTGTATAATTGTTATCAAAAAAAAAGTTTTTTGTGATATTTGAGCAAAACCCAAGAGTAAATATATTTGAAAAATGAAAATAGACTGTTTTGAATCCAACCGAATTACTGTCTCAATTTAAAGTTAAATTTCGTCAAATCTCATGTTGTAATATGTCCAACATAAATTGTATTTCTTCAAATGTTTGATATAAGAGTTCACAAATTTAATCAAAGACTCAATCATAAAATAACACTGTCTCAGTTTTCCAACTCTTTTAGACGATTTTTTTTTCATTTAGAGCAGTGAAAAAAATACCGGACATGAAAAAAATCCCGGACAAGATTTTTAATTGTGAATATTAGTCAAATTATTATGTAATTTCAGCTATTTACAATCAAATTCCTTTTTTTAAGAATCGAACTTTTTCAATTATAACCCCCCCACTTATTAGAATGATGATTGGTGAAATCACACTTGTTCAAAACACCATTCAATCAATCAAAAAACAAGAAGAAAAATTATCGTTTTCCAAACTCTAGTAAACCTCAATAAAACTGGATTGTTTTTCAAAAAAAGTTGATCAACCTTAGGCTATCAAACAATTACCCAAGTATTCTAGAGACACCTTACTTTGATGAACTTTAGGTAGGTTTATTACTAATCTCATAAAAAAATTGGTTATTATTAATAAGGATTTCATTTAAATTAGACAAACACACAATAATTTTACTAATATTCACAATTAAAAATCTTGTCCGGGATTTTTTTCATGTCCGGTATTTTTTTCCCTACTATACTTTTTGTTTTAATTGTTTTTTACACAATAATTTTTGTCTTTTTTTGAAATAATTTGAGAAACAAACTTATTGTAACACAAAAAGTATCTGATTTTTTGCCTTTATTCTAACTTGGATTAAAAACTCTAAATACAAATTCTTTCATCTATAATACCTTCAATTACCATGAAGTGACAAGATATTAAAAGGCTCAAGTAAAATCAAAAATTTTGCTCAATTCTGTTAAATTAGAAGAAAGCTAACTGCGTTTTTTTTTAATTCAAATAACAACCTAAAATTTAACAATTTTTTGATTATTTCAAATTAAAAAAAATCGAATCGCCAAATGGGGTTCTTTTACGGAGTTGACTCTCTTTTCAAAACTAAAATAAAAAAAAATCTGATTTCTTAAAAATTCAACTGTATTAAAAATTTTGAAAATATTTTTTGTATTTACAAGTCAAAAGCAAACAAAGAATAGGACTAACTTCAACTTTAAGAAAAAATTACGTTTTGCTAAAAAGTACAACGATCTATTTTTCTAAACTAACTAAATTTTCTCTCGAGAATCCTCAGGAATCGCTATAAATTTCCTTTTGATACCTTGATATAAAAAAATTTTTACAACAATTATTTTTCTCTTTTCGAATTTCTAATTTTATTTTCTTTGGAATGGGAAGAGAAAACATTGCCTGATGCGAAATTTAAATATCGATGTCATTTGTTCAAGGGTTTCTCAGTTTCAATTTGGTTAGTGATAATACCAACCGAAACCTTATCTTGAGGAGTTTTTAGATACAAATTGAAAATTTATTTTTGAAAAAAAGAAAAAAAATCATATCTTTTTTTTGTCCATCTTATGTGTTTTGTGTCTTCAAAAAAAATTGCCACTTAAACAAAAACAAACTTTAAAACCACAATTCAATTCCATACTCAAAGCACATTGAGCTAAAAATTATTATTTTTTATGAAAAAGTGTTCAAATACAATAGCAAAATTAAATCAAAAATTGTTCATCCTTTACATTTTAAATACCAAAAACCTTTCAAATTTGATTTTTAGATGGTGGTTTTGGTTTCCAATAATTCAACTCAAATAACAATTCAAACAAACCCTTCAAATAAAACGAATGTTTTTAAATTTTGTTTTCAAATTTCCCAAACTAAAAAAAAATATATTTGGGATGAATTTTGAATAACACCAAACGGATTTCCAAAACTGGACAAGTAATCAAATTCTTTTTTATACTATAAGGGTCTTGTTATCTTACAACATTCCATAAATATAAAAATTCAAAATTTTTTGTAAAATTTTTAGTTTTTTTTCATTTCGAAGAACAAAAACAATTTTACTAAAAGTCGAAGATCTTCAAGGAGAACAAAGTTGCAAACCGACTAAATTAATCTCAAAATTTTTATAATTTTTACGAATTTACAAAGATTGATTCAAAAAAAGGCTAATAATTAATTTTTTTATTTTAAAGAAAAGAAGAACCCGAGAAATTCGACTCAAAAAAAAGACTTTATAAAAATTTTGTTTTATAAAAAAAAATCTTTTTGGCTTTTAAAGAAAAAAATTCGCATTTTCCTTTTTATTTTACTTAATACTAATTTTTGTAAAAAAGAGAATTTTCAAAAATAAATAAATCAATAATTTAAGAAATAGATCCATTTTAATTTTTTAGTGTATAACTGTTGATTCGATCTGACTCTGAAAAAATTTTCGTGCAATTTTTTTTTTTCTTTTATAATAAAGTCTCAAATAAATAGAAAAGAAATAATTTTTCTTCATTTTCAAAGATTAAAATCCGTTTAGAACTGTTTCAAAATCTCTGTGAGATTTGAATAATAATTCTTATTCATCCGAATGATTTAATACTTGATTCAAAAAAAAAAATGATATTTTAAAAACTAATAAATTCAAATTTAAAAGAATATTTTGTTTGTTTAAAAAAAAATAGTTTTTTTTTGAGAAAGTTTTTTTAATATAAAAAAAGTATTGAATCTGAAAGTGATTATACTTAGTATATTGGTCTCACACAAATTATATGTATTTTTTTTTTTTTTTAATCAAAGAAAGATAAAACAGAATGACGCAAGAGGAATGACTGAGTTTAATATCATAAATTTTAGGGTTGTTACAATTCCAAAAAACTAACAGGTTGGTAAAAATCAAATCATATAAATCATTTTTTTCTGGGCTTATGGCGAAAAAAAAATATTCCTTCATTTGTAATTTCTCTTTATTGATAATAATATTTTTGGTTTTCTTCCTCCAAAAAACAACAACTTTAAAAGACAAAACTAATATATTTGATTGTAGAAAGGAAGGGAATGCACAAAAACAAAATAACCTAAAATCAATACAAATCGAAACCAAAAAACTGAAATTCCGCTTTGAAAAAGAATTTTATTGTGTAGACTTTCATCAACAGGCAAAAACAAAAGAAAAAGTAAAAACACAGAAACAAGAACAAAAAGAACAAAAGACACAAGAACAGGAACACGAAAAGAATCAACAACTTGGGCAAAATAATTTAAATTGTACCTTTAAAATCTGGATCTCAAAAAAAAAAAAAATCAGTTTTCGAAAAGAAAAATGTAAAAAAGAATTAATTATTTATGAAAAAAATATAGAAAAATTTCGGAAAAACCCAAATAATCGAAAAGCAAATCTCAAAATTGTTGAATATAAAAATATTTTGTGTGGTGTTGATCAGTATTTTGAAATCAACAAAGAAACCAACAATATGAAAAGTAACTTCAATTTCACCAATTTTAAACAAATCAAGAATTTATTTATAAACTACGAAATTCCAAGAGGATTGGAACCGAGAATTGAACAAACAACTAACAGTCTAATTTTCACAAGCAAATCAAACAAAAGTCTCATTTATTTACAGGAGTCTCGGCCTTTCATTTATAATTCTCACCAAACGACTTGTCAGGGAAAATATAATCTGATCCAAAATGGAAAAAATCATTTTTCTGTTCAATACCATGTCCCAAAAAGCTTTCTCAATGATCAAAAAGCCCAAACCAAAAACACAAAAACAAACACGAACAGGAAAACAAACACCAATAAAACCAACCACCAGAGTGATGTCAAATGGATCTTGATTGATCCAGAATACAGAACCTACATTGGCGGTGTAAGCTATGATAGAGCAACTGGTACGAAATATGATCAGAACAGTAATGTTTATGCGCTAGGTGTGACGCAGAGTAGTGGGTTTCCAGTTGTTGGTTCCACTGTCTATAACCCTGATTATTCAGGAGGGCTAAACTCTGATATCGCTATTATCAAAACAAAGAATGGATCAAATTTGCTATGGTCGACGTACATATGCAAGGTCGGTCAAAACTTTTTCAAATATAGTGGCTTATCGGTTGATCCATCTGATAACCAAGCAATTATTAGCGGAACAACTCAATTTCCCGAGTTCTTTCCGACAACTTCAAACGCATGGCAAAACAATTCAAAGAATTGCGATCAGAATTGTCCGTATGGCCAAGCAGGACTCATTTTGAAAATCAACAAAAACGGAACCGATCTAGTGTTTTCAACCTTAATCTGTGGCTATGGAGAAGGGTGCACGTATGTTTCAAGTCATGAAATTATTTATGATGCTGAAGAAGAAACGAACTATGGTGATAGTTATTCAATCTATTTCCTTGGCGTTACAAACGGTACACAATTCCCAGGGTATGGCTTGACAAACGACAATTTCAAATGTGAGTCAAAAAACTATGGCTTTGATTATATTTTTGGCAAGATCTCAAACGATGGCTCACAATTATTGCAAACCAAATGTATCGGGGGAACTAACCGTGAGTATCTTTGGAAGCATGGTCTCAAGGTTGATAAGGACTATTTAGTTTTCCAGGCATTCACATTTTCAATGGATTTCCCTGTGACGACGGGGGCCTTCCAACAGACAAAGCCAACAAATTTCGATTACTACATCTGTGTCGTGGGGCAACTCAATATCACCACGTTTGAATTGATATGGGCGTCATATTTAGGCGGCAACAACAGTGATTTGGGCGATACCATTAGGACGGATTCCAACCAAGACATTTGGATTGGCGGTCGGGCAAGATCTTTGGACTTCCCTGTCACCGCAGATGCCTACCAACAGACACACACGGCCGACGAGCTGGGTGATTGCTTTTTGACCAAAATTTCCAAAGACGGTAAGAGTTTACTCTATTCAACATTCCTCGGAACACTACCGAATGCCGCTCAAGATGAGCCCAATTTGTCTGATTTACGGATCGATAAGAATAACGATCAAATCTTATTATTAGTCGGCCTCGGAATTTTTCAGGACACAAGCGTTCAGAAAACAAAAAACTATGGAAACGACTCATTTTTATTCTACTTCAATTACACAAGCAATGAATTTCTAAAATATTACACATATGGTGGCTGGGCAATTAGCGTGGATATTTTAAATAATGAAATTGATACCTTTGTTTTAACTGGGAGGTCGTTGGTTGATGAACTAATTACATCTAACGATGCCTTCCAAAAAGCAGGCAGTGGGAGTTCTGATTTTTTATTAAGTGGGACGCTGTTTGGCTGCCAAATGGGGTATTATTCCGAAGACGACCAATTTGAAAGTTGCTATAGCTGCCCGCAGGGAACATTTAACGCAGAGATAAATCAGATATCAAAAGATAATTGCACAGAATGCGAGCCTGGGTTTTATAATGATAAAAATGGGGCGACTCAATGTAAAAAATGTATACAGGGGACATATTCCTCACAAATGGGGCAGCCACAATGTGAAGAGTGCCCCGCGGGTGCATATCAACCGAATGAACAAGCAACCTTTTGCTATACCTGCACCAGAGGGACATACAATCCCGATCAAGGATCAGCATCGGTGTCAAGCTGTATGAATTGCAGCGTTGGTACCTATGGGCTAAAAGAAGCTGCGACGAGCTATCAAGACACGTGCAGAGACTGCCCCCTGGGCACCTATAATGATGAAGAAGGAAGATCTATTTGTAAGGATTGCCCAATAAGCTTTTATAATGAAGACACTGGCTCCGTAGATATAGGAGAGTGTCGGGAATGCCCAAAGGGAACATTCAGTGCAGACACGGCATTAAAATCTTTATCAGACTGTTTGAAATGCCCAGAAAATAAAATGTCATCATCTATAAATTCCACGAGCTGTGAATATTGCCCCATAGGATACGAAACAAATTCAAATCAAGACGATTGTATTCAATGCCAAAAGGGATATTACAAAAATAAAACAGATATTAGCTGCACTCCCTGCGAAGAAAATTATTTTAATAACAACGAAGGGATGACTTTTTGTTTAAAATGCGCCATTGATGATATTTGTTTAGGGGGCAACGAATGTAACATTGGGAGAGATCCAGATAGCTTTTGTTCACAGTGCATAATTGGATATTATTTGAAAAATGGCGAATGTAAAAAATGCGGAGCCAATTGGATTTGGAGTCTTTGGATCGCTTTTATTTTATTAGTAATTTTCCTGGTTATCAAATATAAAAAAAAAATCCAAAAGGTATTACTATTAAAAAAAAACCCAATATTTGAAATATATTTGACATTTTTTCAATTATTGGCAACAATTTTATCAATGAACATGACGTGGGATAACAATTATATAGATACCACGATAATCGCGGCCATATCTTTATTTAATATGGACATTGCAACAATCATTACTCCAGATTGTTACCAAAACTGGGATTTTTATTCAAAATATTTAATTATGGTATTGGTTCCTATTTTCTTATTCGGATCAATTTGCCTGTTTTATTTATTCCTAAAAGTAATTCGTTTTATAAATACCAATTTTTTTTTAATAAGTGAAAAAATTGACAATATTAATTTTGAAAAGTTAAATATCAAAATTTTTTATTTTATAACATTGTGTTGCCGATATTTATATCTCCCAGAAACTATTATTACAAGTATACCCTTCCAAAAAACATGGCAAGCTGCTCTAAATAAATACACTTTAAATTATTATCCCAATATTTCCACAGATGATGAGAAATATCAAAAATTTTATCCTTGGTTTGTATTTTTTTTAATCATTTATATGGTACTCATCCCAATTGTCTTTCTTATTATTTTGATTTTGTCGAAAAAAAATAATTTCAATGATTTCTGGAGAAAGCGGTTTGGGTGGCTATGGGAATTTTATAAACCAAAACGATTCTATTGGGAAATATTCAAAATCATTTTTAAATTTTTGATGATAATAACACCAATACTCATATCCACTTCAAACCATTTAACCCTAGTTTTGGTTATTTTATTGTTAATAACCCTAATTATGATTATTCTAATTTTAATTTTGAAACCTTATCCTAGAATAATCCCCTTTGATAAGGAAGGGAGAATATATAAATCTTTCTGGGAAAAAATATCACCAGAAGATCTAATCACAATTGGTCTATATTTGGTATTAATAGCAACCATATCTTCAAACATTGAACAATTGAAAAATATTTTTTATTTATTTTTAAATCCTATCGGAATTATTTTGGCATTTATGGGAACCAGAAAAAATTTAAAAGAAATGTGGTACAAACAAAAAAATACAAAATTAAACCGTAATGGTGATGATGGGATAAATGAACCAAGAATGAAAAAATTTAGTTTTGTTGTTGGTGAAAACCCAAATTTGGGTGATCATGTGAAAAAATTATCTGATAACAAGAAAAAAATTAATAAAAAACAAAATAATCTTTCAACAACTTCAAGTTCCAACACTGATTCTTCCTCAAATTCTTCTTCAAATTTTGATTCTAGGGATAATGATAATGAAAATGATATTGAATTAAATGAAAAAAAAAATAGTGATGTGGAATTAAAAAATGTTAAGATTAAAATTAATTCAATAGGACAGCAAAAAATCAAAAAATTGAAAAAAGAAAATGAAAAATTAAAGTTAATAATTAGTGAATTAGTTGATGGAAAGGAGAAAAGTAATAAGGAAATTATTGCTTTGAAAAAGAAATTATCGAATTTTGAAGAAGAAAAATAATTTTTTTTATTCTTAATGTTTTCTTGAATCTTTTTCACCCATTTCTTCAAATAAAACATTTATTAATAAATCTCCACTTTTTATCAATTCATTTAAAATATGTTTAAATCAAAATTATTTGAAGAGTAGGTACTAGCTTTGTTTTAATTCTTACAAAATATAAGATATCAAGAATAATGAACATAACAAATTTCTTTTTTTTTTTTTTTTTTTTTTTTACTTTTTCTGAAATTTTCAAATATATATTAGAACCCAATTTATCTCTTAGTACCACAGATTGATCCAATTTTTTTCAAATTTAGAATATAAGATTTAAAAATGATAATTATACGCTAATACATTTATTTTATTATTTATCTGTAATCTAAATTTGAATTATTATAAAAAGCAAAAATAGTTCAAAGATAAATAAATTATGTAATTGTATTTTTTTTTGATCTTTAAAAGAAAAATAAATATTTTACTTTAGGAATATTTTTTTAAAAAATTTTTTTTTTAGAGTATTTAAAAAAAGTAATTAGAACCACAATAAACATATGTTATTTAATTATTGATAAAATATTTTTGTTAATTATTTGATAAAAAGAATTCATTAAAAAAACAAATTACTTTGAAATTTTTATTTTTTTTCTTTCGACAAATTTTTAATAAATATTAAATCAAGGGAAAAATGAAATATAATTTAATTAAGTAAAAATTACTAGTTAAATAAGAATAATTTTCTATAAATTTATAATATTATAGAAAATAATTGAAAAAACCCCAAAAAAATAACAATTGTATATTAATTTCATTTATACAATGGAATTACACCAATAAAAACTTTTTTAATAGATATAGTAATTACTCTAAATTTTAAATATATATATAAATCAATTTTTAAATATTCTTCAAAGATAATGAAAAAATATTCTTAATCATTACGTGATATATATATATATATATATATATATATATATTAAAACATTTATTTTACCGTTATTACAAAGTTTATTTCACCTAGAAAACAAAAATTCCACATTAAAAGAAATAAGTTATAATTAGATTGAGAATTTTATTCAAAATGGTATGTATGAAAAGTTTCTAATTCTAAAAACCATATTTAATACCAAAAATAATTTCTATTTTTATTAAACGATTAAATGAAAACCCCCGATTCAATACAAATAAAAGAAAAAAAAAAAAAAACAATAGAAAGGCTATAACGAAATAAGAACAAAAAAAAATAAAATTTTTATAATTAATCTTAAAAATAATTTTCAAGAAAATTTTACAGGGATCTTTTATAGAATTTAACCAATCCCATCTAACATATTATTCAATTAGTAGACCAATAAAGCAATCTATCAAATAAAAAATAAACAGTTATTTTTTTACTTTATCAATAACACATTTTTTTTTTTGAGATCAAGTTTAAATAAATAAAAATGTATAACGGAATGATATATACAAAAATAACACTTTTTTACGTACTTGATTATTTCATTGGACCTTTTATATGCTAGAATCACTAAAAAATATTTATAAAGATTAAATTTGATTAATTTAGATAAAATTAATTGTAATTTTTCTAAATTCCCGAAGAATTTTCCTGATATTTAGTTTAAGAATATTTGAAGGGGTTATACTTCTTATTTTGTAAATTTAAAGAAGCTAATTTTCACCTTTTTTCAAAACTCAGAAAATTATAAAGTACTAGTTTTTGATTTAAATTATGTGTTTGATGATAAATATAAATCAAATACAAGTATTTTTTTAAGAACAGATTTACAAATTATTTCAAATTTTTGAATAAGCACTAAAAAAATATTTATGGTAAATCACCAATTTAAACTCTTTTAATCCCTATTTTATGATTTTAAATAAAAAATAAATTATTGTCAAGTTGAAAGGGCCTTTTTATATATCACGGATGTTTCTATATTATCAACAAATCATTTAAATTTAGATGTTTGAGAAACCAAAATGGTGTTTGTTACGATTATAATGATAAAATATTATTCTGTTTCTCCATTTTTTCTTTTGATTTCTTATTAATCCTCATAAAATAAAATAAAAACTTTTTTAATTTGTAATATTTTTGATTCACGATCTAGTAAAATTATTTTTTTTTTAAAAAAATAATTCTTATTAGATAATTTTTCACTTTTTAATCATTTCATTTCGTGTAAAAATTATTGGTTAATAGGATATTTTGGATCAAGAATTATTTTTTAAAGATATTTTAAAATTTTAGTTAAACAATCAATGAACCAGTATCTATTAAGATTATTTTTGAAAATAATAATAAATAATTTGAAAATTTTTCTTGACAGTTACAGTCAGTTTCACTTTTAAGGCACAAAATTTCGACGAAATTTAAGGCACAAAAAAAAATCTCAAATTAAAGCACAAAATTCAAATTCTAGTAAAATAATTTGTAAAAATTAAAATTCCAAATTTTGTGCCTTGTTTTGAAATTTTTTTTGTGCCTTAAATTTCGTTGAAAGTTTGTGCCTTAAAAGTGAAACTGACTGTAATGGTTTATTTTATTATATTTCAATTGTATTTTAAATCTGATAAATAGCTTTCAGATGTGAATTGAATTATTTTGTATATGAAACACTTATTAATCGATATAAAATGGAACAAATATTTTTTTTTTGATTTTCCCTTAGGTTTTCTTGAGTTTTTTGTTTATTTGTGAAGTTTTCTAAGTTTTTTTTACTTTTTGAAATAAACCGAAAATTTTTTGAATTATCTGTTTATTTCAAAAATTAAAAAAAACCTAACGAAAATCGATAGATTTTACAAATAAAAGAGAAAACCCAAAGAAAACCTTGGACACTTCCTGTTAGGCTTTTTTTAATTTCTGAAATTAAAGTATAAATTTTAATAATTTTGAGTTTATTTCAAAAAGTAAAAAAACCTACCCAAATACCTTTATATTATAGGGAATTTAAAAGAATAGATTATAATTCAAAGATATTTTACTCAATTTTTTTGAATTGAGAATAATTGAGAACTTGAATATTTATCTTGTGTATTTTTCCCCATATTTCATTTTTAGTATATGAATAGATATTTTGAGAACCATGTATTATTATCCTTTCAAGTAAATATCTGAAAGTTTAATTAAAAAAAAAAGTCATTGTACATTTATTTAAAAATTTTATCCACAAAATATACATTTTTTTTCTTGACTAAGGATTTTTAAAAATCGTAGTACTGCTAATAACAATAAACACAACAGCCCTAAAAATTTTCAAGTTATGGGGTGTTGGCTATAATCTAAATAAACTTTATTACTATGGAAATGTTAATGAAAGTAATTGTTTTATCTTTCTCATATTTTTAATTGTTTTTTTTTTTCTTCTCATCATCAGGAGACACTTTTTTGAAGTTTTTTTGAAATTAAACTAGTTATTAATCTCGGTAAATGAACTAAATAGTACACTATTTGAATTGACATTTTCTATGAATACTTTAAGTATTTTTTTTTTTTTATGTAATGATTTCTAAAGTAAGAAATATAAATTAGTTGTGGAAATCTATTTGTTTTCTCTTTTCATTCTCTATGAGGAAAAAAATAAATTCTGAAAATTAAAGTTAGCTAAAATCACAAAATTTATATCACTTATACACCTTTTATTAATAACTTTTTTTAAAAGTTATGATAATTTTATGTTGTTAAGAAAGGAGGGATATTGGACTCATTAAGATTCGAATACCAGCTTTTTTAAAATATTTAACTTTTGAAAAAAGCAAATATTTTTAGGGTATTTTATTATTGAAATTGGGTATAACGAATGAACTTTATATTGATTTTTAAAAATGAATAAATAATAAATTTTAAAACAATTTATAGAAAAAAAAAGAGGAAATAGATGGTTCGGTGATATTAATATTCTAACGATAATAACAAATAATTCGCTTTAACATCAAAAAAACTCGATTAGCCCTACTTGATTATGAATAATTATAAAATAGCAATATCCCATAATATATCCATAAAATAAAGAAAAAATTATTTTTTTGAAATCTTTGAAAAAATCTTGACTTTTATACACTTTTCCCCTTTAAAAATGTTAATAAGTGTTTACAACGGGTGATGGATTGTCTTCAATTATTTAAAAGTGTTCAAAGATATAAAACTTTATAAACAGAATAAGAATGTTTGTAGTGGTAACAAATTGGTTTTTCTTTTCATTTTTTTATGAAATAAAAAATTTCCTAAGAAATTTATAATCAAATCAATAATAACCCATTTCAGTAATATACCTGGATATAAAATAGATGTTTTTTTTAAAAATGCTGTTATAACCCTTACAATTTTAAATAACCAAAAGGAAGAAGGTGGAAACAATCCTTCTTATTGGTGATCGATGAAAAAAAAAACTTTAAACTCGAGTAATGATTTCTAAACAATACAAAGATATGAGTTGAAGAAGAAAGCAAAAAGAAAACAAATTTCAAAAATATCGTAATATTGTATAATAATGTGACTAGGTTTTAGTTAAATCTTTTGAAAAGTTATACATACCCTGTTTCATCTTTCATAGAATATTGAAAATGTTTTTACCCAAGAACACATTCTCTAAAGAAGAAGAGTGAAGGGTAAGTAGTTTCAAGAGTTCTTATATTCAACACAACGTTTGTCTGAGTAAATAGTTCTTTATCTTTTGTTCTTATTGTTATCAATCTAAAAAGATCCATAGGCCTGTCAACCAAATTAAAAGAAAATACAATGAAGCCTATTGATTTGATCCTTCCTTTAATCAAGTATCTTTTTTGTTGTTTTCTAAAAGACTGAGTTTTTTTCACCTAATTATTTTTTTGATCAAAAAAAATTTTCTTGTAAAAATAGTGTCAAATTAGCACAAAAACAAATAAACTAATATATCACGATTACTTTTTAATCATGATATTTTGATATTTTTCAAGATTTTTAAATGATTATCGCCATATTTTATGATTTATCAGGATTTTTAATTTTTATTGTAGTAATATTGAATATCCTGATTTTGGATATTATATTGATTTTTGTTCAAAATTATCGCGATTTTTGTAACTTTATCGTGACGTAAGCAAAGATATCATCAAATCCTCGTATATATATATCTATATATATATATATATATATATATATATATATCTTAAAACTCAAACACGATTAAAAATAAAATGATAAAAAATATTCAAAAAACAGAAAAAAAATCAATTTTTTCAATTTAATTTTGCGATATCTTTTGAAAAAAATATTTTATTTTATTTTAAAATTTAAAAATATGATTCTTTTGAGACTATTAAAAAAATAGATTCAAAGAATCTCTCCACTAAGTCAAATAGTAAAAAATTAAAAATTTTACAATTAAAAAATATTAAAATACTACCGAAAATTTTCATTTTGTTTTTTTTCAATTCCCATTAATATCTAATAAAGTTGTAAACCTTTTTCAAAATTATCATGTATACTGATGTTTATTCTATGAGTGTATTGTAAAAATACAAAATTTCGAGATTTTTTTTTGGAAAAATTTTCCGAGTTATGTTGTGATTTCTTGATGATGTTCTAAACCTCTAAATGTTGAAAATTTTTCAGAGAGACCTGAACATTTTTTTCAGGGTACCAGTCTGAAGTTAAATTCCCGTTTGGGTACAGAATTAATTTATAGATTGTGTTTGTGTTATGCTTATTTTCCAAAACTCCATAATCCGAAATTTCAAAGGTAGCAGATATTTTGTTTTTATAATTGAATTTGAGACAAAAATAATAGTAGCCTACTTTCTGGCTGATTGGAGTCCAGTTGTGTCTCCCCAAGCACTTTGAAACTAAATTGTCGATATTAACTCGATTATTTGCAATATAAGAAGAAGTGTTTGTCTTGTTAACATAATCGTCATTAAAATAAGCCAAATTCCTGAAAAAAACGTTCTCGATACCCATCCCGATCGCCCAATTGAGATAGTCTTCACATCGGCTGATATTTGATATCCCTGATTTTTGTAAAACAGCATCTAAGCGCATTGGCAACTTTTGATTCAAATCGATCATGGTTTTTTCAAAGGTGTGTTGATGTTTAATTGAGACATTGCTATGGTATTGCATGATCCTTTGATTGACTGTTTCGTCGTAGTGGTGGCGTGAGATATAAACGTCTGTTGGTTCATACTTTATCAGTTCCTTGACCAAACGGTTACGAAGTTCAACTTCTTTTTGCAGCGGCTGATCCAGAAACTGTCCGTTAATCGCGAGGCCGCTGCAATTGGAATAAAGATACTTTGCAAAAAATTCAGGCTTTGTTTCCAAATCCCCTTCTTCAATTGCACGGACAGATCTTAAACAGTCAATTAACCACTCCTGGTTTGAAGTCGGCTCAAGACCAGAAAGGCACAGAATTACTTTATTGTTTCTTAATTTCTTTAAACTTTTTGTTAGGCAACTGAAAAATTGTTTCGAAGAAATGATGTTATAGCTGTTTTGTGGGTGGTCAGAGTTGGTCTTGTCTAAGCACTCAGAACAAAACTTGCATCTTGCAGTACATCTGACAGATCCTGCATACGGTGTAAGGGAAATAGGGCTTGTTATCGTTTTATTACCGCCAAATGGGGAAGGTTGCAATTTGGAAATAACATTCATGTTTTGAGTCGGTAAGTGCAATTTCACAATCTCTTTCTGAAGTAGAGGAGAGAAAAGTTGTGAGGAAGTGCCAGAAAAGATCTGTTTCATTTTTTGAATTTGTAAAAATGTGTTTTTCTAAAATACGGTTTTACGGTTTTACGCTTTGATTAAGTTTTCAAAAGTTGAATCATTTTCAAGAAATACCACCAACGTCTGTTCTTTTGTTCCTCTACTCTTTTGTCCACATATAACAAAATATATTTTTTGAAAACTTATCTTTTTTGTTCTGTTTTTATTTTTTTACAAATTGATACAAATTCCAGAGCATTAAGGAAAAGTTCGGTTGGTTTCTATTTAGGTTGATAATATTTACTGAGTTCTTTATACAGTATGTAAAAGAACATGTTTTGAATTAAACATTTTTTCAAAATTCTTCTTCAGAAAAGTAGATTTCTTTGTAGCGATTTGTTTGACAAACAACAATTTTAGTTTTCAATCAAATTAAAAAAAACTCAAAATAAATCTGAAACTTTTAAAGTTGTTTTTTCAATAGGGCTCCATTGTGTGAATTGTTGACAAAATAATACAACCAGAAAAGTTTAATCTGTGTTTCAAAATTAAAAGTATACCTTTTTGTGATAGAAAAACTGGACATAAACCAACCAAAGAAACTGTCGTCAGCCCTAAACAAATAATTGGTCAAAGATTACTTATAAGTTCTATTAATTAAAAATCTATTCTCAAAATGAAAGATCAAATTGGAAAATTAATCACAAAAAAGAGAATTAATTTTTATGTCAATTGAAAAAACAAATTGCCAAATAATTGAGAAAATTACTAAGAATTTTTAACTAATTACATTTTGAATTTAAAATTTGACTAAAAATCTCAAGTATTTTACCTTCAAAATTAATTTTTAACTTAGGTAGACCACGGAGTAACAAATTGGATATTGCCTTGTAACAAGAGAAAAAAAAAGTAACAATTTTATTTTGCAACACCGAATTATCATCGTTAGGTACACATTATTTTGAACACAGTCTTGCTTTGAAAATATTTAAATGGTATTTTAGTTTTTTAATTGTTTTTTAAAAGAAAAGTTTTCAAAAATAAACACATTTATGAATAAGAATCAAAATGTGAACTCTGTTACTGTTTGTCCAAACAAACTTTGAAGAAATTAGTCAACTGAGATTTCATATAAAGTAAAATGTTGGGTAAATTTTTCTTTTTCTGTTTTACGATGTCAAAAACGGTAAAAAATTCGAAAACGATCAAGATTTGTTTGAAAATGAAATCGAAAAAAAGGAACTTTTTAAAAATGAAAACCCATTTTTCTAAAATGAATAAATGATGTTGGTTATCAAGTTTAATAATACACTGATGTAAATAATTATTATATTACTTTTAGTAAAAAAAATAAATATGAGTCACTATTGCCTTAAATAAGTTTTGGTTTTTTTTTTTAAGGTACTACCCTCTCTTATTATTTTTTAATTGGACCAATTTCAAAATAAGGAATATTATTTTGAGATAAGTTTAATATTGAAAATTAACTGGGTTTTTTAAATCTCAGTAATTGGCAAAAAAATTTATTAATCTCTCTTAAATTATCTTTAGTCAAAATAAAGCGTGCAAAAACTTTAATGGGTGTTTCAAAATAAAAAACGTGTTTTTTTTTTTGTTATAGTAGACCTATACATCAACTGATCAAAGAAACTGATACTAAAGACTAAAAAAATATGGTATTAGTTTCTTAAAGTTCTATTATTAAAAAAAGATATTCTAAAAATGAAAGATCAAATTATAAAATTTAACTCAAAAAATAGGTAAATTTCATAGTAAATTTTAATCGATCAAAAAAACATAAATTTCCAAAAAATTGAGAATTTTGGGGAAAATTTTCAACTCTTTTCATTCGTAATTTAAAAGTTTACTGAAAATATCAAGGGTATTTACTTTCAAAATTGATTTGAACTTAGGTATGTTATTGGGTAGTAAATTGGATGTTGACTTGAAAAAAGAAGAAAAAAAAGCACAGTTGATATTTTGAAACATGACTTATCATTGTTCTTCACGAATTATTTTGATCGCTGTAGGTAAAAAAAATTTAATAGAGATTAGTTAATTAAACTCTTGTTAAAATTATTTATTTTTTGTTTTAACAAAAAACTATAGACTTTGAATTGGGTAAATTCGTTGAGAATCTTTATTTTGTATAACAACCTTTTGAAAAAATCTGAAAAAAAGTTTTAAGCAATAATAAAAAAAGTTTTTTGATACAATTACATTTTTAGCCTAATGAGATCTTTTTTTGGAATAATTTTCCTTTTGATATTCGACTACAACGAAGAGAAAATGCAAAAATCAAACAAATAGATGTAAACATAAAAGATCTTCGAAACCACAATCAAAAGCAACATTTATTTCTAACATCAACATAATTAAATCTGAAAAACTAAATAATTTGAACAAATTTTCTCAATGATATTTAAGGGGGTAGCTACACCATAAGACATGATAAAAATTTGAGAGTGATATAAGAAGAGTATTACATTTTAGTGGTATATGATCTTAGATTCTCTAATATTTTTTTTTAAAAACAGAATTTGTTATTTTTTTAGAAATGTTATACAATATAAAAAAGACAAAAGATGTAATAAAAGTGATTAGATTATATTTTTTTTCATAATAAATGTTTTTTTTTTTGGGATTTGATTATTTTAGATTCTTAAAACAAAACTTATAGCTATTTTGGGGTTTAAAATTTTGATAAAATATAAACCTATTCACTTCTTCGATTCCGCCAAACCAAGTGTTTAAAACCATCAACCAGATATGTTTTGGGATAATTATTACTTTTTGGGATACTTCAAGTAATTAAAGCCCTATTCTATGTATTTTTCCTTTTGTGATTCACCCAATTGTAATATTGTGGTTCTTCTACTTCAAAAAAATCCATTTATCCAAATTTAATTGATAAAAAAATCTTTCTAATTGCTTTTTTTTTTTTCATGAAAGAAAAAAATTCAAAAATGATTAAAAACAATTCAAAAATAATGAAAAAATAAAAAAATGAACCAATTAAATGCAACAATAGAATTCTGAGACAAGGATAAAAGATAAGTCATTCAATATTCCAAATACTATTTTAAGCAATTCAACTCAACATTTTATTGTGGCAATTTCTTTGATACTTTGGAAAAAAAATTGAAAAAATCTAATGAATGAAGTGCTTTAAATAATAAAAATCACTGAGTTACATCCAAAGTACCGAATTTTATTTGCTGATCCTCTTTAAAATTACAAATTAGTGAAAAATTTCCCCTTTACCGCCACTAACCCCACACATCCTTTGATTAATTATAAAATACAAAAAAACATGTTATTGTGTTTGCTTCACTGGGCACAGTTTTTAAAGAAAAAATAAATTAATACTGATTTATTAACTTTTTAGGGATAGACCTGAAACACAAACAAGTCTAAGACCCAAGTGTGAAGTTAAGCCCTATAAATAATATTGCATCCAGTTCCACGTTTAAGGCACAAACTTTCAACGAAAAATAAGATACAAAAAAGTCTCGAATTAAGGCACAAAATTCAAAATCTAGTAAAATAATTTATGTGGAAAAAAAATTCAAAAAAATTTGCCTTAATTTGATGTTTTTTTGTGGATTAAATTTTGTTTAAGATTTGTTTTTGAAAAGTCGAACTGATTGTAAAGAGTAATTTGGCTTCTTATTGGCTATCTATTAAACAAAAATATCTAAACTCTAGTTGTGTTTATTGTCCAATATGAAGATACTCAAAGAAGAAAAACATGAAGAAGAATGTAAATGTACAAAATATCTTAATAATTTGTGATAAGGTAGATAGGTTGATGTAAATCTTTTGAAGAGTTATACTAATTCTTTCAGATTTCAGAGATAATTGAAAATGTTTTAACTAAGAACTCATTCTTTAAAGAAACTGTGGTGAAAAGTTTAGAAGTGTTTTAGAAGCCGTTTTTATTCGACACAATTTCTAACAAAACAATAGTTGGGAAATTATTAATTTTCCTTTTTTATTACATTTATTGATCTAAAATGATCGATCGGTCTGTCAACAAATCAAAATAAAATACAATGAAATTCTTTGATCTGATCTTTGATTCAATTATCTTTGGTTGTTTTTGTAAAGAATAATTTTTTTTTACATAATCAGTTTTTTGATCAAACAAAAAAAAATTTCCTTACTAAAACATTGTAGAATTAGCCCAAAACCTATCATCTGTTATATCGCGATTACTTTTTAATCACAATATTTTGGTATTTATCACAATTTTTAAATAATGATAGCGATAATTATAGAATTTCATGATTTGTTATATTAATTTGAGATATAAAAACCTGATTTTCAAAAATATCACGGTTTGATAAGAGTTATTACAATTTTTGTAACATTATCAACGAATTACAGCTGTTCCAAATATACCTCGAATTTTTTTCAATATAAAATTTTGATTTTGATAAAGATTTTTAAAAAGTTAAGTTTAAGAATAAAATAGCATATATTGAAAATATTTTTTCATAAATGAGTTAATTTGAAAAATAATCTCAGGATGTGATCAAAAAAAAATCATTTTTTTATTTTTTTTTATTTTTTCTCTAGTTGAATTTCTTTTTTATTGGTAAGAAGAGTTACTAATGTGAACAATCAAGTATTTACCTACTAATACTGGAAGGATAACAACTATTCGGTCTGAGTAACTTGAAAATAATAATAAATACAAAAAAAAAAAAAAAAAACAGGAACAATCAAAAAAGATTCGATCAAAAAGAAAAAAATGATAGTTACTAAACAACTATCTCTCAACCAAGCATTCACAATTTCTTAGAAACAATTAATTGGCAAAAGATTAATAAAAGGATTGTATCTATTTTTTGAGTGTTCTTTCTTAAAATTGACTGTTGTTTTTTTTTTTTTTGATTTTTTACCAACTGCCTTAAAAAAACTTTTATTTTGTTTTTTGACTTGCCTGTTTTTTGTTTTTCTTTTTCTTTTTCTTTTTTTTTTTCTCTCTTTGTTTTTTCAACCCATAAAAAATTGGAACCTGCTTGATTCCAAAATGTTTTTTTCTTTATCATCGAAATTACTAATTTATCATTAGTAATTAGAGTAAGTACCGTAGAGTGTTGTCAAGTACCTAGGTTTTCCAGAATTTAAAAGAATTGAGTTAAATCATATTATTTTCTCCATTCTTTCGAATTCTGGAAAACCAAACTACTGTAAGAGGATCTTTGATCACTCCCTCCAACAATAAAAAATAAATCATTATTTTAAGCGTAAATTTTATATCATTTCTCAACAAATTTTCGATGTTTAGAGTCATTTTGGGTTCTGGAAATTTATTTTTTGAAAATCAGAAAAAATTCGTGAATATTTCTGATTTAGTAAATTTTTTTTTTTTCAATATGAGCTTTATTATTCTATATTTTCAACTTTTTAAAACTCTATATCAACATCAAAATTTGATATTGAAAAATTTTCACTGTAGCTTTGGAAAGGATGTAAACATAGATATCATCAAAACATCTATTTTATTAAATATTTTGGTATTTTGAATTTAATGATAATATTTTTTTAAAAAAAAAAAAAAAGAAAAAGAAAAAAGAAACTATTCTTTCTTAGAAAAAATTGAATGAATTGAAAAGATATTTTAATTATAGAAAGTAGTAATTTCTAAATTTTGTAAATTTAAGGTGTTTTCAAAAAGAAAATAGATTTTAAATTTTTATTTTTGCAAAAATATTTAATTTTTAAAAAATACTGTTAAAAAAAAAATCAAAAAATAATCAAAAAAAATATTCTTAATTAAAAAGTAAATAGGTGTTAATTAAAAATATTAAAATGGAAAAAGACTTTCAATTTGACAATGGAATTAGAAATTAATATTAATTAAGTACAAAAATAAATTTGATTGTTTTATATTTCTAAATTAATTAATTAATTTTATTTATTTTTTTTTTTTGCCGAAAATCTCCAAATAGTAAAAGATATCTGATATTCGATTTGGTAAATATATATACAAAACTTAGAAATATTAAAATTCAATAATTTCATTCATAATGTCAAAATAAAATTTTGAAGAGGATAATTTAGTACAGATTTTTTTTACATCTTTTGAAATGGATTTCGGTGCACAAATCGATACAGCAATTTTATTTAAATTCAAAATCTGGGCTTCCATTTTAAAATTTTTGATTAATTTTTTGAAATCTGGTCTTCCAGTATTTATTTCGACATTTTTAATCTGTTTGAAATTGTCTTTTTGCCTTGTCCAAAAGAAATGAGAAGAAAATGTTTCATTTTGGAAAATAATTTTGGATTCTTTATTCATCAGCCCAACCAAAGAATCGTTACGTGAAGCCCAGACTAATTTCACTTTTTTAATGGGTACTTTTCGTTTTTTAATTGACTCTTGAAAGATTTTTGTCAAATACCCAAAAATTGGGCCGATCCCAGAGCCACCAGCGATCAAAACAAAATATGAGAATTGATCATGTTGTTGGTTATTTTTTCCTAGCGGCCCGTCAACCAAGATGGTTTGATTTTTTAAATTGCCCGCAACCGCTTGTTTCATTACCTTTGCAGTCCAATCCCCTCTTACGATAAAAGGAATGGTAAACGTATTTGTTTTGTTGGCTGGCTTATTGATTAAGTTGGTAGTTGGCAAATTTGTGGAAGAAGAAGAAGAAGAAGAAGAAGAAAAAGAAAAAGAAGAGGAAAGATCTGAACTTATTTCAACAAGAACCCCGTTAGTGAATTCGTTGCCTTCTTGGGTTTCTTTCGCTTTCTCTTCATCTTTCTTTTGACTTTTCCTTTTCCTTTTCTTGTTCACTTTTTTCTTTCGTTTTTCTTTTTCTTTTTTTGTTTCCTTCTCAGATCTTGTACCTTCAAGATCTTGGGACTTTCTGTGATCGCCCTCTTGAGAAGACTTATTTCCAACGTACTGCCCTGATGAAAAACATGTGTTGTTTTCAGAATTGTCCAAACAGCTAGCAATTGAAAAAGGGTGCCAATCAAATTTCGAGATTTTGGGAAAGCAAACGTTTATCCATTGACAAGAATGGAAACGAAAATTTTTTTTTTCAATTTTCAACAAGATCGCACTTGGGTTTTGCTTATCCTTTCCAATCAGTCTGTAGCTAACAATTTTTGCTCTTTTCCTCCAAATGCAATGTATTCTATCTATGAGATCGTAAAGATAAGAAAGCAGCCCAGCACCAGAAACAAAAAGCAGCCTTCCTCTTTTACGATGAAAAAATACAAACCCCAAGTAAACAAAAGCAAAGAAAATATGCGACCAATAAAAGATCTCATAATTCCTTCTTCTTAAATAACCCACCGATATGAGCGCTAAAAGAACAATTCCTCCGAACGCAACTATCCCTGAATAGTCTTTAAATTCGTTCTTGTAAATTTGGAAACCAAAGATTGCATGCACAATGGTTGCTAAGATTAAGACTAGCCCATTAAACTTGTGAAACCTCAAAGATCGTTCAAAAGAGCATCCAAACAACCAGTTGACTAAATTGCGATGGCTGCTTAGTAGAAATACAATTAAAGTTGACAGCTGCGTCATACACCCAGTGATACTCACAAGAGATTTATTTGAGGGGAAACTTTTCCATCTTTTTGGCTTGACATATATTTTCAGAAAAAGAGCATACAAAAGAATGTTCAACAAGTACAAGAGCAAAATACCCAATTGAACTGGTTTGATGAGTGACCGTTCTTTACGAAAAAATTTGTTCTGAAAGAGTTTTTTTTGCGCTTTTTTCATTTTTCGAGTTAAAAAAAATAATTTACTTATTTCACAATTCGACCATTAACCAAATTTTAATTCGAATTTCCCTATTTTGAATATATCAAAAATCCTTTCTAATTTTGAAATTCAAATCTTATATCTTATGGTTTGTTTGTCAAATGAGACTTGACTTATTTTAAACCAAAACAGTTTTGGTATTGCTCTTCTTGGAGCAAAATAATGTTAAATTTGTTCATGGAATATTTTTCACATAAATTGTACTTACTTTATTTGTTTTGAAGTCAAGTTTAAATTATGATAATCTGATTTATTGTTAGTGCTTTTGACTTTTAATTTGGTCTCTTTTCAAGGCTCTTTTTATGATTTTTTTCGATAACTTGAAAATCATTGATTTGTAATTTAAGTCTTTGAAAAAAACTTTTGTTAGTACTTTTTTTTTTGGGCTTTTTTGGGATTTCTTGAATTTTTTTCAAACAAGCTCTTGTATTACAAATAGGTTATAGTCCTTTTTTTGAAAAATTAATAAAGCTCTTTTCGATTGAGAAATTTCCCTTTTTTTTCAAAATATCCCCAAAAAATATTTGGTAAATGGTTATGCTTTGGTTTTACAGAATTTAATAATTACTCTGATTTCAAAAAAACACCTTCCATATATTTTTTAATCTTCCTGAAAATAACCCACCAGAAAAAATAATTGATCTATTTTATTTTTATTTTTAATTTTTAAGGGGATTTGTTGAAAAGAATAGTTTTATAATATTTCAGTTATTTTTAAAAATGGAGAAGTTTATTATGATTGAAGAAATGTAAATTCCACTCTAAGTGTTCTTTTAGTTACTTTTTGTTGCAAAATAAATGGAACAAAATTTTCATTTAGCTTTCCAAAAAATGATTTTTTAAATCAGATGTAATTTTTCAACTGTGTACTTCTGTAAACAAGCTTCGATTATTAATTTTCCTCTTTTAGAATTATATACTTTGATGATTTATTAAAATTCCTCGAAGGTTTTTTTTTTTTAGAAAGCTGAATGAAAATTTTGATCGATTTATTTTATAATTAACAGTAAACTCCCTGAAAGAGGATTCAAGTGTAAAATACCTTGATTTGATTCTTTATCAAGGGAAGAAATATCCAAAATTTTTTATAGTTGAAAAAGAAATAATATCTTGAATCAAGAAATAAAAAAAAATATTGTTTGTCAAACATATGTAAAATCAAATTCGTAATTTTTATAATTTTAAGGATAATTTAAAAAGTTGTTAAGAATAAAAATAATAATATAGCAGTTTCAACTCAGGTGTTAATCGGTAATTTCTCATTCAACTTTTGGAAACCATCTCAAATAATTTCAAATCATTTCAAATTATTCAAAGTAATTTTAAAAATATTTTTGTTGCGAATGTTTGAATTTAAAGATCAACCTAAACTCACTTCTTTTTTAAATACATAAAATTACCTACTCTTGAATCTCATTTCAAATTACTTTTCAATTCATAATTTTTGAAAAAATTGATTTCAATTTGTAGGTTTCATTTCTTTAAGTATTTCAAACAAAAGAAGACAATTTTGATTGATCTTTATATCAAACATTCGCGACATAAAATATTTTTAAAATTACTTTGAATAATTTGAAATGATTTGAAATTATTTGAAATTATTTGAGATGGTTTTCGACGGTTTCCAAAAGTTGAATGAGAAGTTACCGATTCACACCTGAGTTGAAACGGCTGTATATCGATTTTTACACTTGTGAAGGGGTTTATAAAAAGAAATTAGTCATAAAATATTGTTGTTTTTAGTTTCGATTTGGAAACATTTACTTTGTTAAGATTACAAGTTTGGTCTGGAAGAACGAAGAAATATGATATTATTCAAAGTGACATAAGATGATATTGAGGAGTTCGAAGTATGATGATTAATATAATCTTAGCACCAGAACAATATTATATTTTGAGATTGGAAGTGGATCCAAAACGAGGAATAATAATACAGTCAGTTTCACTTTTAAGACACAAACTTATGACGAAATTTAAGGAACAAAAAAATCTCAAATTAGAGCACATTATTTAGAATTTTTGTTTTTTACAATTGATTTTACTAGAATCTGAATTTTTTCCAGTAATTAGAGATTTTTATTGTTCCTTAAATTTCGTTGAAAGTTTGTGTCTTAAAAGTGGAACTTGCTGTAGGTGATTTTTGAACAAATCAAACAATATGAGATGCTATTTATTTTTTGAACTCAAGATCTATCTCTACACCACAATAAACTAACCAAATGAAAAAAAAACGAACATGCAACTAATTTGTTGGTTTTTAATGGTATATTGAATAACATATTTTTTAAAAGTTTCCTTTTTTCTCAAGGGATTAAGCGAAAATATGGAAGTTAAATTTTATATTTTAATCCATTGGGGAAAAAACTTTGTTTGAAATCCTAGTTTCAAAATAGATTGACAAAATTTTCAATATTCTCTATCACCCCTTTTATTTCACGTGTGTTAAGAAGTATCTGAAGGTGTGAAAATATCAAAACACGCATCTGTTATGTGCACATAACAGTAAATGATTTTGAGAATTACTCAAAAAAATTCTTGACTTGACCTGGTCAAAAAAAAAATGTTTTTTTTTTTATAAATTTCAAATTTTTTTAAGAATTTGTATGTTTTTTTCTCATATTGAAACTCTTTATTAATGTTTTTTTTTCTCCTTTTTTCGAAGAAAAAAGATACCAAATATTTTTTATTTTTTTAAAAATGATATTGATTTCTTTTGAAAAAAAAAATGTTTTGTTTTCGAAAGTGTTTTTAAAACAAAGTAGGAGAATTAATCCAATTTCCAACCTTTATGAGAATAATTAAATGGACTTTTTTCTTTGTCATCTATTGAACAAATAATTGGGTTTACTAACCAAATTAATTTCCAAATGTCGTAAATACTTGATAACGGTGATCTTTTGGGATTTATGAGATTAACAACTTTACCAAAAAATTGGTTAAACTCTTCTAAAATAACTTAAAATGACATTTTTAAATTCTAATTTATTAGTAAAATGCTCCCTATTTTAACTAAATTCAATTCTAAATTAGATCAGAAAATTTCCAAACTTTGCATAATTAGTAAAGGATTTCATAAAATCTTTCCACAGTGACTACAATACTATACTGAAGTTTTATAGTGATGCAATCACTTTCTTATCAGTAATTGTCTAGAATTAGATACTTATATTTATACAAATAAAAAGTTTAAGTTAAAAACATATAAACCTTTTTTCAAAAATTGTGACTCACCTAAAATAATAAATTGAAAAAAAATTATCCTTTAGTATTCAAGAACAATTAATAACTAAATATGATTTGTAATTCTCTTTTAAGTCATTCTAAATCTATAAAAGCCTGATATATTAAAAATTAAAATAAAATAAAACCAAGAACTAAAAAAAGGTGAGTCACAATTTTTGAAATGAGCTTGACGGATTTTTTATTACTGAACTTTCACTGAAAAAAAGTTCAACAACAAGATTTTTTATGAATAATTAAATCCATTTTCAAAGACATTACATAGTCGAAATTTTCTTAGTGATTGTTTGTATTTTCGAAGATCTCTTTTTTTTTTCCACATGATCTTTTTAAAAAAAAAAAAAAAAAAAAAAAAAAAAAAATTTGAAAGAAATGGAAAAAGAAAAACAAAAATTTGAAAAAGCAAAATAAAGTAAATTTCGAAAAAGCAAAAAAAAAGAAAAAGAAGAAAAAAAAACAAAATTTGAAAAATTAGAAAAAATATTTTTTGTAAAGAATACTGTAATAAACCCTCAAAACAACTCCCATTAACATTATAAAGTGAGTCAAAATTTATGAAAAATAGTTTACAAATAAATATATATAGCAAACAAATTCAATAATTGGATTATTAAAATTTTTAAATTTTAGTTTTTGCATTTTTAAAAAAGTTTTTGAAATAAACTCAATTCCAAAAATTCGGGCACACCTTCAAAATCAATTTAATTCCAAGAAAAGTGATATTTGACTCTTCAATAGAAACATTAGATATTAACAATCAATGTAAATAATTTTAAAGTTAATTATTTATCATTTTTTTTTCATTATTTTTTGATTTTTGATTTTCAATAATTTTTTTTGTATTCTTTTTTTTCAAATAAAAAAAAAATTTTTCTTTTTTTTTCAAAACTTTTCGAAAATCTCAAAATCACTTTAAAATGAAATTTAAAAGTTTTCATTCTGATCACAAAAAAAAAATTTTTTTTTTCTCTCAAAAAGAAAAAAGATTCTTTTTTATCGAGAAAAAATTTTTTGAAGAAAAATCATTATATGATGTGCTAGAGTACATTGCCTACAAACAGACCTTATTATCATTAATGGAAGTGTGAATACTGAATGTATTATTAATGATATTATCAAAAAAATCAAAGGAAATTCAACTCGCTAATTCAGAATATGGTGAGTTGAAATGGATTTTCCAAAAGGATGGAGCTTGTCCACATACTTCAAAAAAAAACTCAAACTTACTTAAATCGGGGATGTAATGTTCTGGATCCTTGACCCCCAATTCCACAAATTTAAATCCAATTGGGAATTTATAGATACTAAACTGAAAAATTGTAACCAAAAAACTAAGAAGAATTTTTAAAATTTTCACTAATGTATGGAATACTTTGAGTTGGGAAACCTAAGAAAATTAGTAAACTCTATATTTAAAAGGATAGATTTAGTTATCAAAAGATAAGCTGAATCTATTAATAGTTTTTATTATTTTTTATTTCAATAAAAATGGATTTTTTGGTAACCGTGTTCCAAAAATAGGGGCACACTTTTTTTTATTTTTTCTTTTTTATTTTTCGAATTGAATTTTAAATTTACTATAAAATATATAAATAGTATTAATTAAATATTTTCGGGTCTTTTATTATTTTAATGTTTAAGTATTATGTATTTTGGAGTATATTTTTATTAATGTAATTTTTTTTTATGTCCCATTTTTTGGAATTGAGTTTACTTAAAACAAAACAAGAGTAAAATTAAAATTGATTTTTTTTTGTCTCTTACTTCACTTATTTCTCAATTTATCTAAAATTAAGATTTATAACATAGCCCTGAACTTTAAAATGTTTTAAAATATATGCTAAAAGTCAGATAATCAAGAGTTATTTTGATTTTGAAAGTTTCTTAAATTAATTTCTAATTTGAGCTAGGTAAAAATAGGATTAACTAAAAGACAAAATTTTGAAAAAAAAACCTTTAATTTTACAAATGAGCAGGATAAATTGACTCAACACTCTTTGAGATCAATAACCAGGCTGTTAGTCAAAAACTACTATCCTAGACTATTAAATAAGTTATTCATTAATCCCAGTAAGATGTTTTTTGTCATTTAAAAAGTAATTTCAATAATTTGACTAAAAATACCTCTACGACCCAAAAAAAAAAACACCATTTCTAAAAAACTGGACAAATACCCCCCACCCATTCAAAAAATTAATAAAACTAAATGAAAAAATAAAAATAAATAAAGTTTTCATTTAAATTTTTCTTGAAAACATTTTTTTCCAAAATCATTGAATTCAAAGTTGAAATTATGTATATTTTTGGAAAAAACTTATCTTATTTTTACTCATTTGCAAAAACAAATTCTAAATCATTGGAATCTTCTTTTCACAAAAGGGACTAATTTGGTATTCAGATGTTTTTTTTTTCATTTTTAAAGTGTAAAATTTAAAAAAAAGTTATTTAAAAAAGAAAAACTATCTGGAAAATTATTCTAATTTAATATATTAACTTATTCTTTGATTTCAAAATTTTCACAACTCCAATTTTCCAAACAAAATAAAAAAGTGCACAATAATTTCAAAAAATATTTTCGATATTCAAAAGTTGAGATTGTTTTTATTCTAAAAAAATTCTATATAAGTGGTTAATTGAATTAAGTGCAAAACTAGATTTCGAAAAATATTCATCAGAAAAAAATAGTGCTTTTTTATATTAAGGACATATTTTCATTGAAATCTATATTTTATATTTTTATTTTAATAATAGAAGGACAATTAAAAATAATAATGAATTTTATAGTGAATTAGTTTTGAATTTAAAAGTAGCTCAGATTTACTTTTAAATATTAAAAAATATTAAACTTTGTTTCAGTCAAACTGTAACCAACATTTTTTTCAAATATCAATTATTTTATATAATTAACCATTGAAGAATACTTAAGAAATCAACAGAATAATAAACATCAAAGAATTGTTGCTATCTATCTGAAAGAAAACTAATAAATCAATATTTTTTTTTAAAAATTGAAAAACTCAAATTCTTAGGGAGACAAATTGAGAAAGACAAAAATGTTAGTTTTGATCTTCTACTGTTTTTTGATTACTAAATAGTAAAAAATTTTCACTTCCTTTTCCAGACTTTTATTTTACAAATTAAGTCCCCAAACGAAGTTTTTTGGGATTATTGGTCCATATTTGAAAAGGGAAATGAAAATGAAGTGAAAATTTTTTACATTTATTATTCAAATATCAGGATCAAAGATTGAATGAAATTCCAATAGAAATCAATATGATTTCCTCAACAAACATTTCCACTCAGTTTCAATAACATTAGAATAGTACGTTTTTGTCAAGTGATTATTGATCTTGCAATAAAAAAAAATTTTTACAACAAATTAGGTGTCAAAAAAAAAAAAAAAAAAAAAATGTTAAAAAATGATTTCAATTTTCAAATTTCCAAAATAAATTTTTTCTTCTAATATCCATGCAAACCCTTTAAACATATATATTTCACCTATTACAACTGGTTCCCTTTGACTGGAAAATAGTTTATATAGATTTTTCATTTATGTAACTTTTAAAAAACCAAAATCACTAGACTTTTTAGATAACTTAAAACAATAACCAATTAAAATCCAATTTATATATAAATTCTTATTACTTTGTCTAAAATAAATAAAAAATTTTTTCAATACTTTTATTAGGTGTTTCCAAAATCGGTCATAGTATATATATATATACATACATTAATATTTGTTATGTTAAATTAATTCTAAATAAATTATTTTGGAACGTAATTAATAAAAAAAAAAAATGATTTAAAAATTTTCAAATATTTTTTAATCAATAAATAAATTAATTTTCTTCGAACTTATTGGGATATTTTTGTTTGAAAGATAATTCAAGCAATTTCCGAAGTTCGATTTGTTTATTAAGTCGATCTTCAATTTGAGAAATTCGATTTTGAAGATTATCATTTTGTAAAGATATTCTTTCAACATCTAAAATGTTACTTTCAATTTGATGATTTAAATTATCCAACTGTTGCCTAACTTTACTTCTTTTTTGTGTTGATTGATTTTCCTTTATCAGGGGACAAAATCCTTGTTCTTTGAGTTCAACATACGATGAGGGAACGAACCCCTGCTCTTTGGTTAATATATTTTTAACTGTCCACCAACTTGCTTCCTGGGTTTCTTGATTTTCTTGCCCCTCTTCTAAATTTTGAGAGATAACTTCATAATATTGCCCCTTTTTTACCCTTATTTCACTTTCATCATTTGCTTCATATTCAAACAACCCAATTGCAAATAATGGTAAAAAGGATTTTTCTTTTCCCTAAAATAATTATTATTAAGAAAATTTTTGTTAAAAATAAAAATTAATGATTAATTGTTAATTAAAAAAAGACGTTTAAAGATAAATTCCATCACTCCATTCTTCACCTCTCATAATTTTTTTGGACTAATTGATAATATTCCAAAGTGGGATCTCAATAAAATTTGAATATATCAAGCTATATTTTGATTAACAATTGATCATTATTATTATTTTTTTTTTTTTGGTGTTTCTCTAATTTTATTATGTTTTAATAATAGTAAATATATATATATATATATATATATATATATAAGCTATTTCCAAGAAAGTGGGGCAAATTTATTTTAAATATCTTTATTAAAAGAAATTATGATATAATTGCATAAATATACAAAATTTTTAATAATCTTATTTAATGATTCTTGATAATAATCCAATTTCTTTCTTAATATGGTATTAAATTACTTTGATTAAAGATATTAAATTTTCTGATCTTTATTTTATATGATATTTTTTCAGCAAGAAAAGGGGTGGTAATTTTTTTCTGTTTGATCAGAAATTATTTTTTTCGGAAGAGATTTAATCGATACGGGATTGAGAATAGAATGAACAATTGTTACTGTCATTTTTATCTTTTTAAAAAAATTATAATAGGGGGTTTACCCTACTGCTCATTTTTTTTTATTAAAATATTTCGGATATTGTTTTATTTTAAAAAAAGAAAAAAGAAAATTTATAAATAAAAAAAAAAAGGAAAATAACAACAAACATCAAAAAAATATTCATATTCTTCAAATATCAATCTACAAATTGAGTATTGATGCTGTGTGTCGTTTATTACTGAACTCATTCCACTATCAGGTGAGCGTAATAAATTTGGGCCAATCAACATTGCCAAATTATGCATTTGCATATGATTTTTTTTAGAATAAGTTGAAACTAATTTCATGTGTCTTGAAATTAAACTCATTGTATCAAAATAAGGTGTTGGTAAACATTGTATCAAAGTTTTTATTTTTTTAGCCTTTTCCCAAACAAATTTAATTTCTAATTTTTGGGTTAGTGGTATTAATTGATTTTATTTATATAAAAAAAAATTAAAATATCAATTTAAGATTATTATTAAGAAAGGATAAATAAGAATAGATTTTTTTTTAACATTTATTCTTTTTTTATTATGAAATAAATAAAAACATTTTTAAAATTCTTAATAATTATTTTGTATTATTAAAAAAATAATTATTATTTAAATAATATATACAATTAACAAAAAAAAAAAAAGTTAATTTCAGAATTGGAAATAATAATAAAAGAATTTTATGTCACTTTTAAGATTAAAAAATAAAATCAAAGGAAGCAAATTAATATAAATATAATTTTGATGTTTTTGAAAATTTATAGAATACAAAATAAACCACAATTCGATTTTTTTTTGAACAGTCAAAACATTTTTAAGAATAACAAATAATACACTTACAATTAATTTGGAAATAATTTTGATTTTACAAATCTTTTTTTAATTTTTTTTTATTACGTTTTCATTTTTTTTTTTTCAATTACATAATATGTTTCATTAAATGGAATATTTTATTTCTGATGATAAATACTGATAAATTCAAATAAATATTTGAAAATTTTTACTTCATTTTCAATTTTGGAAATTTTTTTAATAATTTTAAAATTATTTTATTGGTTTAAAATGTTAAGTAAAACTTTGTAAAATTCGTTGATCTTCAAAATATTCTTTATCTTGGACTGTTTGATAAGAAATAGTTCGAATATTTATAAAAATGGAAATTGAACGAAAAATTTTTTTAATTTTTTTAGAATTTATCAGTATTAAGAGGTTAAGTGCATTTTTCATTTTTTGAGTGCCACCATTTATGTGAAACTGAATTCTTCAAATCATTTCTTTAGTCAAATATATTGATATTTTCATAAATACTAGAGTGGAATATATCCTAGTATAAGATATTTTCATACCAACAAAAAAACGGAAATCAAAAAAATGAAAAAATTGAGCTTGAAAAAATAAATAAAAATCATTTATTTCTTGATATTATCTGTAAATTTTGCACAATTACTTATTCTTTATTTGGTTGTATTTTTTTTAATTCTTCAGAGGAAAATAATTTTGTTTGGAAAATTTTTGAGAATCAAATTACTGTTTATTTTGAAAGAATTTCCAAAATGAATTTAAAAATCCTATTTTCATTCAATTCATCTAATTCTAGTTTTAGTTCAGAAAATCGGTTATTTGTTATCTTCTTCATTCAGAATAAGGGTTTATTGGATATATTTGTTTGATTTTAAAATTATTTATTTCCCATTAAAATGTGAACTCAAAATAATTCTGAATCCGATTGAATTTTTTTCTAATTTTTTTAATTATTTTGATTTGAATCTTTTGTAACTGTTTTTTGATTCTGAGAATTCAACCTCTTTATTGTAATTTTTGAAATAGTATTCTTTATTTTGGCTTGTTTTGATAAAACTATTTGAAACTAGAATTTTGAAAACAAATTTGTAAAAAAATGATTTGTAAAATAATAATAAATAGTAATAGGACGAGAAATTCAAGGTAATAAATTGATTGGATTCATATACAAACTAAGAAGATAAAGAAAACCAATCTTTTAAAAATAGACTTTATCGATTTTTTTTTTTTCATTTTAGATTTCAACAAATTTATTTGAAAAGGTGATCTTTGGTTTTTGGTCTTCTAAAAGAAAATATTTGTTTCAAATAAACACCTTTTCAGGTCTATTTTTTTGGTTTACTCTTTGGGTAATTTCACTCGTTCGTATAAACACATCTCTAGATCCAAAAAAAAAATTTATTAAAACCAAAATTTTAATCAAAAAATGTTCAAAAAATCAAGAAATGAAAGATTCAACACTGAATTACTTTGGGTTCGATTTATTTTCACAAATATAGCAATGAAAGGGATTTTGGTTTCAAAGTTTCTATATCTGTTGGCACTCAAAAAATATTTTTTAGTAATGTTCACACAATTAAAAATTTTCAAAATGGTAAAATGTAGTTACTTCCTTAAGTTAAAGCTGAGTTATTTTGAATCAAAAAATTCAATAAAATTAAATTAGTTTATTATGTCTAACCTTTGATCGACCAATAATTGTTCGAGAAATTTCAACGCATTTACTAATATATTTTTTTTTTTTGTTCTTCTTGTTTCATTATATTGAACACACTTAATTTTTCTTTTTTCTTTTTTTTTTGGACAAAAAAGGTTAAATATAAAAATATTAATCCTGGGTTAACCTAAATGCGATTAAATATTAAGTTCCAAAATATAAAAATATCAGATTTTCTTTGCATATTTCTAATTTTGAGTGTGTCAAAATTTTTGGAATGAAGTTTATATATGTGGGTAGATGTGTGGGTGGATGTGTATTGGTAGTTAAAGCGATTTTTTAAATAATCATTTTTTCAGGTTCTATTTAGACTTTGGATTAAATTTTTGAACTCCAACTTTTCTCATTTTCAGAATTGTTTTTTCTTACTAAGAATAAAGTTCATCAAAAGTAATTTTAAAATAATTATAGTTAAATATGAAGGGATGGTTTCTAAAGGTTGTAATTTGTATGATATGAATTGCTCAAAAAATGATTTCATTATCAGAATTTATATGATCGTTTTAACTTTTGTGATTCTACTCAGGTTTACAATTAAAAAAAGGGTTTTTTATTGAATTGCCCAGCCAATGAAAATAATCGCAAAATCTTGATATATGAATTAAAAAAAAATAATATATCTAATATATTAAAAAATAATAATATTTTTATTATTCGAACAAAAAAAGTTTCATCGAGATTATTAGTCAGTGTGGGTAATAAACTTATTTTTGAGTAATAAAATTCTTGAATAAAAATTTAGGAATTCGGAAAATGCGGTAGAGTGCTGTCAAGTACCGTTAGATTTTTTTAATTTTTCAAATTCAAAAAACAAAAATAAAATTTATTTAAGTTTTCTTTTAATTTCTTAAATTAAAAAAAACTTAACAGCAAACAAAAGAGATTAATAACTCCCCAGTTAAATAACAAAAAAAAAAGAAAAAAATTAAAAAAAGTTTTTCACGTTTTTTCGTTTTGCAAATTTTTACACAACACGAGTATTAAAAAATAAAATTGAAAATTTTGAGTTAGACAGAACTAATAGATTAATTAGTATTTCATCGTTGGTAATAAAGTTTATTTACAATATAATCTATATTACAGTACTTCAAATTCTTGTGGCTATTGTATTTATTGTCGTTAGCAGTACTAAAAAAAAATTAATACTATATATTTGATAAATTGTTCAAAATTGAAGTAAATTATTATTATTTAAATTATTCTAACTAATAAATTCGCAGTTTTTCGGTACGTAGGGACCAATATTTAAATAACCTAACCTCAAAATATATATTTTGATAACTCCATATTTGGTGTAATTTTTATTTTCATTTCAATATTGTTAAATTTGTCTTTTAATGGATTAATTACACATTTATTTTTATCATTATTGAAATCAACCAATTTTTATTATAAACCATTTAATGTAAAAAACTGAAAACTTGTTCTCATTTATAAATTCTTAATATGAATAATTTTTATGATATTAATTGTACAAAAAATGAATACATTTTCAGGATTGGTGATTTCTGTGATTTTATCAAATAAACAATTAAAAAAAAACATTTTTCACGTTTTTTAATTTGTTTTTCAAATAATTAATTAAATACAAACTATTGAGACTTTAAATCATTAATAGAAATAATATTTAAATTAAAATAAAAAGTATGTTTCCATTATGAATTAATAATAGATGGTGTTTTATGTTTCATATATTTCTTTGATTTCTGTGATTTTTTTTTGCTTTATCTTTTAATTATTTCGAGCCAAACTAAACTTAAATAAATAGATCTCACATTTTGATTATTTTGACAAAAAAAAAAAAAAAAACTCTTCTTTTAATTTCATAGAATCAAAATGATTCTTTTTAAACATTTCAATGATAATTTTCAACTTTTTTCCCGTTTAAATTTGTTTTTTTATAGAATCCACACAATTCTAAAAGTTTTAATAAATAACAAATTGGTTTTTAAAATTTCTTTGTAAGAATCTAAAATTCCAGGATTACCAAAATAAATAAATGTTTTTGATATTTTTCTTCTTGCTATTGTAGTTAAAAACACTTTTTTAGCCAATTTTAATGATTTTGTGCTTGTTTCTTGTCATTAATTTATTTTTTTTTACTCAGAAATGGAATCAAAAAAATTCTTTTTTTTTTTAAAAGCAATCTAATAGCACATAAAAAAAATATTTTTTTGATCAAATGAAATCAAAATAAAATAATTTTTTGGTTTTTGGAAAAATTCTTCTTAAAAGGGACTTTATCAAGAGGAAAATTGTAAATAAAAATCAATTGGTGGAATTATTTTGACTTTTGGATTCCAAATTTTAATTTTTTTTTGATTCCCAATATTCTATTTTTGGTACCATTTTGGAAATCTAAAAATAAGACAACAATTATTTTTTCAATTAATATTTAGAAACTAAACCATTTTCCAGTCAAAGTGGGACAGTTATAAGGGGTGAATTACAGGTGCTTGAGGGGTTTGAATGGATATTAGAAGAAAAAATTTAACTTTGGAAATTTGAAAATTGAAATCATTATTTTCACATTTTTTCATTTTTTGATACCTAATTGTTTTGGTAATTTTTTTTTTTATTTATTGCAAGATCTATAGTCACTGGGTAAAAACCTGGTTAGGGTTAATGTTATTGAAACAGTGAAAATGATTGTAGAGAAATCATTTTGATTTCTATTGGAATTTTATTTTGATCTTCAATAGGAGATCAAAATGAACATTTTTTTGTTTTTCAATAAGATCCTAAGAATTTGGGGTTTTTCAATTTTTAAGAAAATCTATAGATTTATTAGTTTTATTTCAGACACATATCAACTATTTTTTGGTGTTTATTATTCTACTTATTTCTTATTTGTTATTCAAAGATCAATTTATAAAAAATAATTGATATTTGAAAAAAATGTTGGGTTTATTTGGATGAAACAAAGTTTAGCTTTTTTTAGAAATGGACTTGAGGGAATACTATATGTTGCAAAATAAATGGAAAAAAATTTTCAATCAGCTTTCCAAAAAATGATTTTAAAAGAAAACATTTCAAATTTTTAATTCTGAATTGATACTTAAATTATTGATTTCCCTTTTAGAATTGGGGATTTTGATCGTTTGTTTTAATTCTTGGAATGTGATTTTTTTGGAAATCCGAATGAAAATATTGATCTTTTTATTTTGGAATTAACAAGATCAAACAATAAAAAAGAAATAAAGGGTAATTAACAAATTATTATAAAAAAAAAAAAAATGGAAAAACAAACGATCAGCTTGAACGAATTTTTCATAAAGATCAAATGTTAGAGGAGGTTCTGGCAAATTTCTTAAATACAATTTAAAAACACCAGTTGCGTCGTGTGGTGAATTGATGTATTGATGAAGATCGACATCATCTTTTTGATTAAATAAATCCTTGAGAACAGTAATATTATTCATATTCCCAGAGATCCGATAAATACCTTCTTCATCAAGCCCACACTCTTCAACAAATTTGATAGTTTTTGTTATGATTGTAGGAACTGTTAGTGGTTTGGATCCACGAAATAATGAATTTACGAGGTGCTGTTCAAAAATTGGAAATTCAGGTATTTCTAGTTTTTTATGTTTTTTCATTGTGCTGGTATTTTGTTGGACATGCTTGACAAATAATTCATATTTAAAAATAAATTCAATTTGACTTAGATCTGTAAACCCTTGTTTTATAAAATTTTGGTTGAGATCCAACGGGGCTTTTGGTGTATGTGTTTTTTTTTTTGAATTTTATGAATGAAACAAAGAGAAAAAAAAATATTTTGACAAAATTTTCCTTTGTTTAAAAATCGTAAAAAAGAAAAAGAGAATTATACTATTATTGTAGGTAATAATATGATCTGCATAATTTGGTGTCTTACAACCCTTTGCAATAATTGGAAGTAATTGGATAATTTGTGTTGTTTCATCGATTGGTACAGAAAAACGTTCTCCTCTATAAATAAATGAAACGTTTCTCAATTCTTTTTTTTTAAATTCGATTTTTTTCTTTTTTTTTATCAAGGTTATTTTTGTGTGTTGAGATTCGAAGGTTATTTTGTTGATTGGCAATAACAAATAGTTGGATTAATACAGAAGATCGTTTTTGAAAAAAAAGAATTTGTTTTTTTTTTCAATAATAAATTTTGTGTTTTTAGTGAATAATTAAAAGGGTATTTATTGCAAAAATAAAAAAGAGAAATTTTACAATTTTCCACGGCTCATAACTCATTAGTGTACGATCACCATCTAACCAAAATCCTTCTTGATCAGGGCAATATAACCCAAAAGATTCTACTTGATCTTTGTTATTTTTAACACATATCGCTTCGACAGATTCCCGAACAGTGGTGTTGGGAGTAAACTTAACCAAGGTTGTGTGCTCAGAAAATGAAAATACTACTTTTAAAACAAGGGTTGCTGCCATGTTAAAAATACTATAATTGGATTATGAATTAAGTTTTGGAAACAAAATTGTGAAAAATAAAATATTTCGATGTTCTTTTGTGGATGTGAAAATTGTGGTATTTTAGTCATTTGATGGAGATCAAACTTCCTTAAAAACAGGGGTATATTGTAAACTACAACTCAAATATCATCCTTTTATATTTCTTTTGATATAATTTCGGTTGGTTAAAGAGATTACTTTCTTTTAAGAAAGAATTCAAATAATTTTTTTTTTAAGAGGAAATTGATCAAAATAATTTCTTCTCAAAATGGCGGGTTTCATTAGTACAAAATAAAATCTTTGATTTTTTTCTTCTTGTTTCAAGGCAACATCCAATTCATTATCCAGTAGTCTACATAAGTTCAAATCAATTTTGAAGTAAAATCTTTGATCTTTTTAAGTAAATTTTAAATTAGGAAAGCAATTTGTTCAAAATTTTCCATAATATTAGTATTTTTTTTGTATTTTTTGAATTTTTTTTGTTTGATAAAAAGTTTCTCAAACATTGACAATATTTTTTTGAAGTAAATTTTCTATTTGATCATTCATTTTTTGAATTTTTAGATAAATAATAGAACTTTAAGAAACCCATACTATATTATCTTATTGTTTTAGTTAGTTTCTTTGATCAAATAATCGACAAATCTTCTATAACAAAAAAAAAAACGTTTTTTTATTTTGAAACACAGATTAAACTTTTATGTGTATGGGTATTTTCACAAGAGCATATTTCATAGTTTCTTATTTAGTATATCCAAATAAACCAGAAAGTTCTTGTTAAGGTAGCTATTTATTTATATTCAGGTTATTGGATGAAATTGAATTATTTTATAATTTTGGACTTATAACTGGTCTCAAAGAATTAAAAAACTGCTGGGAAAACTATCTTCTCAAATGTAAATTTTACCAACTAATTGAGTTAAGTTTTTTTAAATAAATCAAAAAAAAAAAAAATCAGAAATAATGTAATTTAATTATTCATAACATGATTTTAATCACCTAAATCCAATAAAAATATCAAAAAAGGTGATTATTAAGTTGAAGATTACAAATTCATCACGTACCTACATTTATAAAAAACTATTTATTGCCTAAATTTTGTTTTAATATATAAGGGGTTACTAAATTAGAAAAATAGAATATCAAGGGTCTTAATTTGAAAAAAAAAATAAAAAGTAATAAAAATAGATTAAAAAATGATAATAATGAAAATTAAATTAATAAAAATAAATTAAATACTAACTCAATGACAAAAATTCATTTTATAGTTCTAAAAAAATAATAATTTGAGAGATTTATATATTTTACATGCTTAAATTTCTTTGATTTAAAGAAAATAAATTTCTCGGGGTAGAAAATAGATACAAATTCAAAATAATCACATTTCTTATTGTTAAGTAACTCTTTATTAATATTTATTTTGTATTTTGGGCTGAGAATTGATATCAATAACATTGGTCAATTTTTAATATTTTTGGATAATCTAATTTGAAAACTTAATTTCTTATTTTTTTTTTTTAATATAAAAAAAAATAATTAAAGTTACTATAAGAGATTTCAAAAATGTAAGATCTCAATTAATTTTCTTGAAAATTAAAAAAAAATATCTCACTAATTTGAAAAAAAAATGAAATTTTTTAAAAAGAGGGGAATTTTTTTTTTTTTTTACAATATTAAAACTTTAATTGATACTATTCTAGCCAAACTGAAAAACGAGAAATTTTCTATAATAAAAGAAGTTCTATTTTTGTAACTTTTATGTGAATATTTTCAACAGATCTGGAAAATGAAATTAGGGAGTCTTTGGTAAGGATGTTAATAAAAATCATCAAATTTTATTCTTGTTTAAAATTGAACTCTCTTTTTTCTACTATTTCTATTAAATAAAAATATAAACTCTTTTTAAGTTAAAGGGGTGTAGTTTCATTAACAAAAATTAAAAATATTCTTAGAGTTAAATCCATTATCTTCTCAAGATAAATTTTCAATTTTTATATCAAGCATTTTTTCTAATTTAGTCAAATTTTTTATTTTTGGTTTTTTCTTCTTTTTTTTTTTTTATTTTTTAAAAATTAAAAAAATGAAAAAAAAGTCAATTAGAAAAAAAAATTTCTTTAAAAATCCCAAATGTACATTATGAAAATTGATTATTTGTCATTTCTATTTTAATGAATATATTTGCTAGTCAAAAGTATTATTGTCAAAATTTGTATTTTTCCAAAGAAATTGAGAATTTTTGCAAGAGAAATTTCAATGAATGATCCCCAAAAAAATTTTAAACATTTTATTTTTTTTGAAATTGATAGTTTGTCCAGGTATTTCTTTTTGAAATATCAACTCTAATTCGAAGTTTATTATTTCTCTTTTTTCTAATTAATTTAGTATTTATTTGATTCTTCACAAAAAAAGTGAATTTTTCATTGATAGCTAGAGACCTTTTTGTGTGAAATGGGGTTTATATTGAAAATTTTTGGTAATCTGAGACTCACTTTAATACGATAACCAGTAGAAAATTGAAATTGCAGTACCATTTTGTAAATTCCATTTAGGGGTTGTGTGTTGAAATTAACGCTTTCAATAAGGATCAATTTCGATAAAAAAAAATGTCTTTTGAAATTTTTATATACTTTTTAAAATTATTACTAATTTTTGGGGTATCAAAAAAAAATTGATATTTTAAAAGTATAAAACTTATCCTGATCAATAGATTTTATTTTTTTTTTGTAACAACCGTTTGATTTGTGTAAAATGACCAAAAGAAGAAAAAAGGACACAATAATCCAATACTATTATTTTTCTTACCAAAATCAAAATAACTTTCAACAGCCAATTTTTTCATTTTTGCCATTTTTTTTTATCTTATTGCTGGTTATTTGTTAGTCAACAACCAATTATGACCAACCAAGTTGATTTACCCGATGAGTTACCACCTTTAGAAAATGAAAATGAAAAAGAAGAACTACCAGAAGAACTACCAGAAGAACTCAAAGGACTTGAAGTGAAAAACGAACAAGACAAACAATTGTTAGACCAACTTTCCTCTTTCAAAACAAATTTCGATGATCAAGAAACCGAGGAAAAAATCCCAAAAAGCCCCCCAAAAACCACCAAGAAACAAGAAGAAGAATTGGATGAAGAAGATCCACGTGCTATTGAGCAAAGCATTCGGAAAAGATGGGAGGCAATTGATCGAGAAGTTGAACGTGGCTGTGAATTGGCAGAATGGTTGTCCAAAAGATCTGGAGCGTAAGTTCATTCTAATTTCTCTTGTTTTTTTAAAATTTCTCTTCAATTTTATCTTTTTAAAAAATGAAGAAAATATTCCCATTTTTTAAAAAATAAACAAAAAACAAACCTCCCAAAATCTTTTTAAATTATTTCCTACTTTTCTACGAAATTACCAACCATAAAATTAATCAACAAAACAATTTCTCAAAATTTGGTTTGTCACTTTGCCTTTGAATTCTGAATCCTTTTTAAAAGAGTAAATACTTTAATTTTTATTAATCAAAAAACAATTTGAGAAAAAAAAGCAAAAAAATTTTGATTTAATTTTTTCAATATTCCATTTTCCTTGAATTGGGAACTTTCTTGGTTTATTTTTCTTTTGATCCATAAAAATTTTAACCCAATAAAATCACACAAACCCTGTTTCAATCAAAAATTAAAAAAAACAACAAATCATAAAGTGGCACAACACATGGCAATTAAGACGTTTCGTTCTTTTAGGAGATGAATTAAAATATTATAAAGTACGCTTTAAGGTTGCGTGTAAACACCCCTTAAGGAATTATGTGACATATGATCCAAGGCAAGCGTATCGTTATAAGGACGCACAAGTTGAAGAGAAAGTTGATCCCAAAGGCACCATCTATTTGAAGGAGGTCACAAGAATTTACCAAAGCGACGAAGAGCTGAAAAAGGACTATACCCTCGCGATAGTGGCGACAAACCATAAAAAAAAAAGGAAAAAAGAACGGATATGGTATATCCTCTTTTCTGATAAACGCGAATTTGATCAATGGTGTTTCACCTTTGTAAAGAAAGGAATAAGTGTAGAGCAACTTAAAAAAAAAAAAAAAAAAAAAAACACAAACATAAGCACAAACACAAGAGTAAAAAGAAGAAAAAGAAATAAATTGTTAGATTTGAATAATGAAAACAATAAATTTAAACATGTTTTTTTAGGAACAAAACCATTTCTTAAAGTATTTACAAAGGAAATTACTCTATTGTTTGTTTTTTTTGTGTGTTTTTGAATTGATTGTTTATTACTGATAAATTCTAATAAATTTCAAGAAATTTTTCGTTCAATTTCCATTTTTATAAATCTTAGAACTGTTTCTTTTAAAACATTCCACGACAAAGAATATTTTGAAGAACAACTAATTTTACAGAGTTTATTAACACTTGACTTCATAAAATGCTTTATTCAAAGCTTGTGCATAAAAATTTCACAAAGGAAAATCAAGTAAAAATTTCCAAACATTTATTTCAATTTATCAGTAATTTAGAAATATTTATTTCAAAATTTTATCAATTTTGACTTATATCTTATTATAAGAGCAAAAAAACTTTAATGAATTAGAGTATTTTTTTTTTTTTTTCTGATTAATCTTTATTTTTACATTCAAACTATTTAATATTATTTTAAAAATATAGTGATCTTTCAACTTTTTTGATTTGTTATTTGAAAGTTTTTTACTTTTTCTCAATTCAAAATGAAAGCCAATTATTTAATCAGAGAATTCTCTTGATAAATTATTCATCTCATTTTGGAACATTAACATTTTGTTGAATGTTTCAAATGATCTATTTAACTGAGTTTGAATGTATGTGAATAAAGTGTTATGCACCCGCCAAGGAACGTGTTTAACTGGATATACGTGTTAATTTGGCTGTGATAAAAGCACAATTAATTTTTTCCTCTCTCAAAGTTAAAATTCATTAAAAGAAGTAAAACCTCAAAAAAAAAAAAACACAATCCAACCAAAAAAAAAAATGTTGACCAACATATTTTTGATTAAATTTTAGAATTTTTTTTAATAAATTTTCTTTTATATAAAATTTTTATTTTTTTAAAAATAAAAAAACAATTTTATTTGAAAATTTTATGAAAAAAAGGTTGGTGGGTATTAATACCTTTTGAAATGTTGTTTTAAAATAAGTATAGTTGTTGAAAACGGAAGAAAAGGGAATGAATTTAGTTAATGGTATTGTTTTACTTAAAAAAAATAAATATTTGTTTGATTTCTAATATATATTTTTTTTTGTAATATGTGCTTTTGCTTTAAGAAATGGATATTTTAACTTTATCAAAAATTTTTTTTAATTTGAAATATATTTATTAAAATCCCAATTTCTATATTTCCAATTTAAAGGTAAATACAGTAACATTGTTTTTTTATATACATTCAAACTATCATTTTCTTCTAGGCTAAAAAAAAAAATGACAAAAACCACATATCTACAAAGATGATTTAATTAGCTTATATTTTAGATTAACTTTTTTTCACTTATTTGTTCTTTCAATTTTGGCTATTTTCAAATTGTGAATTCTTATTTTTTGTTAATTCAAAATAACTGTTTAGGATGATGGTGGGGTTTTTTAATTATTAAAATTAGAATTGTTGGGGGATAAATCAAATTAGGGAATTATATATAGATCAAGTTTAGCAGATTAGACCAATTTTCGAAAAAAGTGGAAATTAACAGAGTCTGTTAATCATCTGACTCTTTCAATTTGAATATTTTTACCAAACAATAATAATAAATAATATCAGTTGAAAATCACAAGATCAAATTGATCAATTTCTTTGAGTTTGGTAATTTAAATATAATTATGGGAAATTCTCCCTTGAGTGAAACTATTTCAAAATTATGAAAAAATAGTAGAATTTTTTATATTTTTTGTTATTTATTTTCTCTGAAAAAATCGGAAATATATTTTGTGTTTTTTGTTTGTTTTGTATTTTATTTATTTTATTGGTATTAACTAACCTGTTTTAATTAAAAACTCTTGTAATTTTTTTCATTTCATAAAAAGTAGCTTATTTGAATTATTTTTAGTTTATATTAAAAACATTACCTTTTAGGAATTACAATGTTATATTTTATCTAATTCACTAAAATAACACAAGTTAATTCTTGAAAATGATGAAAAATATTTTATGTTATCTGTTGAAGAATATTACTTTAAAAAAAAAAATTATTTTTTTATATTTTTAATATTACAATACTAATCTCAGGAAATAAAATTATAGAAAGCATGGATTATTCAATATTGATATAAATTTGAGATATAATTTTAAAAAATATTTATTTATAAATTCGGGAAAAATATAGATTTCTTGAATTATTATAAATGGAAAAAAATTCTAAGAAATTTTTTAAAAAATTATTTGGTCTTTTTTGCAAAAGGTTATTATAACTCTACAAATCATTTTTTGGAATAATCAGAATTGAATTTGTATTTTGAGGATTAAATTGAGTAATTTCCAACAATCTTTAATATAATTGATTGAAAAGTCAAAAATTATATAAAAACAAAAAACAATTTATTAGTAAAAAATTTAAATAGTTGTAAAAATTTAATTGTAGAAATTTTTTCTTTGTTTTCATATTAATAATAGATAAAATGTTGAACTCAATTTATTTTTTTGTTTCTCCAATAGAATCTTCTCAAAAATGAAAAAAAAAAAAAACATTTGGTTGGATCTTTAACATAATAAAGATTATTTGGGGTATTTTGGCAATTAAAATAAAATTAAACATAATAAAAAAAGTTTTTATAATGTAAGAAATAAAATGAATTTAATTATTTTGTTTTTCAAAAAAAAAGGAAAAAAAATTGATCCCATTGAAAAAAATTTTTTTTTCTGGTTTTGCGAGTTGATCAGAAATTTTTGGCTCTTTACATCTACAAAGCATATAACTACATATATATCTTCAATAATATATTATAAAACTTTGATATTTTATAGTAAAAAACTGTCCCTTATATAATCCCAGATAAAAACTGAAAGAATATTTACAACTTCAACATTCACAAAAAAAAAAGATAAAACTAAGGAATTTTTTCAAAAAAAAAAAAAAAGCATTTATATAAACTAAAATTCAAAATTTTTCACACAGTTAAAACAGTCCAAATAAACACAATATAACAATTTCATACAAATTGGAAATAATTTTGATTTTTGTAAAATATGAAAATCATTTTTTCGTCTTTTTAGTTTTTGATTTAATTTCATTTTTTGAATTACGTAACTTGTTACGTTCGATCAAAAATTTTTTCAACAGATTGATATTAGGTTAAAGTTGAGTTGTTACAAATAGAAGAACTCAAATAAAATTTATTGGTAGCACCTAACCTTTTGATCGATCAATAATCCTAATAGAATTCAATCAAATTTACCAATAAAAATTTTTGTTTAGCTCTCTCCAAAATTTTTAACACACCCTTGATTTATTTTTATTGGTAATTATTTATCTTATTATTTTGTGAGTATTGTAATTTATAAAAAAGTGTTAATGTTTCAATTAGAGAATGGTTCTAAATTGGTATTTCTTCTTGAATAGATTAAAAATGATTTTTTTTTCATAAATTGAATTTTGGTGTGTTAAAAATTTTGAATTGGGGTTTATATATAAACTCTTTTTCAAAAATTGTAACACACCTGAAATAATAAATTGAAAAAAAAAATTATCCTTTAGTATTCAAAACAATTAATAACTAAACCTGAGTTGTAATTCACTTTTAAGTCATTCTAAATCTATAAAAGACTGATATATTAAAAATTAAAAAAAATAAAACCAAAAACTAAAAAAAAGTGAGTCACAATTTTTGAAATGGGCACTACGGAACTTTTATTATTGAACTTTCACTGAAAAAAAATTTAACGACGAGATTTTTTATGAATAATTAAATCCATTTTCAAAGACATTACATACTCTCAATTTTTTTAGTGATTATTTGTCTTTTCGAAGATCTCTTTTTGTTTTCCGCATGATCTTTTTTTAAAAAAAAAAAAAAAGAAGAAAAAAAAAGAAAAAGAAAAAGAAAAAGAAATACAAAAGAAAAACAAAAATTTGAAAAAGCAAAACTAAAATTTGCAAAATTAGAAAAAATGATTCTGATCCAAAAATTTGAAAATATTTTTTGTAAAGAAATCTGAAATAAACCCTCTAAACAACTCCCATTAACATTATAAAGTGAGTCAAAATTTTTGAAAAATTGATTATATTATAGTGCATGGTTTTCTTGGTGATTATTTTGAATCCTGAAAAATGATCGTCCTAAAACTACATTATTTGTCCATAAAAAATCTTAGATTACATTATGTCTTTAATAATAACATAAAAATAAAATAAGTTATATGTCTATCGGTTTTTAGGAAATTTATAATCATTGTTTTTTTCCATGATATTGAATATTTTTGCTACTGTTAAGTGTTTATATTTTGTATTATTTTGATGTTTATGCCAAAATATTTGTGTTTATTATACGCTGGAAATGGGGTTGAAAGATAGGGAAATGACTAAAAAAAGAAAGTTTTATTTTATTTCGAGGGGGTAATATTCATTCGACTGAAAGATCTTTGGTTTCTAAAAAAAAAATTGTATAGAAATTTTTATTAAAATTCAGATTTTTCATCATTAAATAATGATATAATAAATATTGGTGAATATTTTCAATAATGTCAGTGAATTTCTGTTATTTTTTTTTTTTTGTTTATTTTGGTTTAATAGTTAATCCTAAATATTTAGTTTTGTTTAAATAAATAGTAGTGCTGTAAAATGGTCAATGTCTTTAAATAAACTATTTCCCAATTAAATTGGTCTATTTTTAATGTATGGAATGTGTTTTTTTAAATATTTGGATGGATACTAGAAGAAAAGATTTGATTTGAATATTTGAAATTGTTTTTTCACATTTTTTCTTATTTTGTTTTTTTTATTTTGATAACTAATTTGTTTTACATATTTTTTTTTGAAAGGCTAATAGTAATTAAATAAAAAATTTTATTCTAATATTATTTAAACAGCGAAAAAAATTATAGAGAAATCCTATTGATATGTCTTGATATTTTCCTTGATCTTCAATTGGATAATCAAAAGGTACATACTCATTTTTCTATTTGTAGGTAAACAATTGTTGTTTTTCAATTTTTATGAGAATATATTAATTATTTAGTTTTCTTTATTGCTCTTTTCAAAAATTCTCAGTTATACATTGAACTGCTTATTAATTATTTTATATTATATATTCAATTATTAAAATTAATTGGTTTTTGAAAAAAAAGTTGGGTTACTTTAACTAAAAAAGGTGTTTTTAATCAATTTTCTTGATTAGAGTATTGATTAAAATAATTTAATTGATTTTAAAAATAATTGAAATTTTGATAAATAATAATAATAAACTTATTAATATGTTTAATGGTTGTATTATTATAGAATTGATAACTGGATTTAGATTGCATTATTAATTTTTGATTTAAAATAATTAAATTAAAAATTATTTTTTTTGGTTATAAAATGAATATTAAAGCTATTAAAAAAATCATTTAAGTGTATTTTTTAATTTAATTACTTGTTGAATTTCATAATATTTTTTTGTAAACAAAAAAAAATAAATAAAAAATATTCAAAATCTTTGTTTGGGTGAATAAATTTGATTTTTTTTCAAGTTAAAAAGAATTATTTTTTTTTTTTAGAAAAATTAAAAATAATCTTAAGACTTTATTGTTTTAAAACTTTGTTGTTTTTTTTTTTTTTAACAAAATATTTTATATGCTTCTTAGATCTGTTATTGGATTTTTTTTTTTTATAGGAAATAATTTTTGTTTTTGAAATAATTTCTAAAATATTTTATGAATTATTAACTTTAAACTTTTTGAAAAGAGGTAAAATGTATCAAACTTTTTAATACATTCATTCATTTGGGAAAATATCATTTAAGAGTATTTTATGTGTTATAATATTCAGATTTTTATTTAATTTTTTAATTCTATAAATATTAAAAAACAAAAAACAATATGAATCATTTGTAGTTCAATTCCATTTTAAAACATTTAATAAACCTATTTCTAAAAAGTTTCCTTTCAGAGAACAATTTGAAAATCAACTTTTTACCATTGTTTTTTACTTATCAAAAAATAAAATTCATGATCCCAAAGTTTGTGAAAAAAAATATTAAAAATGGATATTTTTGAAAAAAACATTACAGTGCCCGTTTATTTGATATGTATTAAATTTACAAAAAAAAATTTTTTTTTAAGGTTACTGTCCATTTAGATAAATTCCAATTAATTGTTTTTGTTTATTTGAACAATTCTTTTTTTTAATGTCTGTATTGAAAAATATTTGAAAGTGTTGTATAAAAATCACCCGATGAAAGGGGTTTTTAAGAATTGAAAAACGAAAACGAGACAAAATTTTCTCTCTTTTAAATATTCGTGGATAAGGAAATATCAAAATACTAAAAAAACTAAAAACATAAAAAAAAAAGGTGGAAAAAAACTAGGCTTGTTGTTAATATTATTTCTATTGTTTCAATTAGGGACTTTTTTTTGTAATTCAAAAAAAAAGTCAAATTTTTTGGAAAGATTTTTTATTCAATTTTTTTTTTTAAAAAATTGGAATATTAAATTTAAAGAAAGTATCCAAAAAGAAAATCGGACACACTATATCACAATTCTTCTTATAAATTTTATCTTTAAAATGAAAAGAAGACAGTTCTATTTTGCAATTTAATATTAAGACAAAAAGTAAAAAAATGTAATTTTAAAAATAAAAAGTCAAGAGAAAGAGAAAGAGAAAGAAAAAGAGTCGAAGAATCGAGAATCAGAAAAAGAGAATGAAAAAGAATCGTATTTTAATTTAAAAAATTTGAATTTGATTTAGGCATTGAATATGGATCGAGGTTAATTGGTTGGTCTCCCATGAAATTGTTGAAGGAAAGTTTGAGATCTTCAATTGGCTCGTCGAAATTAAAGTTGAAATCAAAATTAGGATCGTTTTCAAATTCTGATATGAGGGAATTGTTTTGAGTTGAAAAGGCCATCTCATCAAACGAGGAGATTGAAGAGGAAGCAAAATTGTATGTTTGTTCTAGCTCGGGTAGCGTTTCTTCTTTATTTGGGGTGTCCTTTAAAAGCAATTGGAAATCTACAAAAGATTGCTGGTTTAAATTCGTTGACATTAGAGTTTCTTCGATGGAATTATCGAGCAATTGGATCCAAGGCGAGCCGAAAGAAGTGGGGTTGTCCATGTCTACAAATTCATTAAAAACGGGGCTTGACGCTTGGTCGTAGTGCCTGTTTGCGGTATTGAGGTTTGGGGATTGTGGGGTATTGTTTGTGGTTGCAGTGTTTGTGGTTTCGTAGTTGATGGTGGCGGTGGCGGTGGCGGTGGCTGTGCCTGTGCTTTTGTGCTTTTTTGAAGTTTTTTTCTCTTTAAAGTTGATCTTTTTGACAAGCTTTTTTCTTTTGTCTTGGCCGTTTCCAAGCGTATTTGTCTTTTTATGCTTGTTTCTGATCGTGGACGCAGAAGACGAAGAAGAAGATTTCCATGATCGTTTTCTGCGAATCTTGGGTTTTTTGATACACTTTCTCAGCGACAGAAACGATGTGGGAACCTGGGAAGGTTTGTACACCAATTTGAAACTGTGAGCTTTCACAGAAAACCCAATTTGCTTTGAGGAATATCTTGAGCGAATCCCGTTTTTTCTCCTCATGAAATACTTTGGTGGCTTGTGGTTTTTAAATTCGAATGTGATAATGCAGCCAAGCGGCTTTTTTTCATTATGAACGCTCTTTGTAGGAATGTACCTTGAGGAGTGGATAATAATTGTTGCAATGTCAGAATTGCTTGAGTACTGATCATCCTCAGAGACCCAGATCGATCTGTTCACCACATTATCATTCGAAAGGGAGATTTGGCCGATAGGAACATAAAATTTATACAGTTGGATAAAGAGTTCCGAGGTGCTGAACCCAGAGTTTATATCCTGAAGTGTCACATTTGGATACTTGAATATCCCAACAATTTCTTTTTGTTTTTGTTTTTGCTTCTGTTTCTGTTTCTGTTTTGGTTTTTGGTTTGACATTTAGAGAGAAAAAGATTAAACAAAGTCTGCTTTTTAAATAGAAATAATAAGAGTAGTTAATTCTAAAATATATAAAATATATCAGGGGTATATTTAAAGGGTAACAAAAAAAAAATATGAAGAGAAAAGTATGAAAAAAAAGAGAAGAAAAAAGCAAAATAATTATTAATTTAACAACTAGAATTTTGACATTATTGAACTTTTTTACTTTCGGTTTGTTAGTAGATACGGGAAATGGACAGATCCTATATAACTTTTTTTTTTTCCACTCAACAATCAAAAAAAAACTGTGAAACTGTTATCTCTGAAAAAGTAAGAAAACTATTTCGATCACAGCAACAAATATACAGTTGAAAATACAGACTGAATCGACTCAACCAAAAAAGCGAAAAGTGAAATACTAAAAATTTTACTGTCTTAACCTCAAAGATATGATCTACACTTGTTTCGTCGTTTACTATTCCAAATTATTTGTTCAAGAGAATAAAAAAAAGAGAAAATTCCAGACCAGAATTTTTACTTGGATTTTCCAAAACCAAGATCTTCCCAAAGCTTTTTTGAATTTGCCTATATTCAACCAATTAGACATCTTTTATGAGAAAGTATTTTTACTATTTTTTTAAGTAACTTTGATAAGCAATCAAATTTTTAGGTAAAATTATCAGGTTTAATTCGAAAAATAATTGACATACACTAGATCCATCACACACTCTTGGGAAATTTCAACTGTTAAAAGATTTACTATCAAAATTTCAAATCGAAATGTTACTGATTTGAATTCGACTTGTCAAAAATAATTTTTACTCCTTTTTCCTATTCTTTATTATTTATGATAGAGTTTTTAAAGAAAAAGTCTGTTTCTTTGTTTCTTAATAGTGGTGGAAAATTTTCAAGTCAACAGCCTGGGATCTTAATACTGAAAATAAAGGAAAACATTTACATTTAACATTTAAATTTACACTTTTTTGTTACTGCTAAAATCTTGTGAATTTTTATCACCTGCAAAATAAAAAAAGTAAAACAGGAAAAAAAAAAGTTTAAAAAGATATTAGTTTGGTAGTCTTAACTTTAAAGAAGCTTGAAAATGAAAAAGTATTCTCAATTAATAAAAGAAAAAATAAATTAAACAAAGACAAAATGAAGTATAATACATACCACAACATTTTTTTTAATACGAACTTTTTTGTCTGGGGTTTTTCTTTGATTTACTCTTAAAAAATTGGTTGATAAAATTGGCTATTTTTGAGAATTTCGAAACTGCTCTCAACTTTTTTCGATAAAAAAAGAAGACATAAATCGTTATTATTGGTTTGATTCATAATAATGTATTGAACAAATCCTTAGAAGTTAATTGGTTTCTTCTTTTAAATGGTATTACTTTTTTTGAAATGTAGGGTTTTTTAAACAAAAAGCCTTTTGATTTTTTTTTAACCTTGCCATTTTTTTTACCAAAATACTGTCATTTGCAACTTAAAAAGATCAACATTTTTCATACAGCTTTCCAAAAAAAAACAATCAACAGCCCAGAATTGAAATAAACCATCAAAGTTCCTATTTCTAAAAGGTAAATTAAGAATTTGAGTTTGTTTTGAGAATTAAAAAGTTGAAATTTTTGATGATTTTAAAAATCTTTTTATGCTGAGCCGAATGGAAATTTTGTTTCATTTATTTTGCAACAAATAGTAATTTTAATAAAGTTTGACAAGCAAAATAAAAAGTAATAGCAACCTCAGACTCTCTATTAACTAATCTAGGGAAATAATTTTTATTTCCTTTGTTATTAAACCTTGAACTAAAACGCTTTTGAATTATTTTTCTAAAAGAGCTGTAAAAATCCAAAATGAATTATAATTCAGTGTTATCAAAAAGGTATTGTTTTCTAATTATTATTAGATTAATTTATCACTTGGAAAAACTAAAAAAAAAAAACTTTTTTTTTTATTATTATTGAACAAAGAGTCCGTAACTCCTCTTATTAGCCGTTTGGTTTCTTTTGCTTTTTGAAATAAACCGAAAATTTTTGAAATTTTCTTTTTATTTCTAAATAAAAATTTAGGGATTAGGGAAGTGCCGTAGAGTGCCGTCAAGTACCTAGGTTTTTTTTTTTTTAATTTGAGAAAAATTAATAAAGATTCAAAAATTCATCTATTAACCAATAATGATAATTAATATATTGTGTCTTTTTTTATAATAATAGTGAAAATATTTTTTATTTTTTAATATATTAGATTGAATGATTTTTTTAATCCGGATATACAAATTTTATGATTAATTTATAGACAGGGTAGTCTTTAAGTTTTCCGGAATTCAAAGAATTGCGTAAAATCTTTAATTTTACTCTATTCTTTTAAATTCTGGAAAATCACCGTTGGGTTTTCTTGAGTTTTCTGTTTATTTGTAAAATCGATAGATTTTCGTTAGGTTTTTTTTTTTGCTTTAGAAATAAACCGAAAATTTTAATAAATTTTCTGTTTATTTCTAAAGTAAAAAAAACCTAGAAAACTTCACAAATAAAATAGAAAACCTCAAAAAAACCTCGAGAACATTTTACAGATAAAACAGAAAACTTCAAGAAAACCTAGGCACCCCACGGCACTTGACGGCACAGTCACAGGGAAAATGATCCAAATCTTCAACTTAATCCAATTTTTTTGAATTTTTTAAATAATTTGCAAAATTTTGATTTATATTTGTTCATATCGTAAGAATATCTGTTTGGATTATTTGAAAAATTTCCGAGTTTTCAATCGAAATAGAGTACCCCCATTAAAAAACCCTTTTTATTTATTTATTTATAAGTAAGTTTATAACTTTATTTTACCATCATTCTAAACCAGTATATGTATTTCCACTTCAAAATTAACAAAAAAATATTAAAAATCACCCACCAGTTTAACAGTTCTGAAATATTCCATTTTTTTTTAAATCATAATATCAAAAATAATTCTCCATATTTTTAACAAAAGTTTAAAATACAGTCAGCTCCACTTTTAAGACACAAACTTTCAACGGAATTTAAGGCGCAATAAAAATCCCGAATTAAGGCACAAAATTCAGATTCTAGTAAAATAAATTGTAAAAAAAAATTTCCGAATTTTGTGCCTTAATTAGAGATTTTTTTTTGTGCCTTAAATCCCGTTGAAAGTTTGTGCCTTAAAAGTGGAACTGACTGCAATGAATAAACATATTAATTGTTATCCCCGAATCACAGAAGAAAAATAGCAAATCTGGCGTTTATGTGTTTATAACCAGCCATTGTTATAATTTAACCCCACTTTTATTTCTTTTATTTCAAAAATTATTTTTTAATTTGAAGAAAAATATTTATTATTATATAAACAATTAATTTTCAATTCAGCTTTTTTTTTTTTCGAATAAACATGAAAAATCAAACAAATATACTTTAAAAATTATTTTTCAATTCCATATGGAATATGTGCTATACCAAAAAATATAACGCACTGGTACCGTTTTTAAACCATGTAAAATGTTGACATTATAACAAATCTAGTGATAACCCACTTTAAATCATTAGGAAATAGATTTCTTTTAATTTTAAATAAGTATTCGATTATCATCATGTTTTGAAAAAGAGATTCATCTACAAAATTTTTTATCAAGATTTTAAAAAAACTCAAAAAAAAAAAAAAATTCATCAAGTTTTTGATTACAATATTAAAAGAAAAAAAATTCACCATCTCAGATTCCCGTGATAATTTCATATTTTTTATTTATTTATTGGCATTGCATTACCTTGTGGGATTGTAAAAGATTGTTAAATTTTACATTATTTTTTAATCGATGTTCTTTCAACTATCATTTATTTCTAAAGTTATTTTTTTATAAAAGACAAAAACATTTAAAAAAAACAACTAACCCAGAATAAAAAATACCAATTTGAAAAAAAAAAAATCAAATTTATGGGGTTCAAATAATTAAATATTATTAATAATTCACTTTATAAGTCTTCTAAATTTCTAAAAAGCCCGATATTTTTAAAATTATAATATATAAAATAAAAAACAAAAAAAAAGTGAAACCAGAATTTTTGTAATTGGCATTACATGTTTTTTATCATGAACTTTCACCAAAAAAAAAATAGAATATTTAAATTATTTGTTAATAATTATGTTCAATGAAAATACAATTTTAATTTCAAATTTTTACTGTATATCTCTAATTTAAAGATATTTTTTATTTTTTTGGCTTAACTTTAAAAAAAAAAAAAACTTTATAAAAAAAAAAAACATTATAATAACAAAAAAATTATGTAAAAAAGAAAAAAAATTATAAAAAAAAAATAAATAAAAACGATTGATGAAATTAAAAAAGTGATGATGGATCCAAAAATTTAAAAATTTTTTCCGATTCGAATATGTAATAAAAAATAAAAAAACTACCCAAACTAAGTTTCAATAATGAATCAAGAATTTTTAAAACAATTTTATATAATAATTTCAAATATGAGGAGATTTTTTTTTTAAAATTATTGATTTATTGAAATAAAAAATTGTTTTTAATAAAATAAGTTATATGATAATATCTATTATTATTTTATTTGTAATTAGAAATAATAATTTTGTAATAAGTTTATTTGTTTGAAAATATATTTCAAAAAGAGTGAAATATTGGTTTAATATATTTATACTTTAGGTATACGAAGTATTACAAACTTATTGGAACAATTAAGATTATGTTATTAATTATTGATTAAAAAATAATGTAATTAAAAAGTATTTCTTTATGATATAAGTTGAATTTTCCAGTTTTAAAAATGGATATATTTGAAAAAAATTGTAATTTAAATATTTGGTATTTTTTTCTCAGATTTTTTTGTTCAATAAAAAGTAAAAATTGATCCGAAAGGTTCTTTGAATCAAAAAATTATATTTTCAACAGATTAAAATAATTTTTGTAATTATTTGAAATTAATTAGATTTTTTATGTTGAGTGATTTTAAAATTTTGTGAATATCATTTATAAATTTTTTTTTTGAAGAATTCTTTTGACAGATAATAAGATTTCTATCTTATGTCAAAGAAAATAATTTTTTTTAATTTAATTGGGAAATAATAGGAATTTTGAACTTTTTCAAAAATTAGAAAAAATGGGATCAAACTTATCAAACAATATTTCATTTCTGAAAATAGTATTAAAAGTAAGATCCTGTTGGTTTTTCTCGAAATCAAATTTTTAATTGGTTTTAAAAATTTCATGATATGGTAGAATTTATTGTTTTTTCAAATTGGTTATAATCTTTATTAGTAAACTTTTTTTGAGTTTATTAATCCCTTAGTCTCCTACAACAAAGAGAAAATCACTCAACTTAAAGTTCTTCGATTTATCACTACTTTTTTTTCATAATAATGTCTTATTTTGATAATTCGGAAACAATTCATTTTTTTTTATTCTTTCATTCAATGTAAAAATTTTTTTTCTTTTTTTTTCATTTGCTTTTTTTTTCTTTTTTCTAATTTTCTTTTCTTTTTTTTTTTTTCATTACCACAACCCTAAACCATAAAGATCATAATATGAGCAACAAAGCAAAACAAAACAAAAAACAAGTCAAAAAAGGTGGAAACCAAAAAGCACAACAAACATCACGTGTTGTCAAGAGAGGAAAATACAAACACGTCCGAAAAATCAAAACAGGAATCAGATTCAGAAGACCAAACACAATGAAACTTGCCAAAAACCCAGAATACCCAAGAAAAGCACAATCCCGTTTACCAAGATTGGATCACTATTCCATTTTAAAATTTCCACACAACACAGAATCTACAATGAAGCAAATCGAAGATCATAACACCTTAGTTTTTATTGTTGACATTAGAGCTAACAAATACCAAATCTCAGACGCAGTTAAAAAAATGTACAATGTCACACCAATTAAAGTTAACACTCTTATTAGGTAATTAACTTTTTCTTTTTTTTTTTTTTTTATTTAAAATTTTCTTTTGCTTCCTAACTTTTTGTTAAATTGTTTTTTTTTTATTTTTTTGTTTTTTTTTGAAAATACTCCTTTCAAAACAAACCACAAACCAAAAACCAATTGAAATGAACCAATAATCCTTAATATTAAATCTTTTTTTTTTTTGTCTTTTTGCTTTTGACACGATCTTTTTTGTCTTTTTTTATACTTAATACAGACCTGATGGAAATAAAAAAGCTTTTGTTAGATTATCCAAGAATGATGATGCAATGGAAATTGCAGATAAAATTGGTTTTTAATTCTTTTTTGTTGTTTTATTTTTTAGAATTTTTTTTTTTTTTTTTAAATACTTTTCAAAATCCAAATTTATTTTCGAACAAATCCCTTCTAAATTTGTTTCACAAAAAGAAAACTGATCCAACACACCAAAAATAAATTTAAGGTTATTTTGATTTGTGGTAATTGTGTTAAATTATCTCTATATTTTCGCTTTGCTTAATATCATTTTATTAAATTGAATTTTTTTAAATTAAATAATTCAAGTGTATTTCTTTTAATGAATTACTCTGCTATTTAATAAAATTTCTTTTTTTGCGTATAAGCAAAAAGTGTTAATTTAAAAATAAATTATCTTTATCTCAGTATTCACATATTTAATTTGATTTTCTTCTTTTTTTTTTTTTTGAATTAAACTACTTTTTCTTTTTCTTATTCTTATTCTTATTTGTGCGATAGGCAGATTTTTATTTTTAAAAAAAATACTTTCACATTCCTTTGTCTATGAAGTAAATTTTGAAAAATACTTGTTCTCTTAAGGAATTAGTTACTCTTATTTATTTTTTAATTCCCAAAGTTAATAGACGATTTATTTCCACAGGGGTAATGATTAAACCTGATAAAAAAAAACTCCTTTATCAATTTTAGAGAAATAGTTTATCATTTTTGAAAAAATTCTTTTTTTCCTATTAATTTTCAGTAAAAAGATCCTGATCCTTTTTTAGTTTGGATTTTTGGATCACGAAAAAGATAAATTTGAAAATCGTTTTGTTTTTAGGAAATCTCACTTTTAGTAATTTTTTCATAGTTTGTATGAACAAATAAAATCAGAGTTCACATTTTGATTCTTTTTTGAAAATAACCTCAAATAATTCTTTTTTTGATTCCATAGAATCAAAATGATTTTTTTTTTTTATCCAATGATAAGTCTGAACTTAATTCTTGTTTAAAATTTAGTTTTTTAATAGAATCCCATCGTTCTCAAAATTAATAATTAATATTTTTTTTTTATATTATTTGCAAAAAGAATTTAAATATTACTCAAAAAAATAAATATTTGAGGTTTTTATTCTTAGTGATTTTAGTTTTCATCATCTTTTTGTCAATTCTGTTGGGTTTTAAGTTTTTTCCTGATAAGAAAATTATTTTACTTTGAGATGGAATCAAACGATTCTTTTTTTTTTAATAGAGTTTTGGGAACAAATAAAAATTCTTTTTTTGATTACATTAAATCAGAATAAAATAATTTTTAATGCTTTTGAAAAAATATTCTTCAAAGGGGCTTTAACAAGTGGAAAATGTTTGATAAAAATTGATTCCATTGGAATCATTTTAATATTATGATTCCAAATTTTAATTTTTGAGATTCTAAAAATTCTAAAAATGGAACCAGTTTGGGAACTCTCTATAAAATTGAAAATCTAATCTTATTTTATAGAAATAATAACCAGAAAGCCAAAATTTCATTTTTTTCCCAATTTGAAAGAAGTTGAGAAGCCAATATTTTAAACTTTAGCTGTGCCCAGTTACTTTTTAGTATTCGAATTCTATGTTAATTTAATAATTTATTGTTTTTTTTCATAAGTTTTTTTAAAAAAATCCCACAAGATAATGTTAAGTTGAATTGTTTTAGCTACTTTGAGAAATGTTATAATTTTAACTTTCGCTCTTATCTCAGCATTCTATTATGATACCCAATTGTATACATGAAAAAAAAATGTTAGATCATTTTTCAAAAAGTAATTTGGAGAATAAAAAATAAAACTAACCCCATGAAATAAATAAAATTGTTTTTAGATCAAACAGAAAAGTAATAAAAAAGTAAAAGTTTTGGTTTATGGTATTAGACATATACTCTAATTAAACTTTCTATAAAATTTAAAAGTTCTTTCATGAGTAAGATGAAATAGAAAAAAAAAAACAAAGTACCTTTTTAAAACTGTTTTAAAGTTTTCTATTTTCATAAAGTGAAAAAAATTTTCAGAATTAATTTTTTTTTTTTTTAATTTTTATATTCAAAAAAAGTTAAATAGCACCCATTAAATAAGAAATAGATGGATGAATACAAAAGCAACAACAGTTTTAAGTCTAAGATAATACATAATTAATAACAGAAATTAAAATTAGAAATAAAAATTAATATTTAATTGAAAAATATAAATAGCTTCAGGTAAAAACCCAATCAGATAAGAGAAACTTTCAAAAAAATTTTTTTTAAAAAAAAATTAATATGATTATATAAAATCAATTACAAAAACAACTAAAAATATCAGTAATAAAAAAATAAAAAAAGTTTTTATTAAAAATTTTGCTTTTAAGATAAAAAAATATTTGTTTAGGAAATTAAATTAATATTTTCAACTACAAAAATTGAATAATAATTAAAAATAAAAAAATAAAATAAATAGTTTAAGATTTTGAAAAAATTATACATTATAAACAAATTAAAAACAAAAGTCAAGAATTTTAATAATTTTAATAATGAAAATTTTCTTATCACAACTCAAAAAATTATTTTTTGAAATTGAATTCAAGATAAATCAATATTATATATTAATTTTATTAAAAAAATATATATTTTCCATTCATAAATCCGTAGGTGAATAATACACTTCAAAATTGATCCATTTCAAAAAATTAACCCTCTTCAAGATTTTTTCTTAATTTATTTTGGACCAAGATACATTAATCTTGGCAGTGGGTTTTTAAAGTAATATTTGGATAAATGAAAAAAATGGATACATATATTGCGGTTTTGACTTTATTATCTAAATATAAAAAAATAATCACAAAAAAAAGAATCAAAAATAATTCAAAAAAAAAGAAAAAAAGTATCTAGTAACAATTAATATTCAAAAATGTTTTAACCCTTTTCATCATTCTTTGATTTATCAGCCAATAAAAAAAAAATATCAAAAATGAAATAATAAATATATTACTAGGTGCTTATTAGTCAAAAGTAGGAATATTTTTTTACCAAAGGGATTCTTTATTTCATAAATTATTAAGTTTTACATCCCATTCCCCCCCTTAAAATATCAAATCATTATTAATTCAGATTAAAAATTTTCATTATAATTTAATTTTAATAATTGAGGATCAGTGGTTGAAAGAAATTATCAATCTATATATATATATACTCTATAATTCCCAAAATGATCCAGAAAAAATCAAAAATTAACTTTTTCTTTTAGAATCAACCGAATAACGATTGTTTTAAAATAAGATAAAAAACAACTTCATATTAGAGACAGAATTCATATAATATTTACTAAAAAAACTTTAAATTTCCTAAAAAATAAAATATATTAAAAACTTCTTTGGGCGCCCTTCGTTGGAATGTCTGGTGTAAAATTTCTCAATTTCTTTTGGAAATTAAAATTGTTGATAATAAGATTTTTTAATTTTAAACGTATTGATTTTAAATGACTTTTTATTATATTTTGATATTATTTTTAATGATTCTACTTTCAATCCAATTCTCAACAAATAAAAATATTAGAATTTTGGTGAATAAATAACTATACTTTTTATAGAAGTTTAAATAAAATCTTAGTAATGAAATTCATATTAAGGAAAAAAAAAATTTTTTTCTTTATAGTTTGAAAAAAAACATTTTTACCTCTATTCAAAATAAAAAAAAAAGTATTTTAAAAATAAACTTATAAAATTAATACATATTTTTTTACATTAATGTTTAACAATTCAAATAATTATTGAAATAAAACAGTTAGCTTGAATTTTTAGGATTAAATTACCCAATTCCCAAATTTCTCCCAGTTATTGTTATTTGAAAATAATCAAATTTGATTTAAAAATAAAAGTAGAATTTAAAGGTAATTTTTAAAAAGTTTTATGAAAATTTAATAGAATAAAAAGTCAATTATTAAAAAAAAAACTCTAACTTTTTATGATTGCTTCAATGAATTAAATATTAGTTTATTCAAAAGAATTATATCAACAAAGAAAAGAAAATAGCTATATAATTACAATATCAAATTTATCTCATTTTATTGAAATAATTATTAATTAATCGGAATGGAAATAGAAATTCTAACACATTTTTGATATCATTAGAAATAAAATGAATTTAAATGTTTACTTTCTCAGAAAGAATGAAAAAAAAATTGATCTCATTAAGTAAGTTTACTGATTTGAGTTCAGAGGCTAGATTATATTTTTTGGATTCAAATCTGTAAAATAAATTAGTATATAATATAACCAGTAACGTATTTATTATTTTTCCCTGTTTTCTTCATTAATTGAGTCCTTAAAAGAACCTTTTTTTTATCTTGGTTGATACTATTTTTAAAATTTGAGAGACAATTCAATTGTTTTTTGTTTTGGAGAACCAAATAACTATATTAAAACAGAATTTATATTTGAATCCTTTACCAAAGAAAATCAATAAAAAATTCAAAGTTCAAAACATTCTAACCGTTCCAAAGAATTCTGAGATAAAAAATTAACCATTTAGGAAAAAACCCGAAACAAGAAAAAAAAGTCCAACACAATTTTTAATTTGTAACCTTAATAAAAAAGAAAATGATAAGTAAAACAATTAATAAAATAAAAAATAAACAATAAAATGGTTGATTAAACATAATTTTTTTTTTTTTAATACAGTCAGTTTCACCTTTAAATTACAAACTTTTTTACGAAATTTTAAGTTACAAAAAAAAATCTCAAATTAAGGCACAAAATTCAAACTCTAGTAAAATAATTTGTGTAAAAAAAAATTCCAAAAAATGTGCATTCATTTGAGATTTTTCTATACCTTAAATTTCCTTGAAAGTTTGTATTTAGAAGCCGGACTGATTGTACTATCTTTTTGTCTCGAGGTTTTTATTTGATTGATCATATATTAAAAATTTGTTCAAAAAATTGACTATTTTTTCGATCTTCAAAACCACACCTAACAATTTTGATAAAGAAATGAGATTTCAATTGTGTTTGTTGGTTTGATTGAAAATAATATAATGGATTATTCTTTGAAGCTAATTTATTTCTTCTGTTAATTGATTTTACTTTTCATTCTCAAGTTCTATTAAGGCGACCAATAAAAAATTGTGTTGAACTTTTCGAACGCAATTAACATTTCTTCCCTCATTGTAATTATTCTAAAACTTTTCGTTCTTTGAAAGTATTTGTAAAGTTTAGAAAGTGTTTGAAAGGTTTGAACGATGATTGAGCACTAGAAAAGGGTTCAAATTTTAATCCAAGTCCTGTGATTATTTAAACAGTTTGTTTGTACAAACAAAACATTTTTTTCAAAAAATATAATTGATTTACTTTTTCTGATGACCGGCAAGTGCCAATTTGAATTTTTAAATGGAATCGACGTCGTTACTGAAAACCCAAGTTTAATCGAAAATCTAGGGAACATAGCAATTGTGTGCAACCAGTCGTGTTGCAATAATGATTTCCAGCCAACTGTAGATCTTATTTCGGATCTTTCAAAAAAACTGACAAGCACAACTGTAAAATTAGTTTGTGGGCTGCAACATGGATATCATCTATGTGAGCAAGACAACATGATTGAAACACAAGATTCTATTTACCAAACGCTATCGGGCGACGAGTATCCTTTAATTTCACTTTATTCCTCAAAGGGTCGGAAACCATTAAAAGAGCAATTTTCAAATATCGACACCTTTATTATTGACATTTTTGATGTTGGGTGTCGGGTTTATACCTTTATTTCGAGCATGAAAAAAATTATCAAATACGCAAACCAAAACGGGCAATCAGTGATTGTTTTAGATCGTGTGAATCCATTGTTACTTGCTCAAAAGCAAGACAATAATAAAAGCAAAGAAAACAAAGAAAACAAAGAAAAAACTGTTGATTGGATGTATATTGAAGGCAATGTTCTCTCGGATCAAAGTTTAACTTCCTTTTCGGGGCAATATTCGATCCCATTAAGATTTGGGATGACTGCAGGGGAGCTTGCTTCATGGTATATCAAGCAATCGGATTTTAATTTGGATTTCAAAGTGATAAAGGTCAAGAATTATGCACGCGACAACCAAGACTTTGGCAAGGTGATGAATTATTTCTCCAAATTCTTTACTTTGCCCTCTCCAAATTTGCCAACGCACATGACGTCTCTTGTGTACAATTCAACGGTATTCCTTGAAGGGACAAATTTAAGCGAGGGGAGAGGTACAACAAAGCCCTTCGAGATTATTGGTGCACCCTTTTTAAATCCAGAGGCGATCATCAACAAGATCTCTAGCCACCAAAAGCAACAGTCCCTAAAGAACGAGATGCAGTATTACAATTCTTTGTGTGGAGTGAAATTATTCAGATTTGATTTTAGGCCTACTTTTTCCAAATTCAAAAACCAAATTTGTAAAGGAATTTATCTCAAAATAACAGACCCCAAAACACTTAATAATTTCGCATTAGGGATGTATCTCATTTATTATATAATTAAGCACTGCCCCAAATTTGAATTTTTAGGCAAGGGATCAGGTTATGAGTATAACCTGGGCGCATACCCCTTTAGTTGCATCGTTGGATCAAAAAAGTGGAAAGGGTTTTTTGACAAAGTTGCAGAAAATACTCAAAAGGATTATATACCAGAACTGGACCAATTATTGTTGGAAGCCCAAAATGAATCAAACATTTTCGCCTCAAAAGTACAGAATTTTTTTCTATACTAAATACTTATATTTATCGATACCCTTTCGTTATAAAAGATAATTGGAGTTGCAACCTAGCTTATAATTCTTTTAATAATGTGCTTGCTGTGTTTTTTTTTTTATTTTTTTATTTCTTATTTTTATTTAATTGTTCTAATGCAATTAAAATTTTAATAAAAAAAAAATTAAAATAAAAATTATTAATGAACAGAAAGTTCATTTTCAATACAAATAGGAAATAATTTTTTTACATTATTTTTAGATCCCTAATTTTTTTTACTTGTTATTTATGAAAAATTTTTAAAGTAAGTGCTGTAGAAAGGTGTATGATTTTTTAAAAAAAAAATTAGTTGATTTTTCTATCTTCAATAATGCCATGTGGGTAAACAATATACCATATTGTTTGGTATGGTTAAAATGAATTGATTTTTTTTATATAGAAACCATAATACAAAATTTTTAAAACAACAAAATTCAATTTTTGAAAAAAAAAAATCTTATTTAACCAATTCCAGAAGAAATATCAAATTAGAATCATTCAATAATTGAAATATTAATATTTGTTTATAAATTACAATACCTCATAAAAAACAAAAAAAAAATAATTATTAATACGATTAGATAAAGGGTGTGTTAATTATTTTGTAGAGAGCAAAACTAAAATTGAATTGATAAATTTGTCTAAATTCAATTTAGGAATATTGATCGATTGAATAGTTAGATAACATCAACTAATTTTATTCAAGTTCTTCTATTATGAACAACTCAACCTTAACCTAATATCAATTGATCAAAAAAAAATTTGATCAAATGAAATAAGGTTCGGTTCTTCAAAAAATGAAATGAAAACAAAAAACTAAAAGATGAAAAAATGATTTTCATAAATTTCAAAAATCAATATTATTTCCACAATTAATGAAATTGTATTATTTTTATTATTTGGGCTATTTGAACAGTTGTAAAATTTTTAAATTGTGTTTATATATATAAACTATTTTCCAGTCAAAGGGAACCAGTTATAATGGGTGAAATATATTTGTTAAAAGGTTTTGTATGGATATTATTAGATAAAATTTATTTTGTAATTATCCAAATTAAAATTAGTTTTTCACATTTTTACAAATTATTCATTTTTTTTTACACTTAATATAAGTTGTAAAAAAAATTTTTTTTTATTGCAAGATCAATAGTCGCTTATAAAAATGTGTTATTATAAGGTAAATTAAACTGAAGAAAATATTTGATGAGAAATCATAATGATTTCTTTTGGAATTCTATCCAATCTTTGATCTTGATAATTGTTTAATAAATGTGAAACATTTTCACATTCTTTTTCATTTCTTTTTTCAAATAGAGACCAAAAATACCAAAAAACTTGCTTAGTGACTTGATTTATAAAAGAAAAGTAGGGAAATGGAGTTTAAAATGTTTCCTATTTATTATTCAAAGGTCAGTAGAACATCAAAATTAAAAATCGTGTTTTTCTCAATAGGGTATAAGAATTTGAGTTTTTCAATTTTTAAAGAAAATTTTATTGATTAATTAGTTTTCTTTCAGAATGGTATCTTACAATTCTTTGAGGTGTATTATTCTGTTTATTTCTAATTTGTTCTTCAAATTTCAATTATATTATATAAATGATCTATGAAAAAAATGTCTGACTCTTCGGCTGAAATAGAGTTTATGTATATATATATTGATAATATCTCTGATTCCAATTATTCATTTTCCTTTTCATGTACAATTATAGATTTTTCACATTTATTTTTCATTATATATAAATCAACCCCAATTCAATTGGGTTCAGTTGGGATGGTTGAAATATAAATTATTTTTTAGAATGGATTAAAATTAATATTAGATAAAAAAAATATATTTTTATAATTTCCAAATTAAAATCATTTTATCGCATTTTACTTTTTTCTATTTTTTATCATTTTTTTTTTCGATTTTCTTATGACCTAATTCATTTGTAATTTTTTTTTATTGTTAGATCGATGGCCAATAGGTAAAAATATATAATTCTAATGTTATTGAAACAGTGAAAATGATTTTAGAGAAATCTTTTTGATTTATATTGAAATTTTAACTGATATTCAATTAAGGATCAAAATGAAAATTGTTGTTTTACTCAATATTCCCCAAGAATTATTGTTTTCAATTTTAAAGAAATTCCGTTTTTTATGGTTTTATTATACGTGGATATCAACTCTTCTTTGATGTGTATTATTATTTGTATTATTTTGAATTTAATCTATGAGGCTAATTAGAATAAAAAATTGATATTTGAAAAAAATGATAGTACACTTTGGCATTAACAAAGTTTAAATTGAAATTTTGTTATATGAATAAGAAATTTGACGAAGAATTATTTATTTAATAAAAATTCTTGTTACATATCACATTAATATTAAAGATCTTGAATATAACTCAAAAAGTTATATTAGTGCATTAAATTTTATAAAATACAATAAAATTACTCTTTTAAAAATAAATTAACTTGAAATCGAACTTTTTCTTTTTATCTGTGTTTTTGATAGGTAAAATATGATATTTCTCAATAATAAAGAAAAATAAGAAAGGCAAACAATGCACTTTCAACCACTTTCATGTGTTTCTAAATGTTAGATCATAATTTGAGAAAACAAGTTAAGTTACTGGAGGTATTTTTGAAAAGAAACAATAGATGGGTGTATAAGTTTATGTTTTGTTATTAATTCTAAATTAGTTCAGTTTTAAAAGTAATTGTGATTTTTTTTCTATTTGATCAAAAAAAAACTACTTTCGCAACTTATTTAATCTCTATAAATTGTTTGAATAGAATAGAGAACTTCCCATTTATTTTATTGTTTAAAAAATCGTTTAAAAACTTACTATATTTCCTATTTTTTACTGAAATTGACTTGTATTGTTCTCTCCAAAAAAATTTGATAAGTTTTATTCATTAGTATTTTTACTTAATCTCTATATATTAAATTAATTAGGAAATATAAATCACAAATAAATTATTTTTTTGTTCAAAATTTTAAGATGTGTCATCTTTTTCGGTAATATTTAGAATGGATATGAATTAAAGACAGAAATTACAGAAAATGATTTATGGGTATGTAGTGCCTAATAGTTGATTTTTATAAAAGTAAAAGATAAAAAATCAAAAAAAGTATTTTTTTAAAAAAATTGAAACAAAAATTCAAACAATTGAGTTTTTGTAATACTTAATTTAGAATTTATTGAAAATTAGAAAAAAAACCTTTCGTTTAGAGTAACCCTTCTATCAAGTAAAATTTAAAGAAAAAAATTTTTCTAAAAAAATATTGAATCATTCCGGATGTTTGTAGTGGTGTACCAATATATCATTTATAATATAAAATAAAGTAAAATCACTTTTTGATTTTTTTTAATACTTTGATAATCTTGGATAACAAAAGAATAGTTCTTGTTTTTATTCTGAAATTCAATTGATTTTTGAATCAAAAACATAAAATAAGAGAACAAAACAACACCTTTGCTTGAGATTAACAATTTTCTTGTCAAAATCTATTCATTTTCTGAATCACCAGAAAACTTGAGAAAAGATTTACACCAACTAAAAAAACCAATCGTGCAAAAACTCTAAATTTTTTTTTGGCTTTGAAAAAGATCACAAAAAGATTTTTTGATAATATAAATTTTTATTTCAATGAAAATTATAAGTCACAATTTTCTTAATGTTTATGGTTTTTTTCAAACATTTTTATTTTTTTTAAAATTTACTTTCATAAAATAAAAAAAAAGAAAGCAAAAGTAAAATAAAATTAAAAAAAAAAGAAAAACAAAAATTTAAAAAATTATAAAAAATGATTTTTGGTTTAAAAATTGAAATTTGTTTTAAGAAGAATATCCATAATAACTCAGAGAATATGTTACTATTTTTTTATTTGTATCGGGATTGGTGCCATTGAATGGCTGTTTTTTTTTTTTTTTTTTTTTAATTGTTGTTTGTTTCGAAAATCGAGCAATTTTCTAATCAAATAAGTAATTAAAAATAGCCTAATTTTTTTACTGAAAAATAGTTTATATTCTAAATGAACGATATGGACACATTTTAATTCCATAAATTCTCTTCATCTTGATTATTTGAGTTGTTATTATCATTTTCAAATAAATTGGTATGATTTTGATTATTTTCGAATAAACCATAGTTGTTATTATTTTGGTTGAAGAAATTTTGGTTATTATTATAATTATTTTGGTTAAAATTATCGTTTTGGTTGAAGGGATTTTGGTTATTATCATAATTATTTTGGTTACCAAAAAAATTATCATTTGATTCTTCTTCTTCTTCTTCTTCTTCTTTTATTTCAGTTTCAACGACTACTTTTTTATGATAAGTGTCTTTAAATTTCTCAAAATCATTTAGTTCTTCTCGTGACATTCCTTCTGTTTCCTTTTTCCCATCTGTTAAAATAGTATTGATTTGGGAATTTCCAATTGCTAATGAGCTTCTACGGTGTCTAGGTCTACGTCTTTTAGGACCAGATGTTTTTTTTGAATGTGTAATCTTAAGTACCATTTTTTCACTGCTGGGCTTCTTCATTGGCCTACGCCCCCCTCTCATCATGAGTGGGTTGAAGCCGCTACCCCCTCCAAATAGCGTACCCTGTAATAAGGCAACTGTGTTTCTTCTTTCTTTCATCACACTATTTTTGATCAGTCTTTTCTTAGGTTCTCTTAGCTCAACCTTATCAAAGCTAGATACACGATTGTTGATCATGTTCCTTTTTGGAAGAATTGGTGAAATCTTTTTTGGATCGTGTAAAAAGTTTTTTTGGAATGGCTCTCTTTTAAAACTGGGCTGGGAATTTCTGCTTTGAGAATGATTTATATCTTTACTGGTATTCTCAGTAATATCTGTTTGATCATTGTTCAAATTGGAAGGCCTTACCATTGGTCTTCTTCCTCGGATTCCCCTGGTTCTGTTAAAACTATCTTTTGGTTGAGTGATTTTTGATCCCAATTGTGACATAAAATTTTCATTCACTGTAAATCTTCTATTTCTCCCTTGTATATTGTTTCGCTTTTGAGGCTGTGAAAATTTATTAACAGTGGTCGAATTACTAGTTATGTTCTGTTTTGTTTCCACGGGCTTTCTGGCTGTTGTAGATGTTGTCTGTGTTCTTGTATTATTTGGTTTTTGCCATGTTTTTCGTGTTGTTGTATTTGTGTTTGTTGATCCTGTATTTGGTGATTTTTGCCATGGTTTTTTTACGGTTGTATTTTGGGTATTAGTATTTGTTGTTTTTGTTGTTGTTGTTGTTGTTTTGCTTTGTGGGTTTTGCCATAGTTGTTGTTTTGCGAGGATACTTGAATTTAGAGGTTTTGCTGTTGTTGCTGTTGTTTTTGTTGTTCGTGTGTTTGTGTTTTTTTGCCATGGTTTTCTATTAATTCCTTGGTTCTGGGTGGATGTTGTTTGTGATCTTGTATTTTTTTGTGTTGTATTTTGTGGATTTTGCCAGAGTTTTCTATTTGGTTGGTTTTGAGAAGAATTGTTTGTTTGGTTATTGGTTGTTGAATTATTTGGTTTTTGCCATGGTTTTTTTACTGTTGTGTTTTGGGTATTTGTTGTTGTTGTTGTTTGTGTTTGTGGTTTTTCCCATGGTTTTCTAGTCGTTGTATTTGTGTTCTGGGTGGATGTTGTTGAAGTATTTGGTTTCTGCCATGGTTTTCTAATTGATTGGCTTTGGGAAGAATTATTTGAAGTTGTTGTTGTTTGTGTTTGTGGTTTTTCCCATGGTTTTCTTACTGTTTTGTTTTGGGTATTTGTTGTTGTATTATTTGGTTTTTGCCATGTTTTTTTAATTGGTTGGTTTTGGTTTTTGATTGTTGTTGTTGTTGATGTTTGTGGTTTTTGCCATGGTTTTTTTACTGTTGTGTTTTGGGTATTTGTTGTTGTTGTATTATTTGGTTTTTGCCATGTTTTTTTAATTGGTTGGCTTTGAGAAGAATTATCGGTTGTTGTTGGTGGTGGTAATTGTGATTTTTCCAATGGTTTCCTTATGGTTGTATTTTGGGTATTTGTTGTTGTTGTTGTTGTTGTTGTTGTTTGTGGTTTTTGCCATGGTTTTTTTACTGTTGTGTTTTGGGTATTTGTTGTTGTTGTTGTTGTTGTTTGTGGTTTTTGCCATGGTTTTTTTACTGTTGTGTTTTGGGTATTTGCTGTTGTTGTATTATTTGGTTTTTGCCATGGTTTTCTCGTTGTTGTATTTGTTTTTGTTGTTCCTGTGTTTTGAGTTTTTTGCCATGGTTTTCTAGTCGTTGTATTTGTGTTCTGGGTGGATGTTGTTGAAGTAGTTGTTGAATTATTTGGTTTCTGCCATGGTTTTTTAATTGGGTGATTTTGAGAAGAATCATTTGTTTGATTTTTAGTTGTTGTATTTGTTGTTTGTGATTTTTGCCATGGTTTTTTCACTGTTGTGTTTTGGGTATTTGAAGTTGTTGTGGAATTAGTTTGTGGCTTTTGCCATTGTTTTCTAGTTTGTTGGTTTTGTGAAGAATTAGTTGTTGTTGTTGTTTTTATTGTTGTATTTTGTAACTTTTGGAGTGGTTGTGCTTTTGATTGGATATTTTGTGGTGTAGTTGTATTTGTCTGTGTTCTTGTATTTGTTTGCTTTTGCCACGGTTTTTTCGTTGTTGTATTTGTGTTTGTTGTTCGTGTGGTTTGTGGTTTTTGCCATGGTTTCCTGGTTGTTGTGTTACTGGTTGTTGTTGTTTTTGTTGTTGGCTGTGTTCTTGTATTTGTTTGCGGTTTTTGCCATGGCTTTCTAGTTGTTGTATTTGTGTTTGTTGTTCCTGTGGTTGTTGGCTTTTGCCATGGTTTTCTCGTTGTTGTATTTGTCTGTGTTCTTGTATTTGTTTGCTTTTGCCATGGTTTTCTCATTGTTGTGTTTGTGTTTGTTGTTCCTGTTTTTGTTGATGTTGTTCTTGTATTTTGTGGTTTTTGGAATGGTGATACTTTTGATTGGACACTCTGTGGTTTTGTTGTTGTTGTTTGTGGTTTTTGCCATGGTTTTCTATTAATACCCTGGCTCTGTGTAGATGTTGTTGTTGTTGTTTGTGTTTGAGATTTTTGCCATGGTTTTTTTACGGTTGTATTTTGGGTTGTTGTATTTGTCTGTGATCTTGTATTTGTTTGCGTTTTTTGCCATGGTTTTCTCGTTGTTGTATTTGTGTTTGCTGTTCCTGTGGTTTGTGGTTTTTGCCATGGTTTCCTGGTTGTTGTATTAGTGTTTGTTGTTGTTTTTGTTGTTGTTGTATTGTTTGGTTTTTGCCATGTTTTTCGTGTTGTTGTACTTGTGTTTGTCTGTGTTGTTGTATTTTGTTGCGGCTTTTGCCATGTTTTTCGCGTTGTTGTATTTGTGTTTGTTGATCCTGTATTTTGTGGTTTTTGCCATGTTTTTCTGGTTGTTGTGGCTGTGTTTGTTGTTGTTCGTTGATTTGTCTGTGTTGTTGTATTTTGTTGCGGCTTTTGCCATGGTTTTCGCGCTGTTGTACTTGTGTTTGTTGTTGTTTTTTGGTTTGTAGAATTTGTTTGCGGTTTTTGCCATGGTTTTCGCGTTGTTGTATTTGTGTTTGTTGTTCCTGTGGTTTGTGGCTTTTGCCATGGTTTTCGTGTTGTTGTGGCTGTGTTTTGGGTTCTTTGGTTTTGGGTATTTGTAGAATTTGTTTGCGGTTTTTGCCATGGTTTTCGCGTTGTTGTATTTGTGTTTGTTGTTCCTGTGGTTGTTGGCTTTTGCCATGGTTTTCGTGTTGTTGTGGCTGTGTTTTGGGTTCTTTGATTTGTTTGGTTTGTTGTATTTTGTTGCGGTTTTTGCCATGGTTTTCGCGTTGTGGTATTTGTGTTTGTTGTTCCTGTGGTTTGTGGCTTTTGCCATGGTGATCTTTTTACTTGTTGTTGAGGTCTTTTATTAAAGTTGCTCATACAAAGAAAAAATTTTTGAAAACACAATAAACAATTTAGAAAAAATGTTTTGAAGAAAAATTACAAACAACTCTTTCCTAAGAAAATCTTTCCTGTTGAACAACAAAAGCTAACTAATTTTTTGAAAAAATATTTATTTTTTTTTCTTTTTCGTTTGATTTTTTAAAGTGTCACTCAACATATTCAAATTGATCATAAAACTTCAATCAAGTTGAACATAATTGAAAAAAGATGTTTATTTGAAGAACAAATCATTCAAAAGTTTCACTTCATTTTCATTTTCCTTTTCCTGATTACTAAGAGCTTTCACCAACATTGATGAAATTTGTGATAATTCTTTCTTGTTTTATGTTATATTTAGTGTGATTGAAAAATCCTAATTGGCTGATTCTGAAGAATTTGAAACAAGCAAAAAATATTTCCCATTTAAATTTCAATTACAAGAGTTTTGTGAAATTTTTGTAATCTTTATCTGGAAAAGAAAATAACATCAAAAGGGTTATTCGAGAACTGTCCCCAGTAACTTTACAAATTAAAATAATTGATTTTGTTTTACAAATAAAGAGAAAATGATTCTACAAATTCTTTCTCATTTTTGTGTCGAGATGAATGCGAAACAAAATAATTTTTTCTCACATGCTGATATTAGCTTGAGTTAGCAATCTTAAAAACCACAAACACAAAAATAAAATGTGTTTATACAATACTAACATCAACGATGTTAATTTTCTTTGTTTTGTTTTTTATCAAAGATTTTTACTTCAAATATTAAAAAAACAAACAAAAATATCTTTTCAAAGATTTACCCAATCCATAACGATCTAAAAACAAAGAGTGTTGTTTCTTTTATTGACCGGAAGCTTGGTATTGTCAGGCATTACACAGACCAATGAGACCTTTTTATACATTAAGTTTCTTCTATATTTTTCGAAAGGAGATAATAACTTCAATCCTCGATTAGGTTCTTGTGTCTAGCCAGTGTCTAATCCTCTAACTGATTACAAAAATTTAACTCAATATAAAAATATTGGCTTATTGGAGAAATAAAAATAGCAAACCAATGTACCTAGAGTGATATATAAATCGGGAATAGGTGACTTTAAGTGAATTTTAAAAATGAATTATGAAGAAAACAAAAGATTTTATGGGAGTTTTTTGAAAAAAAGGAGAAAAATATCAGGTTTTTTAAGTTGTCTAAATTAAACCATTGTGTTTCACACCATTTTTGTAATTTTCAACAAATTGTAGAAAGAAAAATTAATTCAATATTTTGAACCATTTTCCATTAATTCCAGATCTAACCTCAAAATCCTGTCGAATCTGAACCAAGTGTGTTTGTATTAATTCCTATCTTGAAATATCAGACTGGTATTTGAATTGTAAATGGGGAAAAATTTTCATTGAATTTTCAGATTCCCTTTTCAAATAGATCCCAAATTACAACACATTTCTGAGAAAACTCCATTTATTGAAATGTAAATCTAGAAATCAGGTGAAAATTTTATTCCATTTAGAATTCAAATGCCAGTAGTTAGAATAAAAAAAATTTGCTACATTTTTGTAACAAATAAGGGGTTTATAACACAGATTTTGATTTCCTCCTCTTTTTGATGGTGTCTTATAAAATAAAAAAAGAACGAGTTTAAAGTAAAGAAAAAATGAATATATAAGGAAAACGAGTTTTATCTCCTTGAAAATATTTAGTTGTTTCTTTCTTAAAAAAAATTTAAAAACCCAAAATGTATCTTTGTGTTCTTTTGATATTCATTTGCATTTTTAAAAGCACTTCATTTCTCATTTAATTTAAAATCAATTTTAAGGAAATAAACATTAACAATTTAACCAATTTAGTATTCAGGATAAAGTCATTAATGAGAACACTAATTTTTGAAAGGAAAAATAATTTTTTTGGAATTTTTATTGATATATTTTTCCAATTGAAAACAAACCAACATTTAATATATAAGTAATCTCCAAAAATCAAAAAATAAAAACCAGGATATTTTCAAAGAAAAAAGAACCAAAGGCGGAAAATAAATTTCCAATTTAAAATATTGTGAATTTTTATCTTTTGAAAACAACTGTTTTATTTTCAAAAAAGCCTCAGTCTTGGAAGCTATTTGAGATACTGATAAATTGCAATAAAAGTTTGGAAATTATTACTTGATTTTCCTTTTTGGAATTATTATGCTCAAGCTTTGAATAAAGCATTTTATGAAGTCAAGTGTTAAGAAACTCTCTAAAATTAGTTGTTCTTCAAAATATTCTTCGTACAGGGATTGTTTGATAAGAAACAGTTCGAAGATGTATAAAAATGGAAATTGAACTTAAAATTTTTTGAGAATGATTTGAATTTATCAGTTAAAGTGATTATTTCTTTAATTTTTTATTGTATCAAATTCAGCAATTTTATCATCAAAGGGATATTAGAAAATCATTATCCATGTTGTTAAATATAGACAGATACAAATTAGATTAAATTAGATAAAATCTACAGTGATCAAAATAATATGTTCCCAACAAATATAATCTGCATTTCAAAATATAATCCGTGTTACTTTTTTTTCTTCTTGTTGCATGTCAACATCCAATTCACTATCCGATATTATACCTAAGTTGAAATCAGTTTTAAAAGTAAACTCCTTGATATTTTCAGTAAAATTTAAATTTTGAATTATAATAGGTTCATATTTTTTTGTAATATTTTCAAATTTTTTTGAAATTTTTTGTTTTTTCAATAATTAAAATTTTTTATGAAAAATAAACTCTATTTTTTGAGATAAACTTTCTAATTTGATCCTTTATTTTTAGGATTTCTTTTTTAATAATATGACTTGAAGAAATTAATACAATATTTAATGAGGGTTTATTGTTGGTTTCTAAGATCGGTTGATGTATAGGTATTCTTAAACAAAAAAACATACTTTTTATTTTGAAGCACCTATTAAACTTTTCAGCCTGCTTTTTTTTAACAGCAGTATACCTTTGAAACACGGATTATAGCCTTTGGGGACAGGTATTTCTATCCATTTGAATTGAATGTGTTATACTGTTATTTTCGAATTAATAGTTGTAAATTTTTATTCAGTTTCCAAAATGAATATTAACTATTACTACAACAATCAAATTATCAAAGCAAAAATTTTGTCTCAGAGTTAACTAAGGAAGTTTAGTTTATTGTCTAAAAATATCATTTCTATACCATCTTGTAAAGAAATTTGGATTTTCTTTTCACATAAAAATAGAAAAATATTTTGGAATGTGAACAAAAAATTTTCATTTTTTAATTGGAAAATAATAGTAATTTTAATTGTAAGAAATATATAGAAAAAAAGTTTTTTATGAGTACAATAAGATATTGATACTTTCAAATTGAAATATCTTCAATTGGTCTATTTGCGAGAAGAGAAACATATGCCTGGGTGGAATATTTTACTTTTTCAAATTTTTTCAAAGACTCGACTTAAGTCTTTTATTAAGGGCAGAGTCATTACGGTGAAATTTTTTATTCAGAAATGGAAAAAAACTTTTTAGTAATTTTTATTGAGGACCTAACACCAATCAAAAACTAATCAATCTATGATGTATGATCGATCTCCAAAAATCAACAACCAAAAATGAGGACATTTTTAGAAAAAAGAGCCAAAGAGCTACACTCACTTTCCAATTAGAATGGTTGCGAATTACAATTTTGAAAACAACTATGTCAGTTTTGAAGTGTCGCTCTTTGGCACTTTTTGAGATCTCGGTGACTTTTGTTTTCTTTTTTTTCTTTTTTTTTCATTTTTCAAATGAGTTATTTTTATTGAAAGAATATTACATAATCCTTAATTGGTCAAATTTAGAGGGTTACAAAATAACCACAAATCAGACTAAATCGAATAAAATTGATTGCAAAATACAAGAAAGAAATTTGTTTTAAATTAAAGATTTTTAACCTTTTAAAAAAGAAAATGAGAATTTTTTTTTTAAATTTCGAATTTTTTGAAATTGAGAACTTCTTTCAAACTTCTTTTTCTTCGTTGAATTTTTTGTCAAAGAGATCCAATGGAATTTTTTTTTTTGTTATTTGAATTTGGTCAACCAAAAGAAGGGCTATTTCACAATAGTTTTTTTGGTCTCAGGTCACCCCTTGAGTATGGTGCATTTTCACGGTAAATGACAAGACCCTTAATGTTAAAAAAAGTAAACTACTGATAAATTACAGTTTATATTTGGAAATTTTTACTTGATTTTCCTTTTTGAAATTTTTACTGTTATTTTACAATTAAAAAATGAAAATTTTTTGTTCACATTCCAAAATATTTTTCTATTTTTATGTGAAAAGAAAATCCAAATTTCTTTACAACATCGTTTAGAAATGATATTTTTAGACAATAAACTAAACTTCCTTCTTGAACTCGAAAACAAAATTTTTACTCTTGATAATTTGATTGCACTAATAATTAATATTCATTTAGGAACTTGAAATAAAAATTTTCATTTTTTAATTGGAAAATGACAGTATGCTCAAACCTTCAATAAAGCATTTTATGAAATCAAATTATTAAGAAATTCTCTAAAATTAGTTTTTCTTCAAAATATTCTTTACGCTGGACTGTTTGATAAAAAACAGTTCGAAGATTTATAAAAAATGGTAATTTTACGAAAAATTTCTTGAAATTTATTAGGATTTCTTGGTCTCAAAAAGATAAAAATTTCCGATAAAGACAAAAAACAAATTCCAGAGGAATTCAAAAAAACCTCAATTTGTGTTCTAGTCTTGTTCTGATAAAAAGAGAAATAAAACATTTTTTAATATTTTTAATTTATTCTTCAAATCTTATCCGAATGTCAAGATCTGTTCCATGGGTCGAAAAATAGTAAACCGAATTAAACCTATTTCCTTCTCATTTGTTCCACCATAATTTAACAACAATTCTAATTTTTTTTCTCTTTTATTCCACAGCCGCCCACGAAAAGTCGAAGACGTTGTTTATCAAAACGAAGTTGTTTCCGCACTTAAAAATTCACTTAATTCAGGAAATCTTCCACATCTCCTCTTTTATGGACCTCCAGGTATGAATTTTCCAAAAGTTTAATTACCGTTATCTTTTAAAATAAAAAAAAAAAATCTTTTTGATTCCGATTCAATCCCGTACAACAAAGTACGAAGTCACAGTATAAAATCAGTACTAACCAATACTAATTCTTAAACTTGTGCACCTATTTCAACCTTTCAATACTAAATAAAAAAAAAAAAAATGCAACAACAAAAAAAAAAAAAAAAACACATCAAATACAATCTCCCAACAAAACATGATTTTTTTTTTGAAAAACGAAAAGGAACTGGTAAGACCAGTACAATTTTAGCGATCTCAAAGCAATTGTTTGGGCCAAAATTGTTTCAAACAAGGGTCAAGGAATTGAATGCATCTGATGAAAGGGGCATTGACGTTGTTCGTGATACTGTGAAGAAATTTGCCTCCTTAAGTTCGATTAGCGTCGATCCAAAATACCCAAGCCCGAAATTTAAAATCTTAATCTTAGACGAAGCAGATTCCATGACCTCTGATGCACAAAACGCACTCAGAAGAATAATGGAACTTTACTCAACGGAGACAAGATTTTGTTTAATTTGTAATTATGTTTCAAAAATCATCGATCCGATCACATCACGATGTGCAAAGTTTCGGTTCAAGCCAATTAAAAAGGAATTAATGTTTGATAGACTAAAATACATTGCCACACAAGAAAGAGTGCCTATTCGGGACAAAGCCTTAAATTCTTTGATCTCAATGACGAATGGAGATCTTCGAAGTGCAATTACGCTTTTACAATCTGCAGCGGCAATGGTTTTGCCTTTGCCAAAGCAATTAACAACCAATCAAATTTCTCAAAATAAAGAAAAAGAAAAAGAAAAAGAAAAAGATAAAGAAACAGGAATGGAAATAGAAATAGAAAAGGAAGACGATGAAGATGAAGATGAAGAAGTAACCACTTCTTTAATAATGGAAATTTCAGGGTTCGTGCCTGCGAAAGTTATTAATGAATTCATCGAAACTTGTAAATCTAATTCATATAACAACTTGGTCAAAAAAGTTAAAGAAGTAATATACTCTGCCTATTCGATCCAAAAAATTCTTTTGGAATTAATGAACCGAATCATTGAAGAGAACTCCTTAAATAATTTACAAAAATCAAATATCTGTGAAAAAATTGCAGAAAAGGAACACTCTTTAATTGATGGCGCAGATGAATTTTTACAATTATTAGACCTTGCTGCTTGCATGACTTCTACATTTCAACAAATTAAATAATAAAAAAAAAAGAATAAAGAATAAAGTTGTTTGAAAAAAGTATTAACAAAATAGTTTTTAAAAAAGTCCTAAAAATAGGTCTCTTTTAAATTTTTCAGCTGTTTTAAAGATACAATTGATAACTTTTTGTCATATTTTTTTTTTTTTTTTAAACAACCAACCAAAAAAAAGAGGAAATAATAATAAATAAATAATCACCATTTTTATTTTTATTTTTATTTTTGATTTTTGGAGATGGCCAGAGTACACGATAATGAAAAATTTTTTTCAAAAAAATAATTAAACATTTAATAATTTTTCACTTTTTAATAACTTCAATTATAATAAACGCTATTGATTAATAAAAGATCTTTTATCAAAAAAACATTTTTAAAGATATTTTTACAATTTAAGTTGATAAATCCAATTTTTCAGAATCTATTTTTTTTCAAATTTAAAAGTTTAAAAATTAGAAAAAATTTTTCCTTCTAGCTAAGAGTTTATAATCATATATTTTTAAAAACTATTTTAAATTCAATAAAATATCTTTCCAATAGGGAACCAATTATTTTGATTTTTAAAGAATTATTTATTAATACAAATTGAAAAAAATATTTTTTTTTTGATTTATGGTTAGGCTTTTTTAATTTTAGAAATTAAAACAAATTTCTTAAGGGATCAGTACTCTACGGCAACACAACAAAATTTTTACACATATTTCATTGATGATGTTCTCTACTTATAAATTTTTAATGAGAGAAATGTCAAAAAATTCTGTTTGACTAAGGAAATCAATAAAAAAAATTTTTTTCAGTTAGATCAAATTGTTTTACCATTTTTTATGAAAAAAAGTAAATTCATTTTCTTTCTTACATTATAAAAGGGTTTATTTTTTTACACGTTTTATCATTATTAAACAATGAAGACTCTTTGCTAACACGTATATTAATATAAAGATTTTTTTCTTTTTGAGATCATTCTTTTTGTTGACAAAAAAATACATTTATTGGACTTATTGAAAAAAAAAATTGAGATTATTTTAAGCTGGATAGTTATAATTATTTGAAAATTTAGAAAGAGTTAGATAATTTACTTAGAAATTGTCTTTTTTAAAATAGAATACAATTTGATTTTCCAAAAAATAAAATATTCTTGTTAATGTTTGGGAATAAAGTAATTTTATACACAAAATCCAAAATCGTTTTTTTCTTAAAAAAATAAATCAATATGTTGTATTTACTTTTCTTGTGAACAAACGGAAACAGTTTGATACAAAAAACAATTTCTGATTTTTTTTTCATTTTTTGAGAACCAGAAAACGACTTTTTTCAAACTTTAAAAATTATAATTTTTTTATTATAATTATCTCAATTTCCTTTATAAAATAGAGGTTTTGATGATAACATATATTATCCTGATATTAACAATAAAATCGTGATATTATTAAAAATCACGATTAGTCCAACTTTATCATGATATTCACATTATCGCGAAAAAATGAAAAATTATTTTTTGGTAATTACCTTAAAAAAATCTCTTGATATTTACAAAGTCTTGAGAGTTTTACAACACTTTTCCCCTTTAATAAATGTTTGAAAGTGTTTGTAAGAGTTGTGAACTGTCTTCAAGTTTTTGAAAATTTTGAAAGACAGAAAACTTTTAAAAAGGGAATGAGTTTGGTTTGTAGTGGAAACACAAAATTTTTTTCTTTTCATTTTTTTTTTTAACAAAATATCAAATCTCAAACAAATTTTATGATCAAACTAATAACTACCCATTTCAACAATATAATTAAATATAAAATAGATGTATTTTCTTACAATGGAGTTGTTACCTTCACAATTTTAAATAGCAAAAAAGAATAATTTTCCTTCTTATTGGTGATCAGTCAAACAAAAACCTCCAAGCTTTAATTGTGTTTTCTGTTAAATACAGAGATGCTCAAAGAAGAAAACGAAAAACACGAAGACAAATCATGAAAAAAAATTTTAATAATTGGTGATCATCTGGCAAGGATGTAGTGTAAGCTTTTGAAAAGTTTATCAACCACTTTTAGCTTTTGGAGAATATTGAAAATGTTTTAACCCAAGAAAACATTCTTTATAGATCAAGTGAAGGGTTGGTTGATTTATTGGCTAATTATTCAAAGCAATTTCCAACACCATGATTAACTGAAAAAATATTTATTTCTCTTTATTTCTTATTGTTCTTGATCTTAAAGGATCGATAGGTTTGACAACCAAATAAAATGAAAACACAATAAAACTCTTGGATCTGATCCTTGATCCAATAAAGTATCTTTTTTGTTGTTTTTTCAAAGAATGACTTTTATTTTACCCAATCGATTTTTTGATCAAAAAAAATTTTTTTGTAAAAATATTTCTCAATTAGCCCAAAAAACCATCAACTATTTTATCGCGATTACTTTTTAATCGCGATATTTTGGCATTTATCGCGATTTTATAAAATTATCGCGATTTATTATATTATCGCGATAATATTGAATATCGCGATTTTCTGATATTATCGCGATTTGATGGAAATTATCGCGATTTTTGTAACTTTATCGTGAATTAAGTATATTATTATCAAAACCTCTAATAATTATTAAAATTCTATTAAATTTCAATTTATTTAATCACGCATATCACAATTATTTTGATGTGTTGAAATTTGGTTTAAAATATTAATAATAATCTACAAGAAGAAAACAAGAAATTTTTTACAGAATCAAGATTTTCCAACAGAAAACGAAAAATACTGTAATTACAATCTCAAGAATGAACTTAATTATTTATAACCATAATAGGCTACTTTTTTTTCGTTTTATATATTAAAAATATACAAATTTTTGATTTCAAAAAATAGTCTCGAATAAATGAATTCTTGAAATGAAGTTGACTGGTTATTTTAATAAGCCAAAAGACAAATCGTAAAAAATTTTTTTAGTATCTTGACAAGATTTCTTTTTTATTTTTCAATAATATTACCCCCTTAAATTTTCTTTTTATAAAATTAAAAACAAAACCTGGCCACATAGTGGCATACACTCCTAATTCTACACTTTAAATTAAAAAATACTGTTATTTGTTCTGAAAAGGGATAATACCAATTTCCCAAATTGTGATTAAGGATGGATACACACAAAAAAAAGTGTGTTTTCAAATCCAATCACCCATTGCCATAATCTTATAATATTTTTAGGATTTTTTATTCAGAAATTATTATTGTCAAAAAAGGAGTATTTATTGGTTTTTTTTTTCAACTTTAATTCCCCAATTTTTTATTTACAGATAAGCTTTTACTTAATTAAAATATTTTTATAAAAATATCTATTATTACTAAAGAGAAGGGATTTAACATAACCACATCATATTTACCTAAAATACTAAATTTATTTAGATTTTTCATAATATATTTAACATGACTAAGAGAATAACCTTAGAGATAACTTTTCTTTACAGTAAAAAAAAAAAAAAAAAATGAAATAAAAAATTATTATTAAAGAAAGAAAACAAGATATTGATAAAAATTCACCGTAAACTTGGAAACCACGTATGAAAAAAAGTAAAAAAACTAGATAGTTTTTTATTTATCCCATATTGTAGAACAGATTGGTAGTTGACTTTCTTCCATATCAAAATGTTATTGATCACCATAAAAATGTGTTTTTATAAAGATGCCTAAATATTTGACTGATATATATTTAAATATCAAAGTTACTTTATTATGTTTTCAGTTGTAATTTTATAGAACCTGTGCCTACAAAATACTAATTTAAGAATAAGAATTGAGTTTTGAATTCTTTTTTGGAATTTTTTTTTTTTTTTTTTTTTTTGTATTTTTGCCTTTTTTTATTGAATATTGTTTCAAAACAATTAATGCCAAGTATAAAAACTCGACAACATAAACCCCATTCCAAAATTTCTGTTAGATTCCACAGAACATTATATTCAACCTACCCCAATTTACTGTTAATTTCGATTTTTTGTTTTTGGTTGACTTTGATTCAAGTCAAGTTATTTATGTTAGATCTTACCCTCTTAAGATCTAACCATAACAAATTTAATTTATTAAATATCTAATTATACATAAATTCTATTTGTTTCATGATTTTTTGTATCCCTTTGATCACTAATAAACACTTAAAAATAGGAGCATAGTACACAACATCAAAAGGAAATTAGCAAATTTAAATAGTCGAAAAATTTAAATTATCTTCTACAGAACAAGATTTACTACAAAAAGGTTAAAAAATACAAAAAAAAAACAAATTGAGAAAAAAGTCTAAACAAATAGACAGCTTCAAATGTTTATTTGGAACATTTTATCAATAGTTTAAACATGCCAAATTTTGGACCAAAAGAAAAATTCCTTATCAAATATTAAGTCAAGTTATGTTTTTAATACCTAAAAAATCTAATCAGAAATAATTCTGACATTATTTTCCGAACCTAAAATAAAATGCCACTATATAATTTTGAGAAAGATAAAACAGGACAATCATTTAACATTTCTCAACGTGGGTTATATAATACAAATTAACATTATATTCTGAATTTTTATTTTACCCATAAAAAAAAAATAGAATAAATTAATTTTCAAAAAGTACTATAAAATAAAAACTAAAAACCAATAAGAATGAGTCAAAGGAAAAAAAAAATTCTGATCCTCTTTGAAATTAGTTAAAGAAGCAAAAGTTTTGGCTTTATGGTTACAACTCTATAAAATAAAAATCAAAATAAAAACCCAATTTGAAATAATTTGTTTATTTACTAATATTAAATTTTTCGTTAATAAAAAGTTTTGAAGTTTTTGATAAATTTTGTAAACAAATTTGTTTATTTTTTTGTTTTCACTCATTTTTAAAAAAATTATTAAAATATGAAACTTTTTTTATAAAAAAAATAAAGTAACATTAGGAGGTTTGTAACACAAAAAATAAATAAACTTATATATACATCTTAGAATTTCACAATTTTTATATCTTCATTACTCCCCTCCAAATGTGAAATCATTACTTAACTTAATTAAAATCTTTTTAAAATCAATAAAAAATTAAGATATTATACAGATATCAAGAGAAATTATTTTTATTGGAGGAAAGATAAAAAAAAAATAATAAATCAAATGTACTATTATATTAAAAAAGTGAATTCTTTTTTTTTTTTATTTATTATTTTGTCAGAATCCAACACTATTGACAATTTCTATTGTAATAAAGTGAAATCTCATTTTTTTAAAAAAGGTACTTTTCTCACATCCCAATTTGTCAAATTTAAAGGTTTATTCCTCACTTTTTTAAAAACAAAAACTTTCAAAAAAGTTTTAATTCTAAAAAAGTCTTCACTTTTTTTAAACAGAAAACTCTAAAAAAGTTTAAAAAAAAAATTTATTCACTTTTTTAAAATAGGTCAAACAAAAAGGATTTTTTAACATGAAAAATTAAATTACTTTTATTAAACAAAAAGAAATTAGGAGAAAAATTAAATTCAATTCAAAGATTAAAAAAAAATAAATTGGTTTATCCCTTTTCGAGAGATTTAAAGAAAAACACTCAAAATGAAAAAAAATAAAACCAATTTAGAGAAACAGAATCTTCCTCATCTTTTTAGAATGTAAAAAAAAAAAAAAAAAGATATTTTTGGAAAAGGAACAATTGTTTTAAGGGACTAGTCTCTTTTAAATATTTTTACCAAAATTTAATAGAGGTTGTGAAATTTTTTTGCCAATTACTTAGATTTGAAAGATCCTGTTTATTTTCATATTAAACTTATTTCTAGATAAGGAATCCTTATTTAGAAATTGGCCAAAAAAAAAAAATAATAGAGACTAGTCCCTTAAACAATTAAAAATTTTTCGTTCCAAAAAATAGTAAAAAAAAAAAGAAAAATTTGAAAAAAGAAAAGAAAATATTTTAATTTTTTTCTTCTTGTTCTTTATCTTCCTCTGCCAATTCACGAAGTTTTTTAGAAGTGGTGTTATTTCCTGAAACATACTTGTGATCTTGGTTTTTTTCTCTCCAGTTAAGGAATGCCGATTTTAAGGCCTGCTGTGCCATTAACGAACAATGGAATTTTTGTGGTGGGAGATTTAATTCTTTAGCAATATCCTTATTATTGATGCCTAATGCCTTTTCTATATGTTTGCCTTTAATTTGCTCAGTTAAAAACGAACTGCTTGCGATAGCACTTCCACATCCTAACGTAGTTTTTTTTTTTTTGGTTTTGAGAAGTAAAGTGTTGGTCAGAGAGAGAAAAGAAGAAAAAAAAAAAAGAAAACAGTATAGAAAAATTAGTTAATGCTCACAGAAACAAACAAAAAAGTTAAGTTAAAAGAAGAAGAAAAGGTATGATGCAAAGGGAGATGAAGAAGTATCATTAGTCCGAGAAAAGAACAAGTCTTTTGTTCATGGCAAAATAGAATTCACAAACTGTTTTTGTTGTATTTTTTCATTGAAAAATTTCAAAAAAAGAGAGCACTTTTTTTTCGTTTTTCCTTTTCTTTTGATTTGATGATTAGCCAAAGATCTCAAAGAGTGAACACAAAGTTAGTTGGATGTAATTTGAGTTCACAAGAATAGAGTTGTGATTGGTATTTCATGTAAAATATTCTTAAATCAAAACAAAAAAAAACTCAATTTAAATTTTGAAAGGACAAATTAAAAAAGTTGAGTGTACAAATTGTGCTGTGATGTAATTTAAAATTAACAGCTGAAGTAAAAGCGAAAAAACAAAGTGTTGTGTTCAAAAATAAAAAGTTAAAGTCAAGACTCACCATAAGTCTTAAATTTTGCATCTTTAATGATCCCTTCTTTGTCGATTTTTAATTGGATTTTCATAACATCCCCACAGGCAAGTGATCCGTGTAGCCCTGTTCCGATGTCAAGTTCGTCCGCATCAAATGTGCCAACGTTTCTTGGGTTCTCAAAGTGGTCTATAACTTTTTGGTCATAAAATCTTTTAATTTGAAGAAGTGAATTTGAAGGTGGGATGTTAAAAAGGCTTTTTTGAGTTTGTTTGAAAAGTTGAAGCATTGTTTTGAAATTGTTTAGTTTTTTTTGAAATGATTTTTGATGTGTCGAAAAGATAAAAAAATGATTAATTCCTTTAAAAAAAATAGTTTCATCAAACAACCTGAGCATTTATTACTGGTTGTGTTGAAGGTGTATGTATATTTCTTCTCAAGAACAAGGTATTTTATATACTGGTATTTGAATAATAAATGGGATTTTTTTTCACTTCATTTTCATTTACTTTTCAAATAGAGAACATAGATCGAGAACCTCTTTCTTTAAGAACTATATTAATAAAAAAAAAATATGGAAAAGGAAGTGAAAATTCTTTCCCATTTAGAATTCAAATACCAGTATAAAAATTTCTCAAATTAATTCTCAAAGGAGACATCGATCTTGAAGTAATAGATCGCTTGTGGGTAGTTAATTGAATGGTTTTAAGAATTGTTTTTCTAATTTGCGCAAATTAAAACAAAATTAATTCACTTTAATGGCTAACTCGTTTTATAACAATCATAATAGATGATTGTTAGTTTATTTTTAAAATAGAGCTTGTTATTTTTCTCTCTGTACTTCACTTTTTTACTCAATAACAATTGTCTTTGAAAAATTTAAAAGAAAAAGTAAATATATCAATAGTGTTTGAATAATTAAATGGACTTATTCTTGTGGGAGTGTGCGTAAACTGTTTTTGGAATCTTCAAATTGAAATTTTATTTTAATTTTGTAAAAAAAAAAATAATGTTTCTGTCTTATTTGTGTTCTTATTTTTGGAAATACATTCTGTATGTTATTAATTTTAATTTTGAGAATTAAGTGTTGTTTTCAGATCTTAATTAGGAGTTCATTAAATTAATTATTGTTTTTATTCAAGAATTTGTTTTTCATAGGGTTGATTCAAAACGCTATTGAAATGAAACATCAAAATAGTTTTAATGATGAAAAGATTGGAATTTTGAAGATCTTATATAAATTTTTTTTCCGATCTTTCACAAAAATGTTGCTAATGATATTGGTAAAGTAATTAAGTTAAAAATATCTATCACCCCACATCCATCCTTATTCATCTAAAGACAATAGGGTACTTGTTTTTCCAATGATAGAATTAACTTGATATAACAAAGTTCTTTAGAAACTTTGAAAAATTGTATTACAGTTGTTTTACTAATGTAGGTAGTATTTCGAAATTTTTATAAAGTTTTTTATTTTCAAAAAAGTGATCTATCTTATTCAGAATTAAAACTTTTTGAAATTTTTCTGTTTTAATAAAGTGTGGGATCGATCCTTAAATAGTGTGAATAAGATTGGAATTAATTTAAAAGTAGTTATGTTAAAATTTGTTTTCACTGTATTAAAATATACAATTTTAAGGGATTATGTACATTTTTCATTTTTGAGTGGTACCATTTATGTGAAACTGAATTCTTCAAATCATTTCTTTAGCCAAATATATTGATATTTTCATAAATACTAGAGAGAAATATATCCTAGTATAATATATTTTCATACCAACAAAAAAACGCAAATCAAAAAAATTAAAAAAATTGATCAAAAAAAAATAAATAACAATCATATATTACTTGATCTTATCTAAAAGATTTTACACGATTACTTATTCTTTATTTGATTTTATTTTTAATTCTTTATCAAAATAACTTTGTTTGGAAAATTTTTGAAAAACAAATTACGGTTTATTTCGAAAGAATTTCCAAAATGAATTCCCAAATCCTATTTTTATTTAATTCGTCTAATTCTAGTTTTAGTTCAGAAAATCAGAGATTTTTTAATTCTTAAGAAATAAAGGTTTATTGAACAAATTAGTTTGATTTTATAATTATTTATTTTCCATTAAAAGGGGAACTCAAAAAAATACTGAATCTGATTGAAATTTTTTCTTAAATTTTTCAATTATTTTGATTTGAATCTTTTCTAACTGTTTTTTGATTCCAAGAATTGAACCATTCTATTTTAATTTTTGAAATAATATTCTTTGTTTTGGTTTTGTTTGATTAAAATATTCCAAAAAAGAATTTTGAAAGCAAATTTGTAAAAAAAAGTTTTGTGAAATAATAATAAATAGTAATTGTACGAGAAATTCATTGAAAAAAAATTGTTAGGGTATTCAAACAAACTAAGAAGATAAAAAAAAACAAATCTTCGAAAATAGGCTTTTATCGATTTTTTTTTTTTTCAATTCTTGATTTAAACAAATTTATTTGGAATGGTGATCTTTTGTGTTTGGTCTTCTAAAAGAAAATATTTGTTTTAAATGCACACCTTTTGGGGTATTTTTTTTTTTGGGTTTACTGTTTGATTAATTTCGATCATTCGTATAAACACATCTCAAGATCCAAAAATCAAATTTACTAAAACCAAAAATTAAATCAAATAAAATGCTCAAAAAATTGAAAAAATACAAGATTCAACTCTGAATTACTTTAATTCTTTTCACGAATAGACTAATAAAAGGGATTTTAGTTCAAAGTTTCAATATCTGGTGGCACTCAAAAAAATATTTTTCAGTTATGTTAATACAATTCAAAATTTTTCAAAAAATGATAAAATATACTTACTTCCTTAAAAAGATTTTAAGACTAACAATATTATACAAAAGGGTTTTAACTTTTTTAAAATGACAATATAATTTTCAAAAGAGTTCATTTTTTACCTTTACTACTACTGGAAGAAACATTTCAAAAAAGTTTAATCTTCATTTCAAAATAAAAAGCTTTTTTTTTATATAGAAGACCGAGACCATAATTGATCAAATAAATCAACAATAAACAAAAAAGAAATATGGTATTTATTTCTCAAAGTTCTTATTATTTCAAAAGAAATTCAAAAAAAGAAGGATGAAATTGAATATTTTTCGAGAAAAAATTTTCAACCAAAAAAAAAACAAAAATTTCATAAAAAAAGCGACTATTAGGAAAAATTTGAGACAAATTTTATTCATAATTTTGTATTTACTCCAAACTCAGGAATTTACTATTAAAATTGATTTATACTCACTTATACTATTGGACAATGAATTAGCGATTACCTCCGAAGAAGAAAATAAAGCACGGATTTTATTTTGAAATAATGATTATACGATTTCTGACACAATTTTTTTTTTTAATCAGAGTAAAGTATGTTATGTATTATTTGAACCAAAATTTTATTATTTGTGAAATTTAAAGAAGAGAATTTACGACAGCTTGAGATTAGAAAGAGATTATATCACTCAAAGATTTCCAGGTAAGTACTGTAAAAAATTCTGTACATGAAAATAAAAAAAAGATTATCATTTTTTTATGTTTAATCACAGTTGTTATTTAGAGTGTATGATTTTAAAAACTTTACTTTCAATTCTAAAACAATGAAATATTAATTAGACTGAAACATTACCATTCAGATCTTTTGAACTTTATAGGTTATTGGTTTGACAGTTAAAATATATATAGAAAAGATAAATCATTTCTTTCGTGTCTTTTTTTTTATTATTTATTTTAAGTTTTAATAGGTCTCTTAATGACTACATTAGCAATATAAATTCAAATTTTGGAATATTTTTATCATAGTTTGGTGGTTAGAAATACTAGTAAATATTTATCAAACGAGATATAAGAAGGAAAAAATGATAGTTTTTTTCGAAAATTTGAAAATAAAAAAGTAGGTTGAGAAAAAACTACTTTTTGAGAAAATTTTTTCTTACGATAAATATCATACCATAAGATCTTTTGAATAATTTTCTAATGATTTTTTTGAGATAGTCTTAGAGTTTACAGGGTATGATCTTTTCATATATAAGGACAAAATTAAGAAAAATAGATAAAAAATTTTGAATTATTTTTTTTTAATTTCTGGTTTGAGCGTAAAATCAACATAAAGCTTGAAAAAATATTTATTATTGATAGAATTATCAAAAATCACATTTTCACAAAATAGAGTAAGATCATTTTTTTTTCATGAACTCTACTGATCTTTTTTTAATAAAAACTAACTCTTAAATATCAAATTTCTTTTCATTAAGATAGTTAAAAGAAAAATCCCACCAAATATTTTACACAAAACCTCAATCCAAATTTGTATTCAAACTAAAAATTAAATTTAGCGAGTAATAACAAAAACAAAAAAAAGTGAACCAAAATAATCCAAATATTTTGGGTTTTTGTTTGTGGAAATTCTATTCAAAAACCCAAGGCCAGTAAAATACCATCCTGGAAAGTGTTGTGGGGAATATCAATGCAAGAAAAAACAACAGAACCAAAATCAAAAAAAAACTAATATAAAATCATAACTCATTCGTAGAGAATTATTATGAATAATGTGGACAATTGAAACAATACATATCACTCAATGGTTAAAAACCATATACAATGCGACCTTCAAAAGTTGGAGTTGTTTATTGAGAATGTTTGAAATGATCTTCCTTTTTTAGGTAAGAAAATCTTTGTTTTTTTTTTTTCATTTTTACTTTTCTTAGTAACGGTACCCAAGTTTAAAATATATCAAAATTTTTTCTGGAATTTTTCATTTAAAAAAGGACGAAAAATGCAATTTTGATCACAATTGGAGAATAACTCCAGGAGCATAACTTCATAATTTAAATGAGCTTGGATCAAAATGTCTTGAGACAACTTGGTGAATTGCCAACATAGCGGATAAAAAAAATGAAGGATTTTGATGTGTAAGAGAGATTTGAGGGCTATTAACAAACAATTTGAAACGGAAGGGTGATTAAACTCTCCTTATCTCACAAAATGTCAAACAATTCGATTCGTTGTGAAAGTCAAAGTAAGTAAAAAATCTCTCCTCAACAGAAAAATCTTATAAATTCAATTCAATATCTGTTGTAATTACCTCTTTTTAAGACACCCACACACAAGTTAGAAAAGGATTAATTAACCAAAATTGACTTTTTTCCATTTGCTAATTTGAATAATCTCAAATTTAGAGTTAAAATGTCTTAAAAAATTAAGATCAATTTGATAATTTTCCAACACAATACTCCTTCGAATCCCAAAAATTTGATTTACTTTCTAAAAATATTTCATTTTTCTTTCCAAAACTTTAATAAATAAAGTTACAAGTAACAATCAGCTTTGGATGAATTTATTTTGGGGATTAAACAAATTTCGAGAAGGAGCCGTTTTAGGATTAAGTGTTATGGGTCTAGGAGGATTTGATACAATTGTACCAAGTCCACAAGAAATGAATTATTTTAAAGAAGTCAAATATCTAATGGATGTGGCACCTGGCCACATGCAAACACTGTTTCGTAATCGAGAAGGCAAAATTTACGAATGGGGCAAGGCAAAGACGAAGAAAGAGTGGAACATTAAAAATGTCGAATCGATTGTTGCTGGCTCTGATCATTTTATGATCTTAACATCAGACGGTAAGGTCTATGCTATGAACCGATCACTCTATGGTCAATTGGGTTTGGGAGACTTTAAAAGTAAGGAAAAACCAACAAGAGTAACTTTCTTTGATAACAAGCCACTGAAAAGTGTTTGCTGCGGCTATTTGCAAACATATTTCCTTTGCAAAAACGGAGATTTGTATACTTGTGGGTAAGCCTTTAATTTCTTTTCTTTTCTTTTCTTTTCTTTTTGGATCTCTTTTTGAATTCCTTTTTGAAAAACAACTCACACAAGAATGTGATCTACTAGTTATTCCTGGAAAAAAAAAAAAAAATTGAAAGGCTTGCTTAAAAGATAGATCTGTCTTGCCTTTCAAAAAATTTGTCAAATTAATTGCCAGAAAAAAAGTTCTTTTGACTCAAATCGAATAATTAAAGTATCTTTTCAAACACTTTTTGGTGTTAAAATGTCAAATCTTTTTTTTTTTTCTCCTTTTCTTTAAGGGTTTTTTCAACTCAGTTTCAAATATTCATTTTCCACTCTCAAATAAAAACAACCACAAACAAAACAAAAAAACAAACGAAAAACAACAAAAACAAACTCAAAACAAAAAAAAACAAACTATAAAACCTGTTTTGATGCCAAACAAAAGTCGAAACCACTCTGGACAACTCGGTCTTGGAGACTATAAAGATAAACACACCCCTACGCTTTGCTACCAAAACGTGGAAAGGGTTTATTGTGGTGTATTTGGATATCATTTTTTTTTCATTACGAAAGATGGGAAGGTCATGACCTGTGGGAGGAATGACTTTGGGCAATTAGGACTTGACAACCAAATCACTACGAATGAGCCGATTCAAATCTTAGATTTTGAAGCAAGAAAAATTCGACAATTCTGTTCAGCGTTACAGTTTTCTGTAATGCTATATGATGGCCATTTGTACTCCTGCGGGAAGTCCGATTTGAATGGGCTCGGAAAAAGTGGGCAGGCGCTAGTCTTTACGCTGATCCCGGACTTGGCCGAATATCAATTTCAACAGGCGTCTGTGGGGTCAGGCCATGCCTTGGCTCTAACAAAGGATAATATTTTGTGGTGCTGGGGGAGAGGATCTGAGGGGCAGTTGGGTCTTGGAACAAAATCAAATGGCATCAGGCCAGTCACTGTCCCATTGAAAAAGATTACAGAGGAAGACCACCTCAAAATAGTATGTGGCGCCTATAATTCTTATTTATATTACCTACAAGTCGATCCTTTAATTGATGACATGAGGTTGCTTTTAAAAAGAAAAGAACAGACTGACGAGGAAATAGGCGAAATACCCGTTCACAGAATACTTGTTGAATTGCGAACAGGGAAAAGTTTGAAAGAAATCAAGGAATTTTTCAAATCAACAAAGAAATCAATCATTAAAGATTTTTTACTCTGGGTGTACACAGGCACTATCAGAAACAAAAATGTTGAGCAATCAAGCAAGGGACTCGGAATTGAAAATTTTGAAGAAAAGTCCTTGAAAAATGGTTTAGTTTCGGATTTTGAAAAGTTTTTCAATGATGAAGATTCAAAGGATTTTACAATCAAAGTCGGGAAAAAATGCCTGAGAGTTCATAAATTTATAATGATCGCTAGAAGTAACCTCTACCGCGAAATGTTTTTAAATACTTATGACAACACCTCAGAAATCACAGATTATACTGGGAAATCTTCGAAAACACTTTTAGAACTGATCCACTTTTTTTACACAGACAATTTCCATAAAGATTTGAATAAAAGAATATTGAAACAATTGGAAGACGCCTCAGAATATTATATGGTTTCTAAACCAGAATCTTTTGATTGGAAATTACATGTAATTAAAAGGGACATTTTTTTTAAAAATAATTAATTTTTAAAAATTTTTTTTTTGAAAAAAAACAATAAATTTACATTTTTAAATAAAAATTTATTTTAAATATTTTGATAAAAAGTTAAACGAAAAAAGTGAAAACACAATTTTATCATAAACTTATCAGAATAGACCATTTCGAGTAATTTTCAATTTTATTGAATTTTTTATTTTTTTGAGAAACCTAAGATTCTATTTTTGTATAGATGTAGATTGTATTTTCCCTTTCACTCAAATAATGTTTTACAACACTAAAATTAACAATAAACACAAACTTCAACCCAAATAGAAAAATCAAAGACAATAAATAAAATATTTTTGAATTTTTTTTTTTTTTAACAAAGTCTTAAATATGACAATAAAGTTGTTTTTGGTTTGAGATACAAATCTCTGAAAAGAGTTCATAATTAATTGCGATTTTTTTAATTTATTTAAAGAGTGTTTTTTGATTTTAATTTACAAAAAAATATGATTTTTTTAGTACTATTGTAATTGAATTTAACAAAATAACAAAGTAATTTTTTTTTTTTTTTTCACATATTTATTGATTTGGAAGTATGTTTTTTTTTCTTTTTGACTTCTGTATTTTATTCTTTTTTTTCTTCAATAAACAAAAAATATAAAAGAAAAAAAAAATATAGAAAAAATAAATAAATAATTTCAATATTCACAATAAACACTTTAATCTCAATATGAACATAAAGAAAATCCGATCATTAAAGAATAGAATCTTTAGATACTTTATTTTAAACAACTAAAAATATTTTTTTTAGAACAATCTAGTCTGATTACTGTATCATAAACAGAATTCTATCTTATTTTTTGATATTATATTTAATGAATCATTTGTAATCGTCATAAAGTAATTGGTCACTCAACTTCAATTGAACTTTTTGAAAAAAAAAAAAAAAAAAAAAGAATAGACTCTTTGTATTCTATTTTCAGTACTTTTTGAATTAGTCTGAAAATTATATCAAAAAATGTTTAAAAATAGAAAATAAGAAAATAATATAGAAAAAAAATATAATTGAAATGTATTTAATTAAATTGTAGAAAAAATCTGATTTTTTTTTTTTTTTTCAATTAATTGGAAAAAGTTATCATCCTCTTGAACGTTAAGTTTTTTTAATTTTTCTTTTAATTAGAAAATTAATAGATTTTGGAATATAAAATAAATAGTAAAAAAAACTCTCTTTATTTTTCTATAATTGAAAAGAATTTAGTAAAATTCTTGATTTTACTCCATTCTTTCGAATTCTACTAAATCTAGACACTCTTTAGTACTTCTGAAATACTTAATTTATTTAGAGTTTTTTATCCAAACTTTAATGGATATAAGATTAAAACTCTTCGGATAGAGTTTCTTATATTAGAAAAATAATACAAAAATAATTTTTTTAATCAAAGACAAGAAAAAAGAGAAATAAAACAAATTATAAAAATAACAGAATCTTAAAAAATTTTTTTAAATTTTTGTTTTACATCCCGAGTGTTAAACGGATTGTTGGTTATTTCCTTCTATATCAATTATGAAAATTTACCACCATCGTTTTCATCTAGTTTACTACCTACCTTACTCAACAGAAGTAGATCACAGTACATGGCATTTTTAGGTTACTCACCAGAAGTTAAAACCAGTACATCAACGAAAATAAGAAAAAGTTTAAGCATCACCAACATTTTTCTTCTTCAATACTTTGCAATCAACTTAGAACCACAATGTTGAACATTTTTTATCTTTCTACTTTTTTTTTTTTTGGAAAAAAAATGAAACTCAAAAATAATAAAATTAATTTTTATTGAATATTGTTTGTAATATAAAATGGAATAATATGATTGATTCTAAGAATTCATAGAAATTTCAAATTTGCTCAAAAATTTTGATGAATTGTTTTAATATTCTTGTTTAATTTCTGTAATTTTATCAACAATATTTTCCCAAACTTTAATATGGGATTTGGTTAATTTTTTTTGTGATCGGGAGAATTGTAAAAGCATTTCATGGAAATCGTTAGATTTTTTAATTTCGAGGTCTTGTAATTCGCTAATGAAAACAGCAGAAATTAGTTCCATCTGATTTTTATATTTTTTTGTCAATTTTTGAGAATTTTGATATTCTTCTTCAATTTGCTCAATTTTTTTTGATCCTGTAGATTGACCTTTTTCTAATTTTTTTTTTTTTAGTTCTTCATTTTTTTGTGCATTGCGAAACCCACTTATTATCCTTTTGACAGAATCATAACCAGTTTGAACGGCTTTACAGATCTGAATATAATCATAAATCCAAGTTTCAAATTTGATTTGCTCTGTTCTCATATCCTCGAAATTGCAATTTTTGTAAATTTCCATTTTTTTTTCAAAATGAGAATAAATTGTTAATAATTGTTGGTTTTTGTCAAGTTTGGATAATTTGTTTATTTTTTTATTAAAATTTGAAAACTTGGTTGTGAAATCGAGTTTCATATTTCTAAATGTTTTACAATGATTATATAGATCATTCTATATTATTGTTAAAAAAGATTAAAGATTATTTGTGTAAAGAGTAATAGATTCAAGAAAGAAGAATAAATTAATAAATTGGCCAAATGCATGTATTAATTTTTGATAAAGCGTATTAATTTTGCACACTAATTAAAAATCAAAAAATGATTAAAGATATAAGAGAAAAAAAAACATTTTTTTTTTATTTTTTTTTTTTTTTTGATACTCTATTTGCTTTTCATTGAAAGTAATTATTAGAATTAAAATGATTTAGTTGATTAAACTACAAGATATTTTGTTATCAATAACTTTTATTATTTTTAAAATATTTTCTGGTTTGAATTATCATTTTTTTCTTGTTATCTATTAATTGTTCAATCATTAGAGGTTTTGATGATAGTTTGCATTATCACAATACTGACAATAAACTCACAAAAATATCAAAAAATCTTAATTAGACTAATCGCGATAATCATAAAATCGCAATATTCCTACATTATCATGATAAAATAAAAATCATGATAAAATGAAAAATTATTTTTTTAAAAGAACTTTATTTAAAAATCCCATGTTTTTTACAAAACAAAACAAAACACTTTTACAACGCTTTGCCCATTTAAAAATGTTAGAAAATGTTTGAAAGGGTTTTAAAGTGTCTTCAAGTGTTTGAAAGTTATGAAAAACCTAAAGATTTCAGTAAAGATATGGTATTTTTGGTTGTGGACAAAAAAATGTTTTTTCTTTTTATTTTTTTTTAATTTTTTTTACAAAATTAAAAGCTCCTGTGAATTTTATGATCAAACAAATAATTACCCATTTCGGCAATATACTTGAATATAAAATAGGTCTGCTTTTTAAAATTGGAGTTGTTACCTTCACATGTTAAATAACCAAAAAGAAGAAAGAATAATTTTCCTTCTTATTGGTGATCGATCAAAAAAAAATACTTTGTAACTCTAGTTGTGTTTTCTGTCCAATACAAAGATATGAGAAGAAGAAGAATAATAAGAAGAAAACAAATGTCCAAACAATCTTAATAATTGGTGATAATCTGGACGGGTTGAAGTGAAAGCTTTTAAAAAGTTATTCAACTCCCTTCAGCTTTCCTAGAATAAAGAAAATGTTTAAACCTAAGAGCACATTCTTTAAAGAGTGGTGAAGAGCTGTTTGTTTTAGAAGTCTTTTTATTCATATCAATTTCCAACACTCCAATTAACTGAGAAACTATTTAATTATCTTTAGTTCTTATTGTTGTTGATCTCAAAGGATCGATAAGTTTGTCAACCAAATAAAAAGCAATGAAAAATCTTGGATCTGATCCTTGATTGAATCAAGTATTTTTTTTGTTGTTTTTACAGAGAATAAATTTTATTTCACATAATCTGTTTTTTGATTAAAAAAATTTCTTTTTGAAAAAATATGTTGAATTAGTCCCTAAAAGCTATTAACTAAACTATTTTTCAAACAAAAGGGCACACCTCTCAAATCGACAATACCATCGAATTTGATTGTTTATAAGATAATTACTTATTGATGATTTTCATTTTAATTATTCATTTTTTCATTTTTTGCTTTTTTTATTTTTGGATATTGAACAGTTGGAAAATGAAAAAGCAAGATAAGAAGAAACCAATTTGGAAATAATCTATCAGTTTAAAAATGGAAACAGTTTAAGTTTGATTTCGAATGAGCTAGAAATAGGAATTAAGAAAGACCATTATTGGATTGATGAATGGAACTAAGAAAAGAGAAATAAAGAAAAAACATTCCAAGAAAATATCAGATGGATTGCGGCTTTATCTTGAAAATGAGACTTTAAAGAACAAAAATTTGATGTCTAAAGAATTATCAATAAAATGTAGAGAACTTTTTCCCAATTCGCCTTGTTCAAAGGTTTTTATTGGTTTTATAATTTTTTTCATTCCGATTTACAAAACGAGATTTCTCATTTCAAATAAAAGGGCACACCAATTTTTAAAATATTGAATTTTAATTTTTATTGTTTTGTTTTAATGAGTTTTAAAGATTCAGTAGAGTGTTTTTTTATGTTTTAAGGCGTTTTTTAGATTTTAGAATGATACTACAATTAATTTGATTCACTTATGAATAATTCTTGAAATTTTTTGTGCCCTTTTATTTGAAAAAGAGTTTATTATATCGAGATTCATCATAAAGGGTAAACGACTTTTTTTATCATTCCTTTATCTCATTAGTTCGCATATCTGTTTAATTTTTCTCATAAGCCTTAAATTAAATATATTTTTTAAATTGATTCATTCTTACTTTCATCATAAGTGTTACACCTCTTTTTTTAAGAATGGCTTATTACACAAACCCCCAGTGGTTAAATGTATTTCAAATGAAAACCACACTGAAGCTATAGGGTTTTTTTTATTTTTTTGTATTAGGGTATCATTCTTAATTTATTATCAAAAAGTGATTACAAAAAGGTGGATAAAACAGTTTAAAAGTTTAAATAGGATACTTTTAGCCAGGCTTTTTCGAACTGTTTTGTATTCACTTTTTTCAAACAAGTTTCTTTGTTTTATTATCAAGTTCCTTTCCCACCAAAAAAAAAAGAACAAAGTTGTGAATTAAGCTTAAATATCGAAGTAAAAAAATAAAATCTAAATTCAAACCAGAATGGGCAAAAAGAGATTCCAATTTTTTTGTTGAATATTAATATACTCCATATCTTCACTTTCTGTTTCATACTCATTATACATTTCGTGTAATTTTGTTAAACCATTTTTCGAAATGTTTTTTTCGATTTTGGTTTTTGCTAAATTGGGTGTTTCTTGTGATAAAAATTTTCGATAGTCCTTTGAGAAATGCAAGAAAGAGTGTTGTGCAATTTCATTTAAAAAATGTTCTAATTTCATTCTCCTAATTTCTGTAAATTCTTCGCTTAACTTGGAATCGATTTTTTTGGCTGGTAAGGTTGGGATTATGACACCAGGAAAGTTTTGAATTAAGCTTTTTACAAGCCAAATAAAATCTTTTCTTCTTCTTTTTGTTGTAAATGTTGTGAATTTTCTTTTTTTAGAATTTGAATTTGTGGTGGCACCAAACGAATTGTCAACTGTAGTAATTACACCATAAGTCAAAAAGGAAGTCAATTTCGTGCTTTCGCTTTGTCCTATTTCAAGTTTGATTGTAAAATTGGCATTTTCTCCGCCGATTAGAACAGTGTCTATTTCTTTTGATCGATCATTCTTGTTGGTTTCTTTGGTCTCTTCTTCACTTGTGACGCTTTCGCTACCACTGCCAGAGATGGATCGATCATAGTTCTTGTTTTCAGATCCTTCAGAGCTACTTTCCACACCGGATTTTGAGCTACCGCTTTGGTTTTGGAAATTTGTTCCTATTTCAGTTTCATCATAAATCTGTCTTCTGTTGTGCTGTGAATGTTTTTGTTTTATGATTTTTGGTTTTTTATTTTTTAGTTTTTTATTATTTTTTTGTTTTTTAGTTTTCTGGTTTGGGAATTTCATTTTTTCGATCAGAAAGAAGAAAAAGAAAAAGGAAAAGTTAAAATTACGAGATTTAGAAATTCATTTCCCGAAGAAGAAGATTCGTTTTGCTGATAATGGTTAACATTTGATCTTTGTGCATACTCTGAAGATATGTCTTCACTTGTGCCTCGATTATTAATGTTTTCGCTATCTGTCTCTGTACCACTATATTCAGAATTAGATCGATTGATAAATGCCAGAAAGTCTTGATCGACTTGACTCATTCGAAATTTTTTGTTATTATGCAAAAAAAAAGAAATAAACCAGAAAAAATAATTAGTTTTTCAAGAATAAATTTAAATAAGGGACAACTTTTTTGGGGTTCAAAAGTAAAATTAAAGCTGTCCCTTTGTAGTTCCAATTAAATCTTATTTAGTAGATTGGGTACACTTTCAAGGAACTATGAAACCCACAAAAAAAACTTCTAGTAAATTTGATAAGTAATTCAACAAATTTTATCGCATCTTCAAATTGAAAACCCAAGAAAAAATCTTAGTATTATAATATCAAACAAACTTGCTTTTAATGCTACAGTGATCAAAAAAATGCGTACTAAAATATTAGTCTGTATTTCAAAATATATTCCCAGCTTTTTTTATCCTCGTTCCAAGACAAAATCCAAGTTTATTACCCAATAATACTGATTAATTCTAATAAATTTCAAAAAATAGTTAGTTCAATTTCCATTTTTGAAAATCTTTGAACTGGTTCTTATCAAATATTCCACGACAAAGAATATTTTGAAGAACAACCAATTTTTCAGAGTTTCTTGGAACTTGACTATATAAAATGCTTTATTCAAAGTTGAGCATAAAAATTTCAAAAAGGAAAATCAAGTAAAAATTTTCAATCATTTATTAGAATTTAACAGTATATAAAAGTTCAAATCAATTTTGAGGGTAAAAATCTGAATTTTTTGAGTAAATTTTAAATTAGGAATGAAATCTTTTCAAATTTTTTCGTAAAATTCTTCAATTATTTTCTAATTTCTTGTTTTTTTTTTGATACATATTTTATGAAAAATTTACACTATTTTTTGAGATAAAAATTCAAATTTGATCCTTCATTTTTAGAATTTCTTTTTAAATAATAGAACTTTTTGAAACTAATACCATATTTAATTAGGGTTTATTGTTGGTTTCTATGATCTTTTATGTATCGGTCTTTTATATAAAAAAAAAAATAAACATTTTTTATTTTGGAACACGGATTATACTTTTCTGCATGCATTATTTTAAGGACTATGTTTGCAATTCAACAAACAGTCTCAAGACAATTTGTTCCAATCTCATTTAAAATGAGAACTTAGGATCGTTAAAATATTCTCCAATTTGGATCACAAAATCATTTTATGTCATTTGTGATATTTTAAATGAACACTTAATTTTGAGATACATGAAACTCAGAAACCTTGTTAAGGGAAGTGTGAATGAAAATGAAAAAGAAAAATAATCATGATTTTTAAAATTTAAAAATACTCTCAATAAATAACAGCTTTAAAGCTAATTAAGCTATTTTAGATGGTTTTTTGATCATTGAGTTAGCTTGAATTGTTACATTATCTCAATAACCCATAGAACCGATCCAGATCTACTGTAAAAATGTAGAAGACATAAAAATTGGTTGTCTATTATCAATTTGTGTTTTATGAAATATAAAATTCAATTTCTATCATAAGATAAAAATTTTAATTTATATTACATTATTAGAGTTATTTTTTTGTAAAAACAAAGACAAAAATTTAATTTTTAAAAATCAGAGAAATCACAGAAACCATGTAAATTCGAAAGTATTTTTTTGATCGTTTTTTACAAATGGTTAAAACCTGAGATTATAACAATTTTGGAAATTGAAGATCCATATAAATATAAGTTTTTTATAGATTTGTTTCAAAATTTCAAAAGGAAGCAAAAAATAGATAACTTCTTTTTAATCTCCTAATATAAATTTTACGGTTTATGATGAGCTTTAAACATCATTTTACTGTTTTTTATACAAAAAATTTTTCAGAATTGAAAATCAAATTCTTTTGATCAGGGAAATTTTATTGTAGGGAAGGGACGACTATATTAATTAATACAATGGGGGTTGTGATTTTGACTTATTTTTTTTTTAGATCTTTTTGTTTTTCCTTCAATTAAATCTCCCCTACCATGACTAAGAAGAGAGTATCTCTTGAATTGTTTTTGAAAAAATAAGATCAATGGAAAACTCACTTGAGATTTTGAATGGGCTTTTTTGGTAAAATTTTTTTTTTGTTTGTATTGTTTCTAGTACAACCTAATTTGTTGTATTTAGCCAAATTGGATTGAGGTTGAGTGTGTAAGTATGTGAATAATTTTTCCTGAAAAGATCCTTTGGGAATATAAATTTGAAAATTGAGTCAGTTTTTTCATTTTTAAATAAATAATGTGTTTCAGTTTGATGAAATAAGGATCTTTCTTTATTTTAGGAATTGGTTATTTTGGAGGATTCACTACAATACAAAATATTTTACTACTTATTTTACTAATTTAGACTTTGTTTGGAAATAACAATGAATAGTCTTCAATAATTCCAAAAATTTGTCAATTTTCTCGATTTTGATCTTTGAGGTGAAAATGACAAACCTTATCAATAAGGCTCATAATGCAAAAATAAATCCAAAGTACCCCCAACCAGGAAACAATGCTTGATAAACTAAATTTCCTAATAAATGACCCACCTTACATTTGAATAATGAATTTCTTTTGTATCGTTTTGAAGTTTTTCCTCTCACAATGAAAAGTTTGCAAATAAATCATTTTTTCTCTTTTTTATTTTTTCAAAAGTGTTTTGTTAAAATGGAAAATGAAAATGAAAAATTGGAAAGAAGTAACAGATGTATTAATGAAAAATTTAGTTTCAAATATGAAAAAGAGATTAGATTTAGTTATTCAAATGGAAGGAGAATTGATAAATGGTTTTTTTTTACTTTTTTAAATTGTCTATTTTTCATGTACTTCTTTCAAAATAAATATCCCAATTTTTTTTAACAGTTTTTTTTATTTTTTTTCCTTTTATTTTTAGACAAAAAATAAATATCTCTTGAGTATAGTATTGTATATTAAAATCTAACTTTTTATATTATAATAGATAACTTCAATTATTAAAAATATTTTTATTTAAAATTTGATTTTTAATGGGCCAATTATTATTAAAGATAGTTTACTTTCATCTAAAAAGTAATTTTCTCAAAAAGTTCTTTTTTCGCAACTTTCTTTTTCTTTTATTTTGAGACAAGGAAAGAAGTCGACATTTTTTCCTTCTTAGATCTCACTGAAGAAAGATTTTTGAGATTTAAAAATCACCAAACTGTGATAGAAACACACTATACTTTAGATTTCAATTGTAAAAGTAGTCATTAATCAAATATCAGTATTTCAAAAATTGTTGAAAAATCTGACAATTTTTTGTATCTTTAAAACGAGCGATAAGATTTGATGAAAAAAGGAGATGTTAATCGAGTTTGTTGATTTAGTTGAAAATAATAAGTCGGGAATTATTCATTTCATGTAATCTTTATCTTTTCTTAATTTCTTGATTATCTCTCAATAAGGTTTTCTAATTCGAAATTATGTTTTACTTTTTTTCCACTTTCCCTTTTTTTATCGAAACAGCAGAAATTAATTCAAGAATTTGTTGGGAGATGAGCAAAACTAAGTTTGTATTTCAAGAGTATTTTGTGGATTAGAATTATTGTTAAACACATACGTATATAACCGAATTTTAAAAACAAGTATTTTTTAAAAGTCTTTTATCTTTTATTTTTAACCCAATTCTTCAGGTTGGCTGAAAAAAAACAATTCTTTCCTCTGTCTACGACCTAAAAGAGATCACAAAAACAGATCATTTTTTTTACTTCTTACTTTTGTTATTTTCAAACGCTTTTGACAAAATGAATAACACTACTGACTTCAAAATTGGTTTGACTTGAAAATTCAAATATTTTTTCATTATGCCCGCTTCCTAAAGAAACTCTAAAGAAAAACAAAACAAAAACAAAACAAAATCTTCTTTCTTTCTTTCTTTCTAAATAGGATTGGTTGGCTTGACTAATGTTGGGAAAACCACAATTTATAATCTTTTAACCTCCTCAAATAGCACCGTTCAAAAATATCCCTTTACTACTATCGATACAAACACTAACAAATTAATATCACGAGATGAAAATGTGGAAAGCCTATTTAAACATTTCGAAATAGAAAGTAAAACCCATCTCGAAAGAAAAAAAATTTTTTTGTGTGATGTTGCAGGACTTGTTAGAGGCTCTTCAAAAGGAAACGGGTTGGGAAACCTATTTTTAAATCATTTCAATAAATGTGATGTTATAATTCATGTTGTTCGAAATTTCGAATGCGAAGAAGTCACAAACACAGAAGACAACATTGATCCTGTTCGTGACATTAGAATAGTTGAAACGGAATTAGTCTCTTTTGACATCAGTCAACTGACAAAGGAAATAAACAGATCATCAAATCAGAAAAAAGTAAGTTTTTCTCTTTATGTTTGTTTTTTCTTTTCGATTTGTTGCTTCTTACCTTTATTATTTACCAATTTTTTATTGGCTGGAAAGTGAGAAGTATGACTACTGTTAATTGTAAAATAAAAGGATCCAAATTTTCATTCAGCTTTCCAAAATAAAAAATAGCATTTCAAGAATTAAAATAAATTGTCAAATTACCCAATCCTAAAAGTAAAATGTAATAATTTAAGCTTCTTCACAAAAATTTGAAAAGTTGAAATGTTATTAAAAATCTAATTTTGGGAAGATGAATGAAAATTTTGTTCCATTTATTTTTCAACAAATAAACTATTTTTCATAAATTTTGACTCACTTTATAATGTTAATGGGAGTTGTTTAGAGGGTTTATTCCAGTATTCTTAACAAAAATTATTTTCAAATTTTTGTTTTTTTTTTTTTTTTTTCTTTTTTTTTTTTTTTTCTTTTTCTTTTTTTTTCTTTTTCTTTTTCTTTTTCTTTTTTTTTCTTTTTTTTAAAAAGATTATGTGGAAAAAAAAAGAGATCTTCGAAAAGACAAATAATCCCCAAGAAAATTGGGGCTATGTAATGTCTTTGAAAATGGATTTAATTATTCATAAAAAATATTGTTGTTCAACTTTTTTTCAGTGAAAGTTCAGTAATTAAAAATCTATCATGCTCATTTCAAAAATTGTTACTCACTTTTTTTTAGTTTTTGGTTTTATTTTTTTTAATTTTTAATATATCAGGCTTTTTATAGATTTAGAATGACTTAAAAGTGAATTACAAATCATATTGGGTTATTAATTGTTCTTGAATACTAAAGGATAAATTTTTTTTTTCAATTTATTATTTCAGGTGAGTCACAATTTTTGAAAAAGAGTTTAGTATTTAGACATTGTTCCCGAGGGACAAATACTCTGTAACTATATAAAACAGATTTTTCAAGAGGTTGTAGACTAAATTACAATCTGGACACTATTTAACATTTTACAGAAGACACAATAAAAAATATTCAAAATAAAAAAAAAAATGCAAAAACCAACACTTATTTTTATTATGGTTCAGGAGATGAAAGTACAGAATAATACAACACATAAAACAATGAAAATATAAACTCTTAAGAATGCGTGTAATGGGCGACGTTATTGTGCCCAATAGTAATTTAAAATGTACGGTATTACTTTTATTTGAAGAACTTTGTTTTGGGATCAAAATCCCTGTGTTATTAAGAGAAAATGCACTTTTTATTGTTTGGAAATCTCACAAAATTTTATCCAGCAAAATCACTTTCGGAAAAAAAAATTATTAGTTTTGATTTTTCAAAATCCAAAATAATAATTCGATAGTATGTGTTTACTCAAAATTCATTTTGGTTTCAAAAAATATCTAAAAACAATTTTTAAATGAAAAATTTCGATAAAAAACCTTTGATGTGGATTTTTTGATTCCTTGGAAAAGTTAAAAATATTTTTCATTTAAGGGTATAGTCATTTACTGTTGAGTTTGCTCAATACTCAAGGAGTGGCTTGAAACCCAAAAGGTGGGTATTGTAAAATTGCGCTTCTTTTGATTGACAAAATTTGATATAACAAAAAAAAAAAGTCGAGAGGATCTCAATTACAAAAAAATCAATTTAAAAAAAAAGTTTAAAAAGCATTTTCAATTCCAAAAAAATCAAATTTAAAGAGAAAAAAATTACTAGTTTCTTATATTAAATTACCAAAATTTAAAAAAAAATCCCACATGATCTTCAATTCTAAAAAATCAATTAGATAAAAAAAATTACCAGTTTCTTATTGTAAATGTTCTAAGAATTAAATTTCTTCGATTTAAAACAAAATTGTTTTCTTTATGTACTAGAATCAATTTAATTCAATTTAATCTAATTTGTGGAGATTGTAACCCTCTATATTTGACAAAGTAAGGATCTTTTAATATTCTTTCGAGAAAAAAATAACTCATTTGAGAAAGGAAAAAAATGAAAAAAAAATCTTCGAGATATCAAAAAGCGCCAAAGAGAGACACTTCAAAACTAACATAGTTGTTTTCAAAATTATATATTCTAACCATTCTAATTGGAAATTGAGTTTCTCTTTTTGGGCGCTTTTTTCTAAAAATTTCCTCTTTTTTGATTGTTGATTTTTGGAGATCGATTGCACATCACAGGTTGGTTAGTTTTTGATTGTTATTAGGCCCTCATAAAAATTACAAAATTTTTATAATCAATTTCAGAAAATTATTTTTAACCTTAATGACTTGGCCCTTAAGTACATAATTTTAAGAAAGCAAAATTATTCATTTTTCCCAATAATTTTATTTTTCCTTTTTTGTTTTAATTTAAATTTGAAAAATAAATTTCCTTTTTTCATACTATGTATTCTTTACAAACCAACCAAATCTCTTGAAGTTGAATCAAAATTCATAAATTTTGAGAAAAAAAAGGAAAATCAGAAAATAAAAATAAGAAAAAATGTGTTAAATGCTAGTTTTTTCAGAATTTTTTGGACAATTTTTATCTATTGATCTATCTATTCTCGAAACAAAAATGGTGTGTAATGATTATTCATCAATATTCGTCATATAAACATGTTCTTTAAAATGGAAGAGAAAAAAAAAAACCCTGAAAAATCGCGTGTAATACTGGTCTTTGAAATTTAAAAGGGATAAAATTTCAACTGATCATTAATTTTTCAATTCTGAAAAATCCCTTTGTTTTAGGATTATTAGGTTATCCGACATATACCAAAACTATAACATTGTGAAAAAAACAACAATGAGCAAATAAGCAGGGAGCACAAATTCAAACCCAATTTTTTTAAAAGTCCTTTTGTAAAAGAAAAATAAGGGAAATGAAAAATTTTTCCAATTTATTTTGCAAATACCAGTATAATAGGTATTTCCAAAAAAGTGGTGCACATCATTTTTTTAAATTTCAAATAAAAAAATCCTTTTGGGGGCATTTTATTTTAGATTTCTATTCATAAATTGAGAGTATATAATTAAGACAAATATTACCTTTAATTGAATCAATACCTATTTTTTGTATTGACAAAGATATTCTTTAAAATATTTCCAAAAAATGGAAAAATAATTTACAAAACTTTTTTCGAGACAATGGCGTACTCTTAATTTCAATAAAAAAACTAGAAATAGTGTAATGATACAAAAGGGGGCTTAAACAATAAAATGCATTATATATTTTCCCTTCTATTTGAAAATCTGTCGGGATTAAACCTCTTTGGAAAAAAAACTTATGATGATCAAAATGAAAATAATTAATTCTAAACTATACCAAAACATTTTTGAGACCTTTTAATATTGGCTTGAAGCTGTCTGATTTAATCAAACACCCTAAAATTATTGAATAATAATAATAATAATAATAATAAAAACTCATTTTTTATTTCATTTTAAGAATTTTTTATTGAATAGTGAAGAAAAATATTTATTTATTATTATTAACAAAATTAAACAAAACTTAGTTCAATAACAAAAAATAATAAACAAAACAATAAATTATAATAATAAATATAAGCAATATAATTTAATATATTGTTTGATCTAATATTCTGATTACCCAAACATTCTTTTTTATTCTTTTCTTGTTTATTTTATATTTTTAAACATTAATAAAGGAAACACTTTTAAAATTTAAAAAATACTTAGCAGAAAAAAACCATCCAATGCGTCTTGGCGAATGGAATGATGAAGAATTGCTGATCATAAAGGAATTAAATTTATTAACAATGAAACCTGAGATTTTTTTAATTAATGTTTCTGAGAAAGATTTAACAAACACTAATGATGAAAAATTGATCGAGATTCAAGATTATGTTGAAAAAACGACAAAAGATCCAATTATTACATTTTGTCCAATCCAAGAACAAAAGTTTGTAAACTTAGGAAACGAAAAAGAGGAAATGAAGGAATTTACATCTAAAATACCTGAATTTATTTCCACTATTCTCTCAACAATGGGGTTAATAACTGTCTATTTGCACTGTGAGGAATTTGTTGAATCGTACAAAATTCCAGTAATTATTTAAATTATTTCTTTTTATTTGATTCTTCTTTTTTTTTTTTTTTTTTTTTTTTTTTTTTGTGTTTCTTGCTTTCTTGCTTTCTATTCATTCACAATTTGTATTTAATGATTTTAAAAGGTTTTAATTCTTACTATATGTCTTAACACATTGATATTAATATGCTTTTTGAAAATTTTGTTTTTTTGAAAATAAACACCTAAATTAGATTAAAATATACTCTAAATTCATTATTTGAGTTCAATAAACCTCCAGATTGTTGACTTCAAAATGAAAAAAAAATAAGAATATTTTTTAAGTATAGTAGGGAAAAAAATACCGGACATGAAAAAAATCCCGGACAAGATTTTTAATTGTGAGTATTAGTAAAATTTTTGTCTAATTTCAATCAAATCCTTATTATAAATAACCAATTTTTTTATGAGATTAGTAATAAACCTACCTAAAGTCCATCAAAGTAAGGTGTCTCTAGAATACTCGAGTAATTGTTTGATAGCCTAAGGTTGATCAACTTTTTTTGAAAAACAATCCTGTTTTATTGAGGTTTACTAGAGTTTTGAAAATGATAATTTTTCTTCTTGTTTTTTGATTGATTGAATGGTGTTTTGACAAGTGTGGTTTCATCAATCATCATTCTAATAAGTGGGGGAGTTATAATTGAAAAGGTTCAATTCTTCAAAATAAGAATTTGATTGTAAATAAATGAAATTACACAATAATTTTACTAATATTCACAATTAAAAATCTTGTCCGGGATTTTTTTCAGTGCTCTACTTTAATTTATTGTGTTGAAAAAAAATAAAAATAATTTAAAAAGATAATCAAAAAAAAAGAGAGAGTGAATTAGCTTGCCTTTTCTGGGGAATCCGAACAAATATTGAAAAGTATATTTTTTAAAAAAAAAGAGAGTGGAATTAGCTTGCTTTTTCTGAAAAAATGGATCAAAAACGGAAAAAAAATTTTTTTTTTAAAAAATAAATTTGTGAGTAAGAAAAACAAATATTTACTAAAAAAGCACAACTCTTTTTTTTAATTTGTACCAAGCAAAAAATACAAAAGAAATTGAAAGAATTTTAATCTTTGGCTGTTGGAATATTATTCTAAATAAACTCCAATTGCAAATATTTAGCGCACCAAAATCCACTTTTTGAAAAAAAATCATATTCAATAGATTCTAGAAGAAAAATACCTAAATTCGAACCATTCATTAATTGGGATGTTAATAATTGTTTATAAATCAAAAGATCCACAAAACAAAAAATAATTATCAAATCAAAAAAAATCAATGCTTTGCCAAAAATTTTGGGAAGAATATGGGATTTATTGTTAAGGGTTAAAGGTTAAAAAAAAACACTTTATCCGTTAAAGAAAGAATTTTGAACAAACTAAATATGTGTGTTTTCTAAATTAAAGAGTCAATAGAGACATTAGTGTATATAAAAACAGTCATTAGAAGAATTTGAAACTCAATTTAATTTTAAAAGTTATTTTAATGAAGAGTCTAGAAAGAAAAAAAAAATAGAGAATAAGGAGCAAGTGAAGAAATACAAAATAAAGAATTTAAAAATAGATAAATTAGAAAAATTTCAAGTTATTGGTATCTAGTTGAATTTGAATGTTTGAGGTTGTTAGGTTTTTTTTTGGATTTGAGTTCCTTTCCCCTAATAGCGTGTTGGGTTATAAATTTTGGAGATGTGTTAACATAACAAAAAAATATTCTGATATATTTGTTTAAATTCTATTAGAAACAATTATTGATTGGTCAAAAGGCGAGAAACACAAACTAATTTTATTTGAGCTCTTCGATTAAAAATAACTAAACTTTAACACAATTTATCAATCATTCTAAAAATTTTAGATCTAACGAAAACAGATTACGTAATTCAAAAAATAAAATGAAAACAAAAAAAAGCTAAATATGAAAAAATGAAACCAATATATTTTTCAAAAATCAAAATTATTTACAAATTGTAATATTGTGATTCTTTTGACTGTATTGACTGTTTCAAAAATTTGGAATTATATTTAAATGATTACAATGTGTTAAGTTATTTTTTCTCTTTTTTTATAACAATTTTTATTTACTTACGGAATTACTGTCACGCATAGATCTATCTAACATTAAACTATGCTGTAATTGAAGGAAAAATGATATTAGTGTACGATAGTTGAAATAGTTTCATAAGACTCTAAAAAATCCTTTCTAATTTTTTTTTTTTGTATTATTTAAGGAAGGAGTTATTAACCCCTCTTGTGTGCCCGAATTCCTAAATTTTTATTTAGGAATCTTATTAAAGACTCAAAGATAAGTTTATTATCCACTAAGGCTAATAAACTTGATGAATCTTTTTTTATAATAATATTTTCAATATTATTATTTTTTAATATATTAGATATATTAATTTTTTTTAATTCAGATATCCAGATTTTATGATTATTTTCATAGGCTGAGCAATTCCATAGAAAATGGTCCAAATCTTCAATTGTATCTAAATTATTTATTTTTTTACATATCTCACAATATTTTGATTTATTTTTATTCATAACATAAGAGTAAAATCCTTTCTAATTATCATTGAACAGCAATAAATCTATTAGATATTTTACAAAGTATCACAATTCAAAATTATCATTTTTTAAATTTTTTATTCTATTCCTTTTCCAAATCTAAAAGTTTAAAATGAAAATAATAATATTCTAGTAACCAAAAATTAATATTTAGAACCACTTCCAAAATTAACTATTTTTTTCAATTTTTTTAATTTCAGGATTTACTCAATAATTCTTCTCTCTTTTTTAGATTTTTTTAATATATATATATATATATATATATATATATATATAATATTTATGAATGAAATTGCAAGGATATATATTTACATATACCCCCCATCCTCATAAATAAATATTTACTCAATAATTCTTAGCATAAAAACCCTATATATTAATTTCTGAGTTCCCTTTTTATTTCTTTTCATAAAAAGCCTTTTGTAATTCCAATAAATTTCCAATTTTTGAAAATAATTTGTAAAAAATAATCTTTTGGGCTAATTCTTTAATTTTTTGACAAAATTGGATTTTTTATCTGCTAATCTACATTTCGAGATCAATTTAAGAAAGTTATTATTTTTTTGAAACATAAGCTAAAAAAAAAATGATAAAAAATAACCCATTTTTCTAGACTTATTTATTTTGGTTATTTCTAGAAACAAGATCTTTATTTAATAATACTCTACTGATTATAAGTATTATTGTTTTTTCCCCTTTTTTTGTTTTATTTGTGAAATAACTAGTTGAGTTTTTGGAAATGGTGTCTTAATATCAAAAAAGGAAGAGTCCAGTGAATAGAAGAAATGTGAATTTTCTCTAGGTATTAATTAACCAGTTATGTTTTTTTCATTAAAAACATATAATACCGAAGGTTTTGTTCTTGGACAGTGTCAACTATTTTGAGCTTTTAAAAGTGATGAAGAAAATAACTTTTTAAAAATGTTGTAATTTAGAAACAATTACTTTTGGTTGAGAGTCTCTTATTTTAAAACAGTTTTAAAGAATATAAAAATTCGTCTAGCTATAAATATCTAAAAAAAAGAATGAAAAATTACAAAGAATGTTTTTTTATTTTTTATGTTTTTAATTTTTTTCCAGAAGATCCACACTATTTCAACAAATAATAACTCACGCAATTTGACTCATTGTTTCGACAACCAGCAAAATATTGTTCGTTCTACCGATATAAATATCACCCTCTCAAGAAAAATATATTACTTATTATCTCAACTTTGTACAAATAAAGAGAGATATTTTTCCACTTTGGATGTCTGAATATTGTTGTCTTAACCTTTAAATTTGTGGCAAAGTGCAGATTTTTTTCTCAAGTCCTTGTCGTTTTTTAATAATACAAGGATCATTTTTTAATTGATAAGATCAACTTTTTAGTACTATTTTAGTATATGATTTTTGGAAATTGAAACAAGGCACAATTTAAATTCGACCGTAACATACTTTAATTTTGGAGTTCTCTTTGATAGACGATAATACATTAATTTTCTTGTTATAAAAGATATTGTTAATGTGCTTTGAGGTATTTTATTTTATGTTTCTGATTGGGTAATGATGATATTTAAAGATCAAGATAGAATAGGGTATGTTGCTATAATTGACAATTTTGGAATTTAGGCATATTTGCTGAATTTTTAAGAGCAAATGTAATTTTTTTTCACAATCCCTAAAAAAATGAATATCAAAACAAGAAAAATAAAATAAAAAGTTAATTTATTATTATTTTTCAATCTAAAATAAAAATAAGTGAAAGACCGTTTATTAAAATAAAAAATATTTCACCAACAAAATTTTGAAAGAATTTTTTTTTCTTCTTGTTATTTAATTTTAACAATACACTTATTTCCATTTCTTTTATTCTCCTTAATAATACTAATATTCATAATAATAAATAAAAAATTAATAAAAATCATTATATTTAATTCCTATTGCATAAATTAAGGTGGGTACAAGCTTGGGTAAAGTGGCTGGTTTAATACATAAAATGTTTGAAGAAAAATTTTTATACGCAAATGTATATAATATAAAAGATTTGAACGAATACCATGATTTAAATTTAATTAAAGAGAATGGGAGATATTTTAAAAAAGGGAAAAATGAATATGCAGAAGACGGTGATATAATTACTTTCAATTTTTCAACTGAGGAGAATTCCAACAACTAAATTTGAAATGTTCATGGTAAATAAAAACAAATTTTCAGGCAAAATCGTTTTTTTTTTTATAAAGTGTCCACTTTTTCTCTCATGCAAGAAACAATTAGACATTTTATTAAATTTTCTTGTATTTCTTGAGTAATAGAAAATAGCTATTAGGTTTTATCAAGTTTTCGACATATTTGTAAAATTTATGATTTTCGTGAGCTTTTTTTGAGGTTTTCTATTTTATTAGGAAAATTTATTGATTTTCCAAATAAATAGAAAACCTAAAAAAAGCTAACGAAAATCAATAGATTTTCCAAATAAATTAGAAAACCTCAAAAAAACCCAGAACACTTCACTACAAGGAAAATTTAAATACATAAAATTAAAGTTAGCCAAAACTATAATTTGGATTTAAGTTATACTTCTTTTATAAATTATTTTTTCAAAGTTATCATAATTTTATGTAATAAAAAAAGGATAGCTTTTAAACTCTTGAAAATCTGAATAACCCCCTTTTCAAAAATACCGACTTTTGAAAAAAACCACCTATTTTCAGGGTATTTTTTTATTGGAAAAAGTTGAAATGAATTAATTTTTGATTGAGCATTAAGATTGAAAAACGAATAAATGTTAAAGTAATTTGCAGAAAAAAACCGGGAACGTATATAAAAACTCAAACATGGAAAAAAATAAAATGATAAAAAATATTCCAAAAACAGATAAAAAATCAGTTTTTCAATTTAATTTAGCGATATCTTTTGATTGGAATATTTTGGGCTATTTTCAAATTGAAAAATATGTTTCCTTTTAGACCATTAAAAAAATACTTGAAAATTATCTCTCTACTAAGTCAATTAAAAAATTCAAAAATTTTACAATTAAAAATGAAAAAAATATTACTGAAAAATTTCATTTTTTTTTCAATTCCTATTAATATCTATTAAAGTTGTAAACCTCATTGAAAATTGTTATGTATAATAATGTTTATTATATGAGTGTATTTCAAAAATACAAATTTTAAAGATTTTTTTTTGAAAAAATTTTCCTTGTACACTACAAGGAAAATTTAAATACCGAAAATTAAAGTTAGCCAAAACTATACATTGGATTTCAGTTATACTTTTTTTATAAATTATTTTTTCAAAGTTATCATAATTTTATGTAATAAAAAAAGGATAGCTATTAAACTCTTGAAAATCTGAATACCCCCTTTTCAAAAATACCGACTTTTGAAAAAAACACCTATTTTCAGGGTATTTTTTTATTGGAAAAAAGTTGAAATGAATTAATTTTTGATTGAACATTAAGAATTAAAAACGAATAAATGTTAAAGTAATTTGCAGAAAAAAACCAGGAACGTATATAAAAACTCAAACATGGAAAAAAATAAAATGATAAAAAATATTCCAAAAACAGATAAAAAATCAGATTTTCAATTTAATTTAGCGATATCTTTTGATTGAAATATTTTGTACTATTTTCAAATTGTAAAATATGTTTCCTTTTAGACCATTAAAAAAATAATTGAAAATTATCTCTCTGCTAAGTCAATTAAAAAATTCAAAAAATTTTACAATTAAAAATGAAAAAAATATTACTGAAAAATTTCATTTTTTTTTCAATTCCTATTAATATCTATTAAAGTTGTAAACCTCATTGAAAATTGTTATGTATAATAATGTTTATTATATGAGTGTATTTCAAAAATACAAAATTTAGAGATTTTTTTTGAAAAAATTTTCCTTGTAGTGTAGTGTAGTGTAGTGTTTACAAATAAAATCGAAAACTTTGAAAAAACCAAGACAGTACTGGCCACTTTACAAAATTGTGTCTAGTTATAACTCATATTTTAAACATATTTTCTTTAAGAAAAAATAAAACAAGTTTTCTAAGGTTTGAATTTTAAGAAACAGTATTTTCATTTTTTTTTTACTTTAACTTTATTTTTTTTTTTTTTTTTTTTTTTTTTTTATAGATCATATTTAATGAACTACTCATATTTTTTGATCGGTGAATATTAATTTGATCACTCACAACATATTTTTTGACTTGAAAGAATTTTGAGTCAAGAGTTCTTGTTTAAAATTTAAAATTTTGTGTTATTTTTCAAAATTTTGTAATTTGGATAATTGTTAATTTGGCAAAACCTTTTCAAAATTTACCTTGAAAAGATTTGAAAACCAAAATTTTCATTGCCTTTGACCCTATTCAAATTATTTTCAATCACCATATTGTTTAGGTGTAAGTATATCAACATATTTCAAAATGATTAAGATCGAACTCAGAAGGTAGTGATATTCAAAACAAAATCAATTTTAAATTTTGTCTTTGTTTGATAAGTTCATTAAAGTTTTTAAATCAATAAATGCTTTTCTTTAAACCCTCAAAAAACCTAAATTTTGCTTATTTTTACTTTCCTTTGAAAATAAATTCTTTGATATCATTTTTAGTAGCTGAATTATTGCATTTAAATCCTTATAGAGCTAAAATATAAATGAATCTGAACCCCTTTAATGAAAAAAAAAAAAAAAAATGACTATTCGAGAGTTACTATACCATAAGAATCAAAATAGATGTTTTTTCAGAAAAAGGTATTGAAAAAATCGATAGAGGTACACATAGTCAATTCAAAAACTTTTTATTAAAAATTTTAAAACTTATTGCGTTTCAAAAAACCCATTACTTTTTCAAGAAAAAGTAACCATTTTATAGTCAGTATGAACTTTAAGGAACAAAATTTGAACAAAAAATCAAGTTACATGCCCATCTCAAAGTAAAAGAACAAAATTGTGTATTCTAGGGAATAACTTGTTTAAAATAATATTGCCTAAATTGAGCAATAATCTGGAAAATTCTTGTGACTAATTTTTTTCAGAGATTGTGACTTAAAAGTGATACTGATAATATAACAATAGAAGGTGCTTTTTAAACATCCAGATTTCCTTTATGAATTATTTTAACTGATATTTTAATACCCATCCTTAATGATCATTTATTAAGGTACTTTAAATAATGCATTTATCTTCCAATTTTGTAATGAAAATTAGTATTTCAATTCGAAATATTTGAATTAAGGGAGAAGCACCCGAAATATTTTTCTATATTCAAAGTATGTTGTAATTGGGTGACATTTTCACATAACAGTTCACATTTTTTCTCTAAAAAATCTATTCCAAATATTATTGAAAAACAAATTATTGAATTTTTTACTAAATGATCACTATTAAAAATTTTTGATTTTTGAAATTTTTACTAAAATTCCTTTTCAAAATCTAAAAATTGAAACTCAAAAATAATTGGTATTCCCAGTGTCTTCAATAATTCCTATTTAGAACTTATATAAGTAACTATTTTTATAATTTTTTAATTACAAAGATTAACTCAATAATCATCAACATAAAACAACCCAAAGACTTATTAATTTTGTTTTATATTTATAAAGTTAATTAGGAATATCAATATGTTCCCAATATTTCAGAAATAATTGGTCAAAAAAATCTATTGGTTATTTATTTAATTTTTTCAAAAGTTAAATTTTTCAACAACTAATCTACCTTTGTCCACAAATTTAAGTAGGATAATTTGAAACTTTTAAGCCTGAATACTGATAATCCAACCTTAAAATTTCTTATAAATGCAGATTTTTTTTCACAAATCCGTTGGGTTTTTTAATAATGCAAGGATCATTTTTAAGTGGTGCGGTCAATAAATAGATGATATTTTACTAATAGAATTTTAGAGAAATTTGAACCATGGAACACTAAGATTATTTATATTCAATAGCAAGACACTTTAATTTTAGGCCTCTAATTGGTAGAGATTAATCCCTTAAAAGTTCCTTTATTTCTTTTTAATTTCCGAAAAAAAAAAAAAAAAAACAAAGATATTCACAAAATCAATTAAACTCTTTTTCAAAAATTGTTACTCACACGAAATAATAAATTGAAAAAAATAATTATCCTTTCGTTTTCAAGAACAATTAATAACTAAATATGATTAATAATTCACTTTTAAATCATTCAAAATATATTAAAGCATGATATATTAAAAGTTAAAATAAAAAATAAAACCAAAAACTAAAAAAAAGTGAGTAACAATTTTTGAAATGAGCTTGATAGATTTTTAATTAATGAACTTTCACTGAGAAAAAAGTTAAACAAGAAGAAGATTTTTTATTAATAATTAATTCAAGTTAAAAGACATTACATAGTTAAAATTTTCTTAGTGATTATTTGTCTTTTACAAGATCTTTATTTTTTTCCACATGATTTTTTTTTAAAAACAAAAAAAAAAAGAAATCAAAAAAAGAAATCAAAAAAAAAGAAAAAGAAAAATTTTTCAAAAAAAAGAAGAAGAAAAAGAAAAACAAAAGAAAAACAAAAATTTGAAAAAGCAAAACTAAAATTTGCATAATTAGAAAAAATGATTCAGATCTAAAAATTTGAAAAAATGTTTTGTTAAGAATACTGAAATAAACCTCAAAACGACTCCCATTAACATTATAAAGTGAGTCAAAATTTTTAAAAAATAGTTTAGAAATGATATTTTTTTAATTGGTTGATTAACCCAAATACTAATAATATCGAATATATTAAAAAAGGTCTATTTTATTTATATATAAAAACAGAAAAGAAGGAGTAGCTTTAAATTATAGACCAATTTAGATTAATCTAAATTTAACAAGATTATTTCTAAAAATGTTTTATAAACTAATCGAACCTTGGTGGGAATGTATTCATATATTAAATTTACGTTTTAGAAAAAAATATCATCTCTGTATTGCAGTATTAAACTTCTTAAATATTAATAAACAAGATAAAAATCAAAGAATGTAACAACAAATGATAAAAAATATATTATAATGATTGATAAAGCAAATTTTTTTGATTCCACCAATTTTAAAATAATTAGAAAAACAAGAAAAAATTTATTTTAAATGTAATTATTAAATTTTTTTATTAAAGTAATATCAAGGGAGGGCTTATTATATTCCAAGGATACCCCTTATTACCTATTTTATTTACACTAATTTCACATTTTCTTTTATTAAAAAACAACCCATTAACAATCCATTGCATATGATTTAATCCTAATTCTAAAACGGAAAAAAAAAAAAAAATAAACCAGAAATTAAATTCAATATATGAAATAATTATTCAATTTGCATTAAAATCTAATAAAAATAAAACAGTTATATCAATAGATTTTTTTAAAAATAAATAAATAATTTGGGTATTCATTTAGATAAAATTTCACATATAGTTTAGAAAATAAAAAAAATCTAATGAAACCTATATAACCATAAACAACTTATCAATAACAATTTACCTAATAATAATTAAAAATAATCTTGTAAATATTTTATATTAAGCCAATTGAAATATGGGTTAGAAATAGCAATTTAAAAAAAAAAAAAAAGATAAATACAGAAGAAAAAAATTCAAACAATAATAAAGATTAAAAAAAAAAAATAGAAAAAGAGAAATTTGAAAGAGAATGGGAAAATAATAATAAAAAAAAAAAAAACCAAAGGAAAAAATACCAATGATTCAAGAAAAAGACATCAAAAAGAAAAAAGAAATTTCAAGAATTGATAAATTACCTTCCAAATAAAAAAATCATGTTCAATTACCAAACTAAACCAAATTAAGGAAAAAAATTGTGGCTGGTGATATTTTTCTACTTCATTAAAAGATAATATTGTTTGATATTTGTATTTTTTCTCAATTGCTTATTATAAACCTTCTTAATTTTATTTTTTTTTGTTCTTTAAACTTTTTTTAAGTCTTATTTTATTTTTTTCTTTTTAACCATAAATATATTTTTAATTATGTCTTTCCTGTTGATAACTGTTGAGTCAAATATTTTATGATTAAATCCCCTTCAAGAAATTTAAGTAAAAATGTATATAAGCACGATTTCCACTTATTTAATAACAACCATATACACACCTTTTTTCTTAAGAATTTTTTTTTTTGAAAAATTTTTACTTTTGATATTTGGTTAAAGTCAAAATTGGTCAAATTCTCAATTTTTTCAAAATAGTCAATTCCCTTGAAATATAATGGATGTGGAGATTTTAAACACATTTTCGGGGGGGGGTTGGGGTATTTTAGGTCAATTTAGAATATGCTAGGACCGCTTGGATGATTTGGCAGTGAAAATTTGACAACGATTTTGAAAAAAAAACTAATTAAGTGTCCAATTAGAAACCACTGTCCCTTAATTAAGGGTTTTAAATTTCCACTTAACTTTGATGGTTAGAATTGTTTTTCAAACAAATTTTATAGAAATATTTAGTATTGATGATTTCAAAGTTTTGTATTTTCTACTATTTAAGTAATAAAATACCACTAATCACAAAATAATATTTTTTATTTTTACTCCCACAATAATAAAAAACCATTAAAAATCATCAAACCAATAAAAATAATCAAGAAACTCTTCAAAAATGAGAAAAAAATCCAATTTGACCAATTTTAAAATTTGAAATTTAATATTAGACCCAAATTTTTCATGTTTACTAATTTTCCGTTAAAATCCTAGATTGTGTGCTAATATAATCTTGAGATAATATACTCTTTTTTATTCAAAACGGGATTTAATTAAAAACCAAAAAATTAAATAAAATTAACAATTTTATCAAAAAACAAAATATTCTTAAAATTGAAAAAAATATAAATTTAACTTTAATAAAATCTTATATTCTATCCACAAATTGTGTAATAAATGATATTTTGTTTTCAAAATTTCAATATTGCTAATGGTTGTAAAATAAAAAATTTTTCAATAATGGTTTTCACAATAGAAATTTTGACAAACGGGAAAATGTACTTACTTCAATAAATAAATTCAAAAAAATTGAATTGGGTCCCAGATAATTTTTGAATTTTTTTATTAAAGTATAATTAATTGAATATCTAATATTGATCAATTTAAATCTGTTTTTAAAATAATTTTTCTATCAATTTCTATATTTCAAAAAGATTTTTTTTGTTCCTTTTAAACAAAGATTTTATTCGATTAAATGTTCAGAAACTTTGAAAAATTAGATACTGATAGAAATGGACTTTATAAAAATTAGTTTTGAAATAAATGATTAAATAAAATAAAATACAATGGACAAAGTAGTAAAAATTGTTTACAAAGCTTTGATTCTAGATTATTTTGAGAGAAGAAGAAATAATTTTAATTCTTTTCAATTGGTAATTGATCTAAAAATACTCTTCTAACTTTTAACAGGAATATAATTAAATTTGCAGACAATATTTGTCTATTCAACAATAAATAGAATAAAAAATATTCAGAATTTTAATTATATCAAATTACTTCTTTAAATAATTTGAATTAGTGTAATTTAATATTGTTTATTCATTGCTAAATTAAATTTGTTATTCAGTTAAATTTTCAAAAACAAATCAAAAGGAAAAATGAACAAAACTTTTTTCATAAAGTACATTTTCATTTTTTACCACTTCTTTTTTTTTGAAATTTTTCATCATATCCCTTGAAATAGATTTCATAATGTTTGATCTTGAAAAAGACTTTCTTTATGACCTTAACAAAGAGGTCAAGACTGGTGTACATAAAATTGATCCCTTTATATTTGTTTTTATGTTCCTTCTACATCAAAGACTAAAAATCAAAATTAATTCTTTTTAATACATTCTTTTCTTTTTGTTCGAAAAACACTATAATCCAATCTTGTGATTATTAACTGCTTAATAGACAACTGTTATGGCAGTAACTTTTGAAAATGGTGTAATTATTGCAGCAGATAGTAGAACCTCAAGTGGATCTTATGCTGTTAATCGTGTAACTGATAAATTAACACCTGTCCATGTAAGTGTTAACTCAAAGTTTTTTCTTCTTTTTGAAATCAAAAAAAAATGTCAATCTTGACTCAAAATAAAAAAAAAAATTTTTTCATTCTCTTTTTTGTTTTAATTTTTTCTTTTTTCATTCGACTAAAAACAAAAATATAAAAAAACTTTCAAAGGATCAAATCTATTGTCTAAGATCAGGATCTGCAGCAGACACACAAATCATTTCTAGTTATGTTTCTTATTATACAAATATGTTTTCAATTGAAGAAGGATCTCAACCAACAGTCAAAAAAGCTGCACATATGTTTAGAGAATTTTTATATCAAAACAAACAATACCTTCACGCTGCAATTATTTGTGCAGGTTGGGATCCAATAGAAGGTGGAAGTGTTTACTCTTTACCACTGGGTGGTTCAATTGTCAAGTAATTTTTTTATCTGTTTTTCTTTTTTATAAGCTTTTTTAGTTATTACCGTTTTAACATTGGGCTTTATCTTCAAATACTGTTTTTTGAAATATTAAGGAATTAGCCTCTACCAAAGAGAAGCCTAAAATTAAAGTGTGTTGCTATTGAATGTAAATAATATTAGTGCTCCATGGTTCTAATGTTTCTAAAAATTCTATTAGTAAAAAAGTACTATTTGTTAACCACACAAATTAAAAATGATCCTTGTATTATTAAAAAATTCAACAATTCAAGAAAAAAATCTACTTTTAGACACAAATTTAAAAGTTGAGACAACAATATTCAGACTCCAAAGTTGAAAAATATCTTTGTTAAATCTGTCTCAAAATGTAGATTAGTAGTTAAAAAATTTTTATTTTTTTAAAAAAATTAAATAATTTACCAATAGATTATTTTGACAAATTATTTCTGAAATATTAGAAATATATTGAAAGTACAAGTCGTCTTTTTAAAAAAGGAAACAAAACTAATCATTCTTGAGGTTTTTTAATAATTATTGAGTAAACTCCTGAAATTAAAAAATTGAAAAAATAGTTACTTTTATAAGTTCCAAATATGAAAATATTAAATACTCGAATAATATTATTTTGAGTTTCTATTTTTTAGATTTGGAAAAAGATAATAAAAAATTAAAATGAAAATTTTTAATTGTGATCATTACTAAAAAATCGAATAATTTATTGTAACAATTAATTTAATAAGAGATTTTTTCGGGCATTTGAACTAACTATCACGATATCATTTATACCCAATTACAACAGACTTTAATTAGATACGAATCTATTGTTAAGCTTGCCCCTTAAATGATTATAATTTTTATTTACAGATGTTTTTAAAAAGTATGAAATTAAAGTTTTAAAAAGTGTTTTTCAAACTGTTTGATTCACTCTTTTAATCATTTTGATTAAATCTTTCTCAAGCTTTTAGTACTCACCTTTTTTTAAACTTTGATTCCTCACCTTTTTAAAATAGTTGTATTATCACAACAAAAATCTTAATTTTTTAAATTAACTCAAGAAAAAAGTTTACCTTTTACGAAAAAATTTATTTTATATTTGATATTTTATTTATATTTAATCTGCTTACAAATTCTTTTTTTGAGTTTAATTTTATTTTAAGAATGTAAACAAATTAATTAATTCTAAAAATTTGATAGAAATTTTTTTTTTTCGACTTTCAAAAAACAAAAAGAAAAATCAAAAGTAATAATGGAAAAACAAAATGGAAAAAAATGAGAAAAAAAAAAATACAAACCATCGTTCTGCCAAAATATCTTTTATAATGAATAAATGAAATACATAAATATTTGTAATAATTTGTTGTATGAACGATACAAAATAACTTTTAATAAATACGATTTAATTTGAACAATAAAAAGAATTAAAAATATAAAGAAATTGCAGAAAAAAATAGATTAGAAAAAAAGAAAAAAGAAAATGAAGAAAAAGAGAAAAAGATAAAGAAACATTAAAAAAATAAAGAATACAAAAAATAATCTTTAAAAAGAAAAAGAAATTGAAAAAGAAAAAGAAAAAGAAAAAGAAAAAGAAAAAGAAAAAGAAAAAGAAAAAGAAAAAGAAAAAGAAAAAGAAAAATGAAAATAGGAAAAAGAAAAACACAATAATTGATGATACTTTCCTAAAGAAAAAAAAAAAATATTTCATCCTCAAAATCTAATAATATTTAAAGCCGATTTATGTAAAAAGTTTCAATAAAATTGAAATATTTTTTTTAGATTTTATTCTCTCGAATTTAATCTTTTTATTTTTATTTTTCAACAATAGTTGGCTGAGATGAATTTTTACTTCTAAAAACTTTGTTCAAAATTAAACAAATCTGCACTAATGAAAAGTTCCTTAAAACTGTACCAATGATTAAAAAGAAAGCCAATCTTGGCTTTTCAAAACAATTTTTTTAAAATTACTATTTTGAATTCTTTTTTCTGAATAAAATCAAAAATTTCATATTAAATAAAAATCTATCAACAACCAACTAAATATTTAATTTCACAAATTTTGAATGGGATTTAAAAGTAATTTAATAAAAAAAAAAATTAAAAATCGAGTTGTTTTTATTTTTAAACCTCAGTACCACTTTAATAAACTCTTTTTCAAAGAAAAGGGAACAGAAAATTTCAATAATTATTCATAATTGAATCAAATTAATTGTGGTATCATTCTAAAATCTAAGAAACGCTTTAAAACATAAAAAAACACTCTACTGAATCTTTAAAACTCATTAATACAAAACAATAAAAATTAAAATTACATATTTTAAAAATTGATGTGCCCTTTTATTTGAAATGAGAAATCTCGTTTTGGAAATTGTAAAGAAAAAAAATTCTAAAATCAATAAAAACCAGTGAATAATGGTGAATTGGGAAAAATTTCTTTACATTTTATTGATAGCTTTTTACACATCAAACTTCTGTTCTTTAAAGTCTCATTTTCAAGATAAAGCCCCAATTCATCTGGTATTTTGTTGGAATTGTTTTTTTTCTTTTTTTTCTCTTTTCTTTGTTCAATGCATCAATCCAATAATGATCTTTCTTAATTCCTACATCTAACTCATTTGAAATCAAACTTAAACTGTTGTCATTTACATACTGGCAGATTATTTCCAAATTGGTTTCTTCTTATCTTGCTTTTTCATTTTCCGACTGTTCAATATCCATAAATAAAAAAAAAAATGAAAAAATGAATAATTAAAATGAAAATCACCAATTAAGTAATTATCTTATTAACAATCAAATTCGATGGTATTGATGATTTGAGAGGTGTGCATTTTTGTTTGAAAAAGAGTTTAGTTACTGATTTGTTGTAATGATTTCAAGTTTTTTTGATGTAATTTTTTTAGCGTGCTTTATCAAAAAAAAAAAGAAAAAAGAAATCATAAAATGAATTAAGAAAAACAACTCCTTTATATTAAATAAATGAATTCTGAGAATGTGGTGATTAAAAAAAGATAGATTTGATTTAAATTTAACAATATTTTTCTTTAAAGTAAGGTATTTCCAAAAAAATGTAGTATTTTTTTTTTAATTTTCATAAATAATCCTCTTTATTAGCGAAGGTATATTCCTTAATTGGCAAGATCAAATTAAGTTAAATACTAATATCGATTGAATCAACACCTATTGTATTTATTTCAATTAATATATCAAAATCTGTTCATCAAAATATTTCCAAAAAAAAAACAAAAAAAAAATAACACTTTTTTTGAGAAAAGAATGCACTATAAATTTCAATAAAACAATGCAAATACCGAAAATATATAAAGGATACAAATGATTTTTTAAACAGTAAAATAAACTTTTCAGTTTTCCATTCTATGGGAAAATTTTCGAGATTAACTTTCTCTTCAGAAAAGAATTTTATCTGATCAAAAAGAAAAAAATAATCACCAATTTTAACTTCAAAAAAATATCAGATAAAATCAAGATCATAAATTTTAATATTATTTATTTATGTAATACAATACTAAGAAACAAATTGAATCACTATCAAGAATCAATAAATGTTTATTCATAATTTTGTATATTTAAATAGTTTTATGAGGATGTACTTTTAAAAGAGATATTTTTTAAAATAAATTTGAACAACTTTTTTGGAAATAGCTTATAATTCAATTCAAATAATTTGATTTCAAAAACTCATTCTCGTGAATTAATTTAAATAATTTATTATCATGTATCATTTTCTTAATTTTTATAACCGAATTTCATTTTTTATAATTTTGTAATAATTAAATTTCATTTAATAGACAACCTTTTGCAACTGGTGGAAGTGGTTCAACATATTTATATGGTTATTGTGATATGAATTTCAAAGAAAATATGACAGAAGAAGAAGCAGAAAAATTTGTAACATATGGAATTACCGAAGCAATTGCACGTGATGGTGGTTCGGGTGGAATTGTGAGAAAAGCAATTATTGATAAAAATGGTGTGAGAAGAAAAACAGTATATGGTAACAAATTAAAAAAATTTTGGGAAAAATAATTTTTAAAGCAAATTATACCAAACTATATTTTTCGATCGTTTTAGAAAAAATAAAAATAAATCACAAAAAATAAAATCTAAACTTCCTAACCACATTTTGATCTTTGCTTTTGGTTTATTTTATATTTCATGATTTATTTTTTTTTGAATTTTTAATTGAAATAAAACAAAGATCTTTCAGATGTTAAATTAACAGAAATCCTTTTTTTTGCAAAGTATTACAATTCAAATAAATCCTCTTTTTTAGTATGCGATAACATTTGACAAGTGTTAAAACATATTTTCATAAATATCTTTGAACAATATTGTTACTTTTTTCAATGTTTAATAATTAAATTATGTTATTCCGAATTGAATAATGGGATTTCCTCTATCTTGAAGGACTGGTGAGCGTCTTTTTAGAAGAAAAAATATGAAATATTTATTTCAAGATTAATTCAATTTAATCAAAGAAAACGAAAAGGTAAAAGAAAAAGAAAAAACAGAAAAAAATAGAGTATATATTGGAAATATTTTCAAAAAAATAAAATCAATTAATTTTTAAAAATATTTATAAAAATATTCTCCAAAAAAATACATTTTAACAATAAAATTACTTCAGTACTCTTAAAATGAATCCAAATGGAATCAAGAATAACCAGTTCAAGATTTTATTGAAATAAAAAGATTTTTTTCCAAAATAAAACTCATAAAATTACAATAAAGAGGTATCAAATTCACGAAAATTCTAAAAAAAGTCATTATCCTTTTTTATTCAAACCATTTCGGTTCAAGGTTTGATACAATCTATTTTTATAATTTAAATTTTCATTTGAAAAAAATTTACCTGAATGGGTACCCAAGATATTTTTTAAATAAACCACCAAAGGAATTTTCAATCCGAAAATACATTTTTAAAGTCGAGTGATATATTTCAAAAGATTTTTGATCATAGATCTGTATTATAAATAATAATTTTTTAAAACAATATTTTTTTTAAAAAAAAACAAGTTATTTCACCAAAATTATATAATAAAAAGAAAGTTATTATCATCCTTCATTAAAAAAAGTATAATATAACTTATTAAATTCTTAATAATTTAAAATATTTCATAAAAAAAAAATTATAGATTTCTGTTTATAACTATTTAACAACTTAATCCTGATAAAAAGCTATTTAAATACAGTCAGTTTCACTTTTAAGGCACAAACTTTCTACGAAATTTAAGGCACAAAAAAAATCTCAAATTAAAGCACAAAATTCAAATTCTAGTAAAATAATTTGTGAAAATTAAAATTGAAAAAATGTGCTTTAATTTGAGATTTTTTTTGTGCCTTAAATTTCGTAGAAAGTTTGTGTCTTAAAAGTGAAACTGACTGTATATAAAATTATGAATAATCATTTAATTATTCCCAATAATAGTTCTATTTGTTTTTTAGTGTGACATTACATAAATAACCGATATATATATATATATATATATAATTACAATCTCTATTTTATCTATATTATTAAGGGGTGAAAATTGCTATTTATTATTTTCTTTTTGATCAGAAAAAAAGGTTACCTAAGAGATTTTAATCTCAATGAAGTTTTCCCCTAATATAAAAAATGATAAAAGTATTTTATTCTTTAAAAAATAATTTTGACCCTTTCCATATTCCCCATTTTTTATTAAAATCTTCATACATTGTTTTCTCCAAAAAATTGTTATATTTTTTTTTTTTTTATTTTCCGTAAATAATTTAAAGAATGTTTTTTTAAATAAATACCATAGATCTTGATTCGATCATTATTAATATTTCACTTAATTTGATATTCCCAATTTACAAATAAATCCACTAGCTCAGAGGAGATTTTATGAAAGTTAAAAAAATATACTCTTTTTTTTTTTCGAAATAAATTTCAATCCTCACTTGTAATTTAGGTGATAAATCAATTAAAAAATTTCAAAAAACTACAAAATATTAAAAAAATTGAGATATAAGACACAAAAAAAATATTAAATTGATTGATTTTATTATATGGGAAGTTTTCTTCCTATTTTTTGAGAAGAAAAAACAATTCAATATTTTTTTAAAACTAGGATGGAGAAAAAAAGAGAGATATTGCTTCATCGATGTTATTTATAATTTCAAAGTATTTTATAATATATATATATATATATCATTTTGTAATTGAAATTTCATTGTTTTACTTATAAAAAAACAAAAACTAAAAACATGTTACAATATAAAATATATAATAATCTATTTCGAATATTTCTTTTCTTCTTTTTATCTTTCTTTTTTTAAAAAAAGCTTAACAATTTTTAAATACTATTTTTTATTTTATTTAAAAAAAAAATATTATCTCATTCTTCTTTTTTACTTTTATATCACTAATCATTTATTTTTTCCTATTTTTTTTATTGATTTTATTTTAATTTTTTTTTTCATTACATCTATTTGATGTTTATATTGAATATTTTCTTTTCTGAATTTCTGAATTTTCTTTTTTTTTGATAATAAATTCTCATAAGGCGTATCATCATTAAATAAGAAATTGTTTTTTCTTTGTATTTTAGATAATATTATATTTCTTTTTTTAATTTGCTTTTCTTTTTTGATTTTTATTAATTCTATTTGGTTTATACTCCTTGAGTTTTCTTTAGTGATTAATTCAATTTTCTTTCTTGAAAGCTGTTTTTGTTGATCATACATTTTAATAAGATCTAATTTAAGGGATTCTTTTTTAGCAATTTTTTCAATTTTTTGATTAATCTTAAATTTTAAGTAATCAATTTCTATTTTTTTTTTTTTCTTTTTATTCAAACATATTTGTAAATTCGTAATATTAATATTTGATATCCCTTTCATAAATTCTAGGTTTTTATACTTCATTGCTAAGTCAATTGGACTTTGTTTGAATGACTATTTCACAAGTAAATACATATAATAAATCAGTATTTGAATTAAAAAACCATATGTTGATATAATAATTGATTGAAATTATTGTAAATTCATGATTTTTGTAAAAAAAAAACAAAAGAATTAAAGTAAAGAAAAAAAATTAATTTATGAATTATGGAAAAAAAGTATTTAAAAGGAATTCAAAATTTAAAAATAATAAATGCATAGTTGTATTATTCAGTCTTTACAATAAAAAAGATTTTTTTTTTTTTAATTAATTTGAAACTAAAATATTTTGGAATTAGGGTTTTTATATAACAATTATGAATCGTATTTCACAATGTTGAATAAAAAATAACTCATCTATTGAGAATCTATTAATAAACCCATTTTTTTTTTTTTTTTCCTTTTTGTTTTTTTTTTTTTTTGGGTTTTATTATTATATATCGATGAAGAAGTATCACAAATGAAAAAAGATCAAGTGGTTCGTTTCTTATACAGTCAGTTTCACTTTTAAGGCACAAAATTTCAACGAAATTTAAGGCACAAAAAAATCTCAAATTAAAGCACAAAATTCAAATTCTAGTATAAATAAATTGTAATATATTTTACTAAAATTACAAATTTTTTGTGTTTTGATTTGAGATTTTTATTGTGCCTTAAATTTCGTTGAAAGTTTGTGCCTTAAAAGTGAAACCGACTGTACTGGAACATGATAGTTAGAGTAATTTGTAAATAAAAAAGAAATATCAAGATTTAAAGTAAAAAGTATATAAAAAAATGAAAACAATTAATCTACTATTTTTAAATTAATATTCAAAATAAAAATCAAACAAAACAAAATTAATCAAAAATTATGATTTTGATTTTATATGTTCGGATTTTAAGATAGTATTATTTTTTTATTTATTATTTTTTGCCAATTTATTATTAAAAATCCATTTTAATTTTTTTTACTGTAATTTTTGTTTTTACTTTTCATCATTTTTTTTTTGTTTTTAAGCTAGAAATAAGATTTTGGGTATACAATTTCCATCTAAATAATCTGAAAATCCATGATTTTGTTCTTATGTTCCCATTTCGTAATTAATATAAAAAAAGAACATCTCGGGTGTAATTTACAAGTTATAAAAATAATAATATCACTATTTTTTCATTCTTATTTTTTTGAAAATATTAAAAACTAAACTATTTTTCAAAAATTTTGACTTATTTTAAATTGTTAAGGGTTTAATTTTGAGGGTTTATCCTATATTCTCATCAAAACAATATTTTCCTATTTTTTACATTAGTTTCATTTTTTCTAATTTTGTCAAATTTTTGTTGAATTTTTACAAATTTTTTTTTTCTTTTTAAAATTTATCTTTTTCTTTTTTTTTTTTTTTTTTTTTTTTTATTTTCTTTTTTTTCGATGTCTTTTTTTTTTGTTTTTAAAAAAAGATCATATGAAAAAAAAAAGAGATCTAAAAAACAAATAATCATTAAAGAAAATTGAAACTATGTAATGTCTTTTAAAATGGATTTAATTTAAAACAAAAAATTGTGTTGTTCAACTTTTATTTAGTGAAAGTTAATAATAGAAAATCGAAATGTTTATTTGAAAAATTGTGACTCACTTTTTTTTTTAGTTTTTAGTTTTTTTTTTAATTTTTAAAATATCAGGTTTTTATATATTTAAAACGATTTAAAAGTTAATTTGAAATCAGATTGAATTATTAGTTGTTCTTGGATACTAAAGGATATAATATATATATTCAATTTATTATGAAAAGGTAAGTCACAATTTTTGAAATGATCATTACATTAGTACCACTTAATATGACATACAAATTTATCATCAATTCCCTTTTGATCCTTTTTTATAATAATAAACCCCAATTCAAAATTTTTAAGACACCAAAATTCGATTTGTGAAAAAAAAAACTTATTTAATCAATTCCTGAAGAAATACCAAATTAGAACCATTCTCTAATTGAAATTTTAACACTTGTTTATAAATTACAATACTCACAAAACAAAAAATAAATAATTATCAATACAAATAAATCAAGGGTGTGTTAAAAATTTTGGAGAGAGCAAAACAAAAAAATACATTACTAAATTGGTTGAAATTCTATTAGGAATATTGATCGATCAAATGGTCAGATACTACGAATTAATTTTATTTGAGTTCTTCACTTAGGAACAACTCAACTTTAAAATAATATCAATTGTTCATTAAAATTTTGATCGAACGAAACGAGTTACGCAATTCAAAAAATGAAATGAAAAAAAAAACTAAAAGATGAAAAAATGATTTTCATATTTTTCAAAAAATCAAATTAATTTCCAATTTGAATGAAATTGTATTATTGTGATTGTTTGGAACATTTTAGCTGTGTAGAAAATTTTGAATTTAAGGTTTAGTTTTACCAATAAAAAAATAAAAATAAATAATAAGAAGAAAAATTAAATTTATATCATACATTTAACCATTCTTCTAAACCTTTGTCTCTAAATAAACGAACAGAAAACATGGAAACATTTGTATTTTTTGCCAAAACATGAAGAATATTGTTTTTATTATCATCCTTGATTTGATAATTTGCTCCATTTCTCAGTAGAAATTTTAATATTTCAAAATTTGGATTAACTAAACATGTAAAATATAAAGGTGTTAAATACGGCTTCTTGTTATTCTATTATTAAGTTATATTTAATAATTATAAAGGATAATAAAATAAAAAGATTTAATCAAGAGATTATATAATATTACCATCAATATCACTTTGAAGGCACAAACTTTCAACGAAATTTAAGGCACAGAAAAATCTCAAATAAGGCACAAAATTTGGAATTTTTTTTTTTACAATTTATTTTTACTAGAATTTGAATTTTGTGCCTTAATCTGAGATTTTTTTTGCCTTAAATTTTGTTGAAAGTTTGTACCTTAAAAGTGAAACTGACTGTATATCTCAAATTTAAATAATAATTTACACGTGGTACTCCATCGATTGGAATTAATTTATGTAATAAAAATTCCATACTTTTTTTTTTAAAAGCTCCAAGGCATAAATAATGCAGGGGTGAATACTAAATATAATAATAGAAATAATATATATATATATATATATATTTATATTTAAAAAAAAAATGGGATTTGTCTTAAATTATAAAGTAAATTTGATACATACATACATATATATATATGTATATCGGGATATTGAAATAAATAAAAAGAAATTAACTTCAAAATTGTTATGCAAATCTACCCCATATTTTAATAGAAAATTTAATATTTCAACTTTGGAATTAAATTGACAAGCTATATGAAATGAATTTTTCTGTTAATATTTGAAATAAAATAAACGATTAAGTGGCTAAATTTTTAAATTAATTTATCAATGTTAGAAATTTAAATTAAATTTTATTACATTTTCCTATTATAAAGAATGAATAAAAAGGGACAATAATAATAATAAACCAATAAATAAAAAAGTTAATAAATTATAATAGGCTGTTGATGAAAAATCATCTTTTAAAAAAATATTTCTTATAATTTTATTACTCTTTTATTTTATTTTGATTAAAAAATTTTTAAGGTAAATATAATTTATTTTTTTTTCAAAATATCAAAATCAATAATTTTTTATTTTCTGATTTCATAAATAAAATAAGTACGTTATTTCAAATTATTTTTTCTTAAATTTTCTTTTTGAATAAAAAGTTTATTATTTAATATATCACCAGAGAAAAGTAAACAAATTTAAAACCAGTTTTTAATTTAACAAGTATTATGAAAGATAATTTATTTAAAAATACTTTCTTTCTTTAGTTTTCAGCCAGTTAAAATTATTTGAAAAGAGTTTAATTAAGAAAATTGATACATATAAGTTTTTATTATAAACTCCTTTTCAGTCAATATGGCCTGTATTATTGAAGTAATCGAACATATTCTATAAGTTTAATTCATTTTTCTTCTCAAAATAAATTTCAATTTTTAGATCAAAATCATTTTAAAATTTTTTAATTGTTATTTTTCTTTTCTTTTTTTTTTTTCTTCTTTTTGTTTTTCTTTTGTTTTTCTTTTTTTGAAAAAGTAAATTCAAAAAAAAAAAAATTTGAAAAACGAAATATACATTTACAAAAATTGAGGCTTTGTAATTTCTAATAAAATTCATACATTTACTATTCAAAAATCTTATTTTCAACAATTTTAATTTTACTAAAGAAATTGAGAATTTTGCACAAGAGATTCCAATGAAAAGCCCCCAAAAATTTTTTTAACATTTTTTTATTTTTGAAATATATAGTTTGTTCAGCTATTTCTTTTATCAATACCAAGTCTAATCTAAAGTTTATTATTTCTCTTATTTCTAAACAATCTAAATTTTATTAATTCTGAAAATAGAGTGACTTTTTCATTTTTGGCTGGGGAACTTTGAGTGAAATCGAGTTTATTTGAACTTTTTATTTTTTTTATTGTTATTTATTATACTTTTTACCTTTTTTAATTTTTTTTAAAATTTATGCTTTCCCCGATTCTTTCTCTTTAGCATAGTTTGGATTGATAAAAGTCAGAAAAAGAAATTATAAGAATTGGCAAATTTAACCATTATTATATGACGTAAAATGAACTTAAAAAAGTTTAACTGATCAGATCTTAACTTAATTGAACTAAACTCAATGGAAGTATAATGAACAAAACAAAGTGGATCGAAATAATTTGATACAAACTAAAGCGAATTGTATTGATCTTTCATTACAATATAAACCAGTCCAAACTCGTAATTTATTAAATTATTAAGTTGGTGGCTTGTTCTGGGATTTTGTGAAAACAAGATTTTTTTTTGACTTGCGAAAAAAATATATCACTTTAAATTCCAATAAATCAAAAGAAAGGATAACAAGAAAACTTTGAGTCCAATTATTATTCTCAAAATCTCAATACTTTAAAGATTCAACATATACAAAAACTTCTAATATAAAACTTGATGACTTAATTTATTTCATTTGATCTCTAGTTGTTGAAATATTTGGAAATCTCTATTAAAATAACAGAATAAGTGATTATATTAATAAATTCATTATTAGAGATTTACATTTTATGATTTTAATAGTGTATCTCACACTTCTACCTTAAAAGAAATTTAAACAAACTAAATTTATCTTATAAATTGAAAAAAATATATACATACCTTGGTTAATGAATTCAGTGATGCACCCTTGTTTAAAAATATTGTGATGATGATTTTAAAGATTTGGATGTTTTTGATATACTTGCATACATAATGTATCGGCTGTTTCTATAAGTTTTTTTTTTTTAAATTGGAGAGAATATTCATTAATTAACAAAAGTACACATTAAAAGTAAAAATGGAAGTTTATCATTTTCTATATATTTATATATATATAAGATAAAATAATTGAAAAAAAAGAAATATATAGCTAAATTGGTCATCATTTATTAGAAGTATTACACAAAGATGAAATTATTTTTAATTTTCAAATTTGGTAGAAAAATATTAGACATTATTAGAAAAGTTCCATACATTACATCTTAAAACTCAATAATATGCTTGAGTATAAAATCAATTTTCAAGAGAAAATTTCTTGATTTTTTAAAGTAAATTTTAAATTATGAATTGAATTTTTTAAATTTTTAGATTTTTTTTTATTGGATGATACTCAAAAATATCTCTATTTTATTGTTAAAAAAAAAAATAAATAACTTAATGTTTTGAGATATATTCCTAATTGTTCCTTTATTTTTAGAATTTCTTTTTAAATATTAAAACTTAAAGAAAACAATACAGTATTCATATATTTAAGGTTTATTGTTGGTTTCTTGATTTAATGTGTCAATCTTGTTGATATAAGTAATTGAGTTTTTATTTTGTAGAAGGTATTGTAAAAGTCTGTATGGGTTATTTTAATGATTAAAAAATATAAACTTTCTAGTAAAAAGGAAACACAACTTTTAGTTAGTGAGTGTATATTTTACCAAGCTTTCATGGACAAATTTAATAACAATAAAAAAAAATTTGAAAAACAAATTTTTTAAATGTGATCCTAAGTGATAAATATTACATAATTAATTGTTCAATAAAATTAATAATAAACTTTTTTACGTACATAAGAGAAATACAGCACTAAAGTGTTTTAAATTTAATTATAATATAATTTAATGTTTGACAAATCATTGTTCAAGATCAGACACCCAAATCAAAAAAAGTTATATTTATTTCAAGAATTGAATCATTCTTACAGAAACATTAAAAAGATTTGATCATTTATTATATTACTTTTTTGTATATTAAAATGATTCTACATAAACCTAGTTGTTACTTTCCAATTGTGAAGTGATGATTTCTAGGAGTTGATAAATTTAGATCTTTTTAACTGTATTTGAAATCTAAATTGGAGAAAATTTCTGATGAAAGTTCATTATTCAATAATTCTAATCTTTTTTTTTGAATATTCTTGTCAACCCAATTTATACAAGAAAAAAGTAACAATCTTAAGAATAGATCACAATTTAGAATCTCATTATCATTTGAAAACTCTCTTTGGAAACCAAAATAAGAGCAGAATGAAGTAAAAATTAATTTCAATTGGTGATTCAAATACCAGTAATTGAAAAAAGACAGCTAATATCAAAAGACAAAACAAAAAATCAATTTACACACTATTTTTATAATGATCAAAATAATTCATGAAGAACGACTATAATCCATGTTTCAAAATAATAGTCCATGATTTGTTTTCTTCCTATTCCAATACAACATACAAGTTTACTACCCAATAGTAAACCTAATTTCAAATCATTTGTGAGAGTAAACCCTTTGATATTTTCTGTAATATTTAAATTATGAATGCAATTTGTTCAAAATTTTTTCGTAATTGTCTTCAATTTTTCTGAAATTTTTTGTTTTTTTTGAATTCAAAATTTTATAAAAAAAATTAACTCTATTTTTTAGGTAATTTTCTAATTTGATCCTTCATTTTTAGAATTTCTTTTTAATGAGACTACTTTTCAAAACATAATACCATATTAAATTCCTGTTTATTTTTCATTTTCTTCGATCCGTTGATCAATCTCTCTTCGATAACTAAAAAAACGCGTATTTTATTTAGAAATACAGATTGAAAATTTCTGCACTCATTATTTGGAAAACAGTAATTCAAATGTTGAATGTGGATCTGAAGATTATTTTTATTAAAATAAACAATTAAATTATTTTAGCTTTCTTTTTTTGATCTTAAATAGTTCTAAAAAATGAGACGAATAAGGGATTAAAAGAAAAGATTCCCGAATTAAATCTAATTTTGAAAAGAGAAAAACATTCCAACGATCATGTTACAAAGATTACCAGATTTTATTCTCTATTATTTTATAATGAAAATAACCAAAAGTATATTCTGTTTTATTTTAAACTTTAAAAAAAAGCATTGTTTTTCGATTTCAATAAAATTCCATCAACTAGAATTAATATTATATAGTTTGTCTTTTTGACAAAAATAAGTATTTAGAAAGTTTGGTCAATTGTTATTAATATCTCAAATAAATTTTTGAACCTTTAAAATTGAATTTTCTTTTATATTTTTTCTTTTTTGTTGTGTTTTTTCAAAAATAAAAGTATTATAGAATTTTTTAAATTAATGAAGTGTTTTTGTTAAGATCAAGTTATTTTCTATTTTAAACTTTGTTGAATTAAAAGTTTTTTTCTGATGTGTTATAGATTTAAAAAAGAGAAAAAAAAGCAAACAATATTTTTTTAGATTACATACTTTAGCAAATGTTTGACAAACATCAGCACCAATATCTATTAATGTTTGTACAACCCCCAAGATATCATTCGAATGATTTCTGTATTTTAAAACAAAAATTAAAGGAGTATATTTGGGTTTATTCAAAAAAGGTATATTTATATTGAATTTATTTAGCCGACGCATAATTTCTTTAGGTGTTGAATTTAGCAACACTAGAGCCAGTGTGTTTTGATTTTGCAAATTTCTTTGATTTTTTTGATTAAAGTTATCTTTTTTTTTCATACGTATAATCATAAAGTTCAAACCCAAAAAGAAGATGATAAAAAAATAAATTTAAAATTTTTACTTTTCGTCTAAAGTTATTTTTTATTAAAAATTTTGATCCTTTTTATAAATTACTCCTTATTTAATCAAGGACACAATTGTTTTATCCAGATCATTAACCTCTACTTTCTTTTCCAATGAATTTTCATTTTTTTTCTCGTTGGGACCGTTTCAAGAATAATCATTTAATTAATGTTTAGGAATTGAATTCTTGGTGGCTTTATAAGTTTATTATTTTTATCTGTTAGTGATTGTTTATTTTTTTGTGATCGATAAATGATTGATAACTATAAATCTTCATGATATATACTAGATATCTTATTGTAGTTGAAGTTTTTCTACTGAAAAGGTGATCAACTTATCGTCAATTCTAAATGTCAGACATGTAAAAAATAACATTCGTGTTTTTTTTTTTCTTTCCAATTTGCAATACTGGCTGGTACCAAAAGTCAATGAAATTGAAATTTTGAATAATTTACAAAATTTATAGTGTTAAAAAAAAAACAATAATAGTCTCAAAAATCGTACTTTTTTTTCTTCTTTTATGTTGAAGAAAAAAATAAATGCATTTTTCGTTGGTTTCCCCAAAGTCAAATCAATTTTCGAGATAAATTTTTTTGATTTTTTAAGTAAATTTGAAATTAGAAATTGAATTTTTGGAAAATTTCAGACGATTTTACAAAATTTTCATAAATTGTGGGTTTTTTTTCTGATAAAAATTATCCAAAAAAAATTAACTCTATTTTTTGAAAATAAATTTTTCGTTTGATCCTTCATTTTCAAGATTTTCTTTTTTCATATTAAAACTTTTAGAGATTAATCTCTTATTTAATCAATTTCAATTAAAATTTTCTCGGTTCATTTAATTTTTGGTCTTCTTGATAAGGTAAATGTGACTTTTAATTTTAAACAATAATTGTGCCATTTTTGAAGGGTTATTTTAAAAATATTTTACATGTTGTTAAAAAACTGTAAGTTCAAATAAAAATTGCACTTTCCAAGTAACCTAGGAATACCTTTTAAGTTGTTAAAATAAACAAAAAATAATTCAAATTATAAAAAAATAATTCTTGTTTCACTTTGGAACCAGAAAATATATAAATTTACTTTTATTTAAGGTAAATTTAAAAAATTGGGGCAGGTTTTTCATCCTAAAAAAATTTTTTTAATTGTTTTATTTTTTTTTTTTGAATCATAATGTATTTTACAAAAGTGTGCAGTGATAATAACCGATATAGATTAATAAATTATAATATCCTGTAATCATTTTATTTTTTGAAAGACAAATGAAAAAAAAGAAAAAAGAAATAATAATAAAGTTTGAACCTAATTTTAAAATTTGGTTTTCAAAATTATATTTTTCTTTGGTCTTTAATAAACTGTTACAGTCACTTCCACTTTTAAGACACAAACTTTCAACGAAATTTAAGGTACAATAAAAATCTTAAATTAAGGCACAAAATTCAAATTCAAGTAAAATAAATTGTAAAAATTAAAATTACAAATTTTGTGCCTTAATTTCAGTTTTTTTTTGTGCCATAAATTTCGTTGAAAGTTTGTGCCTTAAAAGTGGAACTGACTGTAATAAAATTAAACCGTCATATTTTGAGCAATAAATTCATCTAATTATTTTTTTTGTTTTGAATTATTTCCATTATTAACATCCAAAATCTTGTTTTTTGAGACCTCCACTTAAGAAAAATACAATTTTTTTTTTTTTTTTGTTTTTATAAATTCAAGAAATCCTTAAAATGTATATTTTACTATTATTCAATTTTTTAGACCTTTTTATTGATTTCAAAAAAAAAAAAAAAACAAGTTTAAGAACCAAATTAATTTTGGAATTCTAAAAAAAATATATTTTTCAAAAAATTAAACCCAATAGTTATAATAAGATTTAATCTCCAGAAAGGTAAAATTTTATTAGAAATCATCTTTATTTAGGTATACAAATATCCAATAAATTTTTGATTTTAATTTTGTTTTGTTCAGAATAACAATGGTTTAAACAAATCTTTATTCAAAAAAAAAAAATGATTTAAATCAAATAACATTTACACTTTTTTTTGAAAAATAATAAAAATATTTAGATTTAGATTATTAAAAAGGATCAAAATTTCTCGATTTTTTTAAATATATCAAGTATTAAAATAATGGGTTTCACTTAACAGAACTAAAAAAATATAACTTAGAAACTGTTAATTTTAATTTCATCTATCTCTTTCAGTTAGATTTTCTTGTGTTCAAATACTTTATTTTGATTATAATGGGTTGCAAAAATGATTACACCGTATCTTATGATAAAGATTTGTTTATCAAGAACGATTTTCACAGATAAAATTAGAAAAGATATTCTTAATTGGTTTCTGTTTGATTGATAAAAAAGATAGTCTTTTTATTAAGATAAAAAAATTTATAAATAAACCATTTTAGAAATTCATTAATTTCAAATAAGTTTTAATAAAAAAAGAAAATAGATACTGATAAACTCGAATAATTTTTTTTTTAAAATTTATTTCATTTTCCATTTTTTTACAATATACATGTCTGCTTTAAGAAAATTTCATTCAAAAGATGATTCCCGAAGATTAATGAATTTTCCTATTTTATTTGTATTTAAATCAATAATATAAACTATTTTTCAAAAATTCTGAGTCACTTTATAATGTTGATTGGAGTTGTTTTGATGGATTATTCCAGTATTCTTAACAAAAAATTATTTTCAAATTTTAGGATCAGTATCATTTTTTCTAATTTTGCAAAATTTAGTTTTGCTTTTTCAAATTTTTGTTTTATTTTTTTTTTATTTTTTTTTTTTTTTTTTTTTTTTTTTTTTTTTGAAAAAAGATCATGTGGAAAAAAAAAAGAGATCTTCGAATAGAAAAATAAATATGAATAAAATTATGACTATGTAATGTCTTTGAAAAGGAATTTAATTATTCATAAAAAATCTTGTTGTTCAACTTTTTTTCAGTGTAAGTTCAATAATAAAAAATCCGTAATGCTCATTTTAAAAATTCTGACTCGCTTTTATTTAGTTTTTGGTTTTATTTTTTTTTAATTTTTAATATGTCAGGCTTTTATAAATTTAGAATGACTTAAAAGTGGATTAAAAATCAGATTTAGTTATTAATTGTTCTTGAATACTAAAGGATATTTGTTTTTTTTTTCGATTTATTATATCAGGTGAGTCACAATTTTTGAAAAAGAGTTTAGTTTAAAGTGTAAGAGTGATGTTCTTCAATGATTATTTTAACCACCTTTACAGTTATGTAAATTTTAAGCATACTCAGTTTTCCACAAAAAAAAAAATGGAAAAATAAAAATTGATTTTATTTTAATAGACCTAATATATATATTATCTATTTAAGAAACAATCAATAAAAAGCCTTTTTAAACAAAAAAATAGGGTGGCTAAATTTTTAAATCAATTAAAATCAAAGTTTTCAAATCATTTATTTATGGAAATAATAAAAATATTTAGCCAATGATAAATAACTTGAAATACCAGAGTATCATTTTTAACTCTGTAAATTACTTTTAGGTTTATATATATATATATATATATATATATCACAGGCACTAACATTTTTCGTTTTAAATTTGTAAAGGACTTATAAAATCGCGTTTTTTCATATTATTTTTATATTTTTTTTTGTTTCATTCGTTGTTTTCTTGATTTTATTATTTGACAGAGTACTCGCATTCTTTTGACATTATACTTTTTTTTCTGGGATGTGAATAAATATAAAACAAAAAACTTAAAAACAACGAAAAAAAATGTGTACAGATAGAATCTAATTCCCCGAAAAAGTATTAGAAAACAATGGAAATTCGTGATTTACAAATTAACGGGGAGGTTTTGGATTTTTATTAATGAAAATAGTTTGATTTTCTATTTTGAAAATATCAAAAAAATCTAAAGCAGTTTTCACTCATTTAAAACTTTTGAAAATTTTAAACTCTTTAAACACAGAGAAAAAGAATTAATCTTTTGTTAAAAGTACTAACTGGGTAAGAAAATTGATCAAAATTTAACTTTTTTACCAATTCCAAATTAGATCAGCTCAGATATTTTTTTGTGTTTTGATTATATATATATATATATCAGACAAACATATTTTACTCGTCGCTCATGCATGTAAAAAACTTATAATGCAATCAAAAAAATAGTCATAACGCTAATATATATAAACTCCATTTCACTCAAAGGGGCCCAGCCAAAAATGAAAAAGTCACTTTATTTTTAAGAATCAACCAAACTTAGATTGTTTAGAAATACGACAAATAATAAACTTCTTATAAGAGTCAATAATTATAAAAGAAACCCCTGAACAATCCATAAATTTCAAAAATAAAAAAATGTTAAAAAATTTTTTGGGATCCATTCATTGGAACGTCTCGTGCAAAATTCTCAATTTCTTTAGGAAATTAAGATTGTTGATAATAAGATTTTTTACTTGTAAATGTATGAATTTTAAAAGAACATACAAATCTTAACTTTTCTTAATGTTTATTTTGTTTTTCAAACATTTTTTTTTTCAAAATTAATTTTTAAAAAAAAAAATAAAAAAGAAAAGAAGAAAAAAAAAAAAAAAAAAAAAAAAAAAAAAAAAAAACAAAAAAAACAAAATTTTACAAAATGAGAAAAAATGATTTTGATCTAAAAATTGAAAATTTTAGTTTGATAAGAGTAATGAATTAAACTCATAGAATGTCTTCCATTTCTTCAATAAAACTGGGCCCCTTTGACTGAAAAAGAGTTTATATATATATGAAGTATTTTTTAAAAATTTTGATTTTTTAAAAATTTTGATTTTTTAAAAATTTTGATTTTTTAAAAATTTTGATTTTTTAAAAATTTTGATTTTTTTTCAAAAAAAATAGAAAAATTCAATTCTGGTTGATGATATATTTAGAAGAATTGGGTTAGAAACTCTATTGAGTTCTAAAGTATTTTTTTGATCCATCATTATGAAGAAGGAAAAATACTCTTTTTTCTTTTAGGTGATTTAAATCCATAAATTTATAGCCCTAATTTAAAAAAAACAGACCTATTTTAAATTTAAATACATTTCTGAAAGTATTTTTATTATTATTTGATCGTATTTATATGTGTTTTGAATTTTGCCTTTATAAAAAAAAATAATGTTAAGAAAAAAATTTTTTTTCAATTACAAAAAATCATAACTAATTACTAAACACAATAGTAAATATGAATGTTATAAAAAATAGAGTTTTGTCAATTTTTGAGATGAATAAAGAGTTCCATACGATTACCTACAATTCAGTTATAGTAAATATAAATTCTGATTATCTTATTAGGCTAAAAAGAATTTGAATCAAAAAATTTTTGGGTGGATAACAATCTTGCAATTTTCAAAAAAAAAAAGATTTTTCCAACAAAGTATTGGTATTCACGAAATAATTTATGATTTAAAATAGATTCGATCACAAAAATTAAAAAGTAGATATCTTTTACTATTACTGAATTGTAGGTAATTATATGGAACTCTTTATTCATCTCAAAAATTGTAAAAACTCTAACTTACCTAAGACATTTTATATTTATTATTGTGAAGTAAGAACTTTTAAAACTTTCAAATGCTTCAAGAAAATTTAAAATACATTTAAAGGGGGGGGTGTGTTTTTAGAGAAAAAAAGGAAAAATTAAAAAAAATTGTTTTTTGAAACTCAATTTTATAATTATCTCCGGGTTTTGATCATGATCTTGATTTTATGTTTTTAGTGATAAAGGTAGAGTAATAATGGTTTCTGGTTATTGTACTGAATTTATTGTTATTATCATGATAATCCATTCTCTCATCAACCTCTATTAAAAAAAAAAAACAAAAATTGACTGATTTCTAGATTTTTTTTGGAATATTTTATTATTCGTAATTATAAAATGAATTTTGAACATGTGTTTCAGTAAAATTAAAAAATTTTAAATATTATTTTTTATGGTATTTAATCTGTTTATGAACTAATAAATTTTCAATAAATCACAACCAAAAAAAAAATCTTTTTTAAAGTTGTATTTGTGAGAAATTTATTTTAATATTTAATAGCGTGGAATCTATCTAACTTATCAGGCTATTCTACTTCAACTTTCCAAGAGTAATTATCGATTTAATAAATTATATGTATAAAAGATTTCAGATTTTTATTTTACTATTATTTTCCAATTGAAAATGAAACTTTTTAGTTCACCCTCTAAAATATTTTTATAGTTTATCAACCAAAAGAAAGAAAACCCAAAGAGAATTCCAACATCTTTTAGAAATGATATTTTTAGATGATAAATTATACTTCTTTAGATAACTCTAAGACTTAATTTTACTAGGCTAATTTGATTGTTACAGTTATAATTAATATTCATTTTAGGAACTTGGTATAAAAATTTTCATATATTAATTGGGAAAATAACAGTAATTTCAAAACACTTGTAATCAAAAAGAGTTATGAATTGCTTCTCATACAAACTAAATTTTAAATCAATTATTTTGTCTGTACTTTGGATAGGGGGTATCTAAAAAATATTCAGTTTTTGTACATCTGAATGCTAAACTTAATAATATTTGAAGAAATGTTGGATTTACCACAACCCAATCGGATTTTCATTAGGGAACTTTTAAAAGATAAATATTGGGTTGTAAAATAAATTTTTTCGATATTTAGAAAATTTTGAAATAAACCCTTAAATTTTAAATTTTCTCAATTTTCTTTTAGACAACAATTGTCAAGTCCTTAGGTTCAAATTTAAAATTCAGAATTGTAATTTATTTACCCAGACAGTCCAAAAGATTTGAAAATTGGAGAGATTGATTGAATTACTTTTCCTTATTTTTCAATAATTTCAATTAGCTACAATTTGGAGAAATAAATACTGAGTCAATAGTTCTGATGGTAAATAGAAAAATATGATTTGTTTTAATATGAAAAAGTAATTCAAAACCATTTTCAACCTTGAAATTAGAAATTCATTTTTTTCAAACTATCCCCATTTAGGTTTGTCTTATTAAAATTTCTAAAAAGAGTATCTTTTATGAACATTCTCAAGAGTGTTAATTCTTCTTCTCTTGTAGACAAATTTGCTATTATTGGGAAAAAGGAAGCATCGTTGATTGTTGAGTATAGTTATGAATATCAAAGTAATGAAAATAATTTTACCGAAATTAAAACCCCAAATTTGATAGGCTATTTCTATCCAGAATTTTTTGTTTCAACAAAAAAAGGAAAAAAACTTGTCAACCCAGAACTGTTAAGGTAAATTTTTACCAGGCCTTGAGATCTTAGTCCACAAAGGAGACTAAAACAAAAACATAATAACAAAAAACACCAAATTCTTTTTAATCTTCTTTTGTTTATTTTAACAGCCCACATTTCAGTGTCGTATATGAAAACCCCAGAGGAAGGATTTGTCATTGTTATTGTCGAAGGATAAACCGAGGAACAAAAATATTTACGATCGTTATTGTTACGAAATGGTAAACATAATTTTTTTTCTTCTTTTTCTCTTAAACACCAACAGCCAAAAACAAAGCAAAAAATTTAACCAAAACCAAAAAAAACAAACAACAAAAAAACAAACAACAAAAAAAAACAAACAATAAAAAAAACTTAAACGAAAAAAATTAATCAAAATAGGGATTTTCCATCACTTTTTAAAGACTTGTTAGACAAGTTAGCCAAAATTATTCAAGAAAAATCGACAAGATTATTATCAAAATTTATGGATAAAGTAAATTCTCAAGAAATACCAAACGAAGGGCAAAATTTAGAAATAGAATTGGACGTTTCTGTTCCACAGTCAAAGGAAGAAAGGATTGCCAATCTAAGCTTTGAAAGATTGGAAGGGTGTGATGGCATTTTTGGTGATGTGAATTTGATCTTATTGTTCAAATTATTAAAGCCAAACAACATTATGCAAGTCTTTGCAGCATTGTTATTTGAGCAAAAAGTCATTTTAGTCTCAGGATCCACGTCGAGGTTGTGTGTTAGCAATGCCTTTCTTTCGTTGCTGTATCCGTTTGCGTGGAACCATACCTTTATCCCGTTTTTGCCAAGAAGGAATTTGAAAGTGAGCGAGAGGAAAAGGCCCTTTTTCATTGGTATCCACGCGTCGAATTTAACAAAATTGGAAAGCTATAGCATTAAAGGCGGATACTTGTTAGTCAATTTAGACACTGATCATTTGGAATACAAACACAGATTGGAAAAGAAAGTTGACCTCTTACCTACGCCAGCAATTTCAAATTTGGCTGAAATTTTGATCAAATTGCCGACACTCAAAAAGATCAAGCAACTCAAGAAGTCAAGTTTAGAATCGAGCATCTTTATTGATCAAATGTCTCATACATTTTTAGAATTTTTTCGGACAGTGTTTGGGAACTATTGGAAATTTTTAAACGCAGAATCAGACAACCAAACGAATCAAAACATATACTTAAACGAATGGATTGATTCCTTTAACGGAACCTCACAGGCTGAATTTATTGATCATTTTAAAGAAACAAAGATGTACCGAATGTTTTTTCGGAAAAGAATATCAAATCTGATTGGAAAAAAGTTCCCCTCGGGGATGTTTGAACGAGTCTGTCAAAAGGAAAAATGTGTTTTCCAATTAACAGATTACGATGGGAAACCTTTTAAAAAGAAAAAAAATCAAAAGAAAAAAAAGAAAAAAAAAATAACTAAAAAATTATTAGGTGGCCATTCACCGTTTTCAGGCAAAAATTTCAAAGCCATTGGCAACATTAAAAATAAGAGTAAGAATAAAAATAAAAATAAAAAGATTAATAAAAATAATAATGATGATTTACAAGCCAATATTAATATTAACCATAATAATAATAATAATAATAATAATAATAGAAATTTTGATCAAAACAAAAAAATAAATAAGAAACAGGAAAAGAAGAATGAACAACAAAATATGAATGATTTTAAACATATTTTAAATTTTAATAATCTTGATGTTATGAGCACCAATAACAATAACAATAACAATATTTATAGTAATGATCTTAATTTTAATCAATTTAATCAAAAAAATAAAAAACACGAAAAGGGAAAGCTCAAATATTTAAAGAAAAAATCGGAAAGATTAAAAAGATTTACAATTTATGGTGTTGTAGGTAGAAATAAAAATACCACATTTGGTAATATTTCTTCGCCTTTGGAAAATCCCTTTCTGTCTAATAACCAAAACAAACACCATAAAAATCCAAAAATTGGAAAATCACAAAATAATTCTTCAAATAATAATTCCTGGGCAGTGATTTCTAAAAAGGAATTAGGTAGAACCGAAAGTGGTAACCTTAATTTTAGCTTTCGTTCAATTATTGATCTTTCAAAGATTGAAAATTTTGAAATTGATTTTGATTTTTCCATTTTACATTCGCTAGTAAGCCCAAATAATAATAAAAATACTCATATTAATAAGAAGAAGGAGAAGAAGGAGAGGAAGAAGAATCCGATTTCAACAATAATGAATAATAATGATGAATTATTTGTTAATAATAATTCCCAGGGTTCTCTTATTTGTTTTAATAAAAAAGAATTAATAATTGATGATGATGAAGGGGGTGATGATATTCAAAAAATATATAAAATGAATGAAAAAGAAAAGAAAAATAATATTATTTCAGAAGAAAAAAGAGAAGAGGAAAGAGAAGAGGAAAGAGAAGAGGAAAGAGAAAAGGGAAAAGAAAAGGAAGAAAAAATAGAAGAGGAAAGAGAAGAGGAAAGAGAAGAAGAAAGAGAAGAAGAAAGAGAAGAGGGAAAAGAAGAGGGAAAAGAAGAAGAAAGAGAAGAGGAAAGAGAAGATGAAAAAGAAAAGGAAGAAAAAGTAGAAAAGGAAAAAGAAAAGGAAGAAAATCAACTAGAAAATGAAAATGCAAAATATCAAATTACAGAAGAGGAAGAAGAAGGTTTTGTTTTGATAAATATTGAAGAAAATGTGAAGGCTAATAATGAGAATTTTAAGAAAGGTAATGAAAATGAAAATGAAAATGAAAATGAAAATGAAACAGAAAAAAAAACTAAAATAAAAAGAAAAAAGAAAAAAAAGAAAAAAAAGGGGGAAAAGATAAAAAAGAAAAAAAAGGGAAAAAAGATAAAAAAGAAAATAAATAATGTAAATGGAAAAAATGAAACTAATATGATCAATAATGATGATTTATTAAAACAAAATAATGATGATAATAATAAAAATATAAATGATCTTGAAATGTTTTTTCAAAATAACCAAAATGAAACAGAAAATTTTAATAAAATTGAAAATAAAAACATTAATTTGAATTTGAATTTGAATTTGAATTTGAATTTGAATAAAAATGATGATGATAATGTCAATAATATTACTGCTTTACAAAATAATAATCAATTCGAAAATAAAAAAGATTTTGGAATTGATTTAAATTTTTTTTCTAATTTGAATCCAGAATCGAATAACAAATCAAATAATAATGGTCAAATTGAATCAAGTAAAATTTCAAAAACTGAAAACACAATTAATGTAAAAAATATAATGGACAATATTTCAAATTTGAAACAAAATAATTCTAAACAAAATCAAGAATCATTAATTTCTTTTGATTCACCCCGATCCCATACTGAAAATAAAAAATCATCGGCATTTGATGAATTTGATTTAATTGATTTTACAAGTATTCAAAATACAAATCCGAAACAGCCAGAAATGATTCCTAAAGTCTCACAAGTTAATGAATTTGACCCTTTTAATAATAACAATCAAATACAAAAACAACAATTAAACCAAATTGATCGCCAGAATAACCAAGTTCAAAAAAATCAAAAAAATGAAAAAAATCAATTTGATTTATTTTCACTAGAAATTTAACATTTTTTTTATTAATATGTTGGATATTTTTTAATGCTTCAATTCAATAAAAAAAATTATTTACTTTTTTTTTTTGAAAAGTTTTTATTTTATTAACTATAATACACTAATAGATTTTGTTATTTTTCTCTTTGCTTCTGCAAATTTAGTTTGAAAAAATTGCTGTATGTGATTATTAAATGTACGTTTTGAGAAAATTGTGAATTAAATTTAGAATAAAAACATTAATGGATATTAGATTACGATATTTATATTTTAGTATGATATCTTATAAAATCACATAAATTTCCAAACACTCATGATAATTTTCAATGGTCTTGTTATTAAAAAGTTAATGTATGGTATATTTGAGGGCGTTTTATGATAATTTAAAATATTTTTCAAAAGTAAAATTTTTGTTTGATCAAAAATCAGATTAATTAAAAAAAAAAATATTTTATGAAAAAAAAAAACAAAAAACAAAAGTATTTACATTAATAAATATGACCAAAAGTTCAATATTTTGGGTTTTTATTGTGTTGGTAAATGGATTTTTGCTTGACAAAAATAAAAGTAATAAATTGATGACAATTATCATTTTTTGATTTATTGATGTTTGATCTATTTTATTATAAAAATAAAACTAAACTCTTTTTCAAATAAAAAGGAACATAACAATACCAAGAATTATTCATAATTGAATCAAATTAATTGTAGTATAATTCAAAAATTTAAGAAACTCTTTCAAAATAATACGCACTCTACTGAATCTTTACAACTCATTGAAATAAAACAATTAAAATTTTTTTTTTTTTTTTTTTTATTTTTAAAGAGAGAAAATTGCTTTTCTCCTGTGTGCCCTAATTTCTAAACTTTTTTTAGAAATTTTGTTAAAGAATCACAAATTTTATTATCACTTACTAATGATAATATATATGATGAATTCTTTTTATTAATAATATCTCCGATATTATTAATTTTTTTATTTTTTTCAAAAAATTCAGATATCCAGATTTTTCGATTTATTTTATAGGCCGGACAGTCCCATAAAAAATGATCGAAATCTTCAATGATATCAATATTTAACTTTTCTTTACATAAATCACAATTTTTATTTTTATTTTTACTTGTTACATAAGAGTACCTATTTAAACAATTAGTAAAATTTCGAAATTTTAGAATTGTTTTTGAAGCTTTCCAGTTTAAATATTTTTGTTGTTTGAAATTGCAATTTTGTTGTTTTATAATTTTTAGATATTGTTGAACTTTCCAACTAGGTGAATTTTCCAATTTGGTTAATCGAAAAACTTTTAATTCTAAATCTAATAATTTTAATCCCTTAGTGTACCAATTAATATTTTCATTTTCCAATTTTCGAAAATTTAGTATTGTTTTTAATTTTTTTAAATTTAAGAAATCTAATTTTTCTATCAATTTATATTTTCTTCGGTATACTTTTAATCTAGCGAGATCAATTTTTGCTTCAGTTTTATAAATTAATCGAGGTGAATGGATATTAATTTGTAAGAAATTTGTGACTGATTTATTGATAAATCTATCAATTCTTTCAAAATCATTTTTGTTTCAAGTCAAATATTTCAAGACCATAATAAAGTTGACTTAAAATGAGAGCTTTGAAAGAAGTTATTTTGACTCCATTGTTGAGTTTATTTTGTTGAAACAATCGATTAAGTGTTTCCAAAGACTTTTTCTACTTTTTTTGAAATTATATTCAAGATGTGTGTTTTTTTCTAACCAAATCCCAAGATAAAAAATATCTTTTAATTCTTTTTTTATATTTGGTTTTATTATTATGTGGGTTCATGCCGAATCTTTTTATTATTTCAAAAATCCTTTCTAAATTAATTTTTAGAGAGATTAATGGCCCTTTCATAATAAGAATAAGATCATCTGCTTACATTTGAACATGAACAGCTAAAGTTTTTAACTTTTCTAGTAGGAAATGAGATATAAATGTGAAGAGAATTGGTGATAAGGGATCTCCTTGGTAAACTCCAATTCCTTCTTTTTTGTAATATCTCAAGAGCCAATTTTTAATTGTTTCATTTTTGATAAATTTTTTAATAGGCTGATATATTAACGAGTGTTGTATAGAGTCAAAACATTTTTGTAAGTCTATGGTAACTACAAAGAATTCTGTATTTTTATTTTTATTTTTTATTTTTTTAAATTTTCTTAATAAATTTAAAACAGCAATTCTTGTTCCAAAATATTTTTTAAATCCAAATTGTTTTTTTGAAATCAAGTCCCATGAGTCTTGAATTCCAATGTATATTAATGTTAAAAAAAATCTTGGAAGAGATTGATTTATTGAGATAGGTCGATAATTTAATGGTTCGCCTTCATCCCCCAATTTATGAATAAATAATAAATATCTTTTTTTAAACAATTAAAATTTAAATTACATATTTTAAAAATTGGTGTGTCATTTTATTTGAAATGAGAAATCTTGTTTTGGAAATTATGTAAGAAAAAAAATTCTAAAACCAATAAATAGTCTTGAACAGGGTGAATTGGGAAAAATTTCTTTATATTTTATTGATAACTTTTTAGAAGTCAAACTTTGACATGTAACGTCCCATTTCAAATAACAAGTCGCAATTCATCTAGGACTTTTGTTAGAAACTTTTTTTTTTTTTTTTCTTAATATTCTTTTTGTATTTATCTATACATCAATTCAATAATGTTTTTCATTATTCATGTATCTAACTAATTCGGTATCAAACTTAAACTATTTCCATTTTTATAATGGCAGATTATTTCCAAATTGATTTCTTCTCCTCTTGTTTTTTTTTTTCATTTCCCAGCTGTTCAATATCCATAAATATTAAAAACCAAAAATTGAAAAAACAAAAAATATAAATCACCAATAAGTAATTATCTTATTAACAATAAAAATCGATAGTATTGATGATTTGAGATATATGACTTTTTATTTGAAAAGGAGGCTATTAGAGGAGACTATAACACTTCAACTAATCTATAAATACTTTATTTATTTAATTCATTTTCATTTTATCTAAGAAAATTTGAAGGGTTTGAATAACTTTACAAAAGCTTTTTCAATAATCTATACATATTATGATTAATTTTAAATAATTGTGTTTCTTCTTTTTCGGACTTTTATTCTTCTAATTATCTTATATCTACATTAAATAGTAAAAATAAACGGGTTTTAATGATTTTTTTCCTAAATCATTAAGAAAGTCTTGATATTAGCTGTTTCTAACCTTTTGACGATATAAATTTCTAAATTAGCATATTCCATTAAAAAAAAAAACATTGACTTTTAATCCAGTACACTTTCAAAAATGGTTTATTCGTTATTTGATTATAATATTCATATGATTTTTTCCTTTTGTAGAAAAAATCAAAAAAATAAAAATTTAAATTTGTTTTTAAATTATTCAGTCAGTTTCACTTTTAAGGCACAAACTTTCAACGAAATTTAAGGTAAAATAAAAATCTCAAATTAAGGCACAAAATTCAAATTCTAGTAAAAATAAATTGTAAAAAAAAAAATTGCAAATTTTGTGCCTTAATTTAAGATTTTTCTTGTGCCTTAAATTTCGTTGAAAGTTTGTGCCTTAAAAGTGAAACTGACTGTAATAAATAATTTTTTACTTTTTTAATTTGTATTCTTATTAAAAGTCAATGTTTTTTTTATACAGTCAGTTTCACTTTTAAGGCACAAACTTTTAACGAAATTTAAGGCACAAAAAAAATCTCAAATTAAGGCACAAAATTCAGATTCTAGTAAAATAAATTGCAAAAAAAAAAATTACAAATTTTGTGCCTTAATTTGAGATTTTTTTGTGCCTTAAACTTCGTTGAAAGTTTGTGCCTTAAAAGTGAAACTGACTGTATTCATTTTGTCTGTTATTATGATTAAAAGAGTCTTGTTGATAAAAAATATACAATAATGAGAAATGGTGATAAACAGGGTTTAGTGATTAGATCGTGATACTCAATGATATATATATATATATATATATATATATATATATAGAATTAATAAAAGAATATTTTAATAAAGTTGAAACGGGAAACAATTCTAGAAAAATATTTAATTTTATTCAGAAAAATAATAAATTATTTAGTCTTAGACTTTTTTTAAAATTTTTCGAAGTTTGATTGGAAATGTAAATGTAACCAAGGATGAGAAAGTCAAAGATATCTTAATAAAAAAAAAATTAATTGACTTAAATGATGACTAGAAATGTGATTTTCTGTTTTGCCTGTTTTTGTCGTATAATATTAAATCAATTATCACAAATTTTGGGAATTTCATTTTGATTTCTCTTTAGCCATAATATTTATATTTGGAAATTGATCTTTGTTTTGTACATAAAAAAATCTTAAAATAAATAAATGCTTGTGAATTCTTTTTTATGAAAAAAATGATTAAAATATTTTCTACTCAGGTGTTTTTTTTTGATATTTAGTTTAATCAATTAATCAATTAATCAATCGTATATTGATTATTATTAAAATTTAAACCCATTGTTAATAATTTGTATTTTATTAAATTTTACATCAATTTAAAGAATCAACATTTCCCATCCAGATACTATTTTCCATTTTTTTTTTTTTTTTTACATACTTGTATTTATATTATAAAAGGGAAAAAAATTTCACTTCATTTTCAATTTAATTTTAAAAATAGAGATCAAGAGCCTTAAATAACAAAATATTTCTTTGAAAACTCTTTTTATTGAAGAAAAATCTGGATAATAAAGTGAAAATTTTAACAAATTTCGAATTCAAATAATAGTAATTAATTTCAATGATTTAACTCACTTTATAATATGAATGGAAGTTTTTTTGAGGGTTTATTCCAGTATTCTTTACAAAAAATATTTTCAAATTTTTAGATCAGAATCATTTTTTCTAATTTTGTAAAATTTTAGTTTTGTTTTTCAAATTTTTATTTTTCTTTTTCTTTTTTTTTTTTTATTGTTTTTTGTTTATATTTTTTTTTTTTTTTTTTTCTGGTTTTGGTGAAACTGTTTCTTTTTTAAGAGAGATAATTTAGAAAAAAAAAAATCAACAAAAAGACCAAAAATAACTCAAGAAAATTGAAACTATGTAATTTCTTTTATAATGAATTGAATTATTAGAAAAAAATCCTAATATTAAACTTTTGTTCAATAAAAATTCAGTAATAAAAAATCGGTAAGATTTATTTCAAAAATTGTTATTCACTTTTTTTTAGATTTGTGTTTTAATTTTATTCAATTTTTATAATCACAGGTTTTTATATATTTTAAAAGATTTAATAGTTAATCACAAATCAGATTTAATTATTAATTGTTCTTAAATACTAAAGGATATTTTTTTTTCGATTTATTATTTCAGGCGAGTCTCAATTTTTGAACTTCTGTTTCGATTAAATTCTTTATTTTTACTTATTTACTTTTAACTTTGCTAGTACAAATAGTAAAAATATTTAAAAAAAAAAATACAAAAGAATTATAAAATATAATTATTTTAAAAAAAAGAACTTAAAATGGATTCTGATTTAAATAAAAAGTTGATCAAGAAATATAGAAATTGAGAAGAGAAAATTTCGAAATAATTAATAACTAAACTTTTTTTGAGTCAAATGCGACCAATTTGTTTTACGAATATCAATTATTTTTTTATAATTCGAATTTGAAGAACAAATCATAAATAAGTAGAACAATACACATCAGAGAATAGTTAATATCCATATGAAATAAGACTATTAATTCGATTTAATTTTAATCTTAAAAATTACTAAAAACCCAAATACTTTGGCACCCATTAAGAAAAACAACAACAAAATTCATTTTGATCTCCAATTGAAGATCAAATGAAATTCCATAGAAATCAATATGAATTTACTAAAATCATTTTTAATGTTTCAAGAACATTAAAAATAACAGGTTTTTATCAAGTGTCTATGGTATCTGGCAATAAAAAAAAATTTGTGAAACAAATAATTCTCAAAAAATGTCGAAAAAATAAAAAATAAAAACGTGAAAAAAATAAGATTAAATAATCTCAATTTTGAAATTTTCAATATAAAATTTTTTCATCTAATCTCCATTCAAAACTCTTTAAATATGTTTAATCCACCCATTACAACTGGCTACCCTTGGACTGGAAAATTTTTTATATTCAAATATTACCAATTTGTGTTAATTTTCTAAAAAAGTGAAGAGAAAACGCAAAATGATTTATTATAATTAATTAGTCCATTCTTCCATTGTCACATGAACAAGATGATTATTTAAATTAAAAAAAAAATGATAATAAGAATAAAAACAATAACGATAAATTAAAATAAAACATTTCTTGTATCAAGATGTTATGTCAAAATTTGATATAAATAACAACATAAATCAAAATTGGTAAAACAAAAAAAAAAACATTTTATTTTAATATCTTTTTTACTATTATTTTCAAAAAAATAAAAAACCTTTGTAATATCAAAATTTATTTTGCTTTTTTATTAAAAAAAAAATTTAGAATTATTTTTGAATTTGTCTCACTTTTTTCACTTTCAAATTTTAAAATTATATTGGCTTTAATCAAAACTAATTAATGAGAAAATAATGATCTATTGGTTTAGAAAGCAGATAAATTTTTAAAAATGAAATTGAAAAAGTGGTCAATTTGGATTTTATTATTAATCATATCAATTTGTGTTTGATATGAAAATAACCAAAAAAATTAAAAAAAAAATGAATAATTACAGTGACTTTTAAAAGTAATTGTTCATATAACATTGCAGGATTTTCGAAAAAAGCTTTTGAAAAATTCTGATTTTTCTTGTTCAGAGTAAAATGTTATTATACTCTGCGAACATATTAAATCCAACAATTTTTTAAAAACTGAAAGGTTGATTTCAATCACAAAGCTCCCGATGAGATTTTTTTTTAAAAAAGGCAAGTTTGTTTGACACTATATAAAATATATCAAATCAAAACAGAGATTTTTTGCTTGAAAATATTATTAATTTTGCTCTAATGATAACCTAAGCACTTGTTGAAGCATTAATTCATCAAGTTCTATCCTTTCTTCATTTGAAAGTTCGTCAATTGAACTCATTAGTCGCTGAATTCTCTCAGAAATTGATTCATTTTCTAGCTTATTTTTTTCTCTTATTTCATTATTTTCTTGATCAATCTTTTCTTGATTTTGCTTTTGTGATTGGAAAATTGATTTGTTTTTTTCTCTTTGTTTTTCTTTTTCTCGGATTTTATTTAATTCTTCATCGTACAGCCCTTTTTTTAATTCAGATTCTTTTTGTTTTAATAGTTTTTCCTTGATTTTTTGAGTGTTATTTTCAAATAATTCTCTTTCTTTTTTTCTTGCCAACTTCATTTTTTCTTTCGTTTTTTGTTGCTTTTTTGTTTTCTTTTTGTGGTTCGTTGATCTTGCTTCCCTAAGATTGTATTTGATTTTAAAACTGTTTTTTCTGCAAAAAGGACAAAGATCTTTTGAAGTTGCCTGCTTTTTTGGTTGGATTTGTAAATAGCATTCTGTGCAAATTCCTTTGTTACAGCAATGTGTTTGATTTAAAATAGGAAAGTCTATTAAATGTCGAGAAGATTTTGTTTATTTTAAGAGTGGAAAGTCATTTTAGTTTCATTTATTTGTTTTTATTTTATTTTTTTTTGTTTTTGTTTGTTGGGGCTGATCTCTTTGAAAAAAAAAAAAATGATCAAATTTTTAATTCCAAAGTAAAAAAAGTTTACAATAATAACAGATCGAACAAACACAATTGGAAAATTTTGTTGAGTTTCCTGAGGGCTCAAATAGTGGAGATAGTTTCTTTTCGAGAATTTGTTTTTTGACAAATCCACAATCCCAAGAGATTTCTTCATAAATTTCGTAGGTTGGTTTTGTGTATTTTAAACGGCAAGTGTCAATATATTTCAAAAGTTGTTGCTTGTTCATACTTGTTTTGTGGTTTATTCTTTTTAATAAGAAAGAATGTAATAGAGGAATTTACAGAAACGTATTAAAAAAAAATATGTTTTTTAAAAGAAAAAAATTCAACAAGAAAGGTGGAAAATGGGTTTGTTCAAAGAAAAATTCACGTATCACTTACATTAGTGTTGGTTGAAATTTTTAAAAAGGGTATTCACAAAGAAATATTTTGGGAAACAAAGATTGTAGGTTCTTTATTGATCAAAAAAGTTAAAACAAATTTGTTTTTTAGTTGAAAAATATAAAAATAAATATTCCTCTTTTGTAAATTGAAAAAATTCTTGCAAAATCTCAATTTAGTAGGGTTTACAACAAATAGAAGTATTTTGTTAAATAAAAAAATGTATTTGGTACAGTATGTCAAATAATCTGTGTTTTTGTATTTTTTTATTTTTGAACGAATTTAAATCTCGTTTGGATTAATTTTGTAAAAATAATTGTTGTTTTTCAGATTAAACTTTGTGGGTGTTTGAAATAATTGTAGTTTATATTTTGGTTTTGAAAGTCTTCTTAAATTGTATTTTAGTGTTTGGATTTTACATTTTGATTGGATGTTGTAATCTCTACAAACGAAAATTTTTCCGAAAATAAGTTATCATAAAGATAAAAAGGGAATTGTACTAAAAAAATGATTGTATCAGTTGACTTTGAAGCTTTATTCTGATTTTTTCACAATTTCATTTTTCAAAATAAAGGTTCATTAATACATGTGTTCAATTTAAAGTTTATATTTTCGAGTCAAAATACAAACTATTTAAGGATTAAAAGACTTGAAAAAATATCTTGATACTACTTTGAAAAAAAACAACAATTATTGATGTTGACAACATTTTAATTTTAAAAAATGCAAAACAATCGCTAAACACAAATTTTGAATATACTCAGAGTTGAAAAATTAAAAATAAAAAATTTTTCATTTAGTTTACCAAAAAAAAGATTTAAATATCATAAAAAATTTCAAATTTTTAATTCAAAAAATCAGTTAAATTCTAAATTGGGAACTTTTGAGAATTGGGGCCTTTGATGAATTTATTTTAATTTTGTAAATATGATTTTTTTTGAAAGCCGAATGAAAATTAAGTTCCATTTATTTTTCAATTAATAGTATTAAAGATTCAAAATTTTAAGATCTCTATTAAAAAGTTTTAAGTTTATGTTTTGTAATTAATTAAAAGCAAAAATTTAAAAATCTAAAAAAAAATTCAAAGTTTTATTATACAAAGCTCCTTGTAAAGATCTGATCTTGTCTCAGATCTGTTCAAAAATCTAAATGGATTAACTTTTCAGTCTTTTTTATTAGATTAATTCTTCAGAGGTGTTAGTAACCCCTATTTGTAACTAAAGACCATTATTAATAATTTAAAATGGAAACTAATTAACTGCTTATTTCTGATCAAAAAAGAAAGACATCAATACTGCAAAAAAATATATAAAAAAGAAATAGAATTCTTCAAATAATTGTTAAAAAACGAATAATTGGGGTATTGAAAGATTCAATTGGATTATTTTAACAAAAAAATCAGAAACAACAAGACAAGGAAAATTTTTTCAAAAAAAAATCTCTAAATTTTGTATTTTGGAAATACACTATTATAATAAACATTATTATACATAACAATTTTGAAAAAGGATTACAACTTTAATAGATATTAATAGGAATTGAAAAAAAAATGAAATTTTTCAGTAATATTTTTTTCATTTTTAATTGTAAAATTTTTGAATTTTTTAATTGACTTAGTAGAGAGATAATTTTCAAGTATTTTTTTTAATAGTCTAAAAAGAAACATATTTTTTCAATTCTAAAATAGCACAAAATATTTCAATCAAAAGATATTGCTAAATTAAATTGAAAAACTGATTTTTTAACTGTTTTTGGAATATTTTTTATCATTTTATTTTTTTCCATGTACGCTTTTTTATATACGTTCTAGATTGTTTTCTGCAAATTGCTTTAACATTTATTCTTTTTTCAATCTTAATGTTCAATCAAAAATTAATTCATTTCAACTTTTTTCATTAAAAAAATACCCCAAAAATAGGCTTTTTTTTCAAAAGTTGGTATTTTTGAAAAAGGGGGTATTCGGATTTTCATGAGTTTAATAGCTATCCTTTTTTTATTATATAAAATTATGATAACTTTGAAAAAATAATTTATAAAAGAAGTATAACTGAAATCCAATGTATATTTTTGGCTAACTTTAATTTTCGGTGTTTAAATTTTCCTTGTAGTGAAATGCAGACTAATATCTCTAAAAACAATTAATTTTCATTGAAATTTTTGTATATTATTTAAAAAAAGTTAATCATGGGAATTTGATACAATATTTCAATAAAAGTTTAGTAAAACATTAACTTTAAAAGATCATTGACTAGCTCTAACAAAGATCTTTCGATTATACTAAGACTTAATGTAAATTTCATTTTTCTGCCTCTTTTTTTTTTCCATTATAGGTAGTTGTGTTTCTCACTTCTCATGTTGGACAATCAAAAAATTCAATATCTTATTTGATAGTTCAATAAATGTCTTTTATTGTTCCCGAAATTTTCATTTCTTTTTCAACATTTTTCATTTTTTCTAAAATCCTACCCAATGTTCCAATAACATAGAATAACACATTTTACATTTGTAAATTTAGATCTTGCAATAAAAAAATAAAATTTTCAAAACAAGCAGATAAAAAAAAATCACATTTAAAAAAAAATAAAAAAAGTGAAAAAAAAGAGAAAAAATGATTCTAATTTTTGAAATTTCCCAAATAATTTTTTTTTCTTCAAATTTTTATTCAATCCCTTTAAGGATAGTTAATTCATCTGTTACAACTGGGCATCTTTGACTAGAAAATTGTTTATTATAATATAAAATTAATCACGATATATACTTGATGAAAATTAATATAATCCAACACTAAATTTAAAAAGAAATATTTCTATTTAATCAAAAATAGATCCTTTGGATTAAAAAAGTTAAAATTTTTTCAAAAAACAACTAAAAGGAAACGAATTAAAACAAGGATGAGAACAAAGAGTTTGATTGTATTTTATTTTGATTTAGTTGACTATTAAAAATATCATTAACACCAACAACAGTCATAAATAAAGGTAAATCAATATTTTCTCAACCAATTGTGATATTATAAATTGCTATGAACAGAATGCTTATATTTATATAACATTTAATACGTTCTTTAAATACTCTGTTCTTAGCTGAAATAGTTTTGTTATTCTATGAAATTTTAAAGTAGTTATCATTTGTTCCCGAGCTGGGATAAAAAAATGACAAAAAATAACATGTTTACAATGATGATTTTGTTAAATTATACTTTAGATCAACTTTTTGTATATTGTTTACTCTTTCAATTTTGGATTTTTTCAAATTATGAATTTATATTTTTTGTTATTCAAAATAACTTTTCAGAATGATGGTGAGAGTTTCTAATTAATAAAATTAGAAGGGCTGTGGGATAAATCAAATTAATAAATTATATGTAGATCAAGTATAGCAACTTATACTAATTTTCAAATAAAACTGAAAATTAAAAGAGTCTTTTACTCATCTTACTCATCCAATTTGGATGTTTTGAACAAACAAAAATAATAAAAAAATTGAGTTGAAAATTTCAAGATCAAATTGATCAATGTATTTGAGTTTGGTAATTTAAAGTTGTTTTTTGGAAATTCTGTATTAGAGAAAAATTTTTGAAATTATTAAAAAAAAGGTAGAATTTTTAAACATTTTTTTTTATTTAAATTATAAAAGAATAAAATTGGAAATATATTTGTTTGTTTTTAATTTTATTTTGATTATTAGTATTAACTAGCCCGTTTCTAATAATAACTCTTGCAATTTTGTTCATTTCCTCAAAATAAACAAATTATAATTCTGTCTAGGTGATATTAAAAATAGTACCTATCGAGAATGATAATCAGCATAGTTTTTCGAATTCGCTAAAATAACGCCTGATATTTCGCTTTTCAAAAAGTTTTCTCAATAACCTCGCATAATTATCACTAATTATCAAGATTGTTTGTAACTTTTGTTTTCTTCTTTTTTATTGTTCTTCTTCTCTTATCTTTGCATTGGACAGAAAACCCAAAATTTTAAAGGTTTTTTTTAATCGATCACCAAATAAGAATGAAAATTTTCTCTTTCTTCTTTTTTGTTATTTAATTCGTCAAGGCAATATCTCCATTTTTAAAAAACTCATCAATTAGAGATCCAAGTGCAAATTCTGAATGGGTTGTTATTATTTGTTTGATTGTATTATTCATTTGAGAATTTTCTTATTTTGTTAAAAAAAAAAATGAATTGAAAAAATTGTTTTTCCACTATAAAAAATCTCATTATTTGTCGAAAGCTTTTAGTCTTCCAATCCTTCCAAACACTTGAAGATGATTTACAGACCTTCCAAACCCTTCCAAACATTTTTATAAGTGATAATGTTTGTAAAAGTTAAAACATTTTTTGTACTGTTGAAAAACATGGGATTTTTAAATAAAGTTCTTTTAAAAAAAAATAATTTTCTTTCGCGAGATTTTTGGAGATTATTGAATTTTTTGGATTATCACGATTTTATGATTCTTCACTGATAAAGTGGGATTAATCACAAATTTGTAATATTATCTTTATTGTATTGCTAATATCGTGGCAATCCATGTTACCATCAAAACCTTATTTTTGATTATAAAAAAAATAAAAAATTAACCAATAGGCTATAAAAGTGATAAACGCACAAGCGAATTTCCTAAAGATAATTCTTGTATTGTTTTTTTCCGAAACCCACTTAGTGCTTTCCTTGTTATCCCACGCATATCATAAAGTTCAAATTCTGGGTTTAATAATAAAGATTGTTGCAAATATAACCGGCACTTTTTAAAAAGTATGTCGATTTTCTCACTTTTATAAAAGTTAAAAATTTTTGTGTCTCCGCTTGAGAATAAAACCTTAATAGGTACAACATTTTTTGTGTTATCTGTGTTTGGTTCTTTTCTCCACCACAAATTATCAATTGTTTCAAGTTGTCTTTTCCTATTTCTAAAAAGACCATTGTTGTTTGTTTTTCTTGGTAGGCCTTGAAGTTTCGTTGTCGTTTTATTATTATTCTTTGTACGAACATTGTTTAGGTTAATTGTTTTAGGTTTTGAATTTAATATTAATTTTTTTTGATTATTTGGTTTGAATTTTATTTCTGATTCTATTTCTAACTCGGGTTCGGTTTCTGTTTCAGATTCTGTATCCGATTCTGATTCTGATTCTGATTCTGATTCTGATTCCAATTCACTTGAAGTGGTAGGAAAATCGAATTGGCTGTAATTATCAAAGTTTACCATATTGGTTTCTTTATTAATTTCTATTTCAATATCACTGCCATATCCTTTTTCTTTTTCTTTTTCTTTTTCTTTTTCAATTTCTTTTTCAATTTCTTTTTCTTTAGCAATTTCTTTGCTAGCCCCTTTTTCTTTTTCTTGATAAATTTCTTTTTCCTTGTTGAATTGTTTTAACTGGTTACGATAATTCTCTGTTGATTCAGCAATTGCTATTTGCATTTGTTTCTCGAGATCAAGTTCGAAAGGATCAATTAAAGAAAATAAAACATTTTGATCAAGGAAATTTGTGATGTGTGAAACGATTGCATTTGGAGACAGATTTTGGGTAAGAAACCAAAACTTTCTTTCACCTGTCCGAGGATCTATAAAATCTATTCTCGGAAGGATTGTTTCTTCAAATGCATGATTTAAATTGTAATGAGCAAAAATGCCCTTTGTGTTATAGGGAGTATAGGGGTAATATTGTTTGTATTGAATATATTCTTCTTGGTTTTGATAAAACTGAAAAAATAGAAACTTTTCTTGTATCAATTTCCTTACTCCTTTGTCAGACCAAACGTCCCTATTCAGGGCACCAGAAGATAAGCAATTGGTTCTTTGTAAATTTACCATGATCCATTTTAATTTTTTCGATCCAAATTGTTTAGCATCTTCTAAAGTTCCTTCAAAATACAGATCATAAGGTGGTTTAAATTGCTTTGCTAATTTTGTAGCTCCAAGTTTTTCAAATTTTGAAGAAAGCGACTGCTTGTTTGTTTTTAGTATCAACCTTGTGCTTCTCCTTCTTGGAATTGTCGATCCTCCATTGACTTCCATTGTTCGTCTGTATTGTCCTTGTCCTTTTCTTTGTCCTTGCCCTTGTACTTGTCCTTGTCCCTGTCCCTGTCCCTGTTCCAAAAAGTTTGTGGCTTGTTGATCAGAATTTTGGTAGTTTGTAGTTCTTCTTTTTTTAGTTCCATAAGTTTGCTCATAGAGATTGATCGCAGTTTGGTAATCAAAATTTGCTGAAGATAAAAAATGAATTGCAACTGTTTCGTCTGTCTCAACTTCAACTTGAAATTGTAAGACTAGACTTTGTTCAATTTGTGAAAGATCATTCATTCTGTTAAAAGATCTCTTCTGTTTAAAGTCAAATAATCTTGAATAATTTGATCAATGTTTTTAAAATACGTTTGTGTTTTGTGTTTTCTTGTTTTCAAAAGAGGGTGAGAATACAATTTTTTTTTAAAGGAAAAGAAACTCAAATTCAGACTAAAAAGAAAAAAATGATTGAACAAACGAATAATTTTTTAACAAAATTTTTGATTTGTTTGTTTTTTTTATCAGTTATTTGAAATCAAGTGATCACAAACACAAATGTATTGTACCATAATTTTAAAGTGCACCAAGTCAAGAATAAGATCGGTTCATTTATTGTTTAAGACAACATTTTGTAAACTCCATTTTTTTTAATTGTTTCTTGAAACTTTGAAAGCTAATTTACAACAATGTTAAAATTTGCGATATTAGCCTAAACTTGAAATATTGGGTTGTTTTCTCAAATTTTTACTCTTGTTTCATGATGTTTATTTAAAAACGATCCAGGATCGTACTTTTAAGACTTCGTACTTTTGTCGTTTAAAAATAATACAAATAAAATTTGAAAAGAAAACGAAACAAAACCAAATATCGTTTTTTTCTTAAAAGTAACTCTTAATGTAGTTCTCGAATAATTGGAAATTCTTTAAAGATTCGTCTGTAGTATTTTATCATCCTCCTTTTTGTTTTGAAAGTTTTCAATTTCTGTTAGATCATGTGAATCAACACTAACAGAGAATAACCACGAATTCACTTTTGAAAAAATCCTGGAGAAGTGATAAAGCAATTAAAAAAAGTGAGTACTTTTTTTTTATGAGGTTGTCAGAATAAATACTTTTTTAAGGATTACATTTGCAATTGAAATTCAAAGTATTATATGTTCCAACTGTTATTTGGGGGTTGGTAAATCTCAAAAATTTAATGTCAAGAGAGATCTAAGAAGGAAAAAATGTCATTTTTTTCCTATTTTTGGCTGTAATTGTCTAATATTAAAAAATGACAAAGAAAGTTGGTAAAAATTAGCTTTTTGAGTAAATTAATTTATATTTCAATTTTTAAAACCAAACCACCTTGTTGAGAAGCTTCTATGCTTATATTTAGGTTTGGGGGTGAAGCTGAGTGGGTGTTAAAAAAGGAAATAAACGGTCAAAGTGGGTAATATTAATAATTTTGATGACTAATATTATATTATTTCAAAAGAAAACAATTTGATATTGGCAGGTTAAAGTGGGTTTGGTATTGTTTGAATCCACGAATTTACCCATTTCCAAAAAAGAAAAATTATTTTTTCAACTTTGAACTGACATAACCATTGTGAAAAAAATTTGGTTCATTAAAAAAAATTGGTTCAGTCAAAAATTTGTTTTCGTTTTTTAAATAATAAATATTAGCAAAATGATTTTTGATCATGGTAAAATTTTATGAACAAATCTTACATTTAATAAAAACCAAAGTCACTATCAATAATAATTTTCCAATGCAATATTATCTTGTTGTATTTTGAGCTTTTAGAATTACTATGGAACTCTAAAAAACAAAAATTTATTTTTAATTGTAAACTTTACTAAAAATGTTGATTTTTTTTTTATTAGATTACATTCCAAGATCAAGTTAATCATTGTTTGGGAAAACCAAAAATTAATAACCATTTTAAATTAAGGTTTGTCTATGGGGATTTTAAGAATTTAAATGGTTTCTGAAATCATGATATTTCGGTATTTTGAAGTTTTGATTGTAAACATTAGTGGAAAACAATCTCTTCTGAAAAAACAGCTTTTTTGGAAGATTTTATTATTCAATTTGATTTAAAAGGTCATTCAAGATTAACCGTGATAGATTTGCGTTCATTAACAATGTTAAATATCTTATTGAATTAATATATTTTAATATTTCCTATTAAATAGTTCTCTTATTTTTAGTAAAGTTGACAATTAAAAGTAAATTTTTGTATTTTAGAGTTCCATAGTAATTCTAAAAGCTCAAAATACAACAAGATAATATTGCATTGGAAAATTATTATTGATAATGACTTTGGTTTTTATTAAATGTAAGATTTGTTCATAAAATTTTACCATGATCAAAAATCATTTTGCTAATATTTATTATTTAAAAAACGAAAACAAATTTTTGACTGAACCAATTTTTTTTAATGACCCAAATTTTTTTCACAATGGTAATATTTTTTTTATTGAAAAATAAAAAACAACTGATTAATTTTTGCAAATTTAATTTTGAAAAGATTGTTACTTGGGTGATTCTTCAAAAAAATTGCTACACAAGTCGGACCCAATTTGTCTTGATACAACCAATTGGGTTTTTTAAAAATGATTCAAATAACAACAAGTTATATCAAAAAAATCTCCAAAAAGCTTCAAATGTGCTTGGTATGGGGTAATGGGGGATTCATTTAAAAACCAAATAGAATAAATACCATCCTTGTATTATGGTTGGAAAATTCAATTCAAGAAAAAACAAAAAGCAAAAAAAAACAAGATAAAATCTAAACTCTTTTATAACAATTAATAAAATTTGTTGATACAATATAACAATTCAACATTACTGAATGTTCCTAACTCGTAGACAATATAATCTTTTAAAGTTAAGGTTATTTATTGAGAAGTGTTTTTAAAGATTGAAAATCGTGATTATTTTTCTCTTTCATTTTTATATTTCTTAATAAGAGTTTAATTCGATCTCATAATTTTTGTTCAAATTTCATTTTTAAATGCATCTAAAATGTTTTTTTGTTCAAAATTGGTGAATATTTTAAAGATCATTCATTTAAATTTTATATGAGATCGAAACAGATTGTTTCAAAACAATTTGGTAAATTTCAAACATAGTTGTTGAAGATTTCTATTATTAAATAAAGTGAATTATTTTTTAAAATGGTGATTTCTTTCGCTATTCAAATATCTAAACCACATTTCAAGGTCTATAAATCGATTTTAATAAAGTAGAAAAAGTAAAAAAAAGTTACAAGTATGGCAAAGTTTTCACTTTTTTTAAAAGAGAAAATTTATAAAAATTTTGTAAAAATATTCAATTTTTTTTGAGGATAATCCATATTTTATAGTCTTTGGTGGTTGAAGCACGATAATTTAAACAAAAAAAATTATTTAAATGATAATTAATTGGGGTAAATTCAAAATATTAGAATTACAAATTTTTCGGAGTGATTAGGAAAATTAAAAAAAAAAAAATTTGATCAAGAAATATTAAATTTTTGAGTAAAAAAGGTAAATATAATTAATTGTTTTTTTTATATTACAAAAAGGTCACTCAACTTTCTTTTAAAGTGTATTTAAACATGTACCATAAATTCTAAAAGACTTTATAAGTAAGTTGAGATACATTTTAGAGAGAGTAATTTTGTATTTGAAAATTTGGAATTTCAAATTTTATATTTGACAATCGGAATATTTCAATTTATTTTTAAAAACAGACTTAATATATGGAATTGCTATTTTCCATAGGGTATTGGATTTTGAAAATCAAATTTGTAAAAAAAAAAGTTTTTATTTTATTTTTTTGTTATTTTGATTTATTAATTAAATGTTTTAATAATTTAGCCTAATCGGAATTTTTTTAAAAAAAAAAATTTAAAACTGTTAATTGGTATTTTCTCTTATACTTTTATTGAGTTTAAAGGATAATAAAAAGAAGGACAAAAATTACTTTTAACATTTTAAGTTATCCAATTATACTGTTAATAGTAAAATAAAATGATCAAAATTTTGATTCAAGGTTCCAAAGAAAATTATATACAAGAATTAAAATCAATTATCAAAAGTCCGTAGTAACAAAAGACAAATTAATAATTTAAACTAGTTTTAAGAATTAAAAATTTGAAATGGTTATATGATTGATAAATTATAATTATGGAAATATGAATGAAAATTTTGTTCGATTTATTTTTTAACAAATAGTATAGTAGGGAAAAAAATACCGGACATGAAAAAAATCCCGGACAAGATTTTTAATTGTGAGTATTAGTAAAATATTTGTCTAATTTCCATCAAATCCTTATTATAAATAACCAATTTTTTTATGAGATTAGTAATAAACCTACCTAGAGTCCATCAAAGTGTAGTGTCTCTAGAATACTTGAGTAATTGTTTGATAGCCTAATGTTGATCAACTTTTTTTGAAAAACAATCGAGTTTTATTGAGGTTTACTAGAGTTTGGAAAAGGATAATTTTTCTTCTTGTTTTTTGGTTGATTGAATGGTGTTTTGAACAAGTGTGGTTTCATCAATCATCATTCTAATAAGTGGGGGAGTTATAATTGAAAAAGTTTGATTCTTAAAAAAAGGAATTTGTTTGTAAATAAATGAAATTACACAATAATTTTACTAATATTCACAATTAAAAATCTTGTTAGGGATTTTTTTCACTGCTCTATATAAGAAAAATCTTTTCTAAATTGTGGATCTAGATAGTACCCCCACTTTTAAATTATACAATGTAAAGGAAAAAAATTAAAAAGTTGTGTTTTTAGAATTACCTTATTTAAAAAAAATAACAGTTTATTTATGAAATCTTTCAATAAAGTGGTGTATAAAATAACTTAAAATACTGTCTACTTAGAATCAATCTGATCACTTAATTTCTAGTGGTAATTTCTTTTGGTATGGCTATTATTTTAAACCAAAAAAACTAAAATATGAATCAAAAGATAACAAAATGTTTATATTGTTCTCTAAGAAAGAAGAATAAAACTAAATCAAAAACATAGGTAAGTGGTTTTTGGTCATTTTAAATATATCTTTTTACTTGATAGTCTTTTTCAAAAAAATATTTAAGTAAATATCAAAATTTAATAATTAACCCCTCCAATTAAAACAGATCATAGTTTTCTTTAAAAAGAGAAGTCTTTCATTAAAAAAAAAAAAAAAACTCCACAAATCAAATTCATATATAGTAGTGAAAAAAGTACTGGACTTGAAAATAATTTGTGACAAGATTTTTAATTGTGAATATTAGGAAAATTGTTGTTTAATTTCTTTTATTTAAAATCAAATCCTTTTATTGAAAAATCTAACTTTTAAAATTATAACACATCAGCATATTAGAATGATGATTAATGAAATTAAACTTGTTAAAAAGAATATTCGATCAATCCAAAAAAACAAGAATGAAAAATTATTATTTTCCCAACTTTAGCGAACCTCTATAAAACTTGAAGGTTTTTCAAAAATTTTGATCTACTTATGAAATCTAACAATTTATTGAATATTCTATAGATAACCCACTTTGGTGAATTTTAGGTAGGTTTATTACTATATAAATAAAAAATTTGGTAATTTATAAAAAGGATTTGATTGAAAATATTTACAATTTTCCTAATATTCTAATTAAAAATTTTGTCAGAGAATATTATCATGTCCGATATTTTTTTCAATACTATATTTATATTTTTGAACACTCAACTAAACCTAAATTCATTCAAAAAAAAAAAAAAAAAAATCAACAACAAAGAAGTTGGATTTAGATCCACTAGAAAGAAAAGGAAAGTAAGAAATTTTTTAATTTCAGGGGTAACACCATGAAAAGTGATGATAAAATGATAAAGATATTAAATTTGTCTCAAAAATGGCTTATCCAACTCAATTTTTTCCAAAAATAATTTATAATTTTGAAGATAATAAGATTTCTTGACTTGAGTGTCTTCTAAAAATTAAAGATGCCATTAATCATAAAAATAGTGACCACAGATCATGAAATTAGGAAAATCCTTAAGGTACTAATCTCTATTAAATTTTGGAAAAAAAATTTAAGAGCTTGAGAAAATTTTTTGCCGATTAATAAGATTTGAAAACCCAGGTTTATTTTCAATATTAATCATATTTCTGGATAAGGAATACGTATTTTAGAAATTGGTCAAAAAAAAAAATAATCGAGACTAGTCCCTTAAAGCGGTTGTATCCGAGAATCGAAAAAATTCATTCGTTTATGATAAATATTGCTTTATTAAAATCTTTTTTTGTTATCGACGTTCAAGTAAGGTGCTTGAGTTTGACGAATAAAGGGGAACTAATTGTCACTTCGTCTCTACTGCCTTATTATTACTTTTTACAATTGAGCTTTTCAAAGAAAGTAGGTTGTAAGTTGTGATCTCTTTTTGCTTTGGACGTCCCTTTTTTAATATCTGTATTGTTAGATATAAAGGCAAAATAAGAATTCCTAATGAAAGTCAGATTTTTTGAAATAAAACAATTATAATCAGCTGAAATTGGATCCTTATTTAAAATTCAAAAGCCAGTATTAGATCCTTATCATTCATTAATTACTCTTCACTCCTGTCGTTTAAGATTGTTTTTCTACCCAATGAAAACTAGCACATAATAAAAAAGTAACAAGCCCAACAAAAGTTTGGAGATCAATAATTTCGGTTTAGTATTTGAAAATATGTGAAAAAAATATAGAAAAATTAAGTGAAATTTTTTTGTCAGACATTATTCAAATACTCACAAATATAATTCCAAAAGTATTTAAAAAGTTTATAAAGTTTCTAAAAAATGGTAAAAAGTACTGTTAGGTCTTTTTTCCAGACTTAGAATTGAAAATTTTTAATTTCAAGTAATTCTTAGCCTTACTTTTACAATTATTTTATACATCAAAATGAATTGAAAATATCTTTCTTTGAATTAACAATTGACCAAAAAGGGAAAGAATCAGACTGTTGTGTTTGAAAAATTCAAGTCTTTAATTTTTAAAAGGTATTTTTAAACTAGTTTACAAACCACAATGAGACTTTTTTCGGTTTTCCAAAAAAAAATTTTCTTAATGGACTGATAAAATAGAACTATCTTTGGGGCAAAAGAAATAAAAAATCAAAAGAGTGTGTCTTCACACAAGAAAGGTAATCCCTACAGGTTGTTTTTTGAAAGAAAAACTGCTTGATTGTTATTCAAGGAATTTATTCACCAATACATCACAATTAAAAAAAAACCAAAACTATTCTTCTAAAAGAAAATGATAGAACAAAAAGATGTTCACAATTCGAAGATTAAATAAGCACAATAAGATTTAAAATTCAATTTTCAGCTTCAGATGTTCTGCAAATACAACCATAATAATTCATTGTCAAATTCAGATAGATTTGGAAAAAAAATTAGCGATTCAGATTTATAATATGATTAATACTGAAAACAAACATCCTTTTGAGAAAAGTTAAAACAGATTTGAGTTTCGGTAAACTATTCAATTACAGAATTTCTAAAAAATGAAGAAAAAAATAATAATTCCTTTTTTTTTCTTTTTTGAATTTGTATTTGAAATTAAAATCCAAATATCCTGACAAACCAAGTTAAAATAAAACACAAAGAGAAACCAGAAAGTGGACTAAGATCAACAATAAGCAAACATGATTAAAAAGAAAATATTTGCAAGTTTTGTTCATTAATTTAATTTATTAATTAATTTCAATTTTCAAAACAACAAATTCTTAAATACTTACTTAATATGTGGAAATCCTATTCAAAAAATTCACCACAACCAAGATCTGCCTTTGGCCATATTGTATACAATAACAAATTGTATGTCTTTGGAGGACTTTTGTCAAGGGAAGATTGCGATAACTCGATGTATACCTTTGATTTGGCAACGAAGAAATGGGAGAAATTGGAAGTCATAGGGGATGTACCAAAAGAAAGATCTTTACCCGGGATAATTCTTGGAAATGATGACAAATTATATTGTTATGGAGGGTTTGGAGATTACCAGCCAGTATACGAAATGTTCAATGATCTCTATTGCTTTGATCTCAAAAAAAACAAATGGACACAAATTGAATTACCCGAAAAGAGTCCAAAGATGTTTGCACATAACACGATGTTTGATTCCGAGAATAACTTGATTTACACATATGGGGGCCATTGTGTAACAGAGGGAATGGAAACCTTTGCTTCTCCACTCTGCTCTGAGATCCATTGTATTAATTTAAATGACAACACTGTTACAAAAATTAAACCAAAATCAGAAAAAAACCCAAAGGTCAGGATGTCTGCTTCAGCTTGCTTAATTGATGGGCACATTTACGTTTACGGTGGCGGTACAGGGTACACAGGATTGGAAGACACGCTTGACGACATGTGGAAATTTGAAATTGAATCATCGAAATGGGAAAAAATTGAATTTACAGGAGACTCTCCAAGAAAGAACAGAGCTTCGAATTTTGTTTCCTTCAACTGGGATTCAAAACCTAAATTAATGTCCTTTGGTGGCATTTATGAAAAACGAGGTGAAATTGCAATCAACAACGATTTTTACATTTACGATCTTCAGGATTCCGTTTGGGAAAAGGTCGGATTGACAATGAAGGATATCAGAAAAAATAAAGCTCCTTATCCAAGATATTCACACGCTTCTTTCTTGTTCACAGATGAAGAAGAACAAATCTGGTTTGGCCTTTATGGTGGCTGGGCAGGTAGATGGGATTCTTTCCTTGGTGACACCAAGCTTATTCCCTTGAAAACAATTATGGATATGGAAAGAGTTGTAATGAAAACTGAAAAGGAAAAAGAAGAAGAAATTGAAGAAGAGCTCAAAGAAATGAAAAAAAAGAAAACTAAAAAAGAAAAAAAATAATTTATACAATTTTGGCTTTATATATTGTTATGTTTTTGATTGTTATAATGTTTTTGGCACTTGGGATTTAAAATGTTTCCCTTTTTTTATTATTTTACTTTTTATATTTATATTAATCTTTTTATTTTTTTTTACATTTGCAAAAAGATCGTAAAAATAATTTCCGAACAAATAAATAATCGTTTATTAAAATTTTTGGGTTTTTATATTTCAAACAAACTTACATTACCAGAGAATTCTATGTTATTTCAAAAAGTTTTATAGCATAGTTATGAGTTTTCAATTTGCTGAATTAAACATTTCAAATTAATAAAAACATCTTAACATTAAATTAAGTCATGGAAAATAAACTCTTTTTTTTTTTTTTTTTTTGAAAAAGGAGAGAGTATTTAAATTGAAGAAAGAAACAATTTCTATGATTTTTTATCCTATATTCTTGTCAAAATAATTTTTCAATTTTTTAGATCAAAGTTTTTTTTTTTAATTTTTTTTTTTTATTTTCTTTTTTCTTTTTTTTTTCAATTTCTTTTTTTTTTCTTTACTTTTATTTTTACCAAAACTCAATTTGAAGAATAAAATTATAAACCTCCAAATTAACATTTTGAAAAGTGATATTTTGTGTGCAATTTCAAGGAAATAGAATCACAGATTAAAAAATCTAATTGATAAAAATTTTAATTGTCAAACAAACTTGAGAAATTTTATATGAAACATTCCTATTGCGATATCAAATAATTTTTTAATTTTTTTCTTAATTAAGAAAAGTTTTGGTTTTTGATTTGTTTAAAAATAATTCAATCTCTTGATATATATATAGATATATATATATAATTATCAATCAAGTTATCAATAATTGTAAACATAAGAATTATAACATGCTGGGGTTTTTATTCAATAAATTAAAAACAGGTTTAAGATTTTTTTATCAATGGAGGTTTATAAAAACATTTTTTTTTTTTTCTTTGATTTTAAAATTCATTGATATTTTGTATTTTCTTTATAATATCTTTTTTTTTAATTTGAAATTAAGAATATCTTTATGAAATTTTTCTTTTTTTTTTTTGTTGATTTTTTCAATTTCTTTTTTTTTTAGATCAGCACATAATTAATCTTCTTATACAAACAACTGTCGAGAAATACAATTTTTGTTTTTTATATTATTCTTGAAGAAGAGTTAATTATATCCAGTTTGCTTTAAACTTAAATTTACTTACAGGGGATTTAAGAGTAAAATCATAGATTACTCGATCTTTAATTAATGAAATTAATTTCAAACTGTCTTATTTTAAAAATAAATTCATGAAGATTTAATATTTCTAATGTGTTTTGAAAAATTAATCTATTTTTTTTATTGGAAGTGTATACTCTTAAAAAATAATCAATATTTTCTATCATTTCCCTTTTTGTATATTAAAGATAAAGAACAACTTTTAGTGAAATTTTCGTTTAATAAAAAACAAGATCTGCATGAGTAATTCGAAATTTCCTAACTTTTTGAATTACTCCTCACTCTAAATAAATAAATAAATTATTAAATGGCTGAATTTTTTATTTTTTTTGAATTCCTTTTTTTGTTAGTATGTTAATATCTTTGACTATAATTTTTCAATTTAAAAATGAAAATTTTTCTTTCAAATTCCAAAATATTTTTCAATTTTTAAGGACAGCGTTCCCACCCTTGAGAGGGTTGATTAATTGTGTTATTTCACTTTCACTTCTCAAAAAAATTTTTCACACAGAAGAAATTGGACAAAAAAAAAAAAAAAAAAACATTTTTTGTCATCTTGACCTTATCACGAAGGGTATTTTTCTTTCTTTTTCAATGAAAAGGAAAATTGAAAATAACAAAAAAAATAATTGCAAAAAATAGCTTTTGGGGATTTTCAAGTACATTTCAAATTTTGGAACATTTCAAACTTACAAAAGTAAATTTAAAAAATATGTAGAACGGCTCTAGAAAACAGTGTGAGTTCCGAAAGTTGAAATGGAAATTCTAAAATATTAAAATCAAAATTTAGCATGATCGAACAAGGTAAAAATTGTGAAAATTATTAAAATTGTGAAAATTTCACATTTTTTCTCAAAGAAATTCTACTTGGATAAATATTACTTGGATTACATAACTTATTCAAGGGTGATTTTATACATTATTTCATTGTTTTCATCTAAAAACGTAGTCCTTAAGTTGAAGAAAATCCAAAGATCTTCACAGATCGTTTAGAAATGATTTTTTTAGACAATAATAAAAACAGCGTTAGTTAACTCAAGGACAAAATTTTTACTTTGCTAATTTGATTGTAGCAGTAATAAATAATATTCATTTTGGAAATTGAAATAAAAATTGTCATTTATTGATTGGAAAATAACAGTACTAGGATATATCCCATTCTAGTATTTATTAAAATACCAATATATTTGGATAAAGAAATGATGTGAAGAATTCAGTTGCACATAAATGGTGGCACTCAAAAAATGAAAAATGTACTTATCCCCTTAATAACAAACAAGTTTTTCATTTTTTCAAGCACATTCTTTATCTAATTTTGATTTTGAATCTTTTACTCAAGAGTTTTTTTTCCAAATAACGCGAATATTTCCTCAAAACATCGATAAATGAAACTTTTTACAAGACTTTTTTGGATTTGTAAATTGAAATCTTCTTTTGAAAAGTGCGAATATTTTTGTCTTGTAGATTAATTAAAATATGGCACTTCAAGATTTAAAACATTGTTGAAAGTATCACTTTTTCAAGGTAAGGTTCTAAATAAGAGAAGAATTTAGAAACTAAAAAAGTAACCGTTTTTTGACAATTGATCTTTTCTTAAGGTTTTCTCTCGTAGTGATCAGATATCTTGTCAATTTTCTTGTGGTTGTAGGTTAATCTCTTTAACTGATCCAAAATGAATTCAATCTGTTACTTGTAATTTGTTTTTGATCGAATAAAAATTTTTTCTTAAAATTGTATTGGAAATTTTAATGACATAAGAAGGTAAAGACAAAACTGGGCCAAAACAAAAGAATGAAAAATAAAATTCAATACCAAAACGATCAACTAGAGTTTTTTTTTTAATTTTTTATTTGATTCAAAATTATTAAAAAGATTCGAAAAATATTAAACAAATACAACACATTCAAAAAAACAACCCATTGTTAAATTTAGTTGTCTCTGTCAAACAGGTGTTTAATTTTTGGTGATTTTTGTTTGTTTGTAAAAAAAAGCGTGTTTGTTGGTTTTTGGAACTGCATTTTGGATGGCTGTTTGAGTTCTTGTTGTTTCATTTTTTTTGTTGGTCTTAGAAAAGTGTTTGTGTTCATTGGTTGGTAGGTGTAAAAGGAATCAGAGTCGTCAAAAAATCTTCTTGATGCCATTGTTCAAAATCGGTAAAAATGTAATTTATAAAAAATGGATTAAAAATCTGAAATGTACGTTAGTGTGTATTTAGATTTCCAAAATTAGGATTTGACAACTTTCTATGTTAAAACTAAAACAAATGATTTTACTTTGGAATATTCGAAAACTTTTTCTTTTATCAGAAAAAGATAGTCAAACTTTTCCTTAAAGCCAAACAATACAACCCGTGGTGATTTAAGGTTCATTTCTTATTTAATTTAGAGTTTCCAGTCTTCATATCTCCTTTTTTTATTAGATTTTTCAAAACTTTTTAACCGAAAACCAATAATGGACTTGGATTAAATTTCGATTTTTTTTGGAGAAGGTTATATTGGGTTGGTAAATAAAACAGTTGTGGGTAGCGGTAAAGAAGGTGTGTTTTTCAACTAATTCGATCTACTCCGAATATTTAAAATTAGTTAAAACAACTTTTTTCATTATTGTTCACCAATAAAATATTCTCAAGACTAATAATTGCAAAACAAAAAAATCAAAACTCCCAAGAATCTTTAACTAGGACTAAAATTCTCAACTCAAAAGGGAAATTAATAACCAAAGATTCTTTACAGAATTATAGAATTTGAAACGTTACAAAAAGGATTTACTGAAGTCAAAATAAAGTGTGCAAAAAAATATAACTGTTGAGAGAAAAATGTTGGACACAGAAAAATATTTGTACATCATTTTTTATTGGGAACATTACTGAAAATGAAAATCAAATCCTATTGATAACTATGTGAATTTTATATAAATCGAGGTTTAAATGTGTTACAAGTTCATTAATCTGTGGTGTATGTAGAATACTCATTTGAATGGTTGATAACTAAAGTAGATCATGCCATTTTAACAAAAATCCAAGTTTTAGTAAAGTTTACTATTAATTCTGAAAATGGTAATTTTTAAACTTGCTTTGTATTATAAGAAATAAGGTTTTGAAAAAGTAGAATTACATTAATCGTTATTTTAAAAAGTAGATTATTGTTATTTTCTTTGTTTATTTCACAAACGAAAGAAATTGAAAACCAATTTTACTAATGTTTCCAATTAAAAATGGTGTCCAACTATTTTTCTGTGTCCAACATTTTTCTCTCAACAGTAATGCGTGTTTGAAATTAAAAAGCTTGTTTTTTTTGTTAAAGAAGACCTAAATATTAACCAATCAAAAAAACTGAAAATAAACCCTAAATATATATGGTATTGGTTTCTTAAAGTTCTATTATTTAAAAAATAATTCTAAAAATGAAGGATCAAATCTGAAATATTTATCTCAAAAAATAGAGTAAATTTTTCAAAATAATTTTTATCAAAAATCAAAAAAACCAAAAAAATTCAAAATAATTGAGAATATTATAAAAAATTTTCAACAAAGTGCATGAATAATTTAAATTTTACTAAAAATAACCAGGTATTTACTTTCAAAATTGATTTGAACCTTGATATACTATTTGGTAGTAGATTGGATGTTACCTTGGTACTAGAAGAAAAAAAAAAGAGTAAGATAATATTTTGAAACACCAATTATAATCTTTGTACACTCATTATTTTTATCACTGTAGTTTTAAAATACATCTTCTTTATTGGCGTGAAACAACTATTTTATTTTACTCTTATTTTACAACTCAAGACTACCTTTTCCAAAAAAAAAGTCAAATTTAAACAAAGTCGATTATTGGTTTTGGGTTAATAGAATATTATTGGAATTTGTAATTCAAATGGGATAAAATTTCAGCTGGTTTTCTTTTTTTTCAATACTTCATCACGTTTTTTTTGAGAATTCTTAGTTCACCTAAAATATCTTCAAAAAAAGTACCAAATAAAGAGTGATCACAAATTACAATAAATTGCTTGACAAGTTTATTGCTTTAAAAAGGAAAGAAAAGGAAAATGAATAGAAAATTTTTCCTCTTTAATCGATAAAAATAATGCCTTCCAATATCTATAATCCATTTTTTTTAAAATATAATCGGTTTTTGTGCTCTTCTTGTTCCAAGGAACAGGTAATTTTATAACCAATATTAGACCAAAGTTCAAACCAATTTAGAGAGTCAACCCTTGCTATTTTAATTAAAATTCTAATTTATATATTCAATTTGTTTAAAAATTTTCAGAATATTCTCAATTTATTATTAAATTTTTTGTTATAGGGATTTTAAAAATTTTATCTAAAATTTACTCTATTTTTTGATATAAATTTTCCAATTTGATGCTTGATTTTTAAAATTTCTCTATAAAAAATAGAACCTTAAGAAACCAATACCATGTTTATTTAGGGTTTATTGTTGGTTTCTTGGATCAATTAATATATAGGTCCACTATAACAAAAAACAAGCTTTTTATTTTGAAACACTGTTTAGACTTTTAGACACACATTATTTTGACAACAGTATTGTTTAAATACCAATATAAGAACAAACTTTTCCCGGAATATAAACATAATAGAATCCCAAAAATACAAATTAAATAATACAATTGATCAAAAGAAGAGATAAAACAATATAAATTCTAAAAAGTAGAATAATTTCTTTTTGAAGTAAAGATCCGTAAATTGAGATGAAATTAAACTGAAAGTAAGGGTATATTATTAAATGTCAAAATTGGTCAAATTGAAATTTTTCATATTTTCGTAGAGTTTCTTGATTATTATCATTGGTATGAAAGTTTTTAATGTTTTTTTATAGTTGTGAGAGGAAAAAGCAAAAAGATTATTTTGAGATTGGTAGTATTTTATTTCTAAATTGTAGAAAATACAAAATTTTGAAATCATCAATACTAAATATTTATAAAAATTTGTTCGAAATCCAATTTTAACCACCAAAGTTAAGTGTAAATTTTTTTCCCCTTCAAATAAGTTTCAAAAATCTAATTGTTAAGTTAATAATTTTTTTTTCAAAATCCTTGCCAAAATTTTGTAGTATACCATTCAAACACCAAAAAACTACTCTAGCATACCTTAAAAAAACATACCTTAACACACCAGTAAAGGGGTTTTTAAAAACAAACAGTCAATATATTTAAATGAAAATTAACTTTTTTGAAAAAAATGAGAATTTGACCAATTTTGAAATTTAATAATTTTCCCGAAAGTAAATGTGTGTAAAAGTTCTTTATTCAATAAAATTTTGATACCAAAAAATATTTATATCTGATCCTAACTGAAACTAGAGATATTATAACAACTCAACATTTGAAAAAAAATAAACTAGATTTTGTTGAAGTTGCCCAACATTTTCTCAAATATCATTCATTTATAATTAACCTTTAGAGAACAAATAAACAATTTGTAGAATAGTAAACATCTAAAAATCATTGTTATTCTGTATACTGGCATTTGGATTCTAAAGGGAAAAAATTTTCATTTCTGTTTCCCCATTTTTCTTCAATAGATAGAGTTTTTAAAGAAGTAGACAATAATTTGTGGCTCTATTTGAAAAAGGAGATTGAATATTAAGTGATAATAATTACCATTTATAATTCAATTACCAATAAAGTTAATTTAATAAATCAATAGATTTTCTTGAAAATAGAAAAACTCAAATTCTTGTTACCAATTGAGAAAAACAATAAGTAATATTATGATCTTCAACTGGCGTTTGAATAATAAATAGGAAACAATTTTCACTTCATTTTTCATACTTTTCTTTTAGAAATCAAGCACCCAACAACAAAATGTGTTGGCATTTGTGGTCTCTATTTTAAAAAGGAGATGAAAATGAAAGTGGAAAATTTTCACATTTATTATTTAAATATCAGGATCAATTCAAGATCCAAAAAAAAATTACAATTGAAATCATATCATTTCTTAACAAACTTTTCAATGGTTACAATAACCTTAGAATAATACATTTTAACCTAGTGGCTATATATCTTGTAATAAAGCAAAATTGCAAAACTATTATGAATCAAAAACCAAAAATATCAAAAAGAGAAAAAATGACAAAAAATGATTTCAATTTTGAAATTTTGCAAAATAAAATTTCTCTTCGAGTATCAATTCATACCCTTTAAACACATGTAAGTTACTAATAATAACTGGACACATTTTACTGGAAAACAGTTTATTTTATTTTTTTTTCACTACCTAGGATGTAAAAATAATATAAATCTTCCAAATAATAATAATTGATGATACTTATTTTTTAGTACATCAATTTATTCAATTCCAATGATTAAAAAGGCAATTCAAATGCTTCAGAGCAGCTAAAAATGTTATCAATCAATATATTATTTTTGAATTTACCTTTGGAAATTATTATATAAAAAAATTTTTTTAAAAGAGTTTAATTTTGTAATTTCTAATTATTCTAAATTTGAGAAATTGAACAAATAAAAAAATATTTAATTATCTTTTTTGAAAAATTCAAAAAAAAAAAAAATTTCCTTTTAAAGATAAAAAGTTAGGGAAAGAGAAAATGAAAGGGAAAAGTAAATGGGGAAATATTTTCTAGTTAATATAAAAATTATAGTTAGAAAACTTTAAGTAATAAAAAAAAAATAAAAAAAAAAATTAAGGATCTAGTAATTTGTTGTGAATGTACTCCATACTCAGGGGGTAACCTGGGACCAAAAAGGGGTTTGTCAAATAGCCCTTCTTTTGGCTGACATAATTCAAATAACAAAAAAAAACAATTTCATTGGAACTCTTTGACAAAAAATTTAACAAAGAAAAAAAAGTTTTAAAGAGTTCTCAATTTTAAAAAATTGAAATTTTAAAAAAAAAAAAATGATCTTTTCTCATTTTATATTTCCAAACGGTTAAATTTCTTTAATTTAAAACAAATTGCTTTCTTGAAGTTCGAAATCAATTTAATTCGATTTCATCTGGTTTGTGGTTATATGGTAACCCTCTAAATTTGACTAAGTAAGGATTTTGTAATATTCTCAAGATAAAAATAACTCATTTGAAAAATGAAAAAAAAGAAAAAAAAATCCCAAGATCTCAAAAAGCACTAAAGAGAGACACTTCAAAACTGACATAATTGTTTTCAAAATTGTATATTCTAACCATTCTAATTGTAAATTGAGTGTCGCTCTTTGGTACTTTTTTCTAAAAATGTCCTCATTTTTGGTTGTTGATTTTTGGAGATCGATCATACATCATATGTTGGTTGGTTTTTGATTGGTGTTAGGTACTCATAAAAACTACTAAAAAGTTTTTTTCCATTTCAGAAAAAAAAAATTAACCGTAATGACTCAACCCTTAAAAAAAAATACTGAAAATAAAAAAAAATATATAAATTCAGGAACCTCGCGACATACTCTGAGAGTTTTGGAATACCAATTATTAATCACGGATTCAGGAATATTTTATATGTAATCGATAATCTTTGTATCTGGGTTTCGCCACCACGTGTATTAAATATGTGGATAGTTTTGATTTGGAATTGAAAATGTTAATATTATTTTTTATGTACATTTTAATTAATTTTCTTCTTCTGTTTTCTTATATAATTTTCTTTAATTACTCTTTTCTCAAGATAAATAAAGTTAAAAGAAAAAATCCATATTTGAATTTATATGTATTTGTATTTTTATTTCAGGAAAGTCATATTTTTTTGAAAGTTGGTTTAGTTTTTGTTAAGACAATGACCAATAAAATAACTCAAATAACAATTTTTAAACCATCTATTGAGTAAGTTTTAGTTATATCACATTTTTACAATTGAGACGAATTTTTGTGTCAATAGATACTTTTTTTCATATTGATAAAAATATCAGTATTAATATTGAATAAAAATTGTTTCGAATTTATCCCAATTGGAAAACTGTTAAAAAAGTTGAAATTTTTTTTTCTAATACTTTCTTTTTTTTAATTAGCCATAAAAGTATTCCAGATTGAAATGAATTTTCATCAATTCTGGTTTTAATTTAAAATAAATATTTTTTAGGAAGTGGGGAATATTAATCAAATAATTCTTCCTCTTATACCCTTTAGATTTTTATAATAATTATTTTTTTTTATTTTTGTTGTAATACTAATTTTTATATTTTTTGGTTTGTATATAAGTATATAAATGATTTTTTTCTTTTGATTTATGTGGTTTCTTTCTTTTACTATTCAAATGACTCCTTTCTAAAAAATAGTTTTTTTTGGGTTTAGAGTAGATTAATAGAAAATGCTAATACTTTCATTGATGGGTGACACACTATAGAATTATTAAGATAGAATTATTTAACCATATTCAATTTCAAATTTATATATAAAGCCCGTTCCAAAAATTTGTACACACCCAAAATCAAAAATAGACAAAAAAAACCCAATTTATTGTATTTTTCCAAACCTAAAATAAAACAACATTTAAGTTACCCAGTATTAATGTTTTAATAAGTAATCATTTTAACCCAAATAAAAGAAAAAAATATAAAACTCAAAAATAAAAACAGGTGTGTCCAAAATAATGAAACGAGCTGAACAAAAAATGTATTAGTAAATTTGTTGAAATTTCACCAACAATTGTTGATCGATCAAATGAAAAGATACCATCTACCAATTGTATGTTATTTTCCATTTTAACAAAATCAACACTAACCTTCTATCAACCATTGAAAAAATATTTTCCAGATCTAACGAAACAGATTACTTAACTTGAAAAAAGGACTTTAAAACAAAACAAAAAAGACAAAAAATGAAATTGTTTGTAAAATCAAAATTCTTTCTTATTTGAATTTAAAGGACAGTAATGATGTTCTTTCCACTGTTTAAACTCTGTCCAAATTTTTGGAATCTAGTTTATATTATTTTGGTATTTCTGTTCTTGATTTGTTTTATAAGTGATATTATATGTTATTTATTGTTATATGTTTTACAAATTGAATTTCGAATAATGCTAATGTTTTGTAGGGGATACATACATGTCGATAATGTGTATTTTAACTAAATTTTAAGGGTTATATTTGAAATAAAAACTTAAAAAATATATAAATGGTAATATTTATTTTAATATTTTTGTTTTGTTGGATTATAATTTTAACTAACATATTAAAAATATTATTATTAATTTGTAAAGATTGGATGGGAATTTTAAAAAAAGTATTCAGCACCAAGTGTTCGCGAGAGGTTCCCCATCTCACTAACTAGCTTAGCCCTCAATTCGTTGATCTTCTGGGTTCGGAATGTGTCCAGGATTATTAAATTGGGTATGGCCGAATACATTAAAAATAAAATCATAAGTTAATATAATGTTTTTCATAACTAACCTATATACTTTTTTAAAAGAAAAAAAAAATTATAATTATTTTTTTCATCTCAAATTTCATAATTTTACTTGATCTTAATAACAAAAATAACATTTAATAATAACCAAGATAATGAAACAAATTTTTACAAATTAATATATATAAATTAATATTTTTCAAAACTAATTTTCTCCAATATATTATTAATTATGTAAAAAAAAATATCAAATATACGGCTGGAACAACTTTTTAAATATAAATTTTAAATGAACTATAAGATACAAAAAAAATAACCAAATTAAGTTACATTCAACAGATTCATAACTATTTTTCAAAAATTTTGACTCACTTTATAAAATCAATTGAAATTGTTTTGACGGTTTAATCTATATTCATATCAAAAACATATTTTCAAAGATTTGAGATCATAATCATTTTTTCTAATTTCTTAAATTTTTGTTTTTCTTTTTGTTTTTTTTTCTTTTTTTTCTCAAATTCTTTCTTTTTTTTTTTTTGATACTTTTTTTTTTTTAACAGATCATTGTGAAAAAACAAGATCTTCGAAAAGACAAATTATCACAAAGAAAATTTTGACTATATAATTTCCTATAAAATGAATTTAATTATATGTAAAAAATATTCTTGTTCAATTTTTTATAATGAAAGATTAGTAATAACAAATCTCTAAGGACCTTTTCAAAAATAGTTACTCACTTTTTTTTAGTTTTTAGTTTTAATAGTTTTTAAATTTTAAAAATATCAGATTTTTATATCTTTTAGAATGATTAAAAAGTTAATTACAAATTAGATTAAATTATTTATTATTCTTGAACACTAAAGGATATTTATATATTTCAATTAATTATTTCAGGCGATTAAAAGGATAAAAATAAATTCTGAAAAATTAAAGTTATCCAAAACTATATATTAGATTTCAGTTATACATCTTTTATAAATTATTTTTTCAAAGTTATCATTATATTATGTAATTAAAAAAACATAGCTATTAAACTTATAGAGATTTATATACCCCGCTTTTTTAAAAATACCGACTTTTGAAAAAAAAAACACCTTTTTTCGGAATATTTTTGTTTATCGAAATGAGTTAAAATGGATGAACTTTAGATTACACATTAGGAAAGAAAAAAGAATGAAATACCAATATAATTTGCAAAAAAAAACAGGGAATATATTTTAAAACTAAAACATGATTAAAAAATAAAACCAAAAAAATATTCCAAAAACAGAAAAAAAATATGTTTTTAAATTTAATTTCCACACTTCTAAATATTGAATGTTGTAAAAAAAGAAATTTTTTACAATTTTCGATATAAAAAAATAGTTCCATGCATTTATCAAAATTTTGTTAATAGTAAACGAAACACCCGTTTATATTTTTGAGTCAAATGGATTTTCAATATAAAATCGTTTGGCGAACACCAATACTTTGTTTGGAAAATGATTTTTTCTTAAAAGTGAGAGATCGATGTTCACCAAACAATTTTTTGAGTAAAATTATTATTAGTCTTTGGAGATAATCAGATATTCTATTTACTATTACCAAAATTTGGATAAATTCATAGAACCCTTTTTTTATCTCGAAAATTGTAAAAATTTTCTTTTTTTTACAACATTCATATTTACTCTAGTGTATCTACCGAGTAAAGACGGAATTATTCTGTTAAAATAATCATATATTATATATAAACTCTGTTTCAGTCAAAGTCCCAACATTTTGTTCAAATATCAATTATTTTACATAATTGACTCTGAAGAACAAATAAGAAATAAGCAGAATAATATACATCAAAGAATTGTTGATATATGCCTGATCGAAAACTAATTAATCAATAAATTTTCTTAAAAATTGAAAAACTCAAATTCTTCTGGCCCTATTGAGAAAAACAAGAATGTTTGTTTTGACCTTCTACTGGGATTTGAATAATAAATAGGAAACAATTTTCACTACATTTTCCATACTTTTCTTTACAAATCAAGTCCCCAAACAAAGTAGGTTGGGATTTGTGGTCTCTATTTGAAAAAGGAAATGAAAATGAAGGTGGAAAATTTTATTACATTTAATAATCAAAAATCTGGATCAAATCAAGATCCAAATACAATTTCAATAAAAATCATTATGATTTCTCAACAATAATTTCCATAGTTTCAATAACCTTAGAATAACACATTTTTACCAAGTGATAATTGATCTTGCAATAAAAAAAAATATTTGCAACTGAATTATAATTGAAATAAAAATTGAAAAGAAAAAAAAAAACAAAAATGTGAATAAATTATTTCAATTTTTCAAATAAATTTTTTCTTCTTAAATCTTTGCAAACTCCTAAAAGACATGTATTTCACCCATTACAACTGGATCCCTCGACTGAAATATAGTTTACTATAATCAAAATTTGAATGAATGCAGGGAAGTTTTCATTTATTTCAAAAATTGGAAAAACTCTTTTTTTTTTTCAAAATTCCCTATATACACTAGATAGCAATATCTTTTGAAAGAAATATTTGATTTTATTTTGAAATTGAAATATATAATACTGCTTAGATTCTTAAAAAAATAGATGAAAATAATCTCATCATTAAGCAAAATAAAAATATCAAAAATCTTACAGTTAAAAATGAAAAAAATATTTCTGAAAATTTTTATTTACATTTTGTCATTCAATTTCCATTTTTTTAAGAAGTATTAACCCAACTATCAAAACAATTTATTTTCAAATTAAAGTTTTGTGATCCACTAATTTACAAGTTTTCTGTATATTTGTACCAATAAAACACTTTCTTGAAAGCTCATAAAATCATTTCCAAGAATTAGAAAGTGAACAAAAAAGTAATAAACACATTTGTGAATTTATCTGTGGTTTTTTCCAGAACCCAACCTTTTTTCTTCTAAGGTAAGTATTATCTAGTTTTCAATAAAAACTTTGACAAAAAAATAAAGCCTTATCAAAAATGGCTGGGTTATCGTTTTTAGTTATATCTTTTGAATTTGATCAGGAAAAATATCAAATTCCAGATAATTTTGAAATTTAATAGTTTTACTGGATCTCAAGAAATAAAAAGCATAATTTAACATGCTACGAAGAATACCTACCTCCGGGTAGCTTTATTATAAATAGCCCTTCAATGTTTCTGATCAATTTCTCTTGTTCTATCTAATTACCATTAAAATAATTTGTGTATAAGAAAAATTGAAAATACCAGTAGTTATTTTTTTCAGGAAAAATTGTGTGTAACTGATTTATGCAGCTTAGAAGCACACTTTTTTTTTATATTAACTGGTACACCAAACAATTAACAAACACTAACCATACATAGGGTTAACTGTTCAATTCAATTAGGTTTTAAATTGTTCAACAAGATCTTGGAAAGGAAGAGAAAAAAAAAAAATTGTCAAATGATTTGGAATTTATTCGTGATAACAAATGAATAATTAATTGTCTGACAATAATGGTTTTTGATATAAATCCAAGTAATTATTATCATTTTTCACTTGCCGCTTTTTTTTAGATTTGAGATGAGAGATGTAATAAATCATAAAAGCAGAAAGCAGCAACTCAAAAATTACACGATCGATAATAAACACCACCAAATAAAAGATTGTAAAGGAATTTTTGGAAGACGACAGAAATTGGTAATTATACCACTGAACAAAGGCAGAATTTGAGAAGAATAGAATTGTCAATATGACTGAAATGTTTCTGATCTTATTGAAGGTCTGCTTGAATTTGCTGTTGCTTTGTTTGAATTGCTTCAGCCGAGCAACAAAAATGATCCCATAAATACAAAAATACAGGCCAATGAAAAAGTCTCGAATCGAGGAAAAAGTTGCTTCAATTGTATGGACGGTTTGCACTGATTCCTTCTTTCTGTCGCTGATTAAAAAGATATAGATTACGATCAAGAGCAAATACATGAGCAGATTGAGAACAAAGATAAGAACGTATTGTTTCCGTTTTTTGATTACAGAAAGCATAGACGACTTTGATAAAAAAAATAGTTCCTTCCAAAAGACAGTAATGATGGTGAAGCTTGTTGCAAAGACATATTGCGGAAGCCCAATGGTGATTGTGTTGAATGGCAAAAACCATGGCTCCGATAAATTAAGCGATCGAAGGCTTTCAATGTATAAGATCAAGCCGACAATCCTCAAGACGAGAAAGAAGGTTTGTGTGACCAGAAACACCTTTTTGAAATTCATTCCTTTTTGATCTGTTTGGTGAACAAACCAATACCTTTTCAGTGTGTAAACTAATTCAACAAAATAGAGAACCGACAAAACATAGACACACACAATCCAAGACATTTTTTCATATCCCTTTGCATTTTCGAATTCTTTCATTAAAAAGAAAGAAGAAAAATTTTATTTTGATGTTGTTGAAAGAAGATTGATTTATAATAAGAAGTTTGGTTGCAGCAATTCGGCTGGAAATTGTTTGTTTGAAGTGTTTTTGATTTACAAGTTTCGAGAATAAGATTGGGGATCCGAAACAAAATAAATTAGAGAAAATAACTTTTAAATTTTGAGGAATCAATTTCTTCGTCAATAACTTTTATTTATTTTAATCCCAAAAACTAAGAGAGAACGAATTTTGACAACTGTTCAATTAAACCACAACAAATTGGTAAAGTTCTTTATCAACTTTTAAGAGAAAGGAGTGTTCATACTTGTTAAAGAATTGATTTTTTTTAAGAATTTTTCGTCAAGAGTCACAATACTTTTGAGTTTTGAAAAATTTCACAAAACCATTTTTGAGAGAAGGTGGCCGATTATAAATTGGTAATAGTCGGGCAAAAATTGATCATAAACAAATCCACCCCAAAATCTAATATCACTTTGTCTCATAAGTTCAAAATTATCCCTTTATAAAAACATTTTTTTAGATCTCATTTTTTTTTTCAATTTAAGGATTACAATCCCTGAAATTTGAAAAAATTTTTTCTTGTTTAAGGTGTGGTGAGGAGTTAATTTCGTTCATAGAGTATCAATCTTTGACTTGGTATTGATTTTAATTAAGGTTTTTAAGTCTAATTTTTGATAATTATTGTTTTTTCCAAAATTTGAATCGAAGAGTGTAAGACTAATAGGTTGACAGATAAGTTACAAAAAAACATGTGGTTAATATTTATTGATTTTTGAAGAGAGATAATTACTTTTCTCAGGTATAAAATTACGTTTTGAAGAATTTAAAAGAATTGAGCTAATATCTTTGATTTTTTGCCCTTCTTTCGAATCCTTTGAAAGCTAGATATCCTAAAGCACCTGGTAGCACTTAAAAATATGATTCTCACATGAAAAGATTGAAATAACAAATGAAATCAATCTTTATATTTTCTTTATATAAATTACATTTTTTATTTTTGTTTTTGCTTATTACTTAATAACTATTCGAATTTTATGCTCAGTGAGGGTTGAAATAAAATACTATAAACAGAAAAAAAGCTTTAAAAGACAATAGATTGAGGAAAAGTCAAAATATTGCAATTTTTGGATATTTTAGATTTTGCTTGAAAATCATTTTTTGACCAAAAACTTTTTGAATTTCCCGAACAAAATAAGGCAAAAGTAATAAACCATTTTTTTGATAATAGGAAAATGCCACTCCACTTTCTTTTCAAGTAATATTTATACCCTATTGCTATACTCTATCATACTTGAAAAGAAAGTGGAGTGAATTTTTCCTAATGAAATTTTTTTCTTCAAAATTTGTTGAGAATAATTTGGATTTTATGAAGGAAAATTGTTTTTTACCCAACTCAAAATTTTGCAAAAAAAACTTAAATTTTTCAATTTAGCAAGATCCCTGAGATCATGTTTCTTTTAAGTCTATAAATATGTTACTAGGCGGAAAAATACTATTCACTAATCATAAAATTCGAATAATCCTTTAGACTACCTATTTAAAATATTAATAAAAGTTCAATATTTTTGAATTATTTCAAAAGTTTTTGAGTTTAAATAATTCTATCTTTTTGATCTAATCTATTTTGATCGTACTAGTTTTTATTTTTGTCTTTTCTTTTTATTTTCAGGTTGCAAAATACCGACTAGTTTCTATCCTTCCACTATTAGTTGGTAACCACTTGATTTTTCTTACTTAGTAACTCTTCATCCCAATGAAAAAAAAATTCAACAATGTTAAAAACGAAAAAAATAAAAGAATTCCTTATTTACAAATAATTTTTATTTGAAGTTAAGTAGACAAACAGTGAATTAATTAGCTAATATTATTTTTTTTTATTTGAAAATTTTTTTCCTGCATGCTTATTAATACCAATTTTGATATTGTGTCTTTGAAATATTATAAACTCATTGGGATAATTAACATTGCTTAATGATTTATTATTTAGATATAATTATCTAAAAAATATTTTTTTTTTTTTTTGTTTTTGCTTAAATTTTTTTTTCTTTAAAAAGTCTTTTGGGAAAAGTTTGTTCTTAAATATTTTTCTTATTTCATTATTTTTTTCTAAAACAACGATAAAATAAACAATGAATTCAAAATCTGCATTTCATAAAGAAGTTATAATCAATCATAATTGTTTTAATTGTGGAAAAAAAGAAATGAAAGTTTTGAAATCATTTCGAGATTTGTATTATTTTATTTGGGACTACCTACCCAATGTAAAAAATGGAAAATTTTGGATTACTGGATTAATTTAAATAAACAAAAATAAAATAAAAATAAAGAATAATATTAAAGATATTATTCAAAAGAAAGATACATCATTAATATTGCCATTTGTTAATTATAAAGAAAATTATGATTTTAATTAAAATTTATAAAGTTTAAAATTTAGAACGTAGAGAAGTGCAGTAGAGTTCTGTAGAGTACCGTCAATTGTCTAGAATTTAAAAATAATAGAGTTAAAACTATTAATTCACTCAATTCTTTTAAATTCAAAAAAAGAGAACTATGTTTTTTTTTTAATTTTTGAAATAAATCAAAAATTTTTGAAATTTTTTATTTATTTCCATAGATAAAAAAACCTCTACGATAAAAAATATTTAAAATAGGTAGGCTCAACTTCCATTTTAAAATTAAGAAATCTCACAATATATCTAAACAGAGATTCATATCTTTATGAAAAAAAATAAATTAAAAACAAAATTCTGCAACTTATGTAAAAATCATTCTAATCTGGAAATAATAGAAGATATCGATCATTTTCTTTGGGATCGTGTCGTCAAGTGTCGTAGAGTGTCGTAGAGTGCCTAGGTTTTTTTTAATTTCAGAAATAAAAAGAAAATTTCTGAAATTTTCTTTGAATTTCTTAATTAAAAAAAACCTAACGGCGGTTTTCTTGAGGTTTTCTAAGAATATAGAAAAATCAAAGATTTTTCTCAATTCTTTTAAATTCTGGAAAACTTAAGGACTGAGAGAAAAGTTAATTTCCTACCTTCAAAAAACAAAAAACAAAAAAAAAAGCTAATAATTTCCAAAAACATGATTTTATTCATTACTACCAACCACAAATAATTTCAATAAATATAAAAATTCAAATAATATTAATATTACTAATAATAATATACTCTTATTTTGGATTTTCATTTTAATTGTAATCTTTACCAGTTTTTATGATCTTGAGTTCTATTTCGATCTCTATCTCTATCTTCATCTCTGTAATTTCTATTTCTATTTCTGTCCCTTCCCCTGTTTCTGTTTCTGTTTCTGTTTCTGTTTCTGTCACTGTTTCTGCCACTATTTCTATTTCTGTTGCTATTTCTGCCCCTGTTTCTGTTTCGATTGTCATTTCTTTCATTGGAATTATCTCTTTTTGGTTCCCATTGCGGATAATCATTTCTTCTTATACTCTTTTGGGAATAATTATTTTCATAATCCCAGCCTTCACGCTTAATATTTTGCGTAGAACTACCTTGGTTATAATTTGTATTATTCTGTTTCGAATTTAAAGTATTTGCCCCTCTATTATATTGGTTATCGTATGGTTTTCTTTTACGGTAATTATTACTACGTTGACTATTATCATTAATATTAATATTGGTATTGTTGCGGTTCTTGTTATTCTTATTACTAATCTGTTGGAAATCATTTTCAATCTTTGAGTATTTGTTGTTCTTTTTCTTAAAGGCTCTTATATTTGAAGGAACATAAATGGTATTATTTTTTATTGGGTTTATTAATGTTGGCACTTCACTAAATCGCGGGAAATTGGCGCTATTTTTAACTTGATCCAATTGTGTGCAATAAAAGAGTTTAAATTGTTCAATTTGGCACAACAACTTTTTTTGGTTGTTTAAGATTTTTTTTGCATTTGAGTCGAGCAGAATGCCTTTTCTTTGAGGAACTTTTGTACGAAGACGCTTCGATCTGTTTGAAAGCAAATCAGAGACAAAATTTAAATCAAAAAGAGAACGCGAATACATCTCTTCAGGCGGAGGAACTCCTTGAAGAACCTTCTTATTATTTGGCAAGTTTGGATCCCGAAGATCCTTATTGAGGGATAATTCTGGAAAGGTTGGCGTTTGTAAACATTCCCATGGGATGACCATTGACGGAGAGAGCCCGATTTGCTCAATTTGTGCTGTTGTTGGCGGATCTTCAGCACTGGAAGGAGCAGGGAATGATTTTGAAAAGACCATTTTTTTTGTTAAGTGAGATTGCTCCCTTGCCATTTGGATCATCTTTTCTTGTGTTTCTATTTTGAACTTTTGGTTACTTAAATTTCCGTTCTGATTTTTGGTTGTCATTCGAAGGTTTAGAATTGTTTGTAACAAAAAGTAAAGTTTGAAAAAAATGAATCTGTTAAACAAGATTTATGATTAAACATCTTATGAATTTTTCAAAGCTTTTCACTGTGACAGAACTCAATCCCCTTTTTAAAAGTGTTGTAAAATGTTTCGATCTATTGTAAATTGTTTGAAAGAGTCTACAAGATATGTAAAAAAGTCTTTTATTTTTAAAAAAGACTTGATCTTTTCCAAAGGTAATTGTTTTTTGATGAAAGGTGTCTCCAATTCAGAATGAAAAAATTGAAAAAGAATCAATAAAACTTTCTGAAGAAAACCATGGAACAAATGTTAGTTCTTCGAAAACCAATTTTAACGTTGATAGAATATTTGTTTTTGGCTGATCAAATCCTCAATATTAACGACCATTTTTTTACTCTTTAGGGCATTACAAATTCTATCCAATTGATCCACACCAACGAACGGCTTGGACAAGTAAAAAGCTAATTGCTAAATTGAATTTCTTTTGATTAACCAAAATCCAAATAACAAAAAGAAATAAAATTCTTGGGATATAAAGGGTTAAGCTTTATGATAAATTCGTCTATCATTAAAGTATGTTGCAATCGTATAAAGGTAAATGATATTCATTTTATTTTTCTCAAACAAAAAAATATAAGAAATTATGCTATATTTTTCAGATCTATATCACTGAATATATTTAATATATAGCGTTCCAATATATCTAAAAAATTCTATTCTAAATATTATTGAACTAATAAATTCATGGATTTTTTATAAATTATCTCAATAAAAAATTTTTATATAGTAGGGAAAAAAATACCGTACAAGAAAAAAATCCCTGACAAGATTTTTAATTGTGAATATTAGTAAAATTTTTGTCTAATTTCAATGAAATCCTTATTATAAATAACCAATTTTTTTATGAGATTAGTAATAAACCTACCTAAAGTTCATCAAAGTAAGGTGTCTCTAGAATACTTGAGTAATTGTTTGATAGCCTAAGGTTGATCAACTTTTTTTGAAAAACAATCGAGTTTTATTGAGGTTTACTAGAGTTTGGAAAATGATAATTTTTCTTCTTGTTTTTTGATTGGTTGAATGGTGTTTTTGAACAAGTGTGATTTCATCAATCATCATTCTAATAAGTGGGGGGGTTATAATTGAAAAAGTTCGATTCTTAAAAAAAGGAATTTGATTGTAAATAGCTGAAATTACATAATAATTTTACTAATATTCACAATTAAAAATCTTGTCCGGGATTTTTTTCATGTCCGGTATTTTTTTCTCTGCTCTAATCGTCTTTTTTTTTTTCAGTCACTTTAAGAAATCAAAAAAGAAAAAACTAACTAATAGTTATTTCAGTATGTTAAAAATTAATATACAGAAGCCAAAAAATTAACTCGATATTTCAATTTTTTATAATCAAGATCTATCTCGGTATTCATCAACATAAAAACCCAAAGTCAGATTAATTTTGTTTTATTTTAATGACAGAGAGTGGTTCAATATCCTTCCATATGTCGAAAATTAATTAACAAAATAATATCTTCAGTTAATTATTTAAATTTTGAAATAAATCAAATTTTTTAGCACTTAATCCACATTTTGAAGACAAATTTAAGAAAGAGATTTTGCAACTTTGAATTCTGAATATTAATTTTTCAACTTTTCGAATTTGTGTCCAAATGTAGATTTTTTTCTGAGATACTTGAATTTTTCACTACTAAAAATATTTGTTTTAATAAACAAGTACAATCAATATTTATAGAATAAAAATAAAATCGAGATAGATATTCGAATTATGGAGAATTAATGCAATTAACTTTCAATAACAACATATTTTTATCATAGACTTCTCTGTTGTTGACATTAACCCCTTCACAAGAGTAAATATGCAATGTAGTAAAAAAATTAACTTTATACAATTTTTAAGATAAAAAAGAGAAACCTATCTTTATCCAAATTTTGATAATAGTAACCTAAATCCCCATTTTTATTTTGGAGCTCAAGGGTATTTTCAATACAAAATGTTTTTTGAATACTAATACTTTTTTTGAAAAATTATTTTTTAAAAAATTAAAAGATATGTATTTATCAAAAAATATTTTGATTGAAATTATTATTAGCCTAATAAGATAATCAGAAATTAATTTTTGGTTTATTATTGTTAAAATTTGGATAAGTACATGTTATATTATTAATCTTAAAAATTCTTAAAAATCAATTTTTTTATAACATTCCTTATTTACTCTTCTGAAGGGGTTAGTGTTAACAACCAAGGAGTTTAAAAGTAGACAGATGATTACTATTATTAAATTTTATGAAATACTTTTAGAAAAAACCGTTGGTATTTTATTATCCGAATAATTTTTCAATATCTTACAAATAACAAAAAAAGAATGTATTTGAATTTCAAATACAGTCAGTTTCACTTTTAAGACACAAACTTTCAACGAAATTTAAGGAAAAAAAAAATCTCAAATTAAAGCACAAAATTCAAATTCTCGTAAAAATAAATTGTAAAAAAAAAAATTCCAAATTTTGTGCTTTAATTTGAGATTTTTCTAGCCCTTAAATTTCGTTGAAATTTTGTGCATTAAAACTGAAACTGACTGTATTTTTGATTTCAGAATATTATATTTCAAAAAAATTCTCTACATTCCATATTCATGATTGAATTTTTTCAAATAAAAATTATATAATTTATTCATTTTACACTTGTTGATAACTTCAATTATAATAAAGACTATTGGTTAATAAAAAATATCTTCGATCAAAAATTATTTTACAAGATATTTAACCATTCTAGTTTGAAAATCCAATTTTTCAGTTTCTATTAAGTTTTTTTCTCAATTAATAATAAAAAATTTGAAACTTTTTTTGCTTCTAGTTTAGAGGTTATAATGATATTTTAGAAGCATTTGTCATTTATAAATATCTTTTAAACAGATAATCAATTACATCTACTCAAGAATTATTTGTTCTTTTAAATTAGAAAAAATATTTTTTTTTGATTTTCCGTTAGATTTTTTTTGATTTTTGAAATAAACCGAAAATTTTAATAAATTTTCCGTTTATTCCAAAAAGTAAAAAAAACCTAGGACACTTTCGTTAGGTTTTCTACAATTAATAATAATTGAGTAAAATAAGATATTTTACTCTATTCTTTTGAATTCTGGAAAACTGATGTTAGATTACCTTGAGTTTTCTGTTTAGTGTGAAAATCGATAGATTTCACTAATAAAACAGAAAACCTCAAGAAAAGCTTGGCACTTGACGGACACTTCCGTTAGGTTTTTTTTAATTTTTGTAATAAACAGAAAATTTTTAAAATTTTCGGTTTATTTCAAAAAGTAAAAAATTAGGCCTTTAGCTTTTCGAGGCACTTTTTGTTAGATTTTCCAGGATTTAAAAGAATGGAGTAAAATAATAGATTTTGCCCAATTCTTTTGAATTCTGGAAAATCCATATACTTGACTGGCACTTTCCATAAGGGTTTTTTATAATTGTTTCTAATATACCTAAAATTTGAGAAATTTTCTGTTTATTTCAAAAAGTAAAAAAAAAAACTATGAAACTTTCTTTATGTTTTCCCGAATTTAAAATAATAGAGAAAAATGATATAAACTAAATTTCATAATAAACGGCCCATGTTACATTTGAATTTTGAATTGCTTTTATATCCTTTGGAAGTTTTTCCACTCACAATGAACAGTTTGCAAATAAATCATTTTTTCTCTTTTTTATTTTTTAAACAGTTTTTTGTTAAAATGGAAAATGAAAATGAAAAATTGAAAAAAAGTAACAGATGAATTAATGAAAAAATTGGTTTCAAATATGAAATTGTGATTTGATTTCTTTATTCAAATGGAAGGGGAATAGATAAATGGGATTTACTAATTTTTTAAATTTTCTTTTTTTATGTAATACTTCTTTCAAAATAAATGACCCAATTTTTTTTGACTGTTTTTTTTATTTCTTTTTCTTATATTTTTAGAGGAAAAATTAACATCTCTTGAGTATAGTTCTGAATATTAAAATCGAAATTTTTATTTTATAATAAATAACTTCAATTATTAAAAATATTTTTCTAAAAAATTGATTTTTAATGGGCCAATGATTTTGAAAGGGGGTTTAGATTTTACTCTATTACTTTGAATCCTGAAAACCCAAGGAAATAGGCCATTTTCCATCAGTACAGTGATCAAAATGATGTTTCACAACTATTATAATGGGTGTTTCAAAATATAATGTGTGCTTTTTTTTCTTCTAGTACCAAGGTAACATTCAATTGACTACCTAATAGTATACCTAAGTTCAAATCAATTTTGAAAGCAAAGATCTGTTTATTATTAGTAAAATTTAAATTATGAATGTTATTTGTTTAAAATTTTTCGTAATATTCTCAATTTTTTGATTTTTTTTTTGATTGAAAAAATTTTCTGAAAATTTACTCTATTTTTTCAGATAAATTTTGCCATTTGATCCTTTATTTTTAGAATTTCATTTTTTTATAAAAGAACTTTAAGAAATCAATACCATATTTTTTTGGGGTTTATTATTGGTTTCTTTGATTGTTGATGTATAGATCTCAGATAACAAAAAAACACTCTTTTTATTTTGGAACACAGATTATACTTTTCCAAAGGCTTTTTTTTAAGGACTATGTTTGCTTTTGAATTGAATGTGTTATACTGTTATTTTCCAATTAATAGATGTAAATTTTTATTTCAGTTTCCAAAATGAATATTAACCAAGAACTAATATAAAACACCAAAGTTCCCAATTCCAAAAGAGGGAAATGAATTTTTTGACACGTTTTTTTTAACTTGAGTATATTTTGTTTATTTTCTGTATTTGACTTTTTTTAGATGGTAGAGTGTTTTCAAAACTATGGGTACATCTCTTCAAGTAAATATTCTAACTGTTGTGGAAAAAAAGTGAAACAAAGTTTTTAATTGGGAACATTACTGAAAATGAAAAGTAAAATCAATAAAAAGAAGAAACCAATTAACTTCAAATAATAATCCATTATATTATTTTCAATCAAACCAACAAATACAATTTAAATCTACTTTCTTATCGAAATTATAGGTGTGGTTTTGGAGATCTCAAAAATAGTCAATTTTTTGAACAAATTTTTAAGAATTGATCAATCAAAGAAAAACTCCATACTAAAAGATAGTATTTAAAAAACTGTTATTGTGGCGAATACTTCATTTTGTCTTTATTTATTTATTCTTTTTTTCATTGATCTTATTTTTAAATTTCAGTAATGTTCCCAATTAAAAACCTTGTTTCACTTTTTTTCCAGTTTCACTTTTTTTCCACAACAGTAAAGTTGAATTTAATGAAAAATCTTTGTCATAACCATTTAAATTTTTTTCCTCAAAATATTCCTTTTTTCTAGACTAGATACTTTTATAAATCGATGTTAATATTAATAACAATAAATATAACATCAAAAAGATTTTTAAGATGGGAATTTTGATTACAGTGGTGTAAATAACCCTTGTTTTTTATTTTAACCCATTACTAAAATTTAACTCATGAAAAAAATATTGGCTGACTCTAGAAATAAAAGAAACAAATCAATGGGATGACAACAGTATATAAAAAAGAAATTAGGTTCTTTAAAGGAATATTAAAAAAAGAATTATGAAGATACTGGAAGATTAAAATGTAATTTTTTGACAAAAAAATGAGCAAAATTTCCTTTTTTGAATTTTTTTAAAAAATCATCTAATCTCACAAATTTTGTAAATATGATGAAATTTTTGAAACAAAAGCATTTAAGGTTTATAATCCCTGAAACTGGAAAAAAGATTATCTTGTATTGGGTGTGTCAACTTGTTATTTTGGTTCTTAGCTGATCGATCCACAACTAAGTTTGGATCTTATAGGTAGTTGAAAAAGGCTATTTTTGTGATTTTATTTTTTTTTTTTCCGAAATCCAGATTGATGAGTCTCAGATTAATTGATTGGTAGGTATTGAATTGAAAGTGTTAATTTTTGGGTTGTCAATTGAAATTATCATTTTCCTTTTACAGAGTTAGGAGTAAATAAAAAAAAAATTTTTTTACAAGCATCAAATAATACAAAGCGTAAATAAAAATTTCAACATAGAAAACAAAAAAATCAATTACTAATTAAATATCTTCCAATTAATTAATCTGAGACTCATCAATTCGGATTTCGGAAAAAAAAAAATAAAATCACAAAAATAGCCTTTTTCAACTACCTATACGATCCAAACTTAGTTGTGGATCGATCAGCTAAGAACCAAAATAACAAGTTGACACACCCAATACAAGATAAATTTTTTTCCAGTTTCAGGGATTGTAAACCTTAATATTATTTAACTATTTCAGTTAATCAAAGACCTAACCTCTAAAGTCAATTTAAATCTGAGCCAATAATATAGGTGTCTTCCTATCTTCCAATACCCAAGTCTGAAAAAAAAACACAAGTTAAATTTTAGTAATGGGTTAAAGATTGTCTGAACAGGTTATTTAAACCACCGTATATTACCAAGAAATTGTTTTAACAAGATAAAATGAGAATTGAAGTACAGTCAGTTCCATTTTTAAGACACCAACTTTCAAACAAATTGAAGGAACAAAAAAAATCTCAAATTAAGGCACATAATTCAAATTCTATTAAAAAAATTTGTGAAAAAAAAATACAAATTTTGTTCCTTAATTTAAAGTTTTTTTTGTACCTTAAATTTTGTTCAAAGTTTATGAAAAGTGGAGCTGACTGTAATATATTGTCTAACTTGAAATTTTCATTTTTATTGTTTCATACTAACAAAGCAAAAAGCATTTTTTTTACCTGTTACTTCATCTTCATTCCATTTGAACATAAAGTATCTTTATTCACTTCCCTTAAGATCTATCAGACTTGAAAGTCAACAGGAACGAAATTACAGGATGATTATGGTTATTTTCAAACCACTTCAATGTAAATTATTTGAATTTGGAAAGGAGAAAAAATTTATTTACCAAATCACAAATAATTTCAAAACAAAACAATAAACTTTAACCAAACAAGATCAATAGACTCAACATTCTTTAAAGTCTTAAATTTGTTGTTAGTAAAATGAATTTCCACTCAACACCAAATCATGATCGTTATAAATTATTCATTTTCATTTTTTCAAATTTTACAATCACAAAACATTCTTTTTTAATTTTATTACAAAAAAATGACAACCGATATTCTTTTTAGTGGAACACAAAAAATTGACCTTTTGTTTCAAGACCTAAAAACGCTTCCAAAATTGACCCCTATTTCAGAAATAAAGAAACCTCTCAAACTTGTGTCAGGCGAAGAACCAAACTTATTAGTTTTAAATTCACAAAGAAAACTTGACTTCTATGAAAAAAATCAAACAAATGAAACTATTCGTCATTTTGATATACCTAATGAAGAAATTAAAGACATTATATCAGGTTGCCAAACTTTCCTTATTTTAACAAGATCAGGAAAAGTCTTTTCTTTGGCCGATGGTTCAACTAAAAATACTGATGTTGAAATCCCACGCAGTGATTATAAATCAAGCACTTTTGCTGAAATCAGGCCAGCAACCTTTTTTGAAGAGAACAATCTATTCGTAGAGTCAATTACAATGTGTGGTTGGACTAATTTGTATATTTGTAAAGGAAATGTGCTTTATGGAAGTGGTTATAATGGTGGGGGTATGTCTTTTCTTTTTTTTTAATTGAATTTTTTTTTTTGCTTTTTTTAATTGTTTTCCAAATCAGAAAAATTTTTCTTTTCTTTTTGAGATAAGATTTTTTTTGTCAATTCCTTTCCAAACGACTGCGTTTGGGTTCAAATTCCTAATGATTTCAAGACACTTTTTCATTCGAATTCTAATCAACAACATTTTTATTTACACCCAGTTTCAAGAACGAAGAGTCAAAGCTAAAAGAAAAAAAAACTCTTTTTCAACGATTTTTCAAAAGTGCGGATTAAAAAGCTAGATAATATTTACAAAAATGATTTTTTCATGTTTTTTTGTTAAAATTGTGATTTTTTCAGTCACTGTGATACTTTTTCGGTGTTCCGCGTAATGATCAGAAAACTTGAGAATATATTTGAATATTTTAATAACATTCTATTGTTTTGAAAAAACAAAAAGGAAGCGATTTTTTTAGAGAAACTGAAATTAATTTTTCCAAAAACAAACTCAAATCATCTCTAATGATTTATTAAAAGGAATTTGTTGTCAATTTAGAAGATTAAATATTCTGAAAAGATTCCTCTTCCCTTTTTGCGTCTACTGAGAAAAGGGATTTCTTTTAATGAAAAAATCACAATCTAATCAAAAAAACTTTGGAAATTAATATATCATTTTTTGCACCTGTGGTTTTGTATTTGCAAAGAGGAAAAAAATTACTCCTTTTTTTCACTTGATTACAAAACATTTATCCAAAGAAATCAAGCTTTTCAAACAAAAAATGAATCTTTTTCTTTGTTTATAATTTTTCAAATGCAAAAATTTCTTCAATTTGTGAAGTAAATTGTTTTCTAAAAATACAAAAATCATGTTAATTGAATTTTATTCAATTTGAATTTGTATTATAACTATCTATATTCGACAAAGAAAGGATTTTGCCACATTCTTACTGAAAAAAATGACTCATTTGAAAAGTGAATAAAAAGTAAAAAAAAACCTCTTCAAGATACTAAAAATTGACACGACTGAAACTGTCACAGTTGCTTTCAAAATGTCGTCTCAGCTCCATTTAAATTAGGAATTGAGTGTCTCTCTTTGGCGCTTTTTTCTAAAAATGTAATAGTTTTTTATTGACGCTTTTTAGAAACCTATCATAAATCACCTGCTGATTTGTTATAATTGGTATTCTGGTAATCAAAAAAATGAAAAAATTTTTTTTCACCATCCTATTTGTTGCAAAATAAATTGAACAAAATTTTCATTCAGCTTTCCAAAAAAAGATTTTAAAAATCATGCAACATTTCAAATTTTTTATACTTATAGTTGCTAGTAAAGTTAAATTATTAATTGCCCTTTTAAGAATTGGGGATTTTGACGATTTTTTTGTTTTAATAATTGGGAGATGTGATTTATTTGGAAAGCTGAATGAAAATATTGATCTTTTAATTTTGTAATTAACTGTTATGTCTTTACCCTAAACTTATTTTTAGTGTTTCAATTTTATTTTTCATACACAAATTAATTTGATTTTAATAAAATGATTTCCTTTATGATTTTTGAATAAAAATTTAATTTTGTTTCAAAAAATTACAAATCGATAAAAAAAAAAAAAATGATTATTATCCCACTATCAAAAGAGAAGTTAAAATTGTTTCAATTATGAACAAGCACCTAAACTATTTTTCAAAAATTTTGACTCACTTTATAATGCTATTGGAAGTGGTTCTGTGTGGTTTTATCTTGATATTCTTTTCAAAATCATTTTTTCTATTTTCGGGATCTTTATCAATTTTGTTTTTTTGCAAATTTTGTTTTTTCAAATTTTTGTTTTTCTTTTGTTTTTCTTTTTTTGAAGAAAGATTAAGTGGAAAAAAAAAATATCTTTGAAAAGACCCATATTAATCACTTTTCAGGAAATTGAGGCTTTGTAATTTTTTTGTAGAGTAATTTCATTATTAGCAAAAAATCTTCATGTTAACCTTATTTTCGTTTTCAATTCCCTAACCAAAAACAGTTCATAATGCTCTTTTCAAAAATTATTACTTACTTTTTTTTAGTTTTTGGCTTTATTTTTTTTAATTTTTAAAATATTAGGGTTTTTATATTCTTTGAATAATTTAAAAGTGAATTATTATTTTTTTTTATATTATTGAAGAAAGGCGATTCAACAAAATTACCTTACTTTTCATTAGGTTTTCTTTAATTTAAAAGAATTGAGTAAAATTTTTGATTTTTCTCTACTCTTTTGAATCCTGGAAAACCGCCGTTAGGTTTTCTTTAATTTTCTGTTGACTTGAAAAATCGATAGATTTTCGTAAGGTTTTTTTTACTTTAGAAATATATAGAAAATTTTAATAAATTTTCGGTTTATTTCTAAAGTAAAAAAAATCTAGAACACTTTACAGATAAAACAGAAAACCTCAAGAAAACCTAGGCACTCTACGGCACTCTACGGCACTCTACGGCACTCTACGGCACTCTACGGCACTCTACGGCACTCTACGGCACTCTACGGCACTCTTCGACACTTTCTTAAAACTCTAAAATTTATTTTTAAAGTTTTCTATCCTAGTCTATAATGTAGGCAAGATTATAGCTCATAGGATATCTTTGCTTTAGAAAATGAAAAGAAAAAATTATTTCAAACTAAAGACAAGAAAAAGAGAAAGAAAAGGAGGAAATGAAAGAGAGAATAGTAAGCTTTATTGGTAAGGGTTAAGTGCTCAAGAGCTCTTAATCCGTTAAAGAGAGAGTTTTGAAGTGACCAAATTTGTGACTCCTAATTCAAAGAGTAATCAAAAGAACCCTATAATAACAGTAATTAGAAGTATTTTAAACTCAATTTAAATAAAGAAGAGTAAAAAAAATAGTAAAAAAAAGTAAAAACTTCAGTGAAAAGTTTTTTTTCGTGCCTCAAGTCTTGAGTGGGTTGGTGGTTGTTTCCTTTTATTAGAAATTTTTTGGATCACCACCATAATTTGTTTTAATAAAGAGATCTAAATATTTGAACAACTATAGATCAAATGAAATAGGATACTTTATAAAGTTTTAATTTAGAACTTTATAGAGGGGTTGAATCTATAAAGTGCTGAGTTTTTAAGAATACGAATTGGTTTTTGAAATTTGCTTTTATTTATTTATTTTTATTTGCAAGTTTCCCAAATCCTGTTTTCTCAGAATCCCAGTTCAAAGAAACCTACTCGACAGCAAAAACCCAGTCCAAGTAACGATTTGGCAGATAGTTCGAAACTTCAATTCGGTTCACTTTGGTTGGGTTTCAGATCGCATTCGTTGGATTCAGTTTTCAACAGTTGCATAAGTCCAGTTCAATTCGTTGAAGATATGATCATGAACAAGTTTGGTTCGATTAATCATGGCCAAGTCAACCAATTTTTATAATGATTTTTTTCTAAATTTTACTTTCCCCAAACCCCTAAAAAAACAAAAAGAGGAGGAACCAAAGGAACCAAAGGAACCAAAGGAACCAAAGGAACCAAAGGAACCAAAGGAACCAAAGGAACCAAAGGAACAAAAGGAACCAAAGGAACAAAAGGAACAAAAGGAACAAAAGGAAACTAAGGAAACTAAGGAAACTAAGGAAACTAAGGAACCCAAACAACTTAAGAAGGGAAATTTTGAAAAGGTAAAAAGTATAAAAAATAAAAAGTGAATTATTAATCAGATTTAATTATTATTTTTTCTTCAAAACTTAAGAATAAAATTTTTTAATTTTTCAATTTATTATTTTAGATGATTCACAATTTTTGAAATGGAGTTTAGTTCTAATTAAGAATTATCATTTTCAGAGAGAAAATGAATTATTTCCAAAACAACTTTTTATTTGTATTTTTAATAAAATATAAAATTTTATAAAAAAAATCAAAAAAAATCGAACAATAAAAAAAAATAAAAAAAAACTAACGATTTTCTAAAATTTATTAATTTTGATAATTTTATTTCTCAAAATATTAAAAAAGATCGACTAGGAACTGGAAATAATACTGATCATCAATTACCAATTTTTCTTTTTGATAAAGTTGATCGAGTATTTAGTGGTGTTTATTCTTTATCATATCATTTCACAACAACTTCTAATGAATTATTTGGCTGTGGAGAGGATGGAGAAGGCAATATAGGCAGTGATGTGAGAAAACGAAAAGGCCAAAAATTCCTTAAAGTGCCGGATTGGAAGGCATCCGATATTAGGGATTTAAAAAGGGGCAGATACCATACGATGATACTTACTAACGAAGGTAAAGTTTTTAGTTGTGGACTCGGAAAAAATAACGGATTAGGAACACAAAAAAATGTGTTTACTGAAATTCCAAAATTAACAAATGAATATGTCACTCAAATTGCTGTTGGTAGAGATCATAGTTTGGTTTTAACAAAAGAATGTGAAATATATTGTTGGGGGTTTGAATTGTCTAAATTTCCAAGTGATATTGTTGATAAAAAAAATTTTGATCCGAGGACTCCAACTAAAGTTATATTACCAAAAACTTTTTCAATATCCAGTGGAACTAGATTATATTGTGGTACTCATGATATCTATATCTATACGAGTTCCCAAGATTGTCTCATTGAAGATTTCAAAAATCTATTTAAATCAAAAAAATATTGTGATCTTATTCTTGGTTCAAGTGAAAATGAAATCAAATGTCATAAAACACTCATCCAATCAAGGTTTTATAATATTGCAATTGAAAAAATTCAACAAACCTTTATACAAAATGAATTTACAAAAGAGGAAATAAATATCTTTTTAAAATGGATTTATTATGAAGAAAAATCTTCTACAACTGATCAAATAGTAAAAAAAATACTTGGAGCTCTAAATTTGTCATCTCTTCTGAATGAACATTCTTTTGAAAATGATTTGTTAAAATTATATAAAGATGAAGATTCAAAAGATTTTTTTCTTTTAATTAAGGATGATGAAGATGACGATGACGAAAATGATGATGATGATGATGATGAATGTTATGAAGAAATCCCTGTTCATAAAATTATTTTATTAGCTAGATCGGGCTTATTTAGAGAAATGTTTGAAAATATTTCTGAAAATGAAAAAAAAATTAACAAAATACAGGATTATTCAGGCAAATCCATTGAAAGTTTAGAAATTTTAATTAAATTTTTTTACACAGATAAAATTGAACTAACAGCTGATGATGACCCCCAAATAATTTGTGAAGATTTAGAAGATGCTGTAGAATATTACCAATTAAATGAAAATTCAAATTTACCACAGGAATTAAACAAAATCAAACAGCAATATAATTTAAATTAAAGTCTGGTGATAAATATATCTGGCATTATTTGTGTGAAGTTGAGAAAATATGCAATATATTTTTCTTGAGAGGGTGATATTTAATGCACCCAGATTGGAAAATATTTTGCTTGTTTTCGAAACAATGAGTCAAATTGCGTGAGTTATTATTTGTTGAAATGTTATGATCTTTAATGATTAAAAATTACATATAAAACAATAAAAAATCTAAAAAATTCTTTATTCAGTTTTTTTATTCATTTTTTTTTAGATCATTAAAGCTAGACTAATTTTTAAATTCTAATAAAAGTTTTAAAAGTAATTATTACTCTCAACAAAAAAAATAATTGTTTCTAAATTACATTTTTAAAAAGTTATTTTCTTCGCCCAATTTAAACTCTCAAAATAGCTAATAACGTTAGCCAATAACAACACCTTTTGAATTCTATTTTTTTTTTTTTTTAATAAAAAACATAACCTCAATAAAACTATTTTCCAGTCAAAGGTGCCCAGGTGTAGTAGGTGAAATACATGTTTTAAAAGAGTTTGTATGGATATTAGAAGAAAAAAATTTATTTTGGAAATTTCCTAAATTTTTATCATTTTTTTACATTTCTACACATTTTTGTTTTTTTTTTCCAATAAATCAGTTGCACAAAATTTTTTTTATTTCAAGATCAAAGTCACTTAATAAAAACGTGTTATTCTAATTTCATTGAAACTGTGAAAATGATTGTAGAGGAAAGAAATATTGATTTCTATTGGAATTCTATCAATCTTTGATCTTGATATTAGTTTAATAAATTTGAAAATTTTTCACTTCATTTTCATTCCCTTTTTCAAATAGAGACCACAAATACCAACACACAGCGTTTGGGGACTTGATTTGAAAAGAAAAGTATGGAAAATGAAGTGAAAATTGTTTTCTATTTATTATTCTAATACCAGTAGAAGTTCAAAACAAACATTCTTATTTTTCTCAATAGGTTACCTAGAATTTGAGTTTTTTATATTTTTAAGAAAATCTATTGATTAATTAGTTTTCTTTCAGATGAATATTAATAATTCTTTTGATTTGTATTCTACTGATTTCTTATTTTTTCTTTTAAGGGTCTATTATATAAAATAATTGATATTTGAAAAAAATATTGGTAACCTTTAACTGAAACGAGGTATATTTCCATATTTTTTCATTAATTATTTTAAAAATAAAGAATGGTAAAACTAATTGTCTTTCGAAGAGTTTGTTTTGTATTCATTAAAAGTTTTTGGAAGATAACCACATAGGATTAAAATAGTCAAATGGAACGAAATTTAAAAATCGGTTATAATTCGAAGAATAGTAAAAAGTAAATATTTTTAATTAATTTTTGTTTTATCGTTTACTGATTAATGAAGATCTCCAAAATTGAAATTCACTCAAACTGGATAAATACCATTTGTTAAAATCTTTCAAAGCTGAATTTCGCAAGAATGGAAAAATCATTCAACAAAAAATCCGAAAAAAATTTATTTTTATTAATGTTTACAAGTAAATCTCAAATTTAGTAAATTTGAAAATTTAGGTTTTATGTGATATTTTGTATTCTATGTTGATTACAATAATCAATCTAATTTTTAGAGTTCAGTTTTTGTTTTATATTGTAGGAAAAAAGACATTTTATGATTTTTTTCCTTTTTTTCTCCCTTGCGGAATTTTCAATATATTGGAAAGAATAGTTACCTAGTGAAAATAATTTGGGTAATTAAAAATAAATTGAGTTTGTCCAAAATTTCTTTTATTTTTTTATATAGTAAATATTATAAAAATGAGTATTGACCAAAGTGTCTCTTTATGAACAAATCTTAAATTTAAGAAAAACCAATTCACACCCAATTATAATTTTCAAAAAATATATTATTTGGTTTCATCTTGGCCTTTTTGAATTGCTTTGAAAAACTAAAAATGCAAAAATTGAATTTTAATTGTAAGCTTTATTAAAAATGTATATTTTTTTTTATTAGATAACATTTCAAGATTAAGTTAGTGATTGTTTGGGAAGACCAAAAATTAACAATTATTTTATATTAAAGTTAGCTTGAAGTTGATTTTTAGACTTTAATGTTTCGAAAATCTTACTATTTGGTTATTTTGAAGTTTTGATTTAAAATATTAGTGGAAATCAAAACATTTTGAAAAAATCTCTTTTTTTAAAATATTATTAGATACATTTTGGTTTAAATGGGTACTTCAGATTAACTTGATTAAATTCAATTTATCTAACATATATAAATATCATATTGAATTAATAGATTTGGATATTTCCTAATAAATATGTATCTTATTTTGGTAAAGTTTATAATTAAAATTTAATTTTTGTTCTTTTAGTGTTACAAAGCAACTCGAAAATATAGATGCAACCAAATAACATTTTTTCTGTAAATTTTAATTGACAGTGACTTTGATTTTTCTTAAATGAATGATTTGTTCATAAAATGATACTTTGATCAACAATAATTTTGACAATTTTTACAATTTAAAAAACTAAAACAGATTTTTGACTAATCATAATTTTTTTTAATGACCCAAAAGTTTTTTACAATGGTTACACAAGAAAAAGATCAAGTTGTTACTTGAACACTTGAGATACCAAAACACAAACTTATGGGTAAATTGAAAAAAGAAAGAAAGAAAAAGCAAAGGCAAAAAATATCCAAATGTTTAAAGCAAATCAGAATAAAAAAAAAAAATAAAAAAATGGTAATTAAACAACAATCCCTAAAATGAATATTCATGATCAATTACCCAATTAAATTAAAATAGCCAAAAGTACTGAGGACGTGATTTTGGATGTTTTTAATCAAAGATAAAATTATATTTGTTTTTATATATATATTTTTTTTGATCGATTGCTTCTTATAAACCCTTTTTAAATTTCAATTTTTTTTTAAAGTTTTTTTTCTTTTATCTTTTTTTTGATTTTTGCTTTCAACCAAAATGACGATAATTTGGGTATATATTTCCCATTAACAATTGTGAAATCTCTGATTTTAAGGTTAAATTAGCTTTGAGGGAATTTAATTAAAAGGACATTTAGACTGTAATTTACACTTTATTAATAATAATCAAAATAATTAATAATTTTTTTAAATTTTATTATTCTCTCTTTTTTTTAAACGATAGGCAAAAAGAAATAAAAAAAAAAATCACATAAACAAAGAAAATACAATAATTAAAAACTTTTCTAAGATGTCAAAAATTAGGATTTTAATCAAGAAAAATAAAATGGATTTATTTGATAATTTTTAAAAAATTATACTAGAAAAAAATAAAAAAAAGAATGTAAATATTATGATTTATTAAAATAATAATTTTTCCTTGTTGTTCGTAATTTTAAATTTCAAACGTTGTTGGATGTAAAAATTAAATGTTGCATATTAAAAAAAGATTAAGAATTATGTCAGAAATTAAAAGAATAATTTTAACGAGTTAAAAAAAAAAAAAAGAAAGAGTTTGATTTTTTATAAAAATAAGAAGTCATAAAATAAATAGAAAAAGAAAAAAGTCTTATAAAAAGATAAAAGAATTATAAAAAGATAAAAGAATTAAATTAAAACTGTTGATTGGGGAATTTTGGAAAGTTCCTCTTCTTCAGGGGGTTCGAATTCAACGATTTCCGGTTCTGGGATTGGGCAATAGGATCTCAAAATACTGAACAGCATTTCGTTTAAATCCTGTAACCATTTGGCTTGTTTTAAAAAGGATTTGATTTCGGGCTTTTCGGTTTTTTCTTCAAGAGCTTCATTGGCGTTTAAGATATGATAGGAAAAGTCCAAGGCATTAAAAACGTTTCGTTGACCCAAAAAGTGAATGATTGCGGCGCCAGCCCAAGCGAACCCGTCGCCGTAGGTTTCTTGGTTTGAAAGCATTCTGTATTCGTATTCCCACTCTTCTTCTTCGTCTTCTTTGTTGATGTCTTCCTTTGTTAACTTGAGGCAAAACATAAATTGCAAGGCTGACCACAGCCGATAAAATTCGTTTGATCTTTCGATATTGGGCAGCCCCTTTTTACGATCTCCAAGCCATTTTTCTCTTACTGGATCCAGCATTTTATTAACATGAAGCAATGTGGCCAAGAAAATGGAAATGGGCTTTTCGTTGGGTTTGTACATGTCTTCGGCCTTTTTACAAGAAAAGACAAGGCTTTTGGAAAGGTTTTCTGATTTTGAAATATTATGCTTGGAACCGTTTTCTAATAGCCTTTCAATGACTCCAGACAAGGTATTTTTTTTGAATTTGTTTTCGAATTTTTTCATCCATTTTTCAATTTCTTCTTCTTTGATTTCTTCTGGTTCCTCTTCGCCAGAAGATTCGTCAGAGCTTTGTTGCTTTTTTTTTCTTCGACTTTTTTTTGTTTTTTTCTCTTTTTTTTTTTTTTCCAATTTTTTCTTTTTCCTTAACAGCCTGATCTTCTTTTTGGCCTTTTTCCTTAATGCCCTCTTCGGAATTATGCATAAAAATGGCGCGCTATTTAAAAATGTCCGCACCTTTAATTGGGGCATTGCCTGTTCAAACAAGTACATCAATATAATGGTATTGCCCAATTCTCTTAAGTTTTGATACACCTTGGTTTCCAGTGGCGGGTATTTCCGCAAGTTATCCAGTGGCACCTGGAATCCGCCAAAGCAACCATCAATCCCATAATTGTCCATCGAGAGTAAATTAGTCTTGGTGATCATGCCGGCTAAAAGTTCTTCAACGTATGGCGCAAGTACATTTTGAATTTTCAATTCAACATTGGTCAAACATTCTTGTGCAATTAGCGGCAAATTGTCTTCGCCAATCCACTTTAAAATGGCCAGAACATGTGGAATACCGAAAAAGCCATGGTACCTTTCCAAAATCTCTTCAAATAAATCGTTTAACTTTGTGCTACCAAAGGTAAAAATCTCTGGAATGTTCCCTAAATGCGACCTTGGAACTTCTCCAACAAAGGTTAATGGAGATCTTAAAAATCTCTGTGTGACAGAATTGTAAACAAAATTGGTTGCTAGGTCTTCAATAAATTGGAAAATACAATGAAGCACAACTCTCGATTGGAGTGATTTTAATGATGCAGATTCATTGACTTCCTGGAACATTGAATCAAAGCTATCTAATGTCAAATATTCTGATAATAATCGATGCACTATTTGGATGTTCGTCAAATCATATTCTAAATCCATAATTCCCGTAATATCACTTGATTCAAATTTTTTAATTGCCCAATCAATGTTTTGTCTTAAAATGTTGTTCATACGTTGCGAAATTAATTCGGTCAAGTTAACTGTTCTCCCTAAAAGATGGAAGTGTCTTTGTCTTAATAAAATATGGTATCTAGATTTTGGTGGTACAAAATTTAGTTTTGGTTTTAATCTATTTATTTATTGTTTGTTTATTTTATTTTTTTATTTTATTATTTGTGTATGTATTTTTGGTTTTTTTTTATTATTATTTATTTTTTTATTTGTTGTTTGGTATTATTTATTGGTTTTTTTGGTTTTTATTTATTTATTTATTTGGAGATTTAGATTAGAGATTAATTTTAATTGAAAAAAAAAAAAAAAGAAAATTAATTATTTAAATAATCAAAATTATTTGAAAACTCTTATATCATTTTTTTTTTTTTTTAGAAAAAGAATAAATAAAAAGAGATTAAAAAAGTTTAATTGTTTTTACTTTTTAATTTCATTTTTATAAACATTATCTAATTGTTTAATTGATGCAACATTTTTATAGTAACTATAAATTTCTTCAGTTAACACAAAAACAAGTTGATCAAAAGTCAAATCAACTTCTGCTTCAATTTCGTCATATAGGAATTTTTGCTTTAAAACCTTTAGTGCATGTTCAGCTGCATCAGAATATAAGGATAAAGGATATAACATCATTTCTGCAAGATAAGAGGTTTTCATTGAGAGCGCATATCTTGTAATGATCCAGGGTAAACTCATTTCAATTGGGAATTGAAGAACTTCATTTAACCCTAGATGAAATTCTCTATACCAGACGATTCCTAAATCTGAAGAGTTTCGAACAGTTTCTGAATAATTCATTAAATAGGGATAAACCCATAATTTATTTAAAAATTCTTGGAATTCTTTAACTTCCCCAGAAGTGAAATCCTTTCCTTTCATAAACCCTCCCTTCATGCCTGCTGCCTTTTCACTAAACATATTTTCTAAAAGTGAAATAATTAAAACATGTTGTGTTCTTGTAATACCGACGTTTTTACAATCATATTCTAATGCGTCTTTATAATTTTTGCCGTTTAAAGCTAAATCTTCTTGTTCCTTTCCATTTTTCCAATCAGCTAATATTGTTCTTAGCCAAACAAGTTTTCCTAAAGTATTTTTTTTTTTTTTTTTTGCTGCTTTTTTGATCATTGGTCTTAGGGTTGTCTTTTTATTATTATTATTATCAATATAATTTTGTTTATTTATTTTTAGTTTTTAATTTTTCGTTTTTAAAAAAAAAAAAAAGGGAAATCAATTTGTTTTTTTTAAATAAAAGAAATCAAAAAAAAAATCAATTATAAAACTAGGGTATTAAATTAATTACTAAGGCAAATTCTTGGATTTGATCATGAATAAAAGATCTAATAATTGGATATAAATTGCCTTCGCTTTTTTTCATTAATGCAGACACACCTTTAATCATGGAAATAAATTCCACAAGTGCAGCCTTTTCTTCATTGGTATAATTATATTTGACAACTTTTTCATAGCCTGTAACTTCCTTTGGCAAATTTGGATCTTGAGTTGGGTGAGTATATTTCCAAGCAAGTTGCTCAATTACTTTAGTTGACCAATAGCTAATTAATCGAAATCCTCTTCGAATTAATGCAATAATTTCATCGTGCTGGTTTTTCGAAATCTCTTCCTTTTGTGCTTTTTGGACCCTAACAACATTTAACATATGTGAAAAATCAGAGACAAATGAATTGTGTTCCTCCCTTTGCTGATCTAAATGGGTTGTTAATAAATATCCTGATGCTATTTTTTTTTCATCAATTGAACTAAAAACATCTTTTGAATAATGTGGGCATTGTGCTAAAAATTCTTCTAATCTCATAGCCATATCTCCACAATATAAAATATATGGTGTCCACTAATTTTTGTTTTGGTTTTTTTTTTATTTAATTTAATTGTTTTTTGAATTGGGTTGAATTGTTATTTATTATTTGGTTTTTTGGTAATACAAGTTAATTTAATTGAAGATAATTTAATTTTTGTTTGATTTTTTTTGATTTCTAATTGATTTTGTTATTTTTTTATTTTGAATTTAATTCAATCAAATTTAGTTTAATATAATATAATAATTTTAATTAACTCCATAAAATAACAAAAGTTGTAATTTGTTTTTTAAATGTTTTATTGAATTCTTAGAGAAGTGTTTGTATATTTGAATAAAAAAAAAAAAAAAAAGTTTTTGTTGTTTTTTCAAAAAAATATTTGTTGTCTCACCCTTAATGTATTTTTTTTTTTTTAATTTCAATTTACTTTTAAGTACTATCCGAATTTGAGATTCAGTGGCAATTGAAATTTAATGTAATATTCAACAATACAAATCATTTAATAGATTTTTTATTGATGAAGAAAATTCAAAATAGAGTCAATTTTCGATTTTTAGTGTAAGTACCTGAATTTTTTTAAAAATAAAACGAAATCGAGTAAAGATCTTTTGAATTTTTTTTGTAATTTGTGTTTTGGCTTCTGAAATGGATGATTTAACATTATCTCAACAATTTTATGAATTATGAGTCTATTTTTTTGAATTCAAAAAATTCGCATTTTTCCAATATAAAACGAAAAAAAAAGCAACCTATTATTTTTATTAACAATTAAGTTAATTCTTGAAAATATTATTTAACGTTTTTTGAAGTTTTATGTTGGAAAGTCTTGCTTTTAAAAGAAATATATACATTTTATTAGTATTTTTAATTATTAATATTTCAATTCCAATCTCAACCAAACAAAACTAATAGAAGTGGCAGGTGATTAAATAAATCAAAATTTGGATAGAAGTTTAACAACAATTTCTCAATGAAATTGAGATCTATTAAGTAAAATTTTTTTATTCTTTAATGTTCGAAAAAAGTTGTTTTCTGGTTTTCTAAAAATGAAAAAAAATTATACAAAAAAAATTAAATTGAAAAATTTTGAATAAAAAATTGTTTGATCTTATTCACAAAAAATCATAATAATAATTTAAATGATTTTTGTCAGAAAAAAAATTGATTTTAAATTTTGAGGACAAAATTAAGTACTTAATTCAAAAATATCTTTTTGAAAATTTTATTTTGAAAAAATCAAATTTCATCTTAGAATAAAAACACAATTTCTTGGTAAAATTTGTAAATTGTTTGGAAAATTTTAATGGTTATTACTTTTTTTATTAAAATAATACAAATATTTTTCAGTAAGGTTGAATTAATCATTTTTTTGTTTTTTTTGGTTAACACAAGAATTATGCCAAAAAAGAAAAAAAATCTTTACATTAATATTTATTACAATAAATACTTTTCATTCTATAATAATGATGGAAATTGTCATAAAAAAGGGTAAAAAAAATTTTTATAATTTAATAATTAAAACCAATCTAATAATTTACTGTTTCTTAAAAAATTGAAAACAAAAAATTGATCTATGACAAAAAAAATTTTTCTTTTCTAGGTTTCTTAGTAGATCAGAATTTTTTGACCCTTGGAATCAACAAAATTTGTAAGTAGAGGAAATCCCCAATAACATATTTTAATAGTTTTTACTGTTCCCTTGAAAGACTGATCGCTAAATTAGTTTTGGTTTCAAAGATATTTTTTAGAATTTTCAAATAAAAAAAGGCGAAAGTGAAAATCAATTTTTTCACCACTCACTCCAATGTTGCCAATCAAATTTTTTTCAAGTGAATTTATAAAACGACACGAAACTTCATAATACTTGAAAAAAAAGTGGACAGACACAGGTGTTCCTGGATTTAAATCTTGTGATTTTCAAAAATTTGGAAAGCCTTTTGATAACATATTTTGAATTTCGAAAATTTGGAAGGATCAAAAATGTATTTGCCCAAATGGGAAAATTCAAAAAAAAACATAAGTTTTTAATTTCTATTGGCTTGGCACTCTTTAAAGTCAAGAAATATAAAATTAATTTTAAAAATAATCTGGACTAATCCTCAAATCCAAATGGTCCTTAAAGCAGCACTGAGGATATAAAAGCAAAAATACATGTTTTTTAAGAATTTTATTATTTTTACAATTACTTTTAATTAAACTCTATTCAAATTTTGTAAAGTTTAATATTGGGTTGGCTGAATTGTTAAATGTTTACAAATCTGAATATTTTTTCTTTCTAAAAAAAGAAAAGTAGCCAAAAAAGAGCAATTTAAAAAAAATGTTTTGAAAAGTCCTAAAAGATTTTTTTTTAAAATTCTCAGTAATTCCTGAAGAATACTTAAATTGTTGAACAAATATTTTATTTAAATAAATGTTTTTCATATTTTGATGTTTGTTTACCACTTGTCTTTTTAAAATTGAAAAAATAAAATTAATTAGTTTTTGAATTGATAAATGATAATAATTTCTTTTGCTTTCCATTATCCTTCGGGTATAGATTAAGATTTTGATCAAGATATAGATTTAAAAAAAAAAAGAATAAAATTTTTTTTATCTTACTTTAATGAATTTTCCAATTTTTGCAAGAGGAATGTTTTTTGATTTAAAAACATTTTTTTTTTCATTTTTTTGATCTAATAAAATCAAACAGGTAACCATTGTTCGCAAATAACGACTTTTTTCGCTATTACAATAATATTGATTATTTTCATAAATTTCCACAGTATAATTGATTAATTCTTCCAAAATTTCTTCATAACTTTTAAAAAAATAGAAATTTGTTTACGATGATTATTTTATTATTTATTTTTTCAAGAAAAGAAAGGCAAACAATGAGTCAAGAATTCAAATTAAACAAAAAGATAAGCATAGCAAGATTTTTCTTTTAATCAAAGACTCTTAACTTGAAGATCCACACCAAAAAGCAATTATAAGAAAAGTAAATTATTAAAGAAAGAATAGACAACGAATAAGTGTTTAAATTATACATACTTTGGTATTTTTGCTAGTTCTGTTTTTAAATGAATGATTAAACTATAATTGTTTGCAATAAAAAGACTAATTTTGTGCATTTCTTCAATAGCAAGTGCACTTTCAAGATTACCTTGAAACAAGATTGAAAATTCACTTTTTTATGGTTGAGATAAAAGGAATAAATTTTTAGAAAGGAATAAATGAAAAGGAATAAATAAATGAAATACATGAAAAGTATAATGTTTGGTAGGTTTTAATTTAGATCATGATGGTGGTGAAGAGAAAAATAAAATTGAAAAAATAGTTAATGTGGTTGGAGTATGTACCGTTTAAAATGAGAAAAATCATTAGAAAAAGAAGATTTATTTGCAATCAAAAGATCGACCAAAATGTACACATCAAGGCAAGTGACTAATTCTTGCTTAATATTTGAGGTAAAGGCTCCATTTTTTTTTTGATCTAAATAGGTTTTAACAATCTAAATATTTGTATTTCGTGTAGAAGTGGTGTGTTTAATACAAGATTCAAGGTGAAAATGTTAGAGTATTTGAAATTAAAAGAAAGAAATTCTTTTGAAGTTTGTAGAGTTTGTTGTTTTTTCATTCTTTTGTTTATGTTGGTTTGAGCAAAAGAAAAAAAATATTACCTCACAAAAAAGCTCTGTGGTTTCATCTCTAAAATTCATTAATCTTTTTGCTTGGTCTGATAATGGCTTTAAAATTTCGTGTGTAATTCTATGCAATTCATCAACTTTTTCCTTTTCATCAAATCTTTTATCTTTAACATCATTTTTAGACTATTTTTGTTTTAAAGAGGTTTGTTGAAAAATGGAAAAAACGATTTGAAGAAAGAAAAAAGAAAAAAAAATTAGGATTTGGATGTTCGGAAAATAAAAAACAAAAAAAAAGAAAAACATTTACATTAGATATTGAAAGAGCCATAGGCCGATGGGAGTACAAAAGAGAAACAAGTTTGTCTCCTTCTTTACAAGAATCAGACAATTTATTTAAAAGTACTACTTCGTTTTCGATACTAAAGTCTTCATATGCACGATAGTCCTTAAATTGGATATCATCATTTGTATTGTAAATTACAAGAGGTGATAGTGCCTCAATAGTAGGTGTATCATTTTCAAAAATATAGTTTTGTAAAGTTAAAACATGATCAACGCTCGTTTCTTGTTTTTTGGATTTTTTTGTTTTGTTTTTGTTTTTATTTTTATTTTTGTTACCTTTTTTTTTAGCTGTATTTTTTTTTCCTTTGTCTTTGTTTTTTCCTTTGTCTTTTTTTTTCCCCTTTCCTTTTCCTTTTCCATTTTTCCCTTTATCTTTTTTTTTATTTTTTTTCTTTTTATTTTTCTCTTCACTCATTGATTTTTAAAAAAAATCCTGAATAAATTTGAAAATGCAAATTTGAAAAAAATGAAAATTAAAATTTTTATCAAATCGCTTTAAAATTGAAAAGAATGAAAATGAAAATAAAACAAACCGAAAAGGCTATTAAACATTAAATTGGAGAAACACAATAATTGACCCATTTGAAAGTTACTGGTATTTAAAATTTAAGGGACAAATTTTGAATTTGACTTTTTTAAAAAGGAAAAATTTTTTTTATAAGATTTATTTGGGTTCATACTACTTTTGTATCATTTGGATTTTGAAAATCAACATACTGTTATTTAAATAATAGATGGGAAACAAGTTTCACTTCATTTTCTATATTTTCCTCATATTTTTCTTTTGCAAATCGAGATCTAAGAAAGATATTAACATTATGATAGTCTCTTGATTATTTGGTCTTTTTTATTGACACACTTGGAAATTTTGGAGTGAGAGTCGAAATATAAACAAAAATTATGTTTCAAAATTGAATAAATGGAAATCAGATGAAATATTTTCCCATTGAAAACTAAAAACCAGTAATTCATACCGATGAAAACATTTATTCAAAAAAAAATTTAATATTTGCTAATTTTACCCTTTTTGATAACTTCAATTATAATAAAGATTATTGGTCAATAAAAGATCTTTGATCAAATATTAGTTTTAAAGTTATTTTACAATTTAAGTAGGAAAATCCAATTTTTCAGGTTCTATTAATATTTTTTTTTTAAATTTAATAGTAAAAAAATTGAAAAGTTTTTTCTTCACTCATAAAACGTCATTTTATAATTTATTTTAATAGTATTTTAAATCTGATTAATACCTTTCAAATAGGGAATCAATTATTTTGACTATAAAAAAGAATTATTTCTTCTTTTAAATTGGAAATAATTATTTTTTTTGATTTTCCTAAGGTTTTCTTAAGTTTTCTGGTTTATTTGTGAAGTGTACTAGGTTTTTTTGAGGGTTTCTATTTTATCTGATATAGGTTCTAGGTTTTTTTGAGTTTTTTGTTTAACTGGAAAATCAGTAAATTTTCGTTAGGTTTTTTTACTTTTTGAAATAAACCGAAAATTTAAATAAATTTTGGATTTAATTCCTAAAATAAAATAAAGCTAGGACAATTTTGTTAGGGTTTCCAGTATTCAAAAGAATTAAGTAAAATATTTGATAATTCTCTATTCTTTAGAATTCAGGAAAATCGCCTTTAGGTGTTTTTTTTTTTAATTTTTGAAATAAAAAGAAAATATTAATAAATTTTCAGTCTATTCCTAAAAGAAAAAACATACCCAGTTAGGTTTTATTGAGTTTTTTTTTATTTGTAAAATCGATAAATTTTCGTTTGGTTTTTTTTTTATTTTTGGAATACACTGAAAATTTATTAATATTTTCTGTTTATTTCAAAAAGTAAAAAAAAAAACGTAGAACACTTAACAAATAAAACAGAAAACCTCAAGAAGTCCCAGGAACTTGGCAGCACTCTACATTCACTTTCAATATTTATCATCAGTTATTTTTTTCTTTCCATAATCGATTTTTTTATGATGAGCAGAGTCTTTTCCAAACTATTAGTTATTGTCTCTTCAAAAAATATCCTAAAGTTGAATTTAAAGAAAGTTCATTGTCACATTAATTTAAAAATTTGTACTCAAAAAAATACCCTTTTTTTCAATTAGAGACCTTTAAAAAAAGGTGTACTATTAACAACAAAGAATTTAACTGCCTCAAGATTTTTAAGTACTGTGTTGTTGATTATATTGTGAAACAACTCAATTAACAACGGTTAAATGATAATTGTATGAATTTTTTTGTCTAACTTTTTTTTTTTCATTTTGTTTTTTTCAAACTAGTGCCTTCTCTTTTTTTTTTTTTTTTAACAAGATGTAAAATCTGAAACAAATTTTATTATCAAACAAATAATCATCCATTTCTACAATGTACTTAAATTTATAATTAATGTGTTTTTTAAAATGGATTGTTCCATTCACAAGTTAAATAACCCAAAAGAGGAAAGAGAAAATTTTCAATAAGATTGCTAATCAATCAAAAAAAAACTACCATAAATTCTAGTTGTATTTTCTTTCATATACAAAAATAATAGAAGAATTATATCAGTAAAAATAAAACATTTGTAAAATCCATTTCAAAATCATTGGCCCATTAAAAATCAAATTTTAAAGAAAAATATTTTTAATAATTGAAGTTATCTATTATAATATAAAAATTTCGATTTTAATATTCAATTCTATACTACAAGTAATATTTGTTTTTCCTCTAAAAATAAAAGAAAAAAAAAAAAAAAAAAACTGTTAAAAAAAATTTGGCAATTTATTTTGAAAGAAGCATTACATAAACAATAGAAAATTTAAAAAATTAATAAAACCCAAATATCGATTCTCCTTCTATTTGAATAACTAAATCTAATCTCTTTTTCATATTTGAAATCAATTTTTTCATTAATTCATCTGTTGGTTCTTTCCAATTTTTCATTTTCATTTTCCATTTTAACACAACACTGTTGAAAAAATAAAAAAGAGAAAAAATGATTTTTTTTCAAACTTTTTATTGTGAGGGGAAAAGTTACAAAAGGATACAAAAACAATTCAAAATTCAAATGTAAGATGGGTAATTTATTCTGAAATTTAGTTAACTAAAAATCTTAATAATTGATGATAATCTAACTAGGTTATTGAGAAATCTTTTGAATAGGTATCCAACTCCTTTCAGCTTTAATAGAATATTGAATATGTTGTAACCCAAGAACCCATTCTTTAAACAAGGAGTGAAGGGTTTGTTGTTTTAGAAACTTTTTTACTTCAGAGTAATTTATAACACGATGAGTGAGGTAACTATTTATTTGTCTTTTGTTCTTATTACTTTTTTTGATCAAAAAGAATCCATAACCTTGTCTGATAAATGAAAAGAAAATACCATGAAAACTATTTGATATGATATTTGATTGCAAAATTTCCATTTATTTGAAAATATAGTGAATTTAAAAAAGACATTCTTCTCATGAAAAGGTCTATAGAATATTCAAAAAAAAGCCTTAAAAAAGCGAATAATCCCTTTGTCAAAAAAAAAAAAAATTACTTTTTTTTTTCTTTTGTTCCAATTCAAAATTTAATTCATTTTACAATAACCTACCAAATTTAAAGGTAAATTTTAAATTTTAAATTTTAAATGAAATTTATTTCAAATTTTTCGTAATTTTATAAGGTTTTTTTTGAACCAAAATTTTGTCCAGAAATGTCAATAGTCTTTTTTGATAGAAAAATTTTCGAATTTGATCTTTTATATTGGTATTTCTTTTTATTTAAGGGACTAATCTCTATTATTAATTTTTTACTAAAATTTAATAGAGATTTTGAAAATTTTTTGCCAATTACTTAGATTTGAAAACCCTTGTTTATTTTCAATATTAAACATAAATCTAGATAGTAATCCTTATTAAGAAATTGGTCAAAATCAAAAATAAATAATAAAGACTAGTCCCTTAATAAAATTTTAAGTAATTAATACCATATTCGCCTATGATTTATTTTTGGTTTATTTAATAGATTAGTATATAATTCTTCTCTCAAATAGAAACAGATTTTATATTCTAAAATACTGATTAAACTGCTCTGCACATATTAGTATATTCTGAATAAATGGGAAATAATTTTTACTCACTTTTGTCTATTTTTCTTTACCAAATAATACTTCCCAAGTAGTGTGTTGTAATTTTTCACCTCCAATTAAAAGGATATAATCAATGAAGGAAAAAATTATTACATTATTTTACCAAATGTTCCCATTATTTTGACTAAAATACAAATAATTTTCTGTTACAAAAGTTAAAGGTAATCAATTATGCAAAAGAAAAACAATTATTATGCTTTTTCTCACTTTTAATACTTTCACCTTAATAATATCTTTTTAAAAAAATAAACCTTCAAATCTCTCATTTTTTTTACTTTATTCAAGAACAATTGTCAACAAGTATGTCAGAAACACAAGAAACAAAAGAAAAACAAGAAACACAAGAAACTAAAGAAACAAAAAACACGAAAGAAACAATAAATAAAGAGACTCAAAAAGAAACAGAAAAAAAACAGGAAAAAGAAGAAAAAAAAAAAAAAACAGAAGAAAAAAAAGAAAAAAAAGACAAAAAAGAAAAAAAAAAATCCCACAAATCAAACGAAAAAAAAGAAGAAACAAAAAAAAAAAAAGTAAGATCAAAATCCAAAAGCAAAAAAAGAAGAGGATCGAAAAATAAAACAAGTACAAAGCAACCTGTTGTTAAGCAAGTAAACCCAGAAGAAAAATTAAATTCTTTAACCAAGGATCTATTTACTAATGTCACGGAATATGCACAAGGACAATTTAAAATTGTGAAAGAAGATTTTACAGCCTTGCAAGAAATGAACGAGCTTTCAACAAACAAATATTCTCAAATGAAACAAAAATCAAGTCAAGTATTAAAGGAACTCCATACCATTGAAGAAAAGGGTACATAATTGACTTTTTTTATAAAAAAAAAAAACAATCAAGAAATCTTTTTTTTTTTTTATGATTTATTCATCTTCTTCTTCTTCTTCTTCTTCATCACGGTCATGACCGTCGTCGACTTATAACCAACTTCTTTTTGTGTCTTTAGTTTTCTTTTTTAGCCAATTCTCAAACTCACAACGGAATCACGAACAATGTTATTCTTAAAATATTTTCTCTTTTTCTTATTTTTTAATGTTTTTCTAACACAACTAATCTTCTCAATCAAACGAACTTAATAGAAACTTCAATAAAACCATATTTGGACTCTATTGACACAATTGTCCAAAACGTTGATGATCTTTATAAGACTGTTCAAGAATTGGATTCATATTCAAAAAATTTGCAACAAGCATTTGTTCAATTGGAGAATTCTGTTCGAGATAGAAACAGAAAGTAAATTATACTTTTTTTAGATTTAGTCTGACTATTACATTTCTTATGAAAAACAAAAAATGAAATTAGGATTATTTTTTTAATTGTTTTTAGTTTTTTTTTTTAGTTCTTTGTTTTAATTTTTTTTTGATTATTTCCTCAAAGAATATAAATAAAGAAAAAAGAAAAAAATAAAAAAGGAAGAGGTAAATATAAAATTTATTACCTTTTTAGCATTACTAATTATTATTTTTTTTTTTTTAATCCGATTTATGCACTTCTTTTTCTTGGTGTTCATTAATAAAAATCAAAATATAGTCATAAAATTTGTTTATTTCTTGAAGGGCTCTGTGAATTTTATGGACGCTGAAAGATTAATTTTATGACTAACAACAGATTTATTAACTTAAAATGGAATGTTAGTGAAGAAATCTTGTTAAAATTTAAGTTTTTTGGTTTTTATTTCGAAATTTTAAATTCAGGAAAATCCTTTTTTACAATGAAAAATTCGAAATTACCTTGAAAAGGTTTCTAAAATCAAAATACTCTTATTACCCTTACTTTCGGCTTCATATTAAAATATTATAGAGTGGATGTCAAGGGCGTAAATATACTTGAAAATAATTTGAAAGTAAGAGCTAGTTGAGGTATCAAAAAAATCACTTTTTAAATTTCGCTTTTTTTGTTCAAGAATTTATTCAGTTTTTATTTCGATCAATAAATGATTTTTCAATTTTCAACAAAGCCTAAAATTAAGCCAAAAATTTGCAATATTTTGACTTTTCTTTAATAGGCAGACTCAGAGTTCACATTTTGATTCTTTTTCGAAAATAACCTCAAATAATTCTAATTTTTGATTCCATGGAATCAAATGATTCTTTTTTATTCCAACGATTAGTTTCAAGTCATTGCTTGTTTACATTTTTTAGTTTATCAGAGAATCACATCATTCTCAAAATTTAATAATTAATAATTTGTTTTTTTATTTTTATAAAAAGTATTTAATATTTCTAAAAAAAAAAATAAATATTTAAGGTTTTTCTTCTTAGTATTTTAGTTTTAATCATCTTTTCACCAATCCCGATGTTCATATGTTTATTATAGATAGGAAAATTATTTTACTTTTAAATGGAATTGAAAATAATCTTTTTTTTTTTAATTGAGTTTTAGTACCAAATAAAAAATACTTTTTTTGATTCCATATGGAATCAAAATAAAAATACCATTGATAATTTTGAAAAATTATTTTTAAAAGGGGCTTTAACTAGTAGAAAATATTTGATAAAAAGTGATTCCATTGTGAATCATTTTAATCTCATGATTCCAAAATTTAAAATTTTGAGATTCTAAAAATTCCAAAAATAGTGATATTTTGGGAACTCTAATTCCACAAATGGAATCATTTTGGCAACTCGTTAGTATCCTTTTAAACCATTTTTTCTAATTTCAGTATGGGTTTTCGTTTCTAACCGAACATAAAATTAGGATATTCCCTCAAAAGGAAATATTTTATTTGGGATCTAAAAAACATAATTTCATTATCTTTAAAATGTTTAATAATTATTTTGATAATAAATGTCTTTCAATACACTCATAATTGGAAATTTTAATAAATTTAAAATAATTTAACCACCTGGTTAAATATAAAAAGAAAAAAAAAAACAAATAATTAGGTTTTTTGTGGTATTCTGAAACAAAGCGTTATTTATAAAAATTATATTTTAGAAGGGTTTCCAATCTCCTTTTAAAGAATTATTTACATTCTTGATATTAGAAAAATATCAAAAAAAATTATATTATTGATATTATTTGCGAATAAGTATAGAATACACTTTGATTATTCTTATTCTCAAATTTCGAATAGGAAATTTAAAAAAAAAAAACCAATGCTATCCTCAATTAAGGACTCCCAAAATCACAGCCACGATACTTTTGGTTGACTTAATTTAATTTGATAATAGATCATGATGGTCACTTGGGGATCGTTGTTTAAGTTGTTGTAATTTTTTTTTTTTTCTGATATAATTTACTTAAAACCTTTTTTTCATTTTTAGCCTTTTTTTTTTTGTATTTATTTTCAAGTTACTCAAACTTTTGTGTTTCAGCGTTAGAGTATTAGCAAGTAACCACATGATCTTTTTCCTTTGTAAGCATTCACCCTAATATAAAGTAAATTCAGCCAGTGGAAAAATGGAAAAAAATAAAATCGATTATTGTTTGTATTTTTCCAAGATTTCAAAAAAAGAAAATTTTAAACTATTTTGTCACAATTAAAATCTTAATTTTGGATTTTGAAGAAATATAGATGGAAACCAATATTAAAAAGAATTCTCCTATTATTATTACTCATTTACACGATATATTATTAAAATTTTGTTACAAATTAAAAAATTAGAAACACTGGAATATCAAAATAACAAAAAAAAATTATTATAAAATATATAAATTATTAAAAGTGTTTATTATCATCATTATTTGTTTTAATAAAATAAAATTTAATAGGAGAATAAAACATTTAATTGTTAGTAGCCTAATTTTGGAAATAAATAAAAGAAAGAAAGAAAAAATAAGAGTAAGAACTTAAAAATTAACGAAATCCACACACACACATATATATATATATATACGAAAAAATCAATGGTAATGATTATAATATGTGTAATAAAAAAAAAAAAAAGAAAAAAGAAATAACAATAATTAATTAAATTAAAAATTAAAACAATTATTGTTGAATTTGTATAATAAAAATAAAATTCTAAATATAACATTTTCCTAATAAATAAAATTCTTATCTTTTTGTTCATCTGAATCTAAATTCACATCCGACATTTCATCTTCGCCAACTTTAGATTGTGTACGTGTCTCTGAAACCACATCAACAATTTCGTCGAAATTGTCATCATCTTCGTCATCACTAGTATCGACTTCGTCATCGGTATCATCATCATCGTCCATGGAATTGAAATTGGATATATTTTCAGAATAAATAGTATTTTGTGAATCTTCAGATTGTTGATTTTGTGGTCTTATAATCAATTCCTTTTCGTCACTTGTATCTGAAGAGGACACTTCTAAATTTTCAGAATCGATAGAATCATTTCCATCTGAATCAAGTAAAGGTCGATTTATTTCACCAATTGGGAAATTTGAAACACTTCCAATTTTTTTCGGAGGTGAAATTGATTTTCCATAATTTTGTAATTTTTGATGAATATTGATACTATTTGTGTTCTTAAATTCGATATTTTTATTTAGAATATTCTTGTTAAACAAATTACGAATCAATCTTTTCTCTTTGGTGTCTTCAATTCGCAGAGTCTTTATTGTCTGACTGATCGCCCAATTTCTAACATCGTGAGGGCCCGATATATCGGCAGAATATTTATATTGAGCCTTATTAGTGAAAGTTGTAAAATGTACATTGGTACCTAATCTTTGGGCTAACACTTTGCGTTCATTTTTCAAAATATATTTCTTCGTGCCCTTTTCATAGATCAAATCTGGTTGGAGATCAATTTTATTTAGGCAAACATAGATGGAGCGTGTTCTTTTCAGCAGGGGCTTTACACATTTGATTGAATTTTTGTCGACCACTCCTGCCCTGCCAACGAAGATGAAAATCTTGGGAATGAAATTGAGCAGCTTGGCCAATTTCCTTGCTTGCTGATCGGGGTCATAGAACCCAGGGTAATCTAAAAGGAAAATGCCGTTACCGATGGGGTAGCTAGTAATTGTTGTCGTTCTGCCGCTATCGGTGATACCCCGATTGGCATCGAATCCGAATCCCTCGTAGATTAGCGTGGATTTGCCAGCGTTTTGCATCCCCAAAACCCCAATGTACACTTTATTGATTTGCAATCTTCTTAATTGGTTGACTCTTAGAACGCATCTTATGAACCTCAATAATAATTTTTGTGATTCCTTGGCCAATTTTTCGAAAATGGGCTTTTGCTTGAAAAAGTCTTCCACTTGATCCTTATTTTGGATTTTGGATATTATGTTTTCCACGATCTGATCCTCCATTTCCAAAACGCTCATGAAATTGACTGGGGTTTCTGTTTCAATGTCAAATAGGCTTTGGAGAATGAATTGCAACCTTACCTTGTAAACATTCGCCTTTTCAGATTTGGTGACCTTTTTTTTCAAATACATCTTCGTATTTTTGCCCACCTCCCTCGATCCTAAAACGAGGCCACTTGGTATACCCCCTCCAAAGGCACCAGGAATTGAAAACACTCCAACTAAGATCGACGAAACCACACCTAAAAAGCCACCCCCCACGTCCTTATAGACATTTTTACCCATTTCATAAATGGTTTTAACAGGCTTTTGGAGAATACCACCAATGCCGCCAATGATGCCACCAGCAAACGCAATACCGTTACACAGCACTTGCTTCATAAAGCCTAATTTGTATTGGAGCATTATGTCCCCATCTAAAAATTCATATATTCTTTTCAATCTTTTTTTCACCTTTTTAAAACATTTTGGGATAATGTCTATGGTACTGTCTTGATATTTTTTAACGTGACGCTTCAAGATTGAATGTTCCTTTGGGAAAATTATTTTTTCTAGATCATATAAAGTTCTAAAAATAACTGTTTTATATTTTTTCTCTTTCTTTTGCCCGTCATTTGATTTCTGTTCTTTCCCCGTTTCCCCTTCCTTTTCCAATTCATCACCACTTTCTCCACTTTCCCCACTTTCACCACCAGTCTTTCCTTTGCCATTCTTTCCTTTCACTTTCCCCGTCATTTGATTTCCGTTTTCTTTCCCCTTTTCCCTTTCCTTTTCCAATTCATCACCACTTTCTCCACTTTCTCCACTTTCACCACCAGTCTTTCCTTTGCCATTATTTCCTTTCCCTTTCCCTTTCCCTTTCCCTTTCCTTTTAGTTTTCCTTCCCATCCCCTTTTCTTTTTTACTCTCATTTTTTTTATTTTTTGATTCGTCCGTTTTTGAATCAAACTCTTCCTTTTCATAAGAAAAAGATAATTTATTATTTTTGATTTTTTTATTTATGAATTCATTTTCAGTTGTAGTATAAGTCTCGGTTGTACTACTATCAATATTTTTTTCACCCCCTTCTCCTTTGTCATCAGAAAGCATTTCAAATAGAGCAGATTTAAAAGAATCATAAAATAGATCTAAAGTAATTGTTGAATTCCTTAATATGTCACCTGCTAAATTGGAAGTTTTATCTGTTTTGATTTTCTTTTGAGGAATTTGCAATTCTTCATCAAAATATGTCCTTATTGAAATCGTGATGAATCCTTGATCAACTAATTCTGAAAAGTGTAAATTTTTTTTTAATTTTTCTTGATCTTTTTTTGTATTCATAATTTTTCCCTGATTTTCATTTTCATTTTCATTTTCATTTGTATTTTTTTTTCCTTTTTTATTTCCCTTCCCCCTTTCTTTCAATTTTTTCATTCCCTTTTCCTTTTTCCTTTCTTTTTCCCTTTTCCTTCCCCTCCCCATGTCTTTTTCATTTTCATTCTTCCTGTTCCGGTTATTTTTCCCATTCCCTTTCCTTTTTCTTTTTACCTTTTTGTCTTTACGTTCATATTTTGAATTTATATTATTTTTTGTATTTTTATTTATTTCATATTTTTCATTTTCAAAATTATTTTCATCATCATCCTCAAAGTCATTATTATCCTCGTCGTTGTTATTGTCCTGATTCATTTGCTGGTTCTTATGTAAAATTTCAATTGGTTCAAATTCAAAACAAATGGAATTTTGATGGTTTGTATCACTACGCCGTACCTTTGTCTCTTTAATAAAATGAAATCCTTGAATTTTTATTGGAGAATTTTTATCCTTTGGTTTCCATTTTTCAGATCTTAAAGCCCTAATAAAAGATAAATGTTCTCCTGTCAAAATGATTTGCAAATTTTTATAACTATACTTTTTTGCAGATTTTTTAACATGGCGCAAGCCTCTACATAATGTGACATAATTGATATTTGGTCGAATTACATTATTATCTTTAAAATCTAATATTGGTTGGGAATTTTCATTTTTTTGTTTTTTTTTTGTTCCCCATTTATGTCTCTTGAAAATTTTTCTTAATTTAAACATTTGAACAACTGCTTTACCATAATTCATAATGCTGTGCTGTTTAATATTTGGTCCGTTTATTTCAAAAACATTCATTCTTTTTTTAATTTTATTGGGATCAAAATCATGAATGATATCAGATGAAAACGTTTTGGATAAGAAATCAAAAAATAGAAACCTTCCAAAAGAATCCATCTCCTTTTTTTCCAATTTTTCGGAAAGTTTATCCAGATGTTTAATTGGTTTATCTACTTCCTTCTGAAGATCGACATTATTTAAATTAAAATTGCCATTGGATTGGAAATATGATTGCAAATTATCAGACAAGTTTTCTAGTATGATTTCATCTTCTTCAGGCAGATTATTTGCCATTGAAATGTAAAAATAATCCATACAATAATTCATTAAATTCATATAGCAATCCCGATCATTTACAATTGTTAAAATTTGGTTCGGAATCGAATTTTCTTCCAAATAATCCCACACAGATCGAGTACAAAAAAATGGCGATCCAAACCCGATCGATAAAACCGATTTACTTTCATAATCCTCAAGTAAATTTTGAATCAATAAAATTGCTGAAATTGCTGATAAATGTGCCAAGGAACCATCTTTGTTTTTTTTAAAATTTTTTTTATTTTTTTTATTTTGTGTTTATTTTTTTTTTAGTATTTTAAAGAAAAAAAACCAGAAAAATTATTGAGTTTACTGACAAATAGATTCAAATAATTTTTGAAAATTTTATTTGATTTCCTTCATTTGTTATGCTAAATTAGGTCCACTCACAAAAAGAAAATTTTTAAATATTTTCAAATCAGTTTTTTTTTGTTTTCAATTGTCTTTTTTTCTAATCTCCATATTTTTAAACTTTTATATCCAAATATGGATTTTTATTATTATTATATTACAATATATTTTGTATTTTTTGTTTAATGATAAAAATCGAAATGTGAAATCTAATTTCATTTTTTTTTAAAATTTTAATAATTAGATAGTATTTTATATAATAAAGTTTAAAGCCCTAGTGCCAGTATAAAAGTAAAAAATGTCCATTTCATTTTGTCATTTTTTTTAAATTAACTTTTTTGGAATATCTTTAAGTTATGGTTTTGAACCAAGTATTTGAATAGGTTTGAATAGTAACTTTTTTTACATTTCAGGCAACTTTTTGTTCATGAGTTTTTGAAAAAGGTAATTGGAAAAAAATGACAAAAAAAATAGACATTTTTTGTTTTTATTTTTGAACTAGGGCTTTAGGGGAGTAGCAACAACATAACAACGACTAAAATTGAAATATGTATTATTTTATTAAAAAATATATTCTGCGCTTAAGTTCTAGATTCCCAATTAATTTTTAAAAAAAAAAATCTAATCCTTTAATTTTGCTAATATCAACAATTAAAATTTCAGAGAAAAAAATAGTAATAAAAAAAAAAAAAAATTTTGAGAAATTTATTGAATTTTTTTATGAATATTATTTTTTGAGATATAAAACTAATCTCTTTCGCTTTGTATTTTCAGATTATGTTTATATAATACTTTGTAATTATTTGATTATAACCAGATCAGTAAATATTCTTTTAATCTAACTATTCTAGAGAAATCAAAAAAACAATATAATAATAATTATATTATTTCAAAATTCTATTTTAGGAAAGAGAACTTCAGGTTTTATTGGTATTTCTTATATAAAAATTTATTTAATAGTATCAAGCTTTTTAAAAAGCAATTTATTTTTATTAATAATATTAAAAGAATATTATTAAACAATTTAATCTTAATTAAATTCTTTTTTTTTTTTACCTTATTTGAAATATTTTAGTAACTTATTAATTATAAAATAATAAACTGCATTTTTGCTTTTATCTAACAAATGTTCTATAATATTTTCTCGATAATTCTTTTGAATTTTATATAAGGATAAATATATCTTGATTTTGAAGTATTAAACTAAGATTTATTCAAAAAATTTTTTTACAATATTTACTCAACTTCAACTAATCAATTTAACAAAATATATCAGAGCAATAAAATCAAAAAAAAAAAAAATCTATTTCAATTACCTTACCAAACTTTAAAATTCGTAATTTTGTTGATGTTAAAAAATAGTTTAAATTGATAATAATTATTCACTTCGAAGTACATAAGATTAATTTAGTGTGTTTATTTCAATTCCTTATTGTTTTAGTAAAAAGTGTAATTATTTGGAAAGGTGAGATTCTATTTCATAAGAGTCAATATCCAAATCATGATATTGTTCTTCAGACTCATGTTAAAAAGTAATTCGAATTTCTAACTTTGTAACTTTTTAATCAATTTTAACACCTTTTAGAATTAGAAAAATAATAATTTAATCATATACAAAGATCCTTCAAAGAAACAATCAATTTTGAAAAATGAATCAAAAGAAAGAAATTGAACGAGTTCTCTGATCAAAAGTTATTTTTCTTGTGGTTTTATACCTGGTTGGTGTGTTAACTGAACATTTAAATTAATGATACTTTATATATTTGGAATAATTATTGAATCCCAACTTATTATTATTATTGGATTTAATAATAATACATATACTCAGGACAATAGAAATCATTAAGTGTATTCCATATTTTTAATTTTATTTTGTTAAAGCAATCACTTCACAGAATCATTTTTTAAAAACAGTAGTTTAAATTCAAAATATTTCACAAAAAGGTTTAATAAAAAATGAAAGATCTCCAGATGGTTCTCGTATTTTTTTTTTATTGATCAAAGTACATATTTTTCTTTTCAAATTTGAGAGTAAGTTTAATTATATTATGAGCCTTATACTACAAGCCAACACTTTCACTTTTTTTTTCGATTTAAAATTGGATCTGAAAACTTTCTTGTTTATTAAGTTGTAGTTTTGTTTGATTTTTGAGTATTTAAAGTACTTTTTTCTAAAACAATTTATTAGATTTTTTTCGTACATAAAATAAAATGCCACAATAAAATGTTGAGATAAGAATAAAAAAGTTAAACCATTTAAGTTCCCCCAAGGAGATTAAACAAATCAACTTAGCATTCTATTGTGGCATTTAATTTTACTTGGGAAATTAAAATTAATAAATTGGTTTTTAACAAGTACTTTAAAGACTAAAAAGCAACTAGACATTACCACTATCAAAGTAAAAAATTTAGTTTTCTCAAATCTTATTGGAAATATTAAAACGTGGAAATTTTGGCTTTATGATGGCTACTCCCTTAATACTTTTTTTTTTTTTATTGAATTTTTTGTAAATTAGAGAATTCCTTTGAATCTTTTATTTTTTTTTTTGATAATTGAATTTTTTTCATTGGAGATCCTATGATATTTTAGTGATCTTTGCATTTTTTCAACCAAAAGAAGTCCAATTTTAAATTATCATTTTCAGAGAGTATATTACTCCTTGGGTATGGAGTAAACACATGATGGTGAACAAATCCTGAAGAACTCAAATTTCTTGTTAGTTTTTTTATATCAATTTTATATATCGATTTACTTTTTTTTTTCTTATTATTTATTGGGTAAAATAAAGATTATGTGTTGGGTATAGAAACGTGTTGATGGGAATGAGTGAAATTAGTCAAAGAATAAACTTAAAAAAAAAAGACCCGGGAAAGGTGTGTATTTTAAAACCCAATATTTCTTTTAGTTGTCCAAACAAGATAGATCACTCATTCCAAATAAATTTGTTGAAATAAAGAATTAAAAAAAATTCGATAAGAGTCGATTTTCGAAGATGTTCTTCTTCTTTTTCTTCTTAATTTAGAATGAGTACAAGGAATTTTTAACCTAATAATTCTCTCCCCATTACTATTTATAATTATTTTAAAATACATTTTTTTACAAATTTGCTTTTAAAAATCTTTTTTCAAATATTTTTATCAAACCAAGCCAAAATAAAGAGTACGGTTTCAAAAATTAAAATAGAGGAGTTGAATCCTTGGAATCAAAAAAACATTTACAAAAGATTGAAATCAAAATAAAAGAAAATTTTAGAAATAATTTCAATCTGAATCAGAATTATTTTGAGTTTCACATTTTAATGGGAAATAAATAATTATAAAATCAAACTGATTCAACAATAAACCTAAATTCCTGAAGAGGGATTGAAAAAATATCTTATCCTATTTTTCTTTAACTAAAATCTGAATAGACGAATTAAATGAAAAAAGAATTTTTAAATTCATTTTGGAAATTCTTTAGAAAATGCGAAGTAATTTGTCAACCAAAAATTTTACAAACAAAAAATATTTCCAATGAAGAATTAAAAATCAAACCAAGTTAAAGAAGAACTAATTATGTCAAAATTTACAAAAAAGAATAAAAAAAAGATTTTTTTTTTTTTCTAAGGATCGATCTTTTTCATTTCTTGGAATTCCCATTTTACGTTGGAGTGTAAATTTATTATACCGAGTTGTATCCCACTATTCTTGTATTTATTCAAAGATTAAAAGATTTGGTCAAAAAAATTATTTAAATAATTTAGTTTCGTCTAAACTTTGACACTCAAAATTGTTCAAATGCACTTACCCTCTTAAGAGTCTAATGTACAATTAAATTTTGTTCTAAAATGCTTTTAATTTTGTTTTTTTAAATCTTTAGAAGATCACAAAAAAACTGAAACAAGATTTTTTTTAAAAAAAATTTTCTTTGTCAGGATAAAAATAAAAAAGAAAAAGATAAAATAAAAAGGTCAATGAACAAGGAAAAGGAAAAAGAAATAGGAAGAAGGAAAAGGATAAAAAAAAAAAAGTTGTGGAAACTCTTACTCAACGAATGTCCGCAGAAAATAATTTTTTTTTTTTCACTTAATTCAAGAAAGTCTGCAATTGGAAAAGACGAAACAATTGAATACAACCCAGGGTGTATTGAAGACAAAAATTCAGAGGATTTTTGAATTTCAGAAGAAAAAAGTTTTTCGTGTTCCTTTGAGTTCATAAATTCATTATCACGGGCCGAATGGAAGTCACTTAGCACTGCCATGGGGTCTTGGATATGAAACGAAATAAATAATTCTGATTCCGTAGATGCAAGTAAAAACTCGACAAAGCCTTTACAAGTTTTTTCAACCTGTATAAACGAATGTTTTTCTTGGCATGATTGGAAAAACTCTGTAATTTCGTCTCTTGGTAAATAAACAGCTTGTGAGCACAAAAGCGAAAAATAGATTTCTTTTTTTGAGTGGACCATTTCTTTTTTTAAGAGCTTTTTAATCCGAGGATTTTTTTTTTTTTTTGCAAACGATATGTTTGATACTATTAAGAAAAAAGTTTTTTATTTTTTTTTGATTTTTTTTTTGTTAGAAGAAAGGAGAAGCCAAAGAGCCCAAAAATATGCACAAAAGAAGAAGAAAAATACAAGGTGTGTTTTTTTATTAATAGATTAAATTGATCATTATTACAGACCAATGATATGTTTTGGTTTTCATTGAGTTACCTTGGATAAAGGGGTGATCCTTGTGAAGCTCATTGTGATATATTGTATGCTTCTGACAAAAAGAGGTTTTGCATTGCTCACAATAAATCACAGCTGGCTGACTACAAGAATTACAAACAGACATGTTATTAATCATCGTTTATTTGAAATTTTTGGAAGTAGCTATGTGTTTTAGTATTATTTTTTGATTTTGGAATAAATTGTGGCTGAGTTGAAAATAAGATAAAAAATGATTTATCAAAATTGGAAATTTTTGAATGTTTTTGATTTGAAATCTTTTCTTCTTGTTATTTCCAAAGATTTCAAAAGCAAGATGTCTGGTAACTCAATCTTAATTTCAAAACAATCGTTGAAATTCTTTTCTACCCCTTTTTTTTTTTGAAACTTGAAAAAAATAATTACATGTTTATTTAGTCAATCTCTCAGAATTTTAAATGATGTTCAAGTTTAACACATACACCTTACCACATTATATAATACGCAGTATATATATATTTAAATATATAAATATACTTATATATTCGAATCTTACAACCATTCCTGCTGACCATGAAATCTGTGATAAACAGGAAATTCATTTTCTATCACACACTTGACTTTTTATGACAGGTTTTTATTGTGAGGTGGTAGTAACTTAACAACATTTGAAATTTTATCACGAACCAAAATTTATAAAAGAGAGAAAATTTTAAAATTTGAATTTTTCACTACAAACATTCCGAAATGATCAATAATTTACAAATATTTTCTGATTTTTTGTGGATGATTAATTTCTAAACACCTTAAAATCAAAAATCAAGATCATTTAAAAGTCATTATTAAATTAGATCTCTGTCCTTAGACACTTTGGTTTGGATTTTAGAATTTTTTCGATAAACAAATAGATTTTTTGACTCGTATTCTTTCAAATAAGAAAATTTCTTTTAAAAAAACCAATGAAAAATCATAAAATTATATGAAGGTGTATAACCTAAGATTTTTTTTTGTGTTTAACTAAGAAAAAAAAAGTTAATTTCTATATCTATAAAATTTCACAGTGGGTTTGGAATAGTCGTTTTAACTGGGTTAGATATCTCGTTTGATACTTAAACACTGGATTGAAAGAAACATTCATAAGTTGAAAAAAAAAGAATTCAAATGAAATTGATTGGTTAATAGATTGATTTTGTTATTTGTATTTAATGTATATTTGGAATTATAGTAAAAGGCCCAAATGGTTGATTGAAAAATTAATTATGTTGTTGTTTTTTTTTTTTAAATTTGATAAAAAAATAATTATTATTCATTTTTACATTTTTATTCAAGATTTTTATTTTTTTTTTTTTCAAATTTTTTAAGAAGAAATTTAATTACAATAATAGTAATTCAAAACTAAATACATTGGTTTATAATAAATACCAATTAAATAAAGTTGTTAATTTTATTATATGTTCGTAATATAAAATGGAACTATTTATTCTGATAAATATTTTTCAAAATCTATCTCATAACTTAATTCAATTAACTAATAGTATAAAATTTTAATATAACAATAAATCCTTAACCTTTGAATATCGAAAATATTGATTGAAATGACTGTGCACATTTTTAATTTGTTTTGAAAATTGGGGTTGAGTAAATTTTGAAATCAAAGGATAAGTTAATAAAAACAATTAGAATACTAATCAAGAAAGTTTATTTTTTTGAAATAACTTTTTTTTTAATTTTACCATTTAAAAATAAAAAAACATTTTAAGATCAATTTAGTACCTTTTAGTAAAAAAAAAAATCCCATTGTTTAGAATTTGTTATAGTAAATGATTTAAAATAAAATATTGTATATAAAAATATACAAAATTTTAAGTTTGAATTCAATCATTTTGACAAAAAATGTTTTCAAGAAAAAGTTAAATGGAAACTTTATTTATTTTTATTTTTTCATTTAGTTTTATTAATATGTTTAATGGAATTTATCTGTTCAAATCTCGATTTTTAGCGTTTTTTTGGGTCATATGGACATATAAAGAATACCATAAAATAATATAATACTTGAAAAATAAACATTTTTTTTTATGACAAAATTTTTTACATAAATCTGATAAAAAGATAAATATGAAAATTATTTTTTTGTATTAAAATTCAAAGTTTAAAAGAGAAAAATGTCCAAAAGATCAATTTTTTCAATATAAAATAATTGAAAAAAGGAAATTGTAAAAAGATTTTGTTAATATTTCAGATGAAATAAATAAAATTTTCTTTACTATATAATGAGGTTGACAAGTGATTTACAGAATTATGAATTAAATTTCAAACATTAATAAACACAAAATAAAATAATAGTATAAGAATAGTGTCCGTACATATATTCTAAAAGTATACATTCGTATAATAAACTATTAGGAAATTGTTTGGTGATTACATTTGATTGAATATTTAGTAAAAATATTATCAAAATAATTAAAAAAAGAGTAAAAATATATTTTTTAAAAAAGTATATTAGTTATCTTCTTTTGATACTAGTTGGAGTATTAAAAAAGATTATGAAACTTTCTTAAACTATTTAAAAAGTGTGTCAATAGGGGATATTTAAAAAATAAAAATTAAAAATTCATAATTAACAATCAAAAAATAAATAATTATCAACTAAAACTGAAATTTATTTTATAACATTAAATAAAAAATATCAACTATTAGGAGATTAAAAAAAAAAATGTTATTTTTTAGTAAAACATGAGTTACAAGACTAAAATTAAATTCATTCAATAAATCTATGAAATTCTTACAATTTCAAGTAATGTATTTGCAAAAGAAGGGAAAAAATACATCAGTGATAATCTCTTAACACCTGATTATTTGTCAGTTATCCCATTTTATTAAAGATTATAAAAAAAAAAAACATTTTTGTCAAATTTTCTATTGTAAATATTTTGTCAAACAATATGATATTTCAAGTATTATAGATTTATTATTAATTATTCATTTAAATATTTTTGAAAAAAAATGTCAAATAGAAAAAAAAATGAAAAATTCGTTTTTTATTTCAAACTGGACACCAAAATGAAATTTTTTTAATGATTTTTTACTTATTTTTTAAGATTGACGATCAATATAGAGATTTGAAACTGGAATTCCTTAAATTTGATTCAGAACTATTGATAAAATCTTACAGTTAATTTCATGTGAAGTACAAAATCAATCATCCTTATAAAATCCAATACTATTATACTTTTTCAATTTTTATAATTAAATTTCAAATTTAGAGATTTGAAGTTGTATACAAGATTGTTTAATTTGGTTTTTTAAATTGTAATATGAATTTTAAGTTTTGGAAAAAAGTGAAACAAGGAAAAAAAGTGAAACACTATTTTTCATTGGGAACATTAATAGAACCTGAAAATGAAAAGCAAGATCAATTAAAAAGAACAAACCAATTATCTGCAAATAATAATCTATTATATTATTTTAAATCAAATCAACAAATACAATTTAAATCGGCTTTCTTATTGAAATTCTTACTGTAGTTTTAGAGGTATTAGATATAGTCAATTTTTTGAATAAATTTTTAATAATTGATCAATCAAATTTAACCCCATACCAAAAGATAGAATTCAAAAAACTATTATTGTGTCGAATCCTCTTTTTAGTCTTTATTTATTAATTTATTCTTTTTTTAATTGAAATTATATTGAATTTTCAGGTTCTATTAATGTTCCCACTTAAAAACATTTATTGAACTTTTTTCCCCTGTTTCGATTTTTCTTTTGAACAATGTTTATTACTGTTGAGAGAAAAATGTTGGACAGAGAAAAATAGTTGGACACCAATTTTAATTGAGAACATTACTGAAAATGATTTTTAATTTCTTTTGTTTGTGAAATAACTCAATAAAATAACAATAATCTACTTATTAGAATTCCGATTAATGTATTTCGACTTTATCAAAACCTTATTTCTTTTAATCTAAAGCAAGTTTAAAAATTACAATTTTCGGATCTAATAGTAAACTTTACTAAAACTTGGAGATTTTTTAAAATGGCATGACATACTTTAGTTAGCAACCGTTCAAATGGGTGTTCTGCACACACCAGAGATTTATGAACTTGTAACACATTTAAACCTGGATTTATATAAAATTCACCTAGTTATCAATAGGATTTGATTTTCAATTTTACGAATGATCCCAATTAAAAATGGTGTCCAACCATTTTTCTCTATCCAAAATTATTTTCTCAACACTTAATTATCAAATTTTAGGATTTATTATGTGTTTTTATATGAATAGAAAAATTAATCAAAAATATTGGAAAAAGAAAAAATTTATACATTTTAAAAATAAAACCGATTTGACAATTTTTTTCAGGAATAATTTGTTCATTCATTAAGGAAGTAAGTACATTTTACCATTTTGAAAAATTTTAATTGTGATAACAAGATTACTGAAAAATATTTTTTGAGTGTCACCAGATATTGAAAATTTGGAAACAAAACACCATCCACTTTTCTATTTGGGAAAAGAATCAATGTAATTCAGAGTTGAATCTTAAATTTCTCAGTTTTTTATAGTTCATTTTTTTTGATTTAATTTTTGGTTTTATTAAATTTGGTTTTGGATCTAGAGAGCTGTTTATACGAACGATTGAAATTAATCAAACAGTAAACGAAATAAAATACCCCGAAAGGGTGTGCATTTGAAACAAATATTTTCTTTTAGAATACCAAACACGAAAGATCACCTCTCCAAATAAATTTGTTGAAATAAAGAATGAACAAAAAAAAAATCGATAAAAGCCTATTTTCGAAGATTGATTTTCTTTATCTTCTTAGTTTGTATGAATACAGACTTTTTTTTTTCCTTGAATTTCCAGCCCCATTACTATTTATTATTATTTATAAAACTTTTCTGACAAATTTGTTTTCAAAATTCTTTTTTCAAATATTTTTATCAAACAAAGCCAAAACAAAGAATACTATTTCAAAAAATAAAATAAAGGGGTTGAATTCTTGGAATCAAAAAACAGTTACAAAAGATTCAAATCAAAATAATAGAAAATTTTTAGTAAAAATTTCAATCACGATTCAGAATTTTTTTCAGTTCTCATTTTAATTGAAAATAAATAATTATAAAATCAAACTAATTCGTCCAATAAACCCTTCTTCTCAAGTAGAATTAAAAAAATCTCTGATTTTCTGAACTAAAACTAGAATTAGATGACTTAAATGAAAATAGGATTTTTAAGGGAGTAGCCATGGTAAAGAAAAATTTTTCACTTTTTTGCAATTCAGAAGAGGATCAGAAAAGAATATTTTTTACTCTGGTTGTACCCCATTGATTTGTATTATTTAAAGTACTTCATTCATTAGATTTTTTTAAATTTTTTTTTCAAAGTCTCAAAGAAATTGCCACAATAGAATGTTGGGTTGAATTGCTTAAAATAGTGTTTTGAATGTTGAATGAAATATCCTTTATCCTTATCTCAACATTCTATTGTGTCATTTAATTTTTTCATTTTTAATTTTTTCATCATTTTTGAGATTTTTTTAATCCTGGCAACATAAAGCAAAGTAGAAATATTTTTTTATTAGTGGCATTTGGGATTAATGGATTTTTTTAAAAAAGAACAACAACATTACAATTGAGAGAATCAGAAAAGGAAACATAAATGGGACTTACATAGCTAGAAGGATTCCAAAAAAAAGAATAATTAAGTCAAATTATTACTTGTTAGGATTTTAAATCGTTGGGTTTAGTGGAATTGGAGAAGTGAATATGATTATATGTTATCAAAGTTTAAACCTCAAAATAGCTACAAGTTTTATTTAAAGAATCTGAAATTATTTTCTCCCAAAAAAAAAAACTAAACTCCATTCCAAAAATTTGGACACATCTAAAATCAAAAATAGGAAAACAAAAACTCAATTTATTATATTTTTACCTACGTAATATAAAAACATATTTAAGTAACATGGTATTAATGATTTTTCAAGTAATCTTTTTCATCCAAATATAAGAAAACAATATAAAATAAAAAATCAAAACAAGTGTGTCCAAAATAATAGAAAGAGCTGAAATGAAAGAGTTTGAACAAAAAATATATTGGTAGATTTGTTGAAATTACACCAATAATGGTTGATCGATCAACTGATAAGATACCATGCACCAGTTTTATTTGGATTTTTCAATTTAAGAAACTCAACTATAACCATCTATCAACCATTGAAAAAAAATTTTCAGATCTAATTAAACAGATTAAGTAACTGAAAAAAAGAAAATGAAAACAAAAACAAAAAAGACAAAAAATGAAATAGTTTGTTGAATTAAAATTAATTTCCAAGTGGATATAAATCAAATTATTGTTATTTTTACAACTGTTTAAACTGTGTCCAAATTAATGGAATTAAGTTTATTTTAATCAAAAAATAATAAAAAAAAAAACTATTTTATCAATATAATCTCTTTTTTTTAATTGTTGAACATTACTAAAAAAAAAATATCAAATAATTTTTTTAAAAAAATTTTTAGAGAATCTATGATCACATGCCACTAAAATAAAATGTTCTTATCTCACCTCTCTCGAATTTTTATCATGTCTTATGGTGTAGCTACTCCCTTAAATTCATTTTGGAAATTCTTTAGAAATAAAAAGTAATTTGTTTATCAAAAATTACCCAAACAAAATTTTGTTCATAAAGAATTAAAAATAAAACCAAATAAAGAATAAGTAATTGTGTTAAGTGTTATAGATAAGATCAAGTTAAATGATTTTTATGAATTTTTTTTTGATCAATTTTTTTATTTTTTTGATTTCCATTTTTTTATTGGTATGAAAATATCTTATACTCAGATATATTTCACTCTAGTATTTATGAAAATATCAATGTATTTGGCTAAATAAATGATTTAAAGAATTCAGTTTCACATAAATGGTGGCACTCAAAAAATGAAAAATGTACTTAGCCCCTTAAGTCTCAAAAAAAAAATCAATCATTTACTTTTAGTGAATAAAATCACTTTATCTAATTTTGAAATTCTAAAGTGTTTATTCGAAATCTCGAATATACCTCTCTTCATTTACTTTACTATTATTTTCTAATTAAAAAATGAAAATTTTTAGTTCAATTTCTCCAAAATATTTTTCTGTAGTTTATAATTTTAAAACTCCAAAGATTTTTACAACATCGTTTAGATATGATATTTTTAGACAATAAATTAAACTTCCTTAGTTAACTCTAAGATAAAATTTTAACTCTGTACTAAATTGATTGTAGCAGTTTTTCTTAATACTTCATTTTGGAAATAGAAATAAAAATTTTTATTTATTTATTGGAAAATAATAGTATTCAAAGAAATCAGTAGATTTCTAAGAGTACACTACACCTTAGAATCATACAAAACAAGAGATTCTTTAAATTCATATTACTTTCAATCTTTTTTGTATAACCCTAAAGTTATCATTTTTTTTTACTGAATAACTTAAAACTATTTCACAAACGATAATTTATTGCAAGGAATGAAAAATTTATTTGTTTTAAATGGTGGACTAAACTCTGGCAAAACACAGACTATACAACAGCTTTTACAAGACCTTTCTTCAGATAACCTCTCAAACCTTCGAATTTCTGGGTATATCCAAAAAGGTGTTTGTGATAAGCAAGCAAATAAAAAAATTGGTTATGATCTGATCGTTTTACCAAATGTGAAGAAGCAATACAATTTAGCACGCTTATTGTCAAACGAAGTGAAACACTTGCCATCAAAAAAAGAAAGGCTTTTACGCCATCCACGTACAAGATACAGTTTTAATAATGACACCTTCCAAATTGCAAGGCAACTTTTGAAAAAAAGGATCGGAGAAACAGATCTTTGGTTTTTTGATGAAATAGGAAAGTTAGAATTATTAGAAGATGGACATTATCAGATCATAACTGAAATTCTAAGGAGGGAAAAAAACTTACCTTCTTCTTATTTAATCACTTCAAGAAAAGATTTTATTGAAAAAATTTGCAAATCCTTTGATTTCCCAAAAAATGTTTCTTATTTTGATTTAACTGGCCAAAGATCAAGCTTTGTGGACTTCAAAAACTCTATTTTAAATAAAATTAATAACAGATAGTTTCGAATCTTCTTTCATTCACAATTAAGAGATATAATCTTTTACTCTAATGGTTTTTTTTTTTTTTATTTTCACTTCATTTTTTGTTACACGTCCCCCCCGACTACTGTTGAGTTTGCCTGATTTTCACAATTTATTTTTATTTATTGAGAGTGAAGAAATAAAAATTAATATAAATCGATATTTCCACACCAAATCTAATGTGGAACATTTGAGAAATAAAAAAGTGATTTTCTGTTTCATACTCTCCTTTTTATGACAACACTTTACACTCGTACGATAGCTGATTATCAATCATGAAGTTTTTATAATGAATAAATTTTTCGATTACAAAGTAGAACAATTATACCTGAAAAGTAGAAAAAAAATCAGAGTAATTTTGATCATTTTATCTGAAAAAAATTTTTTGGTTTGAAATACTGATAATTTTTTCATAAAAATCGATTCCATTTGATGAAAACCAATTGAGGTTTGATTCAAATGTTCCACAATAAGTCCTCAAAATTCTAATAAAATTTATGCACAGTCAGTTTCAAATTTAAGGACTCAACTTTCAACGAAATTTAAAGGTACAAAAAAATCTCAAAACAAAGGGACAAAATTTGTAATTTTTTTTTTTTACAAATTATTTTACTAGAATCTGAATTTTGGACTATAATTTTAGATTTTTTTTTACTTTAATTTTAGTTGAAGTTTGTGCCTTAAACTTGGAACTGACTGTATTTCTTGCTGATCTATTTTGAAAGACGAATTTATATTTTTTCTATCTGAATCAGACATATAAAAAATTGTCAATATTTTCGGCTAATCAACTTTTTTATATATTCTAATTTTAAATTTAAAGGACAAAATGTATTTGAATTCTGAATGATTATATAATAATATTTATTTAAACAATTCGTGAATGTGCTGAATTTTAGAATGGTTGAAATTGAAGGATATCTTAAATATTTTGAAGTTTTGATAAATGAGTTTGATTTTGAATTATTGTGAGATATTTTTTTTTTGTTTTTTTTTTTTTGGAGGGGGGGGTGTCTTCAAATTATATCATGTGTAGTTTTTCCATAATTTATAGGAGTGAGATAAATCTCTCTTGTTTTACTCTATTCTTTTAAATGGTGGAAAAGATAACAGAAGTTTTTTTTTAATTCAAATTTTTAAATTAATGAAATAATTCCAATACTATAGGAATATTTAAAAAAAACAGAAAAATATCAATTTTTTTATGTAAAATCAAATCTAAAAAGGAAAATCAACCCCATTACAAAAATTTGGACACACCCAAAATCAAAAATAGGCAAAAAAAAAACCTAATTAATTGTATTTTTTTTCAAACCTAATATAAAACATCATTTAAGTTTCCCAGTTTGAATGTTTTAATAAGTAATCATTTTAATCCAAATAAAAGAAAAAAATATACAAACTCAAAAACAAAAACAGATGTGTCCAAAATAATGAAATGAGTGGAACAAACAATGTATTGGTAAATTTGTTGAAATTTCACCAAAAATTGTTAATCGATTAAATGATAAGATAGATCTAACAATTGTATGTTATTTTCCAATTTAACAAACTCAACCATAATCTTCTATCAACGATTGAAAAAAAATTTCCAGATCTAACAAAACAGATTACGTAACTGCAAAAAAGGAATTGAAAACAAAACAAAAAAGACAAAAAAAGAAATAGATTATAAAATCGAAATTCTTTCCAAATTGAATTTAAAGTGCAGTATTGATGTTCTTTACACTATTTAAACTGTGTCCAAATTTTTGGAATATAGTTTATATGAATTCTATTTAAAAATATTAATAAAATTAAAGTTTATACAGTCAGTTTCACTTTTAAGGCACAAACTTGCAACGAAAAAAAAGACACAATATAAATCTCAAAAAAAGGCACAAAATTTGTAATTTTTTTATTACAATTTATTTTTATAAAAATTTGAATTTTGTACCTTAATTTAATAATTTTTTTGTGCCTTAAATTTTGTTGAAGTTTGTGTATAAAAAGAGGTACTAACTATATTTCATAATCAAAATTTTATTATTTCATATGTTAAATATTTTAATAAAAAAGATTTAAAGAATCTAATTAATAAGTTATTGTTTAAAGAATTGTTATGAATAATTTTTTATGGTTTCTCTGTGTTTCTTTTGAATTTTTACAATAATAAAATCTATGTGTGAGATTTTGTCTCAAAAATACCCGAATAAATAATTTTTATAAAATATTTTGATATAACTATTTTATCTTTATTAGGTTTTTATTTAAATTGAATAATCATTTCATATATTGAATGTAATTTTTTGTTTAAATAATTTTTATTATATTCTATTATTGGTATTAAATAGTCTAAAAATATTTGAAAAACGTTTGTCCATGGTATTATTTTTAATAAAAGAAAAATATGAAATTCGAAAAAATAAAATAGTTTCAGTCGATCTCTCTTGAATATACCAATTCCTTATGTTTTATCATATTTTAATAAAAACTTTTAAAAATTTTCTTAATAATAAATTTTTTTATTGTTTATCTAATTATTTCAAAAAAATTGAATCAAAATATTTTGGTATATCATCAATTTAATACATTTTTTATCATTTTATTTTTATTATTTGATTTTATTAATAGAATTTAATAAATTTAATAATACAATTGGAGTACCATTATTTTTTATTCAAAAGTTAAATTGGAATTTAGAAATAAATTTAGAACGTGATTCAAATAGTTTATAGAATTTTTTGAAAAAGAATCTTGGTAAACTTTGATTAATTGAAATTGGCCTATAATTTGAATCTGTACCTTTATTTCATCTTTTATAAATTAATTTGAATAAGCTTTTTCTTGACTTGACAATTGTATTCTTTTTAGTATTAATTAATTAAGTCTAAAAATTATTCTAAATGAAAAATAAGAATTTTTTCTTATTTTTGTTTATAAAAAGTTTATACCAGTATAATGTTCATCACGAATAATCAATTTTAGATTTTCAATTTTTTTAGAAATCCTTTTTCTTGTTTATTTTTCAAATTTTTCATAGTAATTTGGTAAACTTCAATTGTGAAAAATAATATCTCAAAAAAAAAAACACTTTTTGTCTTATTTTAAGTTTTCAAATTTATAAATTTTTTCCATACTGATCAAATCCTTTTCTTTGATTACAAAATCAAATTCATACAATTGAATTCAAATAATATTTATTTAAAACTCTTTAAATTTGATAAAATACGGATTATTATTTTTTTTTGGTTACTTGAAATTCAAATGAATTAATTGAAAATTTTATTTTAAATATTGGAATTTTTATATTTATTCCATAAATTGGACAATTTTAGTTGATTAAAGGTATAAAAACTATATTAAATGAATTTATTCTTGGTTATTATTTGAATTGGTTGTTTTGAAAGTCATAAATGGTGATTCTGTTAAAAAGGAAATAAAATTTTAAATTTTTTTGAATTCTTCAGAAAAAATAGTTCATATCAAAAATTAAAAAAAAATATTTGTTCTCTCGAAATTTCGCAAAGATCAATACTTTGAAACTAAAAAAATATATATTAAATGTCATCATTGGTTACAATAATAATTCAAATCAGGAGTCTCTCTTTGACACATTTTTCAAAAAAAATCCTTATCCTTTATAGTTGTTTTTTAGAAATCGAATGTGTGTTTGTATATTGATTTTTTTTTGAATTGGTATCTGTGAACTTTTAAATATTCCAACCTAATTTTTACTCAATTTCAAAAAAATATTTTGTATTCTATCAAAAAATAAAAAAATTTGTTTAAAAATAAATTGAATAGAAAGGATCTTTTTGTCAATTTAGATATCATTAAAATTTTGAATCATTTTCTCTGTGATCGTATCGTCAAGTACCTAGCTTTTTTTTAATTTTAGAAATGAAAAGAAAATTTCGAAAAATTTTCTTTTTAGTTCTCAAATAAAAAAAAAAGCTAAGGACGGTTTTCCAGAATTTAAAAGAATAGAGTAAAATCAAATATTTTAGACAATTCTTTTGAATTCTGGAAAACCTAACGACTGCTCAGCCTATTAAAATAATCATAAAATATGGATTTCTGAATTAAAAAAAATAATTTAAATTATTTTAAATAATAATAATATTTTTTATGTTATTAATAAGCCAGATCCAATATCTTCATAGCTCTCGTAGGAAATAAAACTATGTTTGAATCTTTTAAAAAAGTCCACAATTCAAGTTTTGGAATTTGGTAAGAGCCATCAAGTGCCGTAGAGTGCCAAAGTTTTCTTGAGGTTTTGTGTTTTATTGGTGGAAGTGTTCTAGGTTTTTTTTGCTTTTGGAAATAAACAGAAAATTTTAATAAATTTTCGGTTCATTTCAAAAAGTAAACAAAACCTAACGAAGTTCTGTCGATTTTTCAAATAAACAGAAAACTCAAGAAAAGCTATCGGCAATTTTTTTTATCTTCAGAATTAAAACAAAAATTTAACAAAATTTTTGGTTTATTTCTTAAATTAACAAAAACCTAACGAAAATAAGAGGAATTCTAAACTCCTACCTTAAATTATAATAAAAAAATAAAAAGGATCTCTTTTTTTAAAAAAGACTTCTCTCTGGTTTGAAGAACAATTCATTTTCCAAACCCGAAATATCATCTACAAAGATATTAAATCTGGAATTAATTGGCATACTGTGGTGTAACTAACCCGTGTTTTTTATTTTAACCCATTACTAAAATTTAACTCATGAAAAAAATATTGGATGACTCTAGAAATAAAAGAAACCAATCAATGGGATGAAAACAGTATATAAAGAAGAAATTGGGTTCTTTAAATAAATTTTAAAAAAGAATTATGAAGATATTGGAAGATTAAAATGTTAATTTTTTGACAAAAAAATGAGAATAATTTCATTTTTTGAATTTTTATAAAAAAATCATTTAAACTCTCACAAATTTTGTAAATATAATGAAATTTTTGAAACAAAATCACTAAATATAATTGTGTCATTTTGATTAATCAAAGATCTAACCTCTCAAGTCAATTTGGATATGAACCAAGAATCTATAAGTGATTCCTGGTGTTCCAATACCCAAGTCTGAAAAAAAAACAAGAGTTAAATTTTCGTAATGGGTTAAAGGTTGTCAACATGGGTTATTTACACCACTGTACTTATAATCTTTAGTATTAATTCACTGTTCTTGGAATTTGTATAAATGAGAATACTATTGTAAAAATAATAGGTGTCGAAGCTTTAATCAATGTTTTAAATAAAACACATTTTTTTTCTAGTTATATTCAAAATCTATGAATTAGTCGATCAAAGAAAATGAAAAATAAACCCTAAGCAAATATGGTTTTGATTTCTTAAAGTTCTACAATTAAAAAAGAAAATCCTAAAAATAAAGAAATTTATCTCAAAAAATAGAGTTTAATTCTTCAAAAAGTATTAATCATCAAAAACAAAAAAATTCAAAAAAATTGAGACAATTATGAAAAATTTTGTAACTAATTCCATTCATAATTTAAATTTTACTTCAAAATACTCCAATTTTACCTTCAAAATTGATTAGAACTTAGATATACTATTGGGTAGTCAATTGTATTTTCGAGCGAAACAAGAAGAAAAAGCAAGGTTAATATTTTGAAACCTGTATTTTAACTTTTTGTGCATACATTATTTTGATCACTTTAGTTTTTGTCAGTAAAAATATTGAAAGGTCTTTGGTAATTAATTTCCAAGTTTCAATTTCGGTTTGGTTAGAATAATTGTGCAAATTTCAGTTGATTTTTAAAGACTGGAAATTAAAAATAATTTCTGTCAGATAATACTTTTTTAGAAAGAGTACCTTTCGTTAGTTCACATGAACATGGATCTACAAAACACCGACAAATATACAAGAGAATTTCTTGGTAACAGAGAAAGTGTAATTGTAAAATCTTGGGGTATGTCGTTAAAAATCTATTTTAGATTTTTTGCCTTGAGTTTTCTTGTAATACCTTATTACCAAACTTTTTCTTAAGGATTCCATGAAGACAACAAACACTGATTTCATGATATTGTGTTAAGTAATGTATTTTATTTCCCTTCTTGAAGGACATTTTTCTCAAAAATTTATACTATGTTAAATTTAACGAAACAAAATTTCAGTTTTTCCTCTTCGTTTCATTATTATTAATCTTCCAAAATCCGTGGTTTCACCAAATGTTCATTAAAGATTTACACAGATTTTCCCCCAAGATTTTAAGAAAAAGACAGAATATTTTTTCTTCTTGAAAAAGATTGTTTGATGACAAAGATTGAAGAAAAGTCAGCAAATTTATTTTTGATCATTTGATTTTTTATTAAAAAAGTTCTTTTCAATTTTCATTTTTTTCAAAACTACTTAATTTATTAATAATTTAATTTGGTAAATTCACTTTTTTTTTTTAGTTGTGTTTTTGAAGCACAACACTTGTTCTTATCTCAATTTGTTTTTTTTTTTTTTTTTTTTAATTGTCTTTTTCCCTCGATTTTTTGTTTTTTCACAAAAGAAATGGACACACGCGAAAAAATTGGCTTTGCTTGTTTTTTAATTTATGGGTTTATAATTGCTGCCTATTTACTTTTGAAATACTTTAGGGGAGAAGAGAAAAAAAGGGCATATTTAATCGCAGGTGGTTCTATCTCACTCTTTTGGCTTGTTTTCTGGATAATGATGCTGGTTGAAAAAACAGCAGAATTTGCATTTATAGTTTGTATGATTTTCATGGCAGCATTATTTATCTTTAGTATCGTGCTTCTCACCCGAGAAAGGGTTCCTAAGCGTTGGATTTTCTTTGGAATAAATCTTTTCGCACTAATTCTGATGATAATTGGTGTTGCGGGATCAGTTGCTAATCACAAATAACTAACACGAATTTAAAAGTGAAATCTTTCAAATTTGATCTAAAAAATGCCTTTATTAATTTTTTTTTTTATTTTAGCCACACCTTTTTTTATTTTATTTCTTTTTTATATTTGTATTTCTCAACTCTTTAATTCAATTGTTGGATCAGAATATTATTGTTTTTCAGCAAAAGGTTTTTACCTCAAAGGACCATTTCTCAAGGTTAAATAAAATCATAAATCCAAATTTTTTTTTTTTTTTTTCTTTTTTTGATGATGACTCTTTTTTAAAAAAAAATTTGATAGGTTTTTTTTTTTTTTGATTGAAAAAGAATTTTCAAAATGTTGCAACCAATTAATAACATTATTGTTTTGGTTTGTACTTGTTAAAGGTGCTATTAAACAAAAAAAAATCTTCTTATAAATATCATTGCGAATCAAATAAATTTTACCGTATCTTCAAATTTAAAAACAAAGTAACAATCCAATTGATCACTACGAGACTTATCTCCCTTTTAAAGCAATTTTCAGAAATGTATTCTAGTTTTTTAAAAAGTTTGATCAATTTTTTCATTTTTTAAAATTTCTAAATTCAAACAATTTTGTGAATTATTTTAAAAAAAAATTTTCTTTGAAAGAAGATTGAAATCTTATTGCCTGTAAAGGAATTGTACAAAAATACACTTTAAAAATGAAACCACTAAGTTCTAAAATGACAAAGTTTAAAAAATCTACTTAATCTCAAAAAAAATTATATAATTACACTACAAGGAAAATTTAAATACCTAAAATTAAAGTTAGCCAAAACTATACATTGGATTTCAGTTAAACTTCTTTTATAAATTATTTTTTCAAAGTTAACATAATTTTATGTAATAAAAAAAAAGGATAGCTTTTAAACTCTTGAAAATCTGAATACCTCCCTTTTCAAAAATACCGACTTTTGAAAAAAACACCTTATTTCAGGGTATTTTTTTATTGGAAAAAGTTGAAATGAATTAATTTTTGATTGAACATTAAGATTGAAAAAAGAATAAATATTAAAGCATTTTACAGAAAAAAACCGGGAACGTATATAAAAACGCGTACATGAAAAAAAATAAAATGATAAAAAATATACCAAAAACATATAAAAAATCAGATTTTCAATTTAATTTAGCGATATCTTTTGATTGAAATATTTTGTGCTATTTTCAAATTGAAAAATATGTTTCCTTTTCGACTATTAAAAAAAATACTTGAAAAATATCTCTCTACTAAGTCAATTAAAAAATTCAAAAATTTTACAATTAAAAATGAAAAAAATATTACTGAAAAATTTCATTTTTTTTTCAATTCTTATTAATATCTATTAAAGTTGTAAACCTCATTGAAAATTGTTATGTATAATAATGTTTATTTTATGAGTGTATTTCAAAAATACAAAATTTAGAGATTTTTTTTGAAAAAATGTTCCTTGTAGTTTATTTTGAACTTGAAAAAATATAATATTTTTTTTATTCAAAAATAATTCAAATTCATTTTTCTTTTTGTTCAACAAAAAAAAAGATGATAGAAAAAAAACTAAACAATTAAAATAATAATATTCATAAAATACTTTTTTAAAACCTGAGAAATTCAACTTATGACCAAAAGAAATAATTTCCGTCGTTTTTATTTTGATATATTAAATATAAACCCAATCCTAATTAATTCATTGGGGCTGGTCATAAAACAGAGATTCAACCTTTCAATAAACTTATTTATCTATTTCACAATTTTTTCCATATTTTAAAACAAGTACAAAGATATTCAGATTAAATAATTATAAGAAAAAAAAAAACTAATTTTAATAATAATATCTAGTCATTTATAAATGAGTATCTGAAAAAAAAAAAAGATTGAGTAATCTTTTAAATTTCAAGAAATTTAATATATATTTGGAAATAAAATTAATATCAATTTTTTAGGATCTTCAATGATTCAATATTTGATTTATTTTTATTGTATTTTTAAAATTAGATTTAAGGGGCAATTTTTTTTATTTGTGCAAGCGATCAGTGATTCCTTAAAAGTGAGATTGTTTGAAAATAAAAATATTGTACATCTTTTTATTTTTCACTTTTTGTTCAAAAATTCAAACAAAAAGTATAATCTTTTAACTGAAAAATTAATTGGAAAAAATAAACAACTTTAAAAATGATTACTAATTTCTCTAAAGTTGATAAAGTAACTTTTTTTCAGATTTTCTGCTATCCTTTTGAAAGTTGTACCCGATTAATTTTGAGAAAAAAAATAACAGAGTTAATTATCTAAAAAAAAAAATTTAAATAATAAAGTATTAATAGACCATTTAATGTTTACAATCAATGAATGTTGAAAAAAGATCATATTGGGTCATGTGTGGTGAATCGTTTATTTGATTCGTATCTGATGGAACTTGGTTTTGGTATGTGTTTAAATAGTGGTTCAAAACTAAAGCAATATTTAACAATTTATTTTTTTTTTCGGAAATAGGAATTGAAGTATTCAGACAAATAGAATAGATGAGAAGTTATAACAAAAAATGTGATGTGTGTTTTTGATTGAAATTTTTAATTACTTTTTGTTTTATTTGGAGCTTTTAAAAAAAATTTTTGTTTTTAGTTCCCAATAAAACCAAATCTAATTAAATATTTCAATCAACAACACAAAATTCCATATTTAGAATCAAATGGTCATATAATCCCGAATTAAGATTTCATTAAAACAAAACAAATAAATTGACATTGAAATTAATTGTTTGAACCACTATTTAAACACATACCAAACCCAAGATCGGTCAGCTAAGAATCAAATAAATGATTCGCCACACAGGACTCACTATGATCTTTTTTCAAATTTCAAGGGTTGTACTTTTAGGATTTAAAATGTAATCATGAAAAATGAACTTATAATAATAATTCTTGAAAGTTGAAAAATGACAAAATCGTATGTGGCTTTTTTGGTATTTGTGCTATTTGTCCTGTTTCTGAACAGAATATTGTTTAAAAATCACATGAATGTATAATACTATTTTGAATATTGTTGGTGTTCTTATAAGACCAACCTCAATTTTATTGGAAATTCTTCAATAATAAATCAAATTTAGAGAAACTTTTAAATTTGATTTTATTATCCCAAATACTAGTAGAATTGTAAAAATAAAAATTTTAGATCTATTAGTTCTTCAGAATATTAATTAAAAAGGGTTTGATTGTAAAAATTATCCTAATCGCCAATCTCAAAAAAAATCCATTAATTTTTATTTTTAGATATCTGAAAAAAATCGTTTTTTATATACTAAGTCAATTTCATTTAATTATAAATTATTTTCAAAATTTTATTTAACCTTAATTTAATTTATATCGAACTAAAATCTTATTTATCAAATAAAAAAAAATTTAAAAATCAAAAGTAATTTTTAACATATAAAGAAATCCAAAGAAACTAATTTTTCAAAGAAAGACAATAAAAATCATCTCCTAGGCTGATAGCCAACAACATAACAATAATAACCCCTCTCTTTAAATAGTGCTTTAGTTTTGGAATATTTCAAAGATGAGAGGGACTATTACTGAATGAAGAAACACCCAAAAAATTAAAATGCGAGATTAACTTTGTTAGTATTAAAAAAAAAAAAAAAAGTACATACTTTAATGATCAACTCTTTTAATGACAAGTAACTCACCCAATAACTAACCGGTTTACATAAATAACAAATTGTTTCCAAACGGGGGGGGGGGTTGGATCGTAAATTTGAATCTAAATCAATAGGTTATTACCTGAAAATTAAACACAATTTCATATAGAGTTTTGTAATAAATATATAATTGACTCTCTATGTTATTATAGAAAACTAAATTGATTTTAAAATTCTTTTAATGACTATTTCTAAAGAGCTATTTAGTACCGCTTTGAAATAGGAGAAATAAATTTAATCAATTCAAAATGCCCCCTCTACCATACCCAGTGTTTATCTATTATTTCTTTGTAATGGATCCGAATATAAACAACATTTCAAAAATTGTGACTTACCTGAAATAATAAATTGAAAAAAAAAAAAAACAAATAACCTTTAGTGTTCAAGAACAACATATAATTAAATCTGATTTGTAATTTACTTTTAAATCATACTTAACATATAAAAATCTGATATTTTTGAAATTAAAAAAAAATAAACACAAAAACTAAAAAAAAAGTGAGTTGGAATTTTTGAAATGAGCATTACATATTTTTTATTACTGAAATTTCACTGAAAATAAGTTGAACAAAGTAAACATTCTGTTTTTTGCTCATTATTAAAAAAATTGTATAAAAAAATATATCGCCTCAATTGTTTTAAATTATTGATTGTCTTTTTCAAATTTTTTTTTTCTCCACTTGATCTTTTTGCAAAAAAAAAAAAAATGGTCAAGAAAAAGAAAAAGAAAAAAAAAAAAAGAAAATTTTGTAAAAAAAAAGAAAAAGGCTAACAAATGAAAAAAAAAAAGATCTTCGAAAAACAAAAATTTGAAGAAATTAGAAAAAATGATTCTGATCACAAAAATTAGAAAATATTTTTTGATATGAATATAGGATAAACTCTCAAAACAACTTTCATTAACATTATAAAGCGAGTCAAAATTTTTGAAAAATAGTTAATATAAAAAATGAGATTTTTTCCAATTATTGATTTTGGAATGTTCAAAGTTTTGGAATGTTAAATATGTGTGTGTATGTATGTGTTTATATATATATATATATGTATGTGTGTGTGTGTGTGTGTGGGTGTGTGTGGGTGTGTGTGTGTGTGTGTGGGTGTGTGGGTGTGGGTATATATATATATATATATTGGAAATGAAATATATTTTCAAACATAGTTAAATGTTTGAAATATCTAAACAGAAAAAATTGGATTATTCAAAATAATTAATTTTCTAGAATTAATTTTAAATTTTCCTTTTTTTATTATATTGAGGTGATAAAATTATACTTTACTGTTGATTAAAAAAAGGGAGATGCATCAAAAAAGTTGGACACTTTTTTTGTTAAATATTAACAATTTTAATTGGGAACCTAAGTAAACCTGGTTAAAATTGAAGATTTTTTTTTTCTTGCCCCCCCCCCCCCCCCTGAATATTTAGGGGAAGTGTCGTAGAGTACAGTTGAATGCATAGGGTTTTTTGAGGTTTTATGTTTTTTTTCTTAAGTTTTCTAGGTTTTTTTGAGTTTTTCTATTTTATTGTAAAGTTTTCTAGGTTTTTTTTTTTTACTTTTTGAAATAAACAGAAAATTTTAATAAATTTTCTTTTTATTTCGAAAAGTAAAAAAACCTAACAAAAATCTATTGATTTTCTAAATAAACAGAAAACTCAAGAAAATCTATAGATTTTCCTTATCAAATAGAAAACTCAAGAAAAACTAAAGGGGTTTTTTTTTATTTGAGAAATAAAAGGAAAATTTTTGAAATTTTTTAATTTCTAAAATTAAAAAAAAACTAAAGGCTATTTTCCAGAATTCCAAATAATTTTAAAAATCAAATATTTTACTTAATTCTTTCAAATCCTGAAAAATGTAACGACAGTCGATATATTTTAATTTTTTCATGCAAGTTGTAGTATTATATAAATTAATTTTCTTCTCCTTTTTTTATTTGATACTATTTTCTTTAATTCTCCCTTTATCTAATTAAATAAATAAAGAACAATAAAAAGAATTCCCTGATGATAATAATTCTTCAAATTGGGGCTAAAACTTTTTGTGAAGAATAGGGTCTAAAGAAGATTTTCTTCATTTCAATTCCATTAAGATCCTTCTAATAGAATTTCTTAAAATTCAAATTCTCAATTTTTGATTGATATAGTCGAAAAATTGAAAGAGTAAAAAGTGCATTTTTATAACAAGTCGTATCTAGTAATTTATATCTTGAAGATATACCCATTAATATATAATCTTAATTATTTTTTAACTACTTGGTAAAAACTCGATTCTTATTAAAATAAATCATTGGTTAAAATGATTTTTCGATTTTTCATGGAAAATTCTGAAAGTATCTATAATTATTATTTTAAAAAAAAAAAAAAACAAGGAATAAAACATTTAAGGATTAAAGACCCCAAGTAATTAAAATAAATTTAATTGACCTAAATCTTTAAATCTCTCTTTTATTAATAGCAAAAAAACGGTAACAAAGAAAAAAATAGAGAGGAAACATTAAAGGATATTTCTTTGAAAAACTTTACGGTTAAGGGGAAAAAAGAAATGAAGTGATTATTTTCAGATTTCTAATATAAGCCCAGTCCGAAATTACAAATATTGAAGGTTTTTTTTTAATTAGATAGCTAATAATTGGTTTTCCTTCCTGTGTCTGGGTTTTAATACTGGTAAAGTAATAATAAAAAGGAAAAAGTTTTCACTTTATTTTCATTTTTACTTTTTCAAAGCAACATCACAAATTACAATCCATAGATTGTTCTTGAATTTCACCCAAAAAGGAGGACCAGTAGAATAAAAACACAAAATACAAATACTCATCCAATTCTCTGAATATCCTCTTTGTAAAGGAACAATATGAAAATGAAGGGAAATTTTCCATACTAGTCACTATTATTTTTTTTTTTGACCCATTTCTAAATTAGGATTCCTTTTCTCGAAATATATTTAATATTGAAAATAAACAGGTATTTTCAAATCTAAGTAATTGGCAAAAAATTTTCACGATCTATATTAAATTTAGGTAACAAAATTTAATAGAGATTAGTCCCTTAAGGTTTACCATCCCTGAAATTTGAAAGAAGATTATCTTATATTAGGTGTATTGATTTGGTAATTTGGTTCTTTGCTGATCGATCTTGGATTTGGTATGAGTTTTATTCGTGGTTCAAAATAGCAATTTTTGACAATTTATTTTTTTTTTTTCCCGAAATCAGAATTGAAGAGTGTAAGATTAATTGGCTGGAACTTAAGTTATAATAAAAATGTTGTTTGTAGGTTGTTGATTGAAATTTTTTCTAAGGTTTGATTTTATTTGGTGCTTCTAAAAAACAATTTTATTTCATTAACCTAATTGACAAAAAAGTAAATCAAGATTTTCTTCTACCACCCAAAATTTTAAATTTATTCTTAAACACCTACCAATCTATTTATCTTTGCCTCTTCAATTCAAATTTCGGAAAAAAAAAAAATAAATTGTCAAAAATTGCTATTTTGAACCACGAATAAAACTCATACCAAATCCAAGATCGATCAGCAAAGAACCAAATTACCAAATCAATACACCTAATATAAGATAATCTTCTTTCAAATTTCAGGGATGGTAAACCTTAAGACAAGATTTGATTAAAATACCCTTCATAAAAATATTTGATTTAAAATTCTAGTAATATTAGTATAAAATAAAAATGCCAGGACTTATTTTCAAGCCTGGCATTTTTCTCAACACTGAAAAAAGAAACAACCCAAGGTTGCTTTATTATTTTAATAAAAAATTCCAAAAGAATTGCAATATATCCTCCCCTTATTCTTTTTTTTCAAAAAAAATTTCCAGATTAAAATTGTTTTGTGATCTCTATTTATTGGTTTGGTACTTTTTTGAACTCGTTTTATTTTGGGAGTATATAACCGGAGACCGAAAAACACTAAACAAAGCCACAATTTCATCATTGAAAAAAGAAAATTAGATGATATTTTATCCTATCTAAATTTCAAAGACTAACCAGAAACTAACATTTCTATACGAAACTCGTTTGGAATCTGTAAAGTTATTACGTGTTTTATTCAATGAGTTGTATTATTTTTGATTGTACAAATAGATTTTGGAAGGTAAAATGGGAAAAAACATTTTACTTCTGTTTTCCATATTTTACTCAAAATTCAATAAGCAGAGTCAGATTTGTATTCTTTGATTTGTTTTCCCTTCTTCCTGCTCTGTATCGAATAAGATCTCATTACCCACAACAAAAGTATGAACAAAAAATGGAAAAAAAACACTGTTCTGCGAAAATATTATTTCATTACGTTTTGAAAGAAAAGAAAGGGAAATTTAGCTTGTTGGATTATTTTTTTTTAAATTGAGAATTAAAACAATTTTTTGGTATTTTGAAAAATAAGATGTACTAAACACGAATTCCAATTGTTCATTAAATTTTTGGAATGAATATTTTGGTATCTTTTTAAAATAAATTTTGTCAAAAAAAAATTAGCACAAATTAAAATTCTTCTGAGAAAATGTCCTATAAAGTATTCTTTTCTTGAGTTACAATTCCAAAATTTGAACAATTTTTTGATCTCTTATTTATTTTTTTTATTTTTTAGCGTTAAATAGTCTTTTATTTTTCATAATACTCAATAACTTATTATGGGCTGTTTATCATCAAGCACAAAAGATCCTGAATTAAAGAATAACAAGAAAATTGATAAAAAGCTTAAGGAAGTGCAAATCGAACAAGCTAACAACATTAATCTGCTCCTTATTGGTATGAAATTTTTTTTTTTTTTTTTTTTTTTTTTTTTTTTTTTTTTTTTTTTTTTCTTCAACACAAACACTTTTCTTTTTATTTTTTGTTCGATGAACACAGAAATATACGATTGCAAAATTGAAAAAAATTTCGTTGACACACTGATGTGGATTTTTGTTCTTTTGTCTCCAATCAGTCCCTAATCAAAGATAAAAAAAAGTGATTTTTTGATTTTAAAATGAAAAAACATTTTTTGCAATTATCTTGTAACTCCCATTTCGGTGTTCCTCTCTTGGTTTCTTTTCGTTTTGGTTTTTTGTTTGCGAGTTTGGATTTGCTAATTTTTTTTTTTCTTTTTTTTTTCTTTTTTTAATTGAAATTAACATCCTCAATTCCAAAAACACTTACTCCCACAAACTACTTTGTTTTCACATTAAAAGGTAAAAATTTCTTAGTTTTTTTTCATTTTTGGGTAATTTCACAGTTATCTTTTTCAAAATCTTGAACATTCAGAATTCTACCCGAACTTTAGAGGTTTTTTCTCACATTATTTTTGAAATTAAAGTATCTTTATTTTTTTTTTAAAAAAAAAATCAAAATCTAAAAACAGAAAATTATTCTATTACCATAAACTATTTCTGTCCTTCTTTGAACAAACTCCTTTTTTACAAATTAATTTTTCCCAAAATTCCTTAAATTTTCAAAAATTTTGAATGGAAAATAACACTTTTTCACAATCAAGAATTTTTACTCAAAGTAAGTTGAATTAAGAACAAAAGAACTCTTTTTGAGAAAGTGTATCTCTTTCATAAAAAAATTTTTTTGTAATAGTGAACACTTTTTAATAAATTCAAGAAAGTGACTGACAATTTTAACCTTGATTTCCTTTTTGTTCAATTTGAAAACTGCCTTTCCGAAAATTTTGTTTGCAAGAAGATTTTACACCATCAACTTAATTTTATCCTTTCTTGGAATTTAAATGTGTAAAAAACTTACTATTTGTTGCAAAATAAATGAAACCAAATTTTCTTTCAGCGTTCCAAAAAAAGATTTGTAAAATCAATGCAACATTTCGAAGTTTTTAATTCTTAAAATCAGCTTAAATTATTTCATTTTCCCTTTTAGAATTGGGGACTTTGATGGTTTGATTTTAATTCTTTGGATTGTGATTTTTTGGAAAGCTTTATTAAAAATTTGTTATTTTTATTTTACAATTAACAGCATTTACCATAAGGGAGTGATTAAAATAATTTCGTTCCCAGAAACAAATCTAATTCATAATTTAATTTGTTGGAATATCAAAAAAGAACAAATCGATCATATTTCCACATGAATTGTTATCAGAAAATATTTGCAAAAACAAAAATTGAACTCAAAAATTTGTAACAGTTGTGGAAAAAAAGAGAAACAGGGAAAAAAAGTGAATCACGGGTTTTCATTGGGAACATTAATAGAACTTGAAAACGAAAAGTAAAATCTATTAAAATAAGAAACCAATTAACTTCAAATAATAATCCATTACTATTATTTTCTAATTAAAAAATGAAAATTATTGGTTCAAATTATCCAAAATATTTTTCTAGTTTTTAAAGTTGAAGTAAAACCAAAGATCTTTACAACATCTTTTGGAAATGATATATTTAGACAATAAACTAAACATCCTTAGTTAACTCTAAGACAAAATTTTTACTCTGGTAATTTGATTGTAGTAGTAATATTTAATATTCATTTTGGAAATTGAAATAAAAATTTTCATTTATTAATTGGAAAATAACAGTATATTATTTTCAATCGAACCAACAAACACAATTTTAATATACTTTCATATCAAAATTGTTGATGTGGTTTTGGAGATCTCAAAAATACTGATAAATTGCAATAAAGGTTTGGAAATTTTTCCTTGATATTCCTTTTTAAAACTTTTTTACTTCAGCTTTGAATAATGCATTTTATGAAGTCAAGTGTTAAGAAACTCTGTAAAATTAGTTGTTCTTCAAAATATTCTTTGTAGTGGACTGTTTGATAAGAAACAGTTCTAATATTTATAAAAATGGAAATTGAAATAAAAATTTTTTGAAATTTATTATAATTTATTAGCAGTCAATTTTTTGAACAAATTTTTAATGAGTGATCAATCAAAGAAAAACCCATACCAAAAGATAGTATTAAAAAAACTGTTATTGTATTGAATACTTCCATTTTGTATTTATTTATCTATTCTTTGTTTCATTGATCTTACTTTTTATTTTCAGATTCTATTAATGTTCCCAATTAAAAACCGTGTTGAACTTTTTTTCCATGTTTCACTTTTTTTTCCAGAACGATAAAACATATTTTGAATAATCAATATCATTTCCACAAATTTTTCTTGGATCTTCTTTGGAGTAATAGATAAAGATCTTTATTCACTCTTTTTTTTTTTTTTTTTTTTTTTTTTTTTTGTTTATGTTCCCTTTCTAAGAAACTACCAAAATTAATAAAAAACGAACAACAAAATTTAAACCTTCCCAAAATGAGTTTTTAATTTTTTTTCTCGTGATTAAGGATGAAAGTTCAATAATTCATCTTATTCCTAATTTTTACTTTTATGTTATTAAGTGAATCAAAGAAGCTATTGTTTCTTGAATTTTTTAACTTTAAATGAAAAAAATTAATAGTTTTGCTTTGAATTAAAAAACAATTTAGTTTGATCTCAAATCAGACAAAGAACAAAGAAAACAAAATTAAATTTGAAAAAAATGAAATACTTAATGGTTGGTGAAGGATTTTATTGTTTTTTTTTTTTCTTTTGCAAATACACATCACATTTGCAAAATTGATTTCAAAATTTTTCATGATTTTTTCATTAAAAATGTGATTTTAACATTAATTGTGATACTTTTCCCAGAGCCCCCCCCCCCCCCCAAGAAAGAGGAAACTTGACAATACATCCAATGTTTTAAGTGGTATTCTATTCCATTTAAAAAGAAAAGAAAGATGTTTGGAGTATAACACCAAATGAAAATCGAAAATACCTTTTCCAAAATCAAACAAATGACAACATCTTCAATGGTTTATAAAATAGAATTGATTGTTTTTTGAAACATCAAATATACTGGCAAGTTTCCTGACCCTTGGGTGCGTATGAGAAAAGTTTTACCGTAAATGAAAAAATGACAAATGCAGTAAAAAAACTTAAAATATTAAGAAATCAATTTTTGCACATCACCAGTATGTAAAAATAAAATTGAAAATTCCAAGTTAGACAAAAATATTACTTCAATTATCATTTCATCCTTGTTAATTGAGTTTATTCACAATAGAATCAAAATAAAAAAAGAGAGAAGAAGAAAAATTAAAACAAAGATTATAATAATAAAATAATATTATTATTTACATGACTAAATTAAAAATTGTCTACATCAAAAATAGCTGTAATTTTATTTAACTAATTCTTTTTTTGATTGCTGTTGCAAAGATAACTGTTACAAATAAAAAGAAAAAACAAAAATTAATTTTACAAACTTATTTTTGGGATGAATTGTATTAATGTGAAGATCAGAATTCCCAATACTAAAATCATTTATTTTTAGATTTAAAATCCGAATTGAGCAAAAGTTTTGAAATAAATTATTTATTTTCAACAACTATTCAGGATACTAGTGCTTTTTCGTACTCACATCAACAATTTTTAAAATAAATTAAACATGAATATTCATTTCTTGATTAGCGTGGAAAAAATATACACAAAAAAAGTATTTCCAACTTTTAGAAAACTAACTTTTTTTTAAGTGAGGAAAGAATGAAATATTGAATAGAAAAGCACTTTTGAAAATGAATAATAAAGATTTTAGTTTTTAGAAGGAATAATTTTACAGAACTCTGCTTATTAGTTAATTCTTTGAGCATTTTTGACAACACACATGGACATTTTTTTTTTTTTGTTTAATTTTTTAACAAGAACACAAAAAATAAAAACATTTTTAAATACCACGAGTAATAAAAAAAAGACCTGACTTTACAAAAAAAAAATGAAAAATTTTACTTCAATAATGACTTAAAAATAACACACAAACTTTAACTCGCAGTTTTTTATCATTTTTTGATCAATTATCAATTTATAAGTGAAAACCACATACAAACCCAAAAACAACTTTACTATAATCATTATTATTTAAGGAGGTGGGAGCTGTTTAATTTCTCTAATTTCCAAAAAAAACAATTTTTTTTATCTGAAAGAGTGCCCATTACAAATCAATATCCGAAAAAGCTAAAAATTTTCAATTTGATTTTGAAAAAAAATGAAAAACAGTTTCCCATTCAACGAAATGAACAAAAGTTTTTCTCTTAAATATTAATTTATTATTTACCCTTTCTAAAACAATTCATTAACCTTAATTTTTTTGTATTACCCTTTTTTAAATGAATAATAAAACAGGTGCCGGCGATTCAGGAAAGTCAACAATCGCCAGACAAATGAAAGTCATCCATAATAATGGATTTACAGAAAAGGAACAAATCAAATTTTTAAATGTCATCCATTCAAGTATTATTGAGAATATGCAAATCTTAATTAATTCGATGGAAAGTTTAGATCTAGATGAATTGACTGGAGAATCAAAAATATGTTCAGACGAAATATTATCTTTGGGACCAGAAAACGCATTAAATTCTGATCTTATCGAAAAAATATCAACACTTTGGGAAGATCAATTAATAAAAACCACCTTTGACAATCGCGCTTTATTCCATATTCCTGATACAATGGAATAGTAAGTATTTTTAACCTCTCTCTTTATTTTTATTTTTTCAATGATTATTATTTTTTAAGAGAATTTCGATAATCAAAAAAAAGATTATTATTTCTTTTAAAATCAAAGCCTTTCAATAATTCCTTTTGAGCAATAATGCATACAAACATCTTGTCATTATTTTTAAAAAAAATTCTTTTTATTTTTTTTTATATTATTGAAGAGAGGTGATTCAACAAAATTACCTCCTGTTTGCCCTTAGGTTTTTTAGAATTTAAAAGAATTGAGTAAAATCAAAGATTTTTCTCTATTCTTTTGAATTCTGGAAAACCTAGGCACTTTTCGTGAGGTTTTTTTTAATTTGAGAAATAAATTGTTGTTAGGTTTTACAGAATTTAAAAGAATTGAGTAAAATCATGGATTTTACCCGATTCTTTTGAATTCTGGGAAAGTACCTTTAGGTTTTCTTGAGTTTTCTGTTTATTTGGAAAATCAATAGATTTTTAAGAATTCTTTTGAATTATGGAAAACCGCCGTTAGCTTTTCCAGGATTTGAAAGAAAACCCCAAAAAAACCTAGAACACTTAATATATAAAACAGAAAACCTCAAGAAAAGCATGGAACTCGACGACACTCTACGGAACTTCATGAAACCCTAAACTTGTATTTAGAGTTTTTTATATTAGCTTTAATGTAGGCAATAATATAACTCGTGGGATATCTTTTCTTTAAAAAATGAAAAGAAAAAAATTTTATATCTCAACAAAGACAAGAAAAAGAGAAAGAAAAGAAAAAAATGAAAGGGAGTAAAAAATAAAAAAAAAAGTAAAAACTTCATTGAAAAGTTTAATTTTGTACCCCAAGTGTTGAATGGGTTGGAAGTTGTTTCCTTTTATGCCGATTTTTTTTTGGATCACCACCATAATTTGTTTTAATAAAGAGATCTAAATATTTGAATAACTATAGATCAAATGAAATAGGTTACTTTATTAAGTTTTAATTTTGAACTTTTAGAGAGGATAAATCTTTAAAGTGCAAAGTTTTTAAGAATAAAAATTGGGTTTTCCAAATTTTCTTTTTAGTTGTTTTGCCTTTTTTATTTTTATTTTTATTTTTTTTTTACAAGTTTCCCAAATCTTGTTTTCACAAAATTACAGTACAAGACACCTACTCGACAGCAAAACCTGATAACATTAACGTAGTTCAAGTACTGACTCAATATATTGCACGTAACTTTCAATTCGGTTCACTTCAGTTCATTTCAAATTGCATCATTTTAATTCCATTCGTTGAAGATCTAATCAGATCCAGTTAGTGATCTGATCTAATAATGAAAAAGTCTATCAATTCTTATAATGAATTTTTTATTCCTTTTACTTGCCCCAAGCACCTAAAAAAACAAAAAGAGGAGGAATTTAAACAACTTAAAAAGGGAAATTTGGAAAAGGTAAAAAGTATAAAAAATACAAAATTTCTTTTTAAATAAACGAAAGTAATGTTAATATAAATTTCATAAATATAGTATTTGGAAATCCACAAAAATAGATAAAAACAAAATAACCACAATCAAAGAATCTTAAAACAAAAAAAATAAATTTTGGAAATGACAAATCAATAGAGATAAAAACAAGTTTTAAATTTGAATTTTTTTTTTCTTCTTATTTTATTTATTTAAAAATATTATTACACTTTCATTTTCGATACACATGTGTAAAAATCGACATATTAATTTTTATAATTTTTAATATTTGAATTGCCAATATTTCGAGTTAGATTTTTACTTGATCACTCGAAAACATTTTTGGTCATTCTAAACAAATAACAAAATGTTAATTTAATACTCTTTTAAAACAATAGAAAATTGAACATTAAAATATAATTTTACTTTCAGTTTTGTAACTATTTTGACATTCTTTGATTTCAATTTTTACAAAAAAAAATTCGAGATAAAATAATAAACATAATAATATGAAAGAGAAAATAAACTATTTGAGAATACTAATAACAAATCAATATATTCAGGAATGAATTGTCTTTTTACTAATATGCGTATTATTCAATTTTTTAATTGTTTTTTTGTTGTGTTTATTAAATATTTCAAAAAATATTAAAAAATCAAGATAATCATCAAATTCTGGAAAATCTAATAATCCCCAAATTACAGGTAAACAAAAAAAAAAATTGAGAAAAAAATTTGATTTTAATTTATTTTCCTAAAATTGAATAAAAAATACAATAAACACTCAAGTAATCAATAAAAACAAATAGAGTAAACAGCGCTTAATTATTTATTTGATTATTTTTTTGGAAATAAGAAGAAATTTAATTATCTTTTTTTTTTTTTTTTTTTGGGTTGCAAAGACATTTTCAGAAAGTTTATAAATTGATGATAACTTTGTAAATTAGTGAAAAAAATACAAATTTGCGAAAAGAGATTGAACTCCTAATAACCTCATTTTTTAACTAAAAGAAATAATTGAATAAATTTCTCTCATGTGTTTTTTATTGTAAATAATCTGTTTATCATCTATATTTCATTCAAAATAATAACATTTTTCTTTTTTTTTTTTTTACATTTTTTTTATAATATTCTTAGTTTTTTTAATAAATTAGACGAAATATCCCAAGAAAATTATCTTCCATCCGCTGATGATATTTTACATTGCAGAATTCGTACAACTGGGATTTCAACCACACCTTTTAGTGTAAATGGGCATAACTTCACGTAAGAAAATTATTTTTCTTCTTTTTTAATTACTTTTCTTTTTTTTTTTTGATTTTAAAAAAAAAAATAATAATCAAGAGAAACTTTTTAGACATAATATTGAACATAACAAAACTAGGAGAATTTAATCCGTAAAAGTTAAATTTGTGAAATAAAAATATTTTTAGAAAATTATTCTTTGAAATGATAATTAATTATTACAATCAAAGTTATTATTTTCTATATTTATTAAGTTTTTTTCAATTTATTTTGCATTTTTTATTTAATTTTAAAGAATGGATTTTGAAATAGAATTTTTATTTTTTTTTTCTCAAAATTAAGAGATATGTTAGTATTTATATTATAGTTTGAATAAACAATAATCCCATATAATTATTAATAGTTGATTTGTATGTGTTTATTAAAAAAGTAATTAAAAAATAATTGAGATCATTAAATTTTGTCTATTTTTTTCAAAAGTTAATATTTTGATTTTAATAGTTAATACTTCTGTAATCTACAAAATATCCAAAATGTCATTTTGTTTTTTTATTCCATGGTTTACTTTTAAACTTTTTGGATTCGTTTTTGTTCAATATTTCGGAAAAACAAAAGATGTTTACTGAAAGGTTTAATTTGAAATTCAATTTTTTTTTCTTCAGTTTACATCATTTTTTTTTTTTTTCAAAGATACGAAGTCTTTTGTATCTGAATTTAAATCACGATCTTTTAATCTCCCCACAAAAAAAAAGAATTAATTTTCCTTTTAGACAATAAACAAGTATTTTTGGTGAAAAATGTATTTTATAAAGTATGAAAAAGAAAATATTTTATCTCTATTAAAATTCTTACTAGAAAATCCAATTTATTGACAATTCCTAAAATGTTCTAGTTTACGATAATTTCAAAAAATTATCATTTTGAATATACTTTGTATAACTAATTTGGAATTGATAAAACAACAAAGTGGCTGGATTAACCTGTGAGAAATAAAAAAAAAAACAAAAGTTATGAAAATTTGTTTCTGAATGTTTGCTTTTTGAAAAAGGAATGAAAATATTCTGAATTCTTGTAAACTGTTGAATGGAAAATATTTCAATGATCTTTTATTTTTTGTTTTAAAGATTAATATGACAATATAAGCCAATTTATTAAAAAATTACAAAAAAATTTTGTTTTAAAAATTATTTTTTTTTTATTGACAACTTTTTTAAACATTTTTAAATATTCAAAGTTTAGTAGAATCTTAATGCTTTTCAATTTTAGAGTTTTTTGGATTAAAGTGAATTTTGAAATGAATTTTGTTGAATTTTCTCTGAAAGATTAATTAAATATCTAATAAAATTTTCCTTTAATTATTAATATGAAGAATCAGATAATTTGAGATGAGACCAAAAAAGTATTCAAAAACATTTCAGATTTACCATTTTATTCCAGAAGATCTGAAAACTTCTACTTTGAACTTCTCGTTTTTTTTTCACTCAAGCCCTTTTATAAAATTAGCACAGGTTTAGTATCTTTTGTTTTATATGATAACTCAAAAGATAGGATCCACTGTAAAAAACAAGTTATTGGGATTCAATTTTAACTTTATTATGGAAAAAAAATAACAGTTTTTAAAAATAGAAAAGTAACCATTTTTTAAATTTATGATGATCAAAATGAAAATCATGTTTAAACTTCAATATATTTATCTACAGGTTATTTTATGAATTCTTTTTGGTTGTCATAAGGACTTTTCTTTTAATATCAATCCCAAATATTAGATGATATTTAATTTTCAAATTTTGTACAAAAAAATTGTAATGAATATGGTTGATAAAAAAAGAAAAAAAAAACACATAAACACTAAATAATATCCTTTGTATATAGCTTTTTTTTCAAAAAATCAAAGAGTTTTGAGAGGAATTTGATAGTTTTCAATTTTTAAAAGATTTAATTTGTAAAATTTTTGTATACCCACAATTTATAATAATTTGATATATTGCAAAATCTTAAAATATGAATGGAATTTTCAAAGAATCTTATTATCCAATTAACAATATAAATTTCAAAAGATTTTTTTTGAAATGAAACATTATAATAAAACAAAAAACGATTTTATTTAATCCTTGTTTAATATCGTTAACTGTAATGTGAATAATATTTTTAAAATTATTTATAAAGCAAAAAAAAAAAAAAAAAAAAACATATAAACTTAATTCTTTAAATAGATCCAAAGTTGAGTTTTATGAAAAAAGCATAATTTTGAGATTTTTATTTCAAATACGAATTTATAAATTTTTACAAAATAAATGTTGAAAATTCTCAAAGTTTTTTGAAACATTTTTTGCAGTTTGTAATTTTTGATGAATATTTTGTTTAAATTTTATTTTTTTAAAAAAAGTTTGTTCGAAAAGGTTTTAATTTGTTAATGTGTGTTATTGGTCTATTTTAACAAAGTTCCAATTAATAAAATAGGAATAATATATCTAAATTTACTTTACATTTTTTTTTAAAAAAAAGCCGGATTCAAAGCTGATATTAATGTATCTTAATGAAAAATTTATTTAATTTTTGAATAACTAATTTTTGTTTTGATATTCCAAAAAGAGGGTGTATTTTTTTTTTTTTATTTTGTATTTTGACATAGTCTGGCTAATGGTTAAATTAAACAGATATTAATTATTTTTTTGATTGCTTTTAAATATGAATATTATTATATAAAACGGGGAAAAGTAAAAAATTTCTATATTAAAGTTTGTTCAAAAACTGTGTGTCATAATTTTGTGTATTCATTTTTTTTAAATTTAGATATATTAATTCATTTTTTTTTTTTTTTTGGGAGGGTGGTGATGTGTAGCACACAAATTCCCGTGAATTGATGAACAAACATCAAATAAACGAAAACAGTAACATTGATTTTTAATAATTATTTTCATAAATATTATTATATCAAAAAATTTTGATATTTGCAACATTATACTTGACGTTGTATTATTGAGACCAATATAAAATTTTGAGCAATGTATATAAAAACAACTAAAATAACTAAAATAGTCAAAAAAATATTTTTAAAAAACCTTTTCATAAACAATATAATTAGTATTTTTTAATTATCTACATATGTATAAATATTTCTAATTTTAAACAATGGAATTTTCATTAAATATTATTTTTTTATTAATATAATTTCCTCTTATAAATCTAAATGAATCAAAAATGATATTCTTTAACAATGTACATTTTTGCACTATTTTTATATTTATCACATTAGGATAATTGACGTTGGTGGACAAAGATGTGAAAGAAAAAAGTGGATGTCTTGTTTTGAAAATATCACTGCTGTATTATTTGTTACTTCAATGAGCGAATATAATCAAATGTTATTTGAGGATGATGATATGAATAGAATGCATGAAAGTATATTATTATTTGAAGAAATTTCGAATTCAAGGTGGTTCAAAGATTCTGCTTTCATATTATTTTTAAATAAAGTTGATCTTTTTAAAGAGAAAATTAAAAAGCATGATTTGAATGTTTGCTTTCCAGATTATAAAGGCGGACTAGATTATGACAATGCAAGTGAATATATTAAAAATAAATTTTTAGGGAAAGTGAAAAACAAAGAGCAGAAAATTTATGTTCATTTCACCTGTGCTACAGATACAACAAATGTACGATTTGTTTTCGATGCTGTGAAAGATATTATTCTTCAAAATATCCTTCCCGAATATGGATTTTTATAATCTCTTTACAATATTCTTAACAAGAATTTATCTATCTATTGATAGATCCATACATAAATTTTTAAAGGTAATTTTCTAATTATTAATTGTTCATTTTTTACTGGATCAGTAGTTATTTTTTGTTAAAAAAATCTAATAAAAAAGCTTTTTTTTTTTATTTTTTATTTTTATATCAAGCTTTTTTATTTTTATATCAAGATTTTTATTGAGTAAATTTAATTGTTTATATTAAGATTATAGTTTAAAATCTACTTTTTGATTTTAATAATTATTTACTTTGATACTAGTTTGGAAATTTATTGTTTTCATCAAATCTTATTAATTTTTGATAATTACATTTACAATACCAAATAGTTTAATAGGGGTACATTTGAAAATTATTTATAAAATCCATTTCACTCTTAATATTTTGCTTATTCTTCTTCTTTTTGCTTTTTTTTCTATGTAATGTTTTGTTTTGAAAAGGGAGATTTTTAAACTAAAACTAAACCCCCCAAAAAGTAGAATGAGATTTTTCAGAAAATATTTTTTTTTGAATTAAATAAAGATTTGATTTAATAAATTTGAATTATGGATAAATATACTTAGTTTTCTTATTTATTTTTTTTTGTTTTTGTTTTGATTGGAAATAATGTTGATATACTGAATAATAACAAGAACAAAAAAATAAAAAAAAAACTTTATTAACTTTTCTTTAGTTTTTTGTTTATTTTTTGGTAAAACCTATTTGCTTTTCAAAATAAAATAAAATAAAATAAAATAAAAATCAAAACCTTCATACCAAATCAAATTTTAAAAGAAAGAATATGGTTAAGATCAAAAAAAAAAAAAAAATGAGATGATAAACAAGAGTGATAAAGAATCTTCAGATCTATCATTTTATATTTATATATATATTATGAACTATTTTGGATTTAAATAGCTGTTTTTAGACAATTGGTGGACCAGAAAACGAGTTAACTTAAGAGAATTATAAACTAAAATCCATTTGGGAATTATTATCATGGATCTTATTATTTTGAATTGTTTCTTATATGATAAACTAAGTTGGGAGTTAATCACGATACCTCAATGGGTAGTTATTAGAGATGTATAGGTTACGTCAATATATTAGTTAAACTGATACAAAAAAAAACATATCTTTTGATCAGATAATTAGTTTAATTTCTTTCTTTTGATTCATTTTTCAAAATTAATTATTGTTTTCAAGCTCTTTGTTTTGATCCAAATCATATTTTTCTTCTTCTAAAATATGTTAAAATTCCTTGAAAAGTTACTAAAGTATGTAATTCGAATTATTTTTTAGCACTGGTATAAAGACCAATATCATGTTATGAAATTTACTCTTATAAAATAGAATCTCAAAATTTCAAATAATTACACATTTTAAACATTGATTGGGAATTGAAATAAAAACCATAAATTACTTTACAACAAGTTAAAAAGAATAATTACTATGAACCGAAATAACTTAAAAAATTCTCAAATATAAGGAATTTTGAATATTGGAAAAATTAATAAAAAATATGAAAAGTTATTTTTTGATTTTATTGTTTTGATATATCTGTTTAAATTGATGAGTTGAAGTTGAGTAAATATTTTTAAAAAATTTCTTCAATAAATCTATCGTTGAAAAGTTACACAAATATGGAGAGTTTTTTTATTGATGAAAATTCAATAGAATTATCTTGGAAATATATTAGATCCCTTTATAAGATAAAAAAAAAATTGATTAATCATTTTGTTAATAATTAATAAGATACAAAAACATTTCAAGTAAGGTTAAAAATAAAAAAGAATTTAATTAACATAAAATTGTTTAATAATATTAAAATAATATTATTATATCAAATAAAAATATGAATTTTAAAATAAAGATAAAATTATATAAATTAAAACAAAGATATAAGAAAATACTAAAAAAAAATGAAATTATCTTTTCTAAAGTTGGAATTTTTGAAAAAACATAATTGGGATTGAATTATTTTTTTTTTGAATTCTCCGTAATAGTCGATTTGGTGTATATATGGAGAGAAAATAAGTATTAAATAATTATTAAATTATCCTAATAAAATATAAAAAGATAAATTGAATGTTTGGAAATTATATCTCAAAAAAAATAAATAATTATCTCCCACAAAATTTAAAATAACGCTCAAAAATTAATGTTTATTTTTTTTATTTAGTAATTTCTCAGAAATTTTAATTGTGGATATTAGCAAAATTAAAGTTATATATAAATATAAAGCAGTGAAAAAAATACCGGACATGAAAATAATACCGTACAAAAGTTTTAATTGTGAATATTAGTAAAATTTTAGTATAATTTCATTTATTTACAATCAAACCCCTTTTTTAAGAAGTATAACTTTTTCAAATTATAACTCACCCACTTATTAGTATGACGATTAATGAAATCTCATTTGTTCAAAACACCATTCAATCAATCAAAAAACAAGAATAAAAATTATCATTTTCCAAACTCTAAGCAAACCTCTATTAAACTCGATTGTTTTTCAAAAAAAGTTGATCTACTTAGGCTATCAAACAGTTACTCGAATATTCTAGAGATACTACACTTTGATGAACTTTGGGTAGGTTTATTACTATCTTATAAAAAAAATGGTTATTTATAATAAGGATTTGATTGAAAATAAATGAAATTACACAAAAATTTTCATAATATTCATAATTAAAAATCTTGTGATAGATTTTTTTCATTTCCGGTATTTTTTTCCCTACTATATATATTAAAAAATTTGGAGAATATAGAACTTAAAAGTGTCAATACAATAATTAAAAATCAACCACTTATTTCATTTTTGGTAGTTTTTATTTTTTGTTGCATTCTTAAGTGTAAGCATCTAGTAGAAGAAAAAAAAATTATCTTGTGTTGGATGCCAGACTAATTTTTTTGTTTTAAGATGATTGATCTTCAGTTTAGTATGACTTTTACTTTTTAGGACCAGATTATTCTATATCAAGGAGAAATCTCAAATGAAAGTATGTTATTATTGAACAAGAATTAAATTAGTGTTCCATACTGATAAATTCTAATAAATTTCAAAAAATTTTTAGTTCAATATCCATTTTCACACTCTTTGAACTATTTCTAATCAAACAGTCTCATGACAAAGAATATTTTGAAGACCAACCCAACATTCAGAGTTTCTTAACACTTGACTTCATAAAATACTTTATTCAAAGCTTGAGTATAAAAATTTCAACAAAAGTAAAATCAAGTAAAAATTTCCAAACATAAATTACAATTTATCATTAGTTTAAATGTCTTGAAAAAATCTATTGCTAAAATAAACTCCATTTCACTCAAAGGGGCCCAGCCAAAAATGAAAAAGTCACTTTATTTTTAAGAATCAACCAAACTTAGATTGTTTAGAAATACGAGAAATAATAAACTTCTTATAAGAGCCCATAATTATAAAAGAAACACCTGAACAAACCATAAATTTCAAAAAAAAAAAATGTTAAAAAATTTTTTGGGCCCATTCATTGGAACATCTCATGCAAAATTATCAATTTCTTTAGGAAATTAAAATCGTTGATAATAAGATTTTTTACTTGTAAATGTATGAATTTTAAAAGAACATACAAAGCTTAACTTTTCTTAATGCTTATAAGGTTTTTCAAACATTTTTTTTTCAAAGTTAATTTTTAAAAAAAAAAATAAAAAAGAAAAGAAGAAAAAAAAAAAAAAAAAAGTAAAAAACAAAAAAATAAAATTTTACAAAATGAGAAAAAATGATTTTGATCTAAAAATTTAAAATTTTAGCTTGATAAGAGTAATGAATTAAACTCATAGAATGTCTTCCATTTCTTCAATAAAACTGGGCCCCTTTGACTAAAAAAGAGTTTAGTTCTAAAAAGTTAATCTAATCAATTAAAAAAAAACATTTAATTTGTAAAAAATGAACAATTTCAGAAAAAAATCTATATTTCCAGATAAAGATAAAGGTTGAGTCATCAATATTAAGACTTCAAGCTGCAAACTTAATTTCTACAATAAGTTTTAAAATATAGATTAGTACTAAAAAATTTCTATTTTTATGGAAATAGGAATAATTAGCTTATATATATTCTTTTTATGAATTATTTCAAAATATTTTAACGATCATGATGTTACAATTAATTGTCATTAAAGAGAAAACAAAATATTTCAGTTTTTAGGTTTTTATGTTCAGGGACTAATCTCTATTAAATTTTTTTACTCAAAATTAATAGAGATTGAGAAAATTATTTACCAATTACTTAGATTTGAAAACCCTGTTTATTTTCAATATTAAACATATTTCTCGATATGGAATCCTTATTTAGAAATTGGTCAAAAAAAAAAAAAAAAAATAGAGAATGCCCCTTAATGATTATTGAGTTAAACTTGTAATTAAAAAATTAAAAAAAATAGTTACTTTTGGATGGTTCTAAATATGAAATATTAAATACCAAAATTGCTGTTATTCTGATTTCTATATTTACTGTTGAGAGAAAAATGTTGGACACAGAAAAATGGTTGGGTACAATTTTTAATTGAGAACATTAGTAAAATTGAAAATCAAATCCTATTGATAACTAGGTGAACTATATATAAATCCAGGTTTAAATCTGTTACAAGTTCATTAATCTGTGGTGTGTGTAAAATACTCTTTTGAATGGTTGATAACTAAAGTATTTCATGCTATTTTAACAAAAATCCAAGTTCTACACTACAAGGAAAATTTAAACACCGAAAATTACAGTTAGCCAAAACTATACAGTGGGTTTCAGTTATACTTCTTTTATAAATTATTGTTTCAAAGTTAACATAATTTTATGTAATTAAAAAAGGATAGCTATTAAACTCATGAAAATCTGAACACCCTCCCTTTCAAAAATACCGACTTTTGAAAAAAACAACTATTTTTGGGGTATTTTTTTAATGAAAAAAGTTGAAATGAATTAATTGTTGATTGAACATTAATATTGAAAAAGAAAAAATGTTAAAGCAATTTGCAGAAAAAAATCGGGAATGTATATAAAAACTCAAACATGGAAAAAAATTAAATGATAAAAAATATCCCAAAAACAGATAAAAAATCAGATTTTCAATTTAATTTAGCGATATCTTTTGATTGAAATATTTTGTGTTATTTTCAAATTGAAAAATAGGTTTCTTTTTAGCCTATTAAAAAAATACTTGAAAATTATTTCTCTACTAAGTCAATTAAAAAATTCAAAAATTTTACAATTAAAAATGAAAAAAATATTACTGAAAAATTTCATTTTTTTTTCAATTTTTATTAATATCTATTAAAGTTGTAAACCACATTGAAAATTGTTATGTCTATTAATGTTTATTATATGAGTGTATTTCAAAAATACAAAATTTAGAGATTTTTTTTTGAAAAAATTTTCCTTGTCTTGAGGTAAAGTTTACTATTAATTCTGAAAATGGTAATTTTTAAACTTGCTTTAGATTATAAGAGATAAGGTTTTGAAAAAGTAGAATTACATTAATTGTTATTCTAATAAGTAGATTATTGTTATTTTCTTTAGTTATTTCACAAACGATTGAAATTAAAAATCATTTTCAGTAATGTTAAAATTAAAATTGCTGCCCAATTATTTTTCTCTGTCCAATATTTTTCTCTCAACAGTTATATTCAAAAGAGGTCTATTAAAAAAATTTCAAATCCTTATTTTCATTTAATTCATCTAATTCTAGTTTTAGTTCAGAAAATAGGATATTTTTTGAATTCTTCTCCAAAATTATACTCAGTAATTGTAATCCTAAGTCAAAAATCTACTAATTTATTGTTCAAATGGATTGAGAAAAGATTTTTTATCAAAACTTTAATTATCAAGAACTATTAAGATCCACAAAAAATAACACACTTAATTTAGCCTTATCTGTATTGACAGTAATTCCATTCAAACTCTACAGATATCTTTTTTTTTCAGAATTTGAGAAGTTTATGACTCTTCGATTATAAGATCTTTCAGAAAAATTTTGATTCATCATTTTTTGATCAAAATTTTTCATTTTGATTTAGTTTTATTATGACGTTTTTAATAAATTTATTATTGGTAGTTGAATTTGAAAGAATACTCACTTCCTTTTTTATGATTTTTTTTAATAAAAAGAGTTTTCAAACGTGTAGGTTGTAATTTGTGGCTTTGTATGGAAAAGGATATTGTCAATGAACTGAAAATTTTTCCCATTTAAAAATCAAATACCAGTATTTTTTTTCCAAGTAATTGAGTAATAAAATGAAAATACTAATTACCCCCAAAAACCAAAACTATTTTTATAAATACCTCACAACCTATTAAGATTACACTTCCCATTTTGGTTTTCAGAAAAAAAAACAATTAAATTAAAAAAATTTCCTTATTTATCCAACTTTTAAATTGATTTTCCAATTCACAAACGAAAATTTTTGGTTCACATTTCACAATATTTTTCGATTCTTTGAGAAATGAAAACTCCAAAGATCTTGGCAATAACGTTTAGATATGATATTTTCAGACAATAAATGAAACTTTCTTGGTGAACTCTAAGACATAATTTTTACTATGACAGTTTGGTTGTAACAGGTATAATTAATACACTTTTGGAAAATGAAATAAAATTTTCATTTAGAAAATGAATAATAACAGTAAAATTCATATTAAGACAAAGATTGATGAGATAAGAATGAAAAGATCATGGACTTCATAACTAACACTAGACAAACTTTTTTTCGTTCTACAAATATGGTAATCCTTAATGGATATTATTTTAACTTTAGAAATACTAAAACTGAGAAGAGTAATCACAAAAAAGTGTTTTGAAAAGTTCCATATGCAGTGTTAACAAACTTCCAATACTTTATTAAAAAACCTTTAGAAAAAAGACTTTTTTTTTAAAGCCGACTTTCCTGTATTATTATTCTTCTTTTAATTTCAAAAAATAGACATTTAAGTGATTAATCCCAACAGCCAAAAAAAATGTTATTTTCTTTTTCAATTTATCCCTAAATTCTTTTTTTTTTTTTCTGATGATAGTAATATTTTTGAAATTGTTGAGAAAAAGGTAATTAATTATTCAAATCATAATAATAAGGGACTATCGAATTCTTGATCAAATATTCAATTGAAGTGAACTTTTTAGAAGAACGAATTAATTTGTAAGATTATTTGATCTGGACGGTTTTCTGTAAATTTTTTCTTTTTTTAAAGTGATGAGTTATCAATTGAAATTTTGAAAAATGGAACACCAAAATTAGCGTTGCATAAAACATTCTGTCACTTAATAACTCAATTGAGAGTCAATATTCCCATAAAAAATTATTTTGTTCGTTGACAAATTTTGTGATTGAGTCAAAAACGAAATAGCTTTCGACATTAGAGATAAATTTGTAACTGTTAATAAAAAATAATAATATGCTGAGAAAAAGTTTAAATTGGTGACTCGGCAAAGTTTTTCCTTTCTTGAATGCTTCAAATTTAATCCAAGCTACACATAACAAGAAGCATAACAATTAAAAATACCAAGTGCTTTAAGAAGTTTATATAAGATAATTTCTGTTATCAAAAATCATTTATTATTCCAAACAAATAATTTTTATTCTCAATAATCCAAAATAAATTCAAATGACTGAAGAAAAGCAAAAGCAAGAAAAAACAGTTAAAGAAGTAAAAGAATGGTACAGCAGTCTAGCCACTGAAATTGAAAAGCCAAACGAAGAAAAGCGGAAAGAAATTGCCAAGCATTTCTATGGAGAAAAAGATGCTGAACTTATAGAAGAGGAATCCAATTTGTGTGTGTCGTGTGGAAACCCAACTGCCGACATCTATTGGCGCGAGGGGCTAACAATTCTTGACTTGGGGTGTGGCTCTGGTATTGATCTCTTTTTGTCTGCAAAGAAAATAGGTAAAACCGGGACTGTCATTGGGCTTGACATGTCTGAAGATATGCTCAATAGAACAAGAAAGATCATGGAAAAAAAAGGAATTACCAACATCAAATTACTTCATGGAAGAATTGAAAAGATCCCCTTGGAAGACAATGTGTGTGACTACGTTATCAGCAATTGCGTTTTGAACCTCGTACCAAACAAATCACAAGCATTTTCAGAGATTTTCAGGGTCTTAAAGAAAGGCGGGATCTTATCTGCCTCGGATATTGTTTTAAAGAAAACACTCCCTCAGGAAATCAAAGAAGACTCGATCAGCTATGTCGGATGTATTGGGGGTGCAGTTATGCCCGAGGTATACCAAGAAAAACTTGAAAACGCAGGATTCACCAGTATCGTGATCGAAGATGTGAATAAAGACCTAAATGTACACAAATGGATCATGAATTCGTCTTGCTGTGGCAAACAAAATGAAACAGAAAAATCGTGTTGTAGTAACAAAAAAGAAACAGAAAATAATTCTTGTTGTAATAATCAACAGGAAACAGAAAAATCTTGCTGTAACAATGACAAAAAAGAAATATTGGATAAAGAACAACAAAGAAGAAAAAAAATGTACGAATACGATCTAAATGAATTTGCCGGTAGCTCCAAAATTTTAGCAAAAAAACCTAGAAAATAATTCCTCTACTAGATTTTGTTTTTTCCAAACTTTTGATTGACTCTGAACATTTTAATTTGGACATTTTTTTTTTTTTTGAGAGATCTCAGAAATGGATTTGCTTACTTTTTAATTTTTTTTTTCACTTTTTTATTTTGTTTTTACCTACACCCTCATTAACTATTATTTTTTTTCTAAATTTTTAGTACACCACATTTTTTTCTGAAATCATAAGGTGTGTCCAAAAATTAAAAATTAATTTCAAAAAAGAAAATAAGAATACTAAAAAAAATAAAAAAAAAAATAATTTTATTTAATATTTGAAATCAACATTACTTTTTGCTTTCTTTTTAATCTGAATTGTTTCAATTTTCTTGTCAAAGTTTATTGTTAAATATATAGTGAGCATTATTATTCAGAAAATGATAGTGCTTTTACACCCCCAAGGAGTACTTTAAAGCCCTTCCAAGGCCACGATAAAATTTCATAGGAAGAAAATTTTGATACTGATAGATATTTTTAAAAAGTTACTATAAAAAAAAAGAAAGTTGTAAAAAAAAAAAAAACAACAATAAATTAGTCTAAAATATTTTCTCATGGTAAGATCAAAAAATAATTTGTGTGACTATAAAAGTAAATTCTTAATTATTTCTCAACAAATTTTCAACGTTTAAACCATTTTTGGATTTTCAAATTTATTGTTCTGATATTAGGAAAAATATTTGGATAGTGAACTAATCTATATGATATTGATTTGAAAAAATATGAGTTTCTTTTTTCATTGACAACTTTTATAAAAAGTATATCAGTACCAAAGTTTATTCTTAAAAAAATTTTTATCGTAACTTCGATGAGGTTGTAACAAAATATTTTTAAAGGAAGGGTATTCAAATTTAACAATTGAAATTGAACTAATTTTTTATTACCTTTTTTTCTATATTGGTATGTAAAAAACTTTTAAAAAATTGACATAATACAATATTTCTGATTTCAAAAATTAAAATATGTTATATAAAATAATAATAATAATAAAAAAATTGATATTATAAGGTCTCACTATATATATATATATATATATAGATAGATATATATAAACTATTTTTCATAAATTTTGACTCACTTTATAATGTTAATGGGAGTTTTTTTGAGGGTTTATTCCAGTATTCTTTACAAAAAATATTTTCAAATTTTTGGATCAGAATCATTTTTTCTAATTTTGCAAATTTTAGTTTTGCTTTTTCAAATTTTTGTTTTTCTTTTGTTTTTGTTTTTCTTTTGTTTTTCTTTTTCTTGAGCTTTTTCTTTCTTTTTTTTTTTTTTTTTTTTTTTTTTTTTTTTTTTTTTTTTTTTTTTTAAAAAAAAGATCCTGTGGAAAAAAAAAAGAGATCTTCGAAAAGAAAAATAATCACTAAGAAAATTGAGACCTCTGTAATGTCTTTGAAAATGGATTTAATTCTTCATAAAAAATCTTGTTGTTCAACTTTTTTTCAGTGAAAGTTCAGTAATAAAAAATAGGTAATGCTCATTTCAAAAATTGTGACTCACTTTTTTTTAGTTTTTGGTTTTATTTTTTTTTTAATTTTTAATATATCAGGCTTTTATACATTTATAATGACTTAAAAGTGAATTACCAATCATATTTAGTTACTAATTGTTCTTGAATACTAAAGGATAATTATTTTTTTTCAATTTATTATTTCAGGTGAGTCACAATTTTTGAAAAAGAGTTTATATATCCATGTTTTTACTATTTTTGAACTTGAATTTTTTTCTTATAATCGTAACAATCATGTTTTTTTTAGTTAAAAAAATGATATATTTTTAAAAGAACTAATATGATATCTATTTCAAAACTGGCCTATACACTTTAACATGGGGGTAGAAAGTTACATTTTTACTAAACTTTATTTAAATTCATTTGAATTAAAATGTTCAATTATTGTTTCGGTGATTTTTTCTAAAAATTCCATTATGGTTCATTCGGTTGAATATGTTCTCAAAAAAAGAAATTATATAAACTCTTTTTCAAAAATTGTGACTCACCTGAAATAATAAATTGAAAAAAAATAATTATCATTTAGTATTCAAGAACAATTAATAACTAAATATGATTGGTAATTCACTTTTAAGTCATTATAAATGTATAAAAGCCTGATATATTAAAAATTAAAAAAAAAATAAAACCAAAAACTAAAAAAAAGTGAGTCACAATTTTTGAAATGAGTATTACGGTTTTTTTATTACTGAGTTTTCACTGAAAAAAAGTTGAACAACAAGATTTTTTATGAAGAATTAAATCCATTTTCAAAGACATTACAGAGGTCTCAATTTTCTTAGTGATTATTTTTGTTTTCGAAGATCTCTTTTTTTTTTCCATAGGATCTTTTTTTTAAAAAAAAAAAAAAAGAAAAAGAAAAATTTGAAAAAAAAAGAAAAAAAAGAAATGAAAAAGCACTACAAAAGAAAAAAACAATTTGAAAAAGCAAAACTAAAATTTGAAAAATTAGAAAAAATGATTCTCATCCAAAAATTTGAAAACATTTTTTTGTTTTAAATACTGGAATAAACCCTTAAAAAAAAAACCATTAACATTATAAAGTGAGTCAAAATTTTTGAAAAATAATATATTTTTTTAAAAAAGTTTATAAAAAATTGGAAAAAAAAAAATAATAAAAGTTGTTGAAGAAAGTGTATTTTATTCTAATTTTATGTTTTGGTGTTTAAATCTTAATTTGACATTATAAGGTATACCCAAAAAAGTATGAAAGTCTTTTATTTACATTTCATAAAAAATCATCTTTGTCAGTGGAGATATTTGTCAATCGACAATAATAATTTAATTTCCATATTAATAACCATGAGTCAATGAGTAGGTATTTATTTCAAAATATGTTTGATGAAATATTAATAAAAATGAAAAAAAAAAAAAAATAGTACTGTTTTTAGTGAAAATGATCTATTACCAATTTCTATAAAAAAATGAAAATATGGAAAGGAATAAATGATATTTAAAATAATAAAATACAGTTAATATGCTTTTCAATTCTATTTGAAAATTTATTGAGATTAAACAAGTTATGAAAATGATTTTTTTGATCAAATGGGAAATAATAAACACCAATTTTTACCCCTAAAAAATATCAGATAAAATAAAGATCAGAAAATTTAATAGCTTTTATTAATTTAATATTATACTAAGAAATAAATTGAATTATAACCAAGAACCAATAAATAATTTTTAATGTTTTTGTATTTCAAAGTATTTTTTTATTGCAATAAAACCTAGATCATTTTTAAAAAAAATTTTCTTTCATAGATAATTATTTCAACATTCCACCTTATAGAACTTTATCATAACAATTCAAATTACAAATTTTATTCCAAAGATAATAAGTTTATTTTGGGATTCTATGAGATAAATATCTATCTAAGGCTTTTCGATTATTCATTTGATTGTGAAAAAATAAAAAAAAACAATATTTTTCTGGTATACAATTGTTGTTTCAAAATCTTATAATTCTTCATAAATCAATAATCAATAATAAATTCATTAAAAAAAAACAAAAAAATAAAAACAATTTCTTAAAATATATAAATTTATTGAATTTGTTTCTATTTCAAGAACAAAGATTCAAAGTAATAATTTTTTGTTTTAATAAAAGATATAAAAAAAAAATCTAAATAATCATGAGAGTTATTCAACATAAATATAATAAATATATCAAGCAGTTGTATAAAAAAAAAAAACAGATAGTTTTCCTAAAACTTTTCAAAACAGAAACCCAACTCTTCTTCCGGGTTGGATACTGTTTTATTTTAAGTTTAAAGAGTTTAAAGATTGGGAAGAAGAAAGACTATATGTAAGTTTCTTTTGGCTATTATCGACAAAATTACAATTTGGATTGTTTTCACTTTCAAATTTATCTTGTAATGATACTCTTAATTTTGGTTGTGTTAGTGATCTTATTTGATTTTCTTTAGAACCTAAAATTTGAATATTAAAATTTTTGTTTGTTTCTTTCTTTAAGGAATCCTGTGACAGGTGTATTTTTCCGACGCAGCTTTTCGAACCACCTTCTTCTGTACACATTCCCCACCCCCTCACTGTTTCCATTTCCATTTTCTTGTTTCTTCTTCTCTTTTCCTTCCTTCCCCTACACCCTTTCGCTTTTCTTTTGCTTTTTTTCCCTTTCTTCTTTTTCTTATGAATATATTGCTGAAGTGGCTGCGAATGGGAAAATCTCCTTCTTGCCTTTTCCTTTTTTTTCATTTCTTCTTTTTTATAATCATAAGTAGAAAACCAATTTTGAAGGTCTTTTAATTTTTTTATTTTTGTGCCTTTATAACGATTTATAATTGCATTGCGTTTTTTAAATTCCTTTTGTGTTTGTTTTGGTTTTGGTTCTTCTTTCATTTGACGATAACCCTTTCCACAGTATTTTCTCGTTTTTTCAATATTTTCAAAGAAGTTCCGATAGCCGCCGGCTAATAAATAACTTTGTGGGTAATGTAATTTTGGATATTTATTAATTTGTCGATCAGCATCTCTTAATAACCTCATTAATTTAGGTCCCCTAGATTGTGAAAATTCACAATAAAATACAACACATACATTTTCCTGAATTGATGATCCAAAAAGATTTTCAAATAAAGTGTTTGGTACATTCCAATTTTTTGCAGATTTGATATGCCCGGCTATTAAACCCAATTAAATATTAAAAGGAAAACTTCATAAATTAGAAAACATGATTAAAAAATTAAAATAAAAAATAATAATAATTTACCTTCAAATTCCCAATCAAACCGACAATCAATTAAAAATATTTTGTTAAACTCATGATTATATTTTTCTTTATATTCGCCACTGAGTAATTCGCATAACTGTTCAAATATCAAATATTGAATTTTATAAAATATATAGTTGTTAAAAATAAATAAAAATAAATGAAATTAATTTGTTTTTTTATCAAATTTGTGTGTTTTTTTCAAAAATTATTGCTTTTTTATTACTATAAGGATCTTTTTTTAATTGATGAGATCAACTTTTGAACTATTTTACACAACAAATTTTTAGAGACATTAGTATTGATTGGTGCGCTGATATACATTATCTTCAATGACAACATACTGACATTTTAGAATTTTCCGATTAACATTCGATAAAAAATTAAATCAAAGAAAAAAACAATAAAAGTGATTTTAAAAAAGAGCCATCAAAAAAGTTTTTAATTGATGAAATAAAAAATGGTTCTATTTTGGTGTTTTTGACTATTTTAAAGATACTTTTGATAAACTTTTTTCTCACACTTTTTTAAAGTGATTATTTATTTGAAAAAAATAGAAATTTTGAAAAAAAATATAAATTTTGAAAAAAAGAAAAATTAAGGTATTGTTTTTTAAATGATCAATATAAAAAATAACAAAGCCCGCATTTAATATAAGCCACTTAATATCATTAATTGTTGGTGTATATTTTTTCATAGATTTGTATTTATTTCTTAATATTTTATTTTTCCATAAAATTAACAGGATGTTTGAAATATTTCCGAAAATACCCAAAAATTTTTTAACCACGAAAAAACACGTTATGGACCACTTCGAAGAAACTCTAGTGTCAATTTACTCGGTTTAATGATAAAATAACAATTTTACTTTACGATAAAATATTTTTTTTGAATTTTTTTACTTTAAGCCCCTCTAAAGAGTTTTGGGTACCTTTTGAGTATATTTGAGCAATTGTTGGCACTTATTAGGGTAAGTGTATAGGTATGCCAGGGTATTGGTATGGGCTGTGTTAGGTTTGGTATGGTGTGTGTTTGTATGTTTTGGTTAAACCAGTTCCTTTGATGGAATGGGGAGTTAAATAATGTTTGGCTTGGGTCACCTTGTGTTTGGTATGGGTATGTATTGTGTACTTATCGATATTATTCAGTTATTTTTGGATTGTAAACTAAAATTCAAATTTTTCCACACAGCTAAAACGTTACAAACAATCACAATAATACAATTTTATTGAAATTGGAGATAATTTCGATTTTTGTAAAATATGAAAATCATTTTTTCATCTTTTAGTTTTTGTTTTCATTTCATTGTTTTAATTACGTAATTTGTTTGGTTGGATCAATTTTTTTTTCAACCATTGATATTAGGTTAAAGTCAAGTTGTACCAAATAGAAGAACTCAAATAAAATTAGTTGGTAGTATCTAGCCTTTGATCGATCAATATTCCTAATAGAATTTAAACAAATTTACTCATGTAGTTTTTTGTTTTGCACTCTCCAAAATTTTTAACACACCCATGATTTATTTGTATTGATAATTATTTATTTATTGTTTTGCGAGTATTGTAATTTATAAACAAGTGTTAACATTTCAATTAGTGAATGGTTCTAATTTAGTAAATCTCCTTGAATTGATTAAATAAGTTTTTTTTTTCACAAATCGAATTTTGGTGTGTTAAAAATTTTGAATTGGGGTTTATTTAGGATTACAAAATTAAGGGTAATGATGCACAATTAGAAATTTTCTTTACAAGTAAATTTTCTCTCATTTAGTTAATACCATTCCGAAATAATCAGAAATGTTACATTCGTCCAAGATATCAATCCCTTTCACACAAAATGGGTTGAATACTATTCCCTAAAATTTAATTTTTTAAATTTTGATATTTTCAGACCACAAAAAAAAAAAAAGTGTTCTCTAATAAAATTCGAAATATACGTTAAATCTGAGTATATTGGTACTAGGGTTTCTTAGAAGTTGTTCAAAAAGTGTTTTTTCGTGGTTAAAAAATTTTCAGGTATTTTCGATTTTCGGGTATTTTCGGGAAAATTTGATAGATTCAAATTAACAAAGTATAATATTTTTTATTAACATTCTGATATTTTCATTATAATAGTATTTTTAAAAAAATATATAAATAAATAGTTGCGTCATAGAGTGGTTAAGTGTCGTAGAGTGCCAACGGGTGCCAAAATTTTGCAGAATTCAAAGAATTCGGTAAAATCTATGATTTTACTCTATTTTTTTAAATTCTGGAAAAGTTAACATTAGTTTTTTTTTGATTTGAGAAATAAAGTGAAAATTTATTAAATTTAGAATTTCATTTCAAAAATTAACAAAAAAAACAAAGATAAAAAATAATTTAAAATGAATAGGTCCAACTCCCATTTTAAAATTAAGAAATTACACAACTTATTTGGTAAGATATTCTTTTGTTTATGAGAAGAATAAATCCAAAAGTTTGCAAATTATGCAAAAATCATTCTAATTTGGAAATTATTAAAAGTATCAGCCACTTTTTACTAGGCTATACTCTCATAAAAAGGATTGGTTAATTTGGATGATAAAAGAAAAGTAGGATCTATTAGTAATTGAAAAAATAAATGATTAAAGATAAAAGGGGGTATTAACCAAATAATAGTTTTTCTAATACTATCTTTTGGTCTGGGTTTTTCTGATTTGGTTGATCGTTTATTAAAAAATAAGTTAAAAAAGTTGACTATTTTTGAGATCTCCAAAACCACTCTTACATGATTTCGAAATATAAATAAAGGGGACTGAATTGTTTTTGTTGATTTAATTGGATAACAAAATGATGAATTATTCTTTGAAGTTAATTGGTTTCTTCTTTTTATTGAAATTTACTTTTTGTTTTTAGTATTGATTCTAATTAAAAGGCTTTACTTTTATTAAAATAAACGGTGGAGGATTCGTTAAACCCGTGTTTCAAAATAAAAAGCCATGTTTATTTTTTTTATAGAAGACCTAGGGAATAGACCAAAATTGCGATTATTTTTCTCGCAAATAATCGCATTTTTAGAAATTTACCAAGACCTACATTAAATGATCTAAGAAATGGGCAAAAAACCAAACGTAAATGTGATCTGGTTTCTTAAAGTTCTATTATTTATAAAGGAAATTCTAAAAATGAAGGATCCAATTGGAAAATTTATCTCAAAAAATAGAGTTTATTTTGGAGAATTTTTCAATCAAAAAAAAAACTGATTAAAATTTGAGTAAAAAACATTCGAAAAAATATGAAAAAAAAATTGAACGAATTGCGTTCATAATTTGTATTTTACTTCCTAAAACCAAAGAGTTTACTTTCAAAATTGATGTGAACTTAGCTATACCGTTGGGTAGTAAATTGGATGTTTCATTGGAACAAAAAGAAGAAAAATAAACACGTGTTTTATTTTGAAAAACGGTTTTAGGATCTGAAAAGGGGTATTTTTGAACATTTTTATTATTTTCTCATTAAATTTTTCGATTAACAGAGTGAAACCTTTTTGTGGTGGCTATTTATTGAATTGGATTTTAGGTTTTTACTTTTGGAAAATTTATTGAAGGTAATTTTTTCTGTTTCCAAATTTAAAGCCAATTCACAGTGAAAAAATTGGAAATAGTTACGAATAAACGTCTGAAATTATTCAAATTATCGTGGTAGTTTCTGGTTAATTTCATAATTTTATCCAGATTTTTGTCAAAAGGATTATGTCAAGAATGAGATTTTTTGAAAAATAAGTTGTAAAATGAAACTAAGAAATCTATCTTTTGTGTGTAATTCACTTTTTTCAGTAATCTATGTTTTGGTTTAATTTGGAAAAATTAATTTTCCAAAAAAAATCAAGAATTTTCAAAATGTAATCTTTTTTGAATTATTTGAAAAGAGAAAGAGTGAAATAAAATTAGTTCAGAAAAAGTGATTACCAAGTCTGTTTTTGGTTCGAAAGAAAAATGAAAAAGTTAAGAAAGCAAAAAAATGAAAAAAAATGAAAAAAATGAAAAAAATGAAAAAAATGAAAAAAATGAAAAATTGAAAAAAAAAAAAAAAAAAAAAAAAAAAAAAAAGAGAGTTATCATTTAAAAATGAAAAAGGAAAAAAGAAAAAGTAAAACAAGATTTTAAAGAAAAAGAAAAAAGCATAGTGTCTCCTTTTCACCCTTTTTTCTTGAAAAAATAAAAACATCAAGAAGAATAAAAAAAAAAAAAAAAAAAAAAATACTTACGGTATTTAAAGAGATAATATTAAGATCAGTGTGCTTTGATTTTATTAAGTCCAGAATTGGTTTTTGTTTCTCGTCAATTGAAGGATCAAAGGTTGAAAAGTTCACATCACTCAAAGATCTTTTTAATTTATTTTTATTTTTATTAATAAGCGGTTTCTTTCGTTTTTTCCGAGGCGGAATTTTCGAGAATTGAAAATCTAAAAAAGTATTTGCAAGTTGGCTGCTGTTATTCTTGTATTTTTTAAGATTTACTTGCCCGTCAATGGACAATTCAGAAATTGAGCCCAATGTAATTAAAGTTTTTTCCTTTGTGCTTGTGCTTTTGGTTGAATTAGACTGTTCGTTGTTATTAGGGCTATTGTTTGATAATGGGCACGGTTGAAAAACATTTTCTAAATTGTCAATGTTTTGTGTTAGCACACCAGAAGTACCGACTAATTGTGGAAGTTTGTTCAAATCTAAATGAAAAAGATCAGATTCTTCTTCTTTTTGGTTGTTGTTCTCATTCAGGACAATTTCTTGTATCTTGTTGTAGTAGCTCGGTGCTGTTTTTTTTTCGTCATGAAAGCCACCCAACTCTTTTGTCTTACCTACACTTTTAGGCCTAACAAACCCAGTTTCCGAATTGAATTCAGAATTTCTTAGTGGTGTAGGTGTATAAGATTGCTTTTTCTGGAGACTACTTTTTTTAGGAGTTGTGTTGACATTTGTTTGTTTTGAACAATCCATAAAATAAAAAAAATGAAGTTTGGGGATTTGCAGAGTCTTCTAAAAAGGGTGTGTTTTTATTTATATCGACAGATTTTGTTGACTATTATTTCTTGTTTAAATAAAGAACAAATTTTGCTTTAATTTTTCAAAAAAGGGTTTATTTGTGCAAGGAAAATTTAAATTAATTATTTCAAGAAAGTGGTTGGTTTTTTATTTCCCTTTTCTAATTGTCTGTTTTTGAATTTTGTTTTTTCTTATTTAGTTTGGGTTGATGAGAAAAATGGAAGAAAATAGAGTTAGTTTTGTTTAAGTAAAAAGGGTTGTATACTCTAACTTTTCTCCAAAAGGTTGATCTTTTCGTTTTAGATGAAAAAAATTTATTTTTTCTCTTCTTCCTTTGTTCTCCCATTGTGAGTTTCAGTATTCAAAATCAGACAATTTAGGAAAGGAAATTTGACATTTTGAATCAAATTTTTAAATAATAATAATAATCTTATTTAGGGTGTAAATTCAGCCTTTCTAAAGCTATTGAGGAATTTTTTTTCTCAAATTATGATGTTGATATAAACTTATAAAAAGTTCAATATGGGAATAAATCAAGCTCATATTGAAAAAAAAAATTTCCTAAATGAGTTAATATTCATGAATTTTTTCTGATTTCTCTCAAAACAAATTTTCAGAATGCAAAATAACTATAAACATGATAAAATTCACTGAGAAACCTTATAAAATTTACTCTTAAAATCCTTTTTTTTTTCGAAAATATCAGAAGAATATTTTTCAGATGAACTCCTTTTGGATATGAATAAAATTTATATCAAAATGATCTTATCTTATTCTCATATTCTTAGATTTAAAAATCTATATCAACATCAAAATTTGATATTGATAAAATTTCATGGTAGACTTGTATAAGCTGTACATTTTCCATTTTTGAATACCATAGCTTAAAGGAATTTTAATTAGTAAAAACATTTGTTTATCAAAATAAATTAGTGTCTAAATAAAACGAGGAATGGAATACATTATAGTATACAGCTGTTCCAAGGATACCGTGGAATTTTCTCAATATCAAATTTTGATGTTAATATAGATTTTTAAAAAGTTGAATATAAGAATAAGAAAACTTATATTTAAAATATTTTTTTCATCAATGAGTTCATATAAAAAATATTCTTCTAATGTTCTAATGTGATCGAAAAATAAATCCATTTTTAAGATGAAATTTTATGTAGTTTCTTAATGAATTTTTGATGTTTAGAGTCATTTTGGATTCTGAAAATTTATTTTTTGAAAATCAGAAAAAATTCATGAATATTGTCTCATTTGGGAATTTTTTTTTCCAATAAGAGCTTTATTGTTCCCATAGTGAACTTTTTAAAAATTTTTATCAACACCAAAATTTGATATTGATACAATTTCATGGTAGCTTTAGATTGACTGTATATACATGGAGGTAATTGTAATAATAACTAGTCGAAATTTTAGTATTTGTTCAAACGATGAACTGAAAAAAAAAAAAAAAACAATTATTTCATTTTCTTATGAGGAATTTTTTATTTAATTATATATTATTTGGCAAATTTATTTTTAATTATGAAATGGAAAAACTTTTCTCTGAAAAATTTTTGAGAAAATAATTCACTTGTATAATGAAAGAATTACCCTTTATAAACCCAAATTCCACTTTTCATTTAAGTTATCTAATTGATCTAAACTAAAATTAAAATATTTTCATACAGCTAAAACAGTAAAAACAATCACAATAAGACAATTTCATTTGAATTGGAAATAATTTTCATTTTTTGAAAATATAAAAATCATTTTTTCCTCTATTTTTTTTTTGTATTCATTTCTTTTTTGGAATTACTGAATCTATTTGATTTCATAAAATCTTTTTCCAATAATCGATATTAGATTAAAGTTCTGTAGAATAGAAAAACTTTAATAAAATTAGCTGATTGTATATAACCTTTGATCGTCCAATATTCCTAATAGAATTTCAACAAATTTACTTATGTATTATTTTTGTTGGGTTTGAAATCAATATTTTGAAAAAAGATTTGTGAAAAAATTTAAAGTCAACAATGTATTTCAATTCTAAAATAATAATTTAATTCATATTTAAAATAATTCTATCATATCTAAACCGGGTTTCACTCAAAAATTCCTCACCAAAAAATGAAAAATCAATTTTATTCCGAACTAACCAAACTATGATTGTTTATAAATAAGAAAAATAAAAAACTTCGGATTAGAGTTGAGATTCATAAAAGAAATACCAGTACAAACTATAAAATTTCAAAAAAAAAATGTTAAAAACAAGTTTATCTCCCTTTCATTGAAACCTCTTGTGCAAAATTTCTCAATTTCTTTGGAAAATTATTATTGTTTATAATAAGATTTTGGAATCATAAAAATATTCATTGGAAAAAAAATTACAAAGTCACAATTTTCCTAAAGTTAATTTGGGATTTTCAAACAGTTTTTTTCAATTTAACTTTGTAAAAAAAAGAAAAAACAAAAAGCAAAATACAAAAAACAATAATTTTAAGAAATGATAAAAAAGGAGTTTGATCTCAACAATTGAAATTTTATTTTGAGAAGAATACTAAATTAAACTTATCATTGTGGAAAAAAACGTGAAACACAGTTTTTAATTGGGAACATTACTGAAAATTCAAAGAAAGATGAATAAAAAAAGAAGAAATAAATAAACAAAGACAAAATGAAGGATTCAACACAAGAACAGTTTTTTTATACTATCTTTTGATTTGGATTTTTCTTTGATTTATCAATTATTAAAAATTTGTTCAAAAAATTGTCTATTTTTGAGGATCTCCAAAACCACATCAAGAATTTCTAAAAAGTAGATGTAAATTTTTTTGTTGGGTTGATTGGAAAATAATATAATGGATTATTCTTTGAAGTTAATTGGTTTCTTCTTTTTATTGATTTAACTTTTCGTTTTCAGTAAGGTTCCCAAGGAAAAACTGTGTTTCACTTTTTTTCCACAACAATTTTATTATATTTTCTATTTCTTCAATAAAACCTTCCACCGTTCATTGAAAAAGAGTTTATATTAATATTGATTAAATTTACTTAATATAGATATCAACTATCCTACAATGTGTATTCTTCAACATATTTTTTATTTATTCTTCAAAGATAAATTATAAAAAATAATTGACATTAGAATAAAATTTGGTGAATTTGACAGGAACAAAGTTTAAAATAGAGGAATAATTTGGATTTAAATTTAAAGATAATGGTAAAAATACATCACTTGTTTTTGAACATTTCGAAGAAATATGAGACCCTAATATAAATAATAAACAATACTTTTTAAAAAGTTTTGGAATAAGTTATTAGTTTCAGTATGACATTATTTCCTCATTTAAAAAAAAAAAAATTTTTAGACCCTTTTATTTTTAGAAATTTTGATAAAAAAAAATAATAAAAAAAAAAAAAAAAAAAAAGATCCATAATTTATACAATCATAACTATAAAAAAATAATAATTAAAAATTTTAATATAATTACAATCAATAATATTAATTTATAAACTATAACTAAGTGTATTAAAGACAAATAAAAATAAAAATAAAAATAAAGAATTCTAATTCTAATTCTAATTAATCAAGAAGGTTATAATAAAAAACTCAATTTTCTTTTTTTGGATGTACTTGTTGTGACAATGTACTTTCATTCTCTTTAATTTGGAAAGAGTTTAATTTTCCCAGTGGATGCGTTTGTTTCGATTTTTTATTTGTATTATTTTTTGTAATTGATTTAATAGCGATCGAATGTTTGCTGATTTTTTCGAAGTGTTCTTCGATTTCATTATTTTGTATTTGACTTCTATTTTTATCGAATTGAAATTTATTCTTTGTGATAATTTTCTCTTTGTTTTGTGAATTTTCAATGAAATTTATTTCTTCTATTTGTTGGTATTTCTCGGAACCGCTGCCATTAATAACATTGTTAATATTAACGTTAACATTTTGATTTGAATTAATTGGCTTTTCTATTTGGATTGAACTTTTTTTTAATAAATTTACTAATTTTTGCTCCTTCATTTCTTCAAGCTTTGCCAAATCTTCAACAGACTGCGAGCGAAGGTATCTAGGCATCCCACGCTTTGGCCGATTAAATAGGGGCGATTGAGAATGATCAATTATTGTATTAAACATTAATGATTGAGTTCTTCGAAATTTAATTGGCCGGTGTATTTTGTTTCTTAAGTTGCCACCCCGCTGTCTTCGAATTTTTGCAAAATCAAACATTAGCTTACACATCAATAACACTTTTAATTTGATGGTTTCCCCTCTCCTGTGATCTAAAAATATTTTTGCATTTGATTTTATCAATTTCTTTGGATTTTTTTCAATATCCCCCACTTTTTTTGCTTTATTTGTATTGCTATCATTTTTTGTTTTGGCTTCCCCTGTCTTTTGGCTGTCTTCTTGAGTTTGCGTTGTATCTTTTGTTTCGTTCGTTTCTTTTGTTTCGTTCGTATCTTTTGTTTCGTTCGTTTCTTTCTTATTTTTTTTAGAATCATTTAATTGTAAATTTTGTAATAAATGCTGTGGGGTAAGATTAGTATACGTTTCCCATATTGAAGATATTCGCTCAGAAATGAACGGTATTGTCCATTTAAATACATCAATAAATTTTGGCAAATAATATGGATGCCCAACTGCATTAAATTCTTTAATACTAACAGCCTTTTTATGATATTTTATCACCGCACCTTTGTTGCCATAAAGATCTAAATAATTTGGTGCCGAAAAAATGGTAATCAATGATGGTATTTTTGTTTCCTTTCTTTTTAAATACATTACAAATCCGTTTGGCTTTGCCTCGTGTGCTCGAATAACTGTTGTTAATTTGTTTTCCGTTAAAAATTTTGAGACGGCATGAAATGTATAATGATACGAACATCCCCGTATGTTATTAAAGCTGAATGATCGCTGAGTTGTTAGTGGTTGGTTATATTGCGGATCGGGATCGGACCATAGTAAATCGCCATATAGCCCATTGGTTGGGGGCTCTTGAAATCTATTAATCTGATTAATTATTTCCACTTTTTGTAACTTGGGGGATAAGCCACCATGAACACAAAAAAAATGTTTGTCAACAATTGCTGTTAATGGTAAACAATCAAAAGTGTTCATGATTTCATCATAAACTTCTTCGTCATATTTTTTTAAACATTCAATTTTAAAATTAAAAAATTGTGTTAATTTTCTACTTTCATGATTTCTAATTAATAATAAAAATTAAAGATATATATATATATATATATATATTAAATATGTTATCATAGGAATTTATTTTGCATTTTTTGTTTTATTTTAAAGATGGAAATTTTGAAATTAAAATCTAAAATTTTTTTGAAAATTTAATAAATATGTAATTTTATTGTTTATTTAAACTTTCTTCTTCACTTTCCCGATTATTTTGCTTATTTTACTCCATTCACACACACAAAAAATAAACATTGTTATTACATTATCACACTTTTCATAAATAATACTAACTCAATAATAATTCAAGGATTAATTCACTAATAACAATAATATATATATATATATATATATATATATATATATTTATATATATTTTTTTGGAACATAAAATATTTTCTGTTTTTTTTTTTTTAAAGTTAATATTTTAATTTTAAACGATTTAATACGTATTTTACCAATTAATGAAAAAGTAGTCCAAAATATTTTATTAATGATCTAGTCATTATGGTTAAAAATAATTTTTTGAAAGTGAAAAAAACTATTTAGTAATTTTTATGTGTACTTTATACCAATTAAAAACTAATCAACATGTAAATGTACGATCGATCTCAAAAAATCAAAGACTAAAAAAGAGGGCAGTTTTAGAAAAAAGTGACCAAAGAAAAACACTTAATTTCCAATTTAAATCACTGTTGATTTGTAATTACAATTTTGAAAACAACTATGTAATAGTTTAGAAGTGTTGCTCTTTGTCACTTTTTGAGATCTCAAAGATTTTTTTCTTCATTTTTTTAACTCTTTTCAAATGAGTTATTTTTATCACCAAAAGAATATTGCAAAATCCTTACTCTGTCGGATTTAGAGATTACAAAACAACCACAAATTAGATTAAATTGAATTAAATAGATTTTGTATTGATCGAAAGAAAATAATTTGTTTCAAAATGAAGAAATATAAGCATTTAAAAATATAAAACAATACAAGATTAGTTTTAATTTTTCTTTTTTAATTTTTTTTCACAAGATCCTTTTAAACTTTTTTTCTTTAAAAATACAATTTTTTGAGAAAATGAGAAAATATGAATTTTTTTTTTTAAATTTTGATTTTTTGAAATTGAGAACTCTTTTTCTTTGTTGAATTTTTTATCAATGGGATACTATGTAAAATTTTTTTTTGTTGTTATTTGAATTTTTTAAATTGGTACATTTTTTAATTTTTTCTCTAAATTTGAATTTTTTTTCAATGAGATCATCTGAAACTTTTTTTTGTTATTTGGGTGACTTCAAAAAAGATACTAAGAATCTTTTTTTTGTTTATTGAATTTTTTGAAATTGAGATCCTGGGTCTTTTTTTTAAATTGTATTTTTTACCAATTATTAGATCATTTTCAATTTATTTTTTGTTTATTCAAATTTTGTCAACCATAAGAAGTGCAATTTAACCATATCCTTTTTAGGTAAAGTCACAACTTTGAGTATGGAGTAAATACACGGTAAGTGAATAGAGCCTTCAATCTTTTTATTATTAAAAGATTTTGATTCTTTTTTTTTTTTTTCAATACTTGGAAAAAAATATATGTATTGAAAGGCTTTATTTGAAATTCAATTTTTTTTTTTTCAGTGTTATAATTGTTTTTTTTTCAAATGTCAAATATTTTTATCTCCGACTTTAAATCAAATATTCTTTATCGACTCTCCACAAATTTTTTTTTGGTATTAAATTTCTTTTTATCAATAAACAAGTGTTTTTGATTCAAAATTATCTATTTGTGAATTATGAAAAATTCCCATTAGGTCATCACTATTAAAACTCTTAATGTAAAACCAATTTAATTTCAAATCACAGAAACCAAAAAATCTTCAAGTTTATATTAATTTCAAAAGTTTCATATTTTCCATATACCTTGTATAACTAATTTAAAATCCACCAAGTACAAGATTTACTGAATTACTTGTTAGAAAAGAAAAATAAAAAAAAGTTGTCAAATATTGAGATAGGTTTTGTCTTTTCAAAAAGCATATTAAAATATTCTGAATTTTTGTTAACTTTTCGAATGAACGATCCTTCCAAGATCTTTGTTGCTTTTTTTTTAAAAAAAAGTTTGGTTTATCAAGGTAAACCAAAATGTTATAAGCTCTAACAATTTTGATTTATGTTTTTTTTTTTTTCTTCTTCTCTTTTTAAAACATTTTTAAAAGACTAATGAGTTTTTTGATCTTCATACTTTTTAAAATTTAATATTATGGATTAAAGTTAATTTATTTGGATTTTTGTCAAATTTTCTGAACAGTAAATTTAAAATTCAATACTATTTCCCTTTTATTTTGAACAAGAAGAGTTTTGTAATTATAGAAGATATTAAAAAAAAAAAAAGGGATTCTAGTGCTTTTGATATTGATTAGTAAGTTTATGTTCGAAAACACGGAAATTTCTACTAAAAGTTTCTCATCTTTTTTTAACAAAGATCTTTTCAAAAATAAACTTAGATTTATTGTCTTTTGTTTCAAGTTAGAACTCCAATGATCAAATTTATTGTAAGAACAAGTTATTGGAATCAAAAATTTAATTCTACTTTTAAAACAATAATTTCAAAAATTGGAAAGAAACAAAATACAAATTGATTCTACAAAAAATTAAAGCCATGCTATCTACTAATAAATTTTCCGTTAAGACTATTTTCTGAATTCTTTTTTTATTTTACAAAAAATTCTCTGTTAATATCAATCACCAAATATGATTAAATATTTAATTTTAAAATTTTTTACAAAAAAAATTGAAATGATTTCAGAAAGAAAATCACCAGAAAATTTTATATAATTTAAAAGAACCACTTAAAATTCAAGATTTTGTTCAGTTTTTAAATTAATCAAAATGCTTATAAAATCCAAAATTTAAATTAGTATAGCATATCCGATTCTACCTTACCCCCATCAAATTATAAAGTTGAAATATCATACTTGTATGATTCTAATTGAACTAAAGATACCCTAACAATATCCAAGATATCAACATAGTTAAAAAAAAAAATAAACATTCTTATTTTGAATATCAAAAAAATAGAATCAAAAGATGTTCACAACTACATTTTTTTTTTTTTTTTGACCAATAATGATCGAAAAAAAAATTGTTTTTTAAAAAAGAAGTTTTTCATCAAAAAGATGTTGTATTTCATAGTATATTTTAGGACAATGAAAAAATAAGGCTGATTTTGGAATTAAAAAAATTGGACTTATTTATTAATGAATATTATTCAAAAAAAAAATAATGATAATTAAATCTAGAAGCTAGTTGATTAAAAATCCTTGTATTTTTTTTTACAAAAATCAATGGACTTATGACTAATAAAAGTGGGTTAAGCAAGAGTTCTTTCTTCTTATTAAATTAAGATATGGTCTAAAAAATATACCAAAAATCAGTTTTTTACCAAAAAATAAATGAAAATAGTTAAAGTGATAGTAAAAAAACAATCAATTTTTTTTTTTTTATAGTAGATTTTTTTTCTTATTCATAATTATTCATAAAATCATTATAATAATACTATTATTTTCTATTAATCTTAATTGTTTAAATAGGGTTACATTTGCTGTTATTATCCTTGTCCAGTTTATTGTTGTTGTTGTTATTATTTATTCGGAATATTATATTTAAAAGGTAAAAAGAAATGCACAATTATTGCAAAAATCAGCTTGAAAGTATAAATATTTGAAATTTTAATTGTGTAATTTGATTTAATTCCAATTTTTTCAAATTGTTATTTTTTTTCCATTCCAATCAATAAATCTGTGTGTTTATTATTTACAATAAACTTTTGTTTCGTCTCAAAATAAAATAAAATAAAAAAAAAAAAGACTAAAATATTAATTATTTACCCTATTAATAAAAGAAAAATAAATAATATAAAATTATATTAACAGAAAAAGGAATTAAGGTTAATGATTGTTGTTATACAAAAAGAAAAAACAGAAATTTTAATATGAATAATCATAAAATGTAAATGTCAGAAAATTAAGGTTTTTTATTTTTTTTTTAATTCTCATTTTAAATCAGGTTTTGTTAATTAAAGTTGTTACAAAGCTGCTTTAAAAAGGTGTAAACCAAAAAAAAAAAAAATTAAAAGTAATTTAATAATAGATCTAGTTAAGTTTGTTGTCTGTTTTAAAGGTGCGTTTGAAAACTTTTTATTGTCAAGTTTTTTAAAATTACTTTACATTTGAACTATTTTTATCTAAAATTTGAAAAATAAATTAATTTATTTCGGATTTGTCCTTAAAATATTAGAATATAATTTTTATACCACACCTAAACATTAACCAGTGTTCTTTTGTTTGAAGTTTACTTGGAAATGAAAAAAAAAAATATTTCATTTTCTTTTCTTGTTAATTTAATATCGTTTTGCATTTATAATTATTGACTTAAACCTAAATATAATATGTGAATTGTGAATTTTATTTAAAGTTGTTTCTAAAAATTCAAATAATTTATTGTTCAATAATATTTATAATAGATTTTTTAGAGAAATTTGAATCATGATGTACTAATAGCATTTACATTAAATTATCTCATACTTTAATTTAAGAAGAATATATGGTGAAGTTAATTCCTTAAAGTATTAAATGAACCCATAAAGTGTAAAAACATGTACATCCATACTCTTTTGTTTTTTGTCCATTTTTTTTTTTTAAATATTCCCCTTTTAAAGTTCTCTTTTATAAAATTTTCAGAATAGAGAATTTTGTTCTGTTAATAATATAGTCGATTTTGTATTTCAAGAGACATTTGTTTGGTGGGGTTTAAGTTACTAGATACCCTTGTTTATTTTTTCCCCAAAGGTAATAGAGTAATCATTTACACAAGGATGCGATTAAACCTCGGTAAAATGAACAAACTTCATTTATCAACTTTAGAGAGACGAGTTATCATTTTTAAAAGAATTCATATTTTCAAACTTAATTTTCAATGAAACACTCTCATCCTTTTTTGTTTGGAATTTTTAGATTGGAAACAAGAAAAAGGAAAATTTAGCCAAACATTTTTATTTTTAGGAAATCTCACTTTTAGTAACCCATGAGAGTATTTTTGAAAAAATAACATTTCAAATTTAATCTTATTTTAAAAATACAAGAAAAATAAATCAAATATTAAATCCTTGAAGATCTAAAAAAATTGATCATTTATTTTATTACCGATAGTACTTAATTTTTTTGTAATTTAAATTAATGGGTAATATATATATATATATATATATATATATATATATATATATATATATTCATTTATTCCCAGTATAAATAACGAAATTTTAATATTTAAAAAAAGCAATTTGATATTTTTTTTTTTATTATAATTATTAATTTTAATTAGATTTATTTGTTTGAAAGTATTTTAAAATTTGATGTGTAATTGTGAAACCCATTGATACTATTTAATCGTTGTGCTATTGCAAACTCATTGAAAGAATTAAGATTGAGTTATTAATTAATATTTTGAAATAATCACATTAAAAGGGATTTCTTTTTGCTTATAAGTTGAATTTTCAAGGTTTTAAAAAAGTATTTTGTAAAGAATTTTTAATTTAATGTTTGTTTGATTTTTTTTTAACATATTCTTTTGTTCAACAAATTGAAGAAATCTGCGTAGAACAAAGAAATTATATTTTTTTCAAGTTTAAAATAATTATTGGAATTTTTTTGTGATTAATTCAATTTTTTTATGTGAGTTTTTTTTAAAAACTTATTGGCTTTTATTTCTAAATTGTGTTTTTGTACACTTGCTTTGCAGAAAACATAATATTTCTTTCTTCTTCAAAGAAGAAATAAATTTTTTTTTGAAATAATTTCCCAAAATTTTTTGGATTTTGAACTTTTTCAAAAAATAAGAAAAATTGATCAAACTTTTAAAAACAAGAATTCATTTCAAAAATAGTTTTTAAAAGTAAGTTTGGTATTTCTGATAATCAGTTTTTTTTAATTTGTTTTTTTAATTTCAAGATGGGGTAAAATTTTTTTTGAATTTGTTATTGAGTTTTACTTAGAGACTATTATTTATGGTAGCGGGTACATTCACAAAAAAGGAAATTGAAAAAGGATGCTTTTTAAAAAGCCAACCTTGCTATTTTTATACTGGTATTTGCTTAATAATTAGGAAAAAATTGTACTTCATTTTCCTTATTTTATTTTTTCAAATAAAGTTATAATTACAATCTACTTTTTTGAAAACTCTCAATTTACAAAAAGAAAAAAAGGAAAATGAAGTGAAAGTTTTTTCCCATTTGCCGAGCAAACACCAGTAGATTAAAAGTTCCTTTAATAAATTGTTTGTTGTTAAAAGATTGGAACAGCAGTTTTGTTGTGTACAAAAGAGTTTGTGGAAAGTTCCATTTGATAAATTATTTTGAATAGAGTATTTGGTTCGGTTTAAAAACAATTTTGTTTTGACATTTTTTTTTTTAAATTACAAAAAAACAGTGAAATAAAAAAGTGATTATCTACACTATTTTATTTTGTTACATTTATTATGGAGAGAGCTAAGATCTTAAAATTTGGGTACCATATTGAGTTTGAAAGGTTTCAAAATGTGGTTTTGTGTTTCTACTTTTACAAGTGATTCAAATATATTTGTGAAATTTTTACTTTTTGTTTTCCTCTTTAGAAATATTAAAACTCATGACCTAAAAATACATTTTATTGATCAAGTGCCATTTTCTTTCGGGATCATAAGCCATAAGAGTTATTTTTTAAAAAAATTTAAATATTGCAAATTATTAAAAAAATACAAATTCATATTTGATAGGAAATTACAATTATTTGAATGTAAAACTTGAAGAGTCATTTAATTCTAAAACGATTATTCAATAGTAACCAAAAGGAATTTCTCCAGATTAACAATTTGATTAGAGAAAAAAAAAAAAAAGATGTAGTTTTTAAAAAAATAACAAGAAGAAAGAAAATGAAAAGTTAACAAAAGACAAAAAAAAAAAAAAAAAAAAAAAAAAAAAAAAGAAAAAACTAAAACCTACCTCTCAATAAAAAACATCCTTTTGGAAAGCATATTTTCAAAGCCAGCAAATAGATGACTGTTTCAACACCAAACATCCCACGGTCTACATAATCACCTAAAAACAAATACTTATTCTTCTCTGGATCACAATCGCCACATGTCTCAATAAAGTTCAAAAGATCATAAAATTGGCCATGCAGGTCACCAAAAATGGTTACAGGCGATTCGATATATAACAAATTATCTTCTTTTTTTAAAATATTTCTTGCTAGTTTCAAAATTGTCATTAGATCTGTTTTTGAGATCAGCCCTTCATTTTTTAAATGATAACGTAATTTGATGTGATCTGGGCAAAGGCTATTCTCAGGAAACAACACCGACTGCTCCATTGGCCCCCTTATAGGTTCTGGAACGTTTGGAACAATTCGATCTTCCCCACAATTTAATGGAGGTTTTGTTTCAGAATTTTCCTTTGGTTGTTCTTTTTTGAAATGTTTTTTTGTGGTTTCTGTTTGAATTGGTGTTTGACTCATGGCTGTTGTTCGTGTAAAGATTTGAGAAAATAAAAAATAACAAAAAAATAAAACCAGATACATCCAAAGTGGAATTATTAAGATTTTGGTGTGCTTTATTTTTCATAAACTCTTGAATTTCTTCTTAATTAAGGGTACCTTTAAAAATAATTGTTCTCATGATTAGAATTTTAATTTTTGTAATCTACTAATTGATTGATATTTTTGATCGTTTATAAGCTTCAAAACAATTATTAAAAAAATTCAACAAGTATAGAAAATTAATCACAGACACAACCTATTTTCTCCAATTGCATTAGATAATTTAAAAAGGTTGGTATCAGTTTTTTTCTGTTTACAAATCCCCCAAGAATTTTGAATATTTAGTCTGTCATCTCTTGAGACAAATTATTGTTTCCTAAAACACTCAATATTTTTTCCAAACCTATCAATTCTTGAATGATCAATAGCATTATAATTTTATAATTATTTAAATATTGAGCAGATGATCTTAATTTTTGAATAGGAGAAAATTTCAAAAGATCTTTTTTTAATTCCTCGAGAATGTTTTGTTTCGAATTGTTTGTTGTCCTTGAAGTATATATAGACAAACAATAAAAAGAAACTCTTAAAAGAATAGTGAATAACAATATACCCCACATTTTTAGAATCTCGAAATCAAAACTCTTTAAGTACTCCAAAAATTTTCAAGGAAATTAATTAGAATTTTACTTTGGTTTTATATTTGTAGTTTCATAAAATTTCGAACCAAGAGAAATTGCCAAAAGTTAAAGGGACAAGTTTTTTTGTAATGAAAATCTGGGAAAAAATGTTCAAGAAACTTTTTAATTGGGAAACCTTAAGAGAATCTGAAAATGAAAAGTAAAATCAATTAAAAAAAAGTAACAAATAAATCTCAAAGAATAATTCATTATATTATTTTCAATCAAAACCACAATTACAATTTAAATCTACCTGATTATCAAAATTGTTTAAGTGGTTTTGGAGATCTCAAAAATAGTTAATTTTTTTCGACAAAATAATTAATAAAGGATCATTACTGTTATTTTCCAATTAATAAATGAAAATTTTTCTTTCAAGTTCCAAAATGAATATTAATTATTAATGTTACAATCAAATTAACAGAGTGAAAATTTTCTCTTAAAGTTCACTAAGGTAGTTTTTTTTAAATGTCTAAAAATATCATTTCTCAACAATTTGTTAAATATTTTTGGATTTTCTTTGAATAATTATTCATCTAAAAATATTTTGGATCTGAAAAAAAAATTTTCATTTTTTAATTAACAAATAATAGTAAAGAAAAATCAATACCAAAGGATGGTATAAAAAACTGTTATTGTGGAGAATTCTCCATTTTATCTTTAATCTTTTATTTTTACATTTATTAATTGATCTTACTGTTAAATTTTCAGGTATATTAAGGCTTCTAAATTAAAAATAGTGTTCCACTTTTTTTCCCAAATGATTATTATTCAGTTTAAAACCTTTTCCCTAATTAAAATCTCAAATTTGCCTTATAAATGTTGGAAAACAAAAACCTTGAGTATTTCTTAATTTTTCATTAAAACAAGTATTAGTGATTTTAGAATAAAAATAAGAAAAAACTTGGATATTGTATTGTGTACAAGAATCGAGGTAAACAAAATCGATTAATATTATACTTTGACTCCTTCAAAAATTTAAACAATTTTTATCGAACAGTAAATATATACTAAAAAAACATACAAATATTTCTCATATTTTTCTATAATTGATCTTTTTAAGAACAAAATTGATCAATAACTTAGATTTTACGATTCTCCAATTATCAAGTATAAAAGATATTACAAATATTTTTTATTTAATTTTTTTAATTTTAAGTTAAAAAAAACTTCTCAAATATCGAAAAAAGAGAAATTGTTTGATTGAATTCTGTAAACTTTAAATGTATATTCAATTTATTATTTAGATAGAATCTACACATTACAATCTTTTAAGATATTTTTTAATTACATTTTTTTTCATTTTTTTGATTATAAAATACATTTATCTAACAGAAATAAATAATAGTTGATTAAGAATCAGTATAAAGTTCTATTTTCAAATCAAAACCAATACCATTAATTACCATTTTTTTGAATTTTGATGGAGAAAAAGAATACAGCTGTTCCAAGGATACCTTGAAATTTTCTCAATATCAAATTTTGATGTTGATATAGATTTTTTAATCTAAGAAAATAAGTATAAGAAAGCTTATATTGAAAATATTTTTTTATAAATGGGTTGATATGAAATATATTCTTCTAATATGATCGAAAAATGAATTCAATTTTAAGAGGAAATTATATGCCGTTTCCTTATAAATTTTTGATGTTTAGAGTAATTTTGGGTCATGAAAATTTCTTTTTGAAAATCAGAATAAATATTTGAATATTTGCTCATTTAGGAAATTTTTTTTTCAATATAAGCTTTATTATTCTCGTATTGAACTTGTAAAAATTTATACCAACATCAAATTTTGATATTGATAAAATTTCAAGGTATCTTTGGATTGATTGTAATAAAAATTAGGAAATTCGTCTCCTTTATTTCTTTAAAAGTTAATTTTATCTTATTTTATTATTTTTTTCAGTTTAATTATTTATATTTTTGTATTAATTTGAGTTGAACAAAATATTTTGATTTAAAATAAATTAACACGTGGAAGATAGAGAGATTATTATTATTTATTAGGGTTTTTTACTCTGTATTTTTAAAGAAAACCATTATTAGAATAAAAAATTATTTATTTACAATACCATATTGTTACATTAATTTTCAATTTTTCTTTTTTATTTAAATAAATATTTTACAGTCAGTTTCACTTTTAAGGCACAAACTTTCAACGAAATTTAAGGCATAAAAAAATCTCAAATTAAGGCACAAAATTTGGAATTTTTTTTTTACAATTTATTTTTACTAGAATTTGAATTTTGTGCCTTAATTTGAGATTTTTTTTGTGCCTTAAATTTCGTTGAAAGTATGTGTCTTAAAAGTGAAACTGACTGTATTCTTTATGGAAAGAAATTATAATATACAGTCTAGAACCCCAATAATACCCAATTCACTGATTTTTTATTACTGGATATCTGATTGAAAAAATATTAACAGAAATATTTTTTACTAATAATTATTTGAATATTAAAATACATTAACTAAGTTTCAATTTTCTTAATGTTTATTTGTATGTTTAAAGATCTTTTTTTCCACTTTCTTAAAAAGAAAAAAAATATCAAAATAAGATCAAAAAAAAAATCAAAAAAATAAGAGAAAAAAACAAGTAAACCAAAATTTGATTAAATTTGAAATAAGATTTTAAGCTCAAAATTGAATTTTTTTTTTTTTTTGATAAAAATATTGGATACATATCTCCTCAAAACAACTCCCAGTAATATTTTCAAGTGAGTATATATTTTTTAAAAACATTTTACATTAATAAACTACCATCCTAATTTTAATCTTTTTTATTATTTTATAATCAAAATTGTATATAAAATAATCGTCTAAAATATACAATAAACAATTTTAATAAATATGTTTATATCTATCTAGTCATTATTACTTGTACGCCAGTTTTATTGGTGTCACTATTTCGTGTATTTCTAATCAAAACGGGAATTAAAATTAATCATTGTGTAAAAAATACTAAATCAGAAGATACAATTTCAATAATTCTTGAATACAAGTACAAGACAGATTCTTATTTAAGAAAGAAAGATAACCTACTAATAACAATTTTTAAATTTAAATGTTGGTTGTAAACATTATTGAATGTATAAGTGGGATCAATAAAAAAAAAAGAAAAAATATATGAGTTAAGACAGAAGGATGATTCAATACAATATAAGTTTAAAAGATAGTATCCTTTTTTAAGATTTTTTCATCAATTAATCACTTCTGAAAAAATAATTTTCTCAAAGTACCTTTGACTTTTCTTGAAGATCTCCAACAATAAAAAAAATATTTGAGATCCATATATAAAAGGGAATTGTAATTTTTTTATTGGTACGATTGACCATAATATGATGAATAAATCTTTTTAAGTTGATTTTTTTCTTCTTTTCATTGATTTTACTTTTTTGGTTGTTGGTAAGGATTAAAATCTTAAATTGTCTTGAGCCTTTTTCCTGTTTCACCTTTTTTTCAGAATTTTTTAATTAATATCAAACTAAATATTTCTATATCCAGTTACGTTTTCATGTACAAACTGAGAACAAAAATTTAGGCACAAAAAAAAATTCAAATTTATGAAAATTTTTATTTTTTTTTTAGACAATTTTTTTTAACGGAATCCATATTATTTGCTTTAATTTGAAATTTTTTTTGTGTCTTTATTTTTTCCCAAAATTTGTAATTTATAGTCGAAGTGGTTATATTTATAATTATCTGTTTGTTTCTTATTTAACAATTTTCTCAGAATTTATATATTTCTATTAATTTTGAAAGAAACTAGGTATCTGCGAGAATCTCAATATATATAGTGGAAGGCCTATTTCCAAATACAATCTGTGTTTTTTTTTCGGTTAAACTGAAATAGTGTATTGAAATAAAAATCAATTCTACTTTTAATACATAAACTTCCAACGATATTTAGAGATAAAAAAATCTGAAATTAAATACAGCCAGTTTCACTTTTAAGGCGCAAACTTTCAACAAAATTTGAGGCACAAAAAAATCTCAAATTAAAGTACAAAATTCGGATTCTAGTAAAAATAAATTGTAAAAAAAAATTACAAATTTTGTGCCTTAATTTGAGATTTTTTTATGCCTTAAATTTCGTTGAAAGTTTGTGCCTTAAAAGTGAAACTGACTGTACATTTTTTGGAATTTTTTTTTTTACAAAAATTATTTTACAAGAATCCTTATTATTTACCTTAATTTGGAATTTTTTGTACCTTGAATTTTTGAGATGTTTTATCCCTTACAGTCAGTTCCACTTTTAAGGCACAAACTTTCAACGAAATTTAAGGCACAAAAAAATCTCAAATTAAGGCACAAAATTCATATTCTAGTCAAATAATTTGTAAAAAAAAAAATTACAAATTTTGTGTCTTAATTTGAGATTTTTTTGTGCCTTAAATTTCGTTGAAAGTTTGTGCCTTAAAAGTAAAACTGACTGTAAAAGTAGATCTGACTGTAGTATTTGGTGATATACATAATTTATTTTCAATTTTTCTGTTAATTAATTGGTCATTTGAGTAATTATTAACTTAGGAATGGGATTGTATTTATGGAAATTTTTTCCAAGTTTTTTAAATTTTTTCAAATTAATAGTTTTTTTATCACAAAAATTTTCGCTCCAGGATTATCTTAATGTTAAGTTTTTTATTTTTCCCTTTGATCCTTCATTTTTTAAATTTCCTTTTTCAAGGCAAATTATTAGAAAAAATAGCTTTATTTGTTATTAGTTATCATCACCTTCGTTAATTATTTTATTTGTTTGAAAATTAGATAAAAAGAAATAAATAACGTTTTATGTTTGAATTGTGTGTTTTGTGGGTCTCCAATTCATAAATTAACAACAATAAAAGTTTCTGGAACAAGAGATCTCAAAACAAATTTCATAGATTCAAAATATAAAATTTTCCAAAAGATTTGATTTTCAATTCTAATTTTCAAAAAACACAATTATAATTTGATTTTGTTTAATGGTAGTAGCCCAATTTAATTTATTGGTTTGATTGATTTTACTTAAAGCAAAGAAAATTTCCTATTTTTTCTTTTAATAAAAAATAAATAAAAATTATTTATAAACTGAAAGGTGTTCGAAATTTTCTTTTAATGAAAAAGAAAAGTTTTCAAGTCATTAATTCATGGAAATAATAACAGGTTTTGTTGAATAATAAATAATTTTCAATGTAAAATTAACCTCTTTATGTCTGTAAAAATTGGATATATATATATATATATATACATACATAGTGGTCTAACTAACCCGTGCTTTTATTTTAACCCATTACTAAAATTTAACTCAAACAAAAAATATTGGCTGACTCTACAAATAAAAGAAACAAATCAAGGGGGTGACAACAGTATATAAACAAGAAATAGCGTTCTTTAAATAAATTTTTATAAAAGAATTATGAAGATACTGGAAGATTAAAATGTAATTTTTTTACAAAAAAAGGAACATAATTTCATTTTTTGAATTTTTATAAAAAAATCATTTAATCTCACAAATTTTGTAAATATGATGAAATTTTTGAAACAAAAGCATTTAATATAATTGAGTCATTATGATTAATCAAAGATCTAGACTCTAAAGTCAATTTGGATCTGAACCAAGAGTCTATAAGTGATTTCTGGTCTTCCAATACCCAAGTCTGAAAAAAAAAACAAGAGTTAAATTTTTTTAATGGGTTAAAGGTTGTCTGAACGGGTTATTTCGGCCACTGTATATATATATCATAAAAAAAGAAAAAATAAAGAGCTGAAGAAGTGAAAAGAATAGAAATGGGTAAGAAAAAAAGAGGGATGGGGATGGAGGGTGGGTAGTTAAACAAATACTCAATGATGCTATTTTATGACTTTAGAATCGATCTTAATAGAGAGATCTAATGAAAAATCTTTTCAAGAAACATAAAATTCATCATTATTAATGATAGAGATACTATCTTCTTTGTTTATGAAATTATTTTTTTTTTACTTGGGTTTGTGTTTATTAGATTCTTCCCAATCATTTCTATAACTTTCGTATTTAGTACACCCCTAGAAGAAATGATATAAACTGAAAGAATATTTTTTGGTTTTTTTGATTTTAAACAAATATGAAATAATTTACGGTTTTACAATTTGTTGCAAAATAAATGTAACAAAATTTTCATTTATCTTTGGATAAAAAAGATTTTAATAAATCATAGAAACTTTCAAATTTTTACTTCTAAGAATTGGGGATTTCGATGAATTGTTCTAATTTTTTGTAAGGTTAGATTTTTTTGGAAAGCTGAATAAAAAGTTTGATCCATTTATTTTGAAATTAACGGTATTCATTTAGAAAATAAGAAATACCTATTAAAACAATTGGTAAAAGATCAGTATTTCTGAAGATTTTTGATTTCAGTATTTTATTTTGTTAAAATCCTCTTGTTTCAAATTTTATAATTATATTGTTTTAATTCTAAATACCAAAAAAGGATTGTATTAGAGAAAGATTGAATACAAACAAAAAACCTTTTAAAAGATGAATCCAATATAATTTAATATACAAACTCTTTTGTCTGTGAAAATGGTGAGTACTATAACTGTTAATTGATTTCTTATCTTAAAAAGATACAAAAGAATTCATTTTTTCTCAAACAAGCAAATATTCATTTTTTTTTATTCGAAACAAATAATGGAACTACCACCTAATTTTCCACCTGATGAAGAAGATCCAGACGAAATCGAAATGGAATTGGAGATGGAACAACAACAGGAAAAACAATTATTCGAAGCCGAAGAAGCCGAAATAGAAAGACAATTACATGAGCAAGAACAATTAAATCTCCAAAAGGAATTAAAACAAGAAGGGCAAGTAGGAGGGCAACTTGATGAATCAATTGAAAAAGAGGATGAATACATCGATGTTTACCAATCAATAAGAAGCAAATTTAAGGAATTCCTTCTTAATTATAAAGATTTTGAGGGTGAATTGAAATATATGAAAAAATTAGTTACAATTACACTTTCTTTTTTTCTTTGTTTTCGATGAAGAAACATCAAGTTTTCAACTCACTATATCCGTTACTAATTTTTATTAATTTTTCAAAAAAAAAAAAAAAAAAAAAACACACAATTTTGATCATAATAACAGCAAAAAATAGCAGACAGAGAACAAAGACAACTGATAATAGAATTAGATGATCTTTTGGATGTATAAAATTCTTTTTTTCTTTTTTTTTATTTTTTTTTCAAAAAATCCAATCAAATACATCTAATACTTCCATTTTGTGATGCTCAAACCAAATAAAAAAAAACACACACCAAATAATTCCAACAAACAACTGTTAAACAACCAATTTGCCAATTCTCAATTTCCAAAAACAATTAAAACTGTACCTAAACAAATTCTTTCCTAAAAAAAAAAACAACAATAAAGTATAAAGATGAATTTTTTGATATTGTTGATGAAATTGAATTAAATACTATGCGTTATATGACATCCTTTTCAGAAGCTGTTGACGAAATTATGCCAACACTAATTTCTTCGGTAAATTTCCCACCTCTTTTTCTTTTTTGAAATCTGTATCTCTTCTCAAATATAAAAATAACCCAATCGAAAAGTCAAAACCTAAAATAAAAAAAAACATTCAAATGAAAAACTAATTAAAAACAAAAATCCAAATGAAAAACAAATTATTCAACTAATCAACCAACCTTTAAAACAATGAAACAAATAATTTTGAATCACTAACAATAGCAAGAATTTGAAAAAGATGATGTTTATGATATTTTAACAAAAACAAGAATTCAAAAAAAGAAAAATGATCCCTTTAATGAAGACAAGCCCATGTTTCCAAGCGAATTACTCCGAAGGTTTGAATTACAATTCCAACCCAGAAACAAAATGCAAGTTCGACACATGAGGAGTGTCAAGGCCTCAAGCATTGGTAAAATGGTCAAAATCCGTGGGATCGTAACAAGAATCACCGAAGTGAAGCCACGTGTCAAGGTAGCGACGTACACATGTGAAAAGTGCCCAAATGAGATTTACCAAGAGGTGAATGGCAGCACCTTTATGCCGCTTCAGGCATGCCCCGTATGTGAAAAAAATGGGGTACTGGCGGTGCTTAATTTACAAACAAGAGGATCCAAATTCATCAAATTCCAAGAAATTAAGCTCCAAGAGATGTCCGATGAGGTGCCCATAGGACACATCCCTCGAATCATTACCGTGAATGCACACGGCGAGCACACACGGAAATGCACGGCAGGCGATGTAATTACCATAACAGGCGTTTTCCTCCCAAGGCCATTTAAGGGATTTAGAGCAATCACGGCTGGGCTTGTGACCGAAACATACCTTGAAGTGTTAAATCTAGAAAAAATGAAGCAAAGGTATCAAGACCACCATTTATCTGAAGAAGATGTCAAATTGATCAAAGAAACAGCCCAAAATGAAAACATATATACAAAATTATCAAAATCTCTTGCTCCTGAAATTTGGGGCCATTCAGACATCAAAAGAGCATTGCTTTTATTATTAGTTTCGGGAGTAAATAAAGAATTTTCAGATGGGATGAGGATTAGAGGTTAGTAATCTTTTTTTGTTCTATCATTAGTTTTGCTTATTATTTTTCTCTCTCAAAAATTTTAATATTTCATTTTTTTTTTTTTTTTTGGCTAAAATTGTTGAATAAAATGCTTCAACAATATAAACCAATAAATAATTGAATCACAATTCTCTAAACTTTTCCGTAAAATTTGTTATAATTCTAAAATACCCAAAAGGAAACATTAATGTTTTGTTGATTGGTGATCCTGGTGTTGCAAAAAGTCAGCTTTTAAAACACATTTCAAATATATCTCCTCGTGGTATATACACAACTGGTAAAGGATCAAGTGGTGTTGGTTTAACGGCTGCAGTACTTAAAGATCAAACAACTGGCGAACGTGTTTTGGAAGGTTTGTAGAAATTATAGATTATTTTCTTTTTTACAATATTTATTTCATTGTTTTCTTCAAATTTAAAATTTTTAAAAGAAGTTTTTAGCCACTTATTAATTACAATCGAAAATAAGTCTCATTTTTTTTTTTTAAAAAAAAAATAAATTTACAGCACAACAAGGAAAAAAAAAATTCTGAAAATTAAAGTTAGTCAAAACCACATATTGGATTTCAGTTATACATCTTTTATAAATTATTTTTTCAAAGTTATCATTATTTTTGGTAATTTAGAAAAGATAGCTATTAAACACTTTTAGATTCGAATACCCCCTTTTTTAAAAATTTCATGACTTTTGAAAAAAACACATATTTTTTGGGAATATTTTTTTTTTTTTGAAATTAGTTGCAACGAAGAACTTTATTTGAACATTAATTCAGAAAAAAGAATAAATATTAAAAAAAATTGCAGAAAAAGAAAGTGAATATATATAAACTCAAACACGAAAAGAAATAAAATGATAAAAAATATTCCAAAAACAGAAAAAAATCAGTTTTTCAATTTAATTTAGTGATACATTTTGAAAAAAATATTTGTTTTTTTTTTAAAATTGAAAAAAATATGATTCTTTTTAGACTATTAAAAAAAGACTTGAAAATAATCTCTCCACTAATTCAAATAAAAATATCAAAAATTATACAATTAAAAATGAAAAAAATATTACTGAAAATTTTCATTTTTTTTTTTTTAAATTTTCAATTCCCATTAATATCTCATAAAGTTGTAAACCCTTTTCGAAATTGGTATGTATAATAAGGTTTATCATATAAGTGTATTTCAAAAATTCAAAATTTTGACATTTATTTTTGGAAAAAATTTTCCATGTTATGAGATTTAACCACTTCTAATGTTACAATATCAATTACATTCTACCTCTCTTGTGATTTGAAAAGAAATTGTTGTCTTAGTAATTAAATTCTAAAAGAGAAAACAATTCATCCCGTGTTCTTACCCACTTAATTATAACGTTTCTAGAGAGAGTGTTTGGCTATTATGTTATTTTATTTTCACTACCAAAAAAGAATTTCCATTCTGAATGAATTGGACAAAAAAATAATCATTTTGAAGTTTAAAACCACAAACAAAAAAAAAAAAACAGATTTTTGATTGAAAATTTTTTAAAAAAATGACTTTAAGGATCTAGTCACCTACCATGCATTTGCTCCATAGTTCAGGAGTGTGTCCTTCCTCCAAAAATTATATTATTAAATTGCCCTTCTTTTGGTTGACAAAATGCAAATATCACAAAAATATCATAGTATCTGCAATGACAAAAATTCAATTATCAAAAAAAAAAAAAAAATTCAAATTTTGTAAAAAAGTATTTAATAAATCTAAAAGACAAAATTCAAATAACAAAAAGAAGCCAAAGCAACTTAAATTACATAAATTCAAATAACAAAAAAAAAATTCAAAGGATCTCAATTGAAAAAAATTCAATAAAAAAAAAATCTTTAAAAGAATTCTTAATTATTAAAAATTCATATTTTCAAAAAAAAATAATCTAGTTTCTGATTTTATGTCCAAATGCTTAAATTTCTTCAATTTGAAAATAAATGTTTTCTTTCAATACAACACCAATTTAATTCGATTTAATCAAATTTTTGGTTATTTTGTAACCATCTATATTTGTAAGAGTAATTATTTTGTAATATTCTAGAGAAAAAAATGTCTCATTTGAGAAATGAAAAAAAAAGAAAAAAATATATTCAGATATCAAAAAGCAACAAAGAGAAGACACTTCGAAACTAACACAGTTATATTCAGAGTTGTATATTCGCAACCATTCAAATTATAAATTAAGTGTAGCACTTTAAAGCTTTTTTCTAAAAATATCCTCATTTTTAGTTGTTAATTTTTAAACATCGATTGTGCTTCACATATTGATTGGTTTTTAATTGGTATTAGGTTCTCATATAAATTACTTTTTTTTTTTTTTTTTTATTTCAAAAAAATTATTTTTCACCTTCTGTATAGACCCTTAAGGCATTTTCAAGTGCAAGTTCAAAATTTAAAACCTTTCAAACACGTAAATGCAACCTTAAAAAATATTTTGAACATTTTAAAGAATTGTTTTGTGTTTTTAGCTTTAAAATGGAAACCATGAAATATTAAAATTAAATTTTGGTATGATAACAAAAAAGGCGAAAATTATGAAAAGGTTGGAATTCTGAAAAACAACCATTTTTTTTTGTAAAAGGAATACACATTCTGCAAATTTAGCTGTGGCTATAGAACTTTTTCAGAGTTTTTTTATACACAATTTCCCCATTCTCACATGGAAACTGAGTACTTAAGGTTGTAAGCCCCCCCCATTAATTATACAAACACTGGTATGTGACTACACCTTTAATATCAACAAATTGGCTTAAAAGGTCAATAAACATTTAAAAATATACAACAAAAAAAAAAAAGTAACAGTGATCTATTATTTCGATTTTGTAACAAGACAATACCTTTATATCTTATTTTTTTGAGTTTGCTAAGAAATTTTCAGAAATAATTGTTAAACCCCTGTAAACAATTTTTAATGGTTTAAAATTATAAATTAGAGGTATCTGTCAGAACTTGCTATAATCTCATTTTACCGACCTAAAAATCATTGTCGCAAATTTCCCTAATAAAGATTATTAAAAATGTGGCAAAAAAAGAAAAAGATATCAAAATTTTATCTTTTTAAAATGCTCTTATTCATTTGCAATAAAAAAGAAAATTCCTTGCAATTAGAATTCTTTTTTAATATTTACAATAATTTATAATTTAATTTTATTTACTTCTGATATAATGAATTAAAAAAATTAAAAAAAAAAAAATAAATAAACTAGGCGGAGCACTTGTTTTAGCAGATAAAGGTGTCACATGTATTGATGAGTTTGATAAAATGGATGAAAGGGATAGGACAGCTATCCATGAAGTAATGGAACAACAAACAGTTTCAGTTGCCAAAGCTGGTATAACTACCACATTGAATGCAAGAACTTCGATTTTAGCGGCTGCAAATCCTTTATTTGGACGTTATAATCCAAACAGAACAGTGATCGAAAACATTAATTTACCAACTGCCGTAAGTGGCTCATTAATTTATTTTATCAATATTATTATTTTTATTTTTCAAAACAATTCCAATTTATATAAAAATACAGACAAGCTTATCCCCAATTAAAACTTTTAAAATCCTTATAATTATATAATTTATATGAAACAAATACATATACAAACAATAATAAAAATTTAAAAAGTTAATGTCTCGATTTGATCTTATATTTTTAATTTTGGACAAACCAAATCTTCAAGATGACTTGGCTCTAGCAAGGCATGTCACTTTTGTGCATCAATACGGAACTTCCCCAGATCTTGATTTTGAACCCTTTAGCGCAAAATTTCTGAGATCGTATATCGCCTATGCAAGGACTTTTAATCCCAGTGTACCAAAAAAATTAATGAATTACATCGCAGAAGCATATGTATCGATGAGGAAAAGTACAACATGGGTTTCGGGTATGCAAAACACGTCCAGATACAAGAATGCTAGAAAGGACGAAGAGCACGTGACACCCAGAACACTTTTAAGTATTTTAAGACTGGCACAAGCATTGGCAAGATTAAGATTCGCATCCTCAATCACAAAGCAAGATGTTGAAGAGGCTATAAGGCTTCTTCACATTTCAAAGGCCTCGATAGCACTTGAAAATGAAATTTCGAAAAAAAAAAATAAATATAAAGATTACAAATCGACTATTTATCATATCATTCGTGACTCTGTTGAGGTATTAGCCAACGAAAAAAAAAATAAAAAAAAAAAATCCAAGAAAAAAAAACATAAAAAATCTCAAGACAATTCCGATTCTGAAGAAGACGAAGATGATGAAGAGGAAATTAAAAGTTCTTCTCATACAATTAATTATGACGAAATTTTAAATAAAATACTTAAAAGAGGGTTTTCAAAAGAACAATTAAATAGAACGTTAGAAGATTATGAAAAATGGAATATTTTACAATTAAATCCCAGAAAAACGAAAATAACAATTGTATTGAATTAGATTTATCGTCTTATTTTTACAAATAATCAACCTTACTAATTTTAATAATAATGTTTTTGTTTTGTATTTTTTTTTTTTTTCTTTCTTATTTTTAAGTAAACTGTCATACACCTAGAATTCTCTGTGTTTTTAATATCTTCCTTTGCTAGTTATATGATTTCTATTTACTGAATAAGGAATCTCGAAAATAAGAGTCTCAAAATATCATCTACTCTTATTGGTAAAAATGGGAACGCAAAAAAAAGATGAAATAATTACAGTTTTCTAAATTATCTAAACTAAACTAAAATTCAAAATTTTTCACCCGCTGGAATGCTTCAAACAATCACAATAATATAATATCATTGAAATTGGAATTTTTTTTGATTTTTCTAAAATATGAAAGTCATTTTTTCATAGTTTAGTTTTTTGTTTTCATTTTTTATTTTGAATTACTTAACTTGTATTTATTTGATCAAAACTTTTTTCGAACAAATCGATATTATATTAAGGTTGGGTTCTTCAGAATAGAAGAACTCAAATAAAATATGTTAATGATTTACATTATTTGATCAACAAATTATCTGAATAGAATTGAAACAAATTAACAAAAGTATTTTTTTTTTTTTTTCTTTTTATTTAGAAAACTAAATTAAGATTCAAATCCCTCTGATAAGTATATCTGTTTTAGATACTCTTTGAATTAGAAGTCTCAAATTTAGTTACTTTAAAATTTTCTCTTTAAAAGACTATATGAGGTTTCATCTATCACAAAAAAAAATAAATCCTTTTTATTTTTTTGCTATGCTCATAGACAATATTTTTAACACATACCTATAATTTATTAGTATTAATAATTATTTATTTTTTTGTTCCGTGAGTGTTGTAATTTATTAACAATTATTAATATTCCAATTGGCGAATGTTTATAATTTGGTATTTCTACAAGAATTAATTAAATGTGTATTTTTTTTTCAAAAATTGAATTTTTGAGTGTTAATAATTTTGAATTGGGGTTTATTTTCGAATAAAGGATGTCAAGTTTCATTTCTGAATTAACTCTGCTTAAATGGTTTGAATTGGTATAAGGAGGAAAAAAAATTATTTTGGAAAATTTCAAAGTTGAAATCATTTTTTCACTTTTTTTGGTTTTTTTTTATTTATACATAAATTTAGAAAACAAATAAACAAGAGATTACCTTGAATCTTTAATAACAGTCATATTTATTATTATTTCTTAATACATTTTTTTTCATATTTGATTTCAAAATTCTTTTTTTAAAAAATTTTTACATAACTTAGCAAAAAATAATCCTATGATTTCTAAAATTATAATAAAGAGATTGGAATTGAGATCAATAAATAATTCCAAAATATTCAACTCAAAAAAAAAACAAAGAGAATATAATTAAAAAGTTGAAATCAAAATTTGGTAATATTTTTGCATATCCAATTTGCTAGTGATAAAATGTTTTTAAATAACTATATCTTATAAATCTATATTAAAAAAAAAGTGTAGTTAACTTTTTGAGAATTAAAAAGAATTATGTTTTATTTTTGATTTTTTCTAATCCGTTGAATTATTAATAACCCACTGTTATGTTTTCTTAAGTTTCCTGTTTATAGAGAAAATCAATATATTTTCCTTAGTTTTTTTTGAGTTTTCCATTTATTTGAAAAATCAATTGATTTTCGTTAGGTTTTCATGATTTTTCTATTCGTTTGGAAAATAAATAGATTTTCGTTGGGTTTTTTTGAGTTTTTGAAATAAACTAAAAATTTCAATAGATTTTCTGAATGGAATTGAAAACCTCAAAAATACCTAGAACACTTCACAAATAAAATAGAAAACCTCAAAAAAAAAAAAACAGAGAACACTTAACAAATAAAACATAAAATCTCCAGACAATTTAGACACTCTATGAAAATTCCGAAATTTTTATTTAGAAAACAATGGGGATTTTTTGAAATGTTTTTTTGAATTTTTGATTTGAAGCCAATAAGTTTTTTTTTCAATTAAAACTTATCCAAAAAATCAAGTCTAAAAAAAAAGTACTAAAAAATTAAAAGTAAATTTCATCCCAATTCAACATATACCACACCGCCAAAGGCTTATTTATTTTCCTTTAATATCTATAGAAGAGTTATAACAAGGGATTTTCTATATGAAAAATAATAAAACAATAATAAAATTGAAATAACTTTTTTTTTTTTGAAAAGGTTTTAATTCAAAATAGTACTCACTTTTTGGAAATATATGCATTACAAAATAAATATTTTTGATATTGTGTTGTGAAATATTAATTTGTTTCTTATTATACAATAGAAATATATATATATTCTATTTCCAAAAATGATAATTTTATAATAGAAAACTAGCGTATATATCTTGGAACTTGTCACATTATAGTTGGGGTAGAGTAAATTAGTGTTTGAATTCAAATAAACAATTGATTTTTTATTTATCATTTTATCATACTATTTGTTTCAAAATAAACGGAAGGAAATTTTCATTCAGTTTTCCAAAAATCCAAAAAAAATTTTTTTAAAATCCTCTAAAATTTCAATTTTTTAATTTCATAAATCAGTTTAAATTAGTAATTTTCTCCTTTTAGAATTGGATGGTTTGTTTTTTTTCTTGTATGTGATTTTTTGGGAAATCTGAAAGTTTTGATCTTTTTATTTTAGAATTAAGAGTACTTGTTTCATTATTTTTCCCTTGAATTTTTTGAGTAGCAAATAAAAAATATGATTTAAAAAAAAGTGTGTTTCGAAATTTTATGTGTTTTTTTTTTCAAATTTTAACTTTTGTTTTGTAAGTGGTTGAAAAAATTTTTCATTTTTTGTTGTTTGGTTCAAGTCCATCGAAAAACTTGTTTTGTCAATTTAAATTTTATTTTAATTCAGTTGTGGAGGTAAACATACACAAAAATTGATGTATTAATATTTTAAGTTATTTTACTAAATTTGGAATTTTTCCAAATACTTAAAATTTTAATACATCATTTTTGTGCTTGTTTTTATTAAAAAAATGTGACAAAAAAGTTTTCATAAGCCCACATAAAACAATTGATCAACTTCAGTAGACCAATTTCAAATAATTATGAAAAAATTGGTATATCACTTTCGATTTTGCTAAAATGAATTTAGTTATTTTATAAAAGTTGTGAACAATATTTAGATTTAGTCTTTATTGTTGAGAATTGCACGGCAAGAAAAGCACATTCCAAAAAAATAAAAAGAATTTCTTAGACTTTAAGTCTGTAGGTTCTGATCCTTGCAGGATTCAGATCCTGATTTTCTTTCAAATTTCAAATATTGGAAATAGGTTTTTTAAATTTCAAAAAAGTGCAAAAAAATTGATTAAAAAGATTAACCTTTGGAATTTGTTTGAAATTTATAAAAGTTGTCCAAATTAAAAATATTTGTGAACTTTCTAAAACCAAAAACTGCTTTTCAGAAAAGACTAAAGATTAAAAAGTGTTTTGAATGCAAGTTTTTGAAAGTTTAATTGAAAAAAGGATTAAATTGAAAGTTATTGGATTTTGTTCTTCAATTGCATTCTAAATTTGGAACAAATTTCAAAAAACAAAAGTGTGGTGTAGCTTCAAAAAAGTCACCCCAATTTTTGTGGTGTTGTTGAGAATTGGATGTTTGTTTAATTGTCATATTGTTTTTTGTTTTCGAGATTTGAAAAATATTTGAAATCTTGTTGCAAGGATTTTTTTATTTTTTTGGTTGTGTTGTTGTGGGTTGGTGTTTTTTTTTCATGAGTAAAAGGAAAAAAAATAAAGATCGAATAAAAGAAATCAAAAAGCAATTTAAAAAAAAAAGTGATAAATATTTTTTGAAACAAATCAAAAAATAAATAAAAAAAACAAGCTTCTTTGAAAAATATTTTGATTGTTTATTTTGTGGATTGGTTAAAAAAGATAAAAAAAAAAAAGGTATTTTTGGATCAAAGGTTTGATCCAAAAAAAAAATTTAATACAATTGATTTTTATTAAATTTTGGAATTTGTTTTTGTTTAATTTTTTTTTTTTATTTGATAAAAAAAAATTGAACAAAAAAACAAAAAGAAAAAGTAATTGGGTTGAGATGAGTTGAGTTTGAAGGAAATGGATTTTTACATCAAAACACAACAACAACCTGGTTCTTCTTCATCAAGGTTAAGCCATGGATTGTTTGAGTTGTCTGTTCCTGGAACTAGGGGATCGGTTATTGATTGGGTGTATTGGATCAAACTATTTGAAGGGAAATAAAAAAAACACATTTTTTTTTTTTAAAAAGAGAAAGAGTCTGGAATTTTTAGTGGGTTGATAAATAAGGAAGAATCAAAATTTTTTGTTTTCTTCTCTCTTTTTTCTTTGGTTTGGTTCTGTGTTTTTTTCTGATTAAATTCGATCCAAAATTTTTTTTTTGTGTTTTTTTTTTGTGTTTTTTTTTGTGTTTTTTTTTTATAAAAAGAGATCATTACCTATTGCAAACACTTCCCATTGACTCAACTTTTTTAAGAGATTCAAGTTCTTTGCTCAACCTATCACGCTGGGCAAGATAACGGTTTAATTGTCCACTCATTTTTGAAAAAGCTTTATAATTTTTGAGGTTGGTTTTTAATGGAAAATTATTTTGAAAAGGTTGAAAAAATTATGAAAAATGAAAATTTACGAAGAAAAAATTCAAAATGTGAATTTTAGTTATCACAAATTCCAAGTTTATTGTAAAAATATCCTTTTTTATTGACATGGATGGAATTCCATTATTTTACTTTTCAATTACTAATTTCGAAATTTTGATTTTTAAATTTCAATCAAGAATAACCTTTTCTGATCTTTAACTACTGACAAGACAAATAAGGAACCTTTATTTAGAAAAATCTCAAAGATACTGTCATTTTGTTTATTTGAATTCAGTCTTTCAAGAACTACACTCCCATCTTGAGGGTGTTTAATTATTGTATTATTTTACTTTCACTTCTCAATACTGATAAATTCAGTCACAGGTAATAAACTTTTCAGTCAATTTTCATTTTTGTAAATCTATCAACTCAACTTTTCAAACAGTTCCTCACAACATACTATTTGGAAGATCAACTAATTTTACAAAGTTAATAAAGATTTAAAGCAATAAAATAGTTATTCAAATTTAATGGAAAAAATTTGTAAAATGGAATATGAAATAAAAAAACACAATAGTATTTTTTTTGAATTTATCAGTAAAGAGAGATGAGTTAAAAAAATTTATAAAAAGGGAAACTGAACTAAAAATTTTCAGACAGTAATTTGAATTTATCAGTAAGAATTTTCATTTGGAAGAAATTGGATCAAAAAAATACTCATTCCAAAACTTTCGAAATCAACACAAACAAAATAATTATTAAACATATTAATGAAAAAATTAAAAAGAATGCTTTAAGCGATTTTCAAGTACAAGATCAAATTTGAAAACATTCCAGACTTGTAAAAGTAACTCAAAACATACTTGTAGAAGGACAGCTTGTGGGAACTACTTTTGTGTTTATAGAATTAAAAAATCAAATTTTGATATGATCTAAGATATTAGAATCATGTAATTATTGAAATTGTGAAATTTTCTTATTTTTTTGTGAAAGAAATTCTCTGTGGGTATATTTAACTGAGATGATAAACCCTTGCAAGAGTGCTCTTAATAACAATTTTACTCCATTCACTTGAAAACCTAGTACTTAATCTTAAATTTGCAATTTTTTTAATTGGATAGATAGCCCCGAATAAAATAATCTGTATCCCAGTCAAAAAATAAATTATAGTGAAATTGATATAAACGATAAGATTTTATTATTATTTTTATCATGGACATGTGGAATATCTGTTTGAATATTCGTGAAATTTCTTAATTTGAAAAATGGGATCTGAACCTACAAATTTGAAATATTTATGGAGCCAGATTATTTTTAATTTTTATTTTGATTATAGTATCAATATATTTTCAGTTCAAAACAGAAAACTTCAAGAAAATCACAACATTTTTTTTTTTAATTTTAAATTTGAAAGAAGAAGGTAAAAGATATCAACTTTTAATCAAAACATAAAAAAAAAAAAAAACGTGGAATAGGAAAATAGTTTACTACACAACTGTTTATTGATATTAATATTATATTTATTTATTTTTTTTTATATATTCTACACCGTTTTATCCTGAACTAAATATACTTCATTTGACTCTAAGTGACCCACCCAGAAATAAAAAATTCACCTTTTTTTAAGAATCCTCTAACTACAATTGTTTATATTTCTGAGAAATAAGTGGAATTAGAAAATTCGGATTAGAGACTATAACCATAAACAAAATAACTGAACTAACATTAAAATTTTTAAAAAAAAACAAATGTAAAAAAAAATTTGGGTCACTTTCATTGTAGAATTCTAGAGCGAAATTCTCAATTTCTTTATTAAATTAAAATTGTTGTCATTATGATTTTTTTTTATAAATATATGAATTCTAAAACAAGATACAACACCACATTTTGCTTGATGTTAATTTGAAATTTCAAACTTTTATGTGTTTAAATTGACTTTTAAAAAAAAAATAATAATAAAAATTAAACAAAAAAAAAAAACAATTTACAAAATATGAAAAAATGTTTTTGATCTCAAAAATTTATAATTTATTTTACCAAGAATAATAAATTAAACTCATATAATAAATTCTTTTTCTTCAATAAAACTGGAAATTATGGCTGAAAAATAGTTTATTATGCATTTTTCTCTAAAATTATTTAAATTTGTGGATAATTATTTTATCTTTGAACTAATTAATATTTTCATATTTGTTTTCTTGGAAAATTTTAATTTGTTTGATATATGCCAAAAAAATAATAACTTATAATATTTTTTTTTGGTATAAAAAATGAAGAAAATTTGTATATTTTTTTTTATTTAAGATTTTTTTTATGACATTTTAATTAAAAACAATTTTACCTGGAATTTTTAAATCAAAAAAACACCAATAAAACTTTTCTTGAAATTATTTTTTGGATTAAAAAAAAAAAAATATGTAAGAATTTCAATTGGTATTTCTTCATACAGACAGTTCCACTTTAAAGACAAAAACTTTGAACATAGTTTACGGTACAAAAAAAATCTCCAATTAAGGCACAAAATTCAAATTCTAATAAAGAGTGTCAAAAAAAATTCCAAATTTTGTACTTTAATTTAAGATATTTTTGTGGCTTAAATTATGTTCAAAGTTTGTGTCTTAAAACTGGAACTGATAGTGATACATATGTGTATTTTTTTTTCCAAACTTTTATTTTAATCAAAATTCTAATTTTGAAATTGATCTTTTCAAATGTGAACTGTTTTTGTTATCAATTTTACTTTTTAAGAATATAACAAGTATTTACTTGTACTCTATTTTTAAAACAAATTATTTTTGTATTTGAATAATATTTATTGTGATGAAGATAAATAGTTTTCATGGCAAAAGAAAAAATGAAATCATTACTGTAAAAAATTGTTTTTCAAGTTCATATTTATTTTTAAAGGTTAAATCGTACTTTAACCCTTCTGACAAAATATAATTAATTGTTCAGATCTTTTTACTGAAAATTAATGATAAAAATTTAAAATTCATTAGTTTATACTTGATATTGAGATTTATTTCTCTATTTCGTTGAATTCTTGTGAAAAAAATACACTGTTGACTTTTGGGTAAATAATTAATACGAGTTACTTATTCTTGATAGTGATCTTCATTTTCTATTGAGTGATTGTTTTTTATAAGATTAACAACATACCTATTGGCAGAAAAGAATGGTTAACCTTGTGGCCTAATTAAAAAGCATATTTTTTAAATCAAAAAATTGTGATTTTACAAGAAAATTTTCTTCATCAACATATTCACAATTCACCTTTAAAAATGAAGTGGAAATCATCGATAGCAAGGGATCATGATATTCTAAATGTTAAATATAATAAAGTTTAGTATAAGAATATAAATAGATTTGACTATAAAGTGAAAAGTAACTTTCCCAAGAGGTAAACAAAATTGATTTTAATTCACTTGTTTTGGTTGAGAATTCCAAAAAGTTTTTGGATCATAAACTGTTTTCATTTTTAATTTTTTATATTAATCCCAAAATCATCTAAAAAATTGTCGTCTGTTACCCCCCCTTTAAATCGTGAGTCTTTTTAATCATTGTTCTTGACAAAAATATTGTATTTCGGCCATCAAATAACTAAATTATTTGAAAAAATAATTATTTATTGGCTGTGAACTGAATTTTTTTTATATTTTATGAAAAAACAAACACGATAAGAAATACATGTCTTTTTTTAGATGTCTGGAATAAATTAATACAGTGAATTCAAACAATTGATGAATAAACAGAATGTGCTTGATTCTTGAAAATTTCCTTATTAAACTTGTTAACAGACTTTTAAATTTTATTGAATTAGAATAATTGGACTAATTTAATCTAAGTTCTTTAATATTACTTTTCCTATCTTGAACACAAATAACACAGGGCGTGTTTTCATTCTTTAAAATTACTCTCCCAAGAATTTAACGTTTTCTAAACTCATCTTCGACAGGAAAATTGAAAAAATATTCTTAAGGTTTTTCATATTCTTCAAAAGGTTTGGAAATTGTAACAAAGCTTAAAAAGGATCAAAACATTTTAAAATATGTGTATTTTTTCGATAACCAACCATTTCAAACTTTAAATTGGAATCATTTTTTTCTTTTTAACACATTAAATATCTTCAAAAATTATAAAGCTTTTTCAAAAATGAGTGGACAATTAAATCGTTATCTTGCCCAGCGTGATAGGTTGAGCAAAGAACTTGAATCTCTTAAAAAAGTTGAATCAATGGGAAGTGTTTGCAATAGGTAATGATCTCTTTTTAACAAAAAAAACACAAAAAAAAACACAAAAAAAAAACACAAAAAAAAATTTTGGATCGAATTTAATCAGAAAAAACACAGAACCAAACCAAAGAAAAAAGAGAGAAGAAAACAAAAAATTTTGATTCTTCCTTATTTATCAACCCACTAAAAATTCCAGACTCTTTCTCTTTTTAAAAAAAAAAATGTGTTTTTTTATTTCCCTTCAAATAGTTTGATCCAATACACCCAATCAATAACCGATCCCCTAGTTCCAGGAACAGACAACTCAAACAATCCATGGCTTAACCTTGATGAAGAAGAACCAGGTTGTTGTTGTGTTTTGATGTAAAAATCCATTTCCTTCAAACTCAACTCATCTCAACCCAATTACTTTTTCTTTTTGTTTTTTTGTTCAATTTTTTTTTTATCAAATAAAAAAAAAAAAATTAAACAAAAAACAAATTCCAAAATTTAATAAAAATCAATTGTATTAAATTTTTTTTTTGGATCAAACCTTTGATCCAAAAATACCTTTTTTTTTTTTATCTTTTTTAACCAATCCACAAAATAAACAATCAAAATATTTTTCAAAGAAGCTTGTTTTTTTTATTTATTTTTTGATTTGTTTCAAAAAAATATTTATCACTTTTTTTTTTAAATTGCTTTTTGATTTCTTTTATTCGATCTTTTTTTTTTTCCTTTTACTCATGAAAAAAAAACACCAACCCACAACAACACAACCAAAAAAATAAAAAAATCCTTGCAACAAGATTTCAAATATTTTTCAAATCTCGAAAACAAAAAACAATATGACAATTAAACAAACATCCAATTCTCAACAACACCAAACACCAAATCTAAATAATGTTCAAAACTTTTGTCAAAGAACTAAATTCGTTTTAGTCAAATCGAAAATGATAAACAAAACTTTTTAGATACGATAATTTTCCAATTAAAAAATGAAAATTTTCAGTTCACATCCCAAAATATTTTTCAGTTTATAAGTTAAAGAATATCCAAAGATCTTTTCAATAATCTTTTAGAAATGAAATTTATTGACAATAAACGAAACTTCCTTATGAAAATCTAAAATTAAATTTTTACTCTGCTAATTTGATTGTAACAGTAATAAATAATATTGATTTTGGAAATTGAAAAAAAAATTTTCATCTATTAATTGGAAAATAACAGAAATTACTAGAAATTGGTCTACTGAAGTTGATCAACTGTTTTATGTGGACTTTTTAAAACTTTTTAGACACAGTTTTTTAATATTGCTCCCTTACTTTATTAAAATAAAGTCTAAATTCATCAATAAAGTTTTTCATAGTCCTTGAATCAAACAAGAAAAAATGAAAATTTTTTTCAGACACTTACAAAAAAAGCTTAAAAGTAAAAAAAAAAACACATAAAAATTTCGAAACACATATTTTTTACAGTTCACCCTTCTTATTTGTTTTAAAATTGAAAAGAAAACAAATTTTAACCAATTTATTTCAGCCGTTTTAAAAAAGTGAGGGCTTTTTTTATACGATTGCCAGAATTAAAACTTTTGAGGAGTAAAAATAATCAAAAAAGTTTTAAAAAAGTCCTCAATGTTCAAAACAGCTGTTTTTTAAATTCACAAACAATTCTCAAAATAATATTTTTGAATTTTTAAACAATAATCGACTTTGTGGAAGAATACTATATTTAAAAGAATTTCAAATTTGAAATAATTTGATTATTAGCACCCACTCCTTATGTAAAAGATATTAAAGAACGACGATTTTATAATAAAAAATTAAAAAAAATAAAATCACTTAAGATTAAATTTGGAAAATAGAATGAGATGATTAAACATAAATGCTTTAATGATCAAGAAAATAAAAAACAAGTTTTTAATAATAATTCATCCAATAATTTATATTTTTACCGAAAACTCAAAATTGAAATCTTTAAAAAAAAAACATAAAAAACCATTAATGAAAATTTTGATTTAAACAATAAAAAAATCATTTCATTTATGAGTTGATATTTTGCAAAATAATCAAAAATAATTATTATAATATATATATATATATATATATATATATATATATATATATATAGTCATAGTCAATAACATTACAAAGTATTTTTTCATTTTTTTTTAATGCTAAAGTAGAATTTTCAAATTAATTTTTTAGTTTTTATCTTCAAGTTTAGGAAATATGTCAATTTATTTATACTAGTTTTAATAAATAAGTATAACAGGGTCATTGGTACTGGTTGATTAATCAAAAAAAAAATATATAGTTAGATTTATTTTTAAGGAACAAATTTTCAATAAAATTTACGGAACAAAAGACTCTCAAATTAAGGCACAGAATTTGAAATTTTTTTTATTATAAATTATTTTACTTATATTTGAATTTTGTGTCTTGATTTGAGGTTTTTATTGTAACTTAGTTTTCGCAGAAATCTGGGCCTTAAAAGTGGCACTGTCTGTATAAAAAAATAAGATCATCAAAGTTTGTTTGTGTTTTAAAAAAGGTTAAAAAATTGATTTGATAAGCCCAGACTTTTGTAATCTACAGTATAACAATAATAATATTAATATACATTTCTTCCAATTTTAAGACACAAACTTTCAAAGAAATTTATGGAACAAAAAAAATCTCAAATTAAGGCACAAAATTTGGAATTTTTTTTTTTACACTTTTTTTACTAGAATCTGAATTTTGTACCATAATTTGAGATTTTTATTGTCTCTTAAATTTAGTTACAGTGTGTGACGTAAAATGGAACTAACTCTGCCTTTTTTAGTACAAATATAAAAATATTTATTAAAAAATCTACAAGTTTGATCAAATTTAGCAGTTCAGTTGGTGGTGTTCAGACTTCAATTTTACAAAATACATCTTATTGTTTCTACAAAGTTAAGAAAATAAGAAATATATTTAACTTGATAAGGTGATGTTTATAAAACTCAGAAAAAAAATATTTTATTTGTTGTCCAAAGAATCGATTAAATTGTATGAGATATTATTTGTTGAAATGTGGGGATCTTTAATGAAAAAATTAATTATAAAAAAAAATCTAAAGAATTCTATATAATTTAGTATTTTTGGTTTTGATAGATCTCTAAAATTAGAGGAATTTTCAAATTTTTTAAAAGTGTAAAAAGTGATTACTCACAACTCAAAAAATCACTTTATCTAAATTACAGCCTTTTTAAAAAGTTATTTTCTCAACCCCCTTAAAACTCTCAAAATAAATAACACTAACCAATAACAATACATTTCAAATCATATATATATATATATATATATATATAACATAAATGGTTAAATAAGATCTAGAGAAAATTAGTATTTATTCTGTTCAGCTGACTCTTCGATTTTTTATGTTTATAGAGTTTAACAAAAAAATTGAATCATTTATTTCTCAAAAAAAAAAAAAAAAAAAAAAAAAAAAAAAAAAGAGATAGAGAGAGAGGGAGAGAGAGAAAAGTCAATAAGACTCATAATTGGTTGAGTATTATCTAACAAAGATTTTTTTTCTCGAAATAACCAATATAAATATTCCTTTAAAAAATATTATTTTTTATCATTTTTTTTTTAGCTTATTCTAAAAAAAACAATAACTTTCTGGAGTATTTCTAGAAATTTAGATCGTGGTCTAAAAAATTTGATTTTTTTAAACAATCAATCATTTTTATATTTTTTTTTTAAATTTTTCTGAAATCTTAAAAATATTTTGAAACTAGGATTAGACTTTAAAAAAAACTAAATTAATCAATCTTGTCGTTTTTATATTAATAATTATTGAGTAAATCTTTAAATTAAAAAATAGTAAAAAATATTTACTTTAGGTGATTCTAAATATTCTTTTTTTAAAAATAGGAATACTATTTTTTTGGGTGCTGAACTTTGGTTCTGTCAAACAGATACATTTAAAAAAAAATTCCATATATCAATTATTTTTGAATGGGATTTTTAGAAAACCCCAATAATTTATTGTACAATATTATTTATCAGGGTTTTTTAAGGTCTGTTTGAGTCTTGAAGTATAGATTTCATTTACCTTCAATTATAACATCCTTTAATTTCAGACATTATTGGAGTGACACTTACCCCTTAATTAAAAGAATAACAGTTGTGGGAAAAAAGGGACAACCACGGTTTTTAATTGGGAAGATTACTGAAAATTCAAAGAAAGATAAATGAAAAAAAGAATAAATAAATAAATAAAGACAAAAAAGAGGATTCTTCAAAATAACAGTTTTTTTAAATACTATCTTTTAGTTTGGTTTTTTCTTTGATTGATCAATTTTTAAAAATTTGTTCAAAAAATTGACTATTTTTGATATCTCCAAAACCACTCCTAGAATTTTGATAAATCAAGTAGATTTAAATTGTATTTGTTGGGTTGATTGAAAATAATATAATGGGTTATTATTTGAAGTTAATTGGTTTCTTCTTTTTATTGATTTTAGTTTCCATTTTCAGTAAGGTTCCCAATTAAAAACCGTGTTTCACTTTTTTTCCAAAACGATTAGAGTTTTTTCCTTTCGATTAACCCAACTAATTTATTAATTTTTTAATAAAAAAATAAATACTCATTTTGCAACATATAGTTAAAAATTGTTTTCTTAATTTTTTAAGTTTTTGTTTGTATTAATTTAATTTTTAAAATTTTCAGTAATTTCAAAAACCCCATTTTGTTTGAAAAGCATTACAGCTAAAAAAAAAACATGAAGGAAAAATAAAAACCCAAGCATTAAAAATTAAAGTCAAAGATTCTATTTATTTTCTGAATATTATTTGTGAATTACTTCAAATAAAGAAATCTGAAAAAAATTCATAATCAAAGAATAAAAATTGTAAGAATGGAATAAAGTTATTTCGAAAAATTCGAACTTTAAACAAAGTAAGATTGTTTAAATGATCGAACTTGCATTACTTGCAATTCTTGGCCAAATATCTGCGCACTCTTTAGCTACAGGTCCATTAACAACAGATCCCTTCATTTCACCATTTGGATTGACAATAACACCTGCGTTGTCTTCAAAAAAGATATAGACACCTTCTCTTCTTCTCCATGCTTTTTTTTGTCTGACAATTACACCTGCTAAGACTTTTGGAATTGAAAAAATTAAAAGAAAAAGAAAAAGAAAAAGAAAAAAAAAATTTTAAGAAATTCAAGAAAAATTAAGAGTTGTTTGTATTAGCAATTTGTAAAGAGACTTAATATTTAACTAAAAGTAAAAGAAAACAAAATAACACAAAAAACTTTTTTTTTTCTGAAAAAAAAAAAAAAAAAAAAAAGCAAAAAAGAACATAAAAAAGGACATTGTAAAAAAAAAAAAAAAGTAAAAATATAGAAAAAAAAAAAGTCTTTACCTTTTTTTCTGAGATCTGGTTTTCCTTTTTTAACCGAACAGATGATCTTTGATTTGAAGTTATTATTTTGACAGAAGAAAATAAAAAAATAAAAAACAAAAAATTAAAACAATTGCTTTTTAGTTTTATAACAAAAAAAAAAAAAAAAAAAAAAAGAAAAAGTTACCATATCACCAACACTTGCACCTGGTAATCTGTTTAATCTTCCTTGTACACCTTTAACACCAATAATGTATAAATTTTTAGCACCTGTATTGTCTGCACAATTAACAATAGCTGCTGTTGGTAAACCGACTGAGATTTTGAATTTGTTTCCTGTAGCACCGCCTCTACCTCTTTTGGACATTTGATAAAATTAAAAAATTGAATAAAAATGAAAAAAAATAAAACTTGAAAAGATCAAATATTCTCAAGAAATCTCAAATTAATTCAGAAATTCCTATTTCTATTTGTGGTTGCTTCGAAAATGACTTGTGATTTAATCTTTTGATCTTTTGTTATTTGGAGTTTTTTACTATGGTCTTGATCATAATATGGTGAAATCTTAAGGAAAAGAAACCATTTTTAATTGGTTGGTTGATGTTACCATGTTGCTGCCCATCTAAAGAAATATTTTAGTTTGTATTTTGGTATTTTTAAACAATTATGTCTCTTTTGAGTTCCCAATAATGTGATATTTGTTTTTTTTTTCAATACCAGAATGAAATCAAATAGAATTTAAATTATCCAAGATCACTCTGAGCAAAATTTAAACAACACAAATAGATTATAGATTGATATTTTGAAGTTTTTTGAGATATCAAATTTTTTTTTTTTGTACTTCTCAAATTCACTATGGAAAGAGTAATTTTGATCCACTTTCTTGATTGTTTTTTCGTTTTAGCCAACAGAGTTCTTTATCAACTTGATTCACAACCAATCTCAATTCCATACAATTTTAAATAAACCTACCATAAAGTTGAAATTGAGAAAGAATTGGTTTTTTTCATTTTTTTTTATTTCTTATCACTTAATCTATTTCATTTTTAGCTTAAATTTTTAAATTAAAAGAAATTCAAAAATGTAAAACTTTTTTTTAACACACCAACAAACCAACTTTTTTCTGTTTTTTTTTTGGAGACAAAAACTCAAATTTTTTTAAAAAAAAAAGAAAAAGAAAAAGAAAAAGAAAAAGAAATATTTTTTTGTACATTAAATTAGTAATAGATCCCAACCTTGCACATGCAATAAACAAAGCTTTTTTAATCCAAAAATAAAAGAAACTTTTTTGTTTCTTTTTTACTTTTCTTTCTTGCTTTTTTTTTTTTTTTTTTGTAAAATTTAATTTGATCCCCAAAATATTCTTTTTTTTCCATGTCTTAATCAATTTTTCTTTTCCTTTTCCCAAAAAAACCAAAAATACAAAAAAAAACAAACGATCAAAAATCAAAAAAACAAAATTTAGACAATGAAACTTAATATTGCCAACCCAGTCACTGGATTACAAAAGGTCATTGACATCGATGACGAAAGAAAGCTTGCCTATTTTTGGGAAAAGCGAATCAGCCAAGAGATCATTGGCGATCCACTTGGAGAAGAATTCAAGGGATACATTTTCAAAATCACAGGAGGAAATGATAAGCAAGGTTTCCCAATGATGCAAGGTGTACTTGTTTCCACACGCGCCAGACTCTTATTAAGAGAAGGTCACCCATGTTACCGACCAAAAAGAAAAGGTGAAAGAATTCGACGAAACGTCAGAGGATGTATCTTGGGACCCGATCTAGGTGTCATTAATTTAATTGTTGTCAAGAAGGGCGAAAACGACATTGCCGGTCTTACCGACAGCATCGTCCCAAGAAGACTCGGACCAAAAAGAGCCAACAACATCAGAAAATTATTTGCCCTCAAGAAAGACGAAGATGTCCGCAAATATGCCATCAGAAGAGAAGTGCAGCCAAAAAACGAAGGCGGCAAGATTAAAACTAAGGCACCAAAAATCCAAAGACTGATCACCCCAAAGCTTTTAAGAAGAAAACGTGAAAAGATCTCACAAAAGAGAGCCAGATTCCTTAAAAATAAAAAACAAAAGGAATGGTACAAAAACATCGTTAAGCAAAGAAGAAAAGAAGCCACAAGATATCAAAGAAGAAAAGACGCCAAAAATAGATCTGAAAAGGATATTGCTCATCTTAAAAAGAAAAAGGAACGTAAAAAAAAGAGAAGACTTATTAGGAAAGAAAAAAGAAAAATCCAAAAACAAAAAAAATAAAACTAATTTCGAACAATTCAAATAATTACGCATTGAAATAAAATAAAAATAAACATAATCATAACATAAACAAAATCTCTTAAATAATAATTGAATTTTTTATTTTTTTTTTTTTATTTATTGCTTTGATTATTTTCAAAAAAGTTCAATAAACTAAATCCCAGATCAATTTTTTTTTTTTTTTTTTTTTTTTGTTTATATTTGATTTCCAATCGATTTATCTTTTAAATGAAAGAGGATATGCATTATTAATGAATACTATTAAACTCAAATTAACAAAATTTGAATTGTACCATACAGTTCATTTAAAAACAGCTATACATTCTGAAAAATTGTTAAAGTAAACGAAAATTCAAAATTTTTAACACAGGTAAAGTAGTTCAAATTATCATAATAATACAATTTCATAAAAATTGGAAAAGTTTTTGATTTATGTAAAATAATGAAAATCATTTTTTTATATGTGAGTTTTTTGTTTTGATTTCATTTTTTGAAATATGCAACCTGTTTTGCCTGATTAAATAATTTTTATAGATGATTGAATTTATGGTTAAAGTTGAGTTCTTTTAATAGAGAAGAACTCAAATAAAATTAGTGATGATGATCTAACCATTTGGTAGATTAATATTCCTAATAGAATTTTAACAAATTTTAACATAATATTTTTTTTCTCTCTCTCCAAAATTTTTAGCACACCAATATTTTTTTAGTAATGATTATTATTTATTTTTAGTTTTATTAGTATTTTAATCTATAAAAAAATGTAAACATTCCAATTAGTGCAAGGTTATAATTTGTTATTTCTTCTATAATTGATTAAATAAGATTTTTTTTTTATCAAAAATTGAATGTTGGTGTGTTTTAAATTTTGAATTGGAGTTTATTTTAAGTGTTGGTGAAATTAATGTGAAAAATAATTTTCTGTATGGGAAAAAAAAAATTATCATTTTGATTTTTTTGATACTAATCAAAAAAGAACATTTATGTGGTGTACAATTGATCTCCAAAAATCAACAATGAAAAACTAGTAAAATTTTGAAATAAACATGAAAATAGTTAGAACTCAATTTTCAATTTGTTAGGTTTGAATATATAATTTTAAAAACTATTACTTTTGTTTCGAAGTGTCTCACATCGGTGCTTTCCTAGATCTGGAAGAGTTTTTTTTATTATTTATTTCATTTCTTAAATGTGTTATTTTTCTGTTCAAATGTTAAAAAATATCTTACTCTAAAAAGTTTTCAAGTATCCAAAATAACTACAATTTAAACCACATTCTAAAAAAATGGATATCACAAAAACACCCAAAATCAAAAATAGGCAAAAAAAAAACACAATTTGTAATATTTTCCGAAAACAGAATATTAAAAAAAATTCAAATTAATTAGTAGTAATTTTTTATAAGTACTTGTTTTTATCCAAAAAAAAAGGAAAATAAAAAACCAAAAAAATAAAAATCAATGTGTTCAAAATAATGAAAGGAGCTGAATAAAAAAATTGTATTGGTAAATTTGTTAGAAATTTCACTGACAAATTATCGATTGATCAAATGACTAGGGACCATCAACTAATTTATACGATTATTCTATTTAATAAAATCAACACGAAACTTCGATCAATCATCAAAAAAATTCTAGATCTAACGAAATAGATTAGATAATTTAAAAGGATAACTATAAAAATAAAAACATCTCCTCAATGAGATTTATTTTTGGATCTTATTTTTGGAATTCTCTTTATTATACATTCAAACTATTTCTTTTCACGACCCCTTGTTGATTAACCCATCAAATCTAGATGAAAAAAAAAAAAACTAAATTTCAAGATTAATGGGAAATTTTGTATTATTTAATTAAAACTCAAGAATAGTCTTTTCAAAACGAAATTAAATAATTCCCATTTCGAAGTAGTGTGGTGGATATTATGAAAGTTGACCACAAGTGAAAATGTGAAAATGTGAAAATGAACAATTTTCATGAAAATAATTAGAAAGTTACAAACAAAAATTGGTTAAATAGAAATTTTATTTTAATCAAGTTCGGATTGAGAAAATATCCAAGAATTTTTCAAAAGAAGATATATTTGACAAAATTATTGAACAAAATTACCATTTGTATGTAGCGTAGGAGTATTTGGTAATAGCTTTGGTTCCTTCTGAAACAGCATGTATTGCAATTTCAACAGGTAATAATAGTTTTGTTGCAGATTGGACTTCACGACATGAAATTGTTCCTTTTTTGTGGAATCTAGCAAAGTTCGATGATTCCAGTGCAAGTCTATCAAAGACGTCGATTACAAATGAATTCATGATCCTCATTGCTTTGTTTGGGATGCCAACTTCTGGATGTACTTGTTTTAAGACTTTGTATACATATGTTGAGTATGTTTCTACTCTTCGTTTTCTTTTTTTGGTTTCTTCTTCCTTGTTAACTGTTTTTTTGGACATTTTTAATTAAGATGTTTGATTTATCTTATAAATATTTTAAAATGATTTTGTTTGATTTAAGAAAAATCAAATTATAAAATATAAATTCAAAATTTTTTAAAATATCCGAATATTTTTATGATTTCGAAAAATTCAACCAAAAAACTGTTAATAATAATTGTACTATTGGTATTTAAATTATAAATGCGAAAAAATTTTCACTTCCCTTAAGATGTTCTTTGATAAATACAGTTATCAAAGAAATAGTCTGTGGTTTTTATGGTCTCTTTTGAAAAAGGAAATTGAAAACGAGGTGATAATTTTTATCTTTTAGAATTCAAATACCAGTACCAATATTTTGAAAATACTTTGGCGGTTTATTGATCCTTCACTATTTTAAATTACCATGAAATATTGATAGTAAAAGGATTTTAAACAGATCTTGAGAAATATTATTCAAAAATTTTGATCAATCAAAATAAATTGTTTTTTCTTAAAAAATTAATAGATTATTTTAATTATGAAATAAAAATCTAATACAAACTTTTATTATGAGAATTATTGGAATACAGACCTTAAATTAACATTTACCTTACTCACTAAAAAATAATAACAAATCTGATTCTGCTGTAACAAAATACAGCATTCAAAAAAAATTAATGTGTGTTTCAAAATAAAAAGTGTGTTTTTTGTTATTTTAAGACCTATACATTAACCAATAAAAGAAACTGATAATAAACCCTAAAAAAATATGGTATTGGTTTCTTAAAGTTCTATTATTTAAAAAGAAATTCTAAAAATGAAGGATCAAATTTGAATTATATCTCAAAAAATAGAGTAAATTTTTGAGAAAATTTTTAATTATCATCAAAAAAAGTGAGAATATTATAGAAAATTTTCAACTATTTGCATGAACAATTTAAATTTAACAGAAAATAGCCAAACCTTTACTTTCAAAATTAATTTGAACTTAGTTATACTATTTGGTAGTAGATAGGAGGTTTCCTTGTTACAAGAAGAAAAAAAGCACGGATAATATTTTGAAACACGGATTATTTGGATCACTGTACTGAAAAAAAAACTACCCTTTATAAAATTTCTCTTTGAAAATTTTTATTAACGGATCACAAATTATTAATTCTCAATTTGTACTATTTGTTTCAAAACAATTAGAACAAAATTTTCATTCAACTTTCCAAAATTAGAATTTTTAAATCTTTTTACATTTCAAATTTAAAATATCTTAAAATCTGAAGAAATTATTAATTTCCCCTTTTAGAATTGAAGACTTTTGATGATTTATTTTATGTTCTTGGGTAATTTTTTTGGAAATCTGAATGAAAATTTTGATCTTTTTATTCTCGAAATAACTGTCAGATACCAATCCAGTATCCTTCACAATAAAGCTTCACACGGTAAATTCTTGAACAATTAAATTTTACTCTTTTTGATGGAATTTTCGAAAATAATTTTTTTTTTGTTAATAGAAAGAGAAAAGTAAGTAAAAAAAAAGATTTTTACTGACTAATTTTGGAAACTTAGACCTAAACCTTCACCTTAATCAGGTAAGAACGGAGAGCCAAGAAAGATCTTTTAAGTTGTTTCAATTCAACTTTTTTGTTTTTCTAAATATTTTTCTTTAATCAACCAGAACAATGTTAGAACTTTTTTTCAATTTAGAACTTGAAAGAATTGACAAATATAAACTTTGAACTTTAATAAAGTCAATATATTTTGTTTTTTATTTTAATATATTGTCTTTTTTTTTTGAATCTTTGAAAAAGTTTTAAAAATTTAACAAATAAAAAAGTTGATTTTTTTTGAATTATTTTTTTATTTGGGATTGAAAAAAATACCTGACTTTATAATAATACCTTACAAGATTTTTAATAGTTAGTATTTGGGAAATTGTTTTGTAATTGCTTAATAATTTCGTATATTTAAAAGCCTAAGAACTCTTTTCAAATTTCTTGTTCCATCGTTTATGTGCATCTGAATTCTAAAAATCATTTCTTTAACCAAATTCCTTAATATCTTAAATAATACGCGAATATGTTATATCATAGTATAATATTTTTTCATACTAACTGAAAAATAGAATTCTAAAAAATATTAAAATAAATCAAGAACAAATAAATATATATCATTTATTTCTTGATATTATCAATAACATTTCACAACATTGCTTTTGATATATTTGATTTTATTTTTAATTCTACTTGTGAATACTTTTGTTTTCATAATTTTTTTTCGAATCAAATAAACTTTTTATTTCTAAAGAATTTCAAAAATGAATTTAAAAATCCCATTTTCATCCAATTCATCTAATTCTAGTTTTGTATTCAGAAAATAAGGATATTTTTTTAGAATCCTCTGAATAAATAAAGATTTATTTCACATATTTGTTTGATTTTATAATTATTTATTTTCCATTAAATTGAAAGCTCAATATAATTTCTGAATCTTGATTTGAATTTTTTTCTGAAATTTTCTCTTATTTTATGTCCAATATTTTGTAACAGTTTTTCGATTCCAAGAATTCAACCCCTTTATATTAATTTTTGAAAATATTATTCTTATTTTGGTTTGGTTTGATAAAAATATTAGATAAGATAATTTTGAAAGTAAATTAGAAAAAAATGGTTAAAACAACAATACTAAATAGTAATTGGGTCAGAAACCCAAGGTTATAAATTGTTTAGAATCATTCTAATTAGGATGATAAAGAAAAAAAAATCTCCTAAAATAAACTTTGGTCGAATTTTTTTTTTTTTTCAATCATATTTTCAACAAATTTATATGCAAAGGTGATCATTCGACGTTTGGTCTTCTAAAAGAAAATATTTGTTTCAAAGACACATCTTTTTTCGCTCAATTTTTTTGGTTTGCTCTTTGATTAATTTCACAAATTCATATAAACACATTTCTAGATTCAAAATCAAATTTAATAATCTAAAAATTTGAATCAAAAAAATTGTTCAAAAAATTGAAAAATTAAAGATTCAACTCTGAATTACTTTGGGTTCGCTTTTCATTTTCTCTTCACAAATAGAGCAGTGAATGATGTTTTGTTTTCAAAGTTTCAATATCTTATTGGCATTCAAAAAATCATTTTTAAGTGAGATCCAGACAATTAAAAAATCTTCAAAATGATAAAATGTCCGTTCTTCCTTAAAAAATTAATTTTCAAAAATTATCATCTAGCTGTTGTAATTAAATAAATGAAAATCTTTGGATAAATACATTTAAACCGAAATAAAGGTAAATATAATTTAAACTTTAAAAAAGGGTATTGTTCAATTACCTCCAAACAAAAATTTGCATCGAAAAATACAAAAAAGTAAAGAAATTGGAAAAAACAAAAAAAAAAATTATAAAAAACTGTTAAAAAAGTAAATGTTGTAATTTTTATACTAAAGTTTATTTTTTATCCATGCGATTTCTATCTAATCAAATGAAAATTGAAGAGATAGTTATATATCTATAAATATGTATAGATGAAGAATAATAACAAATTAATATGGCAATGGGGAAATAATTATTAAAAAGAAATACTTCTTCTTGTTTTCCAGAAAAATGATAAAAAAAAAAAAATCAAATTAATAATTAAACACATATTTAAGGATTCTTTTTTTCTTTAAATTGGAAAGTGTTTATAGTTTGTATTTATTTGATTTCAAATAAAAAGATATTACTGATAAATTCAAATAAATATCTGGAAATTTTTTTCTTCATTTTCCATTTAACAAATTTTTTTACAAAAGCTTTGAAGAAAGTATTTTCATTGGTTTAAATGTTAAAAAACTTTGTAAAATTGGTTGGTCTTCAAAAGGCTCGTATTCGTGAGTTATTTTAAAAGTTGAGATTATGAGATTACAAAAATGGAAATTGAACTAAAATTTTTATTAAATATATTTGAATTTATCAGTATTAAAAACTATAAACAGATTACGTAGAAACTGATTTTCCACGTTAATATTGCCCCACAAAATCCGTGAGTGATAGAAATACTCTGTCTTCTTGTAGAAAATTTCCAAACTCGTTATTCAATTGGTCACCCACAAAAGTATTATCATTTCCAAAGTATAACAAATTGTTTGTCAAATCCTTCTCGAAATTTAAAAAAGGGGTAAAATTGTTATCTAGTGTTTCCAAATTTATGATTTGTTCTTCGCTGTTTTCAACAAATCTGTTGAGCCTGTCAGTAAGGTCTTCATTTATATAGCAATCTGAATTGTCCAATAAATTTAGATCAAGATCAAAATTGAAATTCAATTGAAGATCATGCCCAAGATTATCCATAGGTATTGGTGTTGTTGTTGATCCTTGCTGGTTGTTTGTTTTTTCAATTTTTTTGTTTTTTGATTCCTTTTGGTGTGAAACGATTTGTTTGTTTGGAATTTGGTTAAGTTCAAACAAAAATTGATTTTTATTTTTTTTTATTTTTTGTTTATTTTCGTTTTTGGATTTTGGATTTGGTTTTGGCTTGGGATCTATGTTGCCATTATTCTTCGAAAGTTGAATTTTTTTTTTATTATTATTATTATTATTAATGTGAACACTGTTATTGGTGTTGCTAATCGCCTTGAAGCTAATACCATTGGTTACTTGGCAGTTATCCAGATTATTTGTTACAATGGGCTTGAATAATTTTGGAATCTTTGTTTGTGGTTTAATTTTATTGTTCCCATGGTTCATTTGTGGGTTGTTGCTTCTTCTTTTCCTTGCGTTGTGTGTTAAACTGGTGTTACGTTCTGGCTTTTCCAACCCTAAATAATATTCTTGTAATTCAATAGAGGAAATCATCTCTTCAAATGATGTGAAAACTAGCATATTTCGCGAATATAAGGAACAATTTTTCAAATTGAAATTTTTTTTAAAGAACGTATTAATGCCCCTCTCCAAGGTCCTCTTTGACTTGGTAGTCAAAATTGATAAATCGGTGATACACTCTTTCAAAATCTTCACTTTTTTCGGCCCTTTATCCTGCAAATCTGTTTTGTTTTTCTTGATCCATGCTTTATCAAATTGGTGGTTTTCGATTCCAAAAAAGCAATCAGGTCGAATTTGGTGAAGTTTTTGTAACCTTGAGTTGTATGATATTAGTTTGGTAAATTCCTTCTTCAATTCTTCTATGTTGTATTGTGAAAGTTTTGTTGAAATGGACATCTTTTAATAATTTAATACCAAAAAAAAATGAATTTCCTATCTTCCCATTTTCTCTTTCAATTTTAAATTTCGCAACAATATCATCGTTTTTGATATATGATCCAACAGTTAAAATGACCATCGCTTTAAATTTTTCTTAAATATATTTTTTTTGAATTATTTAATGAGAATTGTTTCAAATTATTTGATAAAAAAAACTTCATAGTTCTTGAACGAAATTCACTTTTTTTTCAACTTACCAAAGATATCACCAAATGACAACAATCCCCCCTTTCATGTAAAAACCCCTGTCTCTAAAAAATGTTCATTACTGGTATTTGAATTATAAATGGGAAAATATTTTTACTAACTTGTCATCCTTTATCTTTTTCAAACGGAGTTCTCCAAAGAAGTAGGTTGTAATTTGTGAACTTTATTTGAAAAAGGAAATTGAAAATGAAGTGAAAATTTTTCAAGTTTAAAATTCAAATACCAGTATTTAACTTATGAGAAATAATATTTAGCTAATGCTCAATTTTTGACTGTGTGGTGTGTAAATGTATTGAATTCTTTCCTTTGTTGGATTAAAGTTCAGATAGACCAGCTCTGAAAAAAATTTCAATTTTTAATCATTTTTATACTTAACTGATAGGGTTTCTAAAATGAATTTTTCAAATTTTCGTTTTATATCTCTGATTTGACCGCAAATCAATTTTTTTCAAATAACAACTCTCCTTCAAGAGACTTTCCAGAGTACTATTTTACAAATGTAAAGTTTACCCCTAAAAATCAAAAATTTAAAAGAAAAAAAAGTCTAAATATTTTTTTCTTTTTGTCTTATTTTTTTTTTTTTGCTTTTCGGTAATTTTAAAAAGGTAAAGAGGTTGATCATGAAAATGGTTTGTTCGTTTGCAATTTTTGTAAAATTCTCAATAAAGTTTCTTTTTTTGGAAATTCAAAAACCATCTTTCTGTTGTTAATTTTTGAAAATCGAAATTGGAAAACTCAAAAACGGAAGAATACCCCAGTGATCAAAACTCGATTATGAATCAAAAAAAATTATTTTGTTTGGTAGAAACCAAATCAAAATCTACATGAAAATTACAAAAGTTGTTGAAAAGACTTGTTGCGTGTTTCTAATTGCTTTTGGCATCAAATTTGTAAATTATATAACTTTGAAAAAAAAGTATTTAAATCTCGACATGGATAATAGTGTATCTTTTTTAAGATCGATTATTTGCAAAATATTCAAGAGACCCGATTTAATTAAATCTTGTGAGCGAAGGGGGTGGTTATCGAACTGCCATTATTGCGCTAAGTCTGAAAATAAAAGCTGTTAATTAATTATAAAAGTTGAACTTCCAAAAGGTTTCACAAACCAAGCTTCCAAACTTCCAAAGGTGTTCTCCTTCCAATTATCTTTAGAAAAGAAAGATTCAAAAAAAAACTTTTCAAGATTTGGTTAGGATTTTGCCGAACGTAAAATTTTGTACAAAAAAGTAAGATAGGTAGTTTTGAGAAAACGGTGTAAGCAATTTCTGACTTGTACACTTTTGTCATTTCTTCTTCATCCAGTAATCAACTTTTCGGAAAAAACTTGAATTTGATATAGTGTTCTAATTTCAAAAATATAATCAAAATAATACAACTTTGAATTTTAAAAAAGTTGATACTATGAGGCTGTTGGTTCACTTTACAAGAATATCTCCTGAATCAAATACAGAGATAAAAATAAAATACGAATAGTCAATAACTAAGGCATATTCCATCCAATAATGCAGTTTATTGCATGAGTATTACTCTCAAAGAATATAGAAACTAACTTTTTTCAACAATTTACTCAAAAAAGTTTTTTGAAAATACCTAAAATTCTACTTTACAAAAATACATTCAGTAACCTCCCATTTGAAAATGACATGAAATTGTTTGAGAGACACATTTTCTTGACTCATTCTGGGAATTTAGATCCTTTTCTTTGCATATTACTGGTTTTTATCTGTAAATCACAATTAGAAAAACTTACGTCAATTAAAATCTCTTTAGCAGGTTAAAATTAAAAAAATTGGAAATTTTATTCGGACATAAACTAGTTTTTTCATTTGTGAAAAAAAAAAAATTTTTTTATTTTTAACTTTTATTTTTTTAGCCAGTTCACTCAAATGTTTAGAGAAAATATTCGTTTTTAATATTCAACAACATTTTCGCAAAAAAGTAGAATGGGGAGTAATCTATGAAATTTTTTTCAAAATTTATGTTTCGTTAGAACAAAGGATAATAATTCACTTCATTTTCATTTTACTTTTTGAATTCAGAAAACACAAACTACAACATTCTTTGATAGATCATTGAAAAAATATAGAAAGGGAAATAATCAGGAAAAGGAAGTGAAAAGTTTTTCCATTAATTTTACTAGTGTATCCAAAGTGCTTTTTTTTCTGTACAAAAATGATAACACTTCTAAGGTGTTATTGAAATTTGATAAAAAAAAACATTCGTGACTGGTTTTTGTAATTGATACCGGTACACATTTCAAATTATTTTTCGCTTTTAGTATTTTGAAAAAATCCAATCACTATCTTATGAAATAACCAAAAACAAACTGAAGGCACCACATGAAAACCTGACCATCAAATACATTGTTATTATACATTCAGTCTTGACTTGGAATTAAAATTCAAAAAAAAAAAAAAAGGAAAGCAAGTCAAACATTTTGACCAAGTAATTTTTAAAAATATAACAACATTTTTAGTTGAATTTGTCAGAAGTGCCATTGTGAAACACAAAGCGCAAGTAGTTTCTCCCACTCTCTGTTTTAAGCAATTCACTTTTCGTTTTTTCTGAACAACCAAAATAATTTAAACTTATTTTCACTTTTTTTTAAACTTTTTGTTGCTTTTTTGGTTTGTGTTTTCTGATCCAAATTTTCAATTACACAAAAACCACACCATACAAACACTATTAACAGTTTTGTTCAATTTCACGAATACTGAACATAGCAAAAAGAATTTTATTTTGTTAGTTCAAATTATAACAGAAAATACACACTGTCTGTATTTCAACTATTAGAACAAAATGTAATTTTGAAAAGTTTGCATTAAATCGTTTTCAAAAGAATACTTTCAAAAAAGTTTAAACCCTGTTTCAAAATAATAACAAAAGTTTTTATGTTATTGAACGTTTATACTTTAATCAATTAGAGAAACCAACAATAAAACATAAACACAAATATAGTATTGATTTGTTAAAGTTGTGTTTTTTAATAGAAATTTTAAAAAAGAAGGATCAAATTGGAAAATTTATCTCAAAAAATAGAGTTAATTTTTTAGAAAATTTTAATCCTCGAAAAAAAACAAAAAAATCTCAAAAAAATTGAGGAATATTATGGAAAATTTTCAACTATTTACACGAATAAATTAAATTTAACAGAAAATAGCCAAACCTTTACTTTCAAAATTAATTTGAATTTAGGTATACTATTTGGTAGTAGATCGTATAAAATTTTGCAAAAAAACAAATTTCAAAAAATTGAGAATAACTGAAAAATTTGGAATGAATTTCAATTCGTAATTTAAATTTTACTTTTAACATTTCTGAGTTTACTTTCAAAATTGATTTGAACTTCGGGAATACTATTGGGAAGTGAGTGAGAAGATTAATGGAAAAAAAAAAATGGCGTTATTTTATTTTGAAAAACATATGTATCGTTTATGGGGGACTGATTATTTTGATCTGTGAGGCTTTTTCAAAATTAGACCAAATCAGACTAGCCTTTAAATGTTCTTTGTCCAAACAAAATATCAGAAATTACCAAAATAAAGATTTTCGAAACAAAAATTAAAATGTTTTTGCAAATGTTTCAAAAACAGCACAATCTTGCTTAGAACCTTTTGTTTGAATCCCCGTTATTGGAAACTCGAGAACGCCAGTGTTTTTAAAAGAATAGAAGGAATTAAGAAAACCCAGCAAACTTTAAATTCAGAATCTGATTGGGTACATTTTTGATACAATTTTCATTGTAAAATTTTAAAAATTCTACATGATGTACAGTAATAACTGTTTATGTATTGTATGGTTGTCCAAAGAATTTAAATGTTTTTTTTTTTTTGTCTTTTGTTGAAATAATGGTCTTTTGTTTAGGATTTAAGGAAGATCTAAAAAAAGTCTATCACAAGGGAGCCATGAACCATAATATTGGTGAAAGATATTCTTTGTCTCTTGAGATCCTAAAGTAACTATAAATTTCGAAAATTTATGAAAATGGTACTTCTTCCTCTTTAGCTCGATCTAGTTTCAGGTATAAAATATTATTAATATTAGACTTTTCCCAATTAGACTCTTAGTTGTTAGTTGATAATTAAAACCACAACGATCCCTTTTTGATAAAACTCGATTTTTACAAAGGTTTTATTTGAAACTAGATACAGATAATTCCTTATAAATATCTGAAAATTTTTACTTCATTTTCCATTTTTAAAACCTACCAGACAAGCTTTAAGGGACTAGTAAACTAAAAAAAATCTTCAAGTACATTTACTAACAAATTAAAAAAAAATTTTACCTTATCTTGAAATTGAATAATAAAGTAAAAATCTGATAACTACAATACATGTCTTACTTTTAATACTATTTTTAGAAATGAATTATTGTTTTTAAAAGTTTGATCCATTTTTCCCATTTTTGAAAAGTTCAAAATTCAACATAATACCAAATTATTTAAAAAAAATTATTTTCTTTGAAAGAAGATTGAAATCTTATTGCCTGTAAAGGAAGTGTATAAAAATACACTTTAGAAATGAAATCACTAAGTTCTAAAATAACTAAGTTTAAAAAATATACTTAATCTCAAAAAAAATACAATAATTATTTGAAACTTGTAAAAAATATAATTTTTTGATTCAAAGAACATACCAAATCTATTTTTTCTAGGGATTGAATGAAAAAAATATGAGAAAAAAGAACCAAAGAATCGAATTAAAAATTCTCCCGAAATACTTTTTTTAAAACCTGGAAAATTCAACTTATTATCTAAAGAAATACTTTTTAATTTGATTATTTATAATCAATAATTATAAACCCAATCTTAATTATTTCAGCAAGTCATTAACAACCCAATGATTAAATGTATTAAATAGGTTTTTCATTTATTTCTCAATTTTTTCAAGATTTTGAAATAAATAAAACAATTCAAATGCATCATTTCTCTTAATAAAAAAAATAATAGATAGTATCAAATACCTGATTTTAACACAACAGTTCCTTGTTTATACTCTAGATATTTGAAAAAGTATATTGACAAGTCTTTTAAATTTCAAGAAATTGAATAAATATTTGTGAATACAATAAATGTTTAAATTTTTTAGATCTTCAAGGATTCAATATTTGATTTATTTTTGATGTTATTTTAAAATAATATTAAAGAAACAACCTTACTTGTTCATTAAGACTCTCAAAAATTACTAAAAGTGATATTTCTTCAAAAATAAATTTTTTTGCAAATTTTTATTTTTCTAATTTGATCCAAAAATACAAACAAAAAAGGATCAGATATTTTGACTGAAAATTCCATTGGAAAAATGAAATCTTTTAAAAACGATTATTCATTTCTCTAAAGTTGACAAACGAAGTTTCTTATTGGTCTTAATTGTATCCTTATGTAAATAATTACTCTATTACCTTTGGGAAAAAAAATAAATAAGATTTACTAGTCCCTTAAATAAAGCAATATATTACTTCAAATTTTAAGAATCTTTGTATCATTGACTTATCTTCAAAATATTCTTTCTGTTTTCGTGTTTTATTGGTTGAGTTAATTGATTACAATAAGGGAATTTCAACTAAAAATTTTTTTAAATTTATCAGTAATACTATTTGTAGCATGCATAAATTAAATAAAATTTTCACTCAGCTTTGCAAAAAATAGAGTTTATAAATCATATACTTTTTAAATTTTAGTATTTTTGAAAAGAAGTTTAAATTTTTAAATGACCTTTTAGAATTGGGTACTTTGATGATTTATTTTCATTCTTGCAGAGGTGATTTTTTTTGGACAACTGAATGACGATATTGATCTTTTCATTATGCAATTAACAGTACTTACCTTCGAAGAAAAAGGATAGTACTTTTGCTTTCAGTTTCAAATATACTCTTCGATTTTGAAATATTTTTCAGAAATACGAAAAATTTGCCTGATCAAATTCCGAATAGTAATTCTTCATCCCAAGATATAAAGAGGATAACTCAAAAAGGCCTTTACATATGGTTCCCGATAATTCCTCCTTTTGGATATTCCTGAACTTTCTAGGAGTTTAAAATTATTGTGGTTTTGTTATTAGGTCTTGGAGTTCTTCGCTGACTGAATTACCATTTTTGAAATGTGCTTTTTTTTGGGTCCATTGTCTCATTAGATTGAAAATTATTCGAAAAAAAAAAAAGATTTTTTGGATAAGATAAAAATGAAAATGTCATAATAAAAAGAATATATATTATACTCGAGTCAAAATAAAGCGTGCAAAAAAATTTAATGCCTGTTGCAAAATATACAGTCTGTTTTTTTGTTAGAGAAGACCGATACGTTAACAAATTAAAAGAAACTAACAATAAACCCTAAAAAAATATGGTATGGTTTCTAAAGGTTCTATTATTTAAAATGAAATTCTAAAAAGGAAGGATCAAATCAAAAAAGTCATCTCAAAAAATATAGTAAATTTTGTAGATAATTTTAATCATAAAAAAAACTAAAAAATTTCAAAAAAATTGAGAATATTATTAAAAATTTTCAATGAAAAATTTTCATGAATAATTTAAATTTTAAAATAAATAACCAGACCTATCCTTTCAAAATTGGTTTGAACTTTGGTATACTATTTGGTAGTGGATTGTATGTTGCCTTGGAAAAAGAAGAAAAAAAAGCTCCCGATAATATTTTGAAACACGGATTATATCTTTGTGCACGTATCATTTTGATCACTGTAGTCTTTGAAGTTTTTTCAGATTTTTTGCAAAAATTTCATTTTTCAGAATAAAGCTTGAGGAATATATGAGACTCAAAAAAATGTTCATGTATTTTGATAAAATAAAACATTTTTAATTATTACAATACTTTATAAAAAACCTTTTTAACAAAAAAAAAAATAATAATAATTATTGATTTTGACAAACATTTAAATTTAGTAAAACACAAAGTAGAGAGAAAAAAGTGTTTATTTGTTATAATATAAACTTTCTTTCAGTCAAAGTGGTATCCAAAAAAATTTTTTTTTTTTCATATATAAAATTTTTTTAAGGTTAACCTCAGAAGATACAAGAAGAAAAAACTAGAATAATAAACATAAAAGAATAGTTTATACTCACCTGAAACAAAAATATTAAATTAGCAGATTGTCTTAAAAATTGAAAAAATCAAAATTTGTTGTATCTGATTGAGATGAACAACAATGTTCATTTTGATCACCTATTGAAGATCAAAATAAAATTCCTTTAGAAATTAATATGGTTTCTCTACAATTATTTTTACTTTACAAATAATATTAGAATAACACATTTCTACCAAGTGACTAAAGATCTTGCAAGAAAAAAAAATATTGCCGAATGAATTAAGTGTACAAAAAAATTGAAAAAAAAAAAGTAAAAAAAATGTGCTAAAATGAGAAAAAAAAAAAATACAAAAATTAACTTCATTTTCCTATCCAAAAGATACTATTACGAAAAAAATTGAAATATGTGATATTTGCCTGTTTTTGGATAACAAATCGTAAAAAATCACACCAATTGTCCATTTATCTTGAACAATGGAGTTTGGAAAGAAAAACATTGTAATTTTCTGATTTTTTTAATTTAGTTCTTTTTTTTTTATTTAAGATATTTGTTGAATAATGAATTTTCAGTTAAAGGTTATTTTAAGAATAGAAACAAGATAAACTGTTCAAATTTGATCTCATTGAATTTTCCAATGTAGCTGTTTTAAAGTAGTGGGCAAGAAAAGTTTCCAAGGGTGTGAATAAACCCTCTTAAGGTTTACAATCACTAGAATTCGGGGTAAAGTAAAATCTTTTGTTATATGTAATTACTTGTTATTTAGGTTCTTATCGGATCAATCTTCAACTTAATATTAATTTTTAGACTAGTTAAAAATGAAATTTTACCCCCCAAAAAAAAAAAAAAAAAAAAAAACAAATCCAAGAGCCCCTGAAGAAAAAACTGGTATGTAAGTTAAATGAAATATATATATATATTCAAGTAGACAATGGAAATTAGAAAATTAATCAGACCAAAAATCCAAATTTAATCAAAAATATGTTCTATTTGTTAACCTGAGACTCTTTGATTTAGATTTAGGAAAAAATAAAAAAACTATATATTTTTTTACATTTTTTAACCACTATTAAAATTAATATTATTTTGAAGATTGATCCGTTAAGAACCAAAATAAAAAGTCCTCAAGTATAACATAAAATAATAATTTCCCTCAATTCTAGTGATTGTAAACCTGAATACTCGTGAAATGGATGGGTTTAATTACCACTTTAAAAACTTTTAATATTTGCATAATTAAATCTTATTTAGAATTAGTTTTTTCTCTCTTCAGGCAACTGTCTACTATTCACAAAAAAATCCCACATAGTTAATACTCTTTCAAAAAAATATAATATCAATTGATTGTTAAAAGGTAGAATAAAGAACAAGGCCGTATTACTTGATAAAACTCATTTTTTTCGACTTAATGGAATACTAAATCTTATTTCTTTTTTGACCAATTATAATAGGGAACTTATTTTCACAATGGTACATATTAAACCAGATAACAAACTCTTTTATCAACTTCTAAGAAAGGAGTTATCATTTTTTAAAAAGAATTTCATTTTCACTAATTAAATTTTTAAGTCTAAAGATCCAGATCCATATCCATTTATGATTTGAATTTTTGGATTGGAAAAAACAAATTTGCAAAAAAAAAAAAAAATGTTTATGAAATCTCACTTTGAGTATTTATTGATAGTTTGTATTTAATAAATAACATTGAAATTATAATCTTATTGTAAATATAAAACAAAAACAAATTAAATATTGAATACTTTTAAGATCTGAAAAAAAGATTCTTTGAATTTTATTAACAAATATTTATTAAATTTCTTAAAAAATAAATGATTTCGTAATATTCTTTTTCAAATATTAATGTTATAAACAAGGAAATTTTTACCAGTGAAAAAACTATTTGATAATATCTATTATTGTTTTTTTTTATTAGAATTATTAATTTGAATATATTTTATATGTTTGAAGATATTAAACATTTTGAAAAATAATAAAAAAGCTATTGATAAGTTTAATTGTAGGGTCATTACTATACCTCTGAAAAAAAAAAAAATAAGATTGGGGTTATTTATTATTAATTTAAAATATTTCAATGAACAGGTATTTTTAGAGATTATAAGTTGATTTTTCTAGGTTTTAAAAAAGTTTTTTTGGGGGAATTTTGGTTTTTAAAGTTTTGATCCATTATTTTTATTTTTGAAAAATTTTTTAAATACAAAATATCTCGATTTAAAAATTATTTAAAAAAGAATTATTTTCCTTTGAGAATAAAAGAAATTTTATTATTGGTGAAGAAAGTGTATCAAAATAAGCTTTTAAAACAAAATAACTAAGTTCTGAAATAACCCAGTATAAAAAATCCACTTAATTTAAAAAATTACAACAATTATTTAAAACTTGAATAAGAAATATAATTTTTTTATTTAAATAACAGTTTAAGTGACTAGTCTTCTATGACAACAAGGCAAAATTTTAAAATATGTTATTGGTGGTATTCTCTAATTACAAATTTTGTATATGCCAAGTGTCAAAAAATTCTGATCAACTAAGAAACCGAAAAAAAATATTTTTTTTTGTGAGACGATTTTTTTTTTCCATTTTTTCTGAAAAAGAAAACCATTAAATTCATTTAATTTCTCACATTATAACAAATTTTTACCCCCTTTATGTTCATTTTGATCATTATTATACTATAACATTTCTTTGTTACTTGTAATATTAATATAAAGATTTTTTTTCTTTTTTGAGATAAAACTTTTGGTTAACCAAAAAAAAATTATATATTTAACGGATTAAAAAATAATTGTATTTTTTTAAGAAGAGTAGTTATAATAATCAAAGTTTTGTGGTCATTTAAAAATGCTATTCAGAAATTTTGTTTTTGTTTTAAGATGAAATTAGATTGTTTGAAATAAAATTTTCTAAAAGAAATTTGGGAATATTGAAATTTTATTCTCAAAATTCAAAATCATTTTTTTTCTGCCAAAAATGATTTGAATTGTTAAAATGATTCTTGTGAATAAGACCAAACAATTGGTTAAAAAAATTTTCCCAAAATAGAAAATTTTTTTGCAATTTTTTTTCATTTTTTGAAAACCAGAAAACAACTTTTTCAAAACATTAAAGAAAAAAATTGTTTCGCATAATAGATCTCAATTTAATCGATAAACTATAGTTAAGCTTCTACCGAATATTCATTTATTGAATCACCTAAATCACGAATAATTTTAATGGCTAAGATTTGAATTGAAATATTAATCAAGGAAATTGAAACCAAATAAAAAATTTTCTTTCAAAATCAATTCTTTCCAACATATAACGAAATATATGTTTTCCCATTTTCAAGAATTAACTTAATTCTTAAACAAAATAATAGGTTTCTTTTTTTTGTTTTATATTGGAAAGATGCAAATTTTGAATTTCAAAAAAGGGTCTCAAATCAATAAATTGTTTAAATGGGGTTAACTCATCCATTTCATAAGTCAAAACACAAATTACAAAAAAAAAATTTTTCAAGATCTGGACAAGATTTCATTTTATTTAAAAAAATGACTAGTCCCTTAAATCATTTTTTTCCTTTTTATTGAACAAAAAAATATGAGTAAAAAATCCAAATAATCAAATTATTTATTCTCCAAAATACTTTTTTATAAGCTCAAAAAATCAACTAATCATCAAAAGAAATACTTTATAATTTGATAATTTATAATCAATAACACATTAACATTCTTCAGTTTTTCATGAGTTATTAACAACCCAAAGATTTAAATGTATCAATAGACTTTAAAATTATTTCTCAACTTTGTAAAGATTTTCCAATAAATACAACTAATTCAAATTAAAAAGTACAACATAAAAAAATAATTAGATATTCTCAAATAACTAATTTTAATACAAACAGTTCCTTTTTTATACTCTTAATATTTGAAAAAGAATATTACCTAATCTTTTATTTTTCATGAATTTTAATAAATATTTATGAAGAAAATAAATGATCAAATTTTTTTAGATCTTTAAGGTTTCAATATTTGATTTATTGTTAGGATATTTTTGAAATATGATTAAAATTCCAATGACACTTGTTCAACACAAACTCTCAAAATTACTTTTAGTGAGATTTCTTCAAAATAAAAATTTTTTTGGCTAATTTTTTCTTTTTTTTGAATTTTTACTCAAAAACCCAAAACAAAAAACAATCAGATCTTTTGACTTAAAATTTCTTATGAAAAATAAATTTCTTTGATTTTTGATAACTTGATTTCCCTAAAGTTGATAAATGAAGTTGTTTATCAAAGTTTAATTGTACCCTTGTGAAAATAATTCCTCGATTACCTCTGGGAAAAGTACAATAAAGAAGAGTTACTAGTCCCTTAACAATACAACCCAACACCAAAGCTAAAAAATATTACAGTGTGAAGATTTATAATTTATAAAAGATCTTTAGTTCTTTTTCTATCTTTCAAAAAAAATAATTTCACGAACATTTTGAATTTCAAAGACAGTTTGTTCCAGTATGTCAATTATTTGTTTTTATGAAACAATTCGCCAACAATGAGGGATTAGTTGAATTTGTTCCTCTCCGATTTAAAGAAAAATCTCTCCATACAACTTTTTATTTTTTTTAGTTTTTTGAATTAATTAATTTTTCTTAACATGTCATCCAAAATTGAACAAGGTAATTGATCCCAAAGACTTGAATTTAAAAACAGTAGTTTTGTGTTTATTTCTGATCTAAATAACATTGCTTTTCTCTTTTTTTTTATTTCCTTTTCTTTTGGCTTAATAATTTCCTTCTTTTTCAAAAAAAAAACAAACTTTTAGGAACTGTACTTATTTTATTAATCGGAAAATTCAAGGGAAAACGAGCTGTATTCCTAAAACAACTTTCTTCTGGATTACTTCTTGTAACTGGTAAGTCTTGCTCTTCCATCAAGAATATCTTTCTTTTTTTTTTTTTTTTTTTTTTTTACTTTTTTCTTTTTTTATTTATTTTGTTTTGCTCTTTTATTCTTCAACAAATACAAAACAAAAACCAAATTGACAAAACCTCAAAAAAATACCAACTAAAACTGAAAAACATTATTCATTTACACAAATAAGGACCATATCAAATTAATGGCGTTCCTTTAACCAGAATCAAAAGAAAATACGTGATTGCAACCAAAACAAAAGTCGATCTCGGAGAACTTGTTGTACCAGAAGAAGTCAATGACAAATTCTTCTCACCAAAAAAACCAATCAACAACTGGGAAAAAACAGAAGAAAAATTCTTCACAAAAAAACAAGAACTCAAAAAAGTTGGTCTTAATGAATCACAAACAAAACTCCAAAACCAAGTTGATAAATCAGTTAACGATGCAATTAAAAAGGTTCAATATCTTAAGGAATATTTAACTGCCAGATTCCAACTCCAAAAAGGACAATTACCACATAAAATGAAATTTTAAGTAAAATCCAAAACTACTTTTTTTACTTTTTTTTTCTTTATCCCTTCTTTTTGAAACGAAAAAAAACAAATATTTGCCCATTACACATTAATTATAAAAATAATAGAAGATACACAATAAATTATCAAATTGATCTTTTTTGTTATGATCCGTTTTTTTTTTCAATCACGACAATCTTTTTTTTTTTCTTTTTTTTGTGAAATTGCTTTTTTAATTTTTTTTTTTTTAGTTTATATTTTTTTTTTTAAACAAAACAACACTTTTTATTTCACAAACCTATTTTTTTGCATTTTTTTTCTTTACCCAATTAATCAAATATTTTGATCTTTGAAAATTAAGCGAAGAGTTTTTGTCCTTTGATAATTTTTGGATTTTAGATTCTTAAGGGAGTAAGTACATTTTACCATTTTGAAAAATTTAATTTTGAGGATGAACATTAATGAAAAATATTTTTTGAGTGCCAGCGGATATTGAACCTTTGAAATCAAAACATAATTCACTGCTCTATTTGTGAAAAGAAAGCGAACCTCAAGTAATTCAGAGTTGAATCTTTCATTTTTTCAATTTTTTGAACATTTTTTTGATTAGATTTTTGGTTTTATTAAATTTGGTTTTGGAACTCAAGAAATGTGTTACAGTGAATTAGTGAAATTACTATTTGTTGCGAAATAAATGGGAAAAAATTTTCATTTAGCTTTCCAAAAACAGATATTTAAAATCTTATAAAATTTCGAATTTGTTAATTCCAAAATCAGATTAAATTATTAATTTACCTTTGAGAATTGGGTACTTTTGATGATTTCTTTTAATTGTTGAAAGGTGATTTTTTTGGAAAGCTGAATGAAAATTTTGATCTTTTTTTTTTACAATAAACAGTAATCAAAGAATAAACCAAAAAAACAGACAAGAAAAGGTGTGTATTTGAAACAAATATTTTCTTTTTGAAGACCAAAAACGAAAGATAACCGTTCCAAATAAATTTGTTGTAATCAAGAATGAAAAAAAAAAAATCAACAACAGTTTATTTTTGAAGATTGGTTTTCTTTATCTTCTTAATTTGCACGAATACAAGCAAGATAGAACCTTGAATTTCTCACACCATTACGATTCATTATTTGAAGATTTGATAATATCTATGCTTAAGTCACAATAAAGTTACAAAAATCGCGATAATTTCTATCAATTCTTGATATTTTAGAAAATCGAGATATTCAAAAATATAGAGACAATATAACAAATCGAGATATTCTATAAAATCGTGACAATTATTCAAAAATGGTGATAAATGTCAAAATATTGCGATTACTTTTTAATCTCAATATAATAGTTGATGGGTTTTCTGCTAATCCAACAATATTTGAACAAAGAAATTTTTTTTGATCAAAAAACGGATTAATTAAAAAAAGGCTCTTTTAAAAAACAACCAAAAAAGATATTTGATTCAATCCGTATCAAGATCAAAGGGTTTTATTGTGTTTTTTTTTAACTTGGTTGACCAACCTATCTGATCCTTTTAGATCAACAACAATAATAACAAAAGATAGATAATCATTTTCTCAATCAAATTGTGGTGTTGTGAATTGTGAAGAATAAAAAGAGCTTCTAAAACAATCAACCGTTCATATTTTCATAAAAGAATGCGTTCTTGGGTTAAAATATTTTCAATATTCTATGAAAGCTGTAAGGGTTTGGATAAGATTCCAAAATTTTTCACAACAACTAAGCCATATTATCACCAATTGATAAGATTCTTTGTACAATTGTTTTCTTCTTATTATTTTTCTTCTTTGAGTATCTTTGCATTAGCTCGAAAACAGAAATGGAGTTTTGAGGTTTTTGTTTGATCGATCACCAATAAGAATGAAAATTAATCATTATTCTTTTTGGTTATTTAACTTTTGAGGGTAACAACCCCATTTTACAAAAACACATCTATTTTATACTTGGGTATTTGCACGAATTCGACACTTCTTCCTCAACAATAAATTATTTTTTTTAATTTATACCATATTACACTACAAGGAAAATTTAAATACCAAAAATTAAAGTTAGCCAAAACTATACATTGGATTTAAGTTATACTTCTTTTATAAATTATTTTTTCAAAGTTATCATAATTTTATGTAATAAAAAAGGGATAGCTATTAAACTTATGAAAATCTGAATACCCCCCTTTTCAAAAATACCGACTTTTGAAAAAAACACCTATTTTCAGGGTATTTTTTTATTGGAAAAAGTTGAAATGAATTAATTTTCGATTGATCATTAAGATTGAAAAAAGAATATATGTTGTGGCAATTTGCAGAAAAAAATCGGGAACGTATATAAAAACTCAAACATGGAAAAAAATAAAATGATAAAAAATATCCCAAAAACAGATAAAAAATCAGATTTTCAATTTAATTTAGCGATATCTTTTGATTGGAATATTTTGTACTATTTTCAAATTGAAAAATATGTTTCCTTTTAGACTATTAAAAAAATACTTGAAAATTATCTCTCTACTAAGTCAATTAAAAAATTCAAAAATTTTACAATTAAAAATGAAAAAAATATTACTGAAAAATTTCATTTTTTTTTCAATTCCTATTAATATCTATTAAAGTTGTAAACCTCATTGAAAATTGTTATGTATAATAATGTTTATTATATGAGTGTATTTCAAAAATACAAAATTTAGAGATTTTTTTTGAAAAAATTTTCCTTGTACACTACAAGGAAAATTTAAATACCGAAAAATTAAACTTAGCCTAAACTATACATTGGATTTAAGTTATACTTCTTTTATCAATTATTTTTTCAAAGTTATCATAATTTTATGTAATAAAAATAGGATAGCTATTAAACTCTTGAAAATCTGAATACCCCCCTTTTCAAAAATACCGACTTTTGAAAAAAACACCTATTTTCAGGATATTTTTTTATTGGAAAAAGTTGAAATGAATTAATTTTTGATTGAACATTAAGATTGAAAAACGAATATATGTTAAAGTAATTTGCAGAAAAAAACCGGGAACGTATATAAAAACTCAAACATGGAAAAAAATAAAATGATAAAAAATATTCCAAAAACAGATAAAAAATCAGATTTTCAATTTAATTTAGCGATATCTTTTGATTGGAATATTTTGTGCTATTTTCAAATTGAAAAATATGTTTCTTTTTAGACCATTAAAAAAATACTTGAAAATTATCTCTCTGCTAAGTCAATTAAAAAATTCAAAAATTTTACAATTAAAAATGAAAAAAATATTACTGAAAAATTTCATTTTTTTTTCAATTCCTATTAATATCTATTAAAGTTGTAAACCTCATTGAAAATTGTTATGTATAATAATGTTTATTATATGAGTGTATTGGAAAAATACAAAATTTAGAGATTTTTTTTTGAAAAAATTTTCCTTGTAGTGTAGTGTAGTGTAGTGTAGTGTACTGTTTAAATAACAATATAAAAACCACAACAGATGTAAACTCTGTAAAAAAAGGATTCAAAAAGCTATTATTATCACTATGATTTTATTGTAATTTATATGAAGGGTTTTTAATTCCTCTTCTGTAACATAATTCCTGAAATAGAATTGTGATCATTGTAAAAGTTATTATTTTGTTTTTTTTTTATTTTAAAGGAGGGAACTAGTTTCCTCTTACAGCAGTTAGGTTTTTTTTAATTTAAGAAATAATAAGAAAAATTATTTAATTTTCTGTTTATTTCTCAAATTAAAAAAAAACGATGTTATCTTTTGTTGAGGTTTTATATATTATTTGTGAAGTGTTCTAAGTTTTGTTGAGGTTTTCTATTTTATTTGTGAAGTGTTCTGGGTTTTTTTTTTTTAATTTAGAAATAAACCGAAAAATTTAATAAATTTTCGGTTTATTTCTAAAGTAAAAAAAAACCTAACGAAAATCTATTGATTTTCCAAATAAATAGAAAACTCAAAAAAGATGAACGAAAATCTATTGATTTTCAAAATAAAATAGAAAACTCAAAAAAACCGAACAAAAATCGATAGATTTCACAAATAAAATAGAAAACGTCAAGAAAACCTGGGCAATTGACGGCACTCGACGAAACAAATGTTTGTTCATATTATTATTATAAATAATAATTTGTTAATATTCTTGGTATTTCCACCCAGAGCTATTTATAATTAACTTTTGTCTAAAATTATTTAGATCTGCATTTGTTATTTTAAAATTTTCTATTTCCCAATTGATCTTTTCATTATCTTTTTTTGGAAAATTTTAATTATTGTGAAATGTGATCAAACCCAAGTATTTCTATTTTTTTTTTTTTGAATGTAAATCTCCTTTTGTAAATTGGTATTCTGTTTTGGTTAAGTTTAGCTTCAGTTTTATCAATTATCCTGGGAGAGTTTGAATTTATTTTTAAAAATTTTGTTACTTTTTTATTTATCCAAACACCTATCGAGTCAAAATATTTTTGATTTAGATTAAAAAAATAAAGTTCATAAAATAATTGGCTAATATATATTGATTTAAACATTTATAATTTTACTACATTGGCTAGTTTTTATTGGATAAAAATAACCGTTATTATTTTGAAGGTCAACAGCTTTTTAAAGTAACATTTAAATATAAACAATATTAGCACATATGCAAATTCACCTTGTGAAGAGTTCTTTCAAATAATTTTGCAAGAGTTGAAAGAAAATTTTTTATAATACATTTTTGCCTTTTTCCACAAGTAATTACTATTTTTTGTATTTTTTCATCAGAATTAAACCTTTTAAAATGTCACATGTTCCAAACTTTGGTCTGAAATTGGGAATTTATAGAAATAGACTTTTTCGACTCTTTTAAATTTCAATATAATATCAGTTTTTTGCTTTAGCATAATTTAGTAATTTGGCTAAGTTTTTTTACCAAAAATTTTTGTTGAGATATAGCTGAAAAAAAAATCTTGTTGTTATATTGACATATATGCAAAAATTCACAACCAAAATTCACAAAATCAAGATTTAATTTAATAAAAACTTTGAAATATTCTTGATATTTGATTTCAAGGTGTTTTGAATTGAGACATCCTCAAAAAATCAGAAACTTTTTAAAAAATTGTTGAAATTTCACAAGATTTCCATTTAAAAATTCAAATAATAATTTTTTTTGGTTATAAATTTTAAATCTGGTAAAATACAATGGAAAAGTTTGTAAGAGGTTCTAGAATAACCATAAACCACTGCTATTAACACATGATTGTGTGATAGAAAATGTATTTTCGGTTTATTATAAATTCCATTAGAAGTTTGGGACTGATACCTTGAAAGGAAAATATCAAACATTTATGAATTGATTATTTATCCTAGATTTAACAGTGGATTTGGAATGTCTATCTGTTATAAAAAATGTGGACCTTTTTTATAAAAAGTGCTTTCCTTCAAACCTCCAGAATCTTCCCTTCATTTGTAATACTAGAAAATTATTGGAATTTATTAATGTGATCAAAATAATGTGGGTCCAAAAGACAATCATCAGTTTTTCAAAATATAAACCTAACTTTTTTTTTCTTCTTGTTCCATTGAAATATACAATTCGTTACCCAGTAGTATACCTAATTTAACAGCAATTTCAAAGGTAAAATCCTTGATATTATAAGTAAATTTTAAATTAGGAATGCAATTAGTTGGAAATTTTTATAATTTTTTCATAATTTTTTCAGTTTTTTTGAATTTTTTTGAATTTTTGATGATAATAAATTAACTTAAAAAATTATCTCTATTTTTTGATTTAATTTTTTCTAATTTGATCCTTTCTTTTTAGAATTTCACACTAAATAATAGAATTTTTGAAATCAACACAACATTGGATTAGTGTTTATTGTCAGTTTCTTTGATTGTTTAATGTCTAATCTTCGATAATAAAAAAACATATTTAAAATTTTGAAACATAGATTAAACTTTTTTGTACACACATTATTTTTACAATAGTAATTCGAAAAAAGTTTCATTTTTTTAAAATAGAACTTTGGAAAAAAAGTTTTAAATTAGTCCTTAAATTTTTAAAATGTCTGTATAAGACTGAAACAAATAATTAATGTTTTTCGTGAGGTTTTTGAAATTATAACCAAGGAAATAAAAAAAGTCATTCTCTTGTCAATTTTTTCTACTTTTTTAACTTTATTTTGTTTGTGTAAAAAAATTTTAATTAAACTGAATTTCAGGTGGAAAAAAAGTCTGTTAAAAGATGAAATTATTTATTATTTCAATTTCAAGACAAAAAAACAAGTTTTTCTTTGTGTGGACTGATGAATTCAAAAAAAGGTTTAAAACTTTTTTGGTTCAATTTCTATTTTTTTAAGTATATTAGTAAAACCAACTTTCATAACTTTTTTTGACAACTACAGATTTATTGTTAACTAATTTTCAAGTTTTCTTGATTTTTAGATAGTTTAAAAATCTTTCTTCTAAACTCATAAAAATTTTTCACAAAAGGAAAGCGAACAAAAAAGTTAAAAACATTTTTGTGAATTAATCAGAATTAGAAATTTTTAAAACTTGAAAATTTTCCATTAACACCTTTAAAGAACAATTCTAGATGATTGAAAATTGTTGAAGAATTAATTTGTATTTTTAAAAGTACTGTAGCCAAAATAACCCATGCAAAAAAATATAATGCGTGTTTCAAAATAAAAAGCATGTTTTTTTGTTATAGTTGACCAATACATTAACCAATCAAAGAAACCAATAATAAACCCTAAAAAAATATGGTATTGGTTTCTTAAAGTTCTATTATTTAAAAAGAAATTCTAAAAATGAAGGATCAAATTACAAAATTTATCTCAAAAAATGTAATAAATTTTTCTGAAATTAATTTATTCAAAAATAAAAAAAAATTCAAAAAAACACCATTATTATGGAAAATTTTCAACTAATTGCATGAATAATTTAAATTTTACTTTAAATATCAAGGAGTAAACTTTCAAAATTTATTTGAACTTAGGTATACTATTTGATAGTAGATTGGATGTTGACTTGGTAGAAGAATAAAAAAAAGCACGGATAATATTTGGAAACATGGATTATAGTCGTTGTGCACGCTTTATTTTGATCACTGTAAATTCCCTTTTTTTCCAAGTAATTATCTTTTCACAAAATTTTTGAGGCTATTTCCTTCTAAGGACAACTTGTTTGTTCTTGTTTAACATCAATAAAAGAATTTTGTAAAATTGATTAACTTTTTTTCTCTTTGTCAAGAAAAAAACAAGTGCTCTTTCCAGAAACGAAACCAAGGTTCATTTTTTAAAGACCAATTGTTCCAACTTTTGTTTATTTTAAATGAATTTTATTTGGAAAAAGAAGAAAACAGTTTTTATCCAAGAAAGAGAATTTTTTTGAATAATTAGGAAAAATATCTCTGTTGGAGAGAATAGTCTTGAAATATTTACAAGTAATGTGTTCAATTTTAGAATGGTTAGCCCTTACTGTTAATTGCAAAAGAAAAAGATCAAAATTTTCATTTAGTTTTCCCAAAAGATTCACACTCTCAAGAAGTAAATCAAACCAACAAATTACCCAATTCTTAGATGAAATTAAGAATTTAAACTGGTTAATCGAATTAAAAAAAGGAAATTGTTCAGTGATTTATTAAATTCATTTTTTAGGAAAGTTGAACGAATATTTTGATCCATTTATTTTGTAACAAATCGATTATTCAATTTTTTTGCTTAAAACAATGAATTAAAAGTAAAAAAATAATGTTAAATTTAAACTAAATTTGGAATTTTTGCGAAGAAATATTGATCTTTTAAAATGGAAAAAGATTTCAACTTCACAACCAACCCCACAAGTTTTTTTTGGAATATTTTTGTTTGGTCTTTATTTGTAAAAAATCAAAATATTATTTTTTAATTATTCGTTCAAAAACCAAAAAACATAGAATAACTAATTGGTCCACATTTTCGTTTTTTGTTTTTACAAAAAAGTTTCCAGTGAAGTGTCCGTCTTGTAATTGTTTCAGAAAATGATGATCGGTGATTGTATAATAAATTGTATAAGGTGGAATAATCTAATGGAATTTCGAAAAATAACCTTTTTTCGTTTTATTTATTTTTCATTTCATTAAGGATCTTCTCCAACACTGTATTTCTCAAGAGAAAGCTTTGGGATTTTCTTCAGATTGAGACAAAAAATAATTTCAACTTAAAGACAAATATTGAACTGAAAAGATTTTTCACTTTCAAGAAAAAAAGTATTTTTCTTTCCAAATTTTCGAAAAAGCTGTGTATGGAAGAGAATTGTTCTCAAGAGGAAAAAATTTTTTGAGAGAATCTTACAATGAAAATTGCAAACTCTTTCCATAAAAAATTAAAATAAAAAGTAACTGATCAAATATAATGGAAAAAACCGACTTTTAAGATCCTTTCCTGTTAATTGTCAAGAATCAATTTGCTTTCAAAAAAAAAACTAATGCAATTAATTTTATATGTAGTCAATAACGAATTAATTTTTAACATTTTCAAAAAAAAAAGTTCACAATTTTTCTTCCGAATTGAGAATCAAGAAAAAAATTGAACTACTTGAACTCAAACACCAAATTGTCTCGAATTAGAAATTGGTTTTAATTAGAAAAAAATTTTTCATAATTATAGAGGATATTTAAAAACCAGAATAGGTCCCAATACTATTACTAAACCAAAACTAAATACCTTTACCTTATAAATTAAGGATCAAAGAATTTTCTCTTGAATTTCAACTTAAATTTCTTATTTTACACAAACAAAAAAAATACCTAAAATTTTTCCAAAATATTCGAACAATATTGTTCAAACTACACTTGTGGATCACTCAAAAAAAACTTTTCTCTCGATAAATTTAAAAATTTTTCTTGTTAAAAGAGATTTCCTCTTATGGAACTTTTTCAGAAATCGAAAAATAGATTTGAGAACAAAAAATGTAATGGATTTTCATGAAGAACAATCACTTTTTTATTTGTCATACGAGTTTTTACATTTTCAGAAATAAAAGTCCCTTACATAAACAAAATTGTTTTCCAAGAAACAACAAATAATCCAAACAAACACCTTCTGGTTTTTTGGTGATCAGTTTTCTACTGTATTTGTGAAATTCAAAAAGAAAAAACACAAAATTCAAACAATCCATATCTATTATTTTTTCAGTATACTTTTCTCTCTGTTCATAATTAAATTTTTGTTTCAAAAAAGATTAATCATTTGATTATATCCTCTATTCGTAATGTATTACTCAACGAAACACAATTTGGAAAACAGCTGGGTGAACACTCACAAACAAAAACAAATCAATTTAAATTCGAAATTTCTAAAAAACTTTCCATTAACGAGCATTGAAGCTTTAAACATTTTGTTTCTCAACCAACTAGATTACAAAGTAATATTTCCCACTATTTAGGTTTTTTTTATAAATTGACTCATTCTTCACCCCCCGCGTAAATTTACAAAACTAAACAAAACATAACGTATAAAACAACCAAACAATTAAATTATAAAAATATTTCGATAATTAACAAAAAGTCTTTGTGTGGAACTCTGACTTTAACAAAGATCTTGTCCCAAAAAAGAAAAAATTGCAAAGAAGAAGGAAACAAACAAAAAACCAATCTCGTCCAATTCCGACCAAACAAAACAAAAAAAAATCATACCACATTTGTCAAAGACATAAAGAAAGAACAAGAATATACCTACGATCAACTGAGGATTTTTTTGAATAACAAACCATCACCACTCTGGTTTCAACGTTTGGTGGCTTTCACCAAATATGACAAAACACTCATAACAGGGTTTCCACAATGCTTTAAAACCGGTGCAAACATCATTATTTCAAAAAATTTATTTATAATTTATCAACAAATGCTTTCAAAGTGTTCTTATAAAAACTTACAAAGGGGTGTTATCAATTTTTTTGAAAGAAATGGCTTTCGTAAATTGATGAACCGTGACCGAAAAATCATGGTTTTTGTAAAGAGTGGTAATAAGAATTAAATAATAAATTTGAAAAATAAAATTAATTATTTTCGAAAATTTATTTTATTTTTTTTTTAATTATTTTTTCTATTTTTTGTTTTTATAATTTTGTTTAAGGTTTTTGTCACTTCAGTGGATCTATTATTAATTGTAAAATAAAATAATCAAAATTTTCCTTCAGCTGTCTAAAAAAATCGTACCATCAATTAAAAAATAATATCAAATCAAATTATCAAAACCCCCAATTTCTGAAAGGATAAATTAATAATTTAAGCTGATTTTTTGAATTAAAAAATTTAATAAATTCTAAAAGAGGTAAATTAATAATTTAAGCTGGTTTTAAAGGATTAGCATATATTAAGCAGAAGCCTAGGAACAAAGTATGCTGTTATTTGAACCGAACTACAATTAGTGCTACATGGTTCAAATGTCTCTCAAAAATTGATTAGTCAAGTAGTAATATTTGTTGATCTCATCAATAAAAAATGATCTATTTATTAGTAAAAAACCCAACAATTTCAGAATAAAATCTGCATTTCGCCATAAATTTAAAGATTGAATTATCAATATTCAGACTACAAAGTTGCAAAATATCTTTCTTAAATTTGTGGCGAAATGTAGATTAGTTACTAAAAAATTCGTTTTTTTTTAAAAATTAAATAATTACGGAATAAATTGTTTTGACAAATTATTTCTCAAATCATGCAAATATATTGATGCTATAAGTATCTTTATCAAAAGCAAACAAAACTAATCAGTCTTTGTGCTTTTATGTTGATGATTATTGAGTTAATCTTTGAAATTCAAAAATTATCAAAATAGTTACTTTTGGAAGTTCTAAATCTAAATTATTTATTACCAGAATACTGTTTTTTGGCTTTCTATTTTTAGATTTGGAATAGAAATTAAAAAAAAATTTTTCTTATGAAAATTTTTAAATAGTGATCATTAGTAAAAAATGTAATAATTTATTGTACAATAAGATTTATAATAGATTTTTTAGAGCTATTTGAGACATGGTGCACTAATATCATTTGCACCCAATTACAACATACTTTGATTATTGAGAAATCTATGTTGACGCTAATCCCTTCAGAATTAAAAAATTGATATGGTATGATGATTTATAAACCACCATTTTTGGAAAGCTGAATGAAAATTTTGATCCATTTATTTTGCAACAAATAGTAATAGGGGTTCAAGGAGTTGCTTGGGGCCAAGATGAAAATTGTGAAATTGAATCTCTTTTCATTGACAAAATTCATTTTTTAAAAAAAAAATTTCATCAAATCTTATTGGAATAAAAATTAGCTAATCAAAAAAAAAAGTTTTAAGGTTCTATTCATTTACTGTGGATTTGATCCATACTCATGGATTCACTTGAAAAAAAGATGTGTATTGTGAAATTGAACCTCTTTTCATTGCCAAAATTCATATAATAAAAAAAAACAATTTTAATAGGATCTCATTATCAAATAACTCAATAAAAAAAAAGTTAAAAATAGATTTTCAATTCCCAAAAATTCAATTTTAAAAAAAAAATTCACTTATTTTTCTTTTTGTAAATTATCAAAAGGGTTAAATGACTTCAATTTGAAACAAATTATTATCTAAAAATAGACAATCAAGTAAATTCGGGTTAATCCATTTTTTTGTTATTTGGTAAGCCTCTCTATTTGACAAAGTAAGGATTGGTGTAACATTCTTTAGAAAAAAAATAACTCATTTGAGAAATGAAAAAAATGAAAAAAAGAAATCTTGGAGATCTCAAAATGTGTCAAAGATTAAAACTTTAAAACTAACATAATTGTTTTCAAAATGATAAATTATAACCATTCAAATTGGAAATTGAGTTTTTCTCTTTGGTACTTTTTTTCAAAAATCAACTTCACTTTTGATTGTTGGTCTTTGGAGATCGATCGAACTTCACATGTTCGAGAATGTTTTTATTTGTTATTAGACAGTTATAAAAATTATAAACTTTTTTTTTTTCCATTTCAGAAAATTATTTTTCACTGTAATAACTTGGCACTTAAAAGTAATCTCAATATTAAAAACTCCAATTATTAAAAACAAACAATTAAACCTTTCTTATTTGTAAATATTCAAAAGGGTTATTTTTTTTTTTCAATTCGAAATAAATAATTTTGATTTTAATTACACAATCAATTTTTTCTGATTTAATTATAATTTTGAAAGCAATTATGTTAGTTTTAAAGTTTTAATCTTTGACACATTTTGAGATCTCCAAGATTTCTTTTCTTCATTTTTTTCAATTCTCTAAACAAATTATTTTTTTCTAAAGAATGTTACAAAATCCTTACTTTATCAAATTTAGAGAGTTACAAAAAAACCACAAATTGGATTCTAAAAATTTAAATTAGAAATTGAGTCTCTATCATTGGCATCTTTTTTAAAAATACCCTCGATTTTTTAAACTTTTTACCTTTTCCTAATTAACAATTTTAAGTTATTGGGTTCTTGTTTTTTTCCTTTTTAAATCTGTTTTTTTTTTTTAGGTACTTGGGCGGGGGGATAAAAAAATATCAAAAAAATTGATAGACTTTTTCATTCTTAGATCTAACCAGACTTTTTCATGATAAGATCTTAAATCTATTGAGCTACACTTAAAAAACCAACTTCAACTGGATAACTGAAACCAAAAAGAATTGAATACAATCGGTACCATTTAAAACCAAATGGAACTTCCAAAACAAAATGTATAGTCATTACTTGAATTGTGGTAAAACTGTTCTAGTCGGTATCTTTTCATAGGATTTAACAAAAACAAGATTTGGGAAACTTTGGAAAAAATAAATAAAAATCAAAAAAAAAAAAAAAAAAAAAAAAAATAAAAAAAAATTTCGAAAACAAAATTGTTATTCTCAAAAACTCATCACTTTATAGATAAAACGCATCAATAACATCCAAAATAAAAACTTAATAAAGTAACATATATCATTTGATATATATTTGTTTAATTATTTAGCTCTTTTTATTAAAAAAAATTAGGGTGAAGATCTAAAAAATAAACATAAAAGGAAACAACTTCCAACCCATTCAACACTTGTGGCACAAAAAAAAACTTTTCAATGAAGTTTTTACAATTTTTTTACTATTTTTTTACTCCATTTCATTTTTTATTCTTCTTTCTATTTTTCTTTTTTTTTGCTTAGAAATACAATTTTTTTTTTTTTTTCATTTTTTTACTGAAAAGGTATCCTATGAGAAAGAATCTTGCCTAAATTCTAGTTAAGAAAAAAAACTCGATATAAAAGTGGGGAGTTTTGTGAAATATCATAGAGTTTCGCCGAGTGTTGTGAAGTACTATTCAGTAGCGATTTTTTACAGGATTAAAAAGAAATGAGAACAATACAAAATTCTATAAAATTCTTTAAATTGTGGAAAAGATAACTACCAATATTTTTAATTAGCCCAATAAACCCAAAATAAATAGATTTTCGTTTTATTTCTCAAATTAAAAAAAAAAATTAAGGCTACAAGGAGGTAATTTTATTGTATCACGTCTCTCCAATAAAAAAAAAAAAAAACAAATCTTTTTTCTTTATTGATGTTTGTTTTTGAATCTTTCAATATATACTTATTAGTTTTTCTAATTGTTACTAAGAAGTAATAAAAATTATTTTTCTTTTTTTTAATTTTAAAAAAATATTTTTATTTTCATTAATTAACTTTAAAAACCTCTTCAATTTGTAATATAGTTTTTTTCAAGTGACACCATAACTGTATTAAATGAAAACTATTTATAGTTTTATTATTTTGTTTATTGAAAAAAAAGTTAATTAATTATTTTAATTATAATTTATGACAACTAAGAACATTATTCTAAAATAACATAAAAAAAAATCCCAAAACACTTTTTCTTAAAATATATATATATAAGAAGATTTACAACCATTTCCACTTTTAAGGCACAAACTTTCAATGAAATTTAAGGCACAATAAAAATCTCAAATTAAGGCACTAAATTCAGATTCTAGTAAAATAAATTACAAAAAAAAAAATCCAAATTTTGTGCCTTAATTTGAGATTTTTTTTGTAGCTTAAATATCGTTGAAAGTTTATGCCTTAAAAGTGGAACTGACTGTAAGTAAATTTAAAAATTATAATTTATAGATTTTAATGGTATAGTAAATTCTTTCTTCCTTTTTGGAAAATAATATTGGAAATTATTAATTGGAAACCAAAGAAATTCAATGAACAAAAAATTAAATATTTTTTTTTGAAAGTAAGGGGAAATTTAAAAATCTTTTTAAAAAATAGAAAAAAATAGAAGAAGGAGAATAATAATTAAAATATTATTTTAAAAAAGAATAATATCATTCACGTTACCAAGTTATAAATATTCTTTGGTATTGTTTTTTTTTTTTATTTATTTTAAGATATAAAACGAAAATCTATTTATTTTAGGTTGATTCGGCTAATTAAAAATATTTGTTGATATTTTTTAAAATATTTGTAAGAATTGCATAAAAAATTTGTTTTTTCCCAATTGTTTTGAATATTAAAAAAGTACTCTAGGGTTTCTTTGTTTATTGTGGACAATCGATAAATTTTTAAAATCAAAAAGAAGGCTAGAGAAAGTCACTTACAAGTTTTTATTGAATTTTTTTAAATCATAAAAACAGAGATTTAAAAAATAAAAATAAGAATTCAAAAAAAAAACGTGGTTATCATTTCCAGAATTACTTTGAATTTACTAAAATCTAAGTTTTTCAATATTCTTTTGAATTCTTTGAAAGTGATGTTACTATTTTTTTAATTCTTTTATTAATTTACGAGTTAATATATATCAAATGAATAACAAGAATTAATAAATAACTATTAAATTTTATAGAATTTAAAATATAATTAAAATAGTTTATTATTCTATATTGTTCTGAATTACGTTAATTTTCAAGATTTTTTTTTTAATTTAAGGTATTTTTTTTTTTTTTTCTAAAATTAATAAGTGTTTTTTGTTAGGTTTTCTATAGTTGTCTATTTTATGAAAATTCAATAGATCTTACAAATGCAAAGAAAAAACCAAGAAAAGATTGGCCTTTATTGGCATTTTACAGGACACATAGTTACTCTACAACAGTTGGTGACAGGACCCCAAAATTAAAAGAAGGATAAAATCAAGAGAGAAAGATTATCCCTATAAATAAAAATATCACAATTTACAATTAATAATTGGTATTCCAAGCCTTTCGGATTTTCTTTCAATTAAAAGAAATATAATGTATTTTTTTGTTTTTATATGTTCCTTTATGTCAAAAAAAAAACAAGAAACAAGAAACTGCCTATCGTGGTGTATGTAACAAATACCAGAATTTATATAATTTTTTACTATTTAAAGTATTTCTTATATTTAATTTGTTATTATTGCTTTTTCTTTTAAAACCTCAAGTTTTCTAACAATAAGAGCTTTGAAGGAAAATTATCTATGAAAAAAAAAATTCAATTCAAGATTCAGTAAATAAAAAAAAACATTGGAGTCATAAAAAATATAATAATCATCAGAATTTGATAGAAGTTTAATAAAAGTTCATCTTTGAAATTCAGATCTAAAAAGTTAATTATTTTCTACTTAAAGGAACAAAAAAAAACCATTTTATTCTTTAAAGGTGGATAAAAATACAAAAAAAATTTTAAAAAAAGTATCTAGACTTGGTCACAATAATATTAATTATGAATTAAATCATATTTGGGAATAAAAAAAAAAAAAAAATATTTATCAAGATAATATTAACGATATTCCAAATATCAGGACGAAATTTCTTTTGAAAAAAATCCAATCTCATATTAAAACCAAAAGACTGTTTATAAGTAAGGATTGTAAATTGTTTGTAAAATTTCATTGTTAAAATTACCCTTATGAAAATATTACTTATATTTCACAATATGTTCAATAAAACAATTTTTAATTTATCCAAGAGTATTATCTTTAAAAGTACGAGAATAGCTTACTAATATTGATTAGAATAAATACTATTTATAGTGTATGGTGTTGAAAATTGACGTATACCTTGTAAAATAATTGTAAATTATTGGTCAAATAAACAAATTGTAAATTTTCATCTTCAGAACATAACTGAAAAACCAATGTTTATTACGAAAACTAATTTTCTTCTATAACTTTCTTGTTAGATCAATTTTTTTTGACACTTTGTATCAAAAAAATCCGAAAATACAGAACTCCGTTACTTAAATATTCAATACTTAGTCCTATTATTGTGGAATATTAATCCACATTTTTTTTTTATAATTTTTCTTTTTTCTTCCTTTGAAGCTTGATGATATCATGGATGATCACGATATACTGTAGTCAAAATAAAGCGTGCAAAAAAATTTAATGCGTGTTTCAAAATAAAAAGCGTGTTTTTTTGTTATATAAGACCTATAAATTGACCAATCAAAGAAACTGATAATAAAACCTAAATTAATATGGTATTGGTTTCTTAAAGTTCTATTATATAAAAAGAAATTCTAAAAATAAAGGATCAAATTGCAGTAATTTATCTCAAAAAATAGAGTAAATTTTCAGTAAAATTTTAATCATAAAAAAAACTAAAAAATTCAAAAAAAATGAGAATATTATGGAAAATTTTCAACTATTTGCATGAATAATTTAAATTTTACTGAAAATAACCAGACCTTTACTTTCAAAATTGATTTGGGCTCGGGCATACTATTTGGTAGTAGATTGGATGTTACATTGGTACAAGAATAAAAAAAAGCACGGATAATATTTTGAAACACGGATTATAGTCGTTGTGCACGCATCATTTTGATCACTGAAAACAATAAATTAAATTCAAAGTTATAAAATCACCATTAATCCAACTTCGTCACGAACAATCTAGAAAATTGTGATAATACCCATTACCACTACAAAAAATCATAAAATCATAATAAATGGAAAAATAATTTTTTTTATAATCACCTAAAAAAAATCACTAGACTTTTACAAAGCTTGCAACTTTTACAAGGTTTTTCCACTTTAAAAATGTTTGAAATAGTTTGGAAGAATTGTAAATTGTCTGAAAGTGTTTGAAAGTTTGATTAGGCTGAAAGATTGATAAAAGTCAAGAGATTTTTCGTTGGAGTTAGTTTATCGAAATGATTATTTTTTTCAGGTTTTTTCTGAAATTATTTTAATAGATTTTTATAAATGAGCAAAAAACTTGTTGCTGTGGAATTCTTAAATTCAAAAACACAAGAAATGAATCGAAAAAACAGAATGAAACAATCCCACCAACAATCAAATTCTTCTCTCAAACAAATACAAATACAAAAACAAAAACAAAAACAAAAACCTAAAAACAAACAAAAAATAAAAACAAAGCCAATTCCTAAAACAAAAACTAACGCAGGAATAAAACAAAAAAAAATTGTACCTTTAAAACAATTTAAAAAAAATTTCAACAGAAACGTTTTATTACCAATCAAGAAACAACAAAATATCCGAAAAAAAAAATTATTGTTTCTTAAGAATTCTCAAATCAAAAAAAAAATTCGAAGTAACCCAAACAAAAACCTTTCTTCGAACAAAAAATACCCAGATTCAAAGTTTATTTCTGCTGAAGAATTCCATCAAAGCAAAAATATAACTTCAAATAGAAGCACAAACGTAAACTCGACAACAAACCACAAGAATCACGATATTGTTAACACAAGTCTGACAAATACCAACAAACCATTTCTACAACAACAGCAACAACAAGTAGAAGAAGAAAAAGAAGAAGAAGAGGAAGAAGAAGAAAAAGAAGAAGAAAAAGAAGAAAAAGAAGAAGAAGAAGAAGAAGAAAAAGAAGAGGAAGAAGAAGAGGAGGAAGAAGAAAAAATTGAAGAAGAAGAAGAAGAAGAAGAAGAAAAAGTAGAATCAGAAAAAGTTGAAGAAGAAAAACAACAACAAATAAAAGAAATGAATCAAAAAATTCTCTTTAACCAAACACAATTTTATAGTAACCAAAATGAAATTGAAAATAAAGACTTTGACGGGGAAACAACCCAGTCATTAGAATTTAACAATACAAACAACAAAGACGAAGAAATAAATACAAATTTACTTGTCCAACCAAGCAATATTATTAATACTGATCAGACAAACAAACCACCAAAATATATTAATTTATTAATTGCCGACATTTGTTAAATAAAAAATTTGTTGTTATTTTTGTGCTATCATTTTCCCCTTAAAGAATAAAAAAAATTTATTTCAATTCCCCAAAATCATTTCTTTAATCAGTGTGGGTCAAAAAAATTAACAAGATCTTTTCGAATCAATTAAAAAGAAAAATTTTCGAATTTTAATTTGGTATGTCATGATCAAACTTTTGAGATAAAAGCAATTTTTCTAAAAATTGGAACCTCGCATTATTTAAAAGTAATGCTCTTCTGTAATTGAACATTTGTGAATAAAAGTATGAAAAAAGCCAAAACATATTATCTTGATAAATCTTGTAAATATTTAAGATTTCATTATTTTTACATTTCAAGAAAGAAGAGCATTTCTAAAATTTGACCATACTCTAGAATTATTTTTAAATTTACAGCTGTATGGCAATTTTCTTTGTAATTGTCCAGTCTATGAATATTTTCTAGGAAATTGCCCAACCTATGAAAATAATCAAAAAATTTGTATTTCTGAATTTTAAAAAAAAAACATATTTTTTCATTTTCTCTCAAAAAACACAAAAAGAATTCTCAACATCACTTTCAATTGTTTTTTCTCAAATTTTTGAAAACTAAACAAACGAGAAATCAAATTGGAGACTCTATTAACGTGGTATTGTTGTGTTCAGATTGATGTTTGAATATCTTGGCCAAAATAGTTTCGTAATAGAAAAAAAAAACTTGATCAAAAAAAAAAAAAAAAAAAAAAAGAGTAATATTTTAGAAATTCAATCTATTTTTTTTATCTTATGAAATTTTTAAATTTTTTAATTTCAAATTATTAATTTTGAAAAGTATATTTTAGGATTTGATTAAAGTGGGTATTATTCTTTATTTGTCTACTTTAATTCGCACCCATTTATATATTTGATCAGATATAATCATAATAATTCGCTTAGAAAAAAAAAAAAAAAATTAATAATTTTGTTCATTTTCCAAAAGATAATTAATTAATTCACGAATTGATCTTGTTTTACCAAATTTTTTAAAAATTATTTGGTTGTCACATAATTTATATATTCTTTCTTGAATTGGGCTAATCCATTCAACAACGATCCATTTTGAAATATTATTTATTGAATTAATTAAACTTTCGCATAAATCATGTATTTCTGGTATCTGTATCATTTCTTTGATTGTAATTAGGGGAGAGATCTGGTCGTGTACTTTCTTCTCTTGGCCATTGCTTCTTAAGGTTTTCTGATATATGGAATGGCCATTATTAAAAACTTTATCAATTAAGATATCTATCATCAATTTTACTTGGTTTCGATAATTTTCAATATGCTGATCAAATATTGATCCATCTACCTGCAGGAGGTCTTGCTTGGATTCGATTTCCTGGAGGTCAAAGGAGACGCCACGCACTTGGGAATATTTTATTTTGATAAAAAAAAGTTCTTCTCCCCAATCTTGCATTGCTTTTTGAACAAAAAAGGCGGAGTTGATTAGTGAGCAGTAATGATGTAATCTTGATGATCGCGGATCCTTCAAGCTTTTTTTGATTGCTAACAAATACTTGTCGAGCAATTGGAAAATAATCCCGTCAAGAAATGACAGACATTGCTTTGTATTTTTAAACATTTTAATTTTTTCAAATCCGTTGTTTAGCAAAGTTACAAATTGAGTTACAGATCTACTCGCTCTTAATTCGTCTAATATTATATTAGCTTTTTGAATCTCTTTATTAAGCTCATTTTCATCATCAAGATCATCCTTCTTATCATTTTTTATGTTGTCTTGGTTAAAAGTGGTAATAAAATCCAGATTCTTGTTTTTTAATTCCTTTTGTGTGATTTGTTGTTTGATTAATTCTTCGTTTTGAATTGCCCAAGGATCATTTTCATCATCATCATCATTATTATTATTTATCTTTTTATTTTGGTTTTTTGATTTTTCTCTCATAAAAGAACTAAATTGCTTTTGGAAAATATTTCTTTCGATACGGATCCATTTTTCAAAATATCTTTGGGCTTTGTCGGTTGAAAAAATTGACAGCACCCCCGGTTGGCTTTTGGGGAAGTCAAATTCATTCTGCAATTGTTGGTCAAATTTACAAATTTCATTTATTGCCTGTATGTACAATTGAGGCGATTCTTGAGGATCAATTTTATCAAAAAGTAAAATTTGGAATTTTTTCGAAAGCAATTTGACATATTGAGACGCAATCCAAGAATGGACATCAAACAATAGTGTAGAACCGCAATTGATTATTAGTGCTTGAATAAATTGGGTGAAAAATCTTGCATGATCCCTTAATTGGTTCAAGACATACTTAAAAACCCAATGGGGTTTGTCCGTTCGCGATGTTTGCTGTTCGGGTGATAAAAAATGGAAAATAAATCTTTTCTTCAAGGGATCAAAGACCATTTCCATGGCTAATAAGGAATTAATTAAGCCCGCTTTGGAACCTCGATCAAAGGAAAAATGTTTTCTTGCCTGAACCGAGACTAGCTCCAAAAAGGACCTTTCGAATGCTTTCCAAATAGATTCAGTTGACTGATCTAATTGAAACTTAACCTGCGGCCAATTTGCCTTTTTTAAATAACCTTGTAATTCCTTTCCCTTGTGCTCAACATATTTATTATACAATTTTTGTAATTCGTCTAATTTCCCGCACCTCACAATAATGTTTCCTTTCACAAATAATGAATTAAATTTTTCTAATATTTCATCGTCTCCAAGATTGGGTTTTGCATTGATTTCAATTTTGTCTGTTTTTGACCCAAGTGATATATTTTGGGACAACCACTCCAATGCCTTGAAAAGAGTGTCTTCTTCTTTTAATGAAATTGAAGACTGTAAATCCTCCTCAAGCTTTTTAATTTCGGTTATTGAATTATTAAATTTCTCTTGAATTTCATTAATGGCACCAATCAATTCTTTTCTTTCGTTTTTGATCGTTTGAATTTTGGTTGACAAATTGTCTAAAGTGGATTTCAACTTATCTTTCCCAATGTTAGTTTCGTTTTCAGGTTCCTGTTCTGTTTCTTGTTTTTGTTCTTTTTCTATTTCTTTTTCGATTTCTATTTCTTTTTTTTTTCTTTTTCTTTTTCTTTTTCTTTTTCTTTTTCTTTTTCTTTTTCTTTTTTATCATTAAACTTAATTTTAGATTCAAGTATTTGTTGACTTAATTCTTCAGACTGTTGACTTAATTGGTTCAGTGACTCATAGGTTGGAAACAATTCATTTAATCTTTTTATCATCCGATTGTTTTACCTAAATAAAATTTATAATTCCAAAACAAGAAACTAAAAAATGATTGTCTTAACTCTGAAAAAATTCAAAATAGAGATGGACTTTTGTAAATAGTTTACTTTATAATTAATTGTGAACAAAGTTCTAAAGTTTGGTTGAATTTTGTTGTTTTGTTTCCCTCAAGAAGAAAATAAGAGAAATTTGTAAAAATATAATTCAATCATTTTCAAGTTTTAAAAATTCACAGTTTTAAAAGATGATATTCAAGCTGTTTATTATCATTGTTCCAGAAAATTTGATCAATTATTGATAAAAGCTATTAAACTCACTTATTTATCAGATTTAGTTGTCGAAGGAAAGAGATCTGAAAATTTTTTTGAATAGTTATAAGCAAAATAATAACTACTTGAGAAGAAACAAAAATTTTCTTATTTTTGGGATAGTAATGAAAAACAAAAAGTTAAAAACTGAAGCGTTGGAAATCTAGTATTTTTTCTGACAAAAATTCAGTTGCAAACAATAATAAGATCTTATTTTTCAAATTTTTAATGACAAAATAAAATAGAGCCAAAAAGTTAAAGTAAGAAAGAAACAGGAAATTTATACACTTTCATTACTTTAGGCTTTGTAAACTTTTTTTTAGAGTTCGAAAAATTCATTTTTATTACTTTTCTTTTAAACCATAAATTTTTTTATTTTTTACCTTTCAATAAAATTCCAATTTTCCATACTACCAAATCAGACAATGGATCTTTCACAATTAAATTTTGAACAAGAAGAAGAAACAGTTTTATTAAATGTTGATGATATTTTTTCATTCGATGATGTGTCTTATCAACCACTTCTTCTTGACGATTTTGTAACCAACCAAGATCATTCTTCACCACCTACTTCACCAAATGAAGTCCTCCAAGAAAACGAAGAAGAAAACAATTCAAATTCATTGCTCATGCTACTAAACCAGCCCATTCCCCAAATTAAAACAGAGCAGCTAAATCAAACACAAACACCCATCCAAAATAATTTAATAAATCATAGCCAACAACAACAATACATTAAGCAACAACAACAACAACAACAACAACAACAAATTAACCAACAACAAGAACAACAGCAGCAACAAACTAAACAAGAACAAGAACAAGAACAAGAACAACAACAACAACAACAACAAATTCAACAAGAACATACAGAACTGAAAAATTATGAAACAAAACCAAAAACAAGAACAAAAAAAAAAATTATTAAAAAAATTATCAGAAAAAAACCAGAAACTCAAAAGAATAAAAGCACAACAACCACGAACAACAAAAAAAGCTCAAAATTTGTCAAACGAGGAAGGCATTTAAAATCAAATGAATTGGAAAAAAGAAAAAAGCTTGCGTCCATTCGAAACATTAAAAATGTAAAAAACCTGAGTAAAGAGGAAAGAAGGCTTCGAAGACTCGAAAGAAACCGAGAATCTGCAAGAAGGACACGAGAGAAAAAAAAGGAAGAAGAATTTCAACAGCAGCAAGAGATTTCAACGTTAAAGTCTCTTGTTTCTGATTTGAAAAAAGAAATTGATCAGAAAAATACTGCAATTTCGCAATTGCTCAATTATTTTAAAAAAGAAAACAGAGGGCAAGTAAACCACAAACAAGATTTTTCAACGTTAATCCAAGAGCTCTCGCCTTTAGGAGAAACCATAAAACAAGAAAATTTTCAATTTTCAGTTTCAAGAAAGCGCAGATACGAACAGCAACCACAGCAATCGCAGCAACGCGAAGAAGAAAACAAAAACGTTTCTCATAAGAAATACAAATCGAATTTCAAATCTTTTAATAAACAAAATAAGAAGAGTATTGTTGGGGTTTCTTTATTTGTATTCTTCTTCATGGTAGGCATTTGCTTCAATTGGGGCAACATTGGCGAAAATGCAGGCTATGATTATTCTCTTGGCAACATCGAATTAGATGAAAAAAATTATAACCATTACGACTTTAGTTATGTATCAAATGAAAACAAGATCAACGACAATCGTGCCCAGGATGGTGATGCTAATAGTTATGAGCAAGATTACCAAGACAAACCACCACAAGAGCAGAATTCGCACGATTACTACACAACATCAGAAAACGATAGCGATTTGGATCGCGATTCAGAGATTAATTCACAAATCAATTTTCAATCAAACAATAAATCTTAATGCAAATTAAGTGCTTTAAGATCTGTTAAAGTTCTTTAGATTTTGTTTAATAAATATTTTTTTGATTTTCATTTTGGTTTTTTTTTTTTTATCTATTTTTAATTATTGTTTCTTTATTTTAAACATCAATAATTTTCTTTTTTTCATAAGCTTTGAAGAAAAAATTAAATCACTTTTCATTCTTTTTAATTTTAACAGATCAATTGACACACAGCCCTTTAATTAAAAACTTGATTTAGTTTTACAGATATTTGGTTTCATTTTTTTAATCAATATTATCTTTATAGTTTTGTTTCAAAATAGACCTAATTTTCAAAAAGAGTTACAACAATTTCTATAAAAAGTATCTTTGTAACATTTTCTTATTTGCTCTCAATTTTCAAAATTTAATATAGATTTTTTGAAAAGATCTCGAGGGTATGTTTACAGAAATAGCGAAAAGATTATCTTATTGTTTTTTATTTTGTAGATATCAAAATATTTTCTTCTTTTGATAGTTAGTTTTTCTTGAGTTTTCTATTAATATAGAAAATTTATAAATTTTCGTTTGGTTTTTTTGGGTTTACTATTTTTTTGTGAAGTGTTCTGGGTTTTTTTGAGGTTTTCTATTTTATTTGTGAAGTGTTCTAGGTCTTTTTTACTTTTTGAAATATCCAAAAAATTTTAATAAATTTTCGGTTTATTTCAAAAAGTAAAAAAAACCGAACGAAAATTAAGAGATTTTCGAAATAAAATAGAAAAGCTCAAAAAAACCTAGAACACTTAACTAATAAAACAGATAACCACCATAAAACTACTGTTATGTTTTTTTTTTTAATTCCAGAAATAAAAAGAAAAATTTTAGAATTTTCTTTTTATTACTTCTGAATTATTGAAAACAGCCGTCAGCTTTCTGGAATTTAAAATAATTGAGTAAAATCAAATGATTTTTTTCTATTATTTTGAATTCTGGAAAAGTTAGACCCTCAATTAGAGTCCTTATTTTTTGAATAGAAATTTTAATAAAGAATCAAAATTATCTTAATCGTTGGCTATTGGAAAATTAAATATGTGCTTATATTTTGAAGATATCCCTTTATATTTTTCATTATTCATTTTTGATTTTTCTGTTTATCTGTATTTCTTCTTTTAACTAGATTTTTTCTATTTTTTAATATGAAAGTGGCTACAAATAAATTGATGAATATCTTCAATAAAGTCTAAATAAGAATGATTTTTTGTCAAGTTTCAAAATTTTGTTCTATTCAATTTTAACATAAATATAAAAATATCTAACCTAGATAATTTCTTAATTTCTTAATTTTCAAATAAAAGTTGAACTCACCCTTTTTAGACTATTTTTTATTGGTTATTTTTTTTTTTAAAGTGCAAAATAAAAAGAAACTTTAAGTAAATTTCTGTTTATAAATTATATTAAAAAAAAACAGTAATTCTCTTTTCTGTTCTATTTAATTTCAAAAAAGTACCGAAAGTATTATTAGTTTTTTTGTTTATTTCAAAAATCTATCAATTTTAGGACTAAAACAGAAAACCTCAAAATAAGTGCTGATAGGGTTTTTTATTTATTTTGTTTTGATTGGAAAATAAATCACATTTTGAAGTACAAACACCAATTAAAAAAGGTGGTACTTGACAAAAAGTAACAAAACAATGATGTATAGGCTCTGTTATTAAAAATCATATTATTTTTAAATATTCTTGTTCTTTCCACCCATAAATTTTTATTATTACTCCTTGTTTTAAATTATTTAGGTTTACATTTCCAATTAATTAATATAAGTTTTTTTTCAATTAAAATTTTTATCTTTTTTTTTTGGAAGATTTTAAATTTAATGAAATATGTTCAAACCCAAAAAGTTTTATTTATTGATTATTTTTTTTTTGAATTTGTATTAACTGTTTTTGACTGAAAATACGACTTGAACAACTTTTGCTGGTATTTTTATTTTTTTTTAAAGGGGGGGGGGGGGTATGAATTAATTTTTTTAAAAATGGTATATTTCTGTATACAAATTTCTTGCCACTAGAATCTTTTTGATTTTTAAACATACAAAAAAAACAATAAAATAATAGACTATTTCAATTAATGCCCATATTTTCTCATTTTCATATATTTGTTAATGTTTACTTATGAAATCATTTTTATTCTTTTAAAAATTATATTTAACGTTTTTGAAGTTTTTTTTTACAATTATTTCTCTTTTCAGGTTAGATTCAGAACTATTTTAATTCTTGCAACTGGCTTGATTTGAATTTTTATCAATATTTTCGTTAATTATAAATTCTTGTACCATTGTTAAATAATTATGATTCCCGCCAGTTCCACTATTAAGACACAAACTTTAAAAGAAATTTAAGGAACAAAAATCAATCTCAAATTAAGGTAAAAAATTCAAATTCTAGTAAAATAAATTGTGTAAAAAAATTCTAAAAAATGTGTTTTAATTTGAGATTTTTATGTGCCTTAAATTTCGTATAGAATTTGTGTCTTATAAGTCGAACTGGTTTAACAACTTTCTGATATTTACTCTTCCTTTATAAAAATCAAATCATCTGTGAAAAAAAAACAGGTTGTATCCAACCTTTAATTTTTTCAGTGTAGAAATTGCTGATAAATTAAAAATTAAAGGGGTAATAGGATCTCCATGAAAAAACATTTTTCCTTTGTTTTAATAATATTTTTAAAATCATGTTTTGATTTTTTACATTTTTAAACTATTCATTAGCTCTATATATGACTAACACATGACTAATTTAATCCAAACATTGTTAAAATCAATAGTTCAATAAATAATTGTGTGATTCTCTCTCTCTTTTTTTTTAGGGGGGCGTTTACCGACAAAATAATAAATTTAGCACCATTATTCTGTTATCCCAATGTTATAAAAAATGTAAAACCCTCTCTTTTAGTGAAAATTTTATAAATAACAACACAAATTCCCGAATTCGCTAAATAAAAAATAGGTTAATCTGAAAAATCTATTTAAAGTTATATTTTTCAAAAACCCAATAATAAAAATTCTTTTAAAATATCAATTGGAAAATAGATACCACAAATTTACATAAATAAAAAAAGTATTTCGAATAACAAACCTTCAATTTCAAGAAATTTGGATATAATCAGAATTTTTTCAAACTAAATTTGCTATTTTTTTTTTTACTCTCTTTTGTTTTCATTTCCTTTTTTCAAGTTTTATATATAAATTTTTCATTCAAATAGTGAACTTTTTTTCTAATCATTGATACCAATTAACATTGACTACAGTTAAACCCAATAGAAACTTATAGTTTATTGATGGTATCTTACCATGAGTGATGAATAATTGAAGTTGTAAATATCAACAAAGATAACAATAATATTTATTTTCTTTACCAGTTTTTTCATTTTGAAATACAGAGATTCTGGGCACTTAGATCTTTTATTTTTTTTTATTTTGATAGAATGCTTTTATATATAAAAACATTAAATATTACACAATTTTAACGTGACTAAAGATCAAGTTTTGGGATATACAAAAAATTTAGATTTTTTTTTTACATTTTTTTGATTTTGAGTATATGAAAATTTATGAGATGGGATTTTACTTTAAAAAGAACATAGAATCTTCTGAAGAAGATACTGTTAAACAAATGATTTTAGGAGATTTCAGATCAAAATCTGCTATGATTTTAATTTTTAACTAATAATACCACCTTTAAAAAAATTACAAAGTACTCTCGTTTTTTTGATAAGAATTAGTTTTTTTTCGATCCTTTATTACTTTTGTTTTTTTTTATTCTTTATAAAATAAACTTTTGTTTTGTTGAAAAAATATTATTATTTTATTTTTACAAGTTAATTTTATGAAATTAATGCGTAAAAATTAATATAAAAAATGAGTGATCAATAAACTGGCAATTAAATTCAATCAACAATAATCTAAAAAAAGTACTTTTTAGCTAATATCTTAATAACATTTTGCAACAAAAATTCTTAAAAAAATCTCTTCACACCATTTAATGAGAAGTTATGTTTTAATAGTGGTAAAACCCTTTCTATATCTTGAACCATAAATACATAATTTTAGATTTTTTTCAATATTAATTTTTTTGTTAATTCAAGAGATTTCTTAAAAAAGTAGATCACAGAAATGGTGACAATTGATCCTTTGTTGAGATAATTTGTTCGATTTTCAATCCATTTATAAGAATGATTTTCCAGATTATTAAGGACCAAAATAGCCAAATCATGGATTCTCCCCTAAGGTACGAGTCTTTTGGCCAACAACAGTGTTTATAAACTTAAAAAATGAAAAAGTAAATTTGTTTTGTCATTTCTCTAAAAAGTTTGAATACAACAAACTTTTAAAAATTTATTTTGTTTTCAAAAAGGAAATGAGGGTGATCTTTGTGATGAAGAAAAATTCCAAAAAAGAAATTTTTAAAATTCGTTTTCGAATTAACAAAACGAGAGAAAATAAAAAATAGAAAAATAAAAATAAAAATAAAAAAGCAAGAAGAAATTTCAAAAGAAAAAAAAACAAAAAAAAAACAAAAAAAAAAATTTCAATTTTTGGATTGGCTTCCCAACCATCAACAACAAGATTTATTTCTTCTTTCCTTGTCTAATTTTGATGAGTCTTTCTTTGGTTTTTTGGATTTTGTCTCTTCTTTCTTTAGCAAGATCTCTTTCACGTAATTCTTGTGGGATCACTCTGGTTTCAATTACTCTTTCTGGATATCTGACTTTCATATAGGTTTTAACTTGTTTGGCTTGTTTTTGTAATTCTCTTTTGGAGTCTTGTTTATTTGGGTTTTCTTTTTAAATGAAATTAGAAGTTTTTTTAAAAAAAAAAAAAAAAAAATTTAAAAGTAAACAATTTCCATTAAAAAGTAAAAACAAAAAGAAAAAAATTAAAAAAAAAAAAAAGAATCATGAATAATTACTTCTTCTTCTTGGGAATAAGATCAATTTTTCCTTATATTCTCGGAGTCTTTCAACATTTTCTTTTAAAGTTTGAGCAGATCTGTTTTTTCTTCTTTTGTCAACGGCGATACCAATTCCCATTGCTTGGTGTCTTGAAATACCTGCCATTTTCAATTCACGATGAGTGAAACCTCTTCCTGATTTGATTCTCATGTTGTATCTTTGGGTTTGGCAGTGAACAATTGGCCTAAGTGAGCCAGATGCTGGTCTTGGCGCTACTTTGATTGCCTTTTTGATTCTGTTTTGTTTTCTTCTGGTCTTTCGTGCTGGTTGGTCAAACCATGTCTTTACTCTTGTTTTCCAGTCTTTGTGGAAATGGACGTTTGGTAAGGTTAATTTATAATTTGGCATTAAAAATAATTATTCAAGAAACAAAATAAAAAAAAATGGAAAAATCGAAACAATTGAAATGTTGAATGTGTTTTTCTTCCTGTAGTATTCCACATGGAATTTCTCTGATAATTGTTTTGTTCAGAAAAGAAAAGTTCACCAATTTTATAGATTACCTCAAATATGATACTTTTGTTACAATAAAAAGTGTATTTCTTTTTTCAAGAAGACCGATAAATTCACGGAAAAAAGAAACCAACAATAAATACGACACAAATATGAAATTAGTTTCTAAAAGTTCTATTATTAAACAAGAAATTCTAAAAATGATCGATGATATTGTAATATTTGTCTCAAAAGTTTGAGTAAATAGTTAAAATATACCAAAATAAATTTCATAAGAAATAAATCAATTTTTTTTACTTTTTTTTATTGTATTTTGAGAGAACAAATAAATATTTCTAGTGTATAAAACTGAATATTAAAATAGTAATTTTTTTATTATAATAAATAACTTCAATATATAAAAATATTTATTTTCAAAATTTGATTTTTAATGTGCCAGTGATTTTGAAATATAGTTTATTTTTATTATTATTGACAAACCGAAAATTTAAAATATCGAATTATTTCTTAAATGTATTATTACACATAGTTTTGACAATAAATTAAATTATTACCTATCCATTAAAAACTAAATTAAAGTTTTAATTTATTAATATCCCATCAATGGTAAAAAATATCAAAAGAGAAAAAAAGTGAAGTGCTAAAAATTTTAAAATATGGTTTCTCAAAAATTAAATTATAGTATAATCCAAAAACGAAATAACAATAAGGGGAAAATAAAAAAAAAATGAATAAAAAAATGAAATAAAACTCATTTTAAAATTTGAAAAAATATCTTGAAAGATACATCGTGAAGATTAGAAACTGGCTTAAAATGGTTAAAAATAAAGTTATTATGGGTGTGTCAAAATACATGAAAAATAGTTTACTTTTCATCAAAAAAAAAAAAAAAATATTTTAAGAAAAAAGGAGTAAAATTATGAAAAATATTGAACAACTTCCCCGACTAATTTAAATATTTATTTAACACATCAAGGGGTTTACTTTCAAAATTGATTTGAACCAAGATACACTATTGGGTAGCGAATTGGAGATTTCATTGGAAAAAGAAGAAACAATGCAGGTATATATTTTGAAACATGGTTTTAATATTTGTGTTCATTAAAATTTTTTTTATATACTTGTTGGCTTTAATTTGTATAATGATTTTAATACATTTTCTGTTTTAATATATAAAAAAATATAACAACTGATTTAAAATTAAACAAATATTCTCCAACAATAATTTATAAAGTATAGGACAAAAATGAAGAAAATTAGAACTTCAATTTATAAAAGAAGTTTTAAACTTCAAAAGAAAATTAACAGTTTCTAATTTTGAACACATATCAAAAAATTTATAATTCCTAAAAAAAAATAATGAAAATATCAATCGGGAAGTAGAAATCTGAAAATTATTATATAAAAAACTGAATCAATTTAGAGAAGATTTATTAATCAAAAATCTGGATAGAAATGTCAAGTATATTAAAAATATAATTAATAAAATAATACATAGTTTAAATTTGTGTTATAGAAAGTCATATAATGTGCGGTAAAACCAGGAGGATTTGTAAAATTCAAAATAAATGAATAGAATATTTAATAGCACTATATCCAATTAAATTAGTGATAAGTTAAAATGCTTTTTTTATTATTTAGAAATTAAAAGAAAATCTAAAAAAAATTCTTTTCATTTCTTATATAAAAAAATACCATATGTGGTTTTCTTGATTTTTTTGTTTTATTCGTATAATTTCGTAAATTTTCTTTTTATTTTTAAAATAAAAAAAATGAAACAATAAAAAATTTTTTAAAATGGTGTGTTCAACAAAAAATTAAAAAGGACAAAGGTTTAACATTTATAATTGAAGATATTCTCTACTTAAAAATATGCAGATTCCAAGTGTTCGAAAATTCTGATTGACTAAGAAACCTTAGAAAAGAAAATTTTTTACATTTAGATCAATTTTTTTTTTTCAATTTTTTATGAAAAAGAAAAATATTAAATTCAGTATATTTCTTGCAGTATAGATGGTTTATACCATCTTTTTACTATTTCAATCATTATTAAAAAAATAAAAGTCTTTGTTATCAGTAATATTAATATAAAGTTTTTTTTTCTTTTTTGAGATAATTATTTTTGATAAACCCAAAAATCGATTTATTGAATTATTTGAAAAATATTGGCATTTATTTTAAGAAGAAAAGTTCTTAAAATAACATTTTTGAATTCATTTACAAAGTTCACCCAAAAATTCTGTTTTTTTTTTAAAAAGATTAAATTAGATTTTTCAAAATAAACTTTTCTTGAAGATTTATGTCAATTACACAAGAGTAAATATAAAACTGGGATCAAAAAATTTTTTTTATTGCACAACAAATTCAAAATTTTCTTAAATTTCGATTTTTGGTGTTTAAAAGTCTATAGGGCGTCTAGTTTTCGAGATATCACCCAAAATCGATTTTTATATACAAATTTTTTAATAGTGATTTTTGAGATATTTTGGGCAATAAATCGAAAAATGCAAGAGCCCAAAAAATGAAAAATTGAGGTTGTTTTTATATTTTTTATATAGTGTTCCCCATATGTTAAAATGAATTTTAAAGTTTTTTTTTATTGTAGGTTTTACTATATATAAATAATTTAAAATCTTCTACTCCACACACATAAAAAACTACTTAGTTACCAGCATTTATCCGAATTTTGGTACCTAAAGAGGATTTGAATTTTAAAAAAAAAAATTGAAAAGTTTTAAAGGTAAATTCAGGTAGCAAACATATATACTTTAATTGATCAAATTAAATTTAAAAATTTAAAAAAAAAAAAAAAAAAATTATTAATTTAATTGATCTAATCAGAAATCGAACCCCGGCTAAACACTTTTCGAATTTTGAGATCTCGGTGCTCTACCGCTGAGCTAATGAGTAATTATTGGATATTTTAAAATTATCAAATTTTGAAGATAATCGAATTGAATTTTTAAGTGAGTAATTTTTCTAAATAATATTTTTTTTTAAAAAAAAAACTCTAAGTTTTCAATCTGAAAAAAATTTTTTGTTTTTTTTTTCATTGTAAAAAAATTAACAAATTTAAAATTAAATTGAAAAAAACCTAAAAAAAAAATTTTTTTTTGAAAAAATTCATTTTAATAGGAAAAACTAGTAAAAATTTGTTTTTAATTTTTTAGCATTTTTTTTTTATTTTTCTAGTGATTATACTATCAAAAATTTGAAAAAATGATTTTTAAGATAAAATAAGTTGAGTTATATTAATTTTTTTTCCAAAATATTTTAAAAGTGAATTTTTTTCTGATAAATTAGAAAAAAATGAAATTTTACTAGAGTTTTCCTAATAAAAAAAAATTTTTTTTAAACATTGTTTTTCAGTGAGAATAAAAATAAAAATCATTTTTTTGAGATGTTTAAAAAATTTTTTTTTTTTAAAGTTACCTATTTTTACTACATTTAAAAAAAATTAAATATTTGGGTATTTATATACAGTCAGTTTCATTTTTAAGGCACAAACTTTCAACGAAATTTAAGGCACAAAAAAATCTCAAATTAAGGCACAAAATTTGGAATTTTTTTTTTTACAATTTATTTTTACTAGAATTTGAATTTTGTGCTTTAATTTGAGATTTTTTTGTGTCTTAAATTTCGTTGAAAGTTTGTGCCTTAAAAATGAAACTGACTGTATATACATTTTTTAAAAATTTCAATTTTGAAAAAAGTCAAAAACGCCCATTTTAAATACAAAATAATTTCGAAACCACTTACTCTCATACAGTTTAAATTTAAAAACGTGACAAAAAAATAAAAATAAAAAATTTTTGTAATAAATTTTTTGTCTAAATTGTAAAAATTTTAATATTTCATTTTATCAACTAATATTCTCAGTAACTTATGTATTTTTATATTTAACTTGGATCAAAGCGAAAAAAAATAAAAAAAAAATACAAATTTAAAAAATTTATAACTTTTTTATTTTCAAATATATTACTTATACAATATTTGAGTAAAAAAATATGGGAAAATCAAAAGAGTAGTAAAAAAATTTTCAAAAAAAAATTTTTTTTTAAACCTTAATTTTTTCATTTTTTTCACCAAAATCATATTTTTGATCAAAAAATATCCTAGTAAGATGATCTTAAAAACGATAAAAAAATTTATTTTTGTGTAAAATTGGACCTTTTTTAGAAATGAAAAATTCAAAATTTCAAAAAAAAATTTTTTTTTTTGACGAAAAATCGAAAATGGAGAATAATTTCTAAAATAGAGGAGATACAGCGCTCTAAACTTTAAAAATAAATTGTTAAGATAAATTGGAGGTTATAAAAATGAATAATTCGTACAGATATCCTATATTTAAAATTTTGATTTTTTTCAATTTATACTTGTGTAGGTAATTTTATCCTCAAAATACCAAATCAATTATTTTATTCCAAAAATGATTTGAATTGTTATAAAAATACTTCTGAATAAGGTCAAACAATTTATTAAAAAAAATTTTAAGGAAACAGTCTTGTACAATAACAAGGTAAAATTTTAAACTATGTTATTGGTGATATTCTTCGACTTACAAATTTTTTATATGCCAAGTGTTAAAAAAATTCTCATCAATTAAGAAATCACAGAAAAGATTTTTTTTTTACATTTAGATCAATTTTTTTTTTTCATTTTTTCAAGAAAAGGAAAACTATTAAATTCCTTTTATTTCTTATATTATAAAAAATTTTTACCCCTTTTTATGCCATTTTCATCATTCTTATACCATAAAAAGTCTTTTTTATCAGTAATATTAATAAAAAGTTTTTTTTTTCTTTTTTGAGATAATTATTTCTTCTGGTTAACCAAAAAAACTGATATATTCCTCGGTTTGAAAAATAATTGAATTTTTTTAAAAAGAATAATAATAATAATTAAAGTTTTAAAGCCATTTAAAAATTTTCCCAAGAAAATTTGTTTTTTGTTCTAAGATTTAATTCGATTTTTCAAAATAAAATTTTCTTAAAGATATTTGAGAATTTTTCATTTTTATCTCAAAAATAAAAAATCATTTTTTTTCTGCCAAAAATGATTTAAATTGTTATAAGGATTCTTGTGAATAAGACCAAAAAAATTTTTGGCAATTTTTCTTTTATTTTTTTGTAAACATAAAACAATTTTTTAAACTTTGAAGAATAAAAAATTATTTATTGAATTAATAGATCTAAATTTGATTCAGAAAAAATTGTTTCAAAATTCTATCAAATTTATATTTTATTTAACCACCTATACCTTAATTAGTTTTTTTGCTACTTTAAATTAAAATATTTATAAAAATAAATTGTAAAAAATAAAAAATTTGCTTTTAAAAATCTTGAATTTCCGACATAAAACAAAAAATATGTTTTCCCATTTTCAGGAATTAACTTAGTTTTGAAAACAATAATAGGTTGCTTTTTTTTGTTTTATATTGGAAACATGTGAATTTTTGAATTTCAAAAAAGAGTCTTAAATTCATAAATTGTTTAAATGACGTAAACTCATTCATTCACATCAGCCAAATCACAAAATACAAAAAAATAATTTTTTTTAAGAACTTTATAAGATTTCATTGTTTTTAAAAAATACACCTCCCTTAAAAGAACTATTTTACAAGATATTTGAAAGATTGTGAATTAGCTGCTAACTTTGCAAAAATTTCATTTTCCAAAGAGTGTATTGAGAGTATAGTAGGTAAATCTGAAATAACGGTGATCCATCAGGAAAAACAAGAAAAAGTTTTTGTACTTTTATAAACCTTATACACTTTTTTCAAGATTTTTCCCTAATTCAGAGTTGGAAAGGTTTAAAGTCTTGTTAAATGAATGACCTTTTTTGAAGTGAAAAGATTTTTTGAATTGTCATTTTTCATTTTTTTTCAATCAGAACATGAGCCAGAAAGAGATTACAAAAGAAAATCAAGAAAAAGTGCTAAAAACACAAAAACCTCAAAAAACTAAATACGATCCAAACAGATCTTTGTTTTTAACTTTCAAGTCACAAAGTGAAAAAGGAAACGACGATGACAAATACCAATTAGCGGCGATGTATCTAAAAGGGATTGGGGTAGTGTCTGATCCTTCTCAGGCATTTAAATTATATTATGAATTAGCTGAAAACAAACATGAATTAGGGATGGAGAAACTTGGTTGGTGTTATTACAAAGGTGTTGGTACAAATAAAAATTATGATCTTGCTTTTATATGGTTCAAAATGGCGGCCAATAAATGTATTATCTCTTTTGATAAAAGTGCCAAACAGAAATCTAATAAAATCCAAACTTTCTCTTTTTCTTTTTCTCTTTCTCTTTCTCTTTCTCTTTCACTTTTTTTTTCTTCCCAAAATTCAATGTTAAATAGCGAACCCAGACGCCCAATTTTATCTTGCAAATTGTTACAAAAAGGGGATTGGCACAAATATTAATCAAAAATTATATCTTGACTGGTTAACTCTTTCAGCTGGACACCAAAATCCTAAAGCACAAATTGAAATTGGAAATCTTTATCGTTCAGGAATCATATTGAAAAAAAATCTTTCAAAATGTGTTCAGTGGTACTCCCGTGCTGCAAGCCAAGGTTTGTTTCAGTTCTTATTCCCTATTTCTTTTCTTAATTCAGTTTTTTTTTTTTTTTTTTTTGGGATCGAGGCTTATTCCCATACTCTTTTTGGATTAGAGAAATTTAGTTTTATCCCAAAACTCAAAAAGTAAGAACAAGAATCTAAAGAACAAGCTCACCCATTTTTTTTAGCTCTTTGTATTTTTTCTTCTTAACTATTTCTGATGAAAGACAATTTTTGTGGGAAACAAAATAGAAAGCTACTATAATTAACTGTATTTATTTGCGAAAAAAAGTTTCAACACCATTTTTAATTGGGAACCTAAAATAGAATCACAGAAACCTAAACACCAAAAAGTAAGATCATTTAATAAAAGAAAAAATAAATGATTAAAGACAAAAATAAAGAACTCAACATAATAACAGTTTTTTTAATAATATCTTTTGGTATGTTGAGTTTTTGTTTTACTGATCCATTATTAAAAATTTGTTGAAAAAAAATTTACTTTTTTTGAGATTTGTAAAAACCGCAATAACGATTTGGAAATAAAGTAGATTTAAATTATTATTGTTGATTTGATTGAAAATAATATAATGACTTAATATTTGAAGTTAATTTGTTTCTTCTATTAATTGATTTTACTTTTCGTTTTCAGGTTCTCTTAATTCCCCCCATTAAAAACCATTTTTCACTTTTTTTTCCTGTTTCACTTTTTTCCCCGAACGGTCAAATCTTTTACCTGGAAAATTCAAAAACCCATAAGATCAAATTTTTGGATCAATTAAAAGGGTTAGGTAGAAATTGAAAAATATATTCTCAATTTTACAGATAAACATATAAATTATCGAGTAACCATTTAACCGCTCTAATTTGTATCTATTTAAATCTATCGGTTTTAACCCTTTGATAAATCACTACAAGGAAAATTTAAACACCTAAAATTAAAGTTAGCCAAAACTATACATTGGATTTCAGTTATACTTCTTTTATAAATTATTTTTTCAAAGTTATCATAATTTTATGTAATAAAAAAAGGATAGCTATTAAACTCATGAAAATCCGAATACCACCCTTTTCAAAAATACCGACTTTTGAAAAAAACACCTATTTTCAGGGTATTTTTTTAATGAAAAAAGTTGAAATGAATTAATTTTTGATTGAACATTAAGATTGAAAAAAGAATAAATATTAAAGCAATTTGCAGAAAACAATCGGGAATGTATATAAAAACTCAAACACGGAAAAAAATAAAATGATAAAAAATATCCCAAAAACAGATAAAAAATCAGATTTTCAATTTAATTTAGCGATATCTTTTGATTGAAATATTTTGTGATATTTTAAAATTGTAAAATATGTTTCTTTTTAGACTATTAAATAAATACTTGAAAATTATCTCTCTACTAAGTCAATTAAAAAATTCAAAAATTTTACAATTAAAAATGAAAAAAATATTACTGAAAAATTTCATTTTTTTTTCAATTCCTATTAATATCTATTAAAGTTGTAAACCTTTTTGAAAATTGTTATGTAGAATATTGTTTATTATATGAGTGTATTTCAAAAATACAAAATTTAGAGATTTTTTTTTGAAAAAATTTTCCTTGTCTTGATGTCGAAATAAAAAAAATCCAAAATCTGAAAAATCAATAAAGAAATTGACTGAAAATTAAAATTTAATTTATTGTGATTATTCCTTAAATAAATGATAAAATAATTACCATAACAGGTGTTTTAAAATTAATTGATTTTTATTATTCTAAAATCAAGATTTTATTTTCTTTAGATCAGAAAAGAGTTTCAAAATCACAAAAAAGAGAAAAAAGAAAAAAATAAATGATTATCAATTTTTTTTTTTAGAATGTAATCATTTAATTAAAATGTTTTTTTCCTTAAATTGAAAATTCTTTTAAATTTTTTCCAAAAGAATAATAATTAAATTTGCAATAAGATATTATAAATACTTGATTGATCAATAAATTAACAATTTTTTAATAAAATATTAAGAAAATTGAAATTCCTTTCAATAATTTTTTTAAAATTTTACATTTAACAAAGTAAGCACATTTTACCATTTTTGAAGATTTTAATTTTCAGGCATTTCCTCAATTAATTTTGAAGATTTTGTGATTTTTTTGATTTCTACATTTATCGAAATTTTCAAACCAAAATGTCATTAGTTACTCTATCCATGAAAAGAAAACAATAAAAGTAAATGAGAGTTGGATCTTTAATTTTTCAATTTTTTGAACAATTTTATGTTTTGATTAAATTTTTAGTTTTATTAAAATTAGGTTTTGAATCTAGAAATGTGTTTGCCCGAATATTTGAAATTAATCCTAGAATAAACTAATAAAACATAAATTCGAATAGGTGTGTATTTGAAATCAATCTTTTCTTTTTGAGAACCAAACAAGAAAGATCATCTTCCAAAATAAAAACTTGTTGAAATCAACTGTGAGAAAAAAACCAAAAAGTTTATTTTAGAAGATTATTTTTTCTTTATCTTCCAAATTCCGATGAATAAACAAGATATTACCTTGAAATTCTCAACCCATTCCAATTTAGTATTAACATTTAACGAAAACATTTTTTTCCAAATTTATTTTCAAAATTTTTTTTTCAAAGATTTTTATCAAACAAAGCCAAAATAAAGAATACTGTTTCGAATATTAAAATAAAGGAATTGGAATTGAAATCAAAAAAAACTACTACAAAATATTCAACTCAATAAAACGAAACTATGGCTAAAAAAATTTCAATCAGAAATTCAGAATTATTTTGAGTTTTCAAATTTAAATGGAAAATAAAATAATTGAAAATCAAACAAAATCCATCCAATTCATCTTTATTTCTGGAGAATAATTTAAAAAATATCCTATTTCCTTTAACCAAAACTAGAATTAGATAAATTAAATATAAATTGGAATTAAAAATTCTCATTTTGGAAATTCTTTACAAATAAAAAGTAATTTGTTAATCAAAAAATTATACAAATAAAAGTTTTATCCTAAAGAATTAAAAATAAAACCAAATAAAAAAAAAGTAATTGTATAAAATATTAAACACAAGATCAAGAAATAAATGATTTTTATTAATTTTTTATTGTACAATTTTTTAATTGTTTTGATTTCCATTTTTTAAATTTGTATGTAAATATATTATACTATGATAGATTTCACTTCTCCTATTTATTAAAACATGCATTTAATGTTTCAAGAAATGTTTTTAATGATACAATTTGGAATTAACTGGTGGCATTCAAAATTTGATAAAATGTACCTACCCCCTTAATATTTATTTACAAAAAATATATCAAAGATCAAACTATTTAAAAAGTCTGAGTAACTTTTTCGGGATGTCTCATAATATTTTGATGTTTTTCCATTTTTACTTTTTAAAGAATGAAACAGGTTTTTCTTTTTACTCAAAAATTCTTTTAATTTGTTAACCAATTGCCAAATAAAATAGACTGTTAAAATTAAATAATAATAAATAAAAGTCTACCTCTTGGTTAGTTGAATTAATATGATTGTTTCCTTTAATAAATATGTTTATAAATATTTTAAGAAATAAATCACTTCAATTGTACAAAATGTTATCTAAAAAATAAACAACTAAAATAATTTTTTTTTTAATTTTCTTTTTATTACAAAATAATTTGGAATACTTGCCAATAGAGAATTTTAATTACAAGCTGATAAATGAATTCAGAAATTATCTTTTAACAAATATGTAGATAATCACCAATTTTTTGTTTTTTGAAAATAATATTAAATATTTCTGAAAATATTAAAAAATCATGATAAGCCTCAAATCCCCGATCATCAAAAAAAAAAAAAAATGTAAATAATTGAGTTTTATTTTATTCGTAAAAGATATGATTTGTAAATTCAATAAATCGTATATATATATATATATATATATATATGGTAATTCATTCTTTAGATTTTTTGTCAAGATAAAAAATAAATCTTATTTTGTTGAGTTGAAATAAATTATTTTGAAAACTAATTGCATAATTTATTTAAAATCTCTTAATTAGGGAATAAAAAATCCAAATTGGTGATAATCTACAGAACTTTCCGATAATCTTATTTTTTTCTACTAAAAAAAAAATAATAATAAATTTCCCTAATAAACAGTTTTTATAAAAAAGCATTATTTTAAATTCAAAAGAATTTTTCTTCTTAAATTTGCAGATCGAAATATTTATTTTGTATCTAGCAAAATGTTTTGATTCAATTAATTTTAAAATAATAAGAAAAACCATTAAAAAATTTATTTTCAATAAAATTATCAAAAAAATTTTATTAAAATATTAGCAATGGGAAGGACTTGGTATATTCCAAGGAGATCCATTGTCACTTATTCTATTTGCTCTAATTCCACATTCTCTTTTATTAAAAATCATTCCATTAACGAATCATTGTCAAATGTTTGAAGATGATTTAATCCTAATAATAAAAGGGAAATATATATTATTTAAATCAAAAATTAATTTCAATGGATGAAATTATTATTCAATTTGGATTAAAACCTAATAAAGGTAAAAAAGTTATATCAAAAGATTTAAACAAAATTAAATATTTGGGTATTTATTTCAATAAAATTTTACATAGAGTTTATAATTTAAAAAAATCTTAAGAAACCTAAAACAACTGTAAACAATTATTTAATAACAATTCCAATAACAAAAATTTAAACATTAGATTTTTTAAATCTTATTATAAAGTCAATTAACATATGGGTTAGAAATTTTGAATGATGAAATAAAAACTCGAAATTATTTAAATTCTTGTATTAATTCCTGTCTTACTGAAATATGACAAATAAACAGAAACGAGCCAATTCTTATTCACAAAACAGAATTCAAAATATAAAATATGATAATTTTAGTAAATAAAAATAAATTTAAATTCAAAAAAAAATTAGGAAAATTATCTTTTCCCTTATTTAGAAAAATTAATAAAATTTAATCAAAGAATAAATAACAAAATCAATTTGCATTCAAAAGATAAAATTGATCGAAAAAGATATATATATATATATATATATATAACGAGTTACTGAATTCTACAGCTGGAAGTGTCGTTAGTATTTCATAATAATACAATATCAAAAGTATTTATTTAAATCCCAAAGATATTTAAGTTATCCTTCAAGTTCAACAATCCTAAAATTCAGGAAATTTCACTAACTGCTTAAATAGATGTTATTACTATGTAATAAATAAAAACTCAAATCAATTTTGTCCTTTATGTTTAAAATATGAACAGAGGGAAATAATTGAAAATATTGATCATTTTTTATGGGTCTGTCCTTTCCTATGAAAATAATAGATTAATTTTTCAAAATAAATTAAAAGAAATAAATTTTAGTCAATTAATTTTAAATCAAAATAATTTGAAATTATTTTCATCAATTAATGATCGTAAAATGTATGATTTTACGACTAAATTTCTGAAAGGGAATTTAAGTCTAAGGGTAACCAGAGTGTAATTTACACTTCTTCAATAATAATAAATATTTATTTTGGTTTTTAATGTACATACATACTAATTTTGTACAAAATACTTCAAATGAAATCTCTTTATTTTCTTTCTTAATTAATTAGGGAACCCATATGCAATTTTCAATTTAGGTATGGTTTATAAGAGAGGAGTTGGTGTTAAAAAAAATCCAGAAAAGGCTTTTAAATTAATTTCATCAGCCGCCCAAAGTGGATTGGTTAAAGCTATAAATGAATGCGGAAAATGCTATTTGGAGGGTATCGGTGTCAAAAAAAATGGGAAAAGGGGTTACCGATGTTTTAAACATGCTTGGAAATTAAAATCATATGATGCATTGTGTTACCTCGGTAAATGCTATCAGCTGGGAATATATGTGGAGCAGGATAAATACCAAGGTTTCAGGATGATTCATCATTCAGCAAAAAATGGATCACAGTCCGGGATGCTTGAACTTGGGCATTGTTATCTTGAAGGCCAAGGAACTGACAAAAATAACCGTTTAGGATTTTTACAATTTAAAGAACTTTGCAACTTAAAGAATTCAAATTCATTTTTCGAAATTGGGAAATGCTATTTGTTTGGGAAAGGTGTGAAAAAAACAATTCAGATGGGTTTATATTGGATAGAGAAGGCGATTGATTCAGAAAATGAAATAGCCCCAATCTTCTTAGGAAAAATATTTTCAAAGGGGAAAGGCGGTTGTATTCGAGATCTCTCAAAATCAATAAAATATTTTGAAAAGGCTGGCAAGGATGGCAACCCTGAGGGTTATTATCAATTGGGCAAACTTTATTACAGTTTACAAAATTTCAGACAATCCTTCGAAATGTTTAAAAAATCTTCTTCCGCTAACCACCATAAGGCAGAATATAAACTTGGTTTGCAATATTTTGAAGGCAAAGGAATCGAAAAAAATCCTTATATAGCCATTTTTTATTTTAAAAGGGCTGCAAACGCGGGAATAAAAAGTGCAAAGGAAAAGTTATCTACACTTACAGAATGGGGGACTGAAAAAAAAAATTAAATTTTTCTTTTTTTATCACAATTTCCTCTCATTTTTTTCTATTGGTTTTTTCGATTTGAAAAAAAAAAATCTTCAAATTAAATCATTAATTTATGTTTTTCTTATTTTTATTTCTGTATAATTGTCCGATTGTTTGATTTTTTTTTTTCAAATCATTTCTAATAATAATTCCCAAATAAAAACTTTTAAAAATCATCTTTTTTCCCCTTAAAATACTGTTATTTTTAAACTTGGTATCAATTATTTGTTTTTAGAATAGTTATTAATGATTTATTTTTATCGTTTAGAATGTTACTAATCACGATTGATATTTTGATAATATTTAACTAGCCCCAAATTTGTTACTTTTTTAAATTTCATGTTATTTATTAGATTTAATTTTAAAGTAAAATTCATTCCAAAAATTTGGACATACCCAAAATCAAAAATACGCTAAAAAAAAAAAAGCAATTTATAATATTTTTACAAATGCAATATTAAACCACATTTAAGTTACTTAGTATTAATGTTTTTCTCAGTAATAATTTTCATCCAAATAAACGAAAAAAATATAAAATGAAACAATAAAAATTGGTATTCCAAAATGAAGAAACGAGCAGAACAAAAAATGTGTTGTTAAATTTGTTGAAATTTCACCAACAAGAATTGATCGATTAAATGGTAATAAACTATTTTTCATAAATTTTGACTCACTTTATAATGTTAATGGGAGTTGTTTTGAGGTTTTATTCCAGTATTCTTTACAAAAAATATTTTCAAATTTTTGGATCAGAATCATTTTTTCTAATTTTGCAAATTTTAGTTTTGCTTTTTCAAATTGTTTTGTTTTTGTTTTTCTTTTTTTTTTTTTTTTTTTTTTTTTAAAAGATCATGTGGAAAAAAAAAAGAGATCTTCGAAAAGACAAATAATCACTAGGAAAATTGAGACTATGTAATGTCTTTTAAAATGGATTTAATTATTCATAAAAAATATTGTTGTTCAACTTTTTATCAGTGAAAGTTCAGTAATAAAAAATCGCTAATGCTCTTTTCAAAAATTGTGACTCACTTTTTTTTAGTTTTTGGTTTTATTTTTTTTTAATTTTTACTATATCAGGCTTTTATAGATTTAGAATGACTTAAAAGAGAATCACAGATCATATTTAGTTATTAATTGTTCTTGAATACTAAAGGATAATTTTTTTTTTTTCAAATTATTATTTCAGGTGAGTCACAATTTTTGAAAAAGAGTTTATAATATCGGTAAATTCTATGTGATTGTTTTATTTACAAAGTCAACATTGACGTTCTTTTAAATATGGGTAAAAATATTTCACGATCTAAGGAAAAAGATTACTTTAACTGGAAAAAATAAATGAAAAGAAACCAAAAAAGACAAAAAATGAATTAATTTGTAAAATCAAAATTATTTCCAAATTGATTTCAAAGTGGAGTATATTTTTCTTTAAACTGTTTAAACTGTGTCAAGTTTTTAAATTTAGTTTATATGTATTATTATTGAAATTTATTTTTTACATTTTAAAAAATTATTAAAATAATATCTGAAAATATATATCTTATAATTTTCCAGGGTTAATCAGTTAGAAAAGTGCCTACTAATTATTTTAAAAGGTTTAATATTATTTTTTTGTTACAATATTCTTATCTTGGAATTCTCATGAAAAAAATATTATTTTTAAAACTGAAATGGAATTAAGTTTATTTAAAATGAATCATGTAATAAAAACCATGTGCTTCATGTTTTTGGAAGGTTGAATCTTAGATATGGCCAATACTTTTGAATTGATGACTCGCCAACGGATTTTTTGAAAAGAAAAATATGATTAAATAATAATATAGTAAAGGATAAAAATAATGGTTTAGAATCAAATTAGTATTCTTAAAAAAACTACACTTTAAGAATGTATCTATCTATAAATTTACAATGAAAAATTTAATAAAGTGACCTCTTTCATTTGATCTATTGTTGGTCAAATATTTATTTCTATTTATTAAAATTAAATAAAGTGGTGGTGATACAAGTAATTTCTAGATAAAAAAAAGAAACAACCACCAATCAATTCAATAAATTGAATGTAAAAAATACTTTCATATTGATATTTTAAATTCTTTTTTTATAATTGTTTTTGTTCCCTTTATTTTGTTACATATTTTTCTTTCACTTTTCAATGTATTGGTTTAAAAACTAATTTTTATTTTCCCATGATCTAAAGAAAAGCTGTCATCAAGATTATAATTTTATTTATATTCTAGATGGTTTAAACATTTCAAAAAAAAAATGCTTTCCGGGTTCCAGTAAGTGCAAAAAAGTGCCCTAATGTGCCTAAATTTTTGTTTTTAAGAAAAAAAAACATAAATTTAAAAAATTTTCCATTTATTTCTTAAATTACAAAAAAACTTAAGGTGGTTTTCTTGGGATTTTCTTTTTTGTTACTAAAATCTTTAAATTTAAGAAATAAATAGAAAACCCAAGAAAAAATAACAATAATTTTCCAGAATTTAAAAAAATGAGTAAAATAAAAGATTTTTCTCAATTCTTTAAAATTTTGGAAAAGATTACTGGAATTTTTTTTTTTTTTTGATTTTGTAGAAATGTTCTGAAAATTTAATAAATTTTCAGTTTATTTCACAAAGAAAAAAAAATTAAACAAACAATAATTTTATTTATTCACCTCTCTTAAAAAGGTCAACCTAAAAAAAAAATTATTCATAATTATTTAAATAATTTTGTTATTATTTTATTTTTTTATAATTTTTAATTGTGAATTAAAATAGTTTTTTTGTAAAATGCGAAACGTTTAGAGTATTAGTGTATAAAGTTAATTTTCGAAAAAAAAAAAAAGTACAAGTAATTATTCAATCTATATATAATCATCATTTGAGCTTGCATATCTATTTTTGATGAAATTTACCTGTTATTTCAGATTTTTTTTTTCCATCAAAAAAAAAAAAATTAGATTTGAAACAAATAAAAAAATAATCACTCACTTTTATAAATATAAAAAAAATTTCCTTCATATTTCCTAATTTCATAATATTTCAAGAATTAAATATTTTTCAAGATTAAAAAGTTTTAATAATAAAATAATCACTAAAAAAAAAATTGATTATTATTTTTTATTTAGTTGTAAGAATAGAAATATCAAAAGATAGAATATTATATGTATAACAACAACCAAATGTTTTTTATTGGTTGTTATCCTCATTATTTACTTTAGAAGTATCATAAATCCCAGGTAAAGGGGTAATGTCTTAATCTAACACCAATAACTAAAATAATACCTACAGTCCTTTTGAACTCATCAACAAATTGTCAAAAAATATTTTTTGTTCTAAATGATAAACAGGGTTCATAAATGATTCAATTTTTGGAATTTTAGAATCTCAAATTTTAAATTTTGGAATCATAATATTAACATGATACCTATGTAATAAATTTTTCTCAAACATTTTCCACTTGTTAACGTCCCTTTGAAGGATAATTTACCAAAAAAATTAAAAATTATTTTATTCTAATCCCAATAAATTAAAAAAGAATTTTTTATTTGAGATCAAAACTCTATTAAAAAAAAAAGAATCTATTCGTTCCCTTTTAAAGTAAAATAATTTACTTATCAAAATAAACTTAAAAACATCATAATTCAAGAGAAGATGAAAACTAAAATACCAAGAATAAAAACCTCAAATACCTATTTTTTTGAGAAATATTAAGTTCTTTTTGAAAATAAAAAAAAAAAATTATATTAATTATTAAATTTTGAGAATGATGCAATTCCTTGTAAAAACGAATCTAAACAAGAATTAAGTTCAGACTTATCATTGGAAAAAAAAAAAAGAATCATTTGATTCCAAGGAATCAAAAAAAGAATTATTTTGAGTTTATTTTCAAAAAAGAATCAAAATGTGAACTCTGATGATAAATCTAAAAAATTAGACGACAAAATATAAATAAAAATTAAAAATAAAAAATAGTAAAAAATAATGAGACAGGTTTTTTTTCTCAAGAAAAAAAATTGTTCTTAGCATTCTGATTATTATTTTTGTAATGCCTAAAAAGACATAAAAAGAGTAAAAAATTTTAAAATGAAATTTGATTTTAATATTAAAAAATAAGGATAAAAATAAATAATGAGTTTCGAGTGGCTCACAATATTAATTTTATTGATTGATTTTAAAGGTAAACATTTATTTTTTTTCTTCTTCTGGCCATTTCTTTTTGATACGGAAAGCATATTCATATTCAAGATGTGAATTAAGATCGTCATCAAGGAATCTACTCTTGGCTTTATATTGTCCTCTTGCCATCATTCCAGAAGGAGCAGTTTCCATTGGTGTAAGATATTCATATGGGTCTGATTGTGGTGCATACGATCCAATCATTTCATTGGATTTGTCGACTTTTTGAGTGTTAAAGTGTTTTGACAAAAAGGTAAAAGAAAAAAAATTAAAAAATGAAAAAAATATTAATAAAATTGAAAATAAAAAAGGGAAAAAAATAAATCAAAAAAAACTTTGGAAAAGAAAAAAAAAAAAAAAAAAAAAAAAAATCTATTTACCTCTAATTCCTTTTTTATAAACAAAGTTCATCCATTTTAATCCTGTTACAATATCTTTTCTCACAATGAAAATGATTTTGAAACGATATTCACATCCTTCTTTGAGTACAAAAGGATTTTTCTTAAGATTTTTAAGCTTTTCTTCTGGTTCCATTTCAAAAACAATGTCTTCTCTGTCTTTGACAATTACTCGAAGTTCTTTGATAATGACTTGTCTTTTGTCATTTTCTCCGTATTCGTCTTCGGTGTTGTCTTTGATTAGAGATTTTTTCCACCTATTTAAAGATTCATCATCTTGATCAAGGGTGAGAAGTTCTTCTTTACTTTTTTTTTCACCAACAATATTAGTGGCGTCTTCTGGTAACTCGTCTTGTGGGATTTCTTTTTTACTCATTCTGTAGATTAATTAAAAAAAAATGCAAAAAAAAATTTTTAAAGTTTAAACAAAGAATTTAGATTAAAGGGAATACAAGGGTGGGTAAAGAAAAAAAAAAGAAAAAAAAAAAAAATTTTTTGCGAATCAAATAAGCTATGGAAGATTCAAAAAAAAAAAAAAAACAAGAACAAAAAAAAAGAAAAAAAATAGAATTAAAAGAAATAAAAGAAATAAAAAAACCTACTTTTGTAAAAACAATTAAAAAAAATGAAAGTAAAATTAGTATTTCTTCAATAAACCAAAGTTCAAATTAAATTTAGTTTCGTCACCAATTATTTGTAATTGTGAAGATTTTTTTACAAGAGAAAAAATTGGTGGGTATTAAACACGAAAGTTGAAAAGACTTTAAAAATTGAAGTATAAAGTATGGTATAAAAACAAAGATATCTCTTGTACTCACAAAGCTAAAATATTTTTGAGTTTCTTTTTCTTTTGTGAAAGGAAAAAATTGTTCTCTGCTAAGCGTGTTTGAGACCTTCTTTTGAATTACATTTGTTGTTTTTTGACTGAAGAGTGTTATTTGTTTGACAAAGATAATGAAATTGATTGCAAACAAATTTCGAAATAATTTGATATTTAAGGACTACGTTTTTCGGTGAAAATAGTGAAATAATGTCTAAAATCACCCTTGGATAAGTTATGTCATCCAAGTAATATTTGTCGAACAAGAATTTCTTTTCGAAAAAATCTGAAATTTTCACAATTTCAACAATTTTCACAATTTTTACCTTGTTAGATCATGCTAAATTTTGATTTTAATATTTTAGAATTTCCATTTCAACTTTCAGAACTCACACTATTTTCAATAGGGGTTCTACATCTTTTTTATATTTACTTTTACAAGTTTGAAATGTTCCAAAATTTGAAATGCACTTGAAAATCCCCAAAAGCCATTTTTTGCAATTATTTTTTTTGTTATTTTCAATTTTCCTTTTCATTGAATAACAAAGAAAAATAGTCTTTGTGAAAAGGTAAAGATGACAAAAAATGTTTTTTTTTTTTTTTTTTTGTCCAATTTCTTCTGTGTGAAAATTTTTTTTGAGAATCGAAAGTGAAATAACACAATTAATCAAACCCCCCAAGGGTGGGAATGTAGTCCTTAAGGAGTGATAGTTAAAATAAATTCTTCTGATATATCACAAATTTTGTCTTTTCATTTTGGTTCAGGTCTGAATAACTTTAAATGTGGAGAGTTAAACAAATTATTTATATAAAATGGGATTTGAATTGTAAATGGGAACAATTTTCACTTCCTTTCAATTTACTTTTTAACAAAGCCACAGATTACAGATTCTTTCTTTGAGAATTCTATTTAAAAAAAGAAAAATATATAAAAGGAAGTGAAAATTGAGTAAAAATATTTCTCATTAAAAATTCAAATACCAGTAATGGACTTTTTTGGATTTTTCGTTTTTTGTAAATATCCACTTTGAACAATGATGTAATAAAAAGAGTTTTGATTTCTGGTGAAACTATTGATTTTTATTCAGTCATTTGTTACTACAGTGATTTAAAAAATGTATTCACAACAACTATAATCGGTATTTGAAAATATAATCCGTGATTTTTTTTCTTCTTGTTACAAGGTAACATCCAATTTACTACTCAATAGTGTCGCTAAGTTCAAATCAATTTTGAAATTTAACTCCATGATATTTTTAGTAACTTTTAATTTATGGAAGGAATTTGTTTAAATTTTATGTTTTTTTGGATAATAAATATTTTCTCAAAAATTTACTCTATTTTTTGAGATAAATTTTCCAATTTTATCCTTCATTGTTTTCAAATTTCTTTTTGGTTAATAGAACTTTAAGAAACCAATATCATATTTAATTAGGGTTTTTTGTTGATTTCTTTGAGTCGGTTGATTAATCGGCTTTCTATAATAAAAAAACACACTTTTTATATAGAAACACAGATTAAACTTTTCAACACCTTTAATTTAAACAATAGTACAACTACTGTTGAAATTAACTAGTATGTACTTTGTAAAACCTGTTTCGAATAAGAAGCTACCATAAATTTTATCTATAAATTATTTATTTTTAATGATCAACAAAACCAACAATTAACAACTACTAAATAAGTATTTTTTTTTTTTTTTATGAAATCGATAAATAATCATAAAAAATGATAAACTTTGATAGGAATTTTTTGTTATTTATTTCTTGAAAAAAGATCTTTCTTAATAAATATTCGACCTATTCTGAGTTATTATTGGATTTTTGAATTTTGTTTATTCTTTTTTCCTTTAAAGTATTGAGTTATTTGAAAAGGTCTATATATAAATATACCAGGAAGAAACAGAGCAATAGAAGAAATGTGAATTTTTTCGGATCCCATAGTGTCACTTATTAATTTTATAAAAAATTGGTATTTTAAATCCATCTTCGTTAATATATGTAATTTATTTATGAGTGTTAAAAATTGATGAATGAATAGCACTACAAAAAATTTCTTATTCCTGTTTAAAATGTTTTTTTTTAGTTGAGATTTAATTACTTGTAAAACTTTTATTAAGAATTCTAAAATTTGTCGAACTTTAATGATCAACAAAATATCAAAACTTTATAGAATTTTTTTTAATTTTAAATTATTTATTTTTGTTTTAAAGATCTTCACAACTTCAACAAAAAATAACTCACACAATTTGACCCAGTATTTTGGAAATGAGCATAATATATTCTAACCGAGTACTATAAATACCCACACAAGACAAACATATTACTCATTTTCTCAAATTCATTCAAAAATTGACAGATATTTGTTATTAAAAGTTAGATTATTAAAAAAGTAAATTATTTAAATTTCATGAATAATCAAATTGTAAATTTTCCAAAAGAAGAGAAAAAAAATCTTTCCGTCAATTTTCAATCAAAATACACAAAACAAATTATTTACTGATTATAATAATTATTTAGGGAAAATTACAAACAAATCCAATTCATATTTTAGAATACATATAAAATATCAATAAACAAACATTAGAATTGGATATATCTTAGATATAAAGCTGGATATTGGATCCGGTCTTATTTTTAAAAGAAGAAAAACAAAAAAAAAAAAAAAAACATAAAGTATAATTTGAGAGACTTGTTTTATGATCATGTACTCATTTTTTAGTCAAATGTACTTTTGTTTTGAAAAGAATCCACTTCAGAAAAAAAAAAAAAGAAAAGAACAAAAATAGCATGTTAAATATAAAGTGTCAAAGGCCAATGATAGAAACCATCAAATTAATTTTTTACAAAAAGAAAACAATTCAATAATAAATAGAAGAAAATATAACCTTTGTAAAATTTCAACAAGAAACAAAAAATAAATTTTTTATTCTAATCAAACTTTGAATTTACTTTAACGGGGATTCCTATCAAAAAGCATTTTTTGGATTTTTTTTTTCTTTATTTGGGATGTTATAATCAAGAAATTATTTTGTATTTTATTTGATATTATTTAGACTTTGATTATAAAAATCATTTGGAACTCTACTTTCTTTCTTTTTGAATTACTGACTAAAAGAAGTAACCCTTCACTGTTATTTTATCAGTTAGTACACTTATTGACCCAGAAGATGTTTCTTAATAGTATCTCATACCCTAATCAGAAAAAAAAGTGGACTAACATTTTATTCTGGTTGTTTTATTTCACAAAATAAAAATTGTTAACTAGTGTTTTCTTGAAGATTTTTTATTTTGAATTGATTAAATTTTTGATACTGTTAAGTTTTACAACACCTGGAATTTGAAAAAAAGATTATCTTGTGTCAGGTGTATTGACTTGTTAATTTGGTTCTTAGATGAACGATCTTAGTTTTGGTATGAGTTTTAATTGTGGTTCAAAATGGAAATTTTATTTTTTTTTTCTATCCGAATTAAAGAGAGTAAGGCTAATAGATTGGTTGGCATTTAAGAATAAATTTTGATTTTTGGGTTGTTGAAGAAATTTTGATTACCTTTTTTGTCAATTAACTTGTTGAAAAAAAAATATTTTTAAAAGCACCAAAGAAAACCAAACCTAATTAAAAAAGTAAATTCAGCAACCAAAAAACCACATTTTTTTATAACTTAAGTTCCAGCCAATAAATCTTACACTCTTCATTTTGGATTTAGGAAAAAAAAAAATAAATTGTCAAATATTTCCATTTTGAACCACAATTAAAACTCATCCCAAAACCAAGATCAATTATCTATGAACCAAATTAACAACTCACTACACCCCACACAAGATAATCTTTTTTCAATTACAGGGTTTGTAAACCTTAATAATCAAAATAAACTAATCAAATTTTATCCAAAAGTTCCATAAGAAAGCTGAAGTAAATTCCCAGAAATATCATTTCTGATTGATTTTGTGAAGATCTTTGGGTTCAATTCAACAAACCCTATTACAAATTTTGGGTACTCGAAATAGAATATTCATTAATTTCTTGGAAAATAACACTATCAAAAAAAACTAATCAAGAATTTTATTAACCTGACAAAATTTTGTTCATAAATTTTTTCGTAAAAATAAAACAAAAAATTCGTTAAAAATACAATCTATCCAATATTTTTCCGAAACATAAAGAATGAATAATCACTTAAAACGAAATTCAGTCTCTCATAAAATGTAAATTTATATTAAAAATCTGTTTCAAAATTTTAAATGAAAAAATAAAGTATCATTTTTTCGCTTGTTTTTTCTTTTGGTTCAATTGTGATGTCTGTTCAAAATAAAAAAAAACAAAAAGAAAGTAGATTTTCACATTTACTAAAGCCCATTAGGGGGCTTGTGCAAAATTGGAACATTGACATTGCATCTGAACTTGAAGATTATTTATCTGAATTAGAGGAGATCACTTTTTCGTTTGATGGTGGTAGAACTGCAATAAATTTTGTTGAAGGTAATGATCCCAAACCTTAACTTTTGCAAAAGATAAGCAAACACAAACAAAGGCTTGACCAAGTTTTTTTTAATCAGATTTTTATTTTTGGGTTGCTTGTTTTTCCTCATTAATTTTTTTTAATGATAACAACGAATAGCTGCGTTGATCATTCAGAGCTCGGCCTGCGTTTATAGCAAAAAAGTTGAATATTTGTATAACATTATTTATCAAACCTTAGATTTAATTAGTGAACGATCAAAAAATCAAAAAATACAACAAAGTGAAAAGCAACAAAAAAACCAAGACGGAAAAAATCAAAATGATTTCTTTGGCTTTGATATTTCTCTAAAAAGTAAGACAGATCAATTTCCTTTCTTTTGAAATTAATTTAAATTGTGAGTCAAGGAACAGTCTTTTTTCATTCCAAATCAAGAAAACCATTTGCAAACCAAAATGATCCAATTCACAAATCAAAAGATCTTTTTTAAAAAAAAAACCTTTTGTTTTTTATGAAAGAACCAAATTAATGGCAAATTCTGTAACACCTCGGGCTGGTTATTGCAGCCACCTCCTAAATCTAAACTGCTTTATTTTGAAAATTCATTGGATCTGTGGATAAAAAAAAAACCAAATCAGAAAGTAACAAAATTGAGTGAAAAAACTTCAAAGTGATAGACTCTTCTTTGGCTATGCAAAAACTAAAAAATATATTCACAATTCATGCACAAAACTTTTCTATTGGGTTGTTAAGTCTTTTTATGGATAGTTTTGTTAACTTTTCTTGTAACTTTTTGAAAACATCTGCTTTTTGATCCTCTTGATTAAGTATTAAATGACAAATGACAAATCATAAAATAATTGTCTTGAAAATATAACTAATTCAATGTGTTCGATAAATACGTACTTTGATTAAGCCACAGTGAATTAAAGGTGATTGATTATAGATTGTTTTTTTTCAGATCAATTAATTTCAAAAAAGTGATACCACAAATTGTAAAAAGCGTTACTTAAGCTCTTTAAAATACTTCACCAAATAGTTTTAGTTTCATTTTTAAATCCTTTTGTCTTTGCTTTTTTTAAAAGCACTTTAACATTCTCGAAAAAAAGTGAAACATATTTGTTTATTGTAAACATTGCCAAAAGTTGAGAAGAAAGATAAAAAGTAGTAACAAATTAACGTCAAAGAATAATTCTTCGTTCTATTATCAAAGAAATTGACACAACCAATTTGGATCTTATCATATATCTTTTTAGGCAATTGGTGTTTTTGTTTTTATTACATTATTTTTTAGGATTTATCTTCTAAATTAAAAATTAAATTAATTTATCAATAGTTAGTCTCCCCATTGAGTCTGGTTAAATGTTTGAAAATTCTGATCATTCAAAGTTGGTTTCTGTGATTTCTATGATTCTGTGATTTTCAAAATTACTAAAAATGTAAATAAAAAGTAAAAACCTATTTGATAATTTTAAATAAAATTTGAGAAACTTAACAAAATTTTCAAAAATCTTAAAATGGGTTCCGAATAATTTTTCTGTCGTTATTTGTACGAAGTTGAGAAAATAAGAAATATCTTTTTCTTGAGAGTGTGATATTTATATCGCCCAGAAAGAAAAATATTTTGGTTGTTGTCGAAACAATGAGTCAAATTGCGCCAGTTATTATTTGTTGAAATAGTGTGGATCTACAATGAATTAAAATAAAAAGACAAAAAATAAAAAAAAATTCTTTGTAGTTTTTCATTCTTTTTAGATCTTTAAAGCTAGACGAATTTTTGTATTATTTAAAACTGTTTTAAAATAACAGACTCTCAACCAAAAAAGTAATTGTTTCTAAATTTGAACCTTTTTAAAAAGTTATTTTCTTCATCCCTTTTAAACTCTCAAAATAGCTAACACTCATTAATAAAAACACATTTTAAAATTTATTTTTTTGAAGAAAAACATAACTGGTTAATTAAGATCTCGAGAAAATTCACATTCCTTCTATTCCCCTGCCTCTTCTGTTTTAAATATTAAGACACCATTTCCAAGAACTGGGCTATTTATTTCTCAAAAAAAAACAAAAAAAAGAGAAAAATTCAATAATACTCAGAATCAGTTGAGTATTATTAACTGTTGAGAGAAAAATTTTGGAAAGAGAAAAATAGTTGTACATCAATTTTAACATGGAACCTTACTGAAAATGATTTTTAATTTCAATCGTTTGTGAAACAACTAAAGAAAATAACAATAATCTACTTATTCGAATAACGATTAATGTGATTCTACTTTTTCAAAAGCCTATCTCTTATAATCCAAAGCAAGTTTAAAAATTACCATTTTCAGAATTAATAGTAAACTTTACTAAAACTTGGATTTTTGTTACAATAACATGATCTACTTTAGTTATCAACCATTCAAATGAGTATTTTACACACACCACAGATTAATGAACTTGTAACACACTTAAACCTGGATTTATATAAAATTCGCCTAGTTATCAATAGGATTTGATTTTCAATTTTACTAATGTTCCCAATTAAAAATGGTGTCCAACCATTTTTTTGTGTCCAACATTTTTCTCTCAACAATAAATAAAGATTTTCAGTTGTTTCAAAAGATTTAAAAAAAATTAAATATTTGGGTATTTATTTAGATAAAATTTCGCATATAGTTTATAATTTAAAAAAGGCGAAAGAAACATATAACAACTGTAAACAATTATTCAATAACAACTCACTTAACAATAGTTTAAAAATTAGACTATTTAAATCTTTTATCATAAGTCAATTGACATATGGGTTGGAAATATATAATTATGAAATAAAAACTTTAAATTATTTAAATTCTTGGATTAATTCATGCATTACTGAAATATGTAAAATAAACAGAAATACACCAATTCTGATTTACAAAACAGAATTTAAAATAGAAAATATGATAATTTCTATCAATAAAAAGAAATTTAAATTCAAAAAGAAATTAGGAAATTTATCTCTTCCTAATTTAGAAAAATTAATAAAGTTTAATCAAAGAATAAATAATAAAATCCATGGGAATTCAAAAGATATTATCGAACTAAAAAAAGAAATATTCAAATACGCATATAACGAGTTGTTGAATTCTACGAGTTGGAAGTGTCGTTAGGTTTTCCAAAATTTAAAAGAATTGAGTAAAATCAAAGATTTTTCTCTATTCTTTTGAATTATGGAAAATCTAGGCATTTGACGGCACTTGACGACACCCCGCAAAAATATCTCACAATAATAAGAAATCAAAACTATTTATTTAAAACACAAAAATATTTAAGTTATCCCTCAAGCTCAACAATTCTAAAATTCAGAACATTCACTAACTGCTTAAATAGATATTACTATGTAATTAATAAAAATTCAAATAAATTTTGTCCTTTATGTTTAAAGTATAAACAGAAGGAAATTATAGAAAATATTGATCACTTTTTATGGATATGCCATTTCTATGAAAAAGATAGATTAATTTTTCACAATAAATTAAAAGAAATAAATCTTAATGAAATAATTTTAAACTGTGATAGTTTGAAATTATTTTCATTAATTAATAATCGTGAAATCTATGATTTTACGCTTAAATTTATGAAAGGGAATTTCAGGAAAAGGGCAACTAGAGTGTAATTTACACTTCTTCAATAATAAAAAAAATAAATAAAGATTTTTTTTCTAGAAATAACCAATATAAATATGACTAGAAAAAAGGTTATTTTTTATCATTTTTTTAGCTTAGGTTTCAAAAAAATAATATCTAATTTAATTGCCTTTTAATGTTTTTGAAAATAACTAACAAACGAAATTAAATTTTTTAAAGTGTAAGTGGTTTTTTATCGCAAAATTTGCATTGAGGACAATTGACACACTTTTTCAATTTTAGCTCGATTTTTAAGTTTTAAAAACAAATTTTCATCGATTAAAGAGTTTTTCTCAAGCTTTTGTTTTTTTTACTTTCTTGATCCTTTATGAATTGGTAAGGAAATATTCAATTTACTTTTCCATATTTAATATTTTTCCCAAAACTCGAAAAATGTTTTTTAATGTTTGAAAAATTGACTCTTTGATCTAATATTCTAATAGATATTCTGTCTAAACAATTGAACAACAATGTAACCAATTACATAAAAAAACTTTCATCTACATTTTTTGAAGAAATTATTTTTTATTCCATTCAAAACCTTTTCCTCAAATCAAAAAATTGAGTAACAATTCCAAAAAAACATATTATGGATGTGAAACAAAACCAAACCAAAAAAGATAAATAAAGATTGGAAATTATAAAGCACAGAATTAAATATTATAATACTGTTAATTAAACAACAAATAAGGAGCGTTGTTGGTAGTGTATAGACCAAAATCTAAATAATTATCTTACTAAATTTAATAATTGTTCTTGAAAGTGATTTACTTTGGATTATTCCTTTAAAATGTAAATTCATATCAAAAAAACGATTTATGGATTGAGGTTCAGAAAACAATTTAAAAAAATTGATAATTTTTCATTGTTTCTTAAAATTAACAAAAGATTAAGGTTATGTGAATGGAAATGATGTTAATAGGAAATAGATCCTGACTCATAATAATCCAAGAAGACGTTGTTATTATTGTTAATAATGTTTAAAAGAAAATTCTGGTACTTCACTAATTGCGTGATATAAATATGATTCATATTATCACAAAAACTGTTTTGATCCATTTTCATTTTGTGAAAAACCATTTTATTAAAAAAAAAAATAACTTGAAAAAAACTTTTTTTTATTTTCATTTTTTATTTGTACTTTTTATCATTGTTTTGATTTCTTCAACAGCTTATTAGAGCTTATATAGTTGTAATAGGTGGTAATATTTTTTAAATTGTGGAAAACATAATTATTTACAAAATACTTTATTTATGTCCAAAAATTTTACATATAAGGTATTTCTAAAATAGAAACAGTCATTAGAAGAATTTTAAACTCGATTTAATTCTCTAAAATATCATAAAGAGTCTAAAAAAAAATAAAAAGAGAGAAAAGAGAGAAAAAAAAAAGAAGTAAAAAATAATTAATATGTGAAATTTAAATTATTTTAATACCTATGGATTTTTGAGTGTGCGCGATTAGAGCGTTATTTGAATTTGAGCTCCTTTTTTCTAATGGCATGTTGAGTGAATTTATTGTATTTTTTCTAACATAATATTAAAACCACATTTAAGTAAACTAGTATGAATGTTTTTATATTTAATAATTTTGATACAAATAAAAGAAAATAAAACAATAAAACGAAAAATTCAAAATCTCTGTTTTCCAAAATGATGAAACGAGCTGAACAAAAAATTTATATTGATAAATTTGCTGAAATTTCACCAAAAATTATTGATTGATAAAATGACTAAGATACCATTAACTAATTGTATGTGATTTTTCTATTTAAACAACCCCAACATTAACCTTCTATCGATCATTGGAAAAAAATATTTCAAGATCTAACGAAACAGATTACATAACTCGAAAAAAAGGAAATGAAAACTAATCAAAAAAGACAAAAAATGAAAAAGTTTGTAAAATCAAAATTACTTCCAAATTGAATGTAACGTCTAGTATTAGTATTCTTTCAACTGTTTAAACTGTGCATAAGTTTTTGGAATTTAGTTTAGATGACAAACTCCAATAGAACTATTTTTAGTACATTAAAAAACTTTTTTAAAATGATTTTTTAAAATATTTTTTAAACAAAAATTCTATCAAAAAAAAAAATTCAAATATGCCAAATAAGATTAATTCCAAAAACATAAAGGTACACTTTATTTATGACTTAATCATTATTTCATAAATGAAATGAAGCGAAAATAAAATGTTGTTACTAAATACTATTTGATCCAAATTAAAATAATAATTATTATCTCAAAAGTTGAAGAAGGAACAGCTAAATTAATCTAAAGAATTTTCATTATCAATTGATTTTTCACAAATGATCTTTTTCTTTTTTCAACCAATAATTAGTAAAATAATTTGGGGAATTTGAAATAAAAAATTTTCATTTATTAATTGGAAAATGACAGTATTTACAACAACCCGAAAAAATTAAACGTAATCCTTTATTTAATTTTTTATTTTTTTTTAATTCCAAATATAATAAAAAAAACAACTTATTTTTATTTTTAGTTGATAAAACAATTGATTTAATCGATGCCAGAGAAATAAATGCCATTTTAGGAATTCATAATTTTGAGATGAAACCAAATCGAAAGAGAATTAATAGCGAAAAAGAAAAAAAAGAAATCAAGTTATTAAGAAAAACACCCTTTTATTTATTAAATGCCGTAGAAAACCCCACAGATGTAATCAAAAAACAAAAATCATTTTTATCACAATGCCAATTAACAAAAGGTGGTGCGTTTGTTTTAGATGAGCATGATGTTAAAATTCTTGAAAATGTGGAAGATGTTATTGAAATTGAAATTTCAAGAAACGAAAAAAAAAATGAACGGCTTGATAATTTTGATAATAATTTTATGGATGATGCAATCAACATTGGTGGTGGGTTTGATGATGATGTCGCAACAAATTTCAAAAATGATCAAATGTACAAAGCTCAAAAAGAATTCAATTTAAATAGTAATTTCAGTTTAGATTCAGGAATTGAGCCAGAGTCTGAAAAAAATGAAGATTTATTTGGCTTGAATTTTGACCTTGATGATGATGGTGGTGGTGGTGGTAATGTTAATTCAATGGACTTTGAAAATGAAAAGAATGAAAATAACTTTTTGGAAAAGATTATTCGAAATTCACAAAATTCAGCATTAAAAACGTTAAATGCAAGTAAAATATTGTTTAATGATGGCCACCGTAATGTTAAAAAAAAATATCTGGACCCATGGGTTAAATTGAAATCTTATGATTCGGTAAATGGTATATTAAGACCTTTCCGCAAAAGTAATACCGCTCTTCTTCCAAGAAAAAAACATTTTAAACTATTTGCAACAAATACTTATTATTTTTTAAAAAATGAAAAAAGAATCATGGGGGCTAAAAAAGATAAGAAAAGAAAAGGAACGAAAAATAAGAAAAGCGGACAAATAAGAAATCAAAAGAGGCAATTCATAAAAACAAAAAGATTTTTAAATCAAGTTTATGATTTTAATTTACGCCCCCTCCATAAAAAAGAACGATATAGAATTTCAAATCTTCTTCAACGGGGGGGAAATTCAAAAATCCTTAATCAATTTAATCAGAAAAATGGGTCCGAATTTTCAAAATTGTTATTAAAAAATGAAAATCTAGATGATCTTGATAAAAATCTTGAAAATTCAGAAAATTATTTTAATATTAACCTTGAGGAAATTAATAATTCTGATAATGAAGATGAGAACCAGATTCATAATAATAATGATAATGATAATATGGGCGTTGATGATAGCTTTGACAATTCAATGGATTTTGGTGTTGGATTTGATTCCGATTTTGAATCCAATAATGATAATTATACTTCAATGAATACCCCGAGTTTAAACAGTAATAATGAATATTTAAATTCACTCAATGACAATATTTTTGAAAACAAAGTTTATACATCATATGAAGAATTGTGTAGAGACTGGGTTGATTCTTTTATAAAAAAAAGATGCGTCCATTTACAAGAAAGCGAACTTAGTAAAAGAGTTACTAAATGGCAAGAAAAAATTGATCCCATTTTAGATAAACAATTCCAGAGACCATCTTTCAATATGAGCAAATATTCTTCAAAAATAATCGAGAATTTTACTAATATTGATTCTCACCACATCTTAAAAGATTTAGGTGAAATCCTTAAAGAAAAGGAAAAATATAATATTTGTAGAAACTTTTTATCAACATTGCAATTAATAAATGACGGTAATTTAATTTTGGAAAATAGAGATGGGACAGTTGGTGGTAATGTTAAAATTATAAAAAAAATTACAAATTACCAAAGAAAAAAAAGAAAATTGACTCAGAAATACCCTATTTATGAAAGAAATAAACCAAAAAAATCTTCTTGTTTAGTTTTGATGATACACGATAAATTAAGGCATGAAGTATATCAAAAAGATCATAAATCAGATTTTGAATCGTTTTTAGATACAGATTCAGATGGTGACTAAAATTTAGCACACTTTGGATTATTGTACAAATTTATATTTATTTGTTGGTTGTTTATTTTAAGACAAGTAAACTTACAATTCTTCATTAAATGAAAAATAAATTCAAATTATTTTAATTCTAAAAGGAAAATAATCATAATAATCTTATCAAAAAGAAAATAACCAATATTTAAAGAAACCAAAAAAATCAAAAACAAAAAAAAGATCAAGAAAAATTTTGGCCAAATATTATTAAAATATAAAAAACTTAACAGGGGGGGGGGGGGGGACAAGGAACTAAAAAATACCACCATTAATTTGCAATAAAAAAAGAAACATTATTTTTTTATTATGGAAGAGTTTCATTGTGATGGATCGATTTTATATATACAAGAGTACAAATAATGTATATATTATATTTAAAATAATTGTAAACAAAAATTAAGAATTTTTTTACGTCTAAAGATCAATTAATAAGAATTCAATTGTTGGGTAAATTATTACATTTATGCAAAATTTAAAAGTTTTCTTTTAAAGTAAGGAAAGTAAATAATAATTTATCATGAAAATTTTTATTTTAAAATTTATGTTTTTACACTGACAAATATGCCTTTTTTTTTTAATATATTATGAAAGTAATGTTGATTTTTTTTCTCATTAAAATCAAAAACTTTTAAATCAAATTTGTATTTAAAATAAACTAAATTCCAAAAAAGTGTACATAGTTTAAACAGTTAAAAGAATAACAATTCTAAGCTTTACATCAATTTGGAAATAATTTTGGTTTTTACAAACTATTTCCTTTTTTGTCTTTTTTGTTGTTTTGTTTTCATTTCTTTTTTTCCAGTTACATAATCTGTTTCGTTTGATCTGGGAATTTTTTTTCAATGGTTGATAGAAGGTTAATGTTGAGTTTGCGAAATAAAAAAATCACATGCAATTGACAAATGGTATATTATCATTTGTTCAATCAACAATTGTTGGTCAAATTTCAACAAATTTACCAATATCGATTTTTTTTTCAGCTCATTTCATTATTTTCGACATACCGATCGTTATTTTTGAGTATTATATTTTTAATTCTTTTATTTGGATTATTATGATTACTTATAAAAAAATTCATACTAGGTTACCTAAATGTGGTTTAATATTAGGTTTGGAAAAATATAATAAATTGAGTTTCTTTTTGCCTATTTTGGATTTTGGGCGTGTCCAAATTTTTGGAATGGGGTTTAGTTAAATAACAATTAGAATTATTTTAATTTATAATATTAAAAATAAATATTAATTGACTTGATCAAAATTGGGTGGTTTAAATAATTTGGTAATTCAACAAAAATTGATTGAAGATGTATTTTGAAAATTTTTATTTTAAAATAGCTATTTTTATATTTAGAACGTAGGTGTGCGTAAAAAACGTAGTTACTGTATTAAATTTTACGTAATAGAAATCGCTTTATTTGGTATTGTGAAAGATCTAAATTTATTAAAATCAAATGGAAAAAAGATTATCAAAAATATTAGACAAAAAACTCAATGAAAAGGTTTTATCTTGGGGTAAAAATATATAAAAGCTATTTATACTATTTATTAAATTTATGAAATTTATTGTTCTTGTGGAGAATTTATACAGAAAAACTCTAATGGGCAGAAAACTTTAGGTATTTAAGAAAAACTAATAATAAAATATTTAGAATAAAAAATACATAAAATAGTAATTATATATATATGGGTAATATTTTCTCATTATTTGAGGTAATATCACCAAATGACTGAGATTTCCTATGTTTTTTTTTTCAAAAATTAAAAAGATTCAATAGAAAATTTATCAATATTTTTATTTAATTTCAATAATTGAAGAAAAAAATAACAACAGTAGGAAAAATAAAAATCAATCACCAATAGTAAAATAATTAATTTTTATTGATAATCTTTAAATCAGGTTATTTACCCTCGTGTGGGTTATGGTGGTGTGTAGTCAAGTGTAATGTGGTTTCATTGAATATCGGGTTCTTTCGTAATCCGAAAGAATTGAGTAAAATCAATAATTTGACTCCATCTTACCTAAATTAGAAAAAAGCTTAAGTATCGTATATAATTTTTAATTTAATTATATAAATGATATAATTACTTTATTATCACATTTTAATTATTTTTTTATGAATGAAAGTTAATAATATTTTCAACAAAAAAAATATTAAATATGAGTAATATAAATTCTCATATTTAAAGGATTTTTAAAGTTAACTTCAATATTATTGAGGTTTTTTTTAAATAGGTATTATTCAGAAAAATGTATACAAAAGGCTGGTGTTTTATTAAAATTATTACAATTAATTTGAAAAAAATCAATTCACAACTTTATTTTTATTGAAGTGAAAAAAACTATAAATATCATTTTTTTTTATAAATGATCTTTGAAGAATAAATATAAAATAAATAAAACAAGAACTGTAGAGAATATTTGATAAATCTCACGAGTAAATCTAATCAATCTCAATATTTTCTTAATAATAATATTACTAAAATTCTTAGTTAACATTTAAAAAATAAACAACAATATTCATTTTTATCTTCAATTAAGTATCAAATAAAAGTCCAATAGAAATACATAATATTTTTTGGTGGTTATTTTTAGAGTTTCAATAACATTAGAATAACATCATTTTACAAGATGGTTATCTTTCGTAAAATAAAAAAAATTGGTTAATTTAAAAAAAATCAAAAAAAAAGTAAAACAATCAATTCAATTTTGAAATTTCAAAAATATTATTATTTCAAATACATATTTAAAGCATTCAGATATGGAAATTTAAGTAATTTTTAGTATCACTCTCTTTATTTGTAACTGAATAACCCAAAAAAAATTTCTTTGAAAAAGGAATTAAATTTGTAAAAAATGGGGGTCGAATCAATCATGTATATTAGATTTTGAAGTTACAGGCCCATTAAAAAAAGGAAATTAAAAAAATCAAAAAAAAAGATCCTTAAAAATAATTTTTTTCTTGATCTATTGATAATTAATATTTTATTTAATTACTTATTACTAGTTTACTTGATTTATTTTTAATTGTTGGGTAATAAAAATTTGATTTAAAAAATTTTTTGAGTAATAAATTACTTGACTCTGACCTAAAAATAATTAGACGAATTAAAGAAATAAACAAATTTGAATTTATTTTGGGATTGTTTTAGAAATAGGAAAATAGGAAATTTTTTGATTTTTTTTCAGAAATAAAGATTTATTAAATATATTGATTTGGCTTGATAATTATTTATTTTACATTAAATTTGGTAAAAACTCAAAATAATTTTTTTCTTATTCTTGTAATTTTTTCACCATATTTTCTTCTTCTTTGAGTTGGATCTTTTGTAATTGTTTTATGATTCCGAGAATTTAGTCCCTTTGACATTAATATTTGAAATAAATTTCTTTATTTTGGTTTGGTTTGATAAAAATAGTTAAAAAACAAATCTTAAAATTAAATTTGTCTAAAAAATGATGTGTAAAAAAAATAATAAATATTAATGGGTCAAGAAATCCAAGGTAAGACTTGTTTGGATTCATACAAATTAAGAAGATATTGAAATATCTTGGAAAATAAACTTTGGGCGGATTTTTTTTTTATTATTCTTGATTTCAAAAAATTTATTTGGAAAGATGATCGTTCTTGTTTGGTTCGAAAAAAAGAATATATTTGTTATAAAAAATAAAGACCGTTTCATTCTCTGTTTTTTTGGTTTATTCTGGGATTAATTTCATGAATTCCTCAGAAACACCTTTCTAGATGATCCAAAACCAAATTTAATAAAACGAAAAATTTAATCAAAAAAAAAAAATGTTCAAAACATTAAAAAAATTGAAGATTCAACCTTTATTTACTTTTAATCTTTATACAAATAGATCAGCGAGTGGTGTCTTGGTTTCAAAGTTTCAATATCCTATTGGCACTCAAAAAATCTTTTTTCAGTACTGTTCCCATAATAAGAATTTTCCAGAATAGTTAAAATTCCTCTACTTCCATAACATATGCAATTAATCCATTTTCACTTTCACCTTTGACTGTGAAAGTTTTGAGATTAAAAATGTTGATACTCTATCTCTTAACTTTCCATTTAACAAATTCTTTTTTGTATATTTCCAGATCAAGCGTAAAAAAAAATTTTTTTTTTAAGACAATCTACCACCCTTAAATTTTTTTTTAAAATTTAAGTGTTGTCAGTGGAAACATAAAATTTTCAGAAAGAAAAAAATTAAGGAAATAAAGAAGAACATTAAAATAAAAAAAAACAAAAAAAAAAAGAAATTTGATAAATTTAATTTATTGTTTTTAAAAAAATAGGAATTTTATACATTACTTAGCACGATTAAATGTTTTTGATAATAAAATAAAATTCGAATTCTCTCTTTTTAATATTAAAAAAAAATAGAGAGAGAACTCTGAGAAAAAACCTGTACAAAAAATGAAGAAAAATTTTTTTAAGTTTAACTTTGATAATTCAAGTTTTTCCAAATCGTAAAGAAATTAAATTTATTAATCGTGAGAAAAATTTTGTGTATTTTTTATATAATTTTTTTTAATTTTAAATATTTAAACTTTTCTTAATTAATTGCATATTTATAAAAAAAGAATGAAAAATTTTGTTTTCAAAAATCCTAGTTCCACTTTAAATTCATTTATTTCGCGAATAAGCCATTATAACTTGTTTATTTTTCATTCTAGAATGAATTTTATTGTTAAATAACCCATTTATTAATGACACTATTTATTCACAAATAAATATTATTTAAGATGAAAAAGTAATTTTTGATGAAAATATCTCCCTCTCTCCCTCTATGAATAGATAGACAGATATAGATATAAAAGCAATTGTAGACTTGATTAGGTAATTTACAATAAGAAGATGATCATTTTTCTAAATTTTGTTTCTCAATCTCTTTTTATTGAGATTTTGTCATCATTTATCAAATGATCCAAAAATAAATGTCCATATAAAAATAAATGCTTAAATTTTTCCAGATTAAATGATTGATATTTTTGATTTTTCTCGTTATTAATATAATCAATATAAGAAAGGATTGATGTAATTAAATTTATTATTACATATTTTTGTAATGTTTCATTTACATAAAGACCAATTTTCTTTCAAAAATTAAAAAAAAATTTTGATCCAAAATTTGTTTAATTAATAAAAAAACTGTTTTTTTTTTTTCTTCATGCTTTTTAATTTCTTTTTAATTATTTTTTGGATTATAATACTGAGAATTTTCATTGTTTTCGTTTTTATTCTTTTTCTCATTTGCGGGGTTTTATGGTTATGTTGATAACAATAGTGATGATGATGGTGATCAGAAATTAATAGTATTATTTAATGATTATTTTTTTGATAATAATAATGTATTTTTTTTTCATCGTATTTGAAATCTATTGTTTTTTTTTCTTATTAATTATATATCAATTGTTTTGGTAATAAATGTGATTTTTGATCAATATTTTGGATTTTATTTTATTAATTTATGTTGTTTAATTTTGATACGAATAATCAGATCCATTTTGATTTTCTTGTTTAATAGAATTATTTTACGAGTTTTTTGTTTAAATTTTGTTTTAAATCATACATTTGCGTAAAATAATTTCCTTTCTTATAATTTATATTATCAATATTATTATTATTATTATTATTATTTGAACTTTGGTAGTATTATTTTTAAATTTAGAAAAACCTTTTCTGGAAAAATTATTGTAAAAATTTCAAATTTTCTATTATTTTCGCCATTTCTGTTGTTGGCCCTGTTGCAAATTATTAATATTATTTTGGTTATTTTGATTATTACTTTGTATTGGCATTGATTCTGATATGAATTTGTGATCAATATCAAGTGAGGGTAAAAAAGCGCCAAATTCGTTTATTAGATCAACCTCATCAACAAACAATGCTTTTACTTGTTTAAAGACTTCATCGATCGTAATTAATTCTTGTTGATAATCTTGGAGGATATCTAAAAATGATTTATAAACTTGGGAATTATTTTGAAATCTCGTTTTAATTTTATTAACATAATTAATAGCTGTATCTAATTCTTCGACTTTTTGATAAATATCCGATTCTTGCACTTGATATTCCTGAGGTAAAAATTGATTAAATTTTAAAATTAAATCTTTATGGTTTTTAAATAATTGGGTAACTCTTGAAATCACTTCAGGTGTGTCTATTATTTGATCTTTAAACTCTTTCATTACTTTTAAAAATTTTTCATAAACCTGTGGTTTTTGTTTAAATTTTTGTCTTACTTCATCTAAATACAGTAAGGCATCATCAACTGACATGTTTATAAATTGATCTAGTTGATTTGTTTGGGGATTCATTGGCAGTTCTGTTTTGATTTGATTTGAGTTTATTGAATTCTGTTGTGATTCGAACTTTGGTTCGTTATTAATTTGTTGTTGCTGTTGTTGTTGCTGTTGTTGTCCTAATGATTGTTGTTGTTGTTGTTGTTGTTGCTGTTGTTGCTGTTGTTGTAGTTGTTGTTTCTGTTTCTGTTGTTGCTCCAATTGCTGCTGCTGTTCTTGTTGTTGTTTTTCAAATTGTTTTTGTTGTTCTAATTGTTGTTGCTGGTTGAACATTGTGCCTACTTGGCTATTGTTCATATTAGTGTTTGGGATACCCATGCCCATACCCATACCCATCGGCATATTCATCCCCATTCCCATGCCCATCGGCATCGACATTCCCATATTAAATGGCATTCTCATGCCCATGCCCATGCCCATGCCCATTCCCATTCCCATTCCCATTCCCATACCAGTTTGGGTTCCAAAGTTTCTTCCATATGGATTCATCATGCCATTCATCCCCATATAGCCCATACCCATTTGGGGTTGTGGCTGCTGTTGTTTTAGTTGCTGTTTCTGTTTCTGTTGTTGCTCTAATTGCTGCTGCTGTTTCTGTTGTTGTTTTTGTTCTGTCACTTTTTCTGTCAAATTTGTCGTTTCGTTGTTTGTTTGGCTCAGTGTCTTTGTTTGCGTTTCGTTTTGTTTTTCTTGTTCTTTCTGCTGTTTCAATTGTTGTTGTTGAAGTAAATATAGTCGCTGCTGTCGTTGTTGCATTAATTGAAATTGTAAATATGCCTGTTGTCTTTGCTGTTCAAGGAACATTTGTTGTTGAAATAAAAGGTTTGGATCTTTTTTTTCCATTTTTCCAACTTGGCCCATTTGGCCCATTTGGCCCATTCGATTGCCTAAGTTTTGTTGATACATAAACTGCTGTTGCTGCTGCTGCTGTTGGTTTTGGTTTAGCTGGCTGTTGGTCGTCATGGGATTGTTTGTGTTTGTGGTTTGGGCTATGTTTGTATTTTGTTTCATGTTTGTTCCTGTTTGGGTCGTGTTCATTCCCGCAAAATTTGTGCCAACTGTATTCGGAAAGGATTTCAGACCTCCTGTCATTGTCTGTGGATACACCATCATCTGTGAAACGTTTTGGAAGTTTCCCATCATGCTATTTAATTGGTTATAATTTCCTCCTCCAGTATTAGCGAGTTTGTCATTTGTTTGGTTTGGTATTAATGGATTGTTTGACATTATTAAATTTTAGATTTTAAAAATTTTTTTTTTTAATTGTTTTTTTTTTTTTTTTTTTTTGAATTTTTTAAAATAAAAAAGAAAAAGAGTGGAATTTCTAATGGTGTTTTTTGAAAGGTTGGTTTGTTTTGAAAGGTTTCAATTTTTGATTTGATTTCAATAAATTCAAAGAAGGAGAGAAAAAATAAAAAATAATTTGCACGTTAACTGAAACTTTTTTTTGAATTTTGCCTTATTCTCAAACGATTTGAAATTTTAATTCAATAACTTTACCCTCAACACATAAAAGAAATATATTTTTTATTGTGACTCTAACTCAGAAATAAGACCAAAAATACTCGTCTGTTTGACAAAATAACTGAAAGGCTTTGATATTATGAATTTGTAGTCTTGATATTTTATATTCTTCTGGAAATTTTGTTTTGATTTGATTCTTTTGCTTTTTCATTATGATCATTTCCACAAAAAGCGACTTTAGTAAATTAATCTTTTTTAATAAAATGTTTTGGTGACGATCGATTATTGCAAATATTAATGTGGTAAGTTTCACCTTGTGTGTGGTTTTATGAAGTTTTCAGAATTTTCGTAAAATTAAGAGGCGAAAGTAAAGTTTGAGTGAAGTTTGGTTTGAAAGTTAAATCTTTTAAAAAGAAAATAAAACCGTTTTGAGTAAGTAAGTGACAAAAGTTTGAAAAGTGGATTGTAAACCGATGAAAACTTCTGAGCTATAGAATTTGAAAGCTGGAGTTAAATCTTTTTGTCAACATTTATTATAAAAGGAATGATAATTTCAACGCTTTACAAAATGCCCTGAAGGTACGTTTTGAAGAGATCAATCGAAATACTCAAAAGGTAATCTAAATAATATTTGTTCTGAAAAAGAAATGGAAAAAATTTTACTTTGACAATCTAAAAAAAAGTTTAAGGTTACAATATCGGAGGAATTAAAAAAGAATATACCAAATTAGGGAACGAAGGTATGTTATTTGGTTCTTATCTTATCAATCTTGGACTTTATCTGAATTATAAGGTGATTCCAAAAAAATAAATTTTAATTTTTTTTTTTTTTTAAAAGTTTAATTGGAGAGTGTTTGTCAACAGGTTAGCTGTTCTTTAATAAAATATGTTCGGTTTTTTGTTATCAATTGTATTTTTTATATAGTATTCTTTGGATTTGGTACATTTAAAAAAAATAATTATTCTATTTTTTATTGAAGGATGATGTTTCAATAAAATTACCTAATGTTTTTTGTTGTTAGATTTTTTTTAATTTCTGTTTTGATTAGAAAATTAATAAATTTTCGAAACAAAAACAAAAAGTGAAAAAAAACCACCGTTATATTGTTCCAGGATTTATGAGAATTGTCAAAAATCTTTATTTTTTCTCAATTCTTATGAATTCTGGATAAGCTAGGTACTCTATAGCACTTGACGACACCGTTGGAACCTCTAAAATGTTTTTGTTTTTTTAACCTAGCTATAATTTAGGCAAGATTATAGCTCATAGGAAAAATTTCATAATAAATGTATTAGAAAAATCTTTATTTCTAAATCAAGATATGAAAAAGACAAAGAAAAGCCCGAAACCAAAAAGAGAAAAGGCTTTATTGGTAAGGATTAAGTGCCCAAGAGTTTTTAATCTGTTAAATTAGAATTTTGAAGTGACTAAATTTATGACTCCCAGTTCAAAGAGCAGTTAAAAGAATCCTTTAATTATAGCCATTAGAAGTATTTTAAACCCAATTGAGTTTTCTGAAAAAAAGAATAAAAAATGAAGAGTGGGGAGTTTTTTTAAAACCAAAGCAAAGGAAGAATTTGTAATTATTTCTTTTATCTGAATTTGTCACATTCGATATGATAATTTGTTTTAACAAACAGTTGAAAACAATTCAACAATTATATACGAAATCAAAATGAATATTTGAAGCAGTTTAAAATTTGATTTTTATCTATTGTATAACTCATAGAAAACACCCCTTTTTAATAATATGAATTTTTTTTACAATGATCTTTTTGTCCTTTTTTTTCGAATATTTTTAGATCTTTTTGATTAGATTTATTTGTTGTATTTTTTTTTTTATTTTTTTCAAAATCTTGTTTTTTAAAAGCTTAATATGATTTATTGGCCCAAAAGCAACGACAAAAATCAAATGTTGAAGTTAACTGGTATATGGAACCCCGGATTCAACCCAATTAAGTTAGTTTCAAATTATTGAAGTTATGTTAGGTTCTCTTCCAATTTTGTTGCTTCTATCTAGCCCAATTTGTCGAAGATCTGATCATATTGTTTCAGATCGAATAGTGAACACTTCTGATAATGATTTTTATCACTTTTACATCACCCCACAAATATAAAATATAGATAATCAATTAAATTTTAAAATAATTTTTATGTTTGTTTTTACTTTTTTTGGTCAAAAAAAAAAAAATATTAAGTTGTTAAAATATATATTTAAAATAAATATACCCTTTCATTTCTTATCTAAATACAAAAATAGATACGCTTTCCATTATCATACGAAAAATAAATCCATTGTGAAGGTCAAATACCTTGATGTTTTGATTAATTTTTAATTTTAGAATTGTATTTATATAAATTCTATCAAAATTTTATCATTTTGATTAAATTTGTTATTTTTTATAATGGCCCATTTAGTCTACTAAATTTTTTTATGAAGTTGAAAAAAAAAATAATTAAAAGTATTATTCTGAATTAATTCTAATTAAAAAACCATCAGAATATGATAATCAAACTTTGGGTCTTAAAAAATATCATAAAAAAGTAAATTTAATAAATGAAAATACTAAGGAGCAATTCCCAATTTAAATTACGAAAATCTATAATTTTCAATAAAATTATTTTGATGATTAATCATCACTTCTCAGCCCTTTGTGATCTTGGATATTTTTTTTTTTATATTTTTCATTTTTTATTTGAGATAATTTTTATTTTAAAAATAATGTAAAATTCAGACTTTGTTGAATTTAAATGGTTATAAAATAACCATAAATTATTTTAAATCAAATTAAATCGAATTCCAAAAAAAATCAGAATACCAAATATCAAAACATAGGGAAAAAAACCAATTTATTATATTTTCACAAACATGATATAAAATCACATTCAAACAATCAATTATTAATGTTTTTATAAGTATTCATTATTATCCTTCAAACGAAAAAAATATAAAATGAAAACAATCAAAATTAATCTTTCCAAAATAATGAAACTAAGTAATAAAAAATTTGGATTGGTAAATCTGTTGAAATTTCATTAATAATTGTTGATTGATCAAATAATAAGATACCTTCAATGAAATATATATGGGTTTTGTATTAAACAAATATAACACCAAACTTTTATTAATCATCAAAAAAAAAATTTAGATCTAATGGAAAGCAAATTACCTAACGGGAAAAAAGGAAATAGATACAAAGCACAAAAAAAATGAAAAAAATAGTTTGTATTATCAAAATTATTCCCAAATTGAATGTAATGAATCCTATTTTTATTCTTCCAACCATTTTAAATCGTGTCCAAATTTCTTGAATTTAGTTTAGATTGATTTGATACCAACCGAAAACAATTTCTTTCAAATTGAAGAAATTTCAACATTTCAATATATAAATCAAGATGAGTTCAGATTTTTTTTTTAAATTTAATTTTTAAAATTGAGAATTGTATAATATTTTTTTTGATTGTTAATTCTATTTTGATATTTTGACCATTTTATATTTTTTTATTGACTTTTTTTACATTAAAGAATACCTTTGGTACTTTTTTTATTTGTATTAATTTTAAATTTCTTCTTCTTCTTTTTTTTTTTGATTCAAGGAACCGACCAAATATCCTCTTACTGTTGTTAGATTTCCCAGAATTCAAAAGAAGAGAGAAAAATCAAAGATTTTACCCAATTCTTTTAAACTCTGGAAAACCGTCTTTAGGTTTTTTTTTTTAATTTTTGAAATAAAAAGAAAATTTATTAAATTGTATTTTTAATTCAAAAATTAAAAAAAAATTAGGCACTCTACGTCCACTCACTCTGATTACGTATGCTAAATTAGTAATTTAGATGATAAAGAAAAAAAATATTTTGGAATCAAGCAAATTCCAAAATTTTATTGGTTGAAAAAACAAAAAAAAAAAAAAAAAAAAAAAAAAAAAAAGCAAGTTAGAAAACAAAAAAATATGTTTTTCAAAGACAGTTAGCAAAAAATCAAAAAAAAAACTACTATTCCATTTTTATCAAGAACTCAAATTAAAACAGACATGGTCCTTTTATTTTGGAATTTTTTCGTTTAATTATTTCTAAGAAATCCCGAATGCTTCGTTGAGAGGTAGTTGTTTATAACCTGCCATTTTTTACTTTTTCATCCAATATTTTTTTGATCATTCCATTTTTTGTTTTTTTTTTTTATTATTTTTATTTTTAAGTTACCCATACCGACTAGTTTCTGTCTCCGAATAATAGTAGACAACCACTTGATTTTTCCCCTTGGCAACTCTGCTTCCTAATAAAAAGGAAATTCAACAAGGGAAAAAATAGAAAAAAAATAAATTTAATTTTTTTCCTCATTTTTTGTTTATGAATTGAATTTTTTATCAATGAAAAAGTCGTTTTAAAAAAGCAAATGCCTTTTTAAATCCAGTTTCAAGTTTGCTATTTTATAAAAGGGATGAATTTTTCGTAATTAAAACTTTTTGAAAGTTTTCAGTTTTACTGAGGTCAAGATCAACATTTAAATGCATTATGAATGTGGTAGTGTGAAAGGAAAGTAACTTTTTAAAAACAGTTTTAATTCTGACAAAATGATAAAAAAAAAGTTTTTATTTTTTTAAAATGACCAAATATTTTTAAACTTTTTTATTTGCTATTGGAATTTTTTCAACTCAAAGAAGTTCAATTCCCCAATATCCATTTCTATCAACAAACTATTATTGTGGTCTGAATAAAATTCATGTAAGTAACCATACCCTTAAAAACTAAAAATTTTCTCAAAAATTAATTTTTTTCAGATAAAATAGCTAATTTTATCAATTATTTTTAGAATTTCTTTTATAAAGTCTGAGAATATTAAAAAACCAAGACAATATTTGCTTATTGTCCACTTCTTTGGTCATTTAATATTGAAGACTTTTATCACAAAGAATTTTGGATTCTATTTTGAAATATAAAATTTCAACATGTTTGTAGTGGGATTATTATAAGAACAGAAAAAGCTTTTCTTTTTCTATTTTTTCCATATCTTTGAACAAAGAGTTTCTCTGTTTAAATGAAAAAAAAAGTTTCTAAAATTAGTAGATCTTGTGAATTTTCAATCTAGAGAACTAATTAAAAAAGGGTTAATGAATAAAAAAAAATGGAAAAATAATAACTTTTCTTTGAAGAAGAAATGTGAAAAAACTTTTAATTCATTTTCCATTTTCTGAAAAACCAGTTTATTTGGATTATTTTGAAATTTATGTTCTCATTTGAATTTATTTGTTTAGTAGATACTGTGTTACTATATATCAAATGTACCATAGGTTTATAAAAGATATTCAGATTTATCAATTTAAAAAAAGATATTTGGGTTGATATTTCGCAATTTATGGAATAATAAGAATTTTGTAAATAAAAAATGGTTTGTTGTATTAATAGAACCAATCTTGGAAAATTTGCTTTTTTTTCACTAATCGGTCAAAAACCAAAAATCTATGATTTACAGGTTTTTTGGAAGAAAACAATTTCAAATTCTTCACATAAATTTCATAAATAAAACACACTTTGTTTTATCTTTCATTTTGGAAAGAATTAGTGTGTGTGAAAAAATAACCCGATAAAAAATTCATTTTTTTAAAAATGATGAATATTCTCAATATTTGTAAAAAAAAAAAACAGGCTAATGAACAAAAAGACAAATCATTTTCACCATTTGCTGCATGTAAGAAATTAAATTTGAATCTTGGTTGTGATAAATCTTTTTCTTATTTTTCCTTTGTTCTTGTGTTTTTCTTCTTGTTTCTAAAAAAACAAAAATAGACTCTTTTTCCATAAATTATATCCTTGGCACTGGTGTAAGTTTTTTCACATTTCTTTTTTTTTATAAATTTTCAAGTGTGTTTGCTCTTTTTTAAAATGAAAACAAAATCTTTCAATTTAAACCTAACCTTCCATAAAAGATCCTTTGTCTGCCTTATGCATTTTACCATGGCGGATTAATTCTTTCGTTCATAATTTTGCTGATCGTCTCTGTTGTTAGTAGCATCACAATGATGTTTACAATTGAAAGTGAGGCAAGAGCAGAAACCATTATTACATTACATGAATTAAAAAACAAACAAGCAAAAGTGAATTATAATAATGACGATGATGATGCTAGAGAACATGATCATGATCATGAAAACGAAAATGAAGATGAAAATGAAAATGAAAACCAGTACAACATTAATTCCGATTATGAAAATGACAAAGAGAAGGAAAACAAAAATGATCAGTTTACAAGCTTTGATCTTATTAAGCAATACTCCGAGACAGAGTCAAGCTTTTTTGAGGACTCTGATCTTTTATTGTCTCCAACACTTAGCCAAGATCCAGACAACGAACATTTTTCTCTTCTTTATCGACCTTGTAATTATTTTTGTTTCCTTTTTATAAATTTGTTTTTTTACTTTTTTTTTTTTTTTTTTTCAGATTCCTAAAAATTTTTACAACTTTTTTTACCCTTGAATCCTTTCTTGAAAGATCTCTCAATTTTGCTCTTAAATTTAAATTCGGTTTGTTCCATACGTTAGCTAATTTTGAAAATTGATTGTTATAACAAAGCAGAGACCCAATAAGATATTTGTCCACCAAACACAAAAACAAAGGTTTTAATTAGTTCGTTTTAGATCCAAAAGTTAACCTGAACAACTTTTTATGTTCACACAAGTAATTTTAACTTCAACGAGTCAAACGATTTTGTAAATTTTTTGAAAATTGCAATCTTCTCTTCCAACATTTACTTTGATGGTGAATGTTCAATAATTTATTTGTCAAATAAAATTTCGACAAATGGCAAATTTTATCCGATTACCCCCATCTTAAATTAAATAAAATACTTGTAAAATGAGATCCTGAATCTTTTTTTATTTCGATTTTCCCAAAAAAAAAACACTAAAAAATGAAAAAGGGACACAAATTTAACATCTAAAATCGCTTATGAATTCCATTGTATTTCAAAATATTTCACCCTCATGATTTTGAAGAATACTAGAGTGTTTTTTTATCTTTTCAAGGTATTAAATTTCTTGAAAGAATGCAATTAATACTATTATTCAAAAGGAAACTGTTTTAAATCCCAGAAACAAATACCAATTGTCTGGAATCCAAAAACAAATTTAAATATAATCAAACAAAACACTATCATTGCATTCAACAGTTGAAAAAGATTTTAAAACCATATTTTATTTCAATCTATGTGCTACAAAATAAAAGATATTTTTAAATGTGTGATTTTGGTTGTGCACACAAGAATAGTACAAAAATTATGTTCGTTCTTATTCCAACAAACGTTGTATTTAAAAAGTAACAATTTATTTTATAATCAAGCTAAAATAAAAGTGATATAGCAATGGATAAAAGAATGAGAATTCGAATAAAATTGTAACTGAAAAAAAAAAAAAAAAAAAATGAAGATTTTTTCTCCCAATCGCATTTCATTACAATTTATAGAATTCAAAAATTAAAAACGATCCAAACCGATAACTAATTTGTTTCAAATTTGCGTCTTGGATTTCCCCTTTTTCTATTTTCCTAAACATTAGATCAGCCAAAAGGATTTGTCTACTTTCTCTTCAACCCTACAAAATGAATCTATAATCACCCAATTTCTTGACTTGATTTTTGATCTCTTTTTTCATTTCCTTTAAAATGATTATAAAATTTGAAAAATAAATAAATGGCTTTACCATTCTGGAAAAAACTCTAAAATGGAAAAAAAATTTCCAATCGGTTTTAATTGTAAAATGGTAGTGAAAAGGAAAAAATTTTTCAATTATTTTTTTACTTTTTTTTCGCTGATCAATAAAAGATCTCTGAAACCGAAATTCTTCAAAATGGATTAATAACTATTGTTAAAATCTTTCAATGCCGATTTCGCATGAATAGAAAAAGCAAAACAATAAAAAATCCAAAAAATTCACTTTTACTAATGTTTACAATTAAATCTCAAATTTGGGAAATTGAATATATAAAATATTGATTTATATGATATTTTGAATTATATTTTGATTCTAATAATCAATCTAATTTTTGACCCAGGTTTTTTTTTTAAAATAAAGGAAAAAATTAGAAAAAAAATATTTGAAAATGAGAATCTTTTAACGACTATTTTACAATTCAAACCGATTTGACAATTTTTTTCCATTTAAAAAATTTTTTCCTGAATGGTAAAATTGAAAAACAAAAAAACTTTAGATTGTACTCACTAAAATTTTGAAAAAATTTGAACAAAAACAAAATGTTTCCGAAATTGTAGTCATCTAAACATGGAAAAAAAAAAATAAATTTGAAATTTTGAGCAATTGAATTCTCAAATTTGAGTACACTCCTACACTTTCAGTTTATTTATCAATTTTTATTCATCAAAAAATCTTATAAATCATCAGAAACAACACATGAAGAAAATCAAAAACCACAAACAAAAAGAAAAATAAAACAACAATTTAGAGTTTCACAAGATATAAACTAAAAATCAAAAATATTTACCACAGTTAAAACAGTTGAAAAGAATCACATCAATACAATTCCATTCTTGAAGCTTGGAAATAATTTTGATTTTTGAAAATTTGTTAAATCATTTTTTCATCTTTTAGTTTTTTTTTTTTCATTTTATTTTTGAATTACATAATCTATTTCATTTGATCAAATATTTTTTTTCAAACAGTTCACCTTAATAAAAAGTTTAGTTCTTCAAAATAGATGAACTCAAATAAAATTAGTTGATAGTATTTAACCATTTGATCGATCAATAATTGTTAAGTGGAATTTCAACAAATTTACCAATACAATTTTTTTTTTTTAGCTCTCTCTCAAAATTTTTGTACAGTATTTTTTTTTATCTTGATTTATTTATTTTTTATAGACTCTTCATTTTATTTCAGAAAACTAAAATTGTATCTCCTAATTCAAAGAGCATCCAGGCACCGTCATTAGATGCATTTTAAACTTGATTTAATTTTCTAAGATAAAACAAAGAGAGTATATAAGAAAAATGAAGAGTCTAAAATAAAAATGAAAGAATAAAAAATAAAGAATTAATAAAAAAAAAAAAAAAGAGAATTTAAAAAAAGAAGAAAAGAGAAAAAAATAGATAAGAAAAAGTTTAGAGTTATTGAGATTGAGATGAATTTGTGAAACTATATGATTCAAAATCATTTGGATTTGAGATTTTTTTTCCTTATAGCATGTTGATACATATTTACCAGGAAATATACTATGGTAATATCACAAATTTCTACAAGTTCATTTTCCTCAGCAATTCATTTGTATATTTTTTATCCAGAGTCTTAAAATCAAAATAAATTTTGAATTGAAGTTTATTAATAATTTGCCTTCTCATTGTAATTATTTAATTTCTCTCACAAAAGATTTTATTAAAATTTAAATTTAAATCTAATAAAATCTACTCAAAACAATGTTTTGATAAAAAAAAAAGAGTTTTACTAAAAATATATTTTTGAAATTCAAAATTTCTATAATAATGTTAACCAAAAAGATATAATCTAATCACAGCTTTTAGACCATTTTTTTTTTTCTTTCTGGATCAATTAAAACGATTGTTCATCATTAAACAAAATTTTTTTCCAATTATTGATCTATAAGTTCAAAAAATTTTTTGTTTGTAATTTTGATCCTCATTCAAGATTAGATCATATTGTTTGCTTGAAAGCTGATGAAAGTCAAGTTTTATTCCAATTTGAGAAACAATCCCAAGGAAATTTGATTGGTTATCAATTTTGGAGATTTTATAATTACCTCAATAACCAGAATTTCTCACGAATTTCTCTTTAAATGAAATTTAAAAGGGTTTCAAATTTTTTTTTTTTTTGGATTTTGGAACATTTTAAATATTTTCCATACCATGTTTAACATGAAAAACACAAGTATATTTCCAACTTTTTTTAAGGAATATTCTTATTTGTGCTAACTTTTTAGATTTAATCTCTCTTTTTTGATAATCAAAAAACAATTGAAATTATGTGAATTCCTTATAGTTTATTGTTTTTTTTTGTATTTTATTGTAGTTCCTTGCAGTTCCGTGTAATTCCGTGTAGTTTCTTGTAGTTTCTTGTAGTTACTTGTAGTTCCTTGTAGTTCCCTGTAATTCCTTTTAGTTCCTCCTGGTTAATTTAGGTTTTTGTTTGCTAATTTAAAGAAAAAAAACTTGAAACGTAATTATAATATTTTCTTTCAAAAAAAAAATAGCATTCAACATTTCAAATTACCCAATTGAAGAAGTTTTGTATATTTTTTCACACTATTAGGTGGTAATATTTGACTTTCCTATTTTATTGTATATTTGCTATATTTACGATGCATTTATTTTTGGATATAACCCAATTTTATTTAATTAAAACAAATTAATTTTTTCTGGAAATTTTCTATTTTTTATTAGCGAAAACCAATTCCCCGTTTTAGGATCACATATCCATTACAGGTATTGATAAACAATCTTTACTCACCACTTTCGGTTGAGAACAAATATATCAAGGAGAGAAAAATTTATGAAAAAATTCTCAAAACCGAAAATTTTCGGCATTTTTTCAGATTTTTCATGTTTTTTTTTCATTTTTTGATTCTGAAAAATTTATGTCTTTTGATTTAACTTCTAGAGATTTGGTTGATTTGTAAAGAAATATAAAGTATAAAAAGTCAAATATTTTTCAATTTTAAAAATAAAACAAAAAGTAAAAAGAAATAAATTTGGGAAAAATGAATAATTTTACTTCCAAAATACTTAGGAAACGAAATTAAAAATATATTTCATCTCTAGAAACAATCAGAAAAATCAACAAGAACCGGTTTTTACAAGGACTTTTCATTTATAAAATTCTTTTCAGACATCTTTTTAAACGAAAAAAAAAAAAAAATTATTAACCTCACACTATCAAATTAACACGCCAGAAGCTTAAAAAATCAAAAAATTACAATTCTTTTTCTTGACTGTTCTCACTGAAGAAAATTACGTGTGGCTTTCAAACAATAACAAGCACAGTCGCTATTGACAATTCAGGGATTTACATCTCGAAACGTGTTTTTTCAATCATAACTAAATAAATTTTTTTTTTTTTATTTTTATTAAAAATATTCTCTCCATATAAAGATCAATATCGTAAAACTGAAAATATTGGAAACCGATCAGCCCAATTAAAAAATTATTTTAAGGATAGTCAATTAAGATTTTCTCCAACATTTGAATTAAAAAAACGTAAATTTGAAATTAACGAATTATGCTATATCTTTATGGGAAGAAATGGGAAAAGATTTTATACAGTGGCACTCACAATGTATATTTTAGGAAGCCTTTGGTCATATTCAGCAGTTTTTGCTCAAACAATAACAACAATGTTACCAATATCTGGCATAACAAAAGGGGATACATGGTAATGATCTTTTTATAAATTAAATTTCTTTCTTTTCTTTATATTTTCTCATAACATATCTTTTTCTCAAAAAGTGGGTGTTTTTATTTTTTTTTGTTTAATCGAATAATATTCTCCTTTTAAGAAGTATTCCTATCAGTACATAAATAATATAAAATTAAGAGAACTCCAAAAACCAATAGAATTAAAACATTAACTATTGGGTATATTTTAAAACATGCCAATCTAAAAGTTTTCTGAAGAAATAAAACAAAACAAAGACACGATAAAATTTGATAAAAAATGTCAAGGATTTAAACCACCCAAACAAACTCCATCTCAAAAATATGTAAAAAATCCTTAATTTTTATTGTATTTTTCAAAACTTAATATTAAATCGTGTTTAAGTAACACAGTATTAATGTTTTTATATTTAATATTTTGAATCCAAATAAAAGAAATAAATAAATATTTAAAAAAATCAAGAATGTGTTCCAAATTTTGGAATGAGTGAAACGAAAAATTTGAGGTGGTATATTTATTGAAATTATACCAACAATTATTAAATGATCAAATGATAAAATACCACCAACTAATTATCTGTAATTTTTCTAAACTCTGTTTCAGTCAAAGGGGCCCAACGTATTTTTCAAATATCAATTATTTTATATAATTGACCTTTGAATAACAAATAAGAAATAAACAGAATAATACACCTCAAAGAATTGTTGATACATGTCTGAAAGAAAACTAATTAATCAATAGATTTTCTTAAAAATTGAAAAACTCAAATTCTTAGCACTGTTGAGAAAAACAACAATGTTCGTTTTGAACTTTTACTGGTATTTGAATAATAAATATGAAACATTTTTCACTTCATTTTCCATACTTTTCTTTTAGAAATCAAGCCCCCAAACAAAGTTTGTTGGTATTTGTGTTCTCTATTTGAAAAAGAAAACGAAAATGAAGTGAAAATTTTTCACATTTATTAAACAAATATTAAGATCAAAGATCGAATAGAATTGCAATAGAAATCAATAGATTTCTCAACAATCATTTCCATGGTTTCAATAACCTTAGAATAACACGTTCTTACCAAGTGACTATTGATCTTGCAATAAAAAAATTTTTTGCAACTGAATGACGTTTTTAAAAAAAAAATAGAAAAAAAAAAACAAAAATGTGTAAAAATGATTTCAATTTTGAAAATTTCCAAAATAAAATTTTTCTTCTAATATCTATGCAAACACTTTAAACATATTTAATGCTCATTACAACTGGGCCCCTTTGACTGAAAAATAGTTTATTTAACATACCTCAATTTTAACCTTCTATCAAACCATTGAGAAAAAAATTACCAATCTAATGTAACAGATTCTGTAGCCAGAAAAAAGAGAAATGAAAACAAAAAACAGAAAAGAGAAAAAATGAAATATTTTGCAAAAATCAAAATTATTTTCAAATTGAATGTAAATTGTATCATTGGGATTCTTTAAATTACTTTAACTGGGTCCTAAATTTTTGAAATTTAGTTTATTCATTTTTAAAAAAAAAAATCAATTAATCAAATTTAATTCTATAATAAAAATCTATTCAAAGATTAAACATATTTGTGAAAAATTACTTTATTATCAAAAATGAAGAAAATAACTTGAAAAGTTTTCACACCAAAAGAATATAAAATTGAGATCAAATTTTTTTTTTATTATTAAAGTATTGCAATGTGAACAAACAATGGGATTGATATTAAGAACCAATCAAATGATGAATAATAATTATGAATATTTCAATAGTTATCTGGGAATTTAGTAAAATAAACATATTTTAAAAAAACCACCCGCTCCTTTTTTTGGAAAATGATTATATATTTTGCTCTTTTTCATCTTTATTTCATTATGTGAATGATGAAACTTCCAAAAATTAAACTCTTTTTCAAATAAAAGGGCACAAAAAATTTTCAAGAATTATTCATAAATGAATCAAATTAATTGTAGTATCATTCTAAAATCTAAGAAACGCTTTAAAACATAAAAAAACACTCAATCGAATCTTTAAAACTCATTAAAACAAATCAATAAAAATTAAAATTCAATATTTTAAAAATTGGTGTGCCCTTTTATTTGAAATGAGAAATCTCGTTTTGTAAATTGTAAAGAAAAAAAAATTATAAACGTAATAAAAACCTTTGAACAAGGCGAATTGGGAAAAAGTTCTCCACATTTTATTGATAATTCTTTACATATCAAACTTTTGTTCTTTAAAGTCTCATATTCCAGATAAAGCCACAATTCATCTGGTATTTTGTTGGAATGTTTTTTCTTTATTTCTCTTTTCTTTGTTTCATGCATCAATCCAATAATGGCCTTTCTTAATTCCTATTTCTAGCTCATTCGAAATCAAACTTAAACTGTTTCCATTTATACACAGGTAGATTATTTCCAAATTGGTTTCTTCTTATCTTGCTTTTTCATTTTCCAACTGTTCAATATCCATAAATAAAAAAAGCAAAAAATGAAAAAATGAAAAAATGAAAAAATGAATAATTCAAATGAAAATCACCAATAAGGAATTATCTTATTAACAATCAAATTCGATGGTATTGACGATTTGAGAGGTGTGCCCTTTTGTTTGAAAAATAGTTTATTTTAAATTGATTCACAATCAGTTTTTTAGAAATTTATAATGGTATATTACCAAAATTAAATTTTGATAAAAAAAAATAATTATTATTATTGAAACAGTGTAAATTACACTCGAGGTATGCCTTTACTGAAATTCCCTTTCAGAATTTTAAGCACACGGTCATTGAATTACACGACTATTCATTCGAAGGACGCCTCCAAATTATATTTATGTTTAAGAAGAAAAAAGCAAAAAATTGAAAAGGCAAAAATAAAAATTGACAAAAAAAAAAAAAGAAAAATAAAAAGGGTTTATAATAAGTATTTGGTAAAAAAATGAATTAATAAACCAATACTATTATTGAACTAAGAAACCCCAAAATCACAGTCAAGATACTTTTGGTTGATTTAATAATTTGATAATTGATCATGAATATTCACTTGGGGATCGTTGTTAAAGTTGTTGTAATTTCTTTTTTATTTTTGATCCTATTTTACATTTTTTACCCTTCCTTTTTCTTTTTTTTTATTTTCAAGTTACTCATACTATAAAGTTCCGGTGTCTCAATATTAACAAGTAAATCACTTGGTCTTTTCCCTTTCAACTCTTCTTCTTAATATAAAGAAAATTCAAATAAAGTAAAAAAAAAAAAAAAAATGATAATTATTGACAAATTTATCAAAAACCATTCAAAAACAATTATCATTTACTGCCATTTTAAAAAATTGAGTACTTTTGACAAGATTGATTAAATAAAAACTTTTCAAAAAAATTAGGTTTTAAAAAAGTGATTACTCAAAACCTTTCATAAAAAACCATTTTTTATAACTTTTCTATTTTAATAAAAGAAAGAAAATAAACCTTTGAAAGTCGGGTAGAGGCTGGAGTTTGAAAGAAAACCACTTTTAAAAATTTCCATTCATCACTTTATTCAAATTTTATCTTTTTGAAAACTTTAATTTTTGGAAAAATTTTAATTAAAAAAAAGCCCACAAGTTTTTAAAACAAAAAACAGCAAAAAAGTTTTAAAAAAGCACTTACTTTTTTAAAATAGCTATATCAAAATCTGAAATTTCCTTTGAAGAAAATATACTTATTACCATGCCGCTAGAATATTTTGAATTTTTGTAAAAATATTTTCAAAAAACGTATTTTTAAATATTTAACGATCTTTTCTTGATTCATTTGAATTTCTTTTCCTTTCTTCCCCATTATATTCTATAATAAATATATATTGTAAATATATTAAAAAGCGAGATTGATAAACCATTTTCTGTTAATTGTAATAGAAATTACATTTTATATTTAGTTTTATTTGCAATCTTTGCCATACCTGTCGCTTGCCGAGATTTAGTTGAACAGAAAATCCTTCAAATAAGCCTGACAATTTTCCGATTTGTTGCTGTTTTTGTAATCATTTTAACCTCAGTTCTTGCCATGTATACAAGCAACGAGGATCATTACCAAAATAAAAATACGCCGTATATTGCCTCTTATTCATTGTTTAATATTCATGGATCAAGTATAATTTTTGGAAGTTGTGTATTTTCGCAGGTTGTACATCACAGCGCTACAATTATTGCAGAAACTGTTAGAGATAAAAGTAAAGTACGTAAAATTTTTAATAGTGCGTTTTTAACGACATTTCTGATCTATTATACTCTGGGTGTTGTCTGTTCATTATATTTCGGACCAAATACCAAATCAATTGTAACTTTGAATTGGCTTGATTATTCTGGCGGGATTGCCCCTTCTTCGCACTGGGCAACCTTTATCAAATATGTTGTTGTTCTTTTCCCAGCAGTGGATATTCTCTCAGCATTCCCAATTAATGTGGTCACCTTAGGCACTGGACTATATAATTTTTTTATACCGGAATCAACTCGAAAGAATCAAAAAAATTTAAAAAAAAAAAAAATCCTATTTCGTTTGATTGCAGCTATACCCCCAATTATCGGTTCAATGATAATAAAAGAAATTCCAGTTTTAATCGTTATTAATGGAATAACAGGCTGCTTTATTTCATATATAATACCTGCAGTGCTACAATATAAATCAAAACAAATATGCAAAAAGATTTTTAAAAAAGAAGAAACACCATATTCAAATTTTACTTCAAAAAGAAAAATCGTAATGACAATTTTAAGTTTTGGCCTGATTGCTTTAATAATTACAGTTACTTCTTCAATATATGAAGAAGTTCAAAAAAAGTAAACAAAAATTAGTTTTTTATTTATCTTTTTTATTTATTAAAAAATTAAACTTTTTTTTTTTTTCGATTTAATTTTATTTTTAAAATAAATAAATTAATTTTTTTATCATTTAATTTAATATTTTTTTTTTTCTTTTTATTTTTATTAAATTGAATTTTTTTTTTTTTTTAAAAAATTGAAAAATTTTCAATTTCCCAAGTTCAGTTATTCAATCTAATAATATAATTTTTTAAATTATCATCCAATTTGAAATAATCAGAACTAAAAAGTTTATTTCCTTCAATTTTCTACAATTTTATTAGTAAAAAATCATGTATCATTTATTTATCCCAGGAAAAGGGAATATATTAGAATATATGATCCCCATTTTATAGGGACAACTCACATATTATTTTTGAGAATTCAGAATCTAAAAAAAAAAATTCTTTATTTCAAGAATAAAATAACAATTCATAAAAAGAAAATAGAACAATTATTAAAGATCAATTTTTTTTTATTTTTATTTTTTGGGAAATTGATTATTTAATTTTAAAATCCCTTTTAATCTTGTCTACATATTTGAAAATTATTTCTTAATTTTTGATGTTTTTTTTTTTTGATAAAATTCTGAGTTATAAGATAAAATATTTTTCTGATACACTCCCAATATAAAAACGTGTCAATATGTTATTGTATTATGTAACATTGTATCGTATTTATAAAAGAATGGAAGTTATTTGGAGTAGAAACATCAAAAAAAAAAACCCAAATACTTTATCATAATTCAAATAAACCCAAGCATGTACAAAGGTTAATTAAAGTGAATTTGTTGCGACTTAAAGTATCAAATATATTGGAAGTTTCATGACCCTTGTGGGTATACCAGAAAAGTACTACAGTTAAAAAAAAAACACAATTTTATCCAAGAAACTTTAAAAATTAGAAATATTTTTAATACCTAGATCAATTAAAATTAAAACACTTTTTATTAAAATTTTTGGATAAATTTCTCTTCTTAATCTTAATTAAATTTCTACAAATATTATTTCTGATTCATATTGTAAAGAACTTTTGACCTTTTCAACTAACTATTAATATAAACTGATTCGGGACTTGAAATATAAATTTTCATTTATTAATTGGAAAATATCATTAATAATTTCTGATAATATTTCCAACAAGAAGAATTTTATTTTGTTATGATGATTTTTAAAGAGTAATTCTTCATTTCAGTTTTAAAAAATTCTGGCTATAATAACCAACCCTTAAGAACTATATTTCCATCCTAGAATGTACTTAGTTAATATGTTATTTTACATTTAGTACTCAAAAAGAATTTTATTTCTGAAACAATTGAATCAGAAAAATGCTAATTTGTAAAGTTAAAATCAAAAAATTTTCAAATAGATCTTGAAACAAAATTTTAAAAAAAAATAACTTTCAGGATTTAGAATTAAGAGTTCAAATTGGACAAACTTTTAAAAGATATTCTAAAAAATATTTAAACCAGTCATAAGAAATTTTTATGTATTTATAGATTTGAAATTGAAATTATGATATATCAAAATCAAATTTTTAAAGGATCCAATCCAGTAGGGGAAAATTGTGAAAATTGTTGGAGTTGTGAAAATTTCCCATTTTTTGAAAAAAAAGAAATTCTCAGTGTTTACATTTAACTGATTTTATGAAACTCTTTCAAGAAAGTTTTAATCAACATTTTCACTTTTTTAACCTGAAAGAGTTAGCCCTTAAAAATTATAAATACAAACAAAAACAATCTTTCTTTCTTATCTCACTTTTTTCCGATGAATTCTTACTTTCTAAGGAACTAGTAAATTATTGACACTTTCAATCATGTTTTCATTTGAACCAACAACGTTAATATCTAAATTAAGGTTCATTTATAATATTATTGCTCTGTGGATTATACTGATGAAGTTTTTTTAATTGTTCCTTTTTCAAAGAATAAAGACCTGATCCAAAATGACTGTTTCTAAAATGAGTATTAAGCAAAGGTTTCATTACTTCTGTTAACTCCAATACCAATTTTTTGAGTAAAATTACAATAGTTTTCATTTTTTACTCTTTTTTTCTTTTTTTATTATATTCCAATGAACAAGAAACTAAATTTTCTCGAGTCTTCTTTTTGTAAAGTATTACGCCCACCCCAATTAAATTTAAGAATAATAAAACCTAGTTCAATGGCCGTTTTTGCTTTTGTTTTATTTGCACTTTTTATTGTATTTGCTGGGTAATTTAACTTTCTCTTAAAAAAGTTCACAAACAACAAACAACAAAAAACAAGAAAAAGAACAACAAGAAAAAATAACCAAAATAACCAAAAAATTAAACATTTTCTTTTAAAATAAATCAATAGTGTAATTTATGATTTAATTGTCGAACCACCTTCAATTGGAGTTGAATATGGTATGTTTAATTCATTAAAATTTTTTCTCTTTTTATATTTGAAACTTTCTACTTCAATCAGAACCTCTCCTAACTAATTTTTTGAAATTGCATGAAAAAAATGTTGCTAACGTAAACCCATAATTCATAGATCGTAAGTAAATTTATTTTAACTTATTCTACTATGATCGATCATTTTACTTTTTTTTTTGAGGCTTTTTAGAACTATCGATCTTTTCTTATTTTGCTTTTTATTCTTTTAAAAACACTTTTTTATTGTTCTTTGTTGTTTGTTTTATTTCATTTTTTTCTTTATTTCTTTTCAGGGTTCGGAAATGAAAGGCCTGTTACAATATTAAAAGGTAGATTGAATTCGCAATACATTTTTGAAGGAATTGATGGTGCATTATTTTATCTCCTTGGCTCACTTGGCTTAATTTTAATTGATCAAGCATTAACAAAAGAAAGAAGAGAAAAATATGGAAAGATTATGTTTTATACAGGTGTTGGTCTATTTGCATGTTCTTTTGTTATTATTATTTTTTTCATCAAACTCAAAGTGCCTGGTTATTTAAAAAGATAAATGATTTTTTATTATTAAATTACCCTTTCATAAAAAAATCAAAAATCAAATAGAACCAGTAATTGAATATTTACGACATTATTTTTTAAAAAGTTAGTAATATTTATTACATACAAATAATAATAAATATTAAACCAACAAACAATTAAATGATAATACCTTACCAAACAATCATTTATTTCATTTTTTACTTTTTTCTTGTAAAATGTTTTTATTCGAAATTTATTTCATTTTTTTTGGTTGTTAAGGACTACGTGTTCATGTGAAAATAGTGAAATTGTTGATAAAAACACTCTTGAAAGAGTTCCAGAACCTCAGTTAAATTAACCCACTGAGAATTTCTTTTTCAAAAAATGGGAAATTTTCACAACTCCAACAATTTTCACAATTTTACACTACTTGCTATAAGATCCTTCAAAAATTTGTTTTTAATATCATAATTTCCATTTCAAATCTATAAACACAAAAAAATTTCCAAAGCTGTTTAAATATTTTTTAACAGTTGATTTTACAACTTTGAAATGTTTTAAAATTTGAATTTGTATTTGAAATCCCTAAAGATACTTTTTTTTTTAAATTTTCCTTGAAAATCTATTTTTTCGTGAATAGTATTTTTTAAAAATAAAATGTAATCTTGTCAAGATCTGAAAAAATTATTTTTTGTAATTTGTATTTCGACTTCTGAAAAGGATGAGTTAATCTCATCAAAACAATTTTTTAATTTGAGTCTATTTTGTTGAACTCCAAAAATTTGCATCTTATCAATATAAAACTTAAAAAAAGTAACGTATTATTTATTTTAGAAAATAACTTTATTCTTGGAAAAGGTAAAACAATATAATTTTTTTATGTTGGAAAGTATTGATTATGATAGAAAATTTTTTATTTTATTAGAATTTTTCATTATTAATATTTCAATTCAAATCATAGTCTAATAAAACTAATTAAGGTATAGGTGATTAAATAAAAGTAAAAATTGGATCCAAGCTTAACAAAAGATTTTGAAGGAAATTTAGATCTATTAAACATAAGATTTTTATTCCTTAAGGGATTAGTGTGTAACAAAGAGAAGTCACAAATTAAATTAGGTTGTTATTGGGTGTAAATTACATTAGCGCTATTAGGTTCATTTTTTTTCTAAAAAAATTGATTAGTCAAGTAGTAATATTTGTTGATCCCATCAATTAAAAATAATCCTTGAAGAGGTAAAAAAATATTAACAATTTCAGAGAAAAAGTGCATTTCGCGAAATCTTTAAAGGTTGATTTATCAATATCCCGACCCCAAAATTATAAAATATATTTCCAAAATTTTCTTGAAATGTATATTAGTAGTTAAAAAATTCCAAATATTAAGGTTATTAATTAGTTAAATAGATACTTTTAACAAATTATTTCAGAAATACTGGAATATATTGTGTTACAATTAGCTTTATAAACCGGAAAAAAAACTAATCGTTCTTTGGATATTTATGTTGATGAGTATTGGATTAATCTTTGAAATTATAAAATTATAAACAATAGTTACTTTAGCAAGTCCTAAATATGAATCAACAAATACTTGATACACTATTATTTTGGGTTCAATTTTTAGATTTTAGAAAATTATTTTAATATAGAGTTTTATAATTAAAATTATTAATAGTTATTATTATGAAAAAATTCATTTATTAATTATATAATAATATTTAAAATTGATTGTTTATAGCCATGGAAACAATGTGAGTAATGTAGCACTAATATCATTTTTACACCCAATTACAAGATATTTTGATTCTAGACGAATCTATTGTGACTCTAATACCTCTTAGAGTTTGAAAAAAGTCGTTTTCTAGTTTTCAAAAAAATAAAAAAAGGGTGTTTGAAATATTCCTTAAAATGCAGGAAAATCGAGAAGACCCCAATTTTTTAGCAACCTTTGAACCTTATGAAAAGTCTTTGGTATCTTTTAAGAATAATGAGTATTTTAGTACTTGACAGGCTAAGTGTATATTTATGTTTTGGTTTGGTTGTGCTGGTATAGAAGTGGGTAGAATGTGTTAAATTAAACCAATTTCTCTATGGGATGGGGAGTTAAAGAAGTTTGGTAGGGGTGATCTTAGGTAGGATAGGGGTCTGTGTTGTACGATTAAATATTACGTGGTTATTATTTGATTGCGTTTACAATTACAAAAATACAGGTAATGATAAAAGATTAGAAATTATATTTACATAGACATTTTCTCTCATTTTATTAGCATTTAGCAATGATCAGAAATGTTACAATCATCTAAGATATCAATATCTTTTCAGATAAAATGAGTTGAATGCAATACCTCAAAATTTACTTTTTTTGTTAATTTCACACCTTCAAAAAAATATACTATAATAAAATTCTAAATATATCAATTATAATGAGTGTATTGACACTGGAGTTTCTTAGAAGTTGCATAAAAGTTTTTTTTAGTGATTAAAATCGAAAATACCCCAAATAATTTTAGAATATTTTCGGTCATATTTGATAGAACTAAAAAATAGGAAAAAAAATTCAAATGTGAAAAAAAGTTTTAAACAAATTGCTTGGTCTTATTCAAAAGAATCCTTATGATAATTCAAATCATTTTTGGAATAAAAAAATCTCTTTTGAATTTTTTGGATAAAATTATAAAATTCCCAAATATCTTAAAGAAAATTTTATTTTGAACTAAAATTTCATCTTATAACCAAAACAAAATTTCTGAATAAAATATTTAAATGTATAAATAAATTTAATATTTATAACTACACTTCTTAAAAAAAACCAATATTTTACAATATATAAAAAAATCATTTTTTTGGTTAACTAAATTAATTCTCTCTAAAAAAAAAAAAAAAAAAATTACATCAACATTCCAGGTAAAAAAGACTATTTATTTTAAAAATTATTAAAAGAGTAATAAAAAAGGTAAAATAAATGTTATAATGTGAGAAAAAAAATGAATTTGTTTATTTATTTTTCATAAAAAAATAGATAAAAAAAAATTTGATCTCATTGAAAAAAATATTCTTTTCTGGTTTTATTCGTTATACATACTTTTCTGACATTTGGAATCTAAGAAAATTTATAAGTAGAGAATATCATCAATAAAATTATTTTAAACATTTTCCAAGTTGTCGTCGAGCAATAATCCCTAAAAGTCATTATTTTTTTTTTGAGAATTTTAATTCAATAATCGATTTGATTACAATTTTTTTTTTGTTTTTGGGATTTTTAAATTTGAAACAATTGATTTTTTTTTACAATTTCTTCAGAGTAAAAATTCTTTTTGAGAAATAAATGTAAAATAGCAAAATAACTTAACATTCACTAGGGTGTGAACGTATTCCTTAAATGGTATAAATCTGATTTTTAATGAAAAAAAAAACACAAAAACTATCTCAGAATTATAAAAAAAAATCTTCTTTCTGTTTATTAAATTTTTGTTCAATAAATTTTCCAATAAAAATCTGGTACTATTTTAATAATTTCATTGAAAATTTCTCAAAGAATATTAAGAAGTATTCTTTTTTTTTTAAAAATGTCAAATTTAGTAAAAAAAACTTAAAATATCAAGAAATCGCTTTTTACACATGAATGTTCTTTTTTTTGATTAACAAAATAATTTGTGACCTGTGTTTTATGGTTTTGTTGGAATATTGATTTAGATCGGTAATTAATAGATCAGATATAATATTTATTCATTTTTGAGAAGGGTTAGTCCTTAAAAAGAAATAATTTTTTCATAGATTAAAATCTTTATTTTGATAAGAAAAATGTCACTATTTGGCTAAAGCTTTTCGCTTCAGAGAGTTATTCAAATTTTTTGGAAATATTTAAAAGTGTTTATTAGATTTAGAAATTACATCAGAGATTTAAAAAAGGTTCAAAACTTTTTAAACTTTGAGAGATTTTTTAAAGCGAAGATCAATAAACATTTTTTCATTTTTTTTGTCAAACTAATAAAATCTTCCAAATTTTTTTTATTCGGCCTTATTGTCCCCTTCTTAATAAACAAAAGAAAAGAAATAAAAACACAAAAAAGAAACAAACCAAATCAAATGTCTATCTCCCTTTTCAGAAAAAACAAACAAAATCTCAAAACAAATAACCCGTTAACGGGTCGACATACAAACGAGTCACTTCGAAAAGAATTGGAAGGACTAGAAACCCGTATTCGAATTTTATATGAGACAAAAAACAATCTTTTATCTGAGGAGCATACCAAAAAGCTGCAAAAGCAATTAGAGAGTTCCACAAAGAGATTACAAATGAAAAAAAATGAATTTGATTTAGCAAACGATCAATTAAGCCAAGCAAAGGATCGATTAGAAATTTTGACCACGCAAAACACCAAAGAATTAGAATCGTTAATGGGTGAGAACACTTTAGAAAAATTGAACTGGCTGCGCGAAAAGATCAAAGTCTATCAACAGAAGATCAAAGAATTTAAGTTAAAGGAATCTTCTGTGAATTTGGAAAACAAACTTCAAATAGAACAAGAAAATTTAAAACAAATCGTTGCTGACAATAATATAATCAGAAATGAAATTGTTGACAAACGTGAAACATTAGAGCAAACACAAAAGGTACTACAAGATATGATCATCAGAAAGGCAAGAGGGTTAGATGATGAAGATCTCATATTTAAAGAAAAAGTCCAAAAAGAAAATGATGAAGAGATTAGTAGCAATGAACAAAAACTGAAAAAACTTGAATTCGAATTAAAAAAGCTCCGGAAACTTGAAGAAACAAGAAGCAATTTGGCTCAACAAGAAAGGTTATATTCATTCCGATTGCAATTAAAAGAAAAAACTAAAGAAAATAAAAAATTGGAAGCAGAATTGGAAGAATTAAAAAATTTGATGACAACACCAGTAACTGAAGACTCAGAAACTGTTGGGTTGTCACCACTTAGTTCAGAGGTATTTTAATATCAATTTTTTTTTGTTTTTTTTGTTGTTGTCCTGCTTTATGTTGTTTGTTAAATCTTCATAAAGGCTTTTTCTTTTTTTTTTTTCTTGAAATTTCCAAGATGTGACAACTTGCTAATTTTTTTTACGATAAATTTCGATTTCATCACAAAATATATAACACTACTTGAATAGGGAGAGTTTGAAAGAGAAGAAAGCTCACTAAAAACTGTTGTACCACTTGAGGATATTAATAAAAATAAACAAGAATCAGAAAATGTTGAAGATAAACAAGAACTAAAGGATAAAGAAAACGAAAAACAAAAAGAAGATGAACAAGAGACAAAAAATACATCAGAAAAGGATCAAGATAATGATCAACAAAAAGAAAAAGAAAAAGAAAACAAAAACAAAAATGAAGTTAAAGAAAATGAAAAGGAACCAAAAGAAAAAAAACAAGAAAAAGATAAAGAAAAAGAAGATGAAAAAGAAAAAGATAAAACAGAAGAAGAAGACAAAGACAAAAATGAACAAAAGAAAAAAAATACAGCAGAAAAGGATCAAGAGAATGATCAACAAAAAGAAAAAAAGAACAAGAATGAAAACGAAGTGAAAGAAAATGAAAAGAAAACAAAAGAGAAAAATGAAAAAAATAAAGAAGAAGAAGAAGAAAAAGAAAAAGAAAAAGAAAAAGAGGAAAAAGGTAAACAAAAAGAAAATGAACCAGAGAAAGAAAATCAAAAAGAGAATAATGAAGAAAAACAAGAAGAAAAAAAGGTAGGAATAAAAGTGGGAAATGAAAAGAAAAACCAACAACAAGAAAAAGAACAAGAACAAGATATCCAAAAAAATGAGAATGGAAAAGAGAAACACGAAAGTAATAAGATTAATAAAAAGAAACAATTATCAAAGACAAATTCAAAACAGTCTGGAATTGAAATTGATTCACTTCAATTACTTTTAAAATTGCCAATTGCAGTCGAACATTTCCGTGATTTTTTATCAAATAACGGAAATAAAGAATATTTATTAATATATTTAGATATTAAAAAATTTAAAGGATTAAATCTACAAAAAGAAGTATGTAAATTTATTTTTCATTTTTTTTTTTTTTTATTGTATATTTAAAGATTTATGGTTATACAAAACGAATAAACTGGTTGCTAACACGATAAATTAATTTACTGTTATTTTAATAAATTAAAAATATTTTTACAATTATTAAATACAATATTCATCAGAAGTACTTTTATCTAGAGTGTAATTTAAACATAAATTTCAAAGAAAAAAGAAATTACAGTAGTTTTAAAAATGTGAAAACTTTTTTTAAGTTTTCTTTTTGAAAAAAGGTGAAAAATATTTCAGATTTAAAACTTTTTGAAATTTTTCTCTTTTAAAAAAGTTAGAACTCAATCTTTAAAAGTGGGGTAGAGATTAGGGTGTGAAGAGAAGCACTTTTTATCAAAAAAAATCCTCTTTATTAAAATACAAAACTTTCAAAAAGTTTTGATTTGGAAAAAGTACTCACTTTATTAAAACAGAAAACTTTAAAAAAGTTTTAATTCTGTTAACCTCATAATAAAAAAAAAAAAGTTAGTCACTTTTTTAAAATTGGTGTGCCATTTCCCAATTTTTATTATGTTGAGTTACTTTTCTATTATAATTATTTGATCTGAATAACTTAAAAAATCATTATTTGAAAATCTAATAAATTTATTATTCTATTTCCATTTTTCAATTTTAAAAATAAAAATAACTTCCACATTCTGACAATACACTAATGAAAAAAAGTGTTTATATTGAAAAATAAAATTTTGATTGGGCATTTTTTCATTTACTTTTTTAATGGGAAACTTGCAAAAAAATAAAAAAAAAAAAAAAAAAAAAAAAAAGAATGTTTCATAATATAAACCTTTACCATAAAATTAATAAATTAAAAAACAACAAATTCTAAATAATTCAATTCAACAAACCAAAAATTAATAGCGATTAAAATTTTTTGTTACAAGAATTTTTAATAAATACATTAAGCCAGGATCATTATTTGAAATATCCATTAACCAGCAAATTAAAGAGAATATCAAAAATAAAATTGAAAAGGGTGAATTTACAACTGATATATATGATGAAATTGAAGAAATTGCTGTTAAAATATTATCTGAGAATTCGTTTGAACAATTCAAAAATTCAAATTCATATTTTGAATTAAAAAAAGGATTTCAAAGTAAAATCCCAATTGATGTTAATTTAAATAAACCAAAGATTGTTTCCATAGTAAGAAAGGAAAGAGTTCATAAGGCATTAAATAATGAATTTCAATTTATTCCACAAGCTTGCCCCCCATCTCAAGTGTCAGAAGAATTAATGGAAATTATGATCTCTATTCTAAATGCTAATTTTTCTATTAGTTCGAACCAAATCGAATTAACTGCAATCAAACAATCAATACCATTCCATCGATTTGTTGCTGCAACAACAGAACTTCAAAATGTTTGACATTTGTTTTTTTCTCTTTTTTCTTTTCTCTTTTCTCTTTTCTCTTTTCCATCTTCTTTTCTTCGTTTTTTTCATATTTTGTCTATTAATTAAAATGTTTTAAAGTTCGAAAAACAAAAATATCGTCCATTTCAAAACATTTTTATCATTTTCCTTTTTTGGAAATTTAAAAAAAATGAATGTAAACAATGTTCTATTTTTTTGAAATTTGTTGAGTGACTTTAATTTGATTTTTTGATAATCATGATTATTTTAATAGAAATTCCTAATCAATTATCAACAATTAAAACTGCTTTAACAACTAAATATTATATTTTTCCGTTTTTTTTTTTTTATTATAAATTAATGAATGATCATACACTTATTTATGAATTCAAAAAAATATAGAACTAAATTTTATTTTTTGTTGAATAATATACCAATGATCAATATTTCATTTTAAAAATCTTTCAAACAAAAATTTAAAAATTTTTACCCACAATTAAACCAGTTAAAAGAATAACAGTACAACACTTTTATCTCTAAATTAGATATAATTTTAATGATTTCAATTTGAGAGGATTCTTTTTTCCGAAAAAATTTAAAAATGAAAAAAATATTATTGCTATTTATTTTTTTTTAAACATAAACTTTTTCTTTGAAAATTTAAATAAATAATTTTTGATAACTACATATAAGAAAGAGATTAGAACCCACTTAAATGTTAAAGATAAGCACTGTAGTTACTTTTGAAAGATTTTGAGAATTCCTTGTATTAATAGTGCAAAGTTTGAAAATTTTCTGATTCTTCTTATTTCCAATTTGGAACAAAGTAAAATAAGAAGTATTTTACCTATAAAAATTGTCTTTAAATATGATATTTAAAGTTATTTTAGAAGAGTTTAACCAAAATTTTTGCGACGTTGTTAATCTCATAAATCCACAAGATCACCGCACTCAATTTCAAAACAATTGTAAGCATATATTTTGGTCCAAGGAACCAAAATACTTGTTCAAGAAAAACTAAAAAAAAAGTGTACTTGATAATTTGGGCAAAGTTTGGAAAAGGAATAAATTCCATTTCTTTCTTAAAAACAAGCCTAAATACAAACACTGTTTTTTTCTACTTTCAAAATATTTTACAATGATCTATTTTTTCGTTTTTCTTAAAAAAAAGAGAAGAGACCATTAATAAGAAGAATTTTGAAAGTAGAAAAAAAAAAAAATTGTAATTAATGAAAAAAAAAATAAAAACATTTTTTTTACTCTAGGTCAAGTCAAGAAATTTTTCGAGGATTTTTCAAAATTATCCATTGTCAAGAATGCAAGGTGCATGTAGATTTTAAATTTTGTTCGTTTTCTAGAATTGGCTGACAAACGGGGAACAAAAGAGGAAATAGATCTCATTGAAAGGATGTGCGATCTTGTTTGTCTCTGTGAAAATTTAAACCAAAGTTTTGTCTCCAATGACGAAAATGTAAATTTTAACTTCAATGTTTTCGCTAACTCCATTAGGAGAATGAGATCCTTTGAAGAACAAGTTATTTAAAAGTACCATTAAGAAATAACAAATTAGTTGTTTTGGTTAAATTTGTTTGGTTTGTTTTTTGTTTCGACAAGTTAGATCACGAGTTGAAAAAATAAATAGCATCTCATATTGTTTCATTTGTTCAACAATCACCTTTTATAATTCTTCGTTTTGGTTCTCCTTCCAGACTCAAAATATGAGATTGTTCTGGTGCTAAGAGGATATTAACCACCGCTCTTCGAACTCCTCAATATCATCTTATATCACTTCGAACAATCTCTTTTTTTTTCGTTCTTCCAGAACAAACTCAGATTATAACAAGGAGATTGTTTCCAAATCAAAACAATAAGCACAGTTATTTATTAATTTAAGAAGTGTAAATTACAGTATAAATTTCCTTTTACTTCAATTTCATCAAATGTAATTTAAGCGTAAAATCATTGATTTCGCGATTGTTCAAGGGAAAGACACACCCAAATTTTCGTTTTATATTTAAAAAGCAAAAGCAAAAAATTGAAAAGAAAAAAGGAAAAAGAAAAAGAAAAAAAATTTGACATTTAAAAAGGGTTTATAAGAAGCAATTGGTAAAAAATCAAAAAAAAAAAAACAATGCTATCTTTAATTAAGGACTCCCAAAATCACAGCCACGATACTTTTGGTAGATTTAATTTAATGATAATTGATCACGAATGTTCACTTGGTGATCGTTATTGAATTGTTGTAATTTCTTTTTTTTTTTTGAATCTTATTTGCTTTAAACATTTGGTTATTTTTAGCCTTTTGCTTTTTAGTTTTTATTTTCAAGTTACTCATACTTTCGTGTTTCAATGTAACAGTATTAGTAATTAACCACTTGATCTTTTTCCTTTGTAACTCTTATTTCCAATTTAAAGAAGATCAGCCAGGTGAAAGATGGAAAAAAAATTAAAAAAATATTATTGTTTTTATACTATAATTTAAAAATAATTATTAATTGATGAGAAAAGAATGAGTAATATTTGAACCTTTTACTTAACAGTTTCAATTTATAGAATTTTTTTTAATAATATTAAATGTGGCTCAGAAAAACTAAAAATACAACATAAATTTATTTTTTTTAAAGATATGTAGATTACACACCACAATAAAAAAAAAGTTTTAAGGGACTAATATTTTTTAAAGATAAAATGAAATCTTGTCAAGATCTTGAAAAAATTTTTTTTTGTAATTTGTATTTTGGCTGATGAAATGGGTGAGCTAACCTCATCTAAACAATTTTTTAATTTGAGTCTCCTTTTTGAATTCCAAAATTCAAATGTTTCCAATATATAAAACTAAAAAAAGTAACCCATTATTTTTATTAACAATTAAGCTAATTCTTGAAAATGGGGAAACACTTTTTTTAGTTGGAAAGTATTGATTTTGAAAGAAAAAATTATTTTGTTCTTTTTTTAATTATAATCTTTCAATTCAAATCTCAGCCAATAAAACTAATTGAGGTATAGGTGATCAAATAAATGAAAATTTGATAGAAGCCTTAACAAAATTTTATCAATGAAATTGAGATCTGATTAAGTAAAAACTTTATATTCTTTCAAGTTTGAAAAAACTCTTTTTCTAGTTTTCAAAAAATGAAAAAAAATTGAATAAAAAAAGTTTTGAAAATTTTTTTAACAAATTGTTTGGTATTACTCATGAGAATCCTTATAACAATTTAAATCATTTTTGGAATAAAAAAATTGATTTTGAATTTTGAGGATAAAATTATAAAATTCCCAAATATCTTCAAGAAAATTTTATTGTAAAAAATCAAATTTTATCTTGCAAAAAAACACAATTTCTGAATAAAATTTTGTAAATAACTTTAAAACTTTAAGAGTTATAATTATTCTTCTTAAAACAATACCAATATTTTACAATGTGTTGAATAAATCAGTTTTTTGGTTAACCAAAGAAATGATTATCTCAAAAAAGAAAAAAAAAACTTTTATTTAATATTCCTGGTAACAAAGACTATTTATTGTATAATAATTATAAAAATAGAAAAAAAAAAAGGTAAAAACTTTTTGTATTAGAAGAAATAAAATGAATTTAATAGTTTTCTTTTTCTTATAAAATGGAAAAAAAAATTGATCTAACAAAAAAAATTTTCTTTTCTGAGGTTTCTTCGTCGATTCAGAATTTTTTGACACTTCTTCCATCTAAGAAATTTGTATGTGGAGAAGAACATCAATAAAATATTTTAAAATTTTGCCTTGTTGTTTTGGAAGATTGATCCCTTCTTTTTTTAATTAATCAAAAATAACCCCAATTAAACCCCAATTCAAAATTTTTAACACACCAAAATTCGATTTGTGAAAAAAAAAAAACTTATTTAATCAATTCAAGAAGATTTACCAAATTAGAACCATTCACTAATTGAAATGTTAACACCTTTTTATAAATTACAATACTCACAAAACAATAAATAAATAATTATCAATACTAATAAATCAAGGGTGTGTTAAAAATTTTGGAGAGAGCAAAACAAAAAAATACCTTAGTAAATTTGTTGAAATTCTATTAGGAATATTGATCGATCAAAAGGTTAGATACTACCAACTAATTTTATTTGAGTTCTTCTATTTGGAACAACTTGACTTTAACATAATATTAACCTTGTAGAAAAATTTTGATCTAACGAAGCAAATTACGTAATTCAAACAATGGAATGAAAACAAAAACTAAAAGATGAAAAAATGATTTTCATATTTTCCAAAAATCAAAATTATCTCCAATTTCAATGAAATTGTATTATTGTGATTGTCTGGAACGTTTTAGCTGTGTGGAAAATTTTGAATTTTAGTTTAGATTGAAATTGGATTTTTCAATTGTGTTTTTGTTTTTTTAATATTGTTCTTATAGGATATTCCCAAAAAAGTTTGGATTTTTATTTTTTTTACATTACAAATAAATTTCCTCTTTGTTAGTGGTAGTATTCTTAAACGGGAAAAATAAAATTAAGTGAAATATTAATACTGATTGAATTAACTCCTATTAGATAAATTTCAAAATATATGCATAAAAATAAATCCAAAAAATTGAAATACTTTTATTGAGAAAACGAGGTACGGCCAATTTTAATAAAAAAAACAAAAAAAGGGATACAAACCATTTTTTAAACAATAAAACACAGTTATAAAATTTTCATTCAATTGGAAAATTTGTCAATATTAAATATCTTTGGAAAAAAAATTTTTATGGTCAAAAACAAAAAAATAATCACCAAATTTTCACCTCAAAAAAATATTATATAAAATCGAGAACCAAAAATTTATATATCTTTTATTTATGTAATGTCTTACAAACAAACAAATTGGATTATTATAAAGAATAAATTTATGATTATAAACAATTTTGGATGATTAAATACTTTTTTGGAAGATTGCGTTTAAAAGAGATATTACAAAATAAATTTGCCCCACTTTATTGGAAATAGTTTATATGAAGATAGAGAGATAATGTCTAGGCTTACTTCTTCCATTACTATATTATTTTGTACTTTTACTTAATTCCCACAATAAATAGACAAATAAAATAATTCCCAAAATAATTAGATTTTTCTTTCGTAAAATTTTGAAAATGGAATTAAACTTATTTTTTAAAATTAACTATTAAGGTTGGAAATATCAAGGTGGGACTTTTATACTATGCTTATTCCATAAAAAAATAAATAAAAATAAATAAAAGCGCACAAACAATAAATATATGCATGTATTAGGTTTATATATGTAGTTTTATTAAAATAGAATTTGATTTTTATTTTTTATAGACCATTTCGTGTATTGTTTTTCTCTTTTGGTATTAATTATTATTTTTATTTCATTATCATTTTTTTAAAATTTCACCCTAAACTTTTTTTATCCAATTTCTCTTTATCTAATATTTTTGCTATTTTTAGATTCAATTCTCACTTTTATCAAATCACCAACTCCAATTATCATTTTGGTTAAATGTTTATAACATCATTTTATTACACTCAGCAATTGTCAATGGTTTGCCAAACAATCGAACTGGATTACAATCAATGTTACAAGAATCAAGTTATATCATCGGGGGGTTAGATTTTTCGTTGTTGGACATTTTAAATGGGATTTTGAGATGTAATAAAGATAAAAAGAATAATACATATTTTAACAAACAGGATCCTCGGTCTTCATTATGCTTAAAAATTTTTGATCCAAAAATTCATTTTGGTGTAATTTCATTAACTTCAGAAGTTTCAATTATTCAAGTATATTACCCAAAAAAAACTTCACAGGCTTTGGAAGCTGTGACAAAAATTCAAATGGCAAAATCAATAAAATATCAAAAAAATAAATTTTTCATCCCCAAATTATTCCAAGAATATTCAAAAGATTTTGGTGAAAATTCGCAAAAAATCCTAGAATGGCTCGAAAAACATTTAGATTCAAAAAAGTTAAAATATCTAAAAAGTCAAGAAAAAACAAAAATACAATACCTTAGACAACATGTACTTTTACCCAGATTTATCATCGATACAAAAACAATACTTGAAAAAAATTTAAAAAAAAAAAAAATTAATTTTTAATCCTTTTAAATAAATATTGATAAATAATATTTATTTTTTATTATTAATTTGATTGAACACCTTTTTTTTTGTTTGATGAAATTTTATAATTTAAAATGATGTTATATTATTTAATTTAATATTTACATTTTTTTTTCCAATCAATAAATTAATTCTTAACATACATATATTTATCTATTAATCAATATTCTTATTTATTTCTTGATCAATTGTTTTTATTTATTATCATCAATATTTTGGAATAAATAATAATTTATTTATTTTTTAACATTTCAATTTAAATGAAACTTTGTAAAAGTTGAAAGTGTGTAAAAAAAAAAATATTCCAAATATCAATTATTTTATATAACTTACCTTTAAAGTTTAAAGAAGAAATAAGTAGAATAATATAAAAATGAGAAAAGTTGATATCCATATGGAGTAAATCTAATAAATCAATATATTTTCTTATTAATTGAAAAACTCAAAATTCTTGAAAAAAACAACCAGGTTTATTTTGATTTCTCATTGAAGATCTTAGAAAATTACAATAAAAATGAAAATGATTTTTCTACAAATCATTTTAATTGCTTTAATAACATTCAAATAACATATTTTTTACTACGTGGCTATGGATTTTGTGATAAAAAATTCAATTTTCTACTGAATTAATATCAAAAAAAAATTAAAAAAAAAAAATTTGATAAAATGTTAAAAAATGTTTTCAATTTTGAAATTTTTAGAAATAATTTTTTATCTTCTTATATATATTTAAACCACTTAAAGTGATATAATTTACTCCTTAAAATTTGGAGCCTTTGACTAGAAAATTGTTCAGATTTCTCAAATTATAACTTGTCAGGTATAATAAATTGAAATAAACTGTTTTCAAATAAAAGTGCACAAAAATTTTCTATAATTATTCATAATTAAATCAAATTAATTCTATTATCATACTAAAATCTAAGAAACTCTTTAAAACTGAAAAAAACACTCAACTGATTCTTTACAACTCATTAAAACTAAACAATAAAAATTAAAATTAAATATTGTAAAAATTGATGTGTACTTTTGTTTGAAATTAGAAATTTTGTTTTGTAAATTGATTGGGAAAACAAATTTTAAAATCAATAAAAAGATTTGAACACGGTGAATTGAGAAAAGATTTTTAAATTTCACGGAAAGGTTCTTTACAGATCAAAATTTTTTTCTTTACAGTCACATATTCAAGATAAAGCCGCAATTTATCTGGGTATTATGCTGGGGTTGTTTTTTTTTTTTTTTTTTTTGCTTTATTTTTTCTTTAATTTGTAACATACATTAATCAAATAATGGTATTTCTTAATTCCTATATCTAGCTCATTCGAAATCCAAATTAAACTTTTTCCATTTTTTTACTGACAGAGTATTTCTTAATTGATTTATTCTTATCTTGTTTTTTTCATTTTCCAACTGTTCAATATCCATAAATAAAAAAAAAAAAAAATGAAAAAATGAATAATTAAAATGAAAATCACCAATAAGTAATTAACTTATTAACAAGAATATTTAATAAAATTGATAATTTGGGGGGGGGTGTACTCTTTTGTTTTGAAAAAGAGTTTAGATATATTATGAGATTATTGTAAAAAGCAAAACAATATTAAAATCAACTTAATTAATAAAAATGAAAAAAATGTTGTTTAAAAAAAATTTTTTAATTCAGAACTCATTTTAAGGGATTTAAGTGATTAACTTCTGTCAGATATATCGGGCGTATAATATATTTCTTTATGAAAAAAAAAAAAAATGGAAATCAATATAATAAAAAATTGATCAAGAAAAAATTAAAGAAAGATATTATATATTTCTTGATCCTATCCACAATATTTGATATAATTATTTCTTCTTTTCTCAGTTTTATTTTTAATTTTGAATGGGAAGCCTTGTTTTTGTAAAATTTTTGATCAATAAATTACTTTCTATTTCAAAAGAATTCTCAACATGAATTTTAAATTCCTATTTTCATTCAATACATTTTATTTTTGAGTTGGGTTCAGAAAATGGATATTTTTCAAATTATTATTCATTATAAATAAAGATTTATTAGATGTTTTTCTTTCATTTGATAATTATTTATTTTCAATGAAATCAAAAACGAAAAATAATTCTAAATCTGAACGAATTTTTTTGAACATTATTCTTTTATTTTGGGTTGAATCTTTTTGTAGTTGTTTTTTTTTAATTTTGGCTATTTTATCTCTTTTGTTTTAATCTTTGAAATTTTATTCTTTTTTTGGGCCTTGTTTAATCAAAATATTGGAAATATCAATTTTGAAAACAAATTTGTAAAAATATGTACGGTAAAAGAAAAATAAAGTGTAATGGGGTGAGAAATCCCAAGCTAATAACTGTTTGGACACACCTCCAATTTAAGAGGGTAAAGAATAAATATCTTAAAAGAGAGAGTTGGTATTTTTTTTTTTTTTTTCATTTTTAATTTCTTAAGGACTAAGTTAGTGATTTATCAATTGGCCTCAACCCAATGTGTTCCAATCCCATTTAAAATGTAAAGAAATTATCTTTAAAATATTCTCCAATTTGGATCAAAAAATCATTTTTCGTCATTTTTTAAATGAAAAAATGGAGTAAGAAATTTTGAGATACAAGAACTTGATCGCGTTGTTAAGGAACGTGTGAGGCAAAAAAAAAAAATAATTAGGTTTTTTTAACCTTAATAATACCCTCAATAAACAACTTTAAATCTAAATGATCGTATTGTCAATGTTTTTTAATCATTTGGTTACTTTGAGTTGTTACATTATCTTCACAAGCCATGCAATTTGTTCCAAACCTACCATGGAAATTTATAATACATGGAAATTGGTTGTCTATTATAAAATTGTGTTTTTTGAAATAGAAAATCAAATTCCTTAATAAGATCAAAATTTCAATTTCTCATACTTCATTCAAGTTATTTTTTTGTGTAAAATCAAAACCAAAATTCAAATCACAGAAATCACAGAAATCACAGAAACCATGGAAATCACAGAAACTTGATTGTATTTTTCAATCTTTGTGTTTAAAATGTTTAAACCTGAGATTTTGAAAATTTTGGAAAATAAAGATCTACATTAATGTTATTTTTTTTATGAATTTGTTAGTCAATTTCCAAAACAAAAAATGGATAACTAATTTTTAATCTTGTTATATAAATTTTACAGTTTTAGGAGGAGCTTTAATAACCCATTTTCAGTTTGTTGTACAAAATAAAATTTCAGAATAGAAAATCAATTTGAGGTCTTATAAAATTTTCAAGGTATTTCTGGAACGGCTGTATAAATTATTACAAAGTATGGTTGTGATTTTGGCTTGTTTTTTTTTTTTTTGGTTCTTTTTGTTTTTCCTTGAATTAAATTTCCCTGTTATGACCAAGAGGAGAGTGTCTATTCGAATTGTTTGTGGAAAAACATAATTCATGCCAATCATACTTCACATTTTTAGTGTTTTTTTGATAAAATCTTCTTTGTTTGGATCATTTCTCTCAAAACCCAATTGGTTATCTCAAGAAAAATTTGGTTGAGGTTACCTTAGGATTGGTTTTGAAGAATTTTTCATGAAAGGATCTTTTGGGAATTAAAATTTGAAAAATGAGTCAGTTTTTTTTATTTATAAAAACAAAATATTATCTTAGTTGAGAAAAAATGATCTTTTGATTTTTCAGGAAATGTGAATTTGAGTGGATTCAATATAATACCAAACCAATTGCCTTGTTATTATTCAAAAATCTCTTTGTTACAAAATAAGAAACGTTTAATCCTCCACAATTTCCATTTTCTCCTTTTTGACCTTTTATGTTAATTTTTGAAACCTTCTCAACCCAAAATTCACAATACAAAACAAAATTGAAAATGACTCCTATCTGTGAATGTTCGAAAAAATTATATAGAAAGAAAATTTTCTCAAAAATTCGATTTTTTCCAACCATTCTTTTTCATTTTGAGATATAAGAAAGACACATTTTTTCAAAATATCATTTTTTGCTTCTTAGATCTCGCTGAATAATAATTTGTGAGATTTATTAATCACCAAACCCTGATAAAAACATATAAAACTTAATATTTCAATTACAGACATAAACTTTAATTTCAACAAGTTTCTTCTTTGGAAAGGTGATCTTTCTTGTTTGTATTCTAAAACAAAAGATTTTTTTTAATACACACCTTTTCAGTTGTATTTTTTTGGTTTATTCTTGGGTTGACTTCAAGTATTCATATAAACATATTTCTTGATCCAATACATAATTTAATAAAATAAAAATTTAATCAAAAAAATTGAAAACTGAAAGATTCAACCCTGAGTTACTTTGGGAATGAGCCTTTTCACAAATAAATATACTAACTAATCTTTTTATTTTGATTTCAAAGTTTAATACTTACTTCCTTCACTAAAAAGTTTGGTAGACTTTTACGACTTTCTTAGTAACTTTAAAAATTCAGAATTTGGGATGTTACTCAATTGAACACACCTCCCTTGAATCAGACAAAAAATAATACAAGCAATTCATACAAGACATAAAGTTTAGAAATTAAAAAGTGTTTAACAAAAACATTAACAAAGAGCATTGTATTTTTAAAAATAGTTTAAAATGGGTAGTACTGATTAAAGGAATTCAAAAATTAGTTTTAAAGAGTAATTCAAGAAAAATAGTGCAAACAATTATTGTTCAAAAAAACTAAAAAATATTTATTATTTTTTCTTGTTGAATTTTATTTTTACATTCTCTTCTTAGAACCAACATAAACCCACAGTTTGTTTTTGTTTTCCATAAAATAACACACACCTTTGTTTCAACCTTTGAGGAAGCCAAATTTATAATCTTTCTTTTTTTTTTTTCCTTTTTTTCTTTTGACGTGTTAAAAAAACAAAAACCAATTGGCCAATAAATAAATAAAAAAACTAAAAACAAAAAAACAATAACCTTTGAAAAATCTCATAAAAAAAAAAACAATACAAACGCTCTTCCGAAATTGAAATCAAAAACCTTTTTGTTATGTAAATAATTAAAAAGTGAGTATTTTCCAATATAATGGATCGACAATTGTAGCTATGGCAGGAAAAAATTGTGTAGCGATTGCAGGCGACACAAGATTTGGTGTCAGGAATCAAACAGTAGCACTTGACTCGAATCGAATCTTCAAAATCAACAACCGTACGCTTTTTGGGATGACTGGGCTGAACACAGACATTTTAACCTTAAGGGAATCTTTCAAATTTCAGATGAATCTTTATAATTTAGAAGAAGAAAGAGAAATTTCGCCAAAAACCTTTGCTCATAACGTTGCGCAAACATTATATTCAAAAAGGTTTGGCCCATATTTTATCACACCAATCATTGCAGGTCTTGAAGGTGAGGATTACACCCCCTTTTTATGCGCAACAGACTTGATCGGGGCGATGGAGTTCCCAAAGAGCTTTGTCGTTGCAGGAACCGGAGAGGAGTCATTAATGGGTGTCTGCGAAACATTTTATAAAGAAAATATGGAGCCAAATGAGCTTTTTGAAGTAGTTTCCCAATGCTTGCTTGCAGCAGTAGATCGAGACGCTTTATCTGGCTGGGGTTCGGTTGTACATGTTTTAACGAAAGATGGGATCACAACAAAAAGATTAAGGACCAGAAAAGATTAAAAAAAAATCTCATGCTCTATTTTTTCTTTTTCTTCTAATTACCAAGAAATTATAAATAAATTGGCACTTTCTTTTCACCTCATTGACACTTTTACAAACCAATTATCTGCAATATAAATGAAATTGTCCCAAAAACCTTTTTGATCTCATCATTTAGGAGAAGAATTTTTTCTAAAGAAACAAAATGTTTTGTTATATGAATTTTTTATTACCTCAATTTTTATTTTGGGTAATTCAAAAAAAAAAAAAGTAAGTAAATAGCACAGCCATTTTTAAAAGGTGAAAACTTTTTATTTCAGAAATTATCAGAATTAAAACTTTTTGAAAGTTTTACTGTTTAAAAACAGTGAGGACTTTTTTTTATAAAAAAGTGCTTTCCTTCATACTCCAACCTCTACCTCTTCATTTCAAAATTGAGACTTTACTTTATTAAATAGAAAACTTTCCAAAAGTCTTAATTCGTAAAATATCTTCACTTTTTTAAAATAGAAAACATTGAAAAAGTTTGAAAAAAGGACTAACTTTTAAAAACTGATGTATTCAAAAAAAAAGATTCATTGTTCATCTAGTTGTGAGTACAGTTAGTTAAATAACCCGTTTTCACTTTTTTTTTTTTTTGTTTTTGAAAATTATACTGTTATGTTCCAATTAAGAAATGAAAATTTTTATTTCAATTTCCAAAATTTATATTAATTATTACTGGTTCAATCAAATTAACAGAGTAAAAATTTTGTCTTAGAGTTAAGTAAGGAATTTATATTTATTGTAGAAAAGTATCATTTCTAAACGATTAGAAGAATATTTTAGGGGTTTGTAACTAATAATTCATATAAAAATATTTTGGAGAAAATGAACTAAAAATTTTCATTTTATCATTGGAAAATAACAGTAGTTTTGCAATAGTAAATAATTTTTTTTTTTTTTTTTTTTTAAAATATTTTCTTTTTTTCTTTACTGATAAATTCAAATAGATGTTTGAAAATTTTTAGTTCAATTTTCAGTTTTAATTTTGTAAAATTTTTTATTTTGGTATTGATTTTAATCATCTAATTCATTAAAATGTTAAGTAACATTGTAAATTAGTTGGCCATTCAAAAAATTATTTTTCAAGAATTGTTTTAGATGAGATACTTTATAAGTAGAGTTTACAAGATTTAAACAAAAATGGAAATTTGCCTAAAAATTGTTTGTGATTTTTTATAATTTATCAGTAGCGGTTGTTATTGGTTTTTATTTTGTTTTTAATAAAAAATACAGTTCGGTATAACTATACTTTCAAATCAAACAATATTTAAAATAGATCATATTATCAAAGCGTTTTTCTACAACCTTCAAGACCAATATCCTCATAAAAGAGATCTATTTCAACTAAATTTAAACAAATCAAAACCAAAATCCACACAGCCATATGTTCAATTTGATAAATACAAAAAAAAAAAAATAAAAAGGATAAAAATATTTTCTTAATAACTTTATTGGTGGTGTATCACTACTTGAGCAAAAATGAGATAAAAATTATTCAAAGTTTTTTTGAAAAAATAAATTTCATTTCATTTTCCTTTTATCATTTAGTCAATCGTCTTCTTACAGCCATTCCAAACCTACAATGAAATTTTACAGACATTAAAAAACGACTTTTTGTCTCGGTTAAATACACAAATAAAAAAAAATCTTCCATTATATGCTATCACATATATTTTATGGTTTGACAGTGATTTTTTAAAAAAATTTTAAATTTGAAAGAAGGAAATTATAATCTTGGTGGTTTACAAAATAAATTCAAAAATTCAAAACAAAGCTTCCAAAGATCGAAGATAGAATTTGAAGATTTCATTAAAATGATCTTCTGATTTTAAGGTATTTTGATATTAAGAATCCACCAAAAACCTAAAAATTTTTCCAAATTATTGATCATTTAAAAAGGTAAAAAGTCAAAAATTCAAATTTATAATATTTTCTCTATTTAAAATTTTTGTTCTATTATAAAATTTCATGGTTTATAATAGGCTATCGCAAAACCATAAAAACCTGTCATAACAAGTCAAGTATGATAAAGAAAATGAATTTTCTGTTTATGATAGATTTCAAGGTAGGGTTGGAACGGCTGTTTCATATCTTGTAATTGGCTGATTTTATTTATTTATTTTGTTTTTTTTGTGTTACATAGATTGGAGGAGATAAGAATCCTTAGTGAAGTAATATTTCATATTGAATGAAGAGTTAATTTGTGGATATTCTACCTTACAAAATTCGATAAGAACATGCTCAATTATCAAATTCTTTAAAAATCAATTCATTTTCAACAATTTTCATAATGGGAGCAAATTAGGTATCGAACAAGATCAATTTTCAGCGATCATATCAAGATCTTTCTATTTTTCTTTCAATTAGAGGAAATAATACAGCTGTTCCAACCCTATCATGAAATCTATGATTATCAGAAAATTCATTTTCTTTATCACACTTGACTTGTTATGACAGGTTTTTATGGTTTTGCGATAGCCTATTATAAACCATGAAATTTTATAATAGAACAAAAATTTTAAATAGAGAAAATATTATAAATTTGAATTTTTGACTTTTTAACTTTTTAAATGATCAATAATTTGGAAAAATTTTTAGGTTTTTGGTGGACGATTAATTTCTAACAACATTAAAATCAAATTACCATTTTAAAGAAATAATCAAATTTGATCTTCGATCTTTTGGAAGCTTTGTTTTGAATTTTTGAATTTATTTTGTAAACCACCAAGATTATAATTTCCTTCGTCCGAATAAGACATTTTTTAAAAAACTGATCACAAAATATAAAATGTATAAGAGAGTGTTTAACCAAAGAATTTTTTTTTTTGTGTATTTAACTGAGACAAAAAGTCTATTTCTATATCTATCAAATTTCATGGTAGGTTGGAACGGCTGTATTTTTGAAAACTTTGAAAAAAAATATCTTTTATGACTTGGGTAATAACAATACTGCTATTTGTTACAAAATAAATGAAACAAAATTTTCATTCAACTTTCCAAAAAAAAGGTTTCAAATCATAGTGATATTTCACATTTTTAATAATCTATAAATCATCTAAAATTATTAAATTGTCCTTCCAGAATTGAGGACTTTTGATGACTTATATTATACTTTAGAATGTGTTTTTTTGGAAAGCTGAATGAAAATTTTGATCTTGTTATTTTGTAATTAACAGAATTGTCAATAAATACTTGACGTTTAAAAATAAAGACTTGTTTGAAAATTTTTTATTTTAACATTAGATAAAAAAAAGAAAACAAAATCAAAAAAAGTTGGAAAACAATACCTAAAAACACTTTTTGAAAAAACAAAGTAAAAGTTTGAAAAAAAATATTTAATGAAGATTATATATGTTATTGAAGAAACTGTAAATGATAATAAAATGATGATTCCAAGTAAAATTCCAAAACAATAATTTACAAATAAGGGAAATATTGCTTAGTGTAGTCAAGTTACGAACTGAACCAAAATTTAAAATAATAGAATAAAATCACAAAGTTGATTCTATTTTTTATACAGTTATGGAAAAGCTAAAGGCACTTTTCTTGAGGTTTTCTGTTTTATCTTTGAAGTGTTCTAGGTTTTTTTTACTTTAGAAATAAATTGAAAATTTTTAAAATTTTCGGTTTATTTTTAAAGTAAAAAAAACTTAACGAAAATCTATTGATTTTCCAAATCAAAACAATAAACTCAAAAAAACCTAAAGACGATTTTCCACAACTCTAAAAAAAATAGAAACCACTTGGAGATTTTACTCTGAGAGTTTCAAGAATCTAAAAAAAGACTTTATAAAACTTAAAGGTTTTACTCAATTCTTGAAAGTAAAAAAAACAAAAAAAAATAAAAAACCCTTCAAGATAAAAAAAAAAAATAATTGACTTTATTTAAAAGTGTAAAATATAATTTCTATATTTTTCAAGTTTTTTATTCATAAATATAGATTGTCAAGAAAAGTTATATCATAAATAGTCAAAGTATGATCAAACACTTTAATTAATTATGGGTAATTGAAATGAGTCTCATCATATTTTCTTTGTGAATATTGAATATATTTTAAAGTTTGAAAATTAAAAAAACGGTAAAAAAAAAAAATTCAAAACATAATTCAAAAAATTTCCTATTTTCCAAAAATATAATTCCAACTTGGTTAATTTCGTGACTAACAATCATGTTTGTTTCAGATTGTTCACAATTTAAAAGATCTCATTTTTTCATGTTTTTTTCAATCTAATAGAGATCTTTGTTTCGTGAAAAAAAAAAAAAAAGTAAAAAGAACAAATTTCATTTATTGATAAAATTATAGAGAGAATAAATATATACACTGGTAAATGTCAAAATAACAAAAAAATAAAAAAACAAAAAAGTGTGCATAAATACAAGACAGAAAGAGAGGTGAAAAATAAATAAAAAAACAAAAATAAAAATAACAAAACAAAAAAGTAAAAAAAAACTAAAAACAAACAAAAAAAAAAGAAAACCTTAATCAGAACTGTTGTCGGCGTCACTGTCTTGAGTGTTTACGTCTTCAAATTTACCGTCTTCTACGTCTGGCAGTTCGTCTTCGCCCGAATCTTCATCGTCGTCGTCGTCGTCGTCGTCCTTTTTGTCTGATGAAGAATTGAACTCCTTGTCGTCGATTGGTCCTGTCTGCTGTGCAAACACGTCCTCTTCCTTTTTCTTCCTTCTGTAGGCGATGAATCCGAAGAGCAAGAAGGATGCGCCAGTTACGGATGCCAAGGCTGCGATGAGTCCTGTCAAGAGCTGTGTGTCTGTCGTTTGCACCACGATCGTAAAGGTTTGCGACACCTCGTGGCTGTCAAGGTTACACGAGTCCCTGGCATACACGACGATCACGTATTCGTCCTCGTCGTCTGGTGTAGTTCCCGAAAATGTTCTTGTCGCGGGTTCAAATTCGAGCCATCCGGGCAGATCCTCTTCGCCCTCTTCGGTGGCCCTGTATGTCAGCCCCTCCGATGCCTCTGGGTTGCCAAAGCAGAACACATTGACTGTGAAGTCGAGGTCCTCTTCCGTGTCCTCGATGACGTCCTCGATTGTCAGGTTGATGAAGGGCACTTGGTTGCTGATGATCAGGGCAAAGGTGTCTGACGCGGTTGCTGTTTCGCACGCGTCCTGTGCTGTCACCTTGATATCGTATTGTCGGCCACATCCGTCGGGGACGGGTCCCGTGAACCGCAGGGCGGTGTCCTCGAATTCCATCCACAGTGGCAGGGGGTCGCCGTTCGCGAGCTCGGCTGTGTACTGGTATTGCTCCATGTCGTCCAACTCCGTGAAGGTGTAGGGGCTCAGCGTGAGATCCAATACTGTGTTGATCGCGACTGTCGCGTCGTCGTTTGGCTCGTTCAGCTCGGGCACTCCGCTGTTAATTTCGATCGTCAGCGGGGTGCTCACGGAATGGGAATCGCAGCTGTCATAGGCAAATATGCTCAGGACCTCTTCTTGCTCGCAGCCCTCGGGGGCCACACCGGAGAGCACGCCCAGCACCGTGTCGAACTCGAGCCAATCCGGCAGCGGATCGCCATTTGCCAACTCGGCGCCATAGGTCAGGGCGTACGTCTCTTCGCTATCCACAAAGGTGTCATCGGGGATTTCGTACGTGAAAACTTCATTGACATGCAGGCTCAAGTCCGGTATCAGGTTGGCAACCGTGGGGGGCGTGTTGCTGATGTACAGGTCAAACGTTTGGTTCGCGATCTCATAATGGCACGTGTCGCCGGCGTAGACGAGGATGTCAAGGACCTGATCGCAGCCGCTGGGCGCAACACCGGCAAACTTGAACTTGTCGTCGTCATACGTGATCCAGTCCGGTAGCAGATCTCGTCCCTCATTCGTTCGGGGGTCCGTCTCGATTTCCTCGTTCGAGTCCGGGTTGATAAAGGCATCCCTGCTGATCGTGAACTCGAATCGCTGCGAGGCCTCGACAAATTGATCGACGAGGGGCTCGGCGGGGTTGGCAATTGGGGGTTCGTTCGTCTTGTGGAAGGTAAAGCTGTCCGTCACGACGTTCGAGGCACACGAGTCTGTCGCCGCGACAAGGACGTCCACGTCCATGGGGCATCGTATTGGAGTCATCCCGTAAAACCTTCGCGTTTCGGGATCAAATTGCATCCAGGGAGGCAGGGGCATGCCGCTCGCCTGGTAGGCCTCGTAGGTAATCGTCTCCGTTTCTTCAGAGTTGCTAAAGGTGTCCTCGTCAAACGTGAAATCAAAGGTCGTATTCGACTGGTACGTCTTGTCCGCGATCGAGTTGACCACCTCGGGCATCTCATTCGTGATCGTCAGGGCGAACACTTGCGTGGCAATGTTTGATTCGCAGCTGTCCACAACCGAGACGGCGATATTCAGTGTTTCCCCACAGCCGCCTCTAAATCCCGTGAACCTTCGCGTTTCGGGATCAAAGTCCAGCCACTCTGGGAGATCTCCGCCGCCGCTGCCGCCCAGGGACGCCGAATAGCTCAATCCCTCAATGTCGCTTTCGGCGTTGGCAAACGCGTCCTCAGAGATCACAAAGTCAATTTCTGTCAGAATGCCCCACTCCTCGTCGGGTATGGAAACATTGACTGCGGGCATCTCATTGACAATGTTGAGATCCCAGTCGATCGATAGGGCATTGCTGTCGCAGGTGTCAGAGGCCATGAGCGTGAGTGGGATCGTCTGCGAGCAGTTTGGTGGCGCTGTTCCCGAATATGTCTGCGCAACGGCGTCAAATATGAGCCACTCTGGGTACTCAACGCCATCCCGAGTGAACGTCTCATAGGCCAGGGTCTCGGCGGCGTCGTCGTTCATAAAGGCATCCTCAAAGGAAAACACGAATGCCCTTGTCACTGTGACAAACTTATTGTCAAAGCCCTGATCCATGGCCACGGGCGAGTTCATTTTGGTAAAGATAAAGGTGTCGCTGACATCCTGGCAGGTATCGCTTGCAATAATTTGAATCTCCAATGCCTCTTCGCAGCCCAGGGGCGCCTCTCCGGTAAATTCTCTCGTTTCATTGTTGAATTGGATCCACGCGGGCAGCTCGGGTCCATTCTCGGGATCTAGCCATACAGCTTCATACGTCAATTCTTCGTTGGCGTCGGCATTCAGGAACGTGTCTTCCGGAATGACAAAGTAGATCGCCTCCCCGACGTGTGCGCTCTGATCTTGCAGTGGCTGTGCGGCATTCAGTGTTGGGGCAGAATTTCCAACCACAATGTTAAAGAAATTGGAGCTAACCTTAACACAGGTGTCCTCGGCAGTGACAACAACGTTGATCGTTTCCCCACAGCCTCCGGGAGCAGTGCCCACAAATCGCTGCTCCGCGGGAATAAAGTCGATCCAATCCGGTAACGCGCTATTGTCCGTCAGCGTGGCAGCGTACGTGACCATTTCATCAACTTCCTCATTCACAAAGGTCGTGCTCGATAGCGCAAAGTCGATACTATCCAGCGCATCATAGTTCTTGTTCCCGATCACCTCGTTGTGATAAATGTTGACGTTCGTGATATTGATCGTGAAATCGTCCTGGACCGTCATACAGCTATCGCTCGCCAGGACGGCAATTTCCAAGAGCATGGAACAGGACTCCACGGTGCCCGTAAATCTCCGTTCTTCGGGAACGAAATCCAGCCAATTTGGTAGGGGATCGCCATTGGTCTGCTTGGCTTCGAATTCCAGCGTTTCGTACATGTCCTCGTTGACAAAGGTGTCACTGGCAAAGACATATTCAAATTCATCACCGGCATTTTGCGCATGGTCCTCTAATAATTGCGACGAATTCACATAGGGATCGCTGTTCGTGAAGCCAAGTGTAAAGTCTGCTTGCAGCCCTGTACAGGTATCAGCGAAGAGCACATTAACCGTGTGATCGATACTGCAGCCCGGTGGGAACGTACCATTAAAGGAGAGGGTTTCGCTATCAAAATCGATCCAGTCCGGTAGTGGGTCGTTATTTAATTTCGCCTCAAAGGACAAATCTTCATACATGTCGTCATTTTCAAAGAGCGCGGGGTCCATCGCGAAATCGAAGGGCTCGCCAACTTGGAATTCCTGGTCTGGAATTGTGCCATTTAATACAGGATCGCTATTGAGCTTTTTGAAAATGAAAAAGTCATTCACACTCATACAGCTATCGGACGCAATGACCTTAACTTCATAGTCCTCGGCACAGCCCCAATCCACTGTACCTATGAATTTCAATTCTTCGGGAACGAAATCCAGCCATTCTGGTAGGGGATCGCCGTTATTCAATTCCGAGGCATAATCCAAAACATCATATAGGTCAGTGTCGTAAAAGGCGCCCTCATCAATGAAGAATTCAAAGTCCTCGCCGACTTCATACTCCTGGGGTTCGAGGGGCACACTGTGGTTTCTTTCAACAACGGCATTTGTAATTCTAAAGCTAAATTGGGCATCTGATTCTGTACAGCTATCGTTGGCCACGACCACAATTTCCCATAGCTCACTGCACTGTAGCGGAGTTGTGCCGTTGAATTTCCTTTCCATGGGGTAGAACTTCAGCCAATCGGGTAGACTTTCCCGCGCGGCGCCGTTCAGCACATATGCGTTATACTCAATGGATTCGTAGAGATCCGCATTCGTCCAAATATCCTCATCAAAGATGTATTCAAAGTACTCGCCGACTTCATACATTTGGTCATCCAGAGGATCGCTGCCGTTTATGGTCAGGGGGGCATTCACAATTGTCACGCTGAAGGTGTCGTTAATGGAATTGCAACTATCGCTTGCAATGACCATGACCTCTACAACCTGGGAACACTCCAGGGGTCCCTCCCCATCGATCAGCAGTTTGCCCTCGCCGGGGATGTCGACGAATTCCATCCATTCTGGTAGGGGCGATCCGCCCACCAGTACGACCTCGTATTCAATTTCCTCATTGCTGTCGTCGTTGATAAAGGTGCCCATCAAATCGATCTCAAAGCTCTCGCCGACTTCGTATTCGTGATCCATCAGGACCATGTCCTGGTAAATTTGGTAATTGTAGACCACAATCTCAAATTCATCAGTGGCAAAATTACACATGTCCTCCGCCTTGACCAGGATATTCAGAGTCTGGTTACAGCCCCGTGGTGACGTTCCATAATAGTTTCTGGTTGCCGCATCAAATTCGAGCCACGTTGGTAGCGGATCGCCATTCGCGAGTGTCGATTCATAAACGAGCGTTTCCTTGGCTTCATCGTTTGTAAAGGTGTTTTCCGGGAAGGTATAGTTTAACTCCGTATCGTGGTGTACCTCGAGATCGGGAATTGAGCTATTCAGCACAGGTGGGTTGTTTTGAATAAACAATTCAAAGGTATCGTATATCGAATAACAGGAATCACTCGCATTCACTGTGATGTCCCATACCTCTTCGCATTCTGGAGAGGTGCCAAAAAATCTTCTCTCCTCGGGGACAAAGGTTAACCAACTTGGCAGCGTGGAGCTGATCGAATATGTTATTTCCTCGTTGGGGTTATCTGTTGTAAAGGTGTCGTTGGGGAAGGTGAAATCCAAGAATTCATCAAAGAGGAATGTCTTGTCTGTAATCTGGTTGGCCAATACTGGGGGCTCATTGCCGACCAAGAGTTCGAAAGTGGTCGAAATTGTGGTACATCCGTCTGTCACCAGAACTTCCACCACAAGATCAACGCCGCACAAATCGGGGGCAGTTCCCTGGTATCGTTGGGTGTCAGGGTCAAAATCGAGCCAATCTGGAAGCGGTTGGCCACTCGATAATTGTGAATCGTAACTGAGGGTTTCGTCCGAGTCTGTCGAGTTAAAGGCATCCTCGGGAAGGTAAAAGTCTATGGGCTCGTTATTTTGGAATACCTGGTTGGTATAGTTTGCTAATTGCACCGGTGGGTCGTTTTCCACAATAAGCGCAAATGTGGTAGTGTTGAACAAACACGAGTCACTACATCTGACAACAATATTCTCTGTGAACTCACAGCCATCGGGCGCCTGGCCACTAAATGTCAGCGTGACATTGTCAAAGGCCAGCCACATGGGTAGCGGATCGCCACCTTCCAAATATGCAGAATAAGTCAAGCTTTCAAACGATTCCTTATTGGTAAAGGTACCAGATGGCAAAGTGAAATTAATGGGATCCTCATTGTAATAGGTTTGATCGACCGCGGGGATAATTACGAGCGGTGCCTGGTTCGTGATATTAACCAGAAAGATGTCATCAACCGTGAAACAGCTATCCTTAACCATGATTCTCAGAGACAACGTTTCGGGGCACTGCTCTGGCGCCTCACCCGTAAATGACAGCGTCTCATTGTCAAAGGCCAGCCACATGGGTAGCGGGTCGCCATTTTCCAACTCTACAGAATATTGGAGATCCTCGTTCGCCTCGGTGTTATTGAAGGTGTCGCTGTCAAGATCAAAGGCAATTGTTTGGCCGGCTTCAAATTTCTTATCTGGGATCACCTTAAATTGCGTGGGCTCCATATTGGTAATTTTGAAAACAAAGTCATCATGAGCCACATAGCAGCTATCCTCCACACGGATTCTCATATACCAGCTTTCTGGGCAGCCACTGGGCGTGGTACCATCCAAAATAAGTGTTGCTGGGTTGTAATTCATCCAATCTGGGATGGGATCACCATTTAATTGGGCCACAGAAAAGGTCAACTCATCGTGCAGATCAACTTGATCAAAGCTATCCCCAATGTTGATCGCAAAGGGGCTATTAATTTCATACGTGTCAACTGTTCGATCAACATTAACCGCGGGCACCGTGTTAACCACCTCGAAGGAGAATATCGTGTCAACACCCGAACAAGAATCACGCGCCGTTACTCGTATGACATATTCCTCGGGGCACATGAATGGCACAGTTCCAGAAAATACCACAGTCTCATTGTCAAAGTTCATCCAATCCGGAAGCGGGTCGCCATTTTCCAACTCGGCAGAATATTGGAGATCCTCATTGGCGTCTGCATTATAAAAGGTATTTCCGCCATCGTTCACCGTAAAGTTTTCGCCAACTTCATAGGAGGTATTCGAAATAACATTCAGGACTTCTGGCGGGGCGTTGATAATTTCCAAATAGAAAAAGTCAGAAGCAGTGTAACAAAGGTCCTTGGCAATTAAACTGATCTTAAGAATCTGTGGGCATTGTAATGGTACCAATCCGTCATATGTTCGAGTCGTGGGAGTGAAATTTAGCCAACTGGGTAGGGGCTCGCCCGAAAATAATGTGGACTCATAGACGATGGTTTCCACAATTTCATCATTTCCGAAGGCATTACTGGGGAAAACAAATTCAAAATTAGTATTGATTTCATAGGTTCGATTCACCAAGAGATGGTTCGAATATGGGGGTTCGTTGGTGATGTTCAACAAAAAGACATCATAAGCCGAGTCGCAGCTATCACTGGCTATGACCTTGATCATATATTCAGTTGAGCAATTGTCTGGCGATTCCCCACTAAATGTCAGCGTGACATTATCAAAGGCCAACCAATCCGGAAGCGGGTCGCCATTTTCCATCTCGGCAGAATATTGGAGATCCTCGTTCGCGTCCGTGTTATTGAAGGTATCACTGGGGATCATGAAATTGACTGTGAGTCCGATTTCGTAAGATTTGTTCGCAATTTCGTTCGCAAGGACAACTTCACTGTTGGTGACTTCAACCCAAAAATCGGTCCACGCTGGATCATTCGTCTCACATTCATCATGCGCCCTTACAATTATATGTATACTTCGTGGGCATCCATATGGCGCCTCCCCAGTAAATTTTCTTTCAGCTTGCACAAATTCAATCCAAGTTGGTAATTCTCCCCCGTCAAACAATTCAGCGGAGTACGTCACTGTTTCAATAATTTCGTCGTTCTGGAAGGTGCTCATGTTGAAGATATACAAAATATTATCGCCCACTTCGTAAGTTAAATTGTCAATTCCACTCGTGTTTGTTGGCGGGTTATTAACAAATTCCCATGTAAAGATGGAAACCGCGGGATCATTGGTTTCGCATTCGTCAAACGCGCTTACCTTGATTTCATAAAAAGAGGTACAATTATTTGGCGAATATCCATCAATTTTTTTCAATGTCTCATTAAAAATCATCCAGCCTGGCAAGTCCGTGCCATCGGTTAAGGTGGCCGTATACATCAACTCTTCAACCGTTTCGTCGTTTCTGAAGGTGTCTGTTAACGCAGTACCCTCGGTGAAGGACACTTCAAAGTATACACCAATGCTATTGCTTTGGTTGGCAATTGGATCAACTAATTGGATCGGCTCATTCATGAATTTCAACTCAAAGATGTCCTCTGCCACTGGGTTGCTTTCACAGGTATCGTTCACCATAACTTTGATATCCAAGGTTTGTGAACATGAGATTGGCACAGGGCCCGAGTAAGAACGGAATTCTGGATCAAAGGTTAGCCACGGTGGGAGATCTGAGTTATCGGCCAATGTCGATCGATAGGTTACATCTTCATTCAGCTCATTATTGTAAAAAATGGTATCATTAATATCAAACGAATAGTTGTCGCCTATTTGAACTTCTTGATCGGGTATTTCATTGAGGAGTTGGACTGGATCATTCCTGACGTCCAACAGAAAGGTTAAAACCGCCGTACTGATACAACAGCTTGCCTCAACTTCAATTGTATACTGGATCGCACAGCCAGAGGGTGTACCGGTAAAGGTCTTGGTCGTCTCATTAAATTCAAGCCAATCGGGAAAGCTTTCGCCATTGATCAATTGCGCCTGATAGCTTAATTGGTCACCTTGGCACTCAAACGCGTCATCGGGCACTTCGAATGAAAAGTAATCACTAACATTTGCCTCTTGATTGCCAATTCCCTGGTCAACCAAGGCCTCAACATAGGAGACGTTATAGATTGTGTAAAAAATACCCTGGTCGTCGCCGGGGCCCTCTGCGGTCCAAGCGATCATGACATAATTCGCATCGTTCACTAGTGATGCAGAAAGCACAGGCTTATTTTCAGCACTGAAATCTGCGTCTGTGATCATGAACTCTTCACCTACAATCACATTATCGGGCGAATATCTCTTTGCATATATTTTGGGGTTGTAGAAGTCCCGATAATCCTTCCAGACGATCACAAAGCCACCATCACTTGTACCAGTTACCTTGGCCTGTTCTTGGTTGTTAGCTGAGGAGTCTTGGTTGACAAGTACAGGGCCATCTGTGACATTGTTCCCGTCACGATCAACGACAACCGAATAGATTTCATATTGGTCTGGACCGTTGAATGACGTCCAAGTGATCACATAGCCAGCGTCTTTTAAATTTGCAATTTGACAGTCAAACTCTCCCAACGCAAATGTTGGGTTGAGATGTTCGTTTCCACCAACAGGTATCATCGCTTGCGCATCGAATAGTTGGTAATAGGTCTTTGTGAGTAGAATTCGCGAATCTTCCCAAATCATCATAAACGTGGATCCCGGCGTGCTGTCGTGCATGTGCGTTGCAATTTTGATATTACGCTGGTGCTGGGTATCCACTCCTGTATTCACCTTGTAATTGACACCCATCGTGCTACCATTTTCGTGATAGAATTGCGCATAAACATCCGAATTTGTTGGGCCATTTCGGGAATCAGTCCATGCAATGACCCACCCACCATTAGGCAAACCGGCAACGTAAGGATTGTATTGATCAAAATTGGTATCATCATTGACAATCGTTTCCGTAATCGCAATGGAACCATTGGCAAAAAACCTTTGGAAAAAGATATCAATTGAATTTGTCCCATTCGAAGCATATACCACAACCCACCCACCATCTAACAATTTGCCCATTTTCGGTGCTTCGGAATCATCATTATCGCTCTGTGGGAAATCATCGTCGATCCCATCATCTATCCCATCAGATCCTACATGTTCGCCAAATTCATCGAAACGTTGACCATAGATCGTCGATCCCGTTCGGAAATCTTCCCACCCCACAATCCACCCTTGATCTTCCAAATTAATGATCGCCGGATTCTTTTGTAAAGCTATTGAGGCGTTATTTACAAGCCCAAAGTCTCTCACAACAGCTGGTGTACATTGCAAATTGGCTTTTTTGGTTTTTATTTTTTGAGTTTTGGTATCAAATTTTATGTTTATGTTTTTATTTTTGTTTTTGACGAAAAAAGAGATTAAAAAGATTAAAATGATGAGCAAAGAATGTAAAGTAATAAAAATATAAACAAAACAACAATTATAAAAGAAAAAAAAAAAAAAAAAAAAGAAAGAAAAAGAAGGGTTAGTTTTTTTTTTTTTTTTATTATTTTCTTCTTTTTCCAAAACTACGAAAAATTTATTAAAAATTTTTTTAGAAAGTGATTTCAAGTTTTTTTGTGAAAAATTAATTACCTTTTGGGATCAAAAAAATCAAGATCAAAGTTAATAAAAGAAATGTCTTCAATTTGAGATCTTTCATTTCAATTGAGGTAAAATGTAAAAAGTGAAATGTAAAATGAAAAATCCAAACTTCAAGTTCCTTTTAAGGTTAAAAAAAAAAAAATGATTTTTATTTATTTCTCTTCAACTGAAAAGTTAAAATCTTTTTGCTATTTATTCATCAAATTAAGAGCGGTGTGTTGACTTTTACTTGGTTTTTCGGATAATATTTAATTAATAATTTTTTTTATTTAATTTTAATCCTCAATTTATTAAATTTCTGAAAAAAATTTCTGTCTTGTGTCATGCAATATCTGAATAATTAGACTTTTTATAGATTCCTCATTCATTAGTATTAGATTATCTCTAAAGATTTATTTTGATCCCATTTAACTTAAAAATTCTGAAAAATATTTCACTAAAAATTTGAGACGACATATTCAGACCAAGACGCAAGTCTTTCATTAAAATTCACTCTTGTCCAAAATTATTATATAAAGTCAAGATCTTTTTTTTTTTTTTTAAACATGCATTTAAATTTTAATAATTGATATTAATTAAAAACTTTTCAAGTCTCAAAAGTGTGAAAATAATATGACAAAAAAATCCATTTTTTTTTTTTTCTCGAAAAAATAATTATTTTAAAGTTATAGGGTGGTTTAATGGTAAAAAGTAATTCAGACGATTGGATAAATTTTAAATTTTAAATCATTTTAAAAACCGATCACTAAAATTTTTCCAATTTTTTTGAGAATTCAAATAAGCTAATTGATTTACTTTTATATTTTGCATTTTACAAGAATGATAATTTTTTAGTTTCAAGGCCAATAGTTGAATTGATTGAATTAAAGGTGGTTTATTGAGAATCTTTTTGATTCTGTTTCATTTCATACAGGTTCACTTGGACGTATTTTTTGATAGCTGGCTTTAAAAATATTCTTTACTTATTGGGGTTTATTGTTTTTCATAAAACGAAATCAACCCCCTTTGGTTAGTATTGGTAAAGAACTCTTGAGACCAATTGACTCTATGGATAACCTGTGAATTTGAAAAAAAAAAATTATTTACTTCTAATGAAGGCAAATGAATAATACACTTTTGAATTTTCTCTAATTAATTTTTAAATTATTTATGACTTGAAGGACATTTATTCAAACAGTCAAACAGAAACACTACCATTTGGCATTCCATTACACCACTGCTCAATTTAAAAACTTCGTCTCATAATATCAGTCTTAATCTTAATTTTGTAAATTATGTTCTAATCAACCAAATTAGTTTCAATCAAATATTACAACTGGTTCGATTGGGTGGTTGTTAGTCAACCTAAAGGCATTTCTTGATTTTTTTTCTATTTTTCAGTTGAAAAATCAGAGTTGTTTGTTAAATCTGAGTGTATAAATGGAAAAGAAATCAACTTTAGAGACCATGATCTCTGAAACTTAGTTTTGGTTGTTTGAAAAATCTAAAATTAACAAGGTCTGTTTGAGTTGATTTTTTTGGAAAAATCAGAAATAAGTTTGATCTAAGAAAATCTTTCGGAATATTTGATAAATGATCAATTCGCTTTTAGGTTTTTATTATTGGATTAGCAAAGTGAAAAGTTTGACAGACCTTTTTTGAAAAAAAAAATCTACCAAAAATTTCATTTACACTCTTTGAAAAATCAAAAATTATCATTTCTTTGAATTTTTAAAATGAATTTTCAGAAGTGAATTTGTAAATAAATCAAAGTTGATTTTTTAATCAAATACAATTTATTAGAGAATTTAAAAAAAACAGGTTAAAAAAGTTGAGTTTTCAGAAAATATTTTTAAAAGTCTGGTTTATCATTAGTTCGTTCTTATTATTAACTGAGTCATCACCTGTGAATAAAAAAATTGAAAAAAGTTTTTTAAAAAAAAATTATCACTTAATTTATTTCCCCTCTATATTTTGAATAAATGCCAACAATTTTCCAAAAGATGATTTTAGGAATTTAATTGTAATCAAGACTAACTTTTGGTCACTGATCCGTTAATTTTGAAGCAATTGGAATCAAAAAATCAAAGTCTTTATAAAATATTTGAAATTCATTTTCTGAAAACTACACCCAGATAATTTGAACTTTTAAAACAATGTAACCTCTTTTTGTCGTCTATTTCCAGTCAAACTAATCAAAAGTTGTAATTTTTTTATTGATCCCTTACATAATCAATTTTTAAATAATTATGTCTATTGAGCTTCTTTAAAATTGTTCAGAATTAGAGAATGGAATTTAAACATTATGGCTAACTCATTTTATGCAGTTTGAGATAATAGTTGACAAAAGACTTTTTGTTAGAACTTGTATAAAACAGTTTATTCTCAAAATCTGTTCAAATTTTCAAAAAGATAAGACTCCAAGTTTTCAGAAGTGTGAACCAAATTTCTTCCAAAGGTAAGCCCAAACAGTTTTGACAATGATTTTGGAAAATGCTATCATTTGGAATATTGTTTTTAATTTCTCAATTTTGATCCAATTCATAAATGAAATTTTTGATCCTTGTGATGAAGATCAGTGTCAGTATATCATCTTCCAAACCAATTTGTGATGTTCTTTAGATTATTATCCGAAATAGGTGATGAGTCTAAAAGTTTTTTGATCTGACAAAACATTTAAAATAAAATTTTGCCGTTTTTTGAAAGTATTTCCTTTTTTGATTACCATAAGAGTCTTGATTTTGTTTTTATTCATTTTGTTTGAAAATCTTGTTAATTTTTATTTTTTTTGTCTTGAAATATTAATTATTTTGGTGAAATCTACTTTTTCAAAAAGTAAAATTTTCAATTTTCTGATCTTCTAATTGTAAAAAATAAAACAAAAGCTTCTGGAAAAACATTTAAATAGCTTTTTTATGAAAGATTAAGGCTCACAAAAAAAACAACTTATTCCTTAAAATCAACAATTTCGTTTTGCAAACATTTTTCGGAACTTTGATCAGAAAATATTGTTTAAGGAACTGGTATTTTTTCAAAATAAAAAATGAGTATTGTAGAGATCTTTGTATTTCAATCAAAAGACCGTTTTAAAAAATATGGGCTCACTCAAAATTGAAAATATGCAAAAAATCTTTACAATTTTTCGTAATTTTGTTTTATTCTTAAGGGATAAGTTTCTACTAAGGAGAAGCCTAAGATCAAATTATGTTATTATTGAGCCAAATCAGATTAGTGGTACATGGTATAAATGTCTCTAAATAATCGATTTGTCAAGTAATAATATTTGTTGATCTCATCAATTAAAAATGATCCATTTATGAATAAAAAAGCCCAAGAATTTCAGAAAAAAATCTGCATTTCGCAAGAAATTTAAAGGTTGAATTATCAATATTCAGACCCCAAGGTTCGAAAATATCTTTTTTAAATTTGTTGCGGAATTTAGATTAGTCGCTAAAGCATTCAATTTTTTTAAAAAATAAAATCATTAGGTAACGAATAGGTTATTTTGACAAATTATTTCAGAAATTTTGGAAATTTATTGATGTTACAATTAGCTTTATAAAAAGGAAACACAACTAATAGGTCTTTGGGTTTTTATGTTGAGGGTTATTGAGTTAATCTTTGAAAATAAAAAATTCTAAATGCTAAAGTGGTATAAATAACCCGTGTTGACAACCTTTTACCAATTACAAAAATTTAACTCTAGTTTTTGTTTTCAGACTTTGATATTTGAAGATAAGAAGACACAAATATATTCTTGGTTCGGATTTAAATTGAGCTTAGAGGTTAGATATTTGATTAATCAAAATGGATCAATAATATTAAATGTTTTTGTTTCAAAAATTTCATCATATTTACAAAATTTTTGAGATAAAATGTTTTTTTTAGAAGAAAACTCAAAAAAATTAAATTATTCTCATTTTTTTTGTCAAGATATGATAATTTAATCTTACAATATCTTCAGAATTCATTTTTAAAAGTTATTTAAAGAACCATATTTCTTGTTTATATAATCTTGCCATCCCATTGATTTGTATCTTTTATTTCAACAGCCAGCCAATATTTTAGGCATAAGTTAAATTTTAGTACTGGGTTATAATAAAAAAAACGGGCTATTGTAACCACTGTAAAAAATTTAATTTTTTTAAAAATTATATTAATTAACCAATAGATTTTTTTGACAAATTATTTACGAAATATTGGAAATATATTGATGCTACAATTAACTAAATCAAAAGGAAACAAAACTAATCAATCTTTGTTTTTTTATGTGGATAGTTATTGAGTTAATCTTTGAAATTAAAAAATTAAAAAAATAGTTACTTTTGGAAGTTCTAAATATGAATTATTATATACTATAATACTATCAATTTGAGTTTCTATTTTTAGATTTGGAAAAGAAATTAAAAAAAAAATTTCCAAAAAGAAAATTTTTAATAGTAATCCTTTGTAAAAAATGTAATAATTTATTGTGCAATAAGATTGATAATAGATTTTTTAAAGCTATTTGAGCCATGGTGTACTAATATCCTTTATACCAAATTGCAATATACATTGATTATAGAGAAATATATGGTGACACTAATCCATTAAGAACTAAGAGTTGAACAAATTATATGGCCGAGAGCGAATTTTGAAGTGACTAAATTTATATCTCATAATTCAAAGAGTTTCTAAATAGACCTGTAGATAAATTCATTAGATCAATTTCCAACTTAATTTAATATTCAAAAATTACATAAAGAGTCTCTTTAAGAAAAAATGAGGAATAAAAAGGTGAAGAAATAAAGGTTTGATAAAATAAACTATATTAGAAAAATTTGTACACACTTAAAATATTTTACAAACAATAATTTAGTTTTCTCAAAAAAATTTAAGGTATGATATCAAAACTTAATTTTAAATCATTTTTAAGTTACCCAGTATTAATGTTTTTGTATGTAATCATTTTCATCCAAACAAAAGAAAAATATATTATGCATAAAAATAAAAATCTCTGATCCAAAAAAATCAAATGAGCTGAACAATAAATGTCTTTGTAAATTTATTGACATTTTACAAACAATTATCGATCGATAAAATGGTTAGATATCATCTAGTAATAGTATGTAATTTTTTGTATTTAACAAACTCAATTTTAACTATCTATCAATCATTGAAAAAAAATACAAGCTTAACGAAACAGATTTCGAAACTGGAAAAAATGAACGGAAAAAAAAAGACAAAAAAAGCCAAAAAATGAAATTGTTTGGAAAATCAAAATTACTTCCAAATTGAATGAAACTGTAGTATTTTTATTCTTTAAACTGTTATAAAAGTGTCCCCAAATTTGTACTTTAGTTTATTTAGTTTATGTTGAAGGCACCAAACAACTTTTACAAATATTAATTATTTTTTCTAATTGAACTTCGAAGAAAAAATAAGAAATAAGTAGAATAATAATTTTAAAAAATGCTTGATATGTATGTTGTTAAACTAATTATAGATGATAATTTTCTTAAAAATTGAAAAAATCAAAATTTTAAGTATTATTTAAGAAGAAAAACTCGTTAATTTTGATCTTCGATCAAAGATCACATAAATTTTCAATAGAAACCAAGATGCTTTTTCTACAATCATTTTAACAAGTTCAATAACATTAAAATATCATATTTTTATTTCGAGAATATATATCTTTTAATAAAAACAAATAATTGTAAAACCATTAGATATCGAAAAAATATGTAAAGAAAAATCTGATAAAATGATTGAAATTTTGAAATTTTCCAAAATAATTTTTTTTCTTCTATTATCCATTTGGACCCTTATAAAAACATATGTTTCACATATTAAAACTGAGATCCTTTAAAGGGAAATAGTTTAATTTCTAGTTTTACAACTGAAATGGATGCTATAACAGCAACCAAACAATTTATTTATTTAATCTTATTTTTTAAAATACAAAATTCAAATTTTTCCAATATAAAATGAAAAAGAAATTAGGTATTATTGCTTTAAACAATAAAGTTAATATCTGATAATGATGTAATATATTGTTAATTTTATTTTGTAAAAGTATATATTTTGAAAAAAAAAAAAATAATTTGTTATTATTTTTAATTATTAATCTTTCTGTTCATATCTCAGTTTATATTATTAAAATAAAATTATGTCATACAAAATAAATAATTTTGATAGGATTTTAGAAATAATAATTTACAAATTAAATCCAGATTGTTTAATTAAAAACCTTTTTTTAATTAATGTTTTGAAATAGTTTTTTCCCCATTTCTGAAATAAGAAAAAAAATACTAAAAGAACTTCAATTTTAATATTTTTTAATAAATTACCTTGTCCTGTTCACAAGAATCATTATAAAATTTCAAATCATTTAAAAATAAAAATTTTGAATCTATTTTTTTATAATATAATTCTATAGCTACAAAGTTTCTTAAAAAGTTTGTTTGAAAAAATAAAATTTCAATATATAATCAAAAGATTGAATTTATTTTGAGTGTAATTTAGGAATTAGATGGAAATTGTTGCCCTTTAGTACTCTATTTCTTAAGAAAATCCTAATTATTTTCTTTTTGTTCAATTCAAATATAATTTGTTTCAGTTAACCAAAATAATTATCTCAAAAAAAAAAAATAATAATAATCTTTATATTTTGTATTACTAGTCATATAACCAACTATTAGGATTGGGTGATTAAAGTTGTAATAGAAATTGTATAAACATTAATAATCTGTTATATATATATATATATTAAATATATCCTGGATTTGCCTAAATTTTATAAAGTTTTAAATAAAAGATTTAAAATAATATTTATGTACTAATAAATTAATTTTCTTATTTTTCTTTAATATAGATTTGTATTATAATAAAAAGTCGAAATAGTTCAAAGATTAAGTAGTTATGTTTTTGAATTTTTTATTCGTTTTTAGAAAACAAATAATAATTATTCATTTTTACATTTTCTTTAAAGATTTGTTATTTTTTTTTTAAATGTTTTAAAGAGGAAATTTTATTATAAAAATAATTCAAAACTCATTAGATGATTTATTAATAATAAACCCCTAACAATTTTGTTAATTTTATTATAAAAAAAATAAATAAAAAATTATACTACAAATAAATTTTCATTTTTTTTTTCTAAAATTTTTAATAAATATTAAATCAAAAGAAAAATGAAATTCATTTCTTTAGACAAAAATTAAAAGTTTAATATGAATAATTTTCTTAAAGAATTATTTAAACAATATAAAATACTTGAAAACATGTATATATATATATATATATATATATATATATATATATATATATATATATAATTATCTTTTTTTTTATTCTAAATTATTGAGGAAGTGTAAAATTACACTAAAATTCCCCTTAAACTTAAATTCTCAATAAGACATTTAAGCATAAAATCATAGATTTCATGATAATTAATTAATGAAAATAATTTCAAACTATTCCAACTTAAAATTATATTTCATTAAAATATATTACTTTGAATTTATTTAAAAATATAAATCCAACCTTCTGAGCGGAAGGGCACACCTATAAAAAGTGATCAATATTTTCTATTATCTCCTTCTGTTCATATTTTAAACATAAAGGAAAAAAAAAAAATTGAATTATTTATTGATTGCATAGTAATATCTATTTAAGCAATTCGTAATTGTTCTAAAAAAATTGGTATTTTTATTATTTTGTAGATTACAAAAGTCTAAATTATTAAAACTAATATTTTAACTTTAACTGAAGAAAAAAATCGAAACAATTTCATTATATAAAAATCTTTTTAATAAAGTTTTAAAGACGGATCAACTCTCAATAATCATTAGGTTATTATTGTTTATTTATTCAAACTATATTATTGAAAAGACCCATATTTAATAAATTTTGAGAAAAAAAATAAAATTTAATTTCAAAATTCCTCTTTAAAATTAAACAATAAATGCAAAATAAATGGTAATTAAAAATATGCAGATACCATATCAAAGAAAAAAAACAAAATTTCAAAAGAAACCATTTAATTAATTTCCAAAATTAATTTATAAAAAAAGAATTCTTATTGAAAAAAATAAATAAATAAATAATTAAATAAATAAGGTCTTTGTCTTTTTCTTTTTCTTTTTCTTTTTTAATAATTCAACTAGAAAAGTAAGGATTAATATATCGAATGATTCAAAATAATTTTGGTGGATATTCGAAGTGATGATTATATTTTTTTGTTTTTTATTTCTCTCTTGTCGAATTTTTTTATTCATTTTTTTTAATAGTTCTTGATAGAATTGTAAATTCTGTTCAAGGGGTATTTTTCTAAAATCAAGCCAAGTTTTACAAGCGAATTCAATTTTCCCTTGTTCTAATAATAAATTGACTAAATTTATTATTAACGTATCGGGCTTATCAATTATTCTAATAGCAAATTGTAAAATTTGAATTGCTTCATTAATTTTCCCAATTTCTGACAGTATTATTGCTCTATTATTATAGGCGATTGATTTCAAATGTTGATATTTTTGATTGATTTTAAAAGTGTTTGTTAATTTATTTAAACACTCCAATGCTTGCTTCGGTTTCCCTAACATTACTAGGGCATCTGCCTGATATAATAAAACAATTCTGATTCTGGTATGACTTTGATTGGAATTTAAATCATTATTACCTTGGTGAAAATTGCTTTGGATTAGCAGGTTTTTTGATTCAATGCAGACTTTTTTAAATTTCTTTTGTTGTAGGCATAAATAAATCCACTCAATCTTTCTTTCCTCTGAAATTTTTAATGATAATTTATCTGTCAATTGGTTCTGTGAAACCAAATCCTTATATATCCGAAAGGCGTCGTCCCATTGCTTTTGTACAAAATAAGCTTTTGCTATTTTATATTTAACTTGCGCAGATGAACATAGCAATCTTAAAGGTGCGTTTCTTGGTCTCCAGCTGCCCCGATCTTCTTTTGCTATCGGTAAAACCCGATATCCAAATGGCAAAAAATATACAATCACCAGGGGCGTTAATGATCTTTCTTGTTGGAATTGTTGCTTGTTTGATTGGATTGATTGGGAGTTTTTTTTTTTGTTTTGTTTTTGTTCTTCAATTATTTCATAATGATAATGATCATCACTTGAGTCATCCTCTATATCCATTTCGATTTCTTGACTTTCAATTTCAATTAAATTTTCATTTTCATTTTCTTTTTCTTTTTTTTCTTGATTTTTAACTTTTCCATTGTTTAATTGTTTTTCTTTTTTTTTTTTAATTTCCTTGTCATTTTCAATTTCAATTTCCTTTTCCCTTTCCGTTTCCCTCCTCATTTCCTTTTTAATGTTTTTTTCTTTTTTAATGATTCTTAAATTATCTTTCTTTTTATTCTTTTCATTTCTGTTTTGGTTTTGGTTTTGGTTTTGTTTTTGGTTTTGGTTTTGGTTTCTTTTTCTTTTATTATATCCAAAAATAACAATATTTTGCTCTTTTTCGTGTTCTTCTTCATTGTTATTATTAATTTCATTGCCAAGCAAAGAAAGCAACGTTAACTGAATTCTATGACTCTTCGATTTTTCAATTTTTCTTGAAATCACTGTGGCATTAAATAAAGGGATTTGAGTACGTCTTTGTTGATCACTAGATAATTGGATCGAACAACGGAAATTTTTTGCCGCAGTTAAATAATCTTCTTGAAAGGCAGACAAAAAGCCAATCATATTATAAGCTTCTGACGACAAAAGGTTTTGTGAATTGCAGCATTCTTGAAATAAATGCTTTGCAAAATTCAAATTTTTTTGCTTATTTTTAAAAAATATTGAAATGATATATGCAAAGATGTATATTGATCGAATCAATATCGGGTTATGAGTTGGGTTTGAATTTGAATTCGAGCTCATGAAATACCCCCGTGATAATTCAACAGCCTTTTTACTGCTAAAATATGCGATTGTGGGCTTATTAATATGCAATGCTAAACAGGAAAGTATCCATAGCAAGGGTATTAAGGATATATTTGAATTAAATATTTTTGGTTTTGAAAATATATATCCCAGAAAGCATAAAGATAATTCAATTTTATTTTGAGAATACAAATCGAGTGAAATAATAAGAAAGGATTTCAAAATAATTTGTTTAATTTTATTACAAAGTTCTTGATTGCAATTTTTTTCAATTAATTCAATATATTTTATATAATTTTTATAAATCCTTAAATAACGAGCTGCATTTTTTGTTTCGAGAATTTTTATCCATTCCCTTTTGAGCAAATTAATGGAATTTATCTCAAATTCAGTTTCTTTTTTTTTATTTTTTGTTTCTTTTGTTTTTTCTTGTTTCAAGTTTTTACGATCATTTTGTTTTGCTTTTTCTTTTTCTTGTTCTTGTTCTTGTTCTTTTTCTTTTTGTTTTTCCTTTTTTTGATTTTTCAAATTATCGTTTAATTCATTAATATTGGTTCCCGTGGTTTGAGTTTGATCGTAACGATCTTTGGAATTGGTATTAAAAAACCGAAGAATTTTTTCGATTTTTTCTTCCCCTTCCCCTAAGGAGTAATAATTTGTTTCTTCGTTTCTAATTTCGAATGTTTTTGGTCTTGATCTTTTTCGGCTGTTTGCCAAATTCTGATTCTGATTCTGATTTTGATACTTATTCCTCTTGTTAATCAAAAAATTGAAACCCGTTAAGATTTTTAAACTTTCCTTGTATCTTTGTGAAATTAAAAACGCAAGAGAAACATTCAAACGGAGAGTTGTGTCAAACAAATATTTTGTTGAAAGGCTTTGAAGGGTATTAATTTGTTCAAAAAGTGTCGACAGATCCTCAAGCAAATTGCTTATCTTTGAGAGGATCTTTTCAGAATAAAGCATCCCTTTCTTTAAGTGTGAACACAAATGGAGATTCTTAAGAATCAAGAGTTGCTTGAGATCTTTGATGTCTAATAGACTTTGGAATTGAGTTGTCTCTAAAGTTTTTAGTGACTTGGAATATTTCCCCCTTTGGTAGTATATGCACGACAAGTATAATCGACTGACATAAGAATAATAACTTTTGTGATATTTTTTGTTCAAAAGAATTCGATTACAAAAGTTGATTAATTTTTCTTCTTCACCATTCTCCCAAAGAATTGCAAACTTTTGTTCAAGTGTCATAAATTTTTGTTGAACAAAACAGTGATTTTGAAAGAATAGATAAGATTGCAAAAAAATGATTCAAAATTTCATTTATTAAAGAATAATTATCACAAAATTCAATTGGGTCAATTCGAAATAGAAATTTGATATTTGAGATTGTGAATATTATGTCTCTTTTTAGAATTTAATACCAGCATAATTTTAAATTAAACTTTACTGAGATTAGATTCACAACACACAAGTTTTAATACTCAGAGATTGCCAATAAATAGAGAAAATGTGAAAAATTCACTTTAAAATCAAAACTTATGATTGGGCTCTTTAATAAAAAAAAAAGATATAATTGATTACATCCCTGAAACTTTTGATGTCAATTATTTCGTTAAACCCCAAAAGATACTATGAACTTTGTCAATTTTGCAAAATTGACAAACAAAAATTCTTAATATAAACCATAGAAATTTCACCAAACAATTCCTTCCTTCAGTTGTTGATTTGGAAAACCAATTTAAGAATAATTTTTCATAATCAACCAACATTTGAAAGACAAATTATGAAAATTTTTGAAAATAAAATGCAACCCCAACAATATTTCTCTTGTCTATTGATCTCAACTCACAACAAATATTCATTTTTTTCAAAATTAACACCTTTCAAAAAAAAAAAAAATTTGTAAAAAATAACTGTAAAAAATTTGTTCATTTATTTCTCTGAAGGATCAAACTTCATCTCACAACAGAATTGTGATTAATGCTCGAACGAATTTTAACAAATTTTTTAAAAAAGTATATTGGCGATTTTATCTCATTTTCAAAAACAAACCTGAAATTAGGGATCCTCAAAGGGCATGTTGAATTGCGAAATGTGGTTATTAAAAAAGACTTTTTAATTTCGTTTGGGTTACCATTTACAATCCAAACGGGTGTAATTGGCCAAATTAATGTCGACGTTCCATACAATCACCTTTCAAGCAAGCCATCAGTTGTCAGAGTAAGTGGAATTAAATTAATTTTAAAATTGCACTGGGATCCGATCCAACGAATGGTTATCCTTCGTGATCGACAAAGAGATGAACTTGAAAGGTGGGAAAAGATGAGAGATGAAGAAGACCCGAAAGAACAAAATCCTCTTTCCAAAAGGGGCACTCTATTAAAAATCTTGAACAACATGAAAATTGAAATTAAAGATATCCAAGTCGTTTTAAAAGCAACAATCTTAAAGCAAAACGTTTCTGTTGGTGTGCTTCTTGATTCCATAAGAATGGTTTCAACAAACGACGAGTGGAAAGAAGGGTTTCAAAAAGGAATTCTTGGCTGGATGAATAAGATGATCATCATTCGTGGATTCAAAATCTTTTTTGATGTTGATGTGCAAGAAAAACGAAAGTCTAACAAAAAAAAAAAACAAACCAAACTGACCGAAAAAAAAAGTGATTTTAAAGACAAGAAATTAAAACGTCAAATTTTAGATAAAAAAAAACAAGTTTCAAGCCAAGACGCACTCGTTGTTAAGGGAAGTACACACGAACAAGATCAAGAAAAGGAAAGAACACAAAAAACTAAAAAAAAAAAAAAAAAAGCACATTTCTGGATTTTACAACCAGTAACGATCAACATCCAAGCACAAATCCAATTAAAGCAATTAAACGAATTAGCAAAGGAGATCCCGATGAAACCGAAAATTATATTACATATTTTTTTTGATCATTTGTCTTTAACATTGAGAAAAAAGCAAATTTCAAATTTATTTGATATCACCGAACACATTCAGTTGCATTTGCAAGCCGAGAAATATTCAATTCATAAGAAACCAAATCGAAAAATAACAAAATTGAGAAATAAAGAATTAGTTAGCCAGTGGTGGAAATTTGCATTCAGATGCGTCAAGGGGGAACTGGAAAAAAAAACCCAGATCAGCGAAGACTATAATGACCAATTTGAATTCAACCAAATGCAAACCATCCAAAAATTGTTATACATCAAATTATATCAAGAAAAAATAAATATTGGCTTTAAAAATTGGTCCAAAGGTATATATGATACAAAGAGAGAAAAAATTGAAATGTTAGAGGAAATGGGTACCTTTAGAGTTTTGATTTTTTTGAGGCATCTGGCTTGGAAGCAGGTGGAATTACAAAAAAAGCAAAAAAAAAATAAAAAAAAGCAAAAATTAAATAGAATAAAAGTAAAACTTAGATTGGCCTCAGAGCCTTTAAAAAAAAAGGAACCAATTAAAAACGATAACAAAAATAGCAACAATAATGACAAGACCAATAATAACAAGACCAATAATAATAATAGCAATCAAAACAATGGTAATCAATTTAATAATAATACAAAAAAAGTTGAAAACAAATTAAAAATTTTTAATCAGAGTATAAGAGATAAATTTAAAAGAAAAAAAAGTAATTTAACAATTTTAGAAAAAATGGGGATTAAAGTTCAAAAGAAAAACAATTTACAAGAAAATGGGAATGGGAATGAGAATGAAAATGGAAATGAAAACAAAAAGGATAATAAAAACCAAGAAAACGAAGAAAAAAATACAAAGGAAACTCAAAAAAAAAATAAAAGGGAAACAATAAAAGAAAACAACAATGATAACGATAATCATGCAAATGAAAACGAAAATGAAAATGAAGAAAAAAATGTAAATGAAAATGAGGAAGAAAATAAAAATTCATCAGATCAAAATAAATTAAATCAAATCAAAAAAGAGAATGAAGAAAAAAATAAAAAGGAAACAAAAAAAGAAAACAGCAATGATAACGATAATAATAACAAAAATGAAAATACAAATGGAAATCAAGAAAATTTAAAAGAAAATGAAAATAAATTGGAAAAAGTAAATGAACAAAGAAAAGACAAAGAAAAAGAAAAAGAAGGCGTGGTGGGAAAAAGTAAGGAAAGAGAAGCAGAAGAGGATGAAGAAGAAAGCATATTGATCGAAATTAAAAAAAAAACATTAGAAATGTTAATTAACGAATTTAGTTTTGAAAATGATATTATCTTAGATGATAAATATCTGAATATTCTTGATCAAAAAATGGTGAAAAATTATCAAAAATTTCGATCTTCGATTGATTTAACCAAAATTGAATTGCCAAAAGATTATATCTGGGCTAAAGCAAATTTGGTAATCTCAAAATTATCATTAAAATTAATGGATAAAATACCCCTGATAAAATTAAATATTTATGATATTTCTTCAACAACAAACCTTTGTCAAAATTCCAAATATGAAGAATTTATGGTCAAATCACTTGAAATCAATGATTTGTTTTTAAAAAATAGCCAATATAAGAAAATTGTAAAGCTATTACCACAGGGTGATAATCTTATCAAAGAAAAACCATTTATCTGTTCAAGATTCCAATCAGACACAAAGGAAAATTTTTATGAGTTAAATTTAATTTTAGAGCCAATTCAATGTATTATCAATCCCGTATTAATTGGGAAAATAATCTCCTTTTTTGATTTATTTTGGTCCAAACGGGTAAGATCTATGGTCCAAAGCCAAATCGTCCAATTAAGCGAAAGAGAAAAGGAAAAATTTACAAATGTACTTGAAAAAAAGGAAAAAATGAATATATTTATAATGGTTAAGGCGCCTTTAATCATCATCCCAGAAGATTTAACAGAGTTGAACAATAATAGATTAATATTTGATTTGGGGAACTTGGTTTTATTTTCTAACCAATCATCAAATAATGAAAACAATTTAATAAATAATAAAATTATTGAAAAGTATGAGATAGATATCAATGATATATCTTGTTTTCTAGTCGATTCGAATTCAAATCTGTCTGATAATTTTAGCAGTATCCCAGAAAATTATTATTTATTAAAAAAAGTTAAATCAAAATTATTTTTGAAAATTCATTTTTTTCAAAATGGTAATACTAAAACTTCTCTAAAGGGTGCTATTGAAAATTTAGATTTTCAAATTAATAATCAAAAAATTATTATATTAAAAAAATTATTCTTGAAAATAATAAATAAAAATGAAAATTATTTTAAAAATATTTTTAACAAATTCTTGGAAAAAAAAAAACAGAATTCGATAGAAAATAGTAACGACAACGATAGTGATAATATAGATAACGATAATATTGTTATAATTTCTAATGATAATGATAATGATAATAATAATAATAGTAACAACTCTCAGAAAATAAATGATCAAAGAGATAATCATAATAAAGAAGATAATATTAACAACAATAACAACATCATAAAAAACAACAACAACAACAACAACAACAACAACAACAACAACAACAACAACAACAACAGCAACAAAAATGATAACAACAACAACAACCATAATGAAGAAAATAAAAATAACGAAAAACAAACAGACAACCAATCTTACATGAACACATTGAAAACAAAAAAAAATAAATTAAAGTTAACAATAAATCAAATCAAGTTTGATTACTATAAATTAATGGAGAACAATAATGAAATTCAAATTTTAAATTCGATTTATTTTAATAAAATTAGCATTAAAAATCAAAGATCATTAAATGACGATCAAACAATGATATTAATAAGACAATTTCAAATTATTGATTTTAATACAATGAATAAATTCCCATTAAATCATAATTTTTTCTGCTCTTCCATACCTCCAACAGAAAAAAAAGATTTATTAAAAGATGAACAAATCAAAATTTTCATCCATTTTTTTCAATCAAATCAAAACAAATATCAAAAAAAAATTTTAATAGAGATCTTTTTAAATTATTTAAAATTTTATTTGCATGAGCAAACATTATCCTTGCTTAATACAACATTAATTAAAATCCAAAACACAATACAGCCAATTTTATTAAAATTTAATTCAAATTTCAACCAATTAAATACAAACACAACAATTATTCCCACTTCTTCTTCAAATTCTACCAATACCATTAATTCTAATGACAATGACAATGAAAATACTCCAATTGAAAAAATCAAAAAAATAATGAATTTTAAATTTCAGTTAACGAAATTTGTTGTTAATTTATATTCTAAAAACAATTATATATCAAAGATAAAATTAAATAAAATAAATATTTCCCATAATAAAATGTTTAATAAATCAATTGAATCATTATTTTCGATTGATAAATTTATTATAAAATCAAAATTTCAAAAAGAAACATTATATCCAATAATATTTGAATCAAAAAAAAATGAACAATTTATGTTAATGGAATTTAAAAAGATGAATTTAAAACCGATTGGTTATTATTCGAAATTGCAGTTGAATCTAAACAAAATTGTAATACTATTTCCGTTTATCTTCGAAATTAAAAATGTCATTGACAATGTTAAGGAAAATAATTTATTACAAAATAAAAAAAAGCAAATGAACAAACATTTCGATGGTTTAAATCCTATTTTGGAAAAAAATTTATTTCAAATAAATATCAATTTAGATTATGAAATTAATAATTTTAATTTAATTATCCCAGAAAATTATAATATTAATAATTATTTGCATCTATATTTTTTAAAATTTGAAATGCAAAAAAACATTCAAACTAATGATTTTACTATTTGTTTAAATAATTTAAATTTGTTTAATAATAACAAAAATCAAATTTTTGATATTATTTCACCATTTTCCATTAAATCAAGTTTTGTACCTACAATAGACAATGAAAAAAATATAACCAATAAAGTAAATATTGAATTAAGTAATATTTATATTTCTTATAAAAAGGAAATTATCAAATTAATATTCAACCTCTTAAATAATAATTTCAAAAAAAATCAAAATGAAAGCAAGATCGTTAATATTGAAAAGAACATTGAAAAAAAGAATACAAAAATTTCTGAAAATGTAGATTTTGATTTTAATTTCAATTTCAAGTTAATTCAGATCAAATTATTTAGAAAATCAAAAAAACAAAAAAAAGAATTATTGTTTCTGGAATTATTACTAAATAATATAAATGCCATTTTAAATTATAAATGTCTTTCTAGAAGTTTTTTTTCAAATATAAAAGTTGATAATATCAATGGGGATTATTATTTTAAAACCCAGCCAAATAAAAAAATTGAATTCTTATCAATTACAAATAATAATTTAAATGAAGATCAAATCAATAAGAATGAAAATAATGATAACACAAAGAAAATTATTATCAAATTAAATAATGAGAATAATAAATTAAATTTGAATTTTAAAACAAAGTCAATAACATTATTTCCAATTATTAATTTAATTTCAGAAATAATTACCATCTTACAATTACATAAATTAACTTTCCCAAAACCAGAATACTTACCAGAGTTGCATATTACAGGGGAAGTAGAGGATTTAAAATTATTATTGTTACAGCCCAATCAAAATTTAGAAAAGCAACCAATTTTAAACTTGATTGTTCTTAAAAAAACGTTATTATTGGATTTAATATTAAATAAAATTGAAGTTGAAAAAATTTATTTGAGATTAAAAAAAACTAATCTGTTCACTGCAACAATAAATCTTGAAAATGGCTTGATGGATATTTTAAAAACAATAATTTATCCTTTTAACTTTACAAATAATTTTAGACAAATTGAAGAAAGCAATAAACAAAAAAAACTTGAAAATAACATGCAAATAGATGATTTAATGATAAATCTGTCATATGCTACTTTACAAATTTTTAGAAAAACTTTCATTTTATTTTTTCAAGAAATAGATTTACTTTCGAAAAAATTTCAAAAAAAATATCAATTAATTGAAAACATTGACAATTTAACTCATAATAAACAAAATAAAAACCAAAATAGTAATAATGGTATTAGTAATGAGATAAATAATAATAATAAGAATAATAATAATAAGAATAATAAGAATAATAAGAATAATAAGAATAATAAGAATAATAAGAATAATAAGAATAATGATAGTGATAATGATGATGATAAAATAGAAAATCAAAAGGAAAATAATAACAACATCGAAGTAAATATTGATGATATCAAAATTAATAAAATTATAAAATTAACTTCAAAAAAAATTACTTTAGAAGAAAAAATTATTAATATTATCAAAAAATATTTTTTTAGATTTCAAAAGAACAAAAAGAAAATTAATAATAATAATCATAAGCATAATGAAGTCATTGAAAAATTTATTTTGAATATCTCAAAACTTGATTTAATCTTAATTGATGATCAAATTGGCACAAGAATTCAATCTTCACCGATTGGAAAAATAATATTAACAAATTTATTAATTTCTGCTTCTGGTGTTGGTTCTTTTATTTTAATACTTTTACAAGAATTAAAAAAAAATTCTTCAAATGATAATTTAATTATTTTTTCATGTATAATAGCAACGTTGTATAGATATTTCCAATATGATTTATTATTAAAACTTCAATTCATTTTACAAATTGAAAATTTGAATTCCAGAAATGGCATTTGGGAGCCAATCATTGAAAAATTAGGATTACAATTAATTGGAAAGAATTCAAAGAATGGGAACTTCCACTTTAATTTAAAAGGCGTTGAAGATTTAAATATAAACATTTCACAATCTTTATTAATTTCAACAGTTAAATTATTAAAGAATATTAGAAATTGGAAAAAGGATAAAAATATTAATCAACCAAATGTAAATTTAGATTTTTCACCGTTTTGGATTCAAAATAATACAGAATTCAATTTAATTTATTATTGCGATCCAATTAAAAAGCAATTAACAAAATTAGTTCCTCAAAAAATCCAACCATTAAAATTTCAAAATATCAATTTTCAAAAAAATTCTTCACTTCGTTCGATTATTCATATTGGCAAGCACATTGTTACTTTTTATTTTGAGAAATACCCAAAAAAGAACTTTCAAATCAATTTAAATAATAGAACTAGCAAAATAATTAAAACTAATTTTCTCATCCCAAATAGTTACATTATTTGTAAAGTGCAAATGAGGGAAAGTAGCCGTAGGCTATCAATTAGCTCACCAATTTGCTTATCTAACCATACAAGTATTCCTATTTCGATCTACCATTTAAACAACAAGGATAAGAAAAAGATTACTAAGAACAATAATAAAAAGAACAAGATTATTAAAAAGCATAACAGTGAAAGCAAGAAGGGCGAAAATAATAGCAACGGCGGGAAGAAGACAAAGAAGACGAACAAAGATCCAAATAATAATAAACAAACAAACATCCAATTATTAAAAAAAAATTTAAAAAAAGGTAATGATTTTTTTTTACCATTAAAATTTTCAACAAAAGGATTTGTTATAATTAAACCAAAAATTAAAGAAAAGCCTTGCTTGGCTCGTTCACTAATCAACATTGGAAATGTTATTAAAGATAAAAAAAAGGGCAAAAAAATTGAAATCGTTTCCCTGAAACGGAAAAGTAAAAAAAAAAAAAATCAATTCAAAAAATATAATATTTTATTAAAATCCCAATTTCTTTCAAATTTAGTTTCATTAAAACTTTATCCTTGTATTAATTTTATAAACTTATTACCAGTGAAATTATCTTTTACTTTGTTCTCAAATCAAGGAACAAGTATTAAATTTTCTTTAAAAAGCGGACAAGAAAAGGAAATATTTAATTACCCATTAAACCATGAAACAGAAATCCAACTAATGACAGAAAACGAAAAAAATTTATTATTTTCCAAATATAAAGGCAATGAAAAATTCATTTTGAAATTAGAATTAAACGAAAAAACAAACAAACAAATTCAAAACTTCCCAATGTTTGATTCATATGGTAACAAATTAATTATTTTAGCACATATTACCAAAAATAAAAACAATACTTGGATAATCTCCTTTTATGTTAAACATTGCATACTGAATATTACAAAGTACCGATTCTTATATAAATCAGGAAAGGAAAAAAATCTCTTTGCGGGGCAAGATAATGAAAAAGACTTATTACTTAAAGATAAGAAAAATGAAAATGATCATAAAAATGAAAGCAATAATAATAAGATCAGTGATATTAATAGTGATAGTAGTATCAGTAGCATTAGTAGCATTAATAGTATCAGTAGTATTAGTAGCATTAGTAGTTTAAATAATATCAAGAATAAAAAAAACCGAAATAAATTTAAAAAATATTTTATGTTTAGTGATAATTCCCTAAGCTTTAAAATTATCGGAATTGAAAATTTTTCAAATGCAATTAATTTAGAATCCGTTTTAGTTGATAAAGTTTTTTGGATTAGAGAAAATAAAAACTATCGAATTGAATTTGCTTTAGATGTTAAACCGGGCCCAGGGAAATTACGATTGACCAAATTTTGGCATATTTCTTCCAGAATTTGGATCATTAACCAAACCGATAGGATCTTAACAGTCAAACAAGACCATCATCCATTGCAAAAATCGCAAAATATTAGGAACAAAAAAGTCAATTATGACAAAGATAGTGACATTGATAGCGATAATGGGAATGATGATTATTTTACGATCCCACCTACAAGTAAAAGGCCTCTATATCGATGGAATATTCAAATGGAGCCAAAAATTTTATCAATTAATTTCAAAAATAATGAAAATAAATTTCTTTATAAATGGAGCAGTGGATTTTTATTAACTGAAATTGGTGAAATAAATTTACCCTTATCTAAAAAACAGAATAAAAAAGCAAAAGAGCCAATTAAAAAAAAAGGGAAAGAAAAAAATGATTTTTCGAGAATACATATTTTTCCGAAAAATAATCAAATTTTTGTATGTGTAAAACCTCAAAATAAACAGCACCCACCTTATTTAATTTATAACCATTTAAAAGGCAAGATATATATTAAACAATTCCAGGCAAATAAGGAAATGTGTGTGTCCAAGCAATCAATTCTGCCATTTATTTGGCCAGAGCCCGTTTTAGCAAAGAAAATGCAAGTAAGCTACAAGCCAAATCAAAAGATTTATTCTTTTTTTTACCTTAAGGAAACAAAAAAAAAAACGTTAATTGAAATTACAGATAATGTTTTTATTAGTCTCGAAATTTGTTCCAAAGGCCCAACTAAAATTATTCATTTTTATAAACCAAAAAAAATTAAAAATGATCAAAACAAAAAAAATCAATTAATTCATAATAAAAAAAGCAAATTAGAAAATAAAAAACAGAATAAGAACAAACAATTAATGTTTACTTTTTCTATTAATTTCCCTCAAATTGGGATTTCGATTATTAATTTAAAACCAATTGAATTAATATTTATTTCAATCCAAAATTTGCATTTAAGTATAAACACATTCCCTAATAAACAAAAGATAATTGGCTTTATTAAAAACATTCAAATTGATAACCAACAATACTCAACAAAAAATTTAAACATTTTATTAAAAGAAGGCGTAGATTTTTCAAATGACAAGAACAATAATAAAGATAATAACAAGAATAAAGACAAGAACAAGAATAAAGATAAGAATAAGAATAAAGATAAGAACAATAATAAAGATAAGAACAATAATAAAGAGAATAACAAGAATAAAAATAAAAATAAAAATAATAAAAATAATAATGATATTAACAATAACATTATCCATTTTACACTATTAAAAAGTTATGAATTTATAAACACAAATTATTTTAATTTAATAGATTTTGCAATACAACCTATAATCATTAGAATGGACGAGACATGTGTTTTACCATTTGTAGAAATATTGAAACATCCTTATTTTAAAAAAATTTTTAATAACCCTTCTTTGCAACCTTCTTATGAAATGAAAAAACAGCAGCAGGAGAAACTACAATTAAATGAAAATCGAGAATTAAATGAAAAGGGAGAATTAAATGAAAATAGAGAATTAAACGATAATAGAAAATTAAATGAAAATATCAACACATCAAACACTATTCATTATTTTGAAAAATTAGTTATTTCACCTATATCCGTTGATCTAAATTTACAAGATATTAATAACGTTTACCCGATGTTTGGTTTAAAAAACTTTTCAGGTAAAATTAATCTTAAAAAATTCGTAATCGATAATTCAATATTAGATATCAATTTTTTAAGATATCACATTAAAAATCATTATACAACAGAACTAATTTCGGGCGCAGCTAAAGCAATTTTTGAAAATTTTTCTTCAAGATTTTTTTCTTCGATATTTGGCTCTTCAAAGATCCAAAAAAGATTTAGGCCCCCTAGATATTTCGAGCATGGCAAAATCTTAATCCCCTTTCATCAAAATCTATCTTTAGGGAAATATTTCTTAGAATTTTTCCAGAAAAAAAATGAAATTTGCCTAAACTTAACCAAACTAAAGGAAAAGAACCTTTATATATTGACTTCAACAAAATTTTTCTATAAAATTTTATATCACGGGGTCGCAATCGAACCGACAATAAAAGAAAAAATCAAATTCGGTTCCATCAATTCTTTAAAAATTATTGATTCGGGAATAAAAATTATTATTAAACACAAAGCTTTGATTTTAAAAACAAGTGGGATTCAAGAATCTTTGTCTTTGTCAGAATCATTGAAAAAATTATTTCTTTAACCATTTTTTCAATTTTTTTTTTTAGATCGATATATTCATACTAAATTCTCACTTATCCTTCTAATATGAAAAATATAATTTGTTTATTTTTTTTATTTTATTTTTTCGAATTAATGAATGAACAAAATAATAAATAAGATGCAGTCATTTTCAAAAAGTGTGACAAACACGCTCATATATGTTTCTATAAAACAGTTGATAAACCTATATAGACCAATTTTTTTAAACAGTTTTATTAACTTTTTTATCATACTTTTTTTAAAATTACTTTATCAATTCGATCATTTATTTTTATATTTAGAACTTTATAAATAAAAATTTGTATTTGTTTCGAGTTTTTTCGTTTCTTATTTTGATTGTTTTTTATTATTATTTTTTTTTTATTTATTTAATAAAAAGCAAATTAAAACAATCCAAAGAAGAATTTTTTTCATATAAATTGTTACAATTGATAATATACTGTTTAGAGTAACTTCTTTTTAAACTACTTTTTTTTTTTCAAAGAGTGGTGTATATTAAAAAATAATGGAAATAAATTTCTTTTTTTTTTTTATTATTAAAGATATTATGAATAAATTAGTAAATATGTTTGTCCAAATCACTTATTCAGAATTTGAGATTTTTTTTAATGGAAAGTGAATATCTGGAATTTCGATCAAAAAAAAATTGTTACTCTTATATATATATATATGTATGTATATATGTATACATTCAGTTCCGCTTCTATAGACACACACTTTAACGAAATTTAAGGAACAAAAAAATCTCAAATTAAGGCACATTTTTTGGAATTTTTTTTTACACAAATTATTTTAATAGAATTTGAATTTTGTCTCTTAGTTTGGGTTTTTTTTTGTGTCTAATTTTCCATAAAAATTTGAGTCTGAAAGGAGGAAGTGATGGTAAAAGTTGGGGATGTCAACTATTGTATTACTTCAGAAATTCAGAGATATTTTTGATAAATTGTATTTATATTTAAAAGTTATAAAAAGTTTCTAAATAGATAAAAGAATAATCTTAAAAATCGATATTTTTTAAAAACTAATATCCCAATTTTCAGTAAAATTTACACAGAGATGTATTTTGATTATTGAATAATAACTATCAAAATTTAAAGTAATTATTTTATATTTTGAACAGATAATTGAATTTTTACTGTTTCCTAATTTCAGCAATTTTAAAAAAAGAAATATTTATTTTAATTATTCAGTTACTATTTTATTTGATATAACCCCTCCTAAAATTTAATGAAACATTGTCAAATGTTTTTATATGATTTAATCTTAATTATGGAATTAAATAAAAAATTATTTATTGAGAGAAAGCAGTAATTAAAGAATATTTACCCAATAAAAAAGAGATAAAGAAAAAATATTAAAATACAAAAATATTATATCTTTTACATGACCAAATTTAAAAATTATCCACTGTCGTTAGGTTTTTCAGGATTTGAAATAATTGAGTGTAATCGTTGATTTTACTAAATTCTTTCGAATTCTGGAAAATTGTCATTAACTTTTTTTTACTTGGAGAAATAAAAAGAAAATTTCTAAAATTTTCTTTTAATTTCAAAAATTAAAAAAAAGTACAGTTAGTTTTTCTTGAGTTTTCTGTTTATTTATAAAATCGATAGATTTTTGTTAGGTTTTTTTTAACTTTTGAAATAAACCCAAAATTTATTAAAATTTTCAGTTTATTACAAAAATTAAAAAAAACCTAGAACAGTTCATAAATAAAATAGAAAACCTCAAAAAAACCTAGAACACTTTAATGATAAAAAATAAAACCTCGAGAAAACCGAGGCACTCTGGGTACTTGACGACACGTCTACTGAAACAGGAATAGTGAAATAAAATAACAATTAATTGATATGAATAATTAATTTGTAAATATCTGGAATAATTATCCATTAAATTTAACAATCTAATAAAGAAAAAACTATGTTTTTTCAAAATATTTAAAAAAAGATTAAATATTTGAGTAGTTTACTTCGATAAAATTTCACATATAGTATATAATTTAAAAACATTAAAAGAAACTATAAAAAGTATGAAAAAATATTTAAGAATATTTTATTAATAAAATGGTTTGATATTGGACTATTTTTAAAAAATCATGTATAAGTCAATTAAAATATGAAAAGAATTTTTTAATGGAAAATAAAAATTCAAAGTTATTGAAAATTTTAAATTAATCTGTTAATTACTGAAATTTAAAAATTAACAAAAAAAATAATTTTTTTTTTTTCAAAACAGAATTTAAAATTGAAAAGATGATAATTTCAATTCAATCAATAAAAATATTATATTGAAAAATCATTAAAAAATATATATGCCATATTTCGAAAAATTAATATAATTGAATCAAATAACATATAATAAAATTAAATATAATTTGTAAGATTTCAATAAATATCAAAATTAAATTTATAAATATCTATATAATGAATTTTTGAATTCTAATAGCTGTAAATATCTTATTTTTTCTGAGTTTTTAGAAGAATGGGGCAAAAATCATAGATTTAAAGATATCCTTTTGAAATACTTATCCCAGAAGTTGGAAGATCCCTTATCTTTTACGGTATGTAAAAGGATAGAGTAAAATTAAAAATTGTACTCAATTCTATCAATTTCAAAAAATAACACTATTTTACTGAAAAAATTACATTTTCTCTCTACAAAAATATTAAATCAAGAGCTAAAAATGTAAATTAAATAAAAGTATATTTTTGAATAGACCGATATTTTTTTTTCGGATTAGATATATAATTCGGTATTTTAATCGATACCATAATAATATTTTCCATTATACATAAATCAGTTATTTATTATTTTTTTAAACTTAATATCAGATAATTTTAAGTATCCTATTTGTAATTCATTGCATATTTAATTATATATATATATATATATATATATATATCCCCGAAATTCAAAATCTTTTTCAATAATTAATATCTATTTCGAAATATATTAAACACTCTTTATTAAGGAATAATTCTCTAATCATACCAAATAAAAACAAATTTTAAAATTCAAAATTTTTAGCTATAATAAAAAAAAAAAAATAATTTTTATAAAAAAAATATTATAAAAAATGAAGAAAAAACTAATAATTAAATAACAATTTACAACTTATTGATATATTAAAATTTTTATAAAATAGTTTTGTTTTGTAAAAATCGTTTTTTCTTCAAAAAATATTCATTAATAATATAAATCTATAATAAATGGAATGAATTTCTTTATAAGAACGTTTAATGTAATCACTTATAGATTTTTAAATTTGGGAATTAAATGAGTTAATGCCTCTTTATATAAGAAATAAATCTGTTTTTTATTATTGAAAAATTATAAATAGCTTGTTTATTTAATGGTCAAGATCATTTTTTATGAAAAAATCCGTTTATTGTAAAGATCAAGCCAATTATCATCACAAAATGAGTCCCTTTTTTCCTTAAATTGAAATTATTGAAGGTGTGTGTTTTTATTTCTGAATTTGTGCCTCATTTAACTCTTCTGGGAACAGCAACCTTAAGTCATTCTTCAAAAAAAAAAAAAATCATTTTTTTCTTTGTTTTATTTTTTTTTATCCAACATATTTAAACTCTCAAAATGTCACAAATTCAACAAATTGACCAAGAAATTGTTTACTCTTTTTTAGAATACCTAAACAAAACATCAGCTGATTATCAGGAAATTAAAAATAAACAACAGGAATTACACACCGTAAAAGAAATCCTTTCTTCTTTATTTCAAATCGATCTGAATAATGAAAAAGATAAAACAAGACTTTCAAAAAAGGAAAACTCACTAACTAGTATCTGGAAAGAAAAATTCCCACAAAAGGATCCACAGCCCAAACAAAAAACACAAGGTAAAAATAATTTTTTTCTTCAATCCAAAAAAATGTTGCATCTCAGCTATGAAAAAAGTATTTGTTACTTCGTTTTTACTTTTTGACCTTCTAACAAGCTATTCTTAAGAACAGTAAAAACAAAAGTACTCTTTACAAATCGTATTTTCAGTGCCCAAATCAAAAAAAGCAAAACCCAAAGAAAAACAAAAAACATCAATGAAAAATTACAAAGATTTTTTTTTCAAACCAAAACCCCTCTTCTTTTTGATCAAACCAAAATTTTTCAACAAATGGCCTTTAAAATGATCTTACAATTCAAATTTTTTTACAAAGCATCTAACCATATCTTTTTTTTTTAAGAAAAAAATTATAAACTTCAGATTTTTGGTTGTATAATTAGAAAGTTTTGATAAAACAGTCTCTCAAAATTATTGATCTATTTCTTCCTTTTAACTCTTTTCGAGATACTTGTTAAAGCTTTTTGAACTCACTTATTGAAAATTACTGTTATTTTCCAATTAATAAAGGAATATTTTTATTTCAATTTCCCAAAATGAATATTCTTTATTACTGTTTACAATCAAATTAACAAGAGTAAAAATTTTGTCTTAGAGTTCAACTAAGGAAGTTTATCTTATTGTCTAAAAATATCATTTCTAAACTATATTGTAAAGATCTTTGGATTTTCTTCGACTTATAAACAAGAATAATATTTTGCGATGTTAACAAAAATTTTCATTTTTTAATTGGAAAATAATAGTACTTTAAAAAACCACTGGTATTCGCTTAATAAATGTAAAACAATTTTATTTCATTTCCATTTTGCTTTTACAAACCGAGATCGAAAATATTACTTTTAGGAAACTTAGTTCATCCAAGATATACTAATATATAGTTATAAAAAAACAAGTGTATAAATAGATAACACAAATTACAACCCACTTCTTTGAAAACCAATTTTTCAAAGAAAAATTTGGAAAAGGAAGTGAAAATTTCTTCTCATTCATTTTACAATTAGCATTTAGTTATTTTACAAAAGTGTGAATAAAAATTTCTAATAGAGCACTAAAAATTGATCTATTGAAGTTTACCAACTGTCTTAACAATATTTTTGGAAACATTTTTTCAAATGACGACTTTTTCTCTCTATTGTTGTCCAATTAATCAAGCGAACATTTATATTTCAATTCCCCCAAAATATTTTACTCATTATTGATTGAAAAAAACCAAATACCTTACAAAATGTATTTGCTAATGATATTTCTAGAGAATAAATTAAGATTCCTTTTAACTCTGAGATAAAATTTATTTTTTTTAGGCAATTTGAAACACACAGTAATAATTTGAAAGCAGCGCTGAGAATTTAAAAAAAAGTTGTTACCAATTTCCCAAAATATTATTTTTTTAAAATACTTTTTTAACTTTTCAATGTTAATAGAGTTAAAATTACAGCTTTGCATCCAATATAAGAACACCCAATTTTGTATTTAAACACACAAAATTTGGATAGAGTTTAAATCTGTATTAATTTTAAAAAAATGTTCCAAAAATTAAGTTACAATTCCTGAAAAAAATTGTACAATCGGTTTTAGTTGTAAAATAGTAGTAAAAGTTCTCATTTTCAAATATTTTTAATTCTTTTTATGTCCCCTTTAAAACTACAACCAAATCTCAATTTTTAGATTGATTATTGGAATTAAAATAAAATTCAAAATAGCCTTTAATTCAAATTTTAAGTATGTTCAATTTTCTAAATTTGAAATTTAATATGTTCTTAATATAAAAGCACTATTTTTTTCTGATTAATATTTTTCGAAATCTAGCTTTATAACTTAATTCAATTAACCACTGGTATAAAATTTTTTAGAATAAAAACACTCTCAACTTTTGAATATCGAAAATATTTTTTGAAATTACTGTGCACTTTTTTATTTTTATTTGAAAAATTGATGTTGAGAAAATTTTGAAATCAAAGAATAAGTTAATATATTAAATTAGAATATTTTTCCAGAGAGTTTTTCTTTTTTAAATAACTATTTTTTTAATTTTGCCATTTAAAAATAAAAAAACATTTGAGGACCAAATTAGTGCCTTTTGTGAAAAAAAAATTCCCATAATTTTGAATTTGTTTTGGTAAATGAGTTTAAATAAGTTATTGTATATAAAAATATACATAATTTCAAGTTTGAATTCAATCATTTTGGCAAAAAATGTTTTCAAGAAAAAGCTAAATGGAAAGTTTTTTTATTTATTTTTTTTTCATTTCGTTTTTTTAATTTTTTTAATTCAAGGTATTTGTTCATTTTTCCATTTTTAGTGTTTTTTTTTTGGTCGTAGGGACATATTAAAACTCAATAAAATTGAATTTTTTATTGTTTTTTTATTTGCTAAAGCAATTTCAAGCCCAGTGCGCACAATTTAACTTTAATAGAATTTTTAATTTTAATTAAACTTTATTTAAATGAAAATCACATTAATACAGAAAAAGAAGGTTATAATCCCAAAACACAAGATTACAATAATTACAAACTCCTTAAATAACTTACAATTTTTTTGTTTATATTTTTTGAAAAAATTTAAAAAAAATTCCTTTTTGTAAGGGATCTTCAATATTAAGGACAATAATAGAAGACTTGTAACCAAAACAACAATTGATCATTTTAATTGAAAGGGGTTTAAATAAAGTTTAATTAAAATAAAAAATACAAGTTTGGCTAAATCATGTACACAAGGTTTGAAATTGCTGTATGATTTCTCTATTCATGTGAAATTGGATTTCAGAGTTTAAAAATAGATTTTATTCCAGTTTGAGTAATTTCAATTTCAGATATCTTCATTGATCAGGAAAAAATAAGTAAAAAAATTATTAGAAATAGTTTCCTTTTCATCACTACCATTTTATTTACAATGGAAATTGATTTGACAATTTTTTTCCTGAATTATTCTTTTTGTTTTTATATACCCATTGCCATTTTAAGTGTAAAATCAGCAAACCATAGAAATAGAAATAATAAAATTAATTATCAAAAAACATAATTTTTTCTTTATGTTTTACTTTACCAACTAAATAAAACAATATAATAATTGTCTCTGCCTCAAATAAACAATTTTATTATTTTCAATCTTTGGAATTTACTTGTTTTACTCTTAAATCTATTTATCAAAAAGTATGATTTTTGAAAAATAATGGATATTTAAGCGAAATATTTACATTATCGTGTATTCTAGACTTTTAAATAAAGTCTAATATATTGTGTTTTTTTTTTTTTTTCAATGAATTTTTTTTCTAAATGAGTGATATTAGACAAAAAATCGAATATCCCAAATTATTTTTTTTTTTTTATAAACAATACAAAGTTGAATGTAAAATTTTCAGTAATCAGAAAGTATTAAATAGAAATTTATTTCATTTTAATTATTTTTTTTAAAAAAAAACATATTTTTGTTATTAAATCAATTATACTTTGAAAAAACTCCAAAATAACAAAATATAAAAACATTACAAATAATTTTTTTGTTTCCAATCCCAAATCATTTACTCAAACAAAAAATAAGAATAAAATATAAAAAAAATAAAGACTGTAATAAACTTAAAAGATACACAATTATAAACATGATATCTCTATTTTAAGAGCTTTTATTGACAAAAATCGATTTTTAGAAGAAACTACTTATGTCTTATCCCTGTGCGAGGCACCATAAAAAAAAAAAAAAAACTCTAAAAATAGATACATGATATTTAAACTTGTGTGTATGCTAATCACTTGCATTTATTATTCATATTTTATTAATTTTTGTTTTTTTTTTCCCTTCCTTAATAAATTAATTTTAATTAATAAATATTTATGTGATTACACTTTAACAATTAAAAATAAAAATAATTTAAAAACAGAAACCCCAAAGTCAAATGAGAAGAACCCTGAAGAGCTTGCAAAGGAATTTAAAGAAAAGGGAAACACATTCTTAAAATCAAAAAAATATAATGAAGCTATTGAATGCTATACTAAGGCCATTTCCATAGATCCAGAAAATTCTATTTATTATTCGAACAGAGCAGTAGCTTATAATCAACTCCACCAACATTTAAAAGCGATTGAAGATTGTAAAATATCTATTTTGAAAAATGCAAATTATTCAAAAGTTTATACTCATCTAGGTTATGCCTATTTAAGGTTAAGTTTATTTAAAAAGGCCTTGGATGAAGGGTATCAGCGAGCCTTTGATCTTGAACCTAAAAATGAAAATTATAAAAAATATATTAATATTTGTAAAAAGAAATTAGAACAACAAAAAAACTTTCAAAAAACAAAGAAAAATAATTTAAATTTAAAAGGAAAAAAGAACCCAAAAAATGTAAAAAATTCAAATACAAACGGTGGTATCGATACTAAAAAAATATTTGAAGATTTTGTAGACCAAAAAAATGGGAAATTGCCAAAGTTTCAAGAAGAAATTAATGTAAATAATCCAAATCTGAAAAATATAAATCTGAATCCAAAGCTTGCAAAAAGCCAGCAAAAAGGCGGAACATTTGAAAACATTACAATGAATGATGTGATATCAAATACAAAGGCGGTAGAATTCGTTGAAGAATTTATGAATGATAGCAAAAATTCGAAAACTATCAAAGATGGAATTAAGAAACCAGAAACTCTCAAAAAATTCCAACTTCCTAAAGAGTCTTTAAATCGACTTCAGGATCCTAATTTTTTAGAAAAAATGAGAAACACTCCCCAATTTCAAGATATGAGAAAGAATCCTCTTTTTAATAAAATTTTACAAAATTTTGAAAAAGATCCAATGGCAATATTTAAAGATTCAAATTCTATTCAATTTTTAAAAAATTTTGAATCGACTTGGAATAAAGTTTCAGATCAAGAAAAGAAGAAAACAAATAGGGAAAGCAAAAAAGACAAAGTAAATGGAAATGAAAAGGAAAAAAAAATTGAGAAAGAAATGGAAAAGGAAATGGAAAAAGATAACAAAAATGAAAAAAAATAAAAGATAAAAATTATCAAAGAAAAAGATGAAAAATAAGAAAATAAATTGATCAAAAAATACTTTTTTTCAATTAGTTCTCGATTTCATATTTAATTTTTTTTTGGTTATTTTGGAAAAAAAAAAAAACAAATACTCAATACACTCTGCTTTTTCTCATGGTAAAATAAGTCGAAGGATTGAAATATTAATTCAATAATAATATTTAGAAATTTGTAATCACCAAAAGACTCCCATTTAGCGTTTATTCAATATCTGTTACATTACACTTTTTTTTGGCGCAAATTTTGAAAATTAAATATTTTTTACTATTTTGAGTTTGGTTTCTAAAGAAAAGTCCTATTAACAAGTAAAAAGATTTGAAAAAAATAAACTTCAGGTTAAATATATTAGAGATGTTATTGCTTTTGGACTAAAAAAAATCTTGATAAGTTACGTTTCAATCTTAGAAACTGTTTTTTTCAAGAATAGAGTTTAAAAATTAATCACAATAAGTTTTTTTTCAATTGAATTTTTCTTTTTGGAGTTTACTATATAAAAGAAAAGATAACAAATCTCAGTTTAATGTGAGAAAAGGATTCAGTGAAAAAAAAAAAAATGTGAAAACTCAAAGTAAAAATTTTCAGGTTTTTTGAATATAAAATAATTAAAAAATGTGAAAGTTCTACACTACTTTTTTTACCTCTCTTCGCAAATTATCTAAATATCTATTAATTAAAAAAAAAAAGAAATTTAAATTATCTCTTTAAAAATAAATACATTTGATTCTCAAATAAATTCGATTAAATTCAGAAAATTAATTTTGCTGTAGCAATAATATTTACATTACTGAGTACTTTTATAAAGTTTGAGGTTAAAATAGAAAAAGAAAAAAATTTTTTTTCAAAAGAGTGTTTGAAATATTCCCAAAAATACTAGAAAATTGAAAATACTCGGAAATTTTTTTGCTACTATAAAACACTTTTTGGACAACTTTTAGATATTTTAGTAAAATATACACTGTTTCAACTTAAAATAACAATTTTACTTTCCTTAAAATCATTTTATTTGTTTTTTATAATCTAAACCCTTAAAAGAGCTGATTGTATCTTTTGGGTATATCAGAGTATATCAGCACTTGTTAGGGTAAGTGTATATATCCCTTAGCACCCCAAATTTGGCTAAATTTCATCAAGTTTAAAATAAAAGATTTAAAATGATATTGATGTGTTAATATATTAATTTTGTTATTTGTCTTTAATCCAGATTTGAATTATAAACTATCATTCAAAATCATTGGCCCATCAAAAATCAAAATTTAAAGAAAAATATTTTTAATACTTGTAGTTATCTATTATAATATCAAACTTTTTATTTTAGTATTTGGTTCACTACTCCAGGGGTATTTGTTTTTCTTCAAAAAATAAAATAAAAAAAGTTAAAAAAAAATTTAAAAAAAAATTGGGACATTTATTTTGAATGAAGCATTACATGAAAAAAAATTTTTTTAAAAATTAATAAAACCCATTTATCGATTCTTCTTCCCTTTGAATAACTAAATCTAATCTCTTTGTCATATTTGAAACCAATTTTTCCATTAATTCATCTGTTACTTCTTTCAAATTTTTCATTTTCATTTTCCATTTTAACAAAACACTTTTGAAAAAAAAAAAAAAGAGAAAAAATGATTTATTTGCAAACTTTTCATTGTGAGAGGAAAAACTTCAAAACGATACAAAAGCAATTCAAAATTGAAATATAAGGTGGGCCATTTATTTTGAATTTTAGTTTATAATAAGCGGTCAAAATAGTTCAAAGATAAAGTAGTTATGTTTTTTTATTTTTTTTTTTGATATTGGATAAAAAAATAATTATTATTTATTTTTTTTGTTTTCTTTAAAGATTTTTATTTTTTTTTCATTTATTAAAAACGAAATTTTATTACAATAATAATAATTCAAACCCCAGTAAATTGATTTATTAATAATAATAATCAAATAATGTTGTTAATTTTTTGATAAAAAAATAAATAAAAAAAATAAATTACTTTGAAATTTAATTTTTATATTAGAAAAAATTTCAATAAATATATCAAATTCAGAGAAAAATGAAATTCATTTATATCAGCCAAATTAAATTTTTAATATGAAAAATTATTTAAAACTTTTATTTAAGCAATAGAAAATACTTGAAAAACAAAAAAAAATGTAAAATAATTTCATTAATTATATTTGACTTATAAAAATAAAAACTTTATTCATAGAAAAAAATAATCAACCAAACAATAGAAAAAAATAATTTAGAAAATAACTTTTAAATATTATTAGAAGATAATAAAATAATCTCCGAAACCAAGATTTTTTTTTAAATTTTGATATTAGTAAAAATTTGAAAAAAATCTTTATAAAATTTGAATTTTTCAATCTAATATTATTCAGATCTTGAAAAATTATTTTTGATATATGGTCTCTAATTTATTAAAATTGTTTATTTTATATCTGGATTTTAAAAAGTCAAAAATTAAAAAATAGTAAAAATTAAAAAAAAAAAAAAATCAAATATTAATCTTCCTCGAACTATTGACCAAATCATTTAAATTTGAAAAAAATTATTGTTGAAAAAATTACACAGATTTTAAAATTAAAAAAAAATATTATTTTTTTTTCAAATTTACTTTAAATATTTTTTTTTAGAATTATTTAAAATCAAATATATGAATTTTAATTGAAACTTAATCAATATAAAAAAAAAATGTTCTGTGTGATGTCAAAATATATTTTGTAATGAATAAATTCTTTAATCAAGTATTTTGGACAATATTGGGTGTGCAAAGGGTACCAAAAAAAATTCTAGTAAAGTATTACGTGTTTTAATCATTTAATATAGTTATTTTTTGATGTGTAGATAAACTTTCCAAAAAAAAAAATAAAAGATCATTTTTTTCTTGACAAAATTTGGATCTGATAAAGAAAAAAATTAAATTAACCAGGAAAAATTTTTTCCAGTTATTTTTTTATAGTATCAACTATACAATTTTTAATAATAAAATTTTCTTATGAAGATTATTTTTTATAAATTTGATATCCTAAAATCCTTTGATAACAATTCAAATTAAAAATTTTATTTCGAAGGAAATTATGATATTTGGAGTTCTAAGGGATATATTTGATATTTATGTTGAGTTTAGTAAGGGTTGTGTTGGTTGTGTTGACTGTGTTGGATTAAATAAATTTCTCTCCAGATATGAACTTTAAAGAAGTTCCGGCATGTGTTACATTGACATAGAGGAAGAGTATATATGTATATGATTAGATATTTATCAGTTATTTTTGGATTGTATTTAATGATACACATTATTACTAATGAAACACAATTAGAAATCATTTTTACAAAGACATTTTCTCATTTGTTAATATCATTTAATAATGATCATAAATCTTACAGGCGCCCAAGATACCAATTCCTGTCTTATAAAATGGGTTGAATACTATTCCTTAAAATTTAAATTTCTAAAAATGCCATTTTTTCAATAAAAGAATTTTCTTCAACGAAATTCTAATTTTACTATTAAACTAAGTATATTAATCTTGGATTTCTCTGTTGTTCAAAATTGTTTTTAATCGTTTAAAAAATTCCAAGTATTTTGGATTTTTGGTAATTTAGGGGATATTTTTAGGATTCTTTTTAAAAGTATATATTTTTTAAAATTGAGTTTGCTGAAATTTATAAATCAAACTCAAAAACTTTAAAATATCAAATTTCTTTTATCAATATTTACATTCTAAGAGGATTTAATAATTTGGTTTAATTTAAAAAAAAAAACTAAAGATTAATCACAACTTTTAATTCTAGAGATTTTTTAAAAGTTAATTCACTCACTTTATATAAGTATGAAAAAAATTACCTTTGAGCAATTTCAAAAATATTAAAAGTAAACAAAATTATTCTTAAAATCTTTTTATGTATGTAAAATTGTAAAAAAAAAAAACAAATATGCCTTCAGAAACGTACTTAACAGTCATTTGATATGGGTTTTGATACATAACTCTACCCCTTAACCTTTTTTTGAAAAAAATGATGGGGTAAAAAATTGATTAATCTATTAAACAATAAATTCGCTTTCAATTTTATAATAAAAATTATTTTTTTGAAAATATTACAAAAAAAAAATAAAAAATATTTTTTTTAAAAAGAGGATTTATTTTGATTGTTAATATTATTAAAAATAAATATAAAAAAAAAAAAAAAACGAAAAAGAAAAGGAAAAATAAAAATAAGATTGAAGAAAAAGAAAAAGAAGAAAGTAAAAAGAATAGAGAAAAAGAAAAAGAAGAAAGTAGAAAGAATAGAGAAGAAAGAAGAAAGAAGGCAAAATAAAAAACAAAAAAAAAAAAAAAAAAAAATGAATAAATCAAGAAGAGGCTAAGTGCAAATCAAAAAATTATTTTTTAAATTTTTGAGGAGTTTTTAAAATATTTAATCCATCACATTGTAGACCAATTTTGGATAATTTGCAAACATTACAAGTCTGATTAAGATATTTCGGCAAATAATGAGCATTACAATAAGGGCACTGTATTTTTTCAAACCCTTGATATATTGGTGTATAAGAATATGAACAAATAACAAAGGGGTTTCTTTCATCATAATCAATTTCAATTTTGTTTGAAAGGTTTTTTTTACAATAGGGGATAAGTTTTTTGGCTTGCTCTGAAAAGGCTTTTATTGTAGAAACTTCTAATAACCTTTTAGCAAAGGATAAAGCATTTATATGATTACCAATTTTTAAGGAGAGTAGCATTGCTGATCTTAAAGCAAGGGTCAAATGTGTTTGCTGCAAATCACAATGGGTAAAATAGGCTGCCATTTCGAGTAATCTTATTTGCGATTTATCATTTTGAAATTTTTTTCTTTCCATTTCTAAAGAAAAGCCAGTAATGTACTCTGTACAAATTTTAATTAATTGATAAACGTGTTGTTGTTCTTCTCTTTTCTCGATGATTAAAAATGGGATTAAAAATAAAATATTTCTGAAATTTTCAAGTGCAAGGCTAAAATTACCTTTCGATGCTGCGCCATAGGCATTTTGTAAAAGATCGTTTTCTAAAAATTCTAAATCGATTGGTGAAATTGTTCTCATGTTTTTTTTTTTGTTTTTTTGAATAATTGGATTGGAAATTGATTTTATTAATGGGAAATGTTTTAATGTATTATTGGAAGACAAATATATTTTTAAAAAAATGTCTTTTAAGAGTTTAAAATTTGTTATTCCAATTTGTCTGTTTAGTAATTTCATTGCTATATCAAATTGGCCCGAGGCAATGAACTCAACTGGTATTTCAGAAGTTTCCAATAATTCGTTTGCAAATGATTTGCCATGGGTCGGTGCAATAAATAAATTATTATCCAATTGCGATCCTTCTTTGGTTGTTGACAGGGAGGAATTTAATTCATTTAATTCGTCTTTTGGTATTAGATTTTCCAAATTTAAATCAATATCCCATCCACCACCGCCACCGCCACCTTCTTCTTCTTCCATATTATTATTACCATTATCATTGTTGTTTGAAACTCCAAAATCAAGCCCAAATTGTAAGTCATCCAAATTATCCATACCATCCATACCCCATCCGCCCTGGGCCTTTTCAATTGTTTGTTCGTTTAGATTTGAATTCATTGTTAAATTTATTTTTGATTCTTTTTCTATTCTTAATAATGGCCAATTGTTTTGATTTTGATTTTGGCTTTTGTTCTTATTGTTATTTGTATTTTTAATGATTGGAGTTGGTGTCAATAATAAATTTGATTCTTGTTTTTTTTGCTCTTGAAATTTCAATAGATTTTGGATTTTTTTTTCGTCATTATTTAAATAGTCATTTTTAATTTTTTCTGCCAATTCTGATAATCCATTATTATTGGCTAATAAATAGGCAAGGGATGTTCTGCCGTTTTGTATTAGCATTTCAATTCTTTCTTCAATTGAATTTAAAAACAGGCTATTTTGGAAAATTAAATTTGGTAAATTTTTATTTTGGCAAATTTTATATATTTTATTTAAATTTTCAGTGTTGCCACTAACCAAATAAAGGAAACTTAATTTGCCAAAATCTTTAGATCGTTGATAACATTTTTCAACCATATCAATATTCCCATTTTTCATTGCCACTGTTGCCAGCCTTTTCCAATAAATTTCATTATCTAATCTTTTAGCCAATGAAAATGATACCTCCAAATCATTTGACAAGATGGCCAAATCGAATTTAATCTTTGGATCCTTAACTAAGGGCAAGGCGATGTTTGGGTACCCTTTATTTTTTAAGTATCGGACCATTGAATGCCCTGGGAACTTTGTTTCCTTCATTAGTTTGTTAATTTCACTTGTTTTTTTCTCTTCTAAGGCCATTTTTAATAAATAATCATTAGACTTGATTTTCGTGACATACATTTTTTGATTCTGATCAAAATAGATTATATTATTGTTATGGATTTTCCCAATAAAGCATGGGCTGTTTTCTAAAGTCTTGATAGTTCCGCTTTCACCGTTTAATAACAAATATTTTAATTGTGATTTTGTCGTATAAAAAAATGCATTGATGTTGCCCCATCGCGCAGATTTGACTTTTTTCTGATTTTCCTCAATCGAAGTGATCTTTTTTAACTTGCGATTACAAATTACAATTTCTCTTTTGCAAACCAATGCCAAATACTGTTTATCTTGAGACCAGACTACATTTTTTAATTCTTCAACCGAGATCTTTTTGGAAATCATCTTTTGTTCAAGATCTAAAATCCCCAATTTACCAGAATAATATACCAAGATGGTTCCTGGGTAACTGGAAAAAATTCTGCTATATAATGTTTCTTTTTGTTTAAAGATCCTGATTCTTTTTTCTTCGTTTAATTGTTTAATCGAGATATTCCCTTCTTCAGATAAAAATACAACTCTTGTTGGGCTCAAGAAAAAGAGATCTTTGCCTTTGGGTTTTTGTTTTTGGTTTTGGTTTTGGTTTTGTTTTTTGGATTTTTGGTTTTGAAGTTGTTTTATTTTGATGACAAGCGAATGTAGTTTATTTGTTTTATTCCAATGGTATGTGTTTTTAAATTATTTTTTTTTGTGGTTTTTGGCGAGTTTTTAGTTAGTAATAGGTGTAAGGTGAATTTTTTTTCAAAAGAAGATTTGTTAAATATTAAAAGAAAAGAAGAAAAAATTGTTTTTTTTTTTGAGTTTCAATAAAGTCATCTACCAACAACGAAAATAAAAAGAAAGAAAATTTAAAAAAAGCAAAAAAAAATACAAAAAAAAAAAAAATTTCTACTTACCAGTACCAACATATTTAAGGTATTTTTTGTCTCCATAATTTGCTTTGTAAAACACTTCAAAATTTTCTTCTGTGACTAGAGCGTAAGCGTCTGATTTTGTAGAAACTGAAAGTTGGTCAACAAAACTAAAAGAGGATCGTTTTTTTAAATTTAAAAGTGTTGTTGTTTCATCGGTTTTCAGATTAAATTCTTTAATAACCATATCTGAAATATAGACAACACCATTTTTCGTTTCGACTATGGGTGTTTTCGTTTTCCTTAATTTAAATAAAATTGTACCATTGTCATGCCCACAGGCGTACAAAGGTGCTGTTGGATGGTGTGAGAGGCACCAAAATTTATCTGGTGATATGTCGTGGATTGTTTTGATACATTTTTGCTTCGAAAGGCTCCATATTTTCATTGTGCCATCTTCGCTGTTACTAATTAAAACGTCTTTGTCGAAATGATCAAACATGACACTTGCCACGGAATCTGTATGGCCCGATAGCGTTGTCACCAGCCATGCCTTTTCTTCAGAGATCTGCCAAATCTTGATAGTATGATCATCACTTGCAGAGGCAATTAAGGATTGGGTTGGATGAAAGCAGCCCCAATTAATACCATCTTCGTGGTGCTCCAAAACAAATTTGGGAATGATATCAAACATTTGGAACATTTTGAAATTTAAAAACTTTGAGCGTATGCCTCCTTTTTCTTTCTCTTTTTCTTTCTCTTTCTTTTCATCCTGTGAATCAGTAGCGTTGCCATGTAAACCATCATAAACATCCTTGATTAGTGGCCGATCTTCAAGTGACGAGTAGTCCCAAATGCGTATCGATTTGTCAAGCGAGACAGAGATAATTAAATCCTGAGAAGGATGAAACGACAAATTCATGACAAAGTTCTCGTGCCCTGTAATCACGGAAATGCACCTTTCCTCTGGGTAATCCCATAAGCGAAGTGTCATGTCATCGCTACAGGACAAAAGCCATGTATACTCTTTATGAAACTGCACACAGCGAATGTAATCGGCGTGGCCTTCTAAAAAATATTTAATCTGGTGGCTTTCATAAGACCACACCCTGACAATCTTGTCGTCTCCTCCAGATACAAAAAAAGGTTCGCTTACATGGAAATCAACTCCTCGAACTGCACCTTCGTGATCGTTATATTCCTTAAGCAGTTTATTCGACTCATAATTAAATAATTGGATACCACCATTGTGAAGACCAATGGCAACCATTGGTTCCTTCGGGTGGAAACTAATCGACTTGACCCGTTTTGATTTAACTAAGCTTTTAGTGAACATTGAAAAGTATTATGTTTTTTGAAAAAAAGCAAATCAAAGCTTTTTTATACTTTATGAAAAAGTCAATGAGAAAAAATGATTCTTTATCTTGCAGAGTTTTTTTTTATTCTTTTTAAGGGATTAGCTTCTACAAAGGAGAAACCCACAATCAAAGTGTGTTGTTATTGTACTAAACTACAATGGTGGTACATGGTTCAAATGTCTCTAAAAAATCGATTAGTCATGTAATATTTGTTGATCTCATCAATTAAAAATGATCTATATATTAGTTAAAAATTCCAACAATTTCAGAAAAAAATCTGTATTACTTGATAAATTTAAAGGTTGAATTATCAATATTCAGACTACAAAGTCACAAAATATCTTTCTTAAATTTGTGGCGAAAGGTAGATTAGTTGCTAAAAAAATCAATTTTTTTTTAAAAAATTAAATAATTAATGAATATATTTTTATGGCAAATTATTTAACAAATCATGGAAATTATTGATTCTACAATTAAATTTATCAAAAGTAAACATAACAAATTAGTCTTTGTGCTTTTATCTTGATTTTTATTGTATTAATCTTTGAAAATCAAAAATTATAAAAATACAGTGATCAAAATAATACCTGCACAACTACTATAAACCTGTGTTTCAAAATATTATCTCTAGTTTTTGTTTTCTTCTTGTACCAAGGCAACATCCAATCTACTACCAAATAGTATACCCAAGTTCAAATCAATTTTGAAAGTAAAGGTCTGGTTATTTTCAGTAAAATTTGAATTATTCATTCAATAAGTTGAAAATTTTCCATATTATTCTCAATTTTTTTGAAATTTTTTTTTTTTTTATGATATAAAAATTTTACTAAAAAATTTACTCTATTTTTTGAGATAAATTTTGCAATTTGATCCTTCATTTTTAGAATTTCTTATTAAATAATAGAGCTTTAAGAAACTACTACCATGTTTTTTTAGGGTTTATTATTGGTTTCTTTGATTGGTTAATGTATTGGTCAACTATAACAAAAAAAAAACACACTTTTTATTTTTAAACACTCATTAAATTTTTTTTGCACGCTTTATTTTGGCTACAGTAATTACTTTTGGAAGTTATAAATCTAAATTATTAAATACCAGAATATTGTATTTGGATTACTATTTTTAGATTTGGAAAAGGAATTAAAAAAATTTTTTCAAAATGAAAATTTTTTTAATTGTGATCCTAAGTAAAAAAAGTAATAATTTATTGTACAATACTATTTATAACCGTTTTGGAAAGAAAGTGAAACAGGAAAAAAGTGAAACACGGTTTTTAATTGGGAATATTACATAAAATTCAAAGTAAGATCAATGAAAATTAGAATATATAAATATATAAATACAAATTGAAGTTTTAGCCTATAACAGTTTTTTTAATACAATCTTTTGGTCTGTTTTTTTCTTTGATTGATCAATTTTTTAAAAATTTGTTCAAAAAATTGACTATTTTTGGGATATCCAAAACCACAACTACAATTTCAGTATGAATGTAGATTTAAATTTTGTTTGTTGGGTTGATTGAAAATAATATAAATGGTTATATTTTGAAGTTAATTGATAACTTCTTTTAGTCGATTTTAGTTTTCTTTTTCAGTCATGTTCCCAATTAAAAACCTTGTTTCACTTTTTTTCCACAATGATAAATGTTATCCTTTTATTTTCATCAAATATATACTATTTTTTTTTGCAATCGATTATAATAAATAATTTTATTAAAAATTTAGTTTTTTTTAGGTTTTTATTTTTTATTCATATTGTAAATATCCACTAACAATGAAGTAGAAATTAAGGGTAGTGTTGTTTTCTTGTGAAATTAGTAAATTGTATAAAGTTTTGGCTACAAATAGTATTCATAAATTAGTAAAATCAAATACTAATCGAATAAATCTCTTTTTGTATCCAAAATAAAATTAAAAAAGTTCGAGTTCGATAAAACTCATACATTTATTAACAATATGTTAATAATAAAGTTTAACAACAATCTAATTAATATTCCAGAACTCCAAATTCTTGTGGTTATTCTATTTATTGGTGTTAGTAGTATTAAGATTTTAAAAGTTTCTAGTCAAGTTAAAAATATCTATTTTGGAGATTAATAAATTAATTCACCTCGCTAAAGAATTGTAATTTAATTTAAGTGCGAGATATTTTCTTGAATAGATAATTAATAATACCTATAAAAATTATTATACTCACATCATAAAACTATAATAAGGAAGAATTCAATAAAACTAATGATTAACTTCTACTTTCATAACTTTTTCATTTATTGCCAAGATTTCCCAAGATTTAGAAGAAAAAAGTAAATTCTCAGATTATAACCCATTCTTTTAAATTAGGGTAGCCCAATTCTAAGTTTTCTGGGGCTGATCAGTATTTATAAGAATAGAATAAGATCTTTTGTTTTTTTATTACACAAACTCGCTAAAACCGGATTACGAGGGTCCGAAGTGTGTCGTCAAGTGTCTTGCTTTTCTTGAGGTTTTCTTTTTTTTTTTTTTTTATGTTAAGTGTTCTAGGTTTTTTTGGGGTTTTCTATTTTATTTGGAAAATCTATTGATTTTCGGTTTATTTCAAAAAGTCAAAAAACCTAAGGAGAATCTATCGATTTAAAAATAAATAGAAAACTCAAAAAACCGAACAAAAATCGTTTGATTTTATAAATAAACAGAAAACTCTAAGTAATGGCGATTTTCCAGAATTCAAAACAATCTAGAAAAATCATATATTTTACTCAATTCTTTTAAAGTATGAAAAAACTCAAAAAAAAGCTAGAACACTTAACAAATAAACAGAAAACTCAAGAAAACCTAACAAAAATGTTCGTCAAGTACCTAGCTTTTATTGATGTTTTCTGTTTTATTGGTAAAATCTATCGATTTTACTAACAAACAGAAAATTCATGAAAAGTTAACGGCGATTTTCCAGAATTCATTAGAATTGAGCATAATCAAGGATTTTACTCAATTCTTTTAAATTCTGGAAAATGTAACTGAAAAAAAAAAAAAAAAAATTTTTTTTTTAATTAGAATCATTAAATAATACAGTCAGTTTCACTTTTAAGACACAAACTTTCAACGAAATTTAAGGTACAAAAAAAAATCTCAAATTAAAGCACAAAATCCAGATTCTAGTAAAATTAAATTATAAAAAAAACAATTCCAAATTTTGTGCTTTAATTTGAGATTTTTTTTGTGCCTTAAATTTCGTTGAAAGTGTGTGCCTTAAAAGTGAAACTGACTGTACTTTAATTGTCAAAATAATTGATTCTACCTTTGAAAGATATTTATTAATATCAAAAAAAATGAAAGATTCAAAAAAAAATTCTTAAATGTGAAAAAAAAATTGTGAATTACTTTTATCAGTATTAAATTATAAAAAAAAATTAATAGAAAATGGAAAATAAGTTTTTTCAACGTAAATTTTAAAATATCAATAAAATAATTTCTGATCAAATATTTGTTATTAATCATTAAAGTTTTCAAAAGAGAAGTTATTTTAAAGTTAAAAAAAAAAAAAAAATTATTTAATTTTTTTTTGCAAAAAAGTGCTGTTATTTGGATTTTTTCAGGTTTATTTTAATTCTCGACCAAAAACTTTACTTATCAATTATGTAACAATAAATACGTTAAGATAATAATGTCGGTTTTTTTTTTTTAATTTCAGTCAACTATTGGTACAAAAGTATCAATAATCAGTAAAATTTTATCAATATCAACCTTACAATTAATACCACTCTTAATTACTACTTGACGGTTAGTCGGTTTATTATAAAATAATTAAAAAAAATATATCTTTTTAATTATTTGTAAAATTAATTTATTTTAATCATTGGATAAAGGATAATAAAAAGTTGATCTGGGGGGGATGATGATAGAATTTATGAGTTATGTATGATGATTTTATTTGGAAAACCTCTTTTAATCGTATAACACGGGTAAAAAGAGAGTATTTTATTTTACATTTGCTGCATATTCATTAGTTGCATATAATGTGAAAAACTATCTAAAAAAAAAAAAATGTTTTTAATATATATTTATATATATTTATATATATATATATAGTACGGAAAAAAATACTGGACATGAAAAAAATCCTGGACTAGATTTTTAATTGTGAGTATTAGTAAAATTTTTGTCTAATTTCAATATAATCCTTATTATAAATAACCAATTTTTTTATGAGATTAGTAATAAACCCACCTAAAGTCTATCAAAGTAAGGTGTCTCTAGAAGACTTGGGTAATTGCTTGATAGTCCTATGTTGATCAACTTTTTTTGAAAAACAATCGAGTTTTATTGAGGTTTACTAGAGTTTGGAAAATGATAATTTTTCTTCTTGTTTTTTGATTGATTGAATGGTGTTTTGAACAAGTGTGATTTCATCAATCATCATTAGAATAAGTGGGGGGGGGGGTTATAATTGAAAAAGTTCGATTCTTAAAAAAAGGAATTTGATTGTAAATAAATGAAATTACACAATAATTTTACTAATATTCACAATTAAAAAACTTGTCCGGGATTTTTTTCATGTCCGGTATTTTTTTCACTGCTCTATAAGGTTTTAACTTTTTTTCACAATTTATGATAAGGGGGTAATAAACTCAAAAAAATTCGAGTAAATTTAAAATAAATTCAAAAAAAAAAAAAAAAACCCATCTTTTAAATATCAAAGTAAAGTAAAAATTGATTAATCAAATACCTGACTCGCTTTTAAAGCAATTTTCCGAAATAAATTATTTATTTTAAGGGTTTGATTCATTTTTCTAATTTTTGAAAAAATTCGAAATTAAACCTATTTCTGAAATTTTTTTTAATAAAAGATTTTCTTTGAAAGAAGGAAGACAACTTCTTTACTTCAACAATAAAAAAAAAAATAAAAAAAAAATAATTTTCTTTGAAACAAGATTGAAATCTTATTACCTGTGAAGGAAGGCTACGAAATATAAACTATTTTTCAGTCAAAGGGGCCCAGTTGTTATGGGTATAATACATGTGTTTAAAGGATTTACATAGATATTAGAAGAAAAATTTATTTTGGAAATTTTCAAAATAGAAATCATTTTTTCACATTTCTACACATTTTTGTTTTTTTTTTTGATTTTTTTTTTAAAACATCATTCTGTTGCAAAATTTCTTTTTTATTGCAAGATCAATAGTCACTTGGTAAAAATGTGTTATTCTGAGGTTATTGAAAGCATGTAAAGATTGTTGAGAAATCATATTGATTTCTATTGCAATTCTATGAAGATCTTTGATCTTGATATTTGTTTAATAAATGTGAAAAATTTTCACTTCGTTTTTATTTTCTTTTTCAAATAGTGACTACAAATACCAACACACTTCGTTTGGGGGCTTGATTTCTAAAAGAAAAGTATGGAAAATGAAGTTAAAAATGTTTCATATTTATTATTCAAATACCAGTAGAAGTTTAAAACGAACATCGTTGTTTTTCTCAATAGGGGAACTAAGAATTTGAGTTTTTCAATTTTTAAGAAAATTTATTGATTAATTAGTTTTCTTTCCGACATATATCAACAATTTTTTGAGGTGTATTATTCTGTTTATTTCTTATATGTTCTTCAAAGGTCAATTATATAAAATAATTGATATTTAAAAAAAACGTTGGGCCACTTTGTCTGAAACAGAGTTTACTTTAAAAATAAAACTATCAAGTTTTAAATGGATTAAGTATAAAAAAAAAACAACTTATTTTCAAAAAAATCACAATAATTCTTTTATACTTGAAAAAAAATTAATTTCTTTATTCAAAGAATAGTTCAAATCAATTTTTTCATTTTGTCGAATAAAAAAATATAGAACAACAACCAAATTATTCAATTAAAAATCCAACTAAAGTACTTTCTTAGAACATGAAAAATTCAACTTATTAACTGAAAAAGAAATACTTTTTTAATTTAAAACTTTTTAATCAATAATTTATAACACAATTTTAATTCTTTCAGTTGGATGGGATATAAAGCAAAGATTAAATTTATCAATAGTTTTTTTTTCTAAAAATTTTACAATATTTTCAACTAATAAAACAAATTCAAATAAATAAGATTAATAAAAAATAATCATAATAATAATACATATTCTGAAATAAGTGATTTAAATAATAACACTTTGCTATTTATAGGTGGATATTTATAAAAGAATTTGAATAAATCTTTTAAATTTCGAGTAATTTAATAAATATTTGGGAATAAAAAATTATCAATTTTTTGATCTTCAAGGATTCAATATTTGATTTCTTTTTCTGATATTTTTAAAAAGAGGATTAAAATTTGAAGGTTATTTGTTCATACAGACCCTTCCGAAATTAATAAAATTGAGAATTCTAGAAAATAAAAAATTTTTCTTATTCTAATTAGATCCAAAAATCTAACAAAAAAAGTATCGGATCTTTTTTACTCAAAATTTAATTGAGAAAAAATGAATTGATATTTAAAAATGATAACTCATTTCTCTAAAGTTGATAAATAAGTTTAATGATCTAGTTTAATTCTCTCATTAAGAAAATAAGTGTTATATTCTCTTTGGTAAAAAATAAATAACAGTCACTAATCATCTTAAGGTTTACAATCACTGAAATTTTAAAAAAAGATTATCTTGTGTTGGGTGTAGTTGCTTGTTAATTTGGTTCTTAACATGCCCGATCTTTGACTTGGTAGGAATTTTAATAGTGGTTCAAAAAGTGTAATTTTAGGCAATTTATTTTTTTTCCGAAATCCCATTTGAAGGGTCTAAGATTAATATTTCAGTTAGTATTTAATCACAAATTTTGTTTTTTGAGTTGTTAATGAAAATTTTGATTAATTTTTTTCGTCAATTAATCAAATGAAAAAAAAAAATTTTTCAAAAGCTCCAAATAAAATCAAACCACAGAAAAAATTTCAATCAACAACCTACAAACAACATTTTTATTATAACTTAAGTTCCAGTCAATTAATCATTCATTCCCCAAGTAGGATTTTGGAAAGAAAAAAAATAAATTGATAAAAAGTATCCTGTTTTAAAAAACTATTAAAATTCATACCAAGCCCAAGATCGATCAGAGAGGAACCAAAATAACAAGCAACCCTACACCGTACATGGAATAATCTTTTTTCATTCTTTTGTGACTATAAGCCTTACCGCAATCAAAGCAAAAAAAAAATTACAAAAAATAGAAAGGTAAGGAATTAAATTACTTCCGACGATAATTTCGATCTTGTTGAAGTTTCTCTTTGACAACAAAAGAATAAATTTTTCACAGATGAGACAAAAAATGAGGAGAAGACAAAAAGAAAATGAGCAAAAATCGATAACCAAGTTGAAAACCAATTCAAAAGTGAATAATCATTGGTGAGATACCAAAAACCCAATTACTTCTTGTAGTTTTCTGTTTTGAACGAAGAATAATTATTCTGAATTAACATTTTTTTCAATATTCTCACTTTGTTTTTTTTTTTTTCTTTTCCCAAATACTTTGCGAAAAACAAAATCCACAATTAAGGTCGTTTGCTGATGAATAACCAAGAAAAATATTTGTTAACGAGCAACAAAAACTTGAGGTATTCACCAGGTGTTATCCTTGTTCATACTATTTTTGGGTTATATGCTGTTCTGTTACGGTATCTCCAAAAAGTCAAAAAAGTTCCAAATTTTGTGTTAGGCGCGATGGCGTCGCTTGTTGCGTTTCTGTGTGCACTTCTTATTTTGGCGACTTCGAAAAAAAGGATCAGGGCTTTAATAGAGACTGTAAAAGATAAAAAGATCTGGCTTTTGATTTTCTTTGCAGCGGCACGATCAATTACACTCTTTGGAGCAGCAAAGTACTCGCCTGCGCCATACATTGTACTGGTTACAAACTTGGCACCCTTTATGGTTGCCATCCTTGCGAAAATATTTCTTTCAGAAAGGCTCCCAAAATACATTTTCCAATCGTTGTTCTTAATCCTGGTTGGTGTTGTTTTGCTTGGCTTAGATGAAAAGGGATCATTTTATGTTAACCTTCGTGCGATTTGGGGAATTGTCTTAATTTTTTTGTCTTCGATCTCTTTGGCGCTCTATCTAATTTTGGTTCGCGTTTTGACTTTAAAAAAGAAAAATGAGTTCACCTTAATTGCAAGCTTTGAATTCCCAATTGCCATATTAAATATCATACTGTCATTGTCTACCCAACAGGACTGGTCAACTTTGGGTGGCATTGGGGTTAAAGGAGCCTTTGCCTTTATCGGAATTTCAATTGGCGTGATCTTTTTGGGCAATTTTTCTCAAATCTGGTTGATCTCAAAACTTGGTGCCACCTTCGTTACTTCCTTATTAGCCTGGAGGGTTATTATCAGTGTGCTTTTTAGCAATTTCTTATTAAAGGAAGACGTTTTCAAAAGTGTCTATCAAATTATTGGTTGGTGCCTCATAATTGTTGTACTTTTTGCCTTTTTAATGATACAGGCAGCAAGGGCTTATCAAGAAAAAAAAAAATTCCCCCAAAATAATAACCTTTATGATAATTTGCTTGTTCAAAAAAGATCTAATGAGAATTTCAATCAACTTGAAAAGACAAATTTACCCCAAAACAACAATTCGGATAATATAGAAGATCTGATCTCTGAAACTTCCGATTAATTTGGCTGTTTTTGATAATTTTATCCTTCAAGCAATCATCAAATATCGAATCATTAATGATTACAGATCCAAAATTTCAATGTCAAAATCAAATTTTTTGTATAAATAAAAGAATTCTCAAGATATTTACAGACGTTTTAAAAAAGTGTGGAATAAAAGTTTTCTAAAGTGATTACACAAAACTGATTAAAACGGGCAAATTAGACGGTTTTAAAATGCCACTTATAAAACTTTGATTGCTTGCTTTTTTTAAAACAGCTGTAATACTTTTTCATTTAATTGTTAGTTTTTTTTTTTTTGAAATAATTTACATTTTAAGGTGAAAGATACTGCTAAGGACTAGGCTTTCAGGTGAAAACAGTGAAATTGTTGATAAGAACACTCTTGAAAGAGTTTATATAGCTATGGCTTAAATTTACACACTGAGAATTTCTTTTATAAAAATATGGGAAATTTTCAACAATATCAACAATTTTCACAATTTTTACTTAGTTGATTCCGAAATTTGATTATAATAATTTCATAATTTCCATTTCAAATATATAAACACAAAACAATTTCCCAACTTTTCTTATACAAATATGTTTTGAGTTACTTTTACAAGTCTGAAATGTTTTCAAATTTGAACTTGTACTTGAAAATCCCTTAAGATACCAGTCTCTATTATTTTTTTTTAGACCAAATTCTAAATAAGGATTCCTGATATAGAAAAATATTTAATATGATAATCAACAGGGGTTTTAAAATCTAAGTAATTCGTAAAAAAATTTCTCAATCTCTATTAAATTTAGGTAATAAAATTTAATAGAGAATAGTACTTTAAAGTCATTTTTTTGAAGATTTATCATTCAAAAAGATCTTTTTGACAATTTCTTTTTTTTTTGTTTTGTTGTTTTTAACTTTGAAACAGGTAATTTTTCGTGATCCAATTTCTTCATAATGAAAATTCTTTTTGAGAGGTGAATGTAAAATAACGCAGTAACTAAACACCCTCCAGGGTGCAAACGGAGTCCTTAAATTCTAATTAAAAAAAATTAATTTTATTTTTAAATTTCAATCAGGATGAGTCAAATTAATTCAAGATAATTTTCGTTTTGTAGGTTTTGTAAAGGTATTTTTGTTTAATCCTCTATTTGTAATACAACCCAATTTTGAAAATTGAAAAAAAAATATTTGTTATTTTGTTTTAAAATAAAAGTTTCTGTATTTTTACGAAGAAACTTTTTTTGAATTCTTTTTGAACTCAAATTTAACATAATTTTTGATTATATCCGACTTTTCTTTGAAGGGGGTTGACATAAAAAATGAAAAAAAAACAAAATTTTTATGAATACAAGACCCACCTAAATATATTAATTAGTTTAATTACTTTTTTAAAGCTACAACTTCTTCTTTTTTTTTAACCAAAAGAAATATTTTTTTAAAAAAAAATATAAATTTTATTCAATATCTACCTATAAAGATTATTTTTGTTATATATTTGTATTAAAACTGTTTCTTGTGAACTGTTAATTGAATTATTATTATTATTATAATATTTATAATACTAATAATAATAAAAATTGCGGGTTGACTATCTTACAAATTATATTTTTATATCACCAAAAAAATAAATTGATATTTATTAATAATCTAACAAATATGAATTTTTTTAGGATATTGAAATTTTTTAATTTTTAAAAAAAAAATATCAACCTCGGAACTTTCCTTGATATTTAATAAATTATTTAAAGTTTAATAATAATAATAAAATTTTGTTTGTGAAGGGATTATTCATATTTCACTATATTCCAAATCCTATTTTCATGTTTTTCTTTACCCATTCAATGGAACTATGAACAATCTTGTTAAGTTATCTAATGAGATTTTTAAATTTAAATATGAAAAATTTGTTAATATTCCTACTTATTCATTAAAGTCTCATTTTTTTCTTTATAAATAGTGTATTGTAAATAAATACTGTTTCACCTTTTAATGTTTTATTTTATCAGAAAGGTTAAGGTTTTTACAAAAAGCCACTTTTTTTTGTATATATATATAACTAATAAAAGTGTTTGTTGAAAAATACTGGTCAATTTAGAAATCTTTGTATTTCAGATTGTAAAATAAAAAAAATATATTTTTTTGATGAAATTAAACCAAAATAAAATATTTACAACTATAAATCACCTTTTTATTGATACCGTTTAGAGAACATAAAAGAGAGTAAAAGAAAAATATTATAATTTGATTATTAATTATAAACTCAAATTTAGAGACAAACACACAATAAATAACCAATTCTGAAAAGTAGGTTGGAGTAAGGCATCAATTGTTTTTATCAAAGGTATTTTACCTTCAAAAGATAAACTCTCAATGGGAAAGAGAAATTTCAATTAGATCTAAATGATTGATTAAAAAAAAAAACACCAGTTTATGTTTTGAAGTTCTCCAAAATGCAAAATTTAGTAAAGATGATGACCAAAAAGAAGATAACAAAATTTTCAAACAATAGTTCTTAATTTATAGGTGTATGGTTCTACTTTTGAAAAAAGGTTTCTCAACTAATACCTTCCTTTAAGTATCTCATATACTTTTGAAAATTAATCAGTTGATGAAAACAAAATATATAATTTCAATAAAGTTGGTTGCATTCATAGTATTTTATTTCCAGAAAAAAATATGATACAAAGATAGATTTGAAAATGATAATTTACAGAAAGGTATTTGAATTGAGTTAATGAAAAGGATAGATGAATCTAATAGTTCAAATTAGAATAAAATTTAGATTATGTTGTGTTTTGATGAAAATTGTTTCTGCAATATCTGCAAGATGAAAAAAGTATATGGTAATGTTCTTCAAGAACTGGATTGTGTAGTTTTAATTTTGAACGAGTACAAAAGAACAGGGTGAAGTTAACTTTCTAAAATAATCGTCTCCTAAAAGAGTAATTTTTATTTGGTTTAACTTTTCGACCAAGAAAAACTCTTTTAAAACCTTCCTCATTAATAAAGAAAAGGTAAAAAAAAAATAAAACGATCAAAATAATTGTTTTATTTCGAAGTTATGTTCCAATTGAGAATTCCATGATAATTTTGCATAAAACGAGAAGAAGGAATCTATTTTAAAGGAACCAACAAAAAGAGAACAGTTTGTGTTAAAAGTTCGAAAGTTACTCATAAGCTAAATCAAAAAAGTTAGGATTTTTTGCTTTGAACAAATTTATTGGGATTTTTAATTGGATTTTGAAAGTTTAATGAAAATTACATCTCAACAGATCAAAACCAACAGATTTCAACTCAACACAAAATATTATATGTTGACCAAACTCATTTTTTCTTATCTTTCTATTTTAAAAATAAGAAAATGAATAGGGATGTCGATACTTACACAAACATGGGCTTTCCAAAAAGCTTAGTCGAACATGTTCTTCAAAAGTTCACACGTACAGATCAGAATTTTGTTCTTGATAAACTCTTTCAACTCCAAAGTTCGTGGAATTTTTCATATGAAACAACAAGCACAGGTAATTTTAAATCTATTAATTTTTTCTTCTTTTTTGTTTTGAGAAAAGTTTTTTTTCTAAATTCAATCCATTTAAAACTTGCACTATGTAGGCAAACAAAGCAGTGGTGAAAACGATCAAAATAACAGAAACCAAAAGAAAGAAGAAAATTCAGTGTCTGAAACCACTAATTCTACTTCCACTTCCACTTCGACTTCGAACTCGACTACCAATACAAGCACAAGCACAAACACAAATTCAAACACCAACACAAATTCAAACATAAACAACGGCAATACAACGAAAACAACAACAACAACACCATCAACTAATACACCAAAACCAGAAAATGAAAAGCCAAAAATTGATCCACTGAAATTAAAAAAAAGCGATCTCAACTTCCCACCATCCCTTAAGCATATCTCAAATCATAAAAATTATCTCAATTCTTATTTTCAATGTTTACTTACGATCCCAAGTTTTCTTCGTTTTATTTTTATATTCTTCTTATCAAAAAAACAATGTGGTGAGATCCTCTCTGAAATGAAGAAAGAATTTGATGAAGAATACAAAAAAAAAAACGAGTTGTCTTTCAAAGCATTAGACATCGTCCATAATTTACAAGAACTCGGATCAAATTTTTTATTTTCAAAATATAAAAGTTTTAATTTAACACCAAATATCATTGAATTGTTTGGCGAGATCAATAACATAAACGAGAAAGAAAAAGGAAAAGAAAAAGAGATGGAAATAGAAAAGGAAAAAGAAATAAAAAAAGAAAAGGAAAAGAAAAAGGAAAAGGAAAAGGAAAAAGAAATAGAAAAAGAAAGCAATCTAGACAAAGAGACTGAACAACAAAAAGAAAATCTAGACGAAGAAGAAGAAAAAGAAAAAGAAAATCGAAACAAAAAACAAGAAGAAAAGCAACAAGAAAAAGAAAGAAAATATATTTTTTCATTTCATAAATTAAATTTACAATTTAAATTAGCACACACTTTATCAAAAGAACTTTATGATCAATCTATATTAAAGAAAAATCAATTAGAAAAAGATGGACGAGAAAAAATGGAAATTGAAGATGAAAATGAAACGAAAGAAAACAAAACACAAATAAAAAAGACGAAAGAAGAAATTGAAAAGGAAAAAGAAATAGAAAAAGAAAGCAATCTAGACGAAAAAACTGAACAACAAAAACAACAAGAAAATGAAAATGAAAAACAAGAAGATGAAGCTCAAATAGAAAAAGTAAAAGAAATTGAAATAGAAAAAGAACAAGAACAAGAAAAACAACAAGAACAAGAAAAAGAAAAAGAACAAGAACAAGAACAAGAACAAAAAAAAAAAACCCTTAATGATTTTCCTTCTTTAAATATGGTTTCAAATGAAGAATTTGAAAACAAATTACAAAATTTATATCAAATTTATCATTTAGAAAAGACCACAAAATCAGTTACAAATCTAATGGACCAAACGATAACAACAGAAAAATTATTCAAAAGCAAGCCAGGATTTCTAATAATTGAAAAAGGTGAACTTTCAAGTTTGAAAGAAATCAAAAATTTTAAAATTGAACATAAAATATATCTAGATCGGTATCTGAACGAAAACGCAAGCATTATTGAACAAAAAAGGGAAAAGCATAAAGAAATAACAAAAGCGAAAGATCTTAATAAAAAAAAAAAAAAAGGCATCAAGCATTATAATGAAATGGCAATTTCGCTCGATCGTATCTTAACATTAACGAATCAATATTTAATCAATGTCAATCGAAAAAATAAAAAAAAGCAATTAGAAAAGCCGATCCCAAAGGAGACGATCAAATTATTAGATTCTGAATCAAATAAACTTTTCAACAAGCAAATCAAATACAGCCAGGCGCTCTCAAAATCTAAACGGGATGAGGCGCAGTTATATAAAACGCTGAAAGGGAATAAATACATTCTCCAAGGCGTCATTATTGAAAATAGGCTTAATAACAAAATGACAAATCACTGGGTGTTTCTAAAAAATAATTTACGATGGGGGAGATACCAAAACGAAAATTTTGAAAATTATATTAGTTATCCGCAAGTGGAGAATAACATCTTGGGCACTAATCGAAAGTGTTCTGCGAGGTGCTTTATTTATGTTCCCAAAAGCGACCTTGTGAAAAGAAAAAATAATATGACGATTTATAACGCAAAAAAGCACATTCTGAACGAAATGAAAAAAATAATTTGCCCGTCATTGCTACAAGCAATCAAGACAAAAAATCAAGAGCTCAAAAAGCAAATTCAAGATTATAGATCACAAAGGAATCAAACGAGTAATATCATTAATGGTAACGGCGAAGGCGATGGTAATTTGAACAACGTTATGGAGAATTATCATAATGGAAGTACGCATAACAATAGGAAAAGGCACCATACAGCGTTTGATTACAATTCGTTTTTTAACGAAGAAACAACGAACCAGAATAGAAGGCTACTTTTTGGCGATTTAATGGATAAGCCCAGGCATCATGGGCAAAGTGGCGATCAAAATCAAAAAGTAAATACAACTTATCAAGGATTCGATTACTCGGCTCTAGAAATAGACTGGGGGAAGGAAAAATATGAAAAGAATGAGGAAAGCACAAAGAAATTGTCTCAATTCAAAAGGCTTTTTGAAACAAAATATTTTAATACTTTGTCACAATTTCAAAAAATGGATCTAGGTGGCATATTTTTTACCCACAGCATAATCTTTAAGGAGGATATCCTCAAGGGTGTCGTTCTAATTGAGACTTATAACCACTTGTATCAAAATAACGATATCCTGCTGCTCCAGAAATCACTATTTGTTAACCAAATCAAGGAATTGTTTTTGGCACGATCTATGGCGGATTTAAAAACGTACAACGATTATATTTATGTCACCAAAATGCTCTTAGATGCAATATCCAATTTGAAATCAAACACAATAAAGGCACTGTTTTTGCTATATCAGACATACACCCAATCTTTGATTTTTAAATTCGATATGAAAGTTATTAAACACTTCATGAACTTTACTATAGCGCTCATTATTAAGCAAATTTCTCTCCAAAGGGTCACTAATAAGCCACAAATCGCGCAGCTGCTTAAGAACTGGTCATTAATAGCAATAATTGCAAATGAATGCTACAAACCAAATTCCATAGAATTTAATTATTTCCAAACCGTATGGGATTCAAATTTTAACATGCTGCAGAATTTGATTCTCAAATTTAAAATGTCTCATTTGGAAATCGAGTTAACTAAACTAAATGATGTTGTCATGGGCAATTTTAAAGAAGATGTATCCTCTTTGGATATAAAATATAAATATGTTGAAAAGGATGTCCCAAATATTTTTGAAAATTATTTCGCAGTCATGAATGATTTTTTAAAGCATTTTAATTTTGAAATAAACAATTTTTTAAATTTAATTACACAGAATGAATTTAACTAAGAAAAATGTTAATTAAAAAGTATCAAAATGCAAATTGTTTTTTTCATAAAATACATTCAAATTTGATTATATTATCTTTGTTTTCAATATTTTGAAAATTGTCTTGGTTAGAATTCCGCATTTAAAAAATATATTTGAAAATTTTTCAAAAATGTTTCGGCTTTTTTTTTGTTTTTATGTTTTTTTTTTTTAATTATTTTTTTAATAGTAATTCAATTTGAAAATCAATGCAGTGGAATCATGAGAAAAATATACTATTTAAAGAGGTAATACCTCGAAATAATAGCTCATTTTCAGTTCAAATGTTCAAAAAAAATTAATTCACATCTCGAATTATGATATTATTATAGATTCTTCTTTTAAATAATATGTTAGCAAAGAACTCTGAAAATTTAGAAAGTGGTATCGAAATTTGATGAGAGATGAAGGTTATATTTATTTCTTCTTTTATATAGATTGGTTTTAAAGAATTTTCAATTCATAAAAATTGTTAAAATAGAAATTATTTTGATTCTTGATCAGAACTATTTTCAAGTGGGAAAAGGCATTTTCTTCTTTTCAATTAAAAAAATATTTGTAAAAATGTTCTAAAACCCCAATAAAATATTTATCAAAAAATTCTTGACTCGCTTTATAATGATATTTGAAGTGGTTTTGTAAACTTTGATATCAATATTTTTATCACAAGATTTTCGATTTTTATATTAAAATAATTTTTTCTAATTTCAATTTTTTTTTGTGTTTTCAAAGATTTTTTTTCTTACTTTTTCTTTTTTCTTATTTTTTTCGGATTTTTTTTTGGTATTAATATTTTTTTCTTGTCAAAATCTTTTTCGTTTTCTTTTTTCTTTTTGATTTTTTTTTTCTTTCTATTTCTCTTTTTCTTTTTCCATTTCTTTTTCCGTTTCTTTTTTTTTTTTTTTATACTTTTTTTTTCTCAAAAGATCTTGTGAAAAAAAATACTTTGAAAATACCAATAAACATTACCAAAAATGAGACTCCATAATATCTTTTTGAAAAAATAGATATTTATAAGCAAAAAATCTTATTATTGATATAATTTTTAGTCTAAATTCTGTAATAAAAAATCGATAATACCCATTTCAAAACTTTTGATTTGATTTTTTGCCTTTTTTTTTTGAATTTAGCAAAATTTTTTTTTTATGAAAAAAACGTAGACAAAAAACAACTCTATTAAAAAAGAGACAATATAAATTGAATATAAATTGTTTTTAGAAGCTTGACAAATGAAGATTTGATCTCAAGCCCTCTCAAAATAAGTGGGGATAGACTCTATAAAAAGCTGATTTATATATTTTTGTATGGAATCTTGAACAGTACTAAAGAACCAAAAAAATAAATAAATAAATAAATAAATAATTCAGGAAACTTCAAACTGATAATATTAATAATATTCAATATGGTTCATTGAAGAAAAAAACATATACTCATAAAAAACAATAAATGGGCTAATTCATAGCCAATTGATAAAGAATTTTATAAAAATCTACTTGAATTTTACACTTTTTTAAAATTTTGTTTTTCTCTTTGGTAAAAAGTGAGACACTTCAGTTTGAAACATAAGAAATAACAAAAATGTTGAAATGTTTGCTTATCAGAATTCAGATTAATGGTTGGTTACAAACAGAATTCCCACAGATTTAATAAACAGTATATATACTGAAAATGATAATTATGAATATACTCTTCTCAAGTTTAAAAACAATAAAAAAAAATTTATGATTAAAATTCAAATTGTTTTAATACAAGAAATCTAGACTTGGTAAATAATAATATGAAAAAAATACTTTCATTCTATTATAACTCAACTTACTAAAATATCTCCAATTTGAGAAAATTATTTTTTTCCTTTACAATCAGTTACACTTTTAAGACACAAACTTTGAACGAAATTTAAGGAACAAAATAAATACCAAATTAAGACACAAAATTCAAATTCTAGTAAAATCATTTGTAAAACAAAATTATAAAAAATGTAATTGAACTTGTATCTTTTTGTGCCTTAAATTTTGTTGAAAGTTTGTGTCCTAAGAGTGTAACTAAGTGTAAAAAATTGATTGAAATATTATCAATATCAATTGGCGGTTGTTTTGTATCTCAGAATATTTAATAGGTAATGATTTGTGTTATAAACTTTCTTTCTTTCAAAGGTATCCCAAAATAACATTTTTTTTCAAATATCAAATATTTTTGTTAATTAGCCTTTGAAGAACAAATAAGAAATAAGCAGAATAATAAGAATCAAAAAATAGTTGATCTCTTCCTGAAATAAAACTAATAAATCAATATTATTTTCTTAAAAAATAAAAAACTCGATAAATCTGAGGTTCCTATTGAGAAAAATAGCAATTTTCATTTTGATCTTACTATTGAAATCAAATAAATTCCAATAGAAATCAAAATGATTTCTTTACAATCAATTTTAATTTATCAATAAACTTAAAATAACACATTTTTACCAAGTGACTATCGATATTACTATAAGAAAAATTTTTTTGTAAACTAATTAGGGGCTAGTAAAGTATTATGTGCAAAAAAATTGTAAAATTGATTTCAATTTTGGAATTTCCCAAAATAAAGTTTTTCTTCTAATATCTATGCAAACCCTTTAAACGCATGTAATCCACTTATTCCAACAACTGGACCCATTTGACTGGAAAATGATTTATAAGTGTTTCTTAAGAATTACAGATAACATTTATTACTCTATAATACCAAGTATAAAATAATTATTTTTGAAATTTATTGGCACTCTAGTGTTCGAATGACCCTAAAAAAACTATTATAAATATTATTGCATAACAATAAATTATTACATTTTTTCCTAATTTTTACAATTAAAAATTGTAATTTTGAGATTTTGATTTTTATTAATTTTTAAAATCTCAAGATTGAAACAAAAAAAAAAATTCAGTATTTGTAAATAAATATTTAGAACTCCTAAAAGTAACTTTGTTTTTTTTTTAGATTTCAAGATTTACGAAATAATAATCAACATATAAAATCCAAAGATTAATTATTTTTGTTTCCTTCCAATGAATCAGGTTATAATTTTATTTCAAATATCAGAAAAAAATGTAAAAATAATCAATAAAATAATCTTTAGATTTTTTTATAAAAATTGTTTTATTTTGTTTCTTATCGGCATTTTGAGACAAATTTAAGAAACTTATCATTTTATTCTGGGCTAGGCAAAAAAAAGACAATAAATAAAATATATACAACGATAATTGAATTAACTAATATGTTCTATCAACTTCTTGAGACTTACTTACTCTTTCAATCATGGATATTTTCAAAATTTGAATTATTATTCTTTGTTATTTGAAATAACTTTTTAGTACGATGAAAGAGTTTCTAAATATTAAAATTCGAAGATTTGTAAGTTAAATCAAATTAGTAAATTTTATGTAGATCAACTCTCGCAGCATATACTAATTTTCGAAAAAAGTGAAAATTAAAAGAGTCTTTTAATCATCTGACACATCCAATTTGAATGTTTTTAACAAACAATAATAATATAAAATAAGATTCAAAATTCCAAGATCAAATTGATCAATTGTTTAAGTTTGGTAATTTAAAGATGATTATTGGAAATTCTGTTTACGTGGAGATTTTTCAAAATTATGAAAAAAAAATGTTAGAATTTTTTACATTTTTTGTTATTTATTTTTCTAGAATGAAATTGGAAATATATATATATATATATATATATATATATATATATATATATATATATATATATATATATATATGTATGTATATATTTGTTTGTTTTTACTTTTATTTTAATTATTGGTGTTAAATTACCCATTTCAAAGAATAACTCTTGCAATTTTGTTCGTTTCTCAAAAATAAGCTGATTATAATTCTCATTTGCTGCTATTAAAAATATCACCTCTTGAGAATTATAATGAGTATATTTTTAAGAATTCACTGAAATAAAGTAAGATATCTACAACTTTGAAGTCTAAAAATTGATAACTCTACTTTTAAATTTGTCCCAAAGTTCATATTTTTTCTATAATTCTTGGGACATTTTCGGAATAAACTCCATTTCAAAATCATTGACCAATTAAAAATCGATATTTGAAAATAAATATTTTTGCAAATTGGAGTTATCTATTATAATAAAAAAAAAAAAATACTATTTTAATATTCAGTTCTATACACTATGAAATTTTGTTTTTCTTCTAAAAATAAAATAAAAAAAAGTCAAATAAAAATAAATAAAAATTGGGTCATTTATTATGAAATCAAGTTTATTAGGATGATTTTAAATTGATGAGTTCAATTTTTGTCACTGATTAATATTAGAATTTAAAGACATTTGGAGTAGTAATCAGAACTCAGGTTGTTTACCACTAACTAAACACATATTTTAATTATTGACTTCGAATGGGTATATGCTAATCCCTTCAAGTATATAAAATTAATAAAAATAAAAAATGAAAAAAATATTCTCTATCTGAAAAATCTGGAATATTGAAAATTAGAAACTAACAGGATTGTATTCAAAATTTTAATTTAATAGATTTAAATTTGAAATCTACTATATTTATTTGATTCTTTTATCTTTAAAATGTTTATCATTTTTCAATAAATAATTCGAAAAAATTTTTTCTACACCACACACTGGTTTGTTTTTAATTTGTCTTAGATCCCTACTCATAAAAAAAAGATAACAAAGTTTATGTTTCGAAAATCCTGAAATTTTTCACGATAATGAGAGATATTAAAGTACTCTCCGAATTTTTTGATTAGTGATTATTACTTTTATGACTTTTAATAACATTATTGGCTTTATAGAATGTTTAGTTAAGAGATCTTATTAAAAGTTTAAACTCAATGGTTTTTTTTCGAAAAATTTCTAATAATTGTAAAAACCAATTTTCTACAATCAAATTTCGAAATTTAACCTTGCTAAGGTTTGAAAATCAAAATCCTCTTACTTGACTTAATTTCTACTTCATTTTGAAGTATTATAGAGTTTAGTGTAATGGTCTAAATATATTTCCACATCAGGTGAAAGGAAAGTGAAGGAAGACGTAAATAAAATTGATTTTAATTTTGCCTTGTTTGACATTTAACATAAGCCTTTCGATCGGTAAATGATAAATTAATTATCGTTTAAATGAAAAAAAATAAGAATTGTAATATTTTGACTTTTTTCTAAAATTCATTAATGTTTAATTTATTTTTATCAGCTAATATACGATATGCCAACTCCCCCGAGAATATAAAATTAGGATATTCCTTCAGAGTTCTTTTATTTTCTGTTTTGCAAATTGCTTTGTTGGAAGGTAACTTGATGTTTTTGGGTTCATTTGGAATTTTTAAAAATTGATTTTTTTTTTTTTTTTGAATTAATAAAAGAGTAAACAAAAGCTTCTCTAATTTGATTTCAGACATATCTAAATTTTGACTTGCTAAGCTACCAAATTTGTGAAAAAAAAATATCTTTTATTGAGTAATATTCTCCCAATTCATGAATTATTGCTTTTCCCAGATTCCAATTTTGATTATTTGCATTCAAATTAAATAAAATAAATAAGGTAAGGCTTGACTAAAAAGTAAACAGGTCCAGAACTTTTGAACTCACACTCTAAGAAAACAGTTAAAAGATACCAAAATTAATCAAATAAGGCACAAAAAAAATATTTTTTAAAAGTCACAGCACTTTATGATAAGGCATAAAATGGTTTTTTTAAAAGCCTATTGCTTGAAGTTGGCACACAATTTTTTTTAGATTATTGTTTGAGTTGGAAGAAAAAAAAAGACTGTTGGTCATTCTGGACAATCTATTTTTGTTTTCTTATTGATTTTTGTTGTGCATTAGTAACTTTTTTATTTTGTTTCTACTTTTGATTATTTTGTTCATTCAACTTGATCTTTTTTGTGTATTAGAAAGTGGTTGGACTGTAAATTGTATTTGTAAATAAATTATTTCAAAGAAAGAGTACATTTTGATTTCAAGTAGTTTCTTTGTCTGGAATGAACAGACGTTTTGTTGTCAATTATTGCTGTTAAAAAATCAAAAAGAAAAAAGAAAAAAATATTTCAATCCAAACAGATAATTATTTTGATTTTACTCATGGTGATAAATTATGTCTTATTATTGATCTTTTTGGTTTTGTTCTTTAAAAAAATTCTTTTCCTTTCTTTTCTTAATGTTATGTTTCTTTTCTTTTGGTTTGTTTTTTAAAAATTAAGAAAAGAAAGTAAAAAAAAAAACGGTTTAATCATTTTCAACATTTTCGATCTTTTCTTGTACATTCCTAAGCAATTCTTCAAGTTCGTTTTCCATTCTTTGAATTTCGTTGGTAACAGTTTCGATTTCATTTTTGAGTTCAATTTCTCTTTCTTCTGTTTGTTTTAATTCTAATTTCCTTTTTTCTTCTTTTTGTTTATATTCATCAACCTTTTGTTTCCATTCGATTTCTCTTCTTTCAAGATCCTTTGTTTCTTCTTCAAGTCTTTTTTCTGTTTGTTTGATTTCTTTGTCAATAGAAAGTAGTTGCTCATAAAGTTCGTCGCTGTTCATCTGCTTTTATTTTTGCTTTAACCAAAAAGGGGTTAGGTTCGTGAATTGGAAACAAGAAAAAAATGACGGTGTTAATAATCCCTACATTAATAAAAAAGTTCAAAAATTGTTGTTACCTTTGTACTTGACTACACATTGGTTTCTTATTTGAAATTGTTCCAAATTTTGTAAGTAACTAAAAGATCTAAATAAAATTAATTTCAATTTAATAAGTTTTTACAAGTAAAAATTTTAAAAACATGTAATTTAAACACCCTTTTAATTTATGGTTTTCATAAGAAGAGTTTCAGGTTATTGAAAGTAAAAATATATTTTTCTTTTCGATACCTTTCAAAAATTTCAATTAAGGGAGTAGCCATGGTGAAGGAAAATTTTTCACTTTTTTACTATTTTGAATAGGATCATTTTACAACATTTTTTACTTTGACTATGCCTCATTAATTTTTATTATTTAAGGGAGTAGCTACACCATAATACATGATAAAAATTTGAGAGAGATGAGATTAGAACATTTTATTTTAGTGGGTGTGATTGTAGAAACTCCAAAAAATTTTTTTAAAAAATTATTTGATATTTTAATTTTAGTAATGTTCAACAATAAAACAATTGAGATTATATTGATAAAATAGTTTTTTTTTTATTATTATTTTTTGATTAAAATAAACTTAATTCCAAAAATTTGGACACAGTTTAAACAGTTGGAAAATAACAATAACATGATTCACATCCAATTCGAAATTAATTTTAATTCAACAAACTATTTCATTTTTTGTCTTTTTTGTTTTTGTTTTCATTTTCAATTTTTCAAGTTACTTAATCTATTTTGTTAGATCTGAAATTTTTTTATAGATGTTTGATAAAATGTTAGTGTTGAGTTTCTTAAATTGAAAAATCCACATACAACCTGTGAATGGTATCTTATCATTTGATCGATCAACCATTGTTTGTGTAATTTCAACAAATTTACCAATATATTTTTTGTTCAAACTCTTTCATTTCAGCTCGTTTCCTTATTTAGATAGACTTGTTTGGATTTTTTATTTTATATTGTTTTCTTATATTTGGATGAAAATGATTACTTAAAAAACCATTATTACTATGTTATTTAAATATGGTTTTATATTACGTTTGGGAAAATATAATAAATTTTGTTTTTGTTTTTCTATTTTTGATTTTCTGATGTGTCCAAATTTTTGGAATGCGGTTTAGTTTTTTTTTTTGGGAGAAGATAATTTCAGATTCTTTGAATAAAATTTATGGCTATTTTGTGGTTTAAACTTTGATAACATATAATCATATTCACTTCTCCAATTCTACTAAACCCAACGATTTAAAATCCTAATAAGTAATAATTTGACTTAATTATTCTAATTTTGGAATCCTTCTAGCTATTTAAATCCTATTTATGTTTCCTTTTAGGATTCTTTCAATTGTAATGTTGTTGTTCTTTTTAAACAAAATCCATTAATTTCAAATGCCACTAATAAAAAAATATTTCTAATTGCTTTATCTTGCCAGGATTAAAAAAATCTCAAAAATGATGAAAAAATAAAATATGAAAAAATTAAATACCACAATAGAATGTTAAGAGAAGGATAAAAGATAAGTTATTCAACATTCAAAACACTATTTTTTGCAATTCAACTCAGCATTCTATTGTGGCAATTTCTTTGAGACATTGAAAAAAAAATTTTTTTACAATCTAATCAATGAAGTACTTTAAATAATAAAAATCAATGAGGTACAACCAGAGTAAAAAAATGTTATTTTCTGATCCTCTTCAGAATTGCAAAAAAGTGAAAAATTTTTCAATACCGTGGCTACTCCCTAAATGTTTATATCCGTGAAATTTGAAAAAATAGTATCTTGTTTAGAGTGTGGTAACTTGTTAATTTGGTTCTTAGCTGATCGATCTTGTACTTGGTATGGGTTTTAATAGTGGTTCAAAATGGCAATTTTGACAATTTATTTTTTTTTTCCAAAATTCGAATTGAAGAGTGGAAAGACTAATATCGGAAGTTAAGTATTAAGAAAATGTGATTTGGGTTGTTGATTAAAATTTTTAATTTTGTTTGGTTTTATTTGGTGCTTTTAAAAAAAAATTTTTTTCCGTTAATTGCATCAAAAAAGTAAATTAAAATTTTCTTTCCACAACTCATAAATCAAATTTATTTTTAAACACCTATCAAATTATGAATCTTAAACTCTTCAATTTAGATTTCGAAAAAAATAAATTGTCAAAAATCGCCATTTTGAACCACTATTAAAACCCATACCAAGTACAAGATCGATCAGCTAAGAACCAAATTAACAAGTCACTACACTCTATACAAGATAATCTTTTTTTCAAATTTTAGGTATTGTATACCTTAAAGTATCATTCATTAGATTTGTGAATTTTTTTTTTTCAAAATCTCAAAGATTTGTAAAAATAGAATGTTGAGTTTAATTGCTTAAAAAGTGTTTTGAATGTTGAATGACTAATCTTTTATCCTTATCACAACATTCTATTGTGGCCTTTAATTTTTTGATTTGTTATTATTTCATCCTTTTTGAATTTTTTTAATTATGACAACATAAACAATAAGAAATATTTTTTATTAATGATATTTAGGATTAAAGGATTGTGTTTAAAAAATAATAACAAAATTACAATTGTGAGAACCACAAAGGGAAATATAGGAATATGGCTTTAATATATAGAAGAATTTTTTAAAATAATAATTATTCCATAAAATATCTTGTTTGGGTTTTAAACAGTTGGAATTGATGAAATTGGAGAAGTGGATATGAAAATATTCTTAAACAACATTTTAAACCAGAAAATAGCTATAAGTTTTATTCTAAAAATCTAACATTATCTTCTCCAAAAAAAATATTTATTTTGAAAAATATATAAAAATCGAACAAACTTTATTAATTCTTTTCTCTTTTTTTATTGTTTAATACTACTAAAAAAAAAATATCAAATAATTTTTTAAAAATTTTTTTAGAGAATGTCTGATCACACACCACAAAATTAAAAGTCTCTTTTCTTATCTATCTCAAATTATTATTATGTCTTTTAGTGTTGGTTATTTCCTTAGATTCAAGAGGTTATCTTTTGTTAATTATTATTTTTTACCCTTTTTTGGCTTTAATATTTTTTTCACAATTTTATATTTGAATTTAAAACCGAGAAGAAGGTTATTTTTTTATGATCTATTTTTCATTAATTTAATTTAAATTCAAAATAATAAAATATCTTTCTCAAATTATAAGTAATTCAAATATTTTAAATTAATAAAAACGAACCTGATTTTAAAAAATAATATTAAATTAGATTTTTATTGTAACTGATTTTTAGTTTTAATTTTTTCAGGTTATTTTTTTTTTTTTGATTTTTACATCTACCAAGTTATTCTAATTAATAGATTTAGAACAATTGTTCAATATCTCAATTCAAAAAGTTAAGGGTTACTCAATACTTTTTATATGAAAACCTCTAATCGTTTACAATGAATTATTTCCATACTGAAGAGGCGACTTGAATCCTAAAAGATGGTATTGTGATATTTATCTATTTTTGATTGACAAAATTCAAATAATAAAAAAAAAAAAAAAAATACAGATTTACAAAAAAATCAAGAAAAAAAAAAAAGCATTCTCAATTCAAATAATTCAATCAAATAAAAAAGTTTTAAAATAATCCTTATTTGCAAAAAATTCAATCAAAAAAAAAAAAGTTAAAAAATATTCTCAATTTCAAAAAAACAAAAATATAAAAAAAATTGGTCTTCTTTTATATCTATCAAGGATATAAATTTCTTCCTTTTAAAACAAATTTTCTTCTAAAAGTACACCATTAATTGAATTCGATTTATACTTATTTATAGTTCGATTGTAAAACTCAATATTTGATAGACTAAGGAATTTATAACATTCTTGAGAAAACAATAACTCATTTAAGAATGGATAATCAAAAAGAAAAAAAAGATCGAGATCTCGAAAAGTGCCCAAGATAGAGACTTCGAAATTATCATAGTTGTTTTCAAATTTATATATTATAACCATTAAATTGGAAATTGAGTGTCTCTCTTTGGGTCCTTTGTTTTAAAAATGTCGTCTTTTTAATTGTTGATTTTTGGAGATACATTATTCATCCTATGTTGGTCATTTTTTGACCTAACCTATTAAGATCCATTCAATAACTATATTTGGAAAAAAGTTTTTATTTCCTTTTTAGAAAATTATTTTACACCAAAATGACTTATCCTTAATTGAAAAATGTAAAGATATTTTCAAATGTTATCTAATATTTTTTTTTATTCAAGAAATATCAAAATTCCTTCTTTTTTGAATTACAAAAGTTTTGGATTTCACACTTCTTCCTGTCAATTTTTTATTTGAGTTTTTTTCTTTCGAAAAAAGTTCTTAAAAATTTTTCTAAAATTTATCTTATGATAATAATAACATTTAACAACTCTTTTTTTTCAAAAATATTGAAGATTGTATTCTTGATTACTGTTGAGAGAAAAATGTTGGACACAGAAAAATAGTTGGACAGCATTTTTAATTGGGAACATTACTGAAAATGATTTTTAATTTCAATCATTTGTGAAATAACTAAAGAAAATAACAATAATCTACTAATTAGAATAAGCATTAATGTAATTCTACTTTTTCAAAACCTTATCTCTGATACCCTAAAGCAAGTTTAAAAATGACCATTTTCAGAATTAATAGTAAACTTTACTACAACTTGGATTTTTGTTAAAATAGCATGATCTACTTTAGTTATCAACCATTCATATGAGTATTCTACACAAACCACAGATAAATGAACTTGTAACACCTTTAAACCTGGATTTATATAAAAGCCGCCTAGTTATCAATAGGATTTGATTTTCAATTTCAGTAATGTACTCAATTAAAAAAGGTGTCCAACTATTTTTCTGTGTCCAACATTTTTCTCTCAACAGTTAATGATGATTTGGACAAATTTTGTTTTTTTTCCTGGAAAGTAATTTTCGGAAAGGAAAGTTTTGTTAATTCTTCAATCAGATCAATTACTGAAATGAATTCCAAATTTTTTCCTCTTTTTCTCTTCAGAAAAAAAAAATTCAACAAAAAAAGAATCATTTGAGATTTATTCTCTCCAAAATTTAATTTTTGGAAAAATTTATAATAGAGGGTTTCAAATTTTTCATTTTCAGCTCTTAAAATTCTTGTTTTTTTAAAAAAATTCTGGATTTTTGGATTTTTTATTTTTTAATTTTTAACTTTTTTTTGAATTTTGTCTTTTTACAAAAAAAACAAAATTAGAAATGACTCTACTTGAGAGCTGGTTAAAAAAATGTTTAAAGATTGAAAGGTTGGTAGGGAAAATTGTGGGTAAAACATCTAGTAAGGTTTACGATCATCCCTTTCTTGTGATTTTTCTATGTACATGTATTGCTGTGGCGTTTGGCTATGGTTACACAAAAATCGATGAAGAAACAGATCTTAGAAAATTGTATGTGCCTCAAGATTCGCAATTAATGAAAGATGAGGCTTATTGGACAGAAAAATGGGGATCCATACCTAAATTAGAAACGGTTTATTTAGTGTCCGATCCAATGGGTAAACTTTCAAAGAAAAACCTATTTCACTTTTACAAACCTTCCGAAACGACAATTATTTTTCTCTTTTTTTTTTTTTTTTATTATTTTTTGGTTGGATTATTCTTCTTATTTTGAAAACAAATCTTTACACAATAGGAAATAATATCATTTATGAAGAAACCATTTACCCATTGTTTAAAATTCACCAAGAAATAATTAAACTTTCAATTGATCATAAGGGCAAAAATTATACCTTCCAAGACCTGTGTAAAAAGCATCCTATGACTGGTGGCTGTATCATACTTGGTGTTTTGGATTATTGGAATTGGGACGAAGCAAATTTTGTTAACGATCCTTTAAGTCAAATTGAGAAGGGTGTAAATATAGTATCTCAGCAAACAGTAAATCCTTCGTATGCATGGGGTAAATTTTTTTTTTTTATTTTTTATTTTTTATTTTTCACTTTTCCATTTTTTTTTTTTTTTTTTTCTTTTTCTTCGTTTATTTTTATCACAAAAAGACCAAACAAAAAGTTTTCAAAAGTTCTCAAAAAGAGTTAAAAATTGAAATTGAATCTTATCTCCAAGTTTTTAAATCCTCGATTTTCACTGGAATTCAACAATCATCTCCATTCTGTCAATTATTTTTTTTCTATTTAAAAAAATGACAGGTATAAAACCTTTGATCAAATTTTTTCGAAATGTTTTTTAAATGCTCTCTGTATTTTATGATCTGTTACTATTATTTTAATACTAACAATACATTTATTGACTTTTAGGAATGTTGGGTCAATATCCCTTGTTAAAATTTCAAATTTTGGGTTTTTTTTAAATTTTTGTTGTTTGAAAAACTATTTTTACAATCCAAATTAGAAATTGTTACTTACAAAGCTTTGGAAATCAAAATTATCTTATACCATGGACTTTCTACTTTATTTTGAAATATTCTAGAGTTGATGGGAATGGTATAAATAAATTTATATAAATATAGTACAGAGTTACTAAAGTAAAAAGTCAAAAAAAAAAACTGTTCTTTTCCAAGTTTCTGATCTGAACATAATTTTTTGACAGTTCACTATATAAAATTTGAAAGTATATGATATCGAAAATCATCTATTTTTAAGTTTACCTTGTTTTATCAAGAATTTCGAAAAGTTTTTGGTTCAATAAATCTTTTTGTTTTAGTTTTCAAAAACCCCTAAAAACTTGTAATATTTTGTCGTTCCTTTAGTATACATTCCTTTAAACCATTTTTTTTTTGGTTTATAGCATTGGATTTCAGTTCCCACCGTTATAAAATACAGATAGACTAAAATAAACATCCAATAATTTTACCATTATTCATGTCATTGTAACTCTCTACCTATAACAAAACTAGGTTTAAAAACTCAGTCAACCTTGAATACCTAAAATTTCAAAAATCTAAAAAAAACAAAGAAATTTCAAGAAAAAAATACAAAACTTTGAGTAATAATAAAAAAAACATAAGTTTTTATTAAAATACAATTGAATTTAATAATATGAAAACAGTAATTTGTTTTTCATAGAATTCAAAAAATTATTATCATAATTAATCTCAAAATTGAATATTTTTTCATTAACCATGTAATCATACTTTGAAATTTTAATTCTATTTATCAAATAACAACAAAAATACTTGATTTTATAAATATTTTTTTGTGGTTAAGTCGAATTATTACAATAATGTTTTTTTTTTAAAAATATTTTAAAAAATTTTTACCAAAAAGTTTTTAAAAATTATCTTTAAAATAATTAATAAACTTTAATAAACCCTTTTCAGGTCTATATTGACAACTTTTTATAACACCCCATTAAAAAGAATTTGTAAATATTTTTACCAACAACCAAAACTCAAAATATTTTTTTATTCAAACCATATAATAAATTAAATTAAATTTTAAGTCAAGACAAATAAGTAGTGGGGGTTGAAAATGATATTGAATTTATTGTAATATAAAATATTTCTCTTCTTAAATCAAAAACGTTTGTAAAAAAACAAATACAAGTAATTTTAATTCATTTTTCTCAAATTAACTTTTTTAAAAGGTTATTTTAGAAATTATTTAGAATAGAGTTATTTGTTGATTCATTATAATCTATTTTTTTTTTTTTTATTCCAATCAATTTTTATTAGAATTCACACATATAAAAGGAAGCCGAAAATAAGATTGATCCAAAAAATGCCCTAATTCTTTTAATATATATATATATATATAAAGATATATTAAGATTTAGAAGTGGTAATTGGTTCTAAAATTTTATTTTCCCATAAGACAAATAATTATCAATGAAAGTATATAAATTATTTACTTTTGCAATGTACTTACTTGCAATAACATGAACGAACTACCCTATATTTGAATTTCATTTTTTAAAAAGTTAACAAAAGAAAAACAAAAAAACATTTATTATTTGAAATAACTAATTAATAATTTTTAAAGAAAATTAATTGTATATTTGAAGAAATACATATCTATTATAATCGAAAAAACGCTCAAAATATTGAAATAGTGTGGCCATATTTTTTTATATGCTACAGAGGCCAAACCTTTGTAATAAAATGTTATCACAAGATAATAATTTTACAATATTCAATAATATCCACAAATCATTAATAATAAAATCTTAAAATTTATATTCTGATTCATTTTGATCAAAATTATTTTAATTATTTAGCTGCCGAGACTTATGATGAGGATGGTAAAATAGTTCAAGCACCAGTCGCACAAATTATGTATTATATGTCAGATGAAGAAACACTTGCTGAACCACTTCATAAATTTGTAATTTTTTTCATTTCTATTTCCGTTTTTTTTTTTTCTTTTTGTTTTTTTTTTTCCATAATATATGTCTTTGATTACAATTACAGTATTTTTTATTTTTTCAAATTTCAAGTAAAAAACGATAAAAATAATATTAAATCTTATTCAGATATTAAAAAATGAATGGAAATTGCTAATCAATAAACTAATAAAGAAAAAAAAAATTCAAATATGATCAAACGAAATGATTTTTAATTTATTTTGGGAATATGAATAAAAAACAATTAATTTGGAATTAAATTAAGAGTAACTTGTTCAAAATAGTAATTTAAATCGATTAAAAAAGTTTAGGTAATCTATTTTTTGATTAGAAGAAATTTACCCAAAATATATTTGTATTGAAAAACGAAATGTATGTGAAATACTACACATACAAGAAACATAAGAAGAGTATTTATTTTTTATAATATTTTTTTTTTTGAAAACTACTATAATAATTTGGAATTTTAAAGGGTTGGGGCATATTATTTAGGGTGAGAATGGAAAACAGTATATAATTGCTTTTTTTGAAGTGAATCTCTTTGAAAAAATCATATCTTCAATAGACACAGGGGATTTGGTATTATAATAAATGAGATTTACTTTTTGAGATTATTTATTACCAAGTGGATTTTAAAATTTACAAATATGCATCTGAAAAGAAAATCCTTTGTAACTTGAATGTTTGGTAGTATTTAGATTTTATATTTTTTTATTGAAGATAATAACAAAAAAGAGAAATTCATTACTCAACTCTTAGAAAGAATAATTTATTTATTGATTTAGATTTTAAAATTGTTTTATTTTGGTGTTGTGTATTATAAACTTTAAATAAAGAAAGGAATTGTGTTTTTTCAGGAAAGAGTTGTAATTAAATTTATTATTTAAAAAAAATAAATATTTTTCTATTTTTTTTCCAATTCTGAAGAAAAAGAAACTATATGTACTTCTTTCTTTGACTGGCTTTTTATTTATTTTGATTTTAGATTGTGGGTATCGAATGAAGAATTATAATAGGGGAATTTTGGAGCAAAATCAAATAATACGTGATTATATGTATTTTTAGAACTCAAAATCTAACTTTACACAATAAAGAACAAAAAATAAATAAAAAAAAACAAATTAAAAGAAATTTTTTATCTTTTTTTGATATTTTGATGAACTTGGTCGACAAAGGATCTTTTTCTCCCAATGAAATTATTGAAATTATTAAAGTTAAATATTAAAATTAATTCAATTGTATACAAATTTAATGTTTAAATTTCAGAGAAAAACAAACCAGTTCATCCAACTTTCCAATGAGTCTCTATTCCCTCTTTTATTTGGAATTTTGTAAGAAATGCCTAAAAACAATCAAATATAAAATCCAGCAATATCCAGTGTTATTAACAATGACTGATTTTGAAAATTCCTCTAAAATTCTTAACTTGATTTGTCATTAGTTTAAAAAAAAATGTTTTTTTTTTTCTTATTTTTTTCTTAAAAGATCATTCATTTTTATCCTTTTGAAATCTCTTAAAAAATTGTAACTTTTCTCTTTTTTGAAAGAAAAAATATATCAAACATTTTTTTTTTGTAAAGGATGTTGATTTTCTTCAAAACGAAAAATATTCTTTGCATTTAAACATTGTTTTTAATAAAGAAATAAATTTCCATCCCTTTCCAAAAAATCAGACACTTTTTATTTTGTCCTCTGTTTGATCAAATAATTTGGTTCATTGTAACACAATATGTATTTAAAATAATAAGAAAAAAAAACAACAGAGCTTATATCAAAATTATGAAGTAACCAATCCAGAAAAAAATAAGTTAACGTCTTGTAAAATAACTTGTTATAACATTTTTTAAAGTTGATTTATTCGTAAAATACTTCTTCTTTTGTTCATCTTTTGTTGAAAATTAGAAGATCCGAAAATTTTCAAACTTTGCCTAATAATATAATGATCCCTCAAAATCTTTATACGGTAACTACAGTACGGTACTCAACTTTTTGGAGTTATCTAATCTCTTTCTTATCTGTATTTGTCAAGAATTATATACATAAAATTTTACAAATAAAATGTTTGTGCTTTAAAAAATATATATATAACTCTTTAATTTCAAAAAATATTAACAACATTTATTTAATAAAAATTTTACATCCTTAATATCTGTTGAAATTTTTTAAAAAAATAATAATAAATAAAATTTAATAGGAAAAAGAAATTTTATCATATGTTCTTGGTTATCAAGAAGAAATGAAAAAAATTAAACCCAAATCTACAGTAATACCATATTTATCTTGTTCGATTAATGATGAAGTTGAAAAGTCTACAACTTCTGATATTAAATCTGTTGCAGTTGGTTATTCGATTATGATCTTAGTACTTTGTTTTACACTAGGTATAGTCTACATAATTTCCCCTTCTTTACATGTTTTTCCATTCTTTTCTTATTATTATTTTTTTTTCCTTTTGAAATAAATTTTAATCATCAATTCAATGATGTTTGTGGTTTATTTATTCTATAACATTAATTTAACATTATTAATAAATTGTAATGAATTTTTTTTTTAAATAATTAACAAATTTGATAAAAATACAAAATATATTAATAATATACAATTATTATATTTAATAAATAATTAGGTGAAATTCCATCAAAATTTCGAACTCATCCATATTTATCGCCATTAGGAATTATTACAACCGGGTTTGGAATTATTTCAGGGTTTGGTTTAGGTGGTTATAGTGTAAAGTCATGTTCCTTGGTTACCATTTTAGCATTTTTAATTCTAGCAATTGGTGTAGATAATTTGTATATTATTGTAAAAAATTTTGATTTATCAGAATTATCTGATGATCCAAAAGAAAGGGTAATAAAAGCTATGAAAAAATGTATAAATTTTGTCAGTTTTTTCTTGGTCTCTTAATATTATTGATCATAAAAAAAATTATTCATTTTCCTCTCGTGATATATATTTATATACGTATAATTATATACCTATTTAACACTAATTTTTTTTTTTTTGACCTATTAAAATTGAAAATATGAATTCTTTATTATTATTATTTTTATTTTTCTTTTTAAAAAAATATAAAAAATAGCAACTAGTATTGTTCTAACAACTATTAAAACGATAGGTGTTTTTATTGTTGGCATGACAACTCCATTTTATGCAATTAAATACTTTTGTGTTTATGGCGCATTCTGTATGTTATTTGTATTATTCTATCAACTTACATTATTTGTTGCCTTTTTATCACTTGAAGCAAAACGTATTGCGTCTGGAAGGCATCCACTTTTCTTATTTGTTTATAAAGAATTGATACAAGATACAAGTAATAAAGAAAAGGAAAGTATTGAAAATCAACCAATTTTATCAGATCAAGAGAATATTGATAATGAAGAAACTCATGACGATAAAGAACAGAAAGAAGAAGGCGATGATGATGATGATGATGATGATGATGAAGAAAATAAAGATAATGAAGAAGATTCTGACAAGGATATTCAAAAAAATGAATTAAATGAAAATTCACAATCTAGCTCTGATAAAATAAAATCTGGTTCAGGATCAAGGTCTGGATCAGGAATAGGATCAGGATCCGATTCAGAAATCAATTCAAATTTTGAAAATAAAAAAAACGAAAACAAATCAAAAGAAGGAGTGGCAATTCAACATACTGAGTTACATTTAAATCGAATCCAGAGTTTCTTTAAAAATAAATATTGCCCATTTATTTTAGGGGAAAAAATGCGGTATGTTATTTTAGGAATCTTTATTATCATTACGATTGTTGGGATAGTTTTTTCAACAAAGGTTCAATCTGGGTTTGATGAAGCAATAGTTGTACCTGACGATTCATATATGAAAGATACATTCCACATTATTAAATATTATTTACAAAAGCATGGGAGAGTATTTTATTTGGCTATTAAGGGCGGAACAAATTATTGGGACACCAGCGTTCGAGATAACCTGGTAGAACTGACGGACAAAATGGAGCAAAGTGGTTGGGTAAAAAATAAATACATTTCGTCCTGGTATCGGGATTTTATTGAATATGCCAAAATGAAAAACGGTACTTCGCCATACATTGAAAATGGTTGGCCAAAATCTGAACAATTTTTTTGGGCCTTTTTAACTCAAGACTTTCTAAGCCAACCCCAATATATGGCTTATAAATTTCAAGAACATATTATATTAGACCCCACAGCTACAAAATTAACTGAACAGATTCCTTCCTCGAGATTTGTTTTCCGAGCTGTAGATATCCTTGATGTTCAAAATAAAATTGATTTTATGTTGGAGCTTCGTAAAATTACTGATGCCTCTTCGATTATGAGTTTTGTTTATAATTTTATTATGTTCTTGGTTGAACAATATGTTATTATTATCGATCAAACAATTTTAAACATTGGCTTAAGTATTTTTATTGTTGCACTTATCACTCTCTTGTTTTTAGGCCATCCAAAAGTAAATTTTAAATTTTTATATTTTTATTCTTTATTTCATATTTTTTTTCTTGTGATTTTTTTTATTTTTATTTGATATTTTGTTTTTTTATTTTTATTAATGTGCTTTTATTATTAATAATAATATTTATTTAATGCTCATGTTTTAAAACATTCTATTATTTATTCATAAATATGAATACATATTTAATCGTCTGCCTAATATATCTATATTAATTATTCATGTGTATCTTTTTTATATATCCAAATAAATAGTTATTTATCATTGTATTAATTGTTATGGTAGTAATCAATATTGATCTTATGGCATTTATTCATTTTGCAGATCTTACAATTGATGTCGTTACAATGATATCTTTAATTATGTCTGTTGGATTTTCTATTGACTATTCAGCACATATTTGCCATGCCTTTATTAATAGACCAGCTGAAAATAGACAATTGCGTGCAACAAGAGCAATAACAGAAATCGGCTCCTCGGTTGTTCTAGGCGGGATTACAACATTTATTGGTTTATCACCGGTCTTAATTTTCGCCAACAGCGATCTCTTTAGAATTATTGTCAAAATCATCTATGCAACCATTATTTTAGGTTTACTTCATGGATTTGTTTTACTACCCATTTTATTAACAATAATTGGACCTCAAAAATTCTTGAATGGGGGTGAAGAAAAGGAAAAGGATACAGAAAATTTTGATAGTGAGGGTGAAAAATCTTCAGAGGATTCGTTATTAGATGAACATCAAATCCCACTTGACGAGATGAAAGATGAGCAAACCAAAGATTCTGATCAACAAAAAGACAAAGATCAAAAATCCTTAAACGAAATGGGCAATAAAGATAATAAAGTTATTCCTTCCAAAAATGATTTATTTTCTCAATGGTTAACAGCTTCAAGTGGTGTTTCGGATAGCAGCGACAATGACAAGTTCTGGGACCTTTTGGGTAAAACAAAAGAAAAATATCTTGAAGAAGGTGGTTCAATGTCTGCAACTACTTGGATGACTGCTTCAAGTATTCACACCAGCGGAATGAGTGATTTAGAATTTGGTGTTGAAGAGAAATTAAAAGATTAATTGTTTTTTTGGAATTCAAACCGATTTTTCTTTATTTTTTTTTTTTTTTTTTTCAGAAAATCAATCCTTTAGTTATATCGAACCAATACCTTTTTTGAATTTTATTTTTTCTTATTTTTCTTTCTTTTTGGTTTTTTGATCTTAATTTTTGAGTAATTCCACTTTTTTTTTTTTTTTTCGAACATTAGAGTAGAAGATAAGAAAATTATTTTATAAATGGAAGATACAAAAATATATAGAGTTATTTAGACGGTTGTCGTTTTGATTTGAATTTCTTTAAATCTATCTGAAACTGTGCTTTTGTTATAGGGGATTGGCAATTTCACTTGTCTTGTAATAGGATTTAATTTTCGAAATATAGGTAACTTAATTGATTGTGATTGAAAAAAAAAATACAAAATTATCATAAATATTTTCTTGAGAAATAAGTTTTAAACTTAAGGTACTAATCTCTATTAATTTTTTTTTTGACCAATAACTAAATAAGGAATCTTTATCTTGAAATATGTTTAAAATTGAAAATAGACAGGTATTTTCAATGTTACTACTTTTCATTCTTGTTTTTTTAAAATTTTTCAATTCTGTCAAAAAAAGTGACTTTTAAAAATTTTTTTTTGAAAAAAGATTTTTTAAACGGATGAGAATTTTTTGATTAATTTTGGATTTAATTATTTTCTCAAAAATAATATTTATTCTCATTTTGAAAAACGAAAAAATAATTTAAAACTGGTGAATATTTTCTCCTTCACTTCTGTTCATACAACTTAACTCTATAAAGAACTCAATTTGTTTTATCAATAATTACTTTTTACAAAAAAAATAGTTCTTATTCTTTTCTTTGATTTTTTTTTGACTCTGACAAAAACTTTTGGGATGATAATTTGGGAATACTTAGAAAAACTTCAAATTCAACAAAAATAAAAGAGTGTAAATTCAAAAAGTTGATCCATGAAAAAAAAAAGAATGGTACAAGAAAAGAAAGAAAATCTTTTATTTTGAGTTAAGTATATATTGTATATTTTTTTCGAATTAAACTATATTTCCATGCAAATATAAAAAAAAACCTTTTTAGGTTTATTTTTCAAACTATTTTTTTTAGTTCTTACACAAACACAACAAGTTTTTGCTTTCTTGATCATATTTTTTTTTTATTTTTTGTATTTTTGCGAAAAGTTGGAAAAAGAAACTTTCAAAAAAGTGAAAAATAGGAAACATTTTTTATTTCTCTAAAAACAATAACTAAATTTAATGAATGAAATTTATCTAGATTTAATTACTATACAAAGAAGTTTTTCACTTTGATTTCAAATCTAAGTAATTTGCAAAAAAAATTCTAAATCTCTATTAAATTTACCTAAAAAAATTTAATAGATACTAGTCCCTTAAAAAAAATTAATACTATTTAATTGATTTTAAGATCATGTATTCTTTTTTTTTGCAGTTTAAAACTTAATATTTAAAAATATTTTTTCATTTCTTTTTTCTTATTTTATTCTAAAATTATTTTTTTTCTTTTCGTGTTCTAGGAGAAATAGGGGTTATTTTTCCCTTAAAAATAATAGAATCAACCAAAAAAATAAAATAATTTATATATATATATAATTTTACAAAGATTTTTCGTGAAATGTAGTACAAATTAAATCTATTTGCATGATAAAATATATAAATTGATATTTCATTATTTTCCTAATTTCTTTATTCTGTTATTTGTTTTATTCTTTTTGAATAAATTGAAGATTAAAAGAAAAAAAAGAAATAACAAATATTTTAAAATATTTATATTTAAAATTATATTAATAGTTTCTAAAGGTTTCTTATCGAAAAAAAGTGTAAATATACCCTAGGTGAAAATCTTAAGTACTGTATTTTTTATTACTAAAAGGTGTATTACAAAAAAACATTATCTCTTAAAAAAGTATCAAAAAAAATTTTTATAATAAAATAAATATTTTTTTTCCATTTTTTAATAAAAAAAGAATAATTAAATTGATTTTATTTACTATAGTTAAAAAGTTTAAAATGTTATAAAAATTTTAGAAAAACAACTTTTCAGCATAAATATTTGTTATTTTGAGATTTATAAAATTTTTAACATGTTATAAGCATGTTATAAGAATATTTTTAAAAAAAAAAATTAAAAACATCATCATATAAAAGGAAATTTTGTAATAAAAATGATATATGGATGTTATAAAAATAAAAATTTAATTAGAGTACATTAATGTATTGTTAATGTAATAAATATTATGAAGAAAAAAAAATTTTTTTTAAGATAATTCTTTTTATTAATAAAAAAAAAATTATTTATTGTTGGGAAAAAAAAAAAATTATACTGTTTCAATAATGATAGCTTTGTTCAATAATTTTTAAAAATGTCTTATTTGAAATTTTATGAATTAAATGTATTATTATTTAAATAGGAAATCTATTTTTGTTTTGAATAAAATTTTCTTGAAGATATTGGGAATGAGGTATTTTTAATCTAAAAAAATCCAAAATCATTCATTATTTTCAAAAAAAGTTTTTGAAATGAAATAATGGTTCATGAGTGTTAGATAAATGAATTTTTTCTTGAAAATTTTTCAAATTTAAAAAATTGAATCTTTATTTTAAACGTGTTAATAAGTATCTCGATATTTCTGAATCTCCGATTAAAATAAAAATAAGATTATAATACTTCTTTCATCAATTCCTCAATCATGGTAACAAATTTTTTGAAAATTTTATCATTTATTAAAATATAACAAAATATAAATTCAAATTGATATACTTTATAAAAAAATCTGATTTTATTATTAAATGCCATGGAGATTATATATATTTTAATTCTTAGATTTATATTTCAGAAAATTTTTTGTGAAACAATCCATTTTGTTATTAATATATATTTATTGATCAAGAATAAATTACCCCCAAGATATCTTCTATTTAAATTTAAAAAATTACAAAGGGTATAAGTATAAATTTCAAGCTTTTTCATGGAATAGACACATCCACATTATTTTTCTGTTAAGTTTTGTAGAACAAATCTTCGAAAAAAAGAAAGAAACAATATAAAAAAGAAAAAAAAATGATTTATAATACCTCTATTGAAAAGGGGTAAATGGCACTCTAATGGTAATAGAAAACAATTTCAAAATTAAAATTAAATGATAAAACCGAGCTTCCACAATTTTTCATCTAAAAGATATTTAAATTTTTATTCTGACATAAAAAGCAAAAACCAAAATTTAAAAAAAAAAAAAGAAATTAAAAAAGCGTTTATAATAATGAATAGGTAAAAAATCAGATAAAAAAAATAAATAAAATGAAATCTTAATAAAGATAACCAAAATCACATCCAAAATACTTTTTGTTAATGTATTTTAGTTTGATAATTAATCATAAATGATCATTTGGGGATAGATGTTTAAGTTCACCAATTTCGTTTTTTTTTTTGATCTGTTTTTACTTAAGGGAGTAGCTACACCATAAGACATGATAAAAATTTGAGAGAGATGAGATAAGAACGTTTTATTTTAGTGGCGTGTGATCGTAGATTCTCTAAAAATTTTTTTAAAAAAATTATTTGATATTTTTTTTTTTAGTAATGTTCAACAATAAAAAAAAAGAGATTATATTGATAAAATAGTTTTATTATTATTATTATTATTTGATTAAAATAAACTTAATTCGATTAATTTGGACACAGTTTAAACAGTTAGAAGAATAACAAAAACATGATTTACATCAATTTGGAAATTAATTTTAATTCAACAAACTATACCATTTTTTGTGTTTTTTGTTTTTGTTTTCATTTTCTTTTTTTCAGGTACTTAATCGGTTTAGTTAGATCTGAAAATTTTTTATAGATGGTTACTAGATGGTTACAGTTGAGTTTCTTCAAGTGAAAAACCACATGCGATTTGTTGATGGTATCTTATCATTTGATCGATCAACCATTGTTGGTGTAATTTTAACAAATCTACCAATATATTTTTTGTTCAAACTCTTTCATTTCAGGTCGTTTCATTTTTTTTGGACACACTTGTTTTGATTTTTTGTTTTATATTGTTTTCTTATATTTGGATGAAAATTATTACTTAAAATACCATTAATACTATGTTACTTAAATCTGGTTTTATTTTAGGTTTGGGAGAATATAGTAAATTGAGTTTTTGTTTCACTATTTTTGATTTTAGATGTGTCCAAATTTTTGAAATGGGGTTTAGTTTTTTTTTCTGGGAGAAGATAATTTCAGATTCTTTGAATAAAAAGTGTATCTATTTTGTGGTTTAAACTTTGATAACATATAATCATATTGACTTCTCATATTCCACTAAACCCAACGTTTTACAATCCTAACAAGTAATAATTCTACTTAATTATTCTAATTTTGGAATTCTTCTAGCTATTTAAGTCCCATTTATGTTTCCTTTTATATTCTCTCAATTGTAATATTGTTGTTCTTTTTAAACAAAATCTATTAATCCTAAATGCCACTAATAAAAAAATATTTCTAATTGCTTTATCTTGTCAGGATTAAAAAAATCTTAAAAATGATGAAAAAATAAAAAATGAAAAAATTAAATGCCACAATAGAATGTTAAGAGAAGGATAAAAGATAAGTTATTCAACATTCAAAACACTATTTTAAGTAATTCAACTCAACATTCTATTGTGGCAATTTCTTTGAGACTTTGAAAAAAAAGTTTCAAAAATCTAATGAATGAAGTACTTTAAATAATAAAAACCAATGAGGTACAACCAGAGTAAAAAATGTTATTTTCTGATCCTCTTCAGAATTGCACAAAAGTGAAAAATTTTTCTTTACCGTGGCTACTCCCTTAAACCCTGATATTAATTTCCATTGTTTTTTGCTTTATATTTTCAAGTTAAAAATATTTTACAAAAATCAGTATCTTAGTATTAGAAATTAACCAATTGGTATTCATTCCTTTATAACTCTTCTTCCTAATATCAAGAAATTTCATCAAGCCTAAAAATCAAGAAATTATTAAAAATTCATTTTTCACCAGACATTAAAAGTGATACTAAATCACAGATCAACGAATAAAGAACAAAAAAGATAACCATTGGCACTAAACAAGAGATAGGGTTTTTTTTTTTCAGGGTCTTTTCACCTTAAGACTGTCTCTTCGTTAAAATCTTTAGGTTTTAAACTGCCTTTGTTTTACAGTTCCAAATTTGTGGAGATTTTCATCATTTTTTTTGGTTTTGTTCGTTCAAGAATTTTTTCTTTTTTCCATCACACAGAAAAAACAAAAAATCCTAAAAAACCAGTTACAAATAATTCAAAAAAAAACCCAAATTGATTGTATCTGAATTAAAATTGAAAATAATTAATTCCGAATCAATGAGTGAAAAAAAAAGAAGAAGACCACCAAAATTTCTTTTCTTTGACACAGATGCAAAAATAAAAAGAAAAGAAACAAAAACAACAAAATTAAATTCAAGATACTCACTTCTGCCACAACTTTACGAACAAGAGCTGGGCGATTCTAGAGATTACTTAAATGATCGAAAGACCACAAATCTTACAAACCAAATCCTCGAAGATAAAAATATTGAGTCCAAAACTGCATCATTAAGGATCAAGCATGCTTGGGATTTATTTCAAAACCAAAACAACCAAAGCAATTTGAACAACAACAACAACAACAACAACAACAACAACAGTAACAACAGTAACAACAGTAACAGTAACAGTAACAAAAACAGCAGCAGCAGCAAGATCAATAACAATCTCAGCAATTATACAAATAACAATTTCACATCTTCAATTTTGCTTTCAAAATTTAACAATCTTTCATTAAATAACTCTCAACTCAAAACCCCAAATTTCAATTCTTTTTCTCAGAGCAATTTTAATTTTCTAAACAAAGGTAAGTTTCTTCTTTTTATTTCTCTTTGCTTTTGTTTGCTTCAAAACAAAAAAAATTAACAAAACAAAATAATTAACAAATTTTTAAATATCACAAAAGAAATTCTTAAAAAGTTAAGGAATCTCCAAATTTTATGTTCTTTGAAAATTACTTTTAGGAGTAGCTACATATTTGTAAACTTAAAAGAATGTTGAGTCAAGAGATCGAGTTAAAAGTTAAAATTATAATGTTTTTTTTTGAAAAATTTGTAATTTGGTAAAAAACTATTTTCATCTCCAAATTCGAAATTTGAATTGAAAAGGTTGGAAAATTAAAATCCACTTCTTCTAGGGAATTTTTTCTTCATTTTAAAATATTCTAAAGTTTAGTGAAGATTGTAAACATACTTTCAGATATCAAGTGGAAAGAAAGTGAAGTAAGAGGTAAAAAAAAAACGATTTTTAAGGCTAACCCTTGTTTTGTTTGAAGAAACTAAGAAAATTTTTTGGATCAATAAATGTTTTTTTATTCAAATCCTCAAAAATCCTAAAAATTTGTAATATTTTGGCTTTCCTTTAATTGAAAAACGTTTGAATGTTTTTTCGATTACGACATTGGATTACAATCTCTTCAGAGCGTATAAAATTCGGTTAGTTCATAAGCAAAGCGGAAGTTTGTCTTTATTCTCATTTTTTTTTTTTTGAAATTTACTACACTACAATTGATAACTAATAAGAAAATCTAGTTACTTTTTTTTTCCTTTCAAAATTACAAAAATAATAAAAAGAAAAATTAAAAAAAAAATAAAAAAAAAACTTTTCATTGGTCCTTACAATTTTTGTTGCTACACCAAATATTTCTCAAAAATTGAACAATTTTTACCAATCAAATCCTTACATTGCTTAGAATAGTCAAATTAGTCTATTAATTATTTTTTACTGTTTTATTTTATAAAAAGAAACACAACTTTTTGTTTTTCATTTTTTTTAATGTTAATTCAGTTTCTAAAAAAATTAATAAATATTGATCTTTTAAATCAGTTTTATTATTAACTATTTTCCATATAATTAATACTTGATGAGAAATATCACAATTACTCTGATTTACAAATGTTAATAAAAAAATAAAACCTCTTTCAATATTTACGATTTGGAAACCTGAAAAAGTTAAAAAAAAAAAAAAAAAGAGGAAGGGTTGACATTCTAAGCTATTTTTCTTTCTTGAAGTTCACCATTATTTTTTAGCATTAATTTTCAATATGGGTATTAAAAATTCTTTTACTTTTTAGAAAACTTTTGGAAAATATTTGATTTTACCCCATTATTTTGAATTCTGGAAAAGTTATTTCCTTGATAGCACTCATTCAACACTCCTAAAAAAAAATATTTTAAAATAATAAAAAATCAAAATTCATTATTTAAGACTCAAAAATATAAAAGTTATCCATCGAGTTCAAGAAATTAAAAATTCATGGAATTGATCAATTACTTAATTAGATATTATTATGTAATAAAATAAAAAATTTAAATAAATTTTGTACTTTATTTTTAAAATTAATTTCAAAAGATTAATTCCTTTTAATTTATTTTGAAATATTAATCTATTATTTCCATAGAAAGTATAAACGCATAAAAAAGGATAAATATTTTCTATTATTTCTTTATGGTCATATTTTAAAGCAATACAGTTTTAAATTACTTTCATCATCGTTGTATGATAAAAATTTTTCAATTTCTTCATTGGTTAAATTATGATTATCCGAACTTTCGTCAAACTGTGAAGTATCTATTAAAGAAGTATTTCCTTCTGAATTAGTATTATTATCGAATTTAATAATATTGCCATTTTTGTATTCTAAATTTTATTTGAATAATATTTTTGATACTCCATTGGGCAACAATTATAATTTTTATCTTTAGATTTGTGAAATTAATTAAAAAAAAAAAAATCAAAATTTCCAAAATCACAATAATTTTAATATACAAATCATTAGTCTAAAATCCATAAAATTTATTGTTCAATAAATTTTATAATTGATTTTTCAGAGTTATTTGAACTAGATATCATCAATATAATTTGTGTTCAATTACAACATACTTTAATTTTAAATAATACAATTACCAACACTAATTCTTCAAAATCTTCAAAATCATTCAATTTTTTCACAAAAATTAATACAACAAATAACATGATTTTTTTTTACTCGGTGATTATTTTTTTTCATAAGATAAATAGATTCTTTTAAAAAACTTATGATATTATTACAATTTACTCATCATTATATAAAATGTTCTAATAATAATTTAAAAAACAAGGAAAAAGGAATGTTATTGGAAAATATAATTCAAACTTTAAAAAGAATTTTTCTAAAATTTAAAAATCTTCTCAAACTATTTTAAATTTTTATTTGTTCATATAATTAAATAGAAATTTTATGTATTTTAAATAATAATAATAATAATAATAATAATAATAATAATAATAATAATAATAATAATACAATAATGAAGTTTTAAAACACTTCATCATTCAAAACCGTTTCAGCTTTTCTTAATACAAACTAATGTATTTATTTTTTTTTAATTTAATTAATTTTAATAAAAAAAAAAAAAAAAAAAAAAAACAAATAGGACACAATGAAATCAATAAAAATAAGGAATCTAAAATTTCAAAAAATGAAAAAATCACAAACATAAACATTTATCAAAATGAATTTTCAAATATTATAAATAAAAAACAACAAATTGAACGATCTTTAAATAACCAAGAACAAATAAAAACGAAATTCACAATTAGAAATGAAATAAAACCAAATTTAAATTCAAAGAATAATTTTTTTGCATCAAAATTCCAATTCGAATTATAATATGAATCAAAATGTTAATATTAATAATAATAATATTGAAACCAATAAAAATAATTACGATTATCAACAGCCAACATATAACAAGCAAAAAAATATATTCAAATAATCAGAATAATTTTCAAAAAAAAAAATTATTACAACCAAAATAATTATTACAACGAAAATAGAAATAGAAATAATATTAATAATCAAAACATCCGGATCAATAATAATATCAATAATAACAACACGAACAATAATAATACGTATTTAAAAAAAACGAATAATTATTATAACAACAAAAATGATTATTATTATGATAAATATTCAACAAACAATAAACATACTAATTTAAACAGACAAAAAGAACAAAATAATTTTCAACAAACACAAGATCCAAGAAATAATTTAGAATTTCAAAGAGAATTAGATCGAGAAAAATTTGTTAGGCCATATCATTTTGGACAATGGTGGAAAGCAAAACCCGAAGGCTCTACTAATAATAATTCAATTAAACAACAGCAGCAGCAGCAACAAGAACAACAACGATTCCAAGTATTCCAACAACAGCCTCAGCAGCAGCAGCAACAACAACAACAACAACAAAAGCAAAATGAAACCAAAGAACATCCATTGGGAGAATATCCAAACCGAGCACTATTTGTAAGAAATATTGATTCAAATATTGAAGATGAAAAGCTTTTTAATATTTTTATTCAATTTGGAGAAATCAAAGAAATATATTCAAAAAGCAAATTCCGAGGATTTGTTTTAATTAAATATTATGATATTCGACATTCGATGAACGCATTAGAAAAGTTACAAGGGAAAGAGATCAATGGAAGGAAAGTTGATATTCATTATTCGATTCCAAAAGAAAATCCAAAGGAAGAAGATCAAAACCAAGGGACTGTTGTTTGCTTTAATTTGGATGAAACAATCACAAATGAAATCATCTATGAAATATTTTCACAAGTTGGAGAAATCAAAGAAATTAGAACAACTCCCAACAAGTTAAGACATAGATTCATTGAATTTTATGATACACGAGATGCAGAAAGATCAATCCAAATTTTAAACAAATCAATAATCAAACAAAGAGAAATCAAAGTAGAACTCTCAAGAGCAGGTGGGATTAGAAGCAAATTAATGTCAAATTATCACAAAAAAAGAAATAATTCTTCAAAAAATAATAAAAAAAATTATAACAAAACAAGAAATATTCCAAACACTAATTATAATACAAATTACAATACCAATAATAATCCCCAGAATTTTCAAATACATAGCCAATTGATTTCAAATGATTTTCAAAAAATCAACCACAACCAAACAAATATAAATTTACCAAATCAACCAAATTATATACCTTATAACAACCAAAATTATTTTAATAATTCAAATAACAATAATAATAATGTTAATAATTCAAATATTGGTATTGATATTAATTATAATGGTAATAATAATATTAATAATAACAATAAAGAAACAGAATTATTATTCAAAATTGATAAAAATAATAATAATCAATATTATTCTGAAAATTCTATTAATAATGAAAATTCGCAACCAAATAAACAATTATCATCAAACCAATCCCACTCGTTAAATTTTTCACCATATGGAAAAACAAATCAAAATAATAACAATTGGTATTATTAAATTCTTATTTTTTTTTCTTTTAATTTTTTTCTTTCTCAATATAATTAAAATTTATTTGAAATAAAAAAAAAAATAATAATAATTGATCTGTAATCATATATTAATTATCTTGCATTATTTGTTTTAATTTTCTAATTAAAATTTTAAAGTAACATTAATTTTTTTCTCTCAAAGTTTTATTAATCTTAAGAAATCTTGGATAAGATTATAGCCAATAATAATATCTTCATTTCCATCGCGGTAATTCGTCCTTTGATATTTGTTTTGATAAAAATTCTTAATAAAACAAAAACAATGTCTTTTTACTTTAAATTAAAAGGCCTTTTGTTGTTTTTACTCTTTATTAAATCTAATATACTCTAAAAAATGGCATTTTTTTTTTTTTTATTAGGAATTGCTTAATGTATTCAAATTTTTATAGCTTTTTTGATAAAGGATTAAATGGGAAATCTTAAGTAAATAAAATTACATAAAATTCATCTATCTTTTTTTTTATATCTTCGATTATTTCTAAAGCTTCACTAGTATCTTTAGTTGTTTGTTGTATAAATTCTGAAACAAAAATAAAAAAAAAAAATCTTAAGGGATTATTTTTTCAGGGCAGCAGGATAAAATATTTAAATTTGTTACTGGTGATTTTTTTTACTTACTTCTTTAGTGAATTGGAAATTTCTTAAAAATGTTGATCAAAATAAACCCCATTCCAAAAATTTGGACACACCCAAAATCAAAAATAGCCAAAAAAAAAACCCAATTTATTGTATTTTCCCAAACCTAATATAAAACTACATTTAAGTTACCAAGTATTAATGTTTTTATAAGTAATCGTTTTCATCCAAATAAAAGAAAAAAATTTAAAACTCAAAAATAAAAACAGGTGTGTCCAAAATAATGAAACGACCGGAACAAAAAATGTATTGGTAAATTTGTTGAAATTTCACCAACAATTGTTGATCGATCAAATGATAAGATACCATCTACCAATTGTATTTGATTTTCCAATTTAACAAACTCAACACTAACCTTCTATCAACCATTAAAAAAAAATTTCGAGATCAAACGAAACAGATTACGTAACTGCAAAAAAGGAAATGAAAACAAAACAAAAAAGACAAAAAAATGAAATTGTTTGTAAAATCAAAATTTGTTCCAATTTGAATTTAAAGTACAGTAATGATGTTTTTTCAACTGTTTAAACTGTGTCCAAATTTTTGGAATCTAGTTTATAAACCCAGACAAGAATATTTGTTTCAATGAGATCAATTTGTTTTTTCCAATTTTTTTGAAAAAGAAAATCATTAATTAGATTTTATTTCATGTTTTAGAAAAAGTTTTTACCCTGTTTCTTATTGTTTCCAATACCGTTATACAATAAAATGTGTATGTTGTTATAAATGTTAATTTAAAAGTGGGTTTTTTTTTTATTATTTTTGAGATCATTCTTTTCGTTAGTAAAAAAATTGCTTTGTTCAGCTTATTGAAAAATAATTTTATTTTTTTAAGAAAGGGTAGTTATAATCATTACAGTTTTGAAATCATTTATAAATTTTACTTCGAAAATATGTTTTTTTTTATAAGATGAAATTCGATTTTTTCACTATAAATTGTTCAACAAGATATTTGAGAATAAAGTTAATTTTATCCTCAAAAATCAAAATCCTTTTTTTTAATAAAAAAATGATTTAAAATGATATATAGATTCTTGTGAATAAGACCAAACAATTGGTTAAAAAAATTATGAAAATGCAAAATTTTTTTTATTATTTTTTCATTCTTCTATCTAAGTACAGATAAATTCAAAAAATTGAATTTAAATTTTTAATTCGATTTCCGTTTATTCTAAATCCTGATACTCACTCCTTACAAACATCTAATTTCAGAGAATATTTCAACATACAAGTAATTTATAAAGTTTTTTGCTTTATGGGGTTAGTGATAACAAAGATTCTTCTCAACTATGTTCCAAAAATTTAGACACCGTTTAAACAGTTAAAAGAATAACAATACTAAACTTTGCTTTCAATTTGGAAATAATTTTGATTTTACAAACAATTTCGTTTTTTGTCTTTTTTTGTTTTGTTTTTTCATTTCCTTTTTTCTAGTTACGTAATCTGTTTCCTTAGATCTGAATTTTTTTTTTTTTGGGTTGATATTAAGTTAGTATTGAGTTTGTTAAATTGAAGAATCGCATGCGATTGGCTGATGGTATATTATCATTTGATCGATCAACAATTGTTGGTTAAATTTCAACATATTTACCAATACATTTTTTTATTCAGTTCGTTTCATTATTTTGGACATACCAATTCTTTATTTTTTGGTTTTATATTTTTTTCTTTTATTTGTATAAAAATAATTACTTATAAAAATATTACTACTTGGTAACTTAAATGGGGTTTAATATTAAGTTTGGAAAAATATAAAATAAATTTAGTTTTTTTTTTCTTATTTTAGATTTTGGGTGTGTCCAAATTTTTAAAATGGGGTGATAATCAAAGTATGTTGTAATTGGGTGTTATGTGTATTAGCGCTCCACGGATAATATGAGTCTAAAAAATCGATTATAATTATTAGAACACTATTAAATATGGTTTTTTTACTAATGATCACTATTAAAAATTTTTATTTTCGAAATTGTTTTTTAAATTCCTTTTCCAAATCTAAAAATAGAAACCATAAATACAGTATTCTGGTATTTAATAATTCCTATTTAATACTTTTAAAATTTACTATTTTTTTAATTTTTTAATTTCAAATATTAGCTCCATAATTATTAGTATAAAAAACCAAAGGTTGGTTAATTGGGTTTCTTTTTTATAAAGATAATTGTAATTTCAATACATTTCCTATATTTGCAAATAATTGGCCAAAAAAATCATTTATTGTTAATAAATTTTTTCAAAAAATTGAATTTTTTAACGTTAAATCTACATTTGGACACAAATTTAAGAAAGATATTTTGCAACTTTGGAGTCTGAAAATTGATAATTCAACCATTAAATATTTGTTAAAAAGCAGAGTTTTTTTCAGAATCTGTTTGGGTTTTTTACTCGAATAAAAGGATCACTTTTAATTGTCAAAATCAATAAATAATACTATTTATTGATTTTTAAGAGAAAATTGAACCATGGCTCAAAAATCTGATTTGCACCCAATAACAACTTACTATAATCTTAGATTATTCTTCATCGAATATAACTGTTGAGAGAAAAATGTTGGAAACAGAAAAATGGTTGGACAGCAATTTTTAATTGGGAACATTAGAAAAATTTCAAATCAAATCCTATTGATAACCATTTGAATTTTATATAAATCCAGGTTTAAATGTGTTACAAGTTCGTTAGTCTGTGGTGTAGGTAGAATACTCATTTGAATGGTTGATAACTAAAGTAGATCATGCTATTTTAACAAAAATCCAAGTTTTGGTAAAGTTTACTATTAATTCTGAAAATGGTAATTTTTAAACTTGCTTTAGATTATAAGAGATAAGGTTTTGAAAAAGTAGAATTACATTAGTCGTTATTCTAATAAGTAGATTATTGTTCTTTTCTTTAGTTATTTCACAAACGATTGAAATTAAAAATCATTTTCAGGTTCTATTAATGTTCCCAATTAAAAATGGTGTCCAACTATTTTTCTCTGTCCAACATTTTACTCTCAACAGTAATCCCTTAAACCAATAAAAATTCTTTCTTCCTTGATGAGCAAAAAAATACAAAACTGGTAAATATAATAAAAAATGGAAAACATTTTTGTTGAATTTATCAACTGTTATCTCAAAGTTAATTTAATTTCTTTGACGATTGTGAAAAAATGTAGTTAACTCTTCTTGAAAATATCTCAAACAAAAGAATCTATCTTTCAGAAATGTTAAACCAGAGGGTGGTTTTCAATGTTTTGAATTGAGATTGAAGTTAACGATCCACAGTCTGATTTTCAATGAGAGAGAAAAAAATAATGGAAAAGGAATTGTCGTTACCTGAAATAAAAGAGTGTTAGTGAAGTGAATGGTGATCACTACAAGTGTTTTTTTTTCTTCTTTTTCCTCTTTTTCAAGAAAAAAACAACTTTAATTGGGATTTCTTTTTAATTTCAAAAATAAAAATTTTTTTTAAGAAGGAAAGATTTTGTTTTTAAAAAGGATTCGATTTTTTCTGACAACTGTTTGTTTACTTCAAACAAAAAAGTGATTGTTAAACTTGGAAAAAAGAAAAATAAAATATTTTGTTACAAAAAAGTTGATGAAAAATTATTTTGAAGAAACCTCAACTTGTCGAAATCTAAATTGATGAAACTCTTATACACCAAGAATTTGATCAATTCTTATTTCTCCATTTAACTTCAAAAACAAATCTTCTCTTTTTAAAAGCGAACAAATAAAATAAATATTTAGATCAAAGGAAAAGTATTTTTTCGAAAAGAAACATGTAAATTTTACATTTTTAACATTCTTTTAGCAAAGGGTTGGTCATTATTTTTTTTAATTTTCCACAAAATAAATGGGCCAAATAATAAAGAAAAAACCAAAGTCAGAAGAAGAAATCAAAAGTTTAAGAATCGACAAAAAACTTCAAAAAGCACAAGAGACTGAAAACGAAGAAGCAAATTTGCTTTTGTTAGGTAACAGCTTTTAAAAAAACAGAATCTTCATCTTTCGATTTTTTGTGTTAAAAAAATGAAATAACAAAAGAGCAATCTTGTATCCTTTTTATTCAAAAAAACAAAAAACAAAAAACAATAATAATCCGAATAAATTCATGTCTTGTTCATCCTTATAAAAATAATAGGAGCAGGCGAGTCTGGAAAATCGACGATCTTTAAACAAATGAAACTTTTGCATTTGGACGGGTTCGACGAAGAAGAAAAAAAAGACTATCGCGTGCATGTCCACTCAAACGTTATCGAGTCCATTCAGTCCTTGGTTGAAGCAATGCAAAGCATGAACATAAACTTTTCAAATGAAAAAAACAATGAAAACTGCGACGAGATCTTGAGCCTCAAATATTCTGATACACTCACCCCAGAATTGGCTGAGATTATCAAAGAAATTTGGGAAGATCCCGGCATTATGGAAACATTTGGTTTGTCTCACAAATTCCAATTAATCGATTCTGCTTCATAGTAATAACAGAACCTTTTTTTCTAATTTTCAATTGTCCTCTCCCGAAGACTCACTCTTTTTTCATTTATTTTTTTTCCAAATTTGCAATTTTTCAACAAACCCAACCTATTCTCCTCCCTTTTTTAATCAAAACTAACCAAAAAATAACAATTAGCTTTTTAAATAAAGTCAAATCTCTTGCACAAGAGTCATACATTCCTTCTGTAGACGACATTTTAAATGTCAGAGTGAGGACAACTGGAATTTCTGAAACAACTTTCAAATACGAAGGTTTAAAATTTAAGTAAATATTTTTTTTTTCATCTTTTCTTTGGTTAACTGAGAGCAAAAATGAAAATTTCTACTTGATGTGAATTTTTTGAAGAACAACCTAAGACAAATAAGTGGTGAGGTTGAGGACTAAAAAACATTTTACCATTCGCTGTAGATCAAAAAATTTAGATCTTTTTGAGAACAAATCTTATCGTTTTCCTCTTGCTGTTTTGACCAATTCTCTACACACCAAAAATTGCAAATTTATTTTGATTTTAGTTTAAAATATTTCAAAACTGTTATCTTCAATAATATTTTCGTGTGTTTTTTCTCTTAAGCAAATGGACCATGTAAAATTAATATAATTAATAGCTAATTACAATTTATAATTATAAGCGAATCTATAGTGGTGTAAATAACCCGTTCAGACAACCTTTAACCCATTACTAAAATTTAACTCATGTTTTTTTTTCAGACTTGGGTATTGGAAGACCAGAAATCACTTATAGACTCTTGGTTCAGATCCAAATTGACTTTAGAGGTTAGATCTTTGATTAATCAAAATGGCTCAATTATACTAAATGCTTTTGTTTCAAAAATTTCATCAAATTTACAAAATTTGGGAGATTAAATGATTATTTTATAAAAATTCAAAAAATGAAATTATTCTCATTTTTTTGTCAAAAAATTACATTTTAATCTTACAGTATTTTTATAATTCTTTTTTAAAATTTATTTAAAGAACCCAATTTCTTGTTTATATACTGTTATCATCCTATTGATTTGTTTCTTTTATTTCTAGAGTCAGCCAATATTTTTTGCATGAGTTAAATTTTAGTAATGGGTTAAAATAAAAAACACGGGTTAGTTACACCACTGTAGAGTAAAAAAAATCTTGTAGTAAATTTAATAGCAAATTCCAAAAAAATTTTACCTCATCTTGAAAATGAAAAATAAAGCAAAAAATCTGATTACTACAAAACCAAACTTACTTTTAATGATATTTTCGGAAATGAATTATTGCTTTGAAAAAGTTTGATCCATTTTTATCATTTTAAAAAGTTTACAATTCAACACATTTCCAAATTATTTCAAAAAAAAATTATTATCGATTGAAGAAGAAAGAAATCCTATTGTGTGCGAAGGAATTCTACAAAAATAGACTTTTAAAAAGAAAACCACATAAATTTTAAAATAATACAATATAAAAAATCTACTTTAATTTCAAAAAGTTTACAATACTTATTTTAAACTCGAAAAAACAATAATTTCTTTATCAAAGAACAGTTCGAATCAATTTTTTCAATTTGTTGAATAAAAAAATACGAGAAAAAAAATCAAACCATCAAATTAAAAATCCTCCCAAAATACTTTTTTCAAGCCTGGAAACCCCAGCTTATAACCTACAGAAATACTTTTTAATTTAATTATTTTCAAAATAATAATTAATAACTGAATCTTAATTCTTTCAATGAGTTGGTAATAACCCAAAGATTAAAAGTATCAATAGACTTTATTATCTATTTCTCCATTGTTTTAAAATATTTTCAAGCAAATAAAAAATAATTCAAATAAATAATTCTAATAATAAAAAAATATAATAAATATTCTAAAATAACTTATTTTAATAATAACAGTTCGTTGTTTATCTTCTGAATATTTGAAAAAGAATATTACCTAATCTTTTAAATTTCAAGAAATTACTAAAAAAAAATGAATAAAATAAATGTTCAAATTTTTTTGAATCTTCAAGTATTCAATATTTGATTTATTTTTATTGTATTTTTAAAAATAAGATTAAAGATTTAAAATGTTATTTGTGAGAACAAACTCTCTGGAAATTACTAAATGTGAGATTTCCTAAAAAATGAAAATATTTTGTAAATTTTACTTTTCCATCTTTTAAATCCAAAAATCCGAACAAATCGAAAAAGGATCAAATTTTTTATACTGAAATTTAATTGGGAAAAAGTAACTTCTTTTCCAAAAAAGATAACTCATTTCTTTAATGTTGATAAATGTGATTTCTGATCAGGCTTAATTGTACCCCTGTGAAAATAATTACTCTATTACCTTTTAGGAAAAAAAAAAAAAATAAGAGTTACTTGTATATTAAAACTACCATTTTCATGAGAAGATGGCAATTTTACAAACCAGCCATATTATCACATAAATGGTCACCAACTAAATAAACTTCATAATATAATAAATAATCTAGTTCTTAAGTGCAGAACTATATCTTAATAAAAACATTTCTCTTTAACTTTGATTTTCAATTCAAAATATGAACTTTTTGACAAAACAAGTTGAAGAAAAAACAATATAGATTGTTGTTGAGTTTGGAGATTTCCGTTTCAATGGTTTAAGGAACTGAACGAAAGAGATAAATCTACAACTTCATGATTGTTTTTTTCAATTCATAAAAAAAAATTGCAGCAAATGTAATTTAAATTAATATAAGAAAGTTCTATTTAATTTATCTCATTTTATTTTTTTTTTAAATAGAACCCACAATACATATTATCTTTAGGTTTAAGTTAAAAATTCTGAAAAACAAAACTTTAATTATTCAATAAAATGAAATTAATTGTTTTTTTTTCCCTCATGTTTTAAAAGTTAAACACAAGTAAGAACCCAAAAACAGTATCTCAGATAATGTTTGAGTTTGAGAGAAAAATTATTTTTTTATATACTAAGAAATAATTTGAAATAAAATAATTTATTTTCCAAATTTTATACAAAAAAAATATCATATGTACGAATTATTCTTCATGATCACTAAAAATAAAATATTTAAAATATGTCTCTGATCATTAATTTAAAAATTGAAATAGTATGACGGATGTAGGGGGGCAAAGGAGCGAAAGAAAAAAATGGCTACATTGTTTTTCAAGCATAACCGCAGTTTTTTTTATTGCGGCAATTTCCGAATATGATCAAATGCTATTTGAGGAAACCGAAACGCCAAGAATGACTGAAAGCCTGATGTTATTTGATGAAATTTGTAATTCAAGATGGTTTAGGCAAACCTCAATTATTCTATTTTTAAATAAAATTGATATTTTTGAAAAAAAAGTTCAAAAAAAGGATATCACTTGTTGTTTCCCAGAATATACCGGCGGCTGTGATTTTGAAACAGCTCGTAATTATATTCAAGATAAATTTTTAGAATTAAACCAAAATAATGATAAAATTGTTTATCCTTATTTTACCTGTGCCACAGATTCCGAAAATGTTAGTTTTATTTTTAAAGCTGTTAAAGATACATTATTCCAATCTGAACTTGAAGATCTTGGACTTTTGTAAAATGTGATATTTCGAATATCGATGTTACTATAATATTTTTTATAAACCATTGTTTTTTCTTTCTTTTTTTTTTTTATTAAATATTTTTTAATTTCAATTTTTATTTATTCTTTTTTCTTGATTATTAATTTAAATAATAAATAAGTCTTACGACAATTTAATATTAACAAAACAAATATTTTTTGGGACTATCCATCCTATGAAAAAAATCGAAAATTTTGGATGGAAAAATTAATACAAATAAACAAAAAATATTCAACAACTGAAAGAATAATATCTTTGATATCACTCAAAATAAAGTTTCTTTATTTATATTATCATCAGGTAATGGTAAAGAAAATTGTGACGTTAATTAAAAATTTCTAAATAAAAATTTAGAAATTAGGCAAGTGCCATAGAGTGACTAGATTTTTTTTTAATTTTAGAATTCAAAAGAATAGAGAAAAATCTTAGATTTTACTCAATATTATTAAATGTCCAAATAAACAGAAAAATCAAAAAAACCTAACGAAAATCTATCTATTTCCCAAATAAACAAAAAACTCAAGAAAACCTAACGACAATTTTACAGAATTTAAAAGAATTGAGTAAAATCTTTGATTTTATTCAATTCTTTTGAATTTTTGAAAAGCTAACAACAATTTTTTTTTCTATCGAAAAACGATAGATTTTCCAATCAAAACCAAAATTCAAAAAAAAAACGAGCGAAAAGTGCCGCAGAGTGCCGTAAGGTGTGCTACTTTTTCCAGGATTCAAAAGAATGGAGAAAAATGGATTTTCGTAACAAACAGAATTCTCGAAGAACTAGCAACAATAATCGAGAATTCAAAAGAATAGTAAATCAAAATAATTACAATATTCTTTTAATATTTAAAATTAACAAAAACCTAACGGGGATTCTCTTGAGGTTTCCTGTTTTATTTGTAAAATCTATCAATTTTCGTTAGGTTTTTTTGAGTTTTCTATTTTTTTGTGAAGTGTTCTAGGTTTTTATTGTTATAATTAAAGTTATTAACAAGTAAAAAATAAACAAATATTTAATATTTTTTAAAAAAAAATTGTTTCGCGGCGATTAATGGTTAACTTTTGTCAAAAGAGTTATAAAACCAACTATTAAAATTGAATTTTATGAATAAATTCTTTCAATATATTCTATCTTTAGGTTTTCTTTATGAAACAAAAGATATAATTTTTTGTTAATGTTATTAAAGTTATTTCTATCAAAAAATATTCTAAACTTGATGTAGAATTTTCATTTCTTCAAAAATAAAATAAAATATTATACAAAGAATCCTCTACTTTTTCATTCTTATAAAATACCCTAACTATTGTTTATACAAACAAAAAATAATTCTAAAAGATAATTTAATTTATTTTTCAGAAAAAAAAATAACAAAAAGTCTTTATTACGAAAACTTAATACATTAGTATTAAATTTGAAAAATCATCAAGATCTACAAAACTGGCAAGTTTTAAAAAAGTTTAAAAGTCCAATACAGTCAATTCCACTTTTTTGGCAAAAGATTTATACTAAAATTAAGGCACAAAAAAAATCTCAAATTAAGGCACAAAATTCAAATTCTTGTAAAATTATTTGTAAAATAAAAAAAATCCAAATTTTGTGAATTAATTTGAGATTTTTTTTATGCCTTAAAAAACTTTGACAGTTTGTGCCTTAAATTTGAAACTGTATATATATATATATATATATATATATTAAAAAGCAATTTATATTTATATTCTTTAATAAAGTTGGTTTATATTAATTACCCAAACTGTTAAACCTCAAAAAAAAAAAAAAAAAAAAAAACAAAGCTTTTTGAAGATTTTCTAACTAATTATTCGAAAGAGCACATAATAAACTCTGTTTCAGTCAAAGGGGCCCAACGTTTTTTTCAAATATCAATTATTTTATACAATTGACCTTTGAAGAACAAATAAGAAATAAACAGAATAATACACATCAAAGAATTGTTGATACATGTCTGAAAGAAAACTAATTAATCAATAGCTTTTCTTAAAAATTGAAAAACTCAAAACTTTAAGGCCCGATTGAGAAAAACAACAATGTTCGTTTTGAACTTCTACTGGTATTTGAATAATAAATATGAAACATTTTTCACTTCATTTTCCATACTTTTCTTTTAGAAATCAAGCCCCCAAACAAAGTTTGTTGGTATTTGTGGTCTCTATTTGAAAAAGGAAATGAAAATGAAGTGAAGTTTTTTCACATTTATTAAACAAATATCAAGATCAAAGATCGAATTGAATTGCAATAGAAATCAATATGATTTCTCAACAATCTTTACATGGTTTCAATGACCTTAGAATAACACGTTTTTACCAAGTGACTATTGATCTTGCAATAAAAATTTTTTTGCAAATGAATGATGGTTTTAAAATAAAAAATCGAAAAAAAAAAACAAAAATGTGTAGAAATGTGAAAAAATGATTTCAATTTTGAAAATTTCCAAAATAAAATTTTTCTTCTAATATCTATGCAAACCCTTTAAGTACGTGTATTATACCATTACAACTGGGCCCCTTTGACTGAAAAATAGTTTATTTTCATTTTTTTTTGTTTGAGTATCACTTAAACATTGCACCCCAAATTAATAACTTTTTGATTTTTCTTTCTTACAAATCAATTCAATAATTTTAATATTTACTCTAAATTAGATAAAAAAAAAGAGTAACCCAAAATATTATAATTTTTAAAATTAATGTAAACTTGGAGATTTTTGGTTCCAAATTGAAAAACAATAATTTATCAAGGAAAATTTTTTGAACGATGTAAAAATATCACGTTTTCACACTTCCTAAAATAATTCTTTTCACCAAAAAATTTGGTTTATTTTAAAAAATCAAATGAATTCATAAAAACTCACAAAAAAATAATTCAGATCACAAAAAATTTTGCCTTTTTTTTTATCAAGATTTTTTATTTTAAAATCCGATTACTTTGTACTTCTGGAATTATCAAAATATTTTAACAAAAACAAATTTTTTTTAAACAAATCAACTTTGAGAATCGTCAGGTTGTTATTTTTTTTTTTCGAAAAATATATTATTGAAATTGATCGGTTATTAAATTTTGAGATAAAAATAAAATTAAATTTCAAAATTCCATAATAAAAATTGAGCAAAAAACTTCATATAAATTGAAGTGTTGCACTCTAAAGGATTTCAGTTTAGTTTGTTCAATAATTTTGGGATAAAAAAGTTTATATATACAATATAATTTTTTAATCAGAAAAGAAGTGACCATTTGGATAAAACAATTAAAACAGGAACAAAAGATTAACACAATTTTGAATTTAGAACCTGAAAGCCAAAAATGTAAAGTAAGACCATGAATAATTAATAAAAAAAAATAAATAATTAAAGACAAAATGAAGGATTAAGAACAATAACAGTTTCTTTAATACTATCTTCTTGGTCTAGGTTTTTCTTTTATTGATCAATTATTATAGATTTGTTTAAAAAATTGACTATTTTTGGGAATTCCAAAACCACACTTGAATACTTTTGATATGAAAGTAGATTTAAATTCTGTTTGTTGGTTTGATTGAAAATAATATAATGGATTATTCTTTGAAGTTAATTTGATTCTTCTTATAATTGATTGTACTTTTCGTTTTCAGTTTCAATAAGTTTCTATTAAGGTTTCCAATTCAAAATTGTTCTGATCCTATTTTCGTGAAAGGTAACCCTAAATTAATAAAAATTTTGATGTAACCAGAAAAAGATAAAATATTTTACAATTATTTCATTTTAATCAGAAAAATTACTCATTGGTTTGTTCTCTGGGAACTTTTAAAATAAGATGGAATTTTTCATTTTCTTATTTATTATTTTTTACTTTCAAAAAGTTAAAATGTCTCTCCAAAACAACAATAACAAAGAAAAGGAAAAAGAAAAGGAAAAGGAAAAGGAAAATGAAAAAAACAAAATAATTGGCAAATACAAGGTTATAATTCTTGGGGATCATGGAATAGGAAAACGATCCTTTATTAATCGTCTTCAAAACAAAAAAATCAAAAAAAAGTATATTGCAACAATTGGTGTTGAAGTCACATCAATACCTTTTCGTACAAGTGCTGGTATTGTACAATTTGACATCTGGAATACTGCACTAAGCGTAAGGAATTTCAAAAAGACAAACACCCAAATTTAACAAATAACAAAATTAACTGGAAATTTTTTCAAATAAATTGCCAACCCAAAATTAAATCAGAGCCTCAAGTTATCCATATGGTTTTTTATTTTTTTTTTTTAACACAGGAAAAATTTGGATTCTTACGGGACGGTTATTATGTTGATTCACATGCAGCTATTATTATGTTTGATCTAACTTCAAGAATAACATATAAAAATACTTCTATTTGGTATCGAGACCTATGTAGGATATGTGAGAATATTCCAATTGCATTAGTTGGTAATAAATGTGACGACACTAATCGAAAGCTGAAAGACAAACAGATCAATTTCCATCGAAAAAAAAACATTCCTTATTATGAAATATCAACAAAATCTGATTACAACATTAAAAATCCCATTTTGTTTTTAATTAGAGCACTATTGGAAGAAGACTCGGTTCAATTTATGAAACCCCCTTTATTCAAGGATCAAGAGATGGGGTTAAATGAAACTATCAATGAAAAAAAGGAAAAAGAACTCTAGGTATTAAATAAATATAGAAATATTCAATTATATTCAGTTAATGGTGTATAATTGTTAAAATTCTTTTTTGAAATGTTTTAATTAATCTATTTGATTTTAAATAGCCTTTTTTTAATTCAAGCTTTGAAACAAATGAAACTCTAAATATTTTTTTTTTTTTTTTTTTTTTTGATAAAGTTACTAATTGGACTAATATTTTATAAAATAAATTTATCTAAAAACACTATTTTTTAGTTTCACGTTTACACCACTCTTTACATTATATACATGTGGAGACTTGACCACCTTTTTTAGAGGATCAATTATACAGAATTTTATTATTCATTTTTCCTTTAATTAATACAATAAATATAAATCAAATATAAACTTATTAATATTATGGTGTTTGTCATAATTACTGATTCAATACAGTGGAAAAAAAAATTATTATTTTTATAAGAACAAAATTTCAATTAAAAACAAATCGTCAGGTGAAGAAAAAAAGATCTAAAAATCAATCATTAAAATTGAGGATATTTTGAAAAAAAGTGACTAAGAGGGCAACATAGAATTTCTAAATTAAATTTTTGTGAATTATAATTTTGAATACAATTGTGTTGGTTTCGGAATGTCTCTCTAAGGCGCTTTTTTGAGATCTTGAGGATTTTATTTTGTATTTTTTTCATTTCTCAAATTAATTATTAGCAACTCAAGATAATTCCAAAATTCAAAACTTTATCAATTTTTGAGTGTTACAATTTGAAAATAATTTGGATAAATTCGAATTTAATCGATTTTACCTCAACTTTTTTCCAGAATAAAAGGTTTTTTTAAAAATGAAGAAATTTAAGCATTTGCAAAAAAAAAAAAAAATAGGAAAAGACTATTTATTGTTTTAAACAATATATATTTTTGAAATTGATTATTTTGTCAAAATATGTTTGTTAATTTTGAATTTTTATTATTTAGATCTCTTGATTTTTTCCCTCGGTATATGTATATTTAGATTTGATTTCCTATAATTTTTATTTATTTATTTATTATATGAATATAGGAAATTGAACTTTTTTTTTTTCATTTTTATATTTCTTTTTTTTTATAACCAAAGATTAAGTTAAAAAAAATGATCTTAGAAAATATGAAAAAGTCTGAAGAAAATTGAGATTTGTGATTTCTTTTAAAAAAATATTTTTTCTTCTCAAAAAAATATTTTTGTTGACTTTTTTTAATTATAAGCCTAGTAATAAAAAATCTGTAATACTCCATTCAAAAATTAAAAATTTGCTGTTTTTTTTTGGTTTTTATTTATTTTGATTTTTTTTAATATAAATATAAAAATAACAGTTATTTCGATGTATATAATAATTAAAAAGTGAATTATTAAATTAGTTATTTATTAGGGGAAATGGATAAAAAAAAGAAAAGTTATAAAAATAAAAAGAAGAGAAGAAAAAAAGTTAATAAAAATATTTATATAAAAAATTGTTAATATCATTAGTATATACAAATTAAAAAATTTATGTACTTTTGTTAGGCTTTCCAGAATTTATAAGAATAGACAAAAATCAAATATTTTACCCAATTCTTTTAAATTCTAGGAAATCTAGCAGTGATTTTCTTGAATTCAAGAAATAAAAAGATTATTTAAGAAATTTACTTGTGATTTCAGAAATCAAAAAAAAAAAAAAAAAAAAAAAAAACAATGGCAATTCATGAGTTTACTATTTATTGTAAAAAATCAATAGATTTTTCTGAAAAAAAAAAACAGACAAAAACAAGAAAAAAATCATCAGATCTATTTAATTTTACAAATTAATCTGAAATTTTCTGAATTCAAGAAAATCATTACTAGATTTTCCAGAATTTAAAAGAAATGGGTACAATATTTGATTTTTCTATATTCTTCCGAATTCTTACAAAGATATTTACTTAACAGTGTTTAACAACACTTGGTTGTACACCCATGATACCCCCCCGAAGAATTAACAGAAATTTACTAAATACCTGATAAGAAGATTATCAAGAATAAATAAAATTTGCATAATCTATGTTTAATAATTGTGCATTTTGATGTCGTTATGATTATTTTAATTTAAAAATAATGGAGTCAAATCTTTTATTTTTCTCTATACTCTTGAATTTTTTTAAAAAAAACTCTTTAACTTTTCAAGAATTTAATCATAAAAATGAGTAAAATCTTTAATTTTAGTCAAAAATTAGCAATTACACAAAAGTTTCTTTGGGTTTTCTTGAGTTTTCTATTTATATATAAAATCAATAGATTTACGTTAGGTTTTTTTTTACTTTAGAAATAAACCGAAAATTTTAATAAATTTTCGGTTTATTTCTAAAGTAAAAAAAAACCTAGAACACTTCACACAAAAAAACTGAAAACCTCAAGTAAACCTCAAGAAATTAACCTTTATATTTTTTTGATTTTTAGAAATTAAATGACAATTTCAAAAATTTTCTCTTTACTGATCAAATTAAAAAAAAAATAACCTTAACTTTTCCAGAATTCAACTGAATCAAGTAAAATCTTTGATTTTACTCTATTATTTTTGTTTTTTTAGAAAATCTGGGAATCTACAGCGTTATTCAACACTTGATGGAACTCTACCGAACTCTACAGCACTCTAAAACACTATCTACAAGAATAAAGAATCGGTTAGCAGAATTTAGAAATATATATATATATATATATTAATATTTAAAGTATTTTTGATTTTAAATTTTATATTATTAGTTTTTATTTATTGCCTTGCGTTTTCTAATGTTGAGAATTGTGACCGAAAACTCTTGAAAGGAATAAATAATTTAATACTTTGGATTAATCAAAAAAAGGAATTAACAATAAGAATTAATTATTAATTGTCCTTTAATACAAAAAGATATATATATTATTCTTCAATTAATTATTTCAAGTGAATCAAAATTTTTGAAAGAGAATTTTAGTTTAATTAATTAGTAAAAATGAAATAAATGATCAATTATTTTAGATCTTCGAGGATTGAATATTTGATTTATTTTTCTTGTATATTTTGAAAGTATAACATTAAATTTCGAATGTTATTTGTTCATGCAAACTCCAATAGGAATTATTTAAAGTGAGGTTTCCAAAAAATAAAAATGTTTTGCAGTTATTTCGTATTTCATTTTCGATCCAAAAAATTCAAATGAAAAGGATCAGATCTTTTTTACTGAAAATTTATAGCAAAAAAAAATAATTTTATCAATATTACTTAATTTGCGAAAAGAAGAAAGAGATGTTTTGTTGTAAAGTGGACTTGAATCTTTTTCTAAAATAATGGCTCTATTACCTTGGCTCAAAACAACAAAAATAAGAGTTAACAAATCTTCCAAATAACAAAAATCTCAAAAAAGTTCTTAAAAATTATTTTAGGAATTTTATTGAAAAAAAAAAAATAGATTCCAATAAAAAATATCAACAATTAAAACTTTATAATTTAGGAGAAATTATAAATAGTGAAAAAATGTTTGATTCTCTAATAAAAAAAAAAAAAAAATGAAATAAAGAAGAATTTTCGGTTACGAACCCGATTTGTTGAAGAAACCTTTATTCAAAAAAATGTTTATTAAAGGTATTAATCATTGTAATTAGATTTAGTTTTCTTCGTCTTCTTCAGATTCGTCAGATTCGCTTTCGTCAGATTCAGAGCCAGATTCTTCATTGTCATCGTCACCATGAATGTTAAAGTATCTGAGTTCATAAGATTCTTTTGAGTCTGCAACAGGTCTCAAGTAGTCTCTGATTTGGTTTGCTTTTAAGTATTTCTTGGTGAGATATTTTAAGTATCTTTTGGAAAATGGTTGAACAACAGTGATATGGATCTTGGCATTTTCACGTGTGATTTTAACTTTGTCTCCCAACATTCCTGCTCTTCCTCCAACTTTGATTTTGTCATTTAAAAAGTTTTCCTTTTGTTGGTACATCAAAATTCATCAAGAGCAAATTGTTGGTTTTTTTGTATTTGTATTTCAAAAAAAAATAAAAAAAAAAATAAAAAAAAAATAAAAAAGCAAAAAGCATAAAGATAAAAAAAAAAAAAAAATTAGAAATGAGTTTTTTTGTTTTCAGGAATTGGTTAAAGTTCTTTTTTCTTTTTTGTTTGTTTCTTTTTTTTTGTGTTTTTGATTTTGTTTTTGGATTCACAAGAAAAAAGAAAAAAAAAAAAAAAAAAGTAAAGAATAAATTAAAAAAAAAATTTTTATTTACAAATTGAGCAGCATCCATAATTCCATCTTCAACAGGTTTGGTACAGTCAATTGTGAAAGTCACTTTTCCTGTTTTTTTTTTTAATTCAACCTTTTTTTGTTTGTGTTTTAATCGTCTCTTTCTGATCTTGTTGGCTGTTTCTCTTCTTTTTTGTGCTTTCTTTTTGAAAATTAAGTTTTTGTTTGAAAAAAAAAAAAAAATAAAGAAAAAAAAAAAAAAAAGGAAAGATCGGGAATACAAAGAATAAAGAGTTTAGAATTGAAGATTGTTGGTGTTGGTTTATTTCATTTGAGAAATCTTAGTTTGATTTGGGAATGTTTGAATGTGAAAGAAAGATTTACTCTTGCTAATTTTCCCATGTGTAATTTATGTAATAAAAGATTTTTAAAAAAAATGAAAAAGTTTTTGACTTAATTTTTGTATGAGGTTAAGTTTATTTTGTATTGAAAAGAAAGTTGATGGGTTCTTTTCTGAGTCCGTAACATTTATGAAAATATCTTTAATAATTATCCACACAAGCAGATGAGAAATAATTAATTGTTTGCAAGAGAATAATAAAAATATAATAATCACAAATACTTGAATGAAGAACAGGATTAGACTTTTTCATTATAGGATTAGACTGAGAATAAATAATAATCAAAATTGAAATAATTAAGAGTAAAATCTCTTTATTCGTTTTAAGGGTGCCTCAGGATCGGAGTTTTTAAAAGCCGTAACAAAAAAAGTAGAGTAGGTATCAGAACCCATTTTATCTGATCTATTTCTACTTTAAAGAATTAGGATGTTGTATATCTACAATAACAATATTGTTAAAGTTTTTTTGTAAAGGAGAAAGTTTTTCTGTTTAATAGGGGAAATAGGACATTAAAGTTTTCATGAAAGAGTAATACAATTCCGTTTAAATATATCCACTTTAATTTATTTTATAAAAACCTTAAAAACATAAAAAAAAAATGCAAAATTTTAACTTTATGATGCTATTGTTGAAGTATTTCCAAACCAAATTAAAAACAAATAATTATTTCGAACAGTCCAAAGTGAAATTTGAATGACAACAATTATTTCAATAAACCCCAACAAATATTTGAATCTTTTTAACAAATAACAATAATCGAATAAAAGGGTTATTGTACATACAACTTGATCTACTTTTAAGGCAAAAACCCCAACAAAAATTCAGCCAACAAAAATCTAAAATTAAGGCACAAATTTCGATTCTCTTAAAATAATTTGTAAAAAAAAAATTCCAAATTTTTTTACCTTAATTTGAGATTTTTATTGTGCCTTAAATTTTGTTAAAATTTTGTACCTTAAAAGTGAAAATGACTTACTACATATATAAAATACATAAAAAACTATACATGGGTTTTTTTTTCAACTTATTAAGGTATTTATAGTATTTTTTTAAAGAGTTTTTTTTGTCAAACTTTTTTAAAACAACTTTACCCATGTTTCAAATAACCATTGAAGTTTTACTGATGCGAAATAAAGATTATTAAGTTAGGAGCTACAAAAAAAATGTATAATATGTTAGAGGTAGAGAATAAACCAATAAAAAATTTAAAATTCCCAATTAAAATTGTTATTCAAATCAACTTTTAATGTATCTTTAATGACTAGAATCTATAAAATTAATATAAAATTTAAGATACACATATTTTTCTAAAGTGTTTTTTAATTTGAAAAAATATCTTAAACTTTGTAATTTTAGAAATCATAGATTTGTTATGTTCTTAGTTGATGTTTCTCTTTTTCATTTATGAACTTAACAAATTTCTTTTAGTTTGGTTTGTTTGGTTTAATATAAGAATATTTTCAAACATTCCATTCGATTAAGAAAAAAAAAACTTTACCGTAATTTCCACTTTTTAGAAAAAGGCCGAAAAATAAGAAAATATACTTTATTGTTATCAGTTACTAACCATATAATTTTTATTTCATTTTTGTGAATTTTATGCGAACAATCAAAATTTAAATAACTGTTTAATACACAAGACAACATTTTTATTAATTTATAATTAATAATTTAATGGAATATTTTCATAGATTTAAGATGAACAAAAAATACATAATACCGTTTTATTTAATGTAAATAACTTTATTTTGGCCCATGTTAGAAGATAATAAAATGATCAATTACTTCTCTCAAGTAAATTTGTTTTTTTGTTGATTTAATTATTTTTTTTTTCATTTTTAGTAATTCCAATAAAAAATAATTATCTTCAATTTGCTCCATTACTGTAAAATGTCTTAGATTTTTAATTTTTTTTTTGCTACTAATTGTAATCAGATTGTTTGAAAAGGCAATACAAATTTGAATACAATTGTAAATTTGAAAAAAAAAAGTAAATACCTTAATAAAACTTTCAAATTTTTCTTATTAAATAAACATATTTATTGACCCTAAAAATATTTTTTTGTTTTGAATAATGTTGTGCCAACTTTTTTTTTGATTTATTGAACATATGGCTATTCTCTTTTTTCAATGGTTAAAGAAATAATTAAAAATTTTCATTTTTTGTTTTAGTATTTCCCTTATATTTTTTTACTGTTTTTTTTTTTTTTTTGTTTGATTGCACTTATAATAATGATTAGATAACACTTTAACGAAAATTTTTAACCTTCTCCATTTAATAATATATGTTTTTTTTTACAAATTTTTCCTCTAATAAAAATATCAATATATCAAAAATAAAAAGGAAATACTAAAAACTTAAAAAAAAAAAAAAACAATCAAAAAACCATATATGAAAATAAACTAGGCGCTGGGGGAGAAAAATGAGAGAACTAATGGTTCAAGAAGACGTTTAAAACAAATTTGAGAATAGTAAACCCCCCCTTTTTTAAGTAATACATTTCAATCACTGTGCTTTAACTAACCTATATATATATATATATATATATATTACTTTAACACAATAAGTAAATTTAGCACGTAGAGAAATTATTGGTTTATTATGGAAATAAAAAAAAAGTGATGAAAACAGTATATTAGAAAAAAACAAGGGTTCTATAAATCAATTTTAAATAAATAATTAAATTTATAAAAAAAAAATGGGAATTTTGAGAAAAAAATTTTTTAAAAAAGAGTATTTTTTGAACACTAAAATAAAATCATTGAGTTTGACAAATTTAGTAATGTATATGACAAAATTGCATTAATATAATGAATTAATATTTTTAAACTATTTACATTAAATCAAAGATCTAAAATCTAAACCCTTTTTATATCCAGATGAAATGCGGCTAGCTATCTTTCGTTCTCACAATAACCAATGTGAAAATAAATAAAAATAAGATAAATATTTAGTATAAGGTTAAAGGTTGTCAAAATGGGTTATTAAAATTACTGTGCTGTTTTTTAAGCATCGTACCACTTTTTCTTATTTTTGAAATTGTGCATCTCTTTCCCACACAAAAAAAAATCAAAGTATAAATCAACTATTGATAATTAAATAAATTTTAATTATTTTTCTAATATTTTTCATTTAAATTGTAATATTTTTCATTTTATTCATTGTAATTTTAATCAAAATTTCCTTAAATTTCCCTGTAATACACATTGAATGTTTAAATGACAATTTATTTACTTTTGATTCAAAAATTCAAGAATTCTTAATCAAAATTTATTTACATAAAAGTTTCCTTCAAAAATGTTTTATATTGATATATTTTTTGTTCTTTTGTTTAACATCCTTTCAAATTTCACGAAAAAATCCATATACGAAATTTAATTGAAATTTCAAACCAAAAATTTTACAAGATAATTAATTGATATATAAATAAAATCTAATTGATTGTTGATATATTTTTTCCTATGAGTATTTTATTTTAATAGTCTTTTGAAAAAAATATGTGTGGACCTTCGTTTAAAACGCCAATTTTATAAAACCACATATCTTATTTTAGTTTTGATATTTTCCCTTTATTTTTAAAGTAATTTAATTTTATTCATAAGTCGAAATACAAAATTGAAAAATCGAATTGGGTTTAATGAATTCATAAATTATTTTGTGATTTTTTAAATTAAAAAAATGTCATTACTCTTATTTGCAAAATAAATGGATCAAAATTTTCATTCAGCTTTCCCAAAAAATTAAAATCACACATCAATACTTAAAATAAATCTATAAAGTCCCTTTTCTTCAAAAAGGGGAATTAATAATTTAATCTTGTTTACAGAATTAAAAATACAAAAATTTAATATGATTTTAAAAATCTTTTTTTTGGAAAACTGAATGAAAATTTTATATTCCATTTATTTGGAAACAAATACTAAAATGCTTTTTTAAAGGAATTTTTTATAAAACAAGTCAAAACAAATTATAGTCTAACAACAAAATTGAGAATATAATTTTTTAAAAAATAATATTTGTCTGTTTGTTCTTGAAAATAAAACCACAAAATCTTCATCAATCATCGTTCAAATAACAATTATTCTAATGAGAAACTTTGGTTTTTTAGCATCCACTAAACCTTAAATGTTTTTGATTTTGAACAAATACTGAAAATAAATACTGAAATAAAAAATAAAGAACAAACACCTCTTCCAAAACCAATTCTAACAACTTTTGAAGCTGATTTCTTCATTTTTTTTACTTTTTGGATATTATATACACGCGATGTCTTTTTTTGAAAGAAAACTCAAGAACAGAAAACAAAAATTTAAACAAAAAGCTTCTCCAAAGAACTCAAGATCTCGGAGAGCAGAGTACACAGTCAAAATTTCAAAAAGCAAACGAGAATTAAATTTGATGAAAAGAAGGAATATCACAATTACAAATAATTCAAATAATTCTCAAACCGAAATCTACATTCCTACTGTTTGTTTTTTACATTTGATTCCTCTTTTTCTACTTTTTTTTATTTTCTTTTTTTGAACTAATACCCGAAAAAACAAAAAAAGTTACTTTTTCTTTTTTTTTTTACAATCCCCACACAATACTTATTTTTTTTTGTTACAATTTGTAATCAATAGCTCGACGAATTACCAAAGTTTGTTGATGGAATAAAAAACTCCAAAGACACTGATCGAATTGAAGAATGTACGCAAATGATTCGAAGGATGTTAAGTATTGAAGGCGATCCACCAATTGACGAAATCATCAAAACAGGTGTTGTTCCATATTTTGTTGAATTTTTAAAAGACTCAAATAACATTTTTCTACAGGTAAGAGTCTCTTTATTTTTTAAAAAATTTCTTCTTCAACGAGCACCTTTTTGATTTCTTTTCTTTGCTTGGATTTCCAAATATTGTCAAAGAAACAAAAAAATTGGAAAGTTTTTTTTTTCTTTTTTAAAAAGATAGCAATATTCACAAGTCTTTTTGGTGACAAATAGTGAGCTGTTGATTACTGTTAATTGTAAAATAAAAAGAGCTAAATTTTCATTCAGCTTCTCAAAAATAATCCCCATCACAAGAATTAAAATATATCATCAAAATCCACAATTCTAAAAGAGGGAAATTGAAAATTTAAACTGACTGAGGATTAAACAATTGAAATTTACCATGATTAAAAACTTGTTTTTTATAGAAAGCCGAATGAAAATTTTGTTACATTTATTTTGCAACAAATAGTAATTTTTTTCTTAACAGCTTTCATTTTTTATCCAAATCGATTCGTTACAATTCAAAATAATGATCTTTAAATTTAGGCAATTATTTTTTGAAGAGAAATTCCAGCTTATTCTCTCTCGCGAATTGTTTCTGCAATTTCTGTGTTAGCTCTTTGTTTTCTCTTTTTTGGATTTTTGAAATGATTGTATTTATTTTGTTTTTCTATCTCATTATTTTAGGGAAAGTGAAATATAAAAAGCATTTCACTTCCACAACAGTTTGTAAAATAATTAAATGATATAACCAAGTACTCAAGCAATGAGAAATCCGGGAGGAGATTAACCTTAATTCAAAATTTTATCTCGATAATCATAATGAATTAAAATTATAAGATATATTGATGCCTAGTATAGTGCTCTGTGCTTAAGCACCTAAATCCCAATTATTTTTTTTTTAGAAAACGAAATTAAGTTTCAAATACTTCTAATGACTGTGTCTATTTGAGACTATCCTTGAATTAGACGTTACAAATTTACTCTCTTCAAAATTCTCTCATTAACAGATTAAATGATTCTTTCAAGCAACTCTTAAAAGTAACAATAAAATTCAAAATTTTTACACGGCTAAAACTGTTAAAAGAATAAAAATAAGACACTTTACATTTCAAATTTGAAAATAATCTTAATTTTAATTTTTTCAAATATTTTTTTCTCTTTTTTTGTTCTTTCCATTTTTCCAGTTACTTAATCTGTTTCATTAGATCTTTATTTTTTTTTCGATGATTGATAGAAGGGTAGTGCTAAGTTTGTCAAATAGAAAAAGCACATACAATTGGTTGATGGTATCTAATAATTTGATAGATCAACAATTGTTGGTGAAATCTCAACAAATTTACCAATACAATTTTTTCTTCCGCTTGTTTCATTATTTTGTTCATACCAATTTTGATTTTTCGCTTTATATTTTTTTCTTATATTTGTATGAAAATGATTACTTATCAAAACATTAATACTATATAACTTAAATGTAGTTTTATATTAGGTTTGTAAAAATATAATAAATTCTGTTTTTTTTGCTTATTTTTGATTTTGGGTGTGTCCAAATTTTTGGAATGGGGTTTAGAAAATCATACATTTTTAAGAGATGGACACTATATACAAATCAAACGATATATTGAAAAAAGAGAAGAATGCCCAATTATTTAAATAAGGGTGGATTGGGCAGAAATGAGATTTCGGTATATTGATAATTGGCTTGAGTCTATATAATTTGAGCTACTTAAATCACCCATCAAAGTATTAAAACAGAATTTTGGAATTTTTTAAACATTTTTTACAACTCAATCAAAAAAATAGACAAAGTCGAAAAAATATACAGTGTCAAAAAAATCAACTCAATTAAAAATTTAGAAAATTACCAAAAAGTATTTCTCCAAATGCAAGAATAAAAAGGTCATGTTGTACTTTTTGAAATCATTTATAAAGCAATTCTTCAGAAATCAACTAATAAATATTTCTAGCTTTCTATTTATATTTATTTATATGTATATTTATTAAAATTAGTTTGAATCGGCTTGGATTCTTTCAAATATATGTACTGGATCTTCTGAACAAACCTCATATGTTGTTAATTTAGATGTAATTCCAGTTTTTATTCAACTCTTAGATTCCGAAAGTTTGGATGTAATTGAACAGGTTTGTATTCTAATTTTTAAATTCTAATTTTTATTATCTTATTTTAATTTTCTTTTTTTGGAAAAAAAAAAAAAAAAAAATAGATTCTAAAAATTCTTTTATATGTTTACTTTTTTTTTTAATATGATTATGATTTCCTATATTATTATCTTTCTTTTATTTTTAAACTTAATTAGTCTATATGGGCATTAGGGAATATATGTAAGTATTGTTTATTTGTAAATTTCTTTTTGAAAAAAATTGATTAAGAAATCAGTCTCTCACTACAACAGGACAGAATTTTAAAATATGTTATTGAGGATATTCTATACTGACAAATTGTGTATATACTACAAGTGTCAAAAAATTCTGAATAACTCAGAAACCGAAAACAAAAACATTTTTTCAATGACAGATCAAAATTTTTTTTCCATTTTTTTATTAAAAAGAGAATTATTAAATTGATTTTATTTCAAAAATTATAAAATTTTTTTGCTCTGTTTAAAAATATTTTCATAACTACTATACAATATACTATCCTTTATTGTAATAAATACTAATAAGAGATTTTTTTAGTGGGCAAAGATATTGGAATTTTAAAATCAAAATATCACCAATTAAGTTTAATTTCAAAAATAGGGGCAGATTTTTCATCAGAAAAAAAAATTTGTTTAATTGTTATTTTTTTTTGAATAATAATGTATTTTAATAAAGTGTTTAGAGATAATAACCAATAGAGATTAATAAATACAAATATAGTGAAATCATTGTATTTTTTGAAAGACAAATGAAAAGAGAAAAAAATAATAATAAAAAATCTTGTTCCTAATTTTGAAATTTGGCTTAGTCTATTTGTGAAAAGAATAAAAGTAAATCTTTTTATTGAATCCATTATAAAATATTAGTATTATTTTATTAAAAATAGTTTAAATCAATAATTTTTCCAAACAACTTCAAATTTTTTACCTTAGAAACTTTGATTTCATTTTGTAAAGAAATTTCATTTTTTCAATTATAATTTTCTTCAAGATATTTGGGAATTTTGTAATTTTATCCTCAAAATTCAAAATCGATTTTTTTATTCTGCCAAAGATTATTTAAAATGTTTGATGGATTCTCTTTGAATAAGACCAAATAGTTTGTTACAAAAAATTTTTTTGTAATTTATTTTCATTTATTGAAAATGAGAAAATGACTTTTTTTTCAAACCTTTAAAGAAGAACAAATTTTTAAATTAATAGATCGAAATTTCATTGGTAAAATTTTATTAAAATTGAATTAAATTTTAATTTATTTAATCACCTCTACCTCTATTCATTTTCTTTGTTGAGATTTGAATTGAAATATTAATAATTTAAAAATACAAACCCAAAAAATAAAATTTTTTTTCTCAAATCAATACTTTCCAAGGTAAAACTAAAAATACGTTTTTACCATTTACAAGAATTAACTTAATTGAAAATAAAAATAATAGACTACTTTTTTCAAGTTTTATATTGGAAACATGTAAAATTTTGGATTTTAAAAAATGTACCCAAATTTGATAAATTGTTTAAATAAGGTTAACTTATCTTTTTCCAAAGTCAAAATACAAATTACAAAAAAAAAAAAAATTTAAATCTCTTAACGAGATTTCCATTTTTTTTTTATAAAAATACTAGTTCCTTAAGATATTATTTTTACCTTTTTTTGGAAAAATCTAATGAATTCTCTAAATTAGTATTTAAAAATATAATATTATTTGAGAATTTTTTAAAAGAGTACGTTTGAAACTCCTCAGAAATAAACAACATAAAATAATAAAAATATTTTTATAAATTCAAATTTTCACAATTGTTAAAAATATTCGTTAATTAACTAAACTCTTTTTCAAATAAAAGGGCACATAAAATTTCAAGAATTATTCATAATTGAATCAAATTAATTGTCGTATCATTCCAAAATCTAAGAAACGCTTGAAACATATAAAAGCACTCAACTGGATATTTAAAACTCATTAAAACAAAATAATACAAATTAAAATTAAATATTTTAAAAATTGATGTGCCCTTTTATCTGAAATGAGAAATCTCGTTTTGTAAATTGTAGGGGGTGGGGGTTATAAAATAAATAAAAACCTTTGAACAAGGTGAATTGGGAAAAAGTTCTTTACATTTTATTGATAACTCTTTACACGTCAAATTTTTGCTCTTTAAAGTCTCATATTCAATATAAAGCCGCAATGCATCTGGGTATTTTATTGGAATTGTTTTTTTCTTGATTTTCTTTTTTCTTTGTTACAGACATCAATCCAATAATGGTCTTTCTTAATTCCTATATCTAGTTCATTCGAAATCAAACTTAAACTGTTTCCATTTTTATACTGGCAGATTTTTTTCAAATTGGTTTCTTCTTATATTGTTTTTTTTTCATTTTCCAACTGTTCAATATCCATAAATAAAAAAACAAAAAATGAAAAAATAAATAATTAAAATGAAAATCATCAATAAGTAATTATCTTATTAACAATTAAATTCAATAATATTGATAATTTGAGAGGATTTGCCCTTTTGGTTGAAAAAGAGTTTATTATTAATTATATTTATTCTTCCTTTATTTAAAAATTAGCAAAGTTTTTTACAAATTAGAATTTTTATCTATCTTCAGTATTTTATGTTTAATAAAGTTACCAAGATTTGTAGAACTTATAAATAAAAATTAAATTCTAATTTCATATGATACATTATCAGTAAAATGAGGTCAAATCTATTTTCAAAAAAAAAAAAAAAAAAAGTAAAAATATTTCCAAAACATTACTTTTTGTATATTTTTGATTTGTTTTGCAAATGACATTTTGATAAATAATAATTTTTTAAGCGTGAAAAAAAAAAAAGTAAAAATCTGTTCTCACTATTTTGAACTATTTGAAAAACATTAAAAAAAAAAAAAAAAATTAAAAGTTTTCAAAATTCACCAGTAAATAATCAATTAGTAATAACCAGAAAAATACCTTTCAGAATAAAGTTGATATTTTTACTAACTAGATCTTGAAAATTAAAATATTTTCTTCGGGAAATAAAAACTCGAAATTGATTGGCCTATGTAATAATGATATCTACTATCCTTTTACTGGAAAATAGTTTACATTTTAAACGAATGAAAAAGATTTAAAAATAATTATCATTTGAAAAAAATCTTTTCTCCATTATTGTTTTCAAAAAAATAATAAAATATATAAAACCTGAAGATAGTTTTTCAATTTATTTTTCGAATTTTTTTTCAAATCATTTCTTTTCAATTTGTTTTCAATTTAAATCTAAAAAAAAATGACAACTTTGAATTTTTTTGTTTATTTTAATCACTTGAAAAAATTATAAACACTATCCTTATAGCTGGCGACAATTTAGGATTCAGAGATAAAATTTTATCTTTTCCAAACTCATTCAAGAAAATTCTTGATGTTTATCATAATAAAAACATTAATCAATCAATTTTAAAAAATACCACATGGACAATTTCTAGCTTGTGTCGGGGAGTACCATCCCCTGATTATGAAAAAGTAAGTTAAATTTAATTCTTAATAAATAATATTTTTTTTTTTTTTAATTTATAAATATAATTAATCTTTTCATTAATAAGATCAAAAGGATTCTAAATAAAAAAAATTCAATATTTTTGTGATCTTATTCAAAATTATTGAACTTGAACAAATATGAAAAACAAACTTATTAATCAATAAGAGATCAGAATACATTTTTTTTTTTTTTTTTTATTATGGGATGTCTTATTTTATGACAATTTGAAAATTATCTAAAAATCATTAGATAGAAATTTTATAGTATCTAAATTAATTAGGACTATTATTTATCAAACAAATTCTAAATAATATTTTTGTTTCGCCAAATTTACAAAAAAAAACTCAAAAAAATATTTTGAGATCTATTTATAAAATTTAAATTATTATTGATCACAACTTTTTCAAAAACAACAATTTTCTCATTAGACAAAAAAGGAATTTTTTAATCAAAAAATCAACAAAATTTTTATTTGTTTGTGTAAAAAAATATTACAAAAGGAACTTCTTAGAAAATATTTTTCTTTCTATATTAACTTTTTTTCAATTTTCTTAATTGCTTTGGTTTATTAATTATTTTTTTATTTTTTATTTTGTTTGCTGTTTAATAAATTATCATATATATTTAGGTCAAAAATGCATTTAAATATTTTGGATATTTATGTAAAGAAACAACAACTGATCTTATTGTCGATGCTTGTTGGGGATTAAGTTACCTTTCAAGTGGCAAATCTAATCAAATTGATGATCTTATTGCAACAGAATGTTTACCTCGTCTTGTAGAACTTTTAGGGTAATTGCTATTTCTTTTCAGTATTTTTTAGTTTAAATCTATTTTTTCTGTAAATATATATATATATTTGTGTGTGTTATGATATAAAATAATTGTTTTTTTTTTTTTTTTCACTCTAAAAAAAGATATTTTTTTCGAGAAATTAAAACAAGATTAAAGTTTCTCTTGAATGTGTATTTTTAGATATTGATTTATTTGATTTGAATTTTATTTGAAAAATTGACGAAAAATATTGAAGTTTTTTTGAAAATCCTGTAATTAGAGTTAAGTGATATCAATAAACTCGAATAAGAGATATTAAATACACATTTTTTTTTTTAACTTGTACTTCTTAAAGATTTTACTTTTATAATTATCACTTAACTCACAAGATAATCAAGCTAGGTTTACTTTCAGGAAGGTTTTTGAAATTCAGATTCCAACCCCTAAATGAAATTAGTATTTACATTTCTTGGAACATAAAATAATAATAAATTCAAAAAGTAAAGCAACAATTTTTTTTCTCATTTTTAAAATTACCATACCCTAGTTAATAAAAATAAAAAGTTAAATTTTGAGGATATTTAAATTCTTTTTTCAAAAAACTTTCATAATTCCTCCATAAATTAACGTGAATTCAAGGGACAAACGAATGTATCCAATTATTTGTTTTTAACATTATCATTTTAAGAATTCAATATTCAATTATTGTCAAATTTTTCCAAATGGATTTGAAAACTTTAAATAATATATTCAATTTTAATTTTTTCTTCTTAAAATATTCCTTTTTATTTCTATATCTATATATAATTATTATTGTTTGGAAACAAATAAAAATAAAAATCAAAAGTCATCCATCCCCTCGTGTAAAAATCCCTGTCATCCGGGCTGTTGGTAATGTTGTTACTGGTAATTATCAACAAACACAATCTGCATTAGAATGTGGTTTACTTGAGAAATTACAGCCACTTTTTACTCATAAAAGAGACCAAATCAAGAAAGAAGCATGTTGGGTATTATCAAATATTACAGCCGGAACCACGGAACAGATACAAAAAGTAATACAAAGTGGCTTTATCCCCATTATATATAATCTAATTGCAGAAACAAAAATTTATGTCATCAAAAAAGAAGCAATCTGGACTTTAAGCAATGCAGTCTGGGGCGGATCCGCCCAAGACGTAATAAATTTGGTTGGATCAGGAATCTGCAAAGCATTTGTTCCTTGGTTACAAAGAAAAAAAGAACACTCAATCCTAAAAATTTCTCTTGAGGCATATGCCAAAATTTTATCTATTGGTGAGAAAATTTCCGAAAATGAAGGCCTAGAAAGTAATGTTTATGCTCAAGAATTGGAAAAATTAGGTATTTTTGAATATATAGAAAACCTATCAAATCATGAAAATAGCAATATCCAAAATTTAGTAGCATATATACTCAATAATCATTTTTATACTTTTCAAAATCAAGTGAATAAAAATGAAAGTAATTCAAATAATCAAGACGAAGACTTTAATAAAGATTATGAATTTTAATAATTTTTCCTAAATTTATTTCAAAATTATTTTTTTTTTTTAAATTTTATTCTTTTTGTTATTAAATAAAAAAAAATTAAAATTATTCGAAAAAAAAATTTTTTTTTAAATTGAGCTTTTATTGAATTTAAAAAAAAAAGAATAAGAAATAAATTAGAAAATAGAAATAATTTTTTTAAATGATTGTGATCTTATAATCTCTTATGACAACAGTAAAACAACGATGTTTTATTTTTGAAAATTTTTAATTTTTTTTTTTATGTGTTTTTAAAATAATATCATTGAATCGACCTCGATTTTTTTTGTCAATTCTTTAATAATGAACCAATTTTGATATAATTCTATAATTGATTTTGTTATCCCAAACACTACTCGAATAATAAGAAGAAAAATGACTGGGCTATCAGTTCTTCGAAATAAAAATTAAAGTGTTTTATAGTAAAAATAATCCCATACTACAATCTAAAAAAATATTGAATAATACGTATTATTAGATATCTGAAATAATTCTTTTTTATATATTAATTCAATTTCAACAAGGTAGAATTCATTTTGAGTATTTTATATGACTAAAATTCAATTTTTAAATTTATTTGTCAAATTAAAAACTTTTTAAAAATCAAAGTAATTTTTGACAAATAAAAAAATCAAAAGAAACGAAATTTTCAAAGAGAGACAATAAAAAGAATCTTCAAAACTCAAACCCAACAACAGCTATAACAACACACCACTTTAAATATTTCTTTAGTTTTGAAATAGTTCCAAGATAAGAGAATATATTACCTAATGAAGAAACACTAAAAATTGAAAATTGCAGAACACCTTTTTGAGGTAAAAAAAAAACTTTCCATACTTTAATGATCAGAACTTTAAATAGAAGAAACTCACATAACCATTCTTCTCTTTATAAATATACCAAATTAATTCCAAATAGAGGAAAAATAAACGGCAAATTTTTAATCGGGGTCGATTCATTACAAACTCTTATATCTCTGTTACGGGAGTAGCTACGCCATAAACATGATAAAAACAGAGAGAGATGAGAAAAGAGTCTTTTATTTTAGTGGCGCGTGATCGAAGATTCTCTAAAAAAATTTTTTTCGTAATGTTAAACAATAAAAAAAAAAGAGAAAAGAATTGATAAAATTTGTTCGATTTTTATTTTTTTTATAATAAATATTTTTTTAGTAGATAAAATAATTTTAGATTCTTAGGTTAAAACTTAAAGTTATTTTGTGGTTTAAATTTTATTAAAATATAATCATATTTACCATTCTCCAATTCCACCAAATCCAAGTGTTTGAAATCCAAACCAGATATGTTTTAGGATAATTATTATTTTTAGGAATCGTTTTAACTTTTAAAGCCCTATTCGTATTTTCTTCTAACATTCTCCCAGTTGTAATGTTGTTGTTCTTTTTAAAAAAATCCATTTATCCTAAATGCGATGGTTTATAAAAATCTTTCTGTTGCTTTTTGTTGTCAAGAAAAAAAAATATTCTAAAAAGATGAAAAAATAACAAAGTCGTAAAAATTAAATACTACAATAGAATATTGAGATAAGGATAAAAGATAAACTATTCAACATTCAAAACACTTTTTTAATAATACAACTCTACATTCCATTATGGTAATTTCTTTGAGGCTTTGGGTAAAAAAATTAAAAATCTAATGAATAAAGTACGTTAAATAATAAAAATCAACTGAGTTACTTTCCAAGTAAAAAAATACATTTTTTGATCCTCTTCAAAATTGTAAAAAAGTGAAAAATTCTCCGTTAGCTTGGCTACCCTCTTAAGCTTATTAAAGATCAAAATCAAGTCTATAAAATTACAACAAACAAATAAAAAATTTAAAAAAATAATCAAGAATTAAACCTGAACATTAAATTGATGTTTTTATAAACCAAATAAACTCTATTTCAAAATTAGTGACTCACCTGAAATAAAAAATTGGAAAAGAAAAAAAAATTATCCTTTAGTTTTCAAAAACAATTAAAAATTAACTATTGAATTTTATTATCAATAATAAATTTTTAAAACATTAGAAACATATAAAAGTCAGATTTTTAAAAAATTAAAAAATAAATATAATCAAAAAGAAGAAAAAAGTTTAACAAGAAGATTTTTTTTACTAATAATTATCTGACTTTTAAAATATATTACATAGTCTCAATTTTCTGAGTGATTATTTGTATTTTCGAAGTTCTTTTTTTTTTATACTTGATCTTTTGCAAAAAAAAAATTAAAAAAAAACAAAAGAATAAGAAAAAAAAAAGTATCAAAAAAGATCTAGAAAGAAAAAAAAAAAAAAATAAAGTTTACTTTTTCCAAAAAAAGAAAAAGAAAAAAAAAATTGACAAAATTTGAAAATATTTTTTTTGATTAGAAAAAAAATAAACCCTCAAAACAGCTTCCAATAATATGTATAAAGTGAGTTAACATTTTTTGAAAAATAGTTTATTTTAAGAAAGCACATTAATGTATCCAAAAATTGATTTAATTTAATAAGTTTATTAATATTTATTTATTTTCAATAAAAAAATAAAGTACAACCATTCTTTAAAATGAAAACATGAAAAAAGGATATGAAATAATTAAATAATTAAGAAATAACAATAAAAAAAAAAGTTGAATAGTTTATTGATATCAATAATTAGATTGAAAATCAAAATAAAATAATATGTGTTATTATCTATAAATTTAAATATTAATATATAATTACAGATCAATTATTATTATTTTTTTTTTATTTCAAATAAATTTTAATTATATTTAGAAAGAAAAAAATAAAAAAAAAAAAAAATAAGAATTTAATAATACCAATTGTTATTATTTTGATTTGTTTTTCCATATGGTGAAAAATTTAACGAGTGGGATTGGTTTGATGATAATTGTTTATTTGGTTGCGAATTTTCATTATTAATAGAATTTTCAGAATAATATTGATTATTATTATTTTTATCAATTTTGAATAATAATTCTGTTTCTTTATCATTGTTATTGTTATTATTAATATTATTATTACCATTATAATTAATATCAATGCCAATATTTGAATTATTAACATTATTATTAAAGTTGTTGTTGTTGTTGTTATTGTTGTTATTATTATTTGAATTATTAAAATAATTTTGGTTGTTATAAGGTGTATAATTTTGTTGATTTGGTAAATTTATATTTGTTTGGTTGTGGTTGATTTTTTGAAAATCATTTGAAATCAATTGGCTATGCATTTGAAAATTCTGGGGATTATTATTGGTATTGTAATTTGTATTATAATTAGTGTTTGGAGTATTTCTTGTTTTGTTATAATTTTTTTTATTATTTTTTGAAGAATTATTTCGTTTTTTGCGATAATTTGACATTAATTTGCTTCTAATCCCACCTGCTCTTGAGAGTTCTACTTTGATTTCTCTTTGTTTGATTATTGATTTGTTTAAAATTTGGATTGATCTTTCTGCATCTCGTGTATCATAAAATTCAATGAATCTATGTCTTAACTTGTTGGGAGTTGTTCTAATTTCTTTGATTTCTCCAACTTGTGAAAATATTTCATAGATGATTTCATTTGTGATTGTTTCATCCAAATTAAAGCAAACAACAGTCCCTTGGTTTTGATCTTCTTCCTTTGGATTTTCTTTTGGAATCGAATAATGAATATCAACTTTCCTTCCATTGATCTCTTTCCCTTGTAACTTTTCTAATGCGTTCATCGAATGTCGAATATCATAATATTTAATTAAAACAAATCCTCGGAATTTGCTTTTTGAATATATTTCTTTGATTTCTCCAAATTGAATAAAAATATTAAAAAGCTTTTCATCTTCAATATTTGAATCAATATTTCTGACAAATAGTGCTCGGTTTGGATATTCTCCCAATGGATGTTCTTTGGTTTCATTTTGCTTTTGTTGTTGTTGTTGCTGCTGCTGCTGCTGCTGAGGCTGTTGTTGGAATACTTGGAATCGTTGTTGTTCTTGTTGCTGCTGCTGCTGTTGTTTAATTGAATTATTATTAGTAGAGCCTTCGGGTTTTGCTTTCCACCATTGTCCAAAATGATATGGCCTAACAAATTTTTCTCGATCTAATTCTCTTTGAAATTCTAAATTATTTCTTGGATCTTGTGTTTGTTGAAAATTATTTTGTTCTTTTTGTCTGTTTAAATTAGTATGTTTATTGTTTGTTGAATATTTATCATAATAATAATCATTTTTGTTGTTATAATAATTATTCGTTTTTTTTAAATACGTATTATTATTGTTCGTGTTGTTATTATTGATATTATTATTGATCCGGATGTTTTGATTATTAATATTATTTCTATTTCTATTTTCGTTGTAATAATTATTTTGGTTGTAATAATTTTTTTTTTGAAAATTATTCTGATTATTTGAATATATTTTTTGCTTGTTATATGTTGGCTGTTGATAATCGTAATTATTTTTATTGGTTTCAATATTATTATTATTAATATTAACATTTTGATTCATATTATAATTCGAATTGGAATTTTGATGCAAAAAATTATTCTTTGAATTTAAATTTGGTTTTATTTCATTTCTAATTGTGAATTTCGTTTTTATTTGTTCTTGGTTATTTAAAGATCGTTCAATTTGTTGTTTTTTATTTATAATATTTGAAAATTCATTTTGATAAATGTTTATGTTTGTGATTTTTTCATTTTTTGAAATTTTAGATTCCTTATTTTTATTGATTTCATTGTGTCCTATTTTTTTTTTTTTTTTTTTTTTTTTTATTAAAATTAATTAAATTAAAAAAAAAATAAATACATTAGTTTGTATTAAGAAAAGCTGAAACGGTTTTGAATGATGAAGTGTTTTAAAACTTCATCATTGTATTATTATTATTATTATTATTATTATTATTATTATTATTATTATTATTATTTAAAATACATAAAATTTCTATTTAATTATATGAACAAATAAAAATTTAAAATAGTTTGAGAAGATTTTTAAATTTTAGAAAAATTCTTTTTAAAGTTTGAATTATATTTTCCAATAACATTCCTTTTTCCTTATTTTTTAAATTATTATTAGAACATTTTATATAATGATGAGTAAATTGTAATAATATCATAAGTTTTTTAAAAGAATCGATTTATCTTATGAAAAAAAATAATCACCGAGTAAAAAAAAAATCATGTTATTTGTTGTATTAATTTTTGTGAAAAAATTGAATGATTTTGAAGATTTTGAAGAATTAGTGTTGGTAATTGTATTATTTAAAATTAAAGTATGTTGTAATTGAACACAAATTATATTGATGATATCTAGTTCAAATAACTCTGAAAAATCAATTATAAAATTTATTGAACAATAAATTTTATGGATTTTAGACTAATGATTTGTATATTAAAATTATTGTGATTTTGGAAATTTTGATTTTTTTTTTTTAAATTAATTTCATAAAATCTAAAGATAAAAATTATAATTGTTGCCCAATAAAATTATTAAAATATTTGTAAAATAAAATTTCGAACTCTAAAAGGTAACTGGAATCATTTTAAAAAGGTGTGGGCAAAAAATTCTAAAAATTATCTTTAAAACAGTCAACAGATTAAAATAAATTATTATTATTATTTTTTTATTTTGAAGGGGGAAATTAATTTCCTCTTACAGACATTAGGTTTTTTTGAGGTTTTCTATTTTATTTAGAAAATCAATAGATTTTCGTTAGGTTTTTTTGAGGTTTTTTATTTTATTTCGAAAAGTAAAAAAAACCTAGAAAACTTCACAAATAAAAACATAACAACCCCAAGAAAACCTAGAACACTTCACAAATAAAACAGAAAACCTCAAGAAAACCTAGGTTGTTATTCTTTTACAAAATTTAAAAGAATAAAGTAAAATCTTTGATTTTTCTCTATTCTTCTGAATTCTGGAAAAGCACTGTTAGGTTTTTTTTAATTTTAGAAATTAAAAAAAAAACGAGACACTCTACTACACTTGATGACACTTTACGGCACTTTCCTAATTTCTAAATTTTTGTTTAGAAATTTCAATAAATAATCATAATTTTCTTTATCATTAAGCAATGACAAAATAAATAATGAGTATTTATTTCAAATAATATCAAAGATATTATTTTTTCAGTTGTTTATTTGTATTAATTCTTTAATCAAAATTCTTCGATTTTTTTTCATAGGACGGACATCCCCATAAATAAATTATTTTTGATAACTATTGAAAACTATTTTGATATTTTTTTTTTTTTCTGAAATGATAAAATATTCTCTTGATTGACATTACAAAATATTCTTTATTTTACCCAAGAAATCTAATTTGATACTTTTCAACATAACTTTCTTCATAAGTTAAAGTTATCAGAATTCTGTTTGTAATTTTTAAAATAACTTTATTTTTATAGCTATATTTTTTATCAAATTTAATCGATAATTATTTTATAAAAAGTTTAAAATCTATTTTCTATGTTCTTTCTTTCTTTAATAATTTAGTTTCTATTTTGATATGTTTTCGATATGTGAAAATAAACTTGATATATTAAATAGTTGATTTTTTAGATCCTATTTTCAATTTCAAGACGAATAAGAGTTGTGGTTTTTTAAATCTAGAAGTGTGGATATTTCTGATTTATACTTTAAATTTGTCTTCAAATGGAAATCGTTTTTTGTAATTCTTTAATATTTTTACTAATACAAGTAAATTTTTGCAGTGATCGAGATCAACTTTTTTCACTATTTAAAAAATGAGATTTTTTGAAGTTATTTGAATCATATGGAAATAATATGATGAACTTTCAATAAAAATATACTTGATTTCGAGACAGTCATGGAGTAAATACTAATCTCTTTAAAAGAGAAAGAAAGAAAGAAAGAAAGAGGGGGGAATTATGAGTTTGATTTTTATTTTTTGTCATTTTGGTGATTGATTTTTTTTGAATTTTGTAAGGATAAAAAAAAGTAACTTGATTTTCGATTCGTTATCTCTTAAATATGTAGTTACTCCTAAAAGTAATTTTCAAAGAAAATAAAATTTGGAGATTCCTTAACTTTTTAAGAATTTCTTTTGTGATATTTAAAAATTTGTTAATTATTTTGTTTTGTTAATTTTTTTTGTTTTGAAGCAAACAAAAGCAAAGAGAAATAAAAAGAAGAAACTTACCTTTGTTTAGAAAATTAAAATTGCTCTGAGAAAAAGAATTGAAATTTGGGGTTTTGAGTTGAGAGTTATTTAATGAAAGATTGTTAAATTTTGAAAGCAAAATTGAAGATGTGAAATTGTTATTTGTATAATTGCTGAGATTGTTATTGATCTTGCTGCTGCTGCTGTTTTTGTTACTGTTACTGTTACTGTTGTTACTGTTGTTACTGTTGTTGTTGTTGTTGTTGTTGTTGTTGTTGTTCAAATTGCTTTGGTTGTTTTGGTTTTGAAATAAATCCCAAGCATGCTTGATCCTTAATGATGCAGTTTTGGACTCAATATTTTTATCTTCGAGGATTTGGTTTGTAAGATTTGTGGTCTTTCGATCATTTAAGTAATCTCTAGAATCGCCCAGCTCTTGTTCGTAAAGTTGTGGCAGAAGTGAGTATCTTGAATTTAATTTTGTTGTTTTTTTTTCTTTTCTTTTTATTTTTGCATCTGTGTCAAAGAAAAGAAATTTTGGTGGTCTTCTTCTTTTTTTTTCACTCATTGATTCGGAATTAATTATTTTCAATTTTAATTCAGATACAATCAATTTGGGTTTTTTTTGTATTATTTGTAACTGGTTTTTTAGGATTTTTTGTTTTTTCTGTGTGATGGAAAAAAGAAAAAATTCTTGAACGAACAAAACCAAAAAAAATGATGGCAATCTCCACCAATTTGGAACTGGAAATCGTAGACATTTAAAATCAAACGGTTTTAGAGTAGAGGTGGTTGTATGGTGAACTTAAGTAATCTGACAAAATAAATAAAACTATTTTTACTTTTTTTTTCCTTTTCTTCTTTGTCTTCTTTGGTGAGAAAACTAAACTTGAAGGGCACGCGGAAGCCATTCTGTATTGAATATTTTTGGTAAATATTAAGCCAAAATTTTTAATTCCAAACTACTTGCTTGGAGCCCATATTCATTTTCACTTCAAAAAAACTCAGCTTAACAAAAGTAGGCAATTTTCATTCTCCAATATCCAATAAAAAACAGATAAAATTAACCAGTGATTTTTACATGAAATTTCGATCCCAGATTTGGGTTTTGTTTTTAATTTTCAAAGAACGAATTGAAAGAAAAAAAGAGTTACTTTTTTTCAAATGATTTTGTGGTAATTTTTGAAACTTACTTTTTTTGAGGAGATAAAAATTTGTCCACCATCCAAACTTTACATAGATTCATTTTTTGTCCACTCTTCAATTTTTTTTGATTCAATAATGAGTTTATATCTTATTCCAAAGTTTTTTGTTTTTTGTCGATAAAGCTCAAAATTATTTTTCTATTATTCCAAATCTTTTTATTTACAACCAATTATTTTTAATTTTATCACATTTGCCAGTAAATAATGCAAAAAAACAACACCTGTCTCTAAAAATTAGACTTACGATTTTTCACAGAATTTGTTTTGATCTTAAAGTAACAAGAACAGAAAAACATGATAAAGGATCACAAAAGTTCAACTCAATTTTTAATAGAAAATGAAAACCAAAAGTAAAATCAATTAAAAGAAGAAACAAATAAACTTAAAAGAACAATTCACTATATTACTTTAAATTAAATCTACAAATACAATTTAAATCTGCTTTTTTATCAAAAACCAAGAAGTGCTATTTTTGAGATCTCAAAAAAAGTCAATTTTTTCAACAAATTATTTTAATAATGGATCAAAGAAAAATGCCATATCTGAAGATAGTATTATAAAAACAGTTATTAAGTTTAACCCTTCTTTTGTCTTTAATTAATTTTTTTTTCTTTGATTAGTTGATCAACATATCATTTTCATAAAGGTTTCATTTTGTTCCCAATTAAATATAGTTTTTCACTTTTTTTGAAATGTAATGCGTGTTTTCACTGAATGGTCAAGAATTAGAAATACTAACCCAACTTCTGCCAAATTTTTAATTAATGGACATATTAAAAGTAATAAAGTTGTTGACCAAATTAAATTGGAAAAAAGTTGTTGATATCTGGATTTTTTCAAATTTTACTATTGGCAAAATGAAGACCGAAAAAAATAATTTTTGAAATCCTGAAAAAAAAAAAAAAATAATTGGGAGTAAAGCTTCGTTCTTTCAAACTGGTTTTTAAGTATATACAATTTCAAAAATTCAAATTCAGAAAAAAAAAAATTACTTTTTTCTTATTTTATATTTCCAAGTGCTTATTTTGCTTCAATTTTGAATAAATTATTTATTTTTAGTAGATAATAGACTTGATTCAATTTAATCTAGTTTAACTCAATTTGAATTTACTTTCTAATTCTTTATATTTGATGAAGTGAGGATTGTTTTTAATTTTCCTTCAATAAAAATAATGTATTGAAAAAATAAAATAAAAAAAAATATAAAAAAAGATCTTTAAAAAGAGACAAATAGTAACTCTTCGGAACTGACTATATTATTCAAAATGACAATTAATTATCCACTAAATATGAAATAGAAGATTATTTTTTTTATTTTTTTGATAAAAATCCCATCATAAGTCTAAATATGGAATTTTGTAAAAAATAAAGTTTTTACAATTTTCACGATAAATAAAGAGTAACATGTATTTCTCCAAATTTTATGTAAATGTAAACGAAACACGAGTTTTTATTTTTTAACTTAATAGATTTTCATTATAAAATCGTTTGTTGAGCACCTATTCTTTGTTCCAAAAATGTTTTTTTTTTAAAAATTGAAAGATTCTTGTTCACCAAACAATTTTTTTGATTAAAATTAATATTAGTCTATTAAAATTATCAGAAATTATATTTACAAAACCAAAATTTGGATAAATATATGGAACTCTTTATTTATCGTGAAAATTGTAAAAACTTTATTTTTTACAAAATTCCATATTTAGACTTATGATGGGATTTTTATCAAAAAAAAAGGAAAAAATAATCTTCTAAACTCTTTTTCAGTCAAAGGGGGCCAGTTTTATTGAAAAAATGGAAGACATTCTATGAGTTTAATTCATTACTCTTATCAAACTGAAATTTTAAATTTTTAGATTAAAATCATTTTTTCTCATTTTGTAAAATTTTGTTTTTTTTGTTTTTTGCTTTTTTTTTTTTTTTTTTTTTTTTTTTTTAAAAATTAAATTTTAAAAAAAAATGTTTGAAACTCAAAATTAACATTAAGAAAAGTTAGGCTTCGTGTGTTCTTTTAAAATTCATACATTTACAAGTAAAAAATCTTATTATCAACGATTTTAATTTCCTAAAGAAATTGATAATTTTGCACGAGACGTTCCAATGAATGGGGCCCAAAAAATTTTTTAACATTTTTTTTTTTTTGAAATTTATGGTTTGTTAAGGGGTTTCTTTTATAATTATGGACTCTTATAAGAAGTTTATTATTTCTTGTATTTCTAAACAATCTTAAGTTTGGTTGATTCTTAAAAATAAAGTGACTTTTTCATTTTTGACTGTACCCTTTTTCGTGAAATAGAGTTTATTTCATATTTATTGGGCAATTGATTGTCATTTTGAATAATATATTAAGTTCTGAAGAGTTATTATTGTCTCATTTTAAAGATTTACCCCCCCCCCCCTTTTTTTTTTTTTTTTTTTAATTTTTTAATTGTATTATTTGTTATAAATGAATATGTGAACCCAAAAAAAAAAAAAAAATTTTTTTTTTCAATTTCAATAGATGTATTTCATCTGAATTTACCAGTCCAATAATAATAATAACAAAGATTAAAGAACATCTACAAAAAATATAATAAAAAGGTTTTATTTTTTTTCCTTTCCAATTCAAAGAAAATACAATTCATTAATTGTTAGAGAATTTTTTTTATGATTATTTTTCTTAGGAATTTCATTATTACCTAAATTTATTTTCCTGTACTGAAAAAAATATCTGATATAAAATAATACCGGAAAAGATTCTATATTGCTAATAGTAAGAAAATTATGTGTAAATATTTCTAATCAAATACCCTTGCTCTAAATACCAAATCTTTTATGACTCAATGATAAAATTACCTAAAGTTCATCAATGTGGAGTATCTATAGAATACCTATTAAATTATTTATTTGATAAAATTTGTAGATCAACTTTTTTGGAAAAAAAATCCAGCTTAATAGAGGTTTACTAGAGTTTGGAAAATGATAATTTTAATTCTTATTTTTTGATTTATCGAAGACTATTTTGAACGAATGTAAATTAATTAATCAAAATTATAATCAGTATTAGAACTATAATTTTAAATTTTTGATTCATAAATAAATTTGAAATTAAATATTTGAAATTACAAAAAAATTTTAATAATATTAAAAATTAAAAATCTTTTCAGGAATTATTTTCACGCCAAGCATATTTTCAAGACTCTAAATTAAAAATATTTAAAAAAATAAAAAATAATTTGATATGTTAACTATTTTTATAATTTAAAATTCTATAATTTCAAATAACAATATTTTAATTTATTTAACCGAGAAATTATTATTTTTCAAAGTTGATCAAATTCAAAATTTTTTCAAATTCTCCTTTTTTTCAAAATAGTCAATTTCAATCGAGTTATAAAAAGATAATGACTATAGGTATCTAAAACCCATTTTTTGGTGGGTTCAGCTTTTTAGGGTATGTTTAGCGAAGTTTAGAACATTTTAGAGTCGGTTTGGATGGTTTGGATATTATATTTGGAAATTTTGGCAAAAAAAAATAATAAAGAGAGTAATTTGAAAATCGTAACAAGTTTTCAGGGGTTAAAAAATTCCACTTAACTTTTTGTAATAAAACTATTTGTTGAACATTTTTTATAAATATTTGTTATTGATCCTATCAAAATTTTGGATTTCCAACAATTTGAATAATAAAATACTACGGATCACAAAATAATCTTTTTGAACACCCCACAATCATTAAAAAACATTAAAAATTTTCATACCAACGGAAATAAACAAGAAACGTTTCAAAAATACAAAAAATACCAATTTGTCCGGTTTTGAAAATTGGAATTTAATAATATGTCCCTACGAACCAAAAAACACTAAAAATGGAAAACTGATCAAATACTTTCCATTAATACAATTAAAAAAACTAAATGAAAAAATAAAAATAAATAAAGTTTCAATTTAACTTATTCTTGAAAATATTTTTTGCCAAAATCATTGAATTCACAATTGAAATTATGTATATTTTTAGATTCAGTATCTTGTTTTAACTCATTTACTAAAACTAATTCTAAATTATGGGGAATTTTCTTTTCACAAAAAGGCACTAATTTGGTCCTCAAATGTTTTTTTTAGTTTTAAATGGTAAAATTAAAAAAAAAGTTCAACTAAAAAAAGATAAACTCTCTGGAAAAGCATTCTAATTTAATATATTAACTAATTCTTTGATTTCAAACTTTTCTCAACCCCAATTTTTTCAAAAAAAAAATAAAAAAGTGCACATTAATTTCAAAAAATATTTTTGATATTCAAAAGTTGAGAGTGTTTTTATTCTAAAAAAAATTATCACAGTGTTTAATTGAATTAAGTATGAATCGAGATTTCGAAAAATATTAATCAGAAAAAAATAGTGCTTAATTTTATTAAGGACATATAATATGTTTAACCAAAATTATTTAAAAGTATATCATAGAATAGGTCTTTTGAAGTCTACGAACAGTGTTAAAGACCACTTTGAAAACTTTTCGGTCGGTATTTTGAAAGTGACTTCTAGTAAATATTCAATATATTTCAATTTTAAATTTGCAATAAAATAAATCCTTCGCTTCTAAAAAATAAAAAACAAAAAATAACAGCACCAATTAAGAATTAAAAAGAAAAATTAATTTATTAAATATATAAATAAATAAATAAACACAAAAATTCAAAAAGTAAAAAAGGGAGATTAATGCGGATGTAAAAAAAAAAAAAAAAAAAACACTTTTCAAAATTATGAATACACCCGATGAAAAACGCCAATAGGCGTATTATTGTGATGATATGAAACATTTTTTTTATCACACACGCTTAAAACAGCCTTCGAGTATAAATAAATAAAAAAAAAAAAAATTATTTCCATTTGTTTTTTTTTAAAAAATTGCGATTTTGTTTCAGCTTTTTTTTCCTTTTTTTATGAATTTTTTTTCGAACATTATAAAGTTTTTTATTTTCCTTTTCAGTATTCATCAAAGAATTTTTATGCATCTTCTGTTTTTCTAAAGTGATTTTCAAATCGTTTATAGTTGATGAGGAAATATCTTTATATTTTCGATAAACGTGGTAGGCCTTATTTGGGCAATTGATGACCTTTTGGTTCTTTTTAATTTTGGATATTTGCTTGAAAAAAAACCAGCTTTGTAGTGTGGATTGCGAACCGATCATTATTAATTTCAATTTCGCCCGGGTTAATGCGACATTTACCCTTCTCCAATCCTTTAATAATTGACCAACATTTTTTGAACGGTTTGAGCGGACAAAGGAAATCAGAATGATATCCTTATCTCTCCCCTGGTAGACATCCACAGTTGCCACTTCCACGCCTTCGTATTTATGATTATTATTTACGTTTTCCGGGTGGTTGGCAAATTCTGCTAACAGTTGGTTGATCAAGGCGACCTGCGCGCGATAGGGCGATATTATTCCAATATTATTAGGATCGACCCCGCACGAGATCAATGAATCTATAATTTGCAGGGCTATTAAGGCCTCGATCACGTTTATCACAATTACACTGCGCTCGTGTATCTCGGTAGAATGGCGTATACCGTCAATGTTTACAAATAATACTGCATTTTCTGGATTTAAAATTGGCTGCAACCAATTATATTTTTTATAAATTGGTAAATATTTTTCACCCAAGCATTTTGGGAATTTGCTTGATTTAGTCCCACCAAAGATTTTGCTTTGAATTAAAATATTTCGTGGGATTTCCGTTTTCAATATTTTCTTTCGAAAGTGCTTTTGGCAATAGGTGTGAACATTGATCAATAATTGAATCCGGTTTTTACCAATCAGCTGGTTACCCAATTTCAATCTATGGTTATAAACACAATTATTAATTAAATTCATTATTTGGTCATTCATTCGATATTGGATCTCCAGGGAGGAAATTGCGTTAGGATGGTGCTTGCATAGGATTTTAAATAGCGACTCTGACATCCCATTCCTTCTTGATTCGGGGTTTATCACCAGAGGGGATAATTGGTAATGGTCGCCGACTAGGACAAATTTATCCGCGCGCAAAAGCGGGCCAATGCACACCGGCTGTGTAATTTGGCTTGCCTCATCAACTATACAATAATCAAAATCGATCATTTGAAATATTGGATTATTGGCACTCAACGAAGTGACAGCATATAATTTTGTATTATCCAACAAGGTTTTGATTTGCTCCGTCGTTGTGAAATCCTTGATATGGTTTTGAAGTATAAATTGTTGCAGATCCGTATGGATTCTTGAGCTGATGCCAATCCGAATAAAGTTGATTTCCTCGTATTTCTTCACCTTCCTTAACACGTTATCAACGGCTGTGTTTGTGTATGATGTCAATAAGACCCTTTTCCCCAAGCTAATCAATAGTTTGATTAAAACAGCAATCGTGTGCGTCTTACCCGTACCAGGCATCCCTAAAATTAATGCATAGTCTTCCGCCGATAAAACTTTATACAACGCCGATAATTGTTGTTGATTCAACTTTTCAGATTCCAAATCCTTTTTAATTTCATTTGGTATCATTTTTAATAGTTCACTAGAAAATTTTGGTTTTCGAAATTCAACGATCAATTCTCGGAGTTTTTTTTTCGAATTAACCGTAAACAAATTCAAAATGTTAGATCTTAATGTTTTGTAATACGGGTTAGGGTCTGCTTTGTCTATTCTCCATTTAATGCTTTGTATTTTTTTTTCATTTTCATTGTTATTTTCTTGTTCTTGCCCTTGCCCTTGTCCTCGCCCTCGCTCTTGTTCTTGTTCTTGTTCTTGTTCTTGTTCTTGTTCTTGTTCTTGTTCTTGTTCTTTTTCCATTTCATTTTCAAAATCGATTTCAAATTCCGTTTTGTTTTTGTTCTTTTCTTTTCTATATTTTTTCTTTAAATGTTCTTTATTATATTGATTTTTCAAATGAGTTTTATTCTGATAAACTTTACAACATTGATCAAGTAAATAAGAACTCGTGGATACCTTAATTTTTATTATATTTTTTTTTAATTTTGTGACATGCCCCGTTGCAATTCCAACATTTTGATAATTTTGGGTATCTTCTGAGATTACTACTAAATCCCCCTTGTGGATTTCAGTTTTTGGGATTGTTGTTTCATTTGATTGGAAATGCTTGTTTTCATCAAAGCTGGACGGGATTGTCGAAGAAATATCAGAACTTGAACTTAAAAAATATTCTGGGTTGTTATCAGAACTTACCTTGGAAACAAAATTAAAGCCAAAGGGATAATTTTGTAAGGTATTGGGGCTAGAAGAAAAAAATAAATTATCTTGAATTCTTCTACGATCATGTGAAGATTTTAATGGTGAACGGAATCCAATATTTACGCGATCAGCCTTCTCACCATCTTCATCATCGGAGTCATCATCGAACTCGTCGTCGTAGTCATCATCATCATCATCATCGGAGTCATCATCTTCGCCACCAACGACATCTTCATCCTCATTCCCATCCCCAGATTCATTCCCATTTTTATATGCATTAATGTTTATCGAAGATTGGACATTGCCTGTATAATTCGAGCGGGTGAAAGTATAAATACCGGAAAATTCAGTTTTTGGCTGATATTTAATAACAATCATATTACTTAAGCATCTCCCAAGTTGTTCCCTTTTCTCTCCTGTAAGATTCCAAATCTCCAAATGCTTCAATTCATTGATATTCGACTCCAAATTAATTAAATATAACCAATGGTTGATGTAATTGATATGTATTTGGGATAAATGCCCAGTTTTTTCTTTAAATAAAACATTCAAGTTTGAAGTATTTTCGTTTCCATTTTCAACTGATAAATGCAATATCGAACAATAATCCAATAAGTCGCATTGCTTGCATTTCCTAAAAATCCTACACATCGGGGGTAATGATTTCTGTTTTAAATGGGAAGATAATTGATTTCTGTTAATGATTATTTGGCGAAATGTTCTATTTCTCATTTTGATGTTAATAGTATCTTTTTCGATTTTTAAATTCTTATTACTTTCTTCAATATTTCTTCTTTTACGAATACCTGCACCAAGATCAATGGCTTTATTTAGAAGATTATTTTTTTTCTTATTGTTACTGTCGTTATTGTTGTTGTTGTTGTTATTGTTGTTGTTGTTAATAATGCTGTTATTATTGTTGCTGTTAAAATTATTGCTGTAGGATGTGGCGTTATTCTGAACATGGCGGTTGTTCACTTTATTTCCACTGCTGTTGTTTTTATTTTCATTATTTAAAATATTTAATACCTCAATATTTGTTCTCATATAATGAAGAATCCCTTTATTGGGATTCGAATCAAAATAATTGTTTAGCATTGCCAAATACATGTATACCTGCCCTGTATGGGATAAACTTGAAATTGAATATTGGTTATAAATAGAGTTTTTTAATTCCAAGGGGATGATTTCCTTTGATTTTGATTTTATTAAAATATCAATTTTTCCTTTTAGCCCATAGGAGGGCGACCAAATTACCTGTTCGATTCCAAGTATTTCATTAATTTCAATATTTTGATCATTTTTTTTCAGATCCATCTCATAATAATTTCTGTTGTTGTTATAGTTATTATATTGGCTGTTGCTATGGTTGTCGCCATTGCTAATTTTTATTTTCGCCTTATTTACAATATAATTATTATACCAATGGACGATTGGAGGGATTAAGCTCATTAACGAATCAGTGACAATTTCAATATTGGATTCCGATAATGTAATTTCAAGCAAATATTTTTCAACAAGCGAATGGATTTTGTTCTGTAAATAGTCGGTCAATTTTGAGATTTGATATTCATTTTTTGCAACATTGTTTTGGGTCACTCGATTAAATGTTTCGTCTTCATTAATCTTTTTAATATTAAACAAAAAGCTTTCAAATAGTTCATGTGAAATAATTCCCTCTAACAATTTTAATTTCTGAGAATTTGTATTTTGTCGAAGATAGTTTTTTAAATAGGCTTGCCTGAGGCACCATAAGGTGCCTACAATTGTGGTCGGCGTTAAAAGTAAATCAGAGTGCTGTATTATCACACCCCTTTGATTGTCGATCATTAAATTATTTAATGTGTGGAAAAGGCCTTGATTGTTGCTTGCAAACTGCTCAAAAAAATTCTCAGGAATTGGCTTGAGTGTCTCGTTCGCAGCTTTTCTCTCTTCCGGTAATCTTGAGATCGTAACCAAGTCTCCTGCCTTGATTTTACAATTTTTGGTCCAGGCTTCTTGTAAGATAACAACACTTTCATTTGCGCCATTCTCTTCAATGACATTTAAAATGATGCAATTTTGGAATGTTTTGATCCCATTCACTATATATTGCTTACCTTCGTAAGTCATCGGATCGCGTCGAATGATAGGCTTGGTTAAGATTGTAAGATTTTGATCGTCAAAGAGCCACTCAAAATTTTCTTCTTCGTTCAAATCAATTTCCATAAGTATTTTTTTTTCTATTTCTTTTTCTTGAAATTTTTCTTTTTCTTTTTCTTGAAATTTTTTTTTTTCGATGAAATCTTTTTCTTCTTCTTTTTCGATTTCTATTTTTATTTCTTTTTTTTGGTTTTGCTTCTCTTTGTCTTTTTCCATTTTCTTTTCTTCTTCTTTTTTTTTTTTCTTTTCAATTTTGGCAGTTTGTTCCATATTCTGTTCCTTTTGAGTATTTTCTAATTGTCGAGAGTTGCCATCACAACAGTTTTTTTTTTTGTCTTGAATAGCGGGTTGTTGATCATTGTTTTTTGCTTCTTGACTCAAAGGAGTAAAGAGCTCAAAAATCGAAAAGTCTATTTCTTGCGTTTCATTGCCAGAGTCGTCTGACCAATCAAATTCTTGAAATAATTTATTCAATTGTGAAAAAGTTTTAGTTGGTGATTGGCTATTTGATCGTGGCCTTTTTTGAATTTGCTTTGATGTTTCTTGTGTTGGATTATTTGTTGGGAAATTTGGTTGATTTGATCTCGTAGACATGAAAGGTTTTAAACAAATATGAATAAAGACTAAATCATATCATCATGAAAAAAAATTTTATTCAAATAAATGATAAAAAAATAATTCCTTTTTTTGGATTTCTTTTAAAAATGATCATTTATTGCTTACTTTATTTTTTTCCGTTATTATGAATATTTGAGAGATAAAAAGAGCTACTTTTGTGTGTTTTGATAAGTTTAGAAACAAATCAGAAATAAAAGTAATTTTACAAGTTTGCGTATTTCTATTTATTTCTGAAAATTTTCGGTGTAATGATTTAGTCTTTGGTTTGTAACAAGTCAAGATAAGATGGATTTATTAAGGTTACAATCCCTGAAATATAAGAAAAAGATATTTTGTTTAGTTTGTGACTGCTTGTTAATTTGGTTGTTAGTGGATCGATCTTGAGATTAGTTTTGATTTTAATAGTGTTTTCAAAAAGTCAATTTTTTCAATTTTTTTTTTACGAAATCCAAATTGAAGAATATAAAACATAAGGCTGGAACTTCAGTGATAAAAAAATGTAATTTTTGGGTTAGTATGGAAAGATTTATTTGACTTTAAGGCTTTGTTACCTAAAAAAATACAAATATTTTAAATGCTTGAAATATAAGAAAAGTTAATAAAAATTTAGAATCGACAACTCAAAAATCAAAATTCATAACCAAATACTTTTCTACTAAAAAATCAATCTTATATGTTTCAATTGGGATTTCGGAAAAAAAAAATTGAAAAAATTGACTTTTTGAAAACACTTTTAAAATCAATTCTAAGCACAAGATCGATTAGCGAAGAACAAAAATAACAATTGATTACAAAAGATATTTGTAAATCTTTTTTTTCAAATTTCAGGGATTTTAAACTTTTAGGGCAAAGTAATTATAATTAAAAATAATTTTCTGAAATGGATTCAAAAAATTTTGTAGTTTTAATGACACCCAATCAAAAACTAACCAGCCAGTGAAGTGTGATCGATCTCTAAAAATCAACAACCGAAAAAGAAGAAATTTTTTGAAAAAATCACCAAAAAGAGACACTCAATTTCCAATTTGAATGGCTGTGAATTACAATTTAAAAAGCAAATGTGTTGATTTTGAAGGGTTGCTCTTTGGCACTTTTTGAGATCTCGGTGATTTTTTTTTTTCTTTTTTTTTCATTTTTAACTATTCTCTAGTGAGTTTCTTTTTTCTCAAGAATATTACAAAATCCTTACTTTTTCAAATTAAGAGGGTTTAAAATCTAACCACAGATAGATTAAATTGAATTAAATTGATTTTATACCTTTGGAAAAAATTTGTTTTAAATTGAAAAAATTTATAGCCTTTATATATATAAAAGAAGATCAATTTTTGTTTTTTAAATTTAAATTTTTTGGAATTACAAATGCTTTGAAAACTTTTTTTTTTAATTGATATTTTTTGCCAATGAGATCCTCACATTTTTTTTTTTTTTTCTTTGGATTTTGTCTATCATAAGAAGGGCATTTCACATAATCCTTTTTTTTAAAGTAACATCAAGTTTTTAGAGCAAATCAATGGTATAAGAATATACCCTTAAAGTGGAATTTTGACATGATTAGAAAATAACTGATACTATAAAAAATAAGACTACAAAATATATCTCTTTTGGTAAATATCATTATAGGAAATAAACAAGAGAAAGTAAATTTTCAAAAGATTTGAATAAAATAAAAAAAAACTAAATTATGGTTGTTAGATTTCCCAAAAGACTAAGATTTTTTTTCTCATGATAAACAAATTTTAAAGTTTGATTGGTACCTTAAAAATCTAATAGTTTTAAATTTGAATTTTCGTTTTTTAATATTGTGTTATATTTGTCTGGAGTGTTATAGTGTTTTTATATTTTATAGAATTAATTGTTTTTGTTTTTTTTTATTCTTTTTTTATTTTTATTTTTATTTTAATCAAAACATAAATTTCAAAAAATCTACAGAAAATTTCCGAAAATTCAAAAGAATTAATTAAATTCTTGATTTAATCAAATAAACGTAAAACTCTGAAAAGGTTAAAAGACGTTCACAGCTCGTATATTTTACAAATTATTTATAATTCTAATTATAAATATCCTTTTTAAAAAGTTTTAAATTCTTTTTTTTCCAGTTTATTTTATTTTTTTATTAGTTGAATACATTAAATTAATTTTTTCAAATAGGAAAGATAATAATTTTTTAATTTTTATTTGAATTTTATTTTTTTAATATTTACAAAAATGAAGATATTTTCGAATTTTAAATTCTCTTTTGTTAATATAAATATGAATATTATTATTGAAACTTTAATATTTATATCTAATATTCCAATCTAAACCCCTATTCAAAATTTTTAAAAAAACCAAAATTCAATTTGTGAAAAAAAAAGGTTATTTAATCAAATTCTCAATGAAATAACGAATTAGAACCATTAACTAATTGAAATGTTAACACTTGTTTATAAATTTACAATACCCACAAAACAATAAATAAATAATTATCAATACAAATAAATCAACGGTGTTATAAAAAATTTTGGAGAGAGTAAAAAAAAAATATTTTGGTAAATTTGTCTAAATTTTATTAGAAATGTTGATCGATCAACGGGTTAGATAATACCAATTATTTTTATTAGAGTTCTTCTATTTGGAACAAATTAGCTTTAATATAATATAAATTGTTCAGAAAAAAAAATGATCTCACGAAACAAATTACATAATTCAAAAAATGAAATACATTCAGTTCCACTTTTAAGACATAAACTTTAAACGAAATTTAAGGAAATCAAAAAAAAAAAACAAATTTAGTGCAAAAAATTTAAATTCTAATAAAATAATTTGGGTAAAAAAAATTACAAAAAATTGCTTTAATTTGGGATTTTTATGTGCCAACAATTTCGTTCAAAGCTTATGCCTTTAAAGCAGAAATGACTGTAAAAATAAAAACTCAAAGATAAAAAAATGATTTTCATATTTTTCAAAAAAAACAAAATTATTTTCAATTTGAATGAAATTTTATTATTGTGATTCTTTAGAACATTTTAGTTGTATGAAAAATTTTGAATTTTAGTTTATGTTAATATTAGTATACTTAATAATAATTTTATCTTACGATAAATTATTTCATTAGTTTTGAAATTATTTGAATTTTAGTATTATTATAATTAATTATTACATGTTCGATTTTTTTTCTATTGTTTGAATGACTGAAATTTCCTGAATTTTTTCGGAATTTCCCAATTCATAACGACAGTAATATTGAATTTATTTATTGGTTGTGTGAAAGGTGGATAGGGGTAATTAACGTGTTTTTTTTTTTTCAAATTATAAAAGAGAAGACAAATAATTTGAATAAAATTATAATAATATCATTTGTATGAACAAATTAAAAACAATAAACTATTATTATTATGTATTTTATATTCTTTTTATTTTAAGAAATCCATAAAATGTTGAAATACAATGTAAAATCAAGAAAACCAAAACCGTATAAAGGTGTTATTTTTTAATTATCGTTTTTATTTGGATTGACTGGGTAATTGAAAAAACTCCAAGAAACTTTTCATGGCGTCAGAAATGTGAAAGTGGAAAAAAAAATTTCCAATTTAATAAATTATTAATGTGGTATTATTTATGTCTTAACTGATTAGTAACTCTAATTTGTGTTTTTTTACCAAATGTATTAGATCTTTTATTTGTTTATTGGTACATTTAAGCCTGTCAATAAACCTGATTTTTTTTAACTTTAACTCAAATGAATTCCTAATGTTAAAAGAATTTGTTTTTCAAATTTATTCTTAATAAAAATTATCATGATACTTCTTCATTTGATCATGTAGGATTAGATTCAAAAAAGAAAAAGAAAAATTTACAAAAGATTTTTGTTTTGAATAATTCATACTTTGAGTAATTTCTCAGATATGGTATAAACAAATAACATTTCAAAATTCATAATATTTTAAAAATATAAGAAAAATAAATCAATAATAGAAATATTAAAGATCCAGAAAAAATTGGTTATTTTTTTTATTTATTTTTTAACGGAGGAGTTGTTAATCCCTCTTGTTGGCCAGAATTCTAAAATTTTTATTTAGAAATTTTAATAAAGACTTGAAAATTAGTCTATTACCCACAAGTGATAATAAATATATTGAATCTTTTTTACTAATAATATTAAAAATATTATATTATTATTTAATATATTAGATATATTATTTTTTTTTAATTCAGATATCCAAATTCTACAATTATTTTCATAGGCTGGGCATTTCCAGAGAAAATGATCCAAATCTTCAATGATATCCAAATTTTTTGATTTTTTGCATAATTTGCAAATTTTTGATTTATCTTTGTTCATAACATAAGAGTATCTGTTTAGATAATTTGAAAAATTTCTGAGTTTTAAAATCGAAGTGGAACCCTTCCATTTTAAACATCTTTGTTGTTTGTTAATATTATTTTGAATAGAAATAATTTTTAAATATTTATGAACTTTCCAACTGGGACTATTTTCTAGTTGTTTGATTCGATATTTCTCGAGTTCAATTTCGAGTTCTTTTAAGGTGTTCGTTTGCCAGTTAATATTTTTGAATTTCTGCTCTCTAAATTTAAGATTATCAACTATTTGATTAAAATACAAAATTTTTAATTTTTGAATTAGTTTAAATCTTCTTTTATATATCGTTATTCTTGCTGTGTCGATTTTAGCTTCTGTTTTATAAATAAGTCTGGAAGAGTGTGGATTTATTAATAAAAATTTTGTTATTTTTTTATTTATCCATACATCGATTACATTGAAGTCTTTTTGTGTTAGATCAAATATTTCTAATCCATATAATAATTGACTATGTAAAACCGCTTTAAAAAAATGAATCTTTAATCCATTGGTGAATTTTTTTTTGTTGTAAGATATTAATTAATTTTTTAAAATTGGTTTTAACTTTGTCCAAGTTAAACTTTAAGTGAAAAATTGATTATTTATTTTATTTATAAAAAATGTGAAATTATTTGAGATTGGATAGGTTAGATAATTTTCCTTTTCAAATATTAAGAGTATGAACAGCCAACTGCTTTTATTAGATTCAATCATTTGAGAATATATCTATTATTTTATTTTATTAAAATTATTAATTTGAATTCAAATTTATTTGTCTCAAAATCTTGAAAAAATTGAGAAACAATTTTAAAATATATTGTTAAATTTTTCAATTTATTGGATTGTTAATAACGCACCAAAAGAATTAAAATTTAGTTCTGAAGTATTGATTAAAAATAATCAAATTAAAAAGTATTTCTTTAGATTATCCATGAATTTTCCAGGTTTTGAAAAAGTATTTTGTTTGTATTCTTTTTCTCAGTTTTTTTTTATTCAATAAAGAGAAAAAATAGATTTGGGCTGTTCTTTGAATCAAAAAATATATTTTTTTTTCATGTTTAAAATAATTATTGTATTTTTTTTCGAAATTAAGTAGATTTTTTATACTGGGTTATAACCAGAACTTGGTGGTTTTTATTTTCAAAGTGTATTTTTGAACACTTCTTTCCAGGCAATAAGATTTCAATCTTCTTTCAAAGAAAATAATTTTTTTTAAATAAATTCAGAAATAGGTTCAATTTTGAACTTTTCAAAAATTAGAAAAATGGATCAAACTTTTAAAAACAATAATTCATTTCTGAAAATCAAATAAAAAGTAAGTTTGATATTGTAGTAATAGGACTTTTACTTGGTTTTTCAATTTCAAGATACGATAAAATTTATTTTTAATTTGCTATTGGGTTAACTTGAAGATTTTTTTTAGTTTACTATTCCCTTAAATCTATTGGAATTTATCAGTAGAAGAATTCAATAAAAATAGGAGTTTAAAAGTTCCTTTTTGAAATTTTACCTGAAATAAAAAGTTATTTTGTCTCAAAAATTATACAGACATAAGTATTTCTATGAAGAATAAAAAACAAAAACAAATTAAGAATTAGTAATTGTAACAAATGTCAGAGATAAGATCAAGAAATAAATGATATTTATTTATTTTTTCTTGAGATCAATTTTTTTCATTTTTTTTGAATTCCATTTTTTAGTTGATATGAAAAGATATTATTCTGGGATATATTCCATTCTAGTATTTATTAAAATATCAATGTGTTTGATTACAGAAATGATTTGAAGAATTTAGTTTCACATAAATGTTTGTTCTCAAAATTTGATAAATCTATTTACTTCCTTCATAAACCAAAAAAATCTATCTTAAAATTTATGATTAAATAATCAAATACTTGTATTTTAAAAAAACTAAAATAACTTTTCCGAACAAAAATTCTGAAAAACTGTGGTACCCAATTAAATATTTAGAAAAAAACGAAAAGAATTAACGGACCAAAAAGAATTTTCTTGTAATAGATAAGATCACTTTTTTTTCTCCTTTTTTTTGCTCAAAAGTATTAACACGTTTTAGGAGTGGAAAATCAAGAAAAATACAATTCGAGAATCATAAACCTCATTTTCATTAAAAATTTTTTCACCAAGAACCACATATAAATCATAGCTAGTCTCGAAATGATCTTGAAAAATATTCTCAGTTTCGTTGGATTTTTTAACTTTCTCTTGTACTAATAAGATTGTCCTTGTTCGTTTTTCTTGTAATTTTCGAGAAAAGAAGGTTATCAAAAGTGGATAAAATAACGAAAATTTCAAAGTTATTCATTTTTTTTCATTTAATTTCTTATTTTTTTTCTCATTATTTAAACATTTCTTGTCCATGAATTTTGCAAAAAAACAGCTTAACCAATTCCAGTCACTCAAATATTTAAAAAATTTTCTAGTTGATGAAAAAAATCATCACAAACAATACCAGTCCTTGCTCAAAATTAAGAACACTGCAATTTCGGATTTAAAAGGGTGGAAAAATGATGAAAAGGGTGTTGTTAGTGAATCACTGTAAAATTTTTTATTTTTTTTCTTTCTTCATCCACACCTTACAATCCACAATAACCCTCAAATTTTTTCTTTTCAAAATTCAAAAAAAAAAAAAAAAAAAAAACTCTAAAGAAATACGTTTTATGAAGGAAATATAAAAATATCCGAGGCAGAAAAAGAGCTGGTTCAAGCTTATGAGCAATTTATTGACTCACTTCGTAAAATCATTGAAAAATACAAAGAATGGGAAGTCATTCAAAAAAAATATACCAAGGCAGCAAAGAATGAACAAAATGCATTAAATAAAAAAAATAAGGCAGACAATGCTCTTAAAAAGAATAGGAACAAAAACAAAGAATTAAAATTAGAAATGGAGCAAACAAATGCAAAAGAAAATTGGGAGTCCCTCAAGTTTGTTGCAGAAAAGCTCAAGGAAGATAATGACTCATCTTGGAAAGAGTTCGAGAACTTTAAGCTTGAAATCTTAAAAAATTCACTCATTCAACTTACACAAGCACAACTTAAATACCACTCCCTGTCAGTTGAGCAATTCCAAGACCAACTAAAGGAATATAAAAAAATGCCAGACAAATTAAAAGGATCTGAAAAAAATTCTGATCAAAAGAAAAAGAAAAAAAAGAAAAAGGTCCAAACTTCATCATCAGAAGGTAATTATTCAAGTTTAAAGACTCCTTTTTTTTTTATTTAGAAATATTTCTTTATCAACTTTATAAAGGAAAAATTTAATTTCTGTCGTTTGTGTGATAACTATTTTTGATTCGTTTTTGCTAATTGAACTTGTGTGTTGCAAAAAACCATCATTTTTTTTTCAAATTCAAAATATTTAATTTTTGATAAAATTCTTAATAAGGAAGTACTAAATTCAAAAAAAAAACATTATATTTTGACGCTGAATAGAAATATAAATTGAGCAAAATTTTCATTCATCTTTACACAAAACAAAAGAACAAGTTAATCAAACTTCAAAGTTTACAGTTATTAAAAAAAAAATCATAATATGCAAGATATTTGGTGATATTAAAATTTTTAATTATTTCCCAAGATATTTTGAGTACTCATTTGGAAAAGTTCACTGGAAATTTGTTTCGGTTTATTAGTGAACAAACAGTTATTTCAAATCGGTTTTTAATCGACCGATACTTGTAAATTCTAAATTAAAAAAAATTAGATATTATCTCAAAAGTTCAATAAGGAAGAGCAAATTGAATACCAGAAAAAATTCTTTAAAATATCATTTCTTATTTATTTATTTATTTATTTATTTATTTATTTATTTAGAGAAAGGAGTGGTTAAAGAAAATGATATCAAATAAAAAAAAGAGAGAAAAAGAAAATATATTAAAATATATATTAAAAATAATACTATCGTTTTAATTTTTTAAATTAAAAACTATCCACTGTCGTTAGGTTTTCCGGGATTTGAAAGAATTGAGTAAAATCTTTGATTTTACTATATTCTTTTTAATTCTGGAAAACCGCCATTAGCTTTTTTTTTAATTTAAAAAATTAAAACAAAATTTTGGAAATTTTCTTTTTATTTCTTAAATTAAAAAAAAGTGTTCTTTGATTTTCTTGAGTTTTCTATTTATTTGGAAAATCGATAGATTTTACAAATAAAATAGAAAACCTCAAAAAAATCGAGAAAATTTAATGTATAAAACAGAAAACTTCAAGAAAACCTATGCACTCGACGGCACTTGACGACACGTCCCCAGAATGCACAGGAGGGGCAAAACCTCGATAGAAAGATTATCGATTACAAATAAAAATTCCACCTTCTGTGATTAATAATGCTATTCCGCTGTAGTTAGTTTTTTTTTTAATTTGAAAGGATTGAGTAAAATCTAATATTTTGCTCAATTCTTTTAAATTAAAAAAAAACAAGACACTACCTCTCAGAGTGGGGCACTAGGTGCCCGAATTTATATATTTTTTTTACTATTTTAAGAATTTTTTGTTTTTGTGTTTTTTATTATTATTTTTTCTTTATTACCTTAAGTTTACTAACCATAAGAAATTTGATGAAAAATTCCTGACAAAGGCAGTAAATTTCATAATTTTGATTAAAATATCATTTCTTATTGGGTTTGTGGTGATTTTTTTTTTACTCCAAATTATTGATTGTAAACAATTTTTGGGACTTAAATAAAATCTTTCATTTCTTAATTGGGAAATTATCTTGTAGATGCACAATTAACTCTCTGTGAATAAAAACATAATCTGGTCAAAAATTTCATTTCATATTTCAAAAAAAAAAAAAAAAAAAGCATTATAAACACCAATTTTGTTAGAATAAAAAATCACAAAAATTACATCAATTACAGAAACCAAACAAAGAATTTCTAAATCCAAAGAATCAGACTTTTAAATTAAAGATCCAATTAATTGAATTTTTTGGAATTTTAAATAAATTTTCTATATTTGCTTATTTTTTATTGAACAGTAAAAAAAAAAAAAAAAAAAAAAAAAGACCAATCATTATTTGTTTTGAATATCAAAAAAATGAAAAAATACCATTTTTTATTGTTTCTAAAAATTAAATATTTCTTCGTGGCATTTTTATTTTGATCGAGCAAAAAAAAATTATTTTCACAAAAATAAAAAATGATTGAATTGTGATTTGTTTAATAATTTATAAAAAAAAAAAATTACCAGCATTTAACCGTGGTTTCATTTAATGAATTTATGCTATTTTCCCAATTCACAAAAAAGTTGTGAAAACAAGAGTAAAAAAATATAATTTGATATTGTTTCAAACACACTATTCAACCAGTATACCTGTTCAAGAAATTTTGGTTATAAAAATTTCACAAGTGTACTTTTTTTTCTGAATCATCTTGGAATAAATAAAATATTCTTTTAAAATGATGAAATTGCCATTTCCAACAAAACTAAATATTTATTTTCAAGGAATATATTATATCAGAAAAATAACCAAAAATTGATTTTTCATTTTATTTAAACAAAATTTCGGTTCTTATACTTCCAAAAGATGCCATAAGTATCCCAAATAATTTTAAATATCGCATCTAGAAATCTTAGTGATTTTAATGAGAATATCTAAGGCCATTGGATTATATGTTGTGAGAGTGTACGAGATATTAAGATTTCAATAAAATTTAAGATCTTCTTATTTCAATAACCACGTTTTTTCTTATTATGGGTGCTTGAATTATGATGTGCACTACACCATAAATTGGGAAGATATAATTTTACGATATTCGGCTGGTTAATCACTAACTTTATAAATAAAAAAAAAAAAAAACGTAGCAAAACAAAAAACAATAAAGCAAAACAAAGAAAAACAAATAAAATGATTTTTTTATGAAAGATTTTTTTTTTTTTACATTTCTTATCCTTTTTCTTAATTTTCATATATATATTTTTTTTTTTTTTTGATTTCTTCCGTTTATTTTTCCTTCTTTTCGATTTCAATTACCTTTTCGTTCATTTTCTTTCTTTTCAATTTATTCTTTTCAAATGTATCTTTTGGTAAGGTTTATAGATCAAGATTTTATTTATTATAGTATAATTAAAACTCGAGCTTGAGTATTTATTTTCCAATTAATTATACTTCTTCTTCCAATTCTTATTTCATATTTTAAAGAATTTTATCAGTAATTAAAAAAAAAAAAAGATTAATAATGTAAAATTAATAATTTTTTAACAAATATATAATAAGAATAACTTGGGTACAGAATAAAAAATCTTCCAAGTTATAACTATACCCATCACTTTATGTGAATTCAAATGAAACCAAAATTTTAAATCAAAATATTTACATTTTTGCAGCTAAAAATTTTTTATATTAATAGCCTATGAACAGGCACTACTTATTAAATCAAACTAAAATCTGCAATATTTTTTTTAAAAATAATCATATAATACTCAAAAAATAACCAAAAAGAATTTTCGAAAAAAAAAAAAAAAAAAAAAAACATAGATCATTTTTAATATTTTTTGTGACCTGTTATAAAATTTTGAATATTGTGTTGTTATAAAAATAAAATCAATGTTTGGGAAAAAAAAAAACTAAAATCAATGGGTAGTGTGATTATAATTAAAAATTTTATCAATATTGTAATTTTTAGATAAATATTTGAAATTTTTTCCAAAGAAAAAATCTTTTCAAGTGATTTTGAAATAAGGATTGGATTTGTAAAATTTATATTTTTATTATGAAATTGCTTTTTTTAGCGAAAATTAAATTAAAAATAAAAAAAAATTCACATTTATTCAAATGGGAAAAAAAATAAAACAAATTTTATTTATTTCATCCTTACTGTTTGATTTTTAATTTCTTTTAATTGTAAATAGATGAAAAACCAATAATAATAACAAAGGAGATGGAAAATCTAAAAAATGTCGAAGAAAGTGAGGATAGCGAAGAAAGCGAAGAAGAAGAAGAAGAAAGTGAAAAAACCGATGAAGAAAAAAATCAAAACAAAAAAGTAAAGAAAGATGAAAAAGAAAACGACAATAAAAGTGAAAAAGAAAGTTCATCTTCAAAGTCTAGTGATCAAGAAAAAAATGATCTTCCTTCGGTTGATTTAACCGAAACTGTCAATCTTGAAGATTAAAGAGGTATTTAAGAAAGTTCTCTGGCAATTATTCTTCAATTAAAAAAAAAAATGAAAAAAAAAAAAAAACAAATTCAATTTAAATATTCAAAATTTTTATACCAAGTCATTTTTAAATGTTTTTAGTTATTCTAATCTAATATAAATATATGGTTCTATATTTAATATTTTGTTGTTTTATTTTTATCATAATGAGAGTAATAATAAATAAAAGAAAATTGGAAAATAGTTTAAAGACTCGAATTTTAATTCTTTATTTGCTTTTTACAATTCTTTATAATTTTAATTTTTTTTTTCTATCACACTTTAGTTTATTTAAATGTTGTTATCAGGTTTGTTTGTTTTCATTTTTTTGGTTATACACTCTTTTTCAAATATTGTGACTCTCCTGATCAATAAATTAAAAAAAAAAAAAATATCCATTAGTATTCAAGAACAATTAATAATTAAATCTGTTTTGTAATTAACTCTTAGGCAATTCTAAATATATCATAACCTGATATATTAAAAATTAAAAAAAATAAAACCAAAAACTAAAAAAAAGTGAGTCACAATTTTTGAAATGAGCATTACGGATTTTTATTTAATGAACTTTCATTGAAAAAACTTTGAACAAGAAGATTTTTTATGAATAATTAAATTCATTTACAAAGGCAGTACATAGTCACAATTTTCATAAGTGATTATTGGTCTTTTCGAAGATCTCTTTTTTTTTTCAAATGATCTTTTAAAAAAAAAAAAAATCAAAAGAAAAAAAAAAGAAATCAAAAAAATAGAAAAAGAAAAAGAAAAACAAAAATTTGAAATAGCAAAACTAAATTTTGCAAAATTAGAAAAAATGATTCTGATCCCAAACATTAGTAAAAATTGAAAAAATGATTCTGATTCAAAAATTAGAAAATATTTTTTTATAAGAATACTGGAATAAACCTCAAAACAGCTTCCTCAAACAATATAAAGTGAGTTAAAATTTTTGAAATATGGTTTAATTATTTTGAAATTATTTATCCGACTTTAAACTTTTGTATTAAAATTAAACTCCATTTCAATCAAGTTTTCCATCTCAAATAAAGAATTTATTTTTAATTTTTTTTACAATCAATAAAATATTATTTAAAAATAACAGAAAGAAAAGAATTTGGATTATAGTTAATGTTCGTATTATAATTATGTTGAAAAACATAAATTTTTCATAAAATAAATATATAATTAAAAATTTTTGGCCACTTTCATCTGAATGTCTCATGCAAAAAAACTCAATTTCTTCAGATATAAAAATTTATTACAAGAATATTTTTAAAGATAAAAATTCTGAATTTTATAAGGAAACACAATAAAATAAACATCTTTTAGTTAATTTGAAATTTTTAAACATTTTTTTTTTTTCATTTGAAAACTCAAAAATAAAAAAAAGAAAAAGAAAAAATATTATGAAAAAAAAAACTTTGGTTTTTTGAAAAAATTATCTGATCAACTATTGAAAATTAATTTTGAAAAAAATATTAAAGGAAATATTAACGAAAATAAACCCATATTTTATAAATATCAAAAAAAAAAAAAATAATAATTATCAATGTAGATGTTTTCCTAGCAATTTCAGAAGATTTCCTAGTATAAATTTTGAATCAAGGATGGTTTTTTGTTTCAATCAGTTTAAAGATTAATTTTTCAGATTTGTGAATTTTTTTCATTTATATATTTACCAAATATTTAAGTTTAATAGATTTAGAATACAGAATAATATTCTAATTAGAATTGTTCATAATTCTTCTATATTTTATATTTTTCTAAATACAATCAGAATATCATTATCCAATTTTTAATATTTTCATGTAATCAAAAAAAAATAAATTTCTGGGGTTTTGACATTCCCGATACTTTATTTTGCTGTTTTTTGTGTTCAAAAAAAAAAATAATTTAATGCTCTATAATTTACCAAATATTTGCTCCATTTTCCAGGGGTTACTTGAAACTAAAAAAAATATTGTGAAATTATTATTTTTTGATTGACAAAATTCCAATAACAAAAAAAAAAATCAAATAATCAAATCTACAATAAAATTAATTAGCAAAAAAAAAATTGAAAATAGATTCTTATTGCAAAAAATCAAAATTTAAAAAAAAAATTACTTGTTTCTGATATTAAAGTTCCAAAGAATTAAATTTCTTCATTTACAAGCAAATTGAATTCATAAGTACAAAACATTTTTTTTTTAATTTAATCTAATTTTAGTTATTTTATAATCGACCATATTTAACAAATTAAGGGTTTTGTTACAATCTTGAAATAAAAATAACTCTTTTGAGAAATAGAAAAAAATGAAAAAAAAATCTTAGAAGATCTCAAAAAGTTCGAAATATCAACACTTCAAAATTATGACAATTGTTTTCACAATTAGAGTTCACAAAGTGTCAAATTCGAAATTGGGTTTCTCTCTTGGGTGATTTTTACAAAGAATGTTATCGTTTTTGGTTGTTGATTTTTGGGGGCTGATGCGTATCTAAGGTTGTTTAGTTTTTAATTCATGTTAGGCACTCATTAAAAGTACAAAATTTTTTTAATCCATTTTAGAAAAAAGTTTTTAACCGTAATGATGGGGCACTTAATATTTCTGTTTTACATGTGGAAAAATCAATATCTTAATATTTAAAGTTTTTTAACAAAATTTAACATATAATAAAAATTATATAACTTTTTGAATGTGATAGTTTAGAATTTTTGAAAAATGACATATTCAGAAAAAAAACTTAAAATATTAAGATACCGAATTTTTACACATGTAAAAAATCTCAATTCTTGAAAAAAATAAATCATTTTTAAATAAATTATGGAAATATTTAGTTTTAGAAGTTATTTTAAATTTTTTAAGATTAAAAGAGAACAAATTTTTTTGATATATTAGATAATCACTATTATTGTATTCAAAATGCTTTTTAATGGATTTTAATAATTCACAAGAAAAATATTTTGTTTTATCTTAAATTTTTTGGATTTTAATTTTTTCACATACCAAAAAATAAAACTTAATTCTCTGAACAAAAATCAAATTAATAATTAAAATTACTCAGGATTTCAATTTTAAATTGTCTTCTTTTTTCGAAATCTAAACTGAGCTTTTTTTGAATAGATCTTTAAGGTTGTTTCAAAAAGAAAATCAAAATCTTGCAAATTGTCATAATTTATTTGGCAAGTCGATTTTCTCAAATAAGTCTACCTTCTTGTTTCATTACTTGAAGAAAATAATGTTTAGTCAATAAAAATTACTCCTTTACCAATATTCTCAAGGATAGTTTTTTTAAGAAAATTTCTTTTTCATTTTTTTTTAAAAATCTTTTATTACATAAATTACACATGGGAAAATTAGCAAGAGTAAATCTTTCTTTCACACTCAAACATTCCCAAACCAAACTAAGATTTCTCAAATGAAATAAACCAACACCAACAATCTTCAATTCTAAACTCTTTATTCTTTGTATTCCCGATCTTTCCTTTTTTTTTTTTTTTTCTTTATTTTTTTTTTTCAAACAAAAACTTAATTTTCAAAAAGAAAGCACAAAAAAGAAGAGAAACAGCCAACAAGATCAGAAAGAGACGATTAAAACACAAACAAAAAAAGGTTGAATTAAAAAAAAAAACAGGAAAAGTGACTTTCACAATTGACTGTACCAAACCTGTTGAAGATGGAATTATGGATGCTGCTCAATTTGTAAATAAAATTTTTTTTTTTATTTTTTTCTTTACTTTTTTTTTTTTTTTTTCTTTTTTCTTGTGAATTCAAAAACAAAATCAAAAACACAAAAAAAAGAAACAAACAAAAAAGAAACAAAGAACTTTAACCAATTCCTGAAAACAAAAAACTCATTTCTAATTTTTTTTTTTATTTTTTTATCTTTATGCTTTTTGCTTTTTTATTTTTTTTTTATTTTTTTTTTTATTTTTTTTTGAAATACAAATACAAAAAAACCAACAATTTGCTCTTGATGAATTTTGATGTACCAACAAAAGGAAAACTTTTTAAATGACAAAATCAAAGTTGGAGGAAGAGCAGGAATGTTGGGAGACAAAGTTAAAATCACACGTGAAAATGCCAAGATCCATATCACTGTTGTTCAACCATTTTCCAAAAGATACTTAAAATATCTCACCAAGAAATACTTAAAAGCAAACCAAATCAGAGACTACTTGAGACCTGTTGCAGACTCAAAAGAATCTTATGAACTCAGATACTTTAACATTCATGGTGACGATGACAATGAAGAATCTGGCTCTGAATCTGACGAAAGCGAATCTGACGAATCTGAAGAAGACGAAGAAAACTAAATCTAAGTACAGTTAATAATACCTTTAATAAATTTTGTTGAATAAAAAAAAAACAACAAAATAACCCAACGAAACAAAATAAGGATCAAAAAAATTTCAAAACACTAATTTTATATTAGAAACATGTCTTAATTTATAATGGATAATAGATAATTAATATTATTCTTATTTTATTGATCGGGTTTATAATAAAATAGATTCCAAAACAAAAAAAAACAAAATTTTTTAATTGAATTTTTTTATAATTTCCTTTATCTTTCAAAATTTTTTTTAATTAAATATATTTTTCCAAAAATTCAAAAAATACTTTTTAAAATCGTTCTTTTAAATGTTGAAAAAATCAATCACTTTGATCTTACAAATACACCAATTTAATATTCAATTTAGTAAATTCAGGGTTGTTTATTAATAGAAAATATAAATTGGTGGGTCTTTATTTCAGAATTTTCATATTTTCATTTTTTCATTCTTAAGAGTATAGTTCCTTATTGTGGATTTGCACCATACCCAAGGAATGGTTATCACGAAAAAAAAAGGATATTGTGAAAGCCTTCTTCTTTTGGTAGACTAAAAAATGAAAAAACACTTAAAAAAAAAATTTCACATGATCTCTATTTCAAAAAAACAAAAATTACCAAAAAACCAATTAAAGAATATCAAAGGATCAGAAACTAATTGCAAAAAAAAAAGTTCACAGGAATATAAAATGACAAGATTTCAAATTTGAAAAGAAAAAATTAATTGGATCTCATTGGTTAATAGATAATAGAAAAAAACATTAAAAAGGATTCTCAATTTGTAATTCAATTTTAAATAAAAAAAAATCTTTTTATTGTTACATATTCCGATTCCAAAAATTTGGACACACTCAAAATCAAAAATAGGAAAAAAAAAAAACCAATTTATTATATTTTTCCAAACCTAATATAAAACAACATTTAAGATTACCCAGTATTAATGTTTTAATAAGGAATAATTTTAATCCAAATAAAAGAAAAAAAATATAAAACTCAAAAATAAAAACAGGTGTGTCCAAAAATGGAGAGATTTAAAATAAAAAATTGTATTGGTAAATTTGTTAAAAAAAATTATCAACAATTATTGGTTGGTCGAATAATTAGATACCATTTACTAATTGTGTTCGATTTTTCTATTTAACAAAGTCAAAACAAGGCTTCTACATACCACTGAAAAAAAATTCCCAGATCTAATGAAAAATATTACAAAACTGGGAAAAAAGTTAATAAATACAAAAGAGAAAAGAGAAAAAATGAAAAATAATTTTTTAAATCAAAAATTTTCTCAAATTGAATGAAATACATGGTTTTTTTATTCTTTAAACTGGAATAAATGAACTGAAATTTTGATATTTTTATCAAGAATAATAAAGAGGATAAATAAAAAAAAAATAAACAGAGAAAGTAATTATATCATATTTCTTTGAAAACTCTAATCGTGGATAAAAATGTAAAAAATAAATCAATTTATTTTTCACCTTAATTAGACAAATAAACTGGTTGGTTACTTGAATTTCAACTTCTAAAAAAGAAATTATAAAAATAAAAGATCTAATTCTTAATTTTTCTTAATTATTGAGTGAATTTTTTAAAAAAATTTGCCTTTAAAAACATAAATTTATAAATAATGAGAAAATTACGAAAAAAAATGAAATCAATTACAATTCTAATTATAAAATTTACATAAAAAATCAAGATGTTTACCTTGAAAATGATTAGAACTTTGATATACTTTGTATTACCAAAAATATTGGAATATTTATTAGAATATGACAAACATGTGATTAATTTGTCTTATCATGGTATTGTAGAATATCATCTATACTCAAATTTAAAAATTTTGTAAGATTAAAAATTAATTTCTGAAAAAAAAATTGTATTTAATTAATTTTGAAGAAATATTAAATTGGAATCATTTGTTAATTGAACTTTTAACAATTGTTAATAAATTACATTATTCACAAAACAAAACAAAATTATCAAAACAAATAAATCGAGAGTATATTGAAATTTTTGTAACAAAGTAAAACAAAAAAATAAATTGGTAAATTTGTTTAAATTTTATTTGGATTATTGATCAATCAAATGGTTCGGAGTCATTACTCTTTTGTTTTTAAGTCCATTTATTTTTAGAGAACTCAAATTTAATTTAATAAAAATTCAAAAAAAATATTTTGATTGAATGAAACAAGTTTGCCCAATTAAAAAATGAAATGAAAATAAAAAAGAAAAAGATGAAAAAATATTTTTCATATTTTCGAATAAAATTCCATTATTTTGATTCCTTTAACTTTTTTAACCCACTGCTGAATTTTGAATGATATTTTATTTCTTTTATTTTATTTTTTTATTTATAATCGCACATCTTTCTGATAATATTAAAAACTAAAGAGAATTTAAAAAAGCTAGAAAATCAAAAAAAGGTTTTTTTTTAATAAACTGATAAAATTTTTACTTTTTATTAATACAAAAAAAAAGACTTTAAAGTTCTCAAACAATAATAAATATGTAAAAATAATGCATTTGATAATTTATTATTTAGAATAGTTCGTAACGGGATAAAATACAACATTAAATGGTTGACTATATAAAGTGATTTTTGAGGGATTGTGAAATGTATCAAAACTATAATTATTCATAATAAATTCAGAAATTTTCGATATTCGGTCATTTTCTTTATAATTTTATTTTATCACTAAAAAAGTATGGCCATTGATTCATCTGTCATGGTTAGTTAATTGGGTGTTATGTTGAAACTAGAATAAAAAAAGAACACTTTTTCTTTTTTTGAAAAGTGGGTTTTTGGTTTGGATACAATTTTTTTTGATCACTATAACATAAATTTCCGTTTTTTTTGGGATATTTGAAACCCAAAAAAAAACAAAAATCAGATATTACAGTCAGTTTCAATTTTAAGACAAAAATTTTCAATGAAATTTTACTCATTAAAAAAAAAATCACAAATTAAATCACATTATTTAAAATTTCTTTGTCACTAATTATTTTTACTAGAATTTGAATTTTATACCTTAATTTGAGATTTTTATTGGGTCTTGTTTTTTCATTAAAAGTTTGTATCTTAAAAGTGGAATTGGTTGTAATTTTCTGTCCTCTAATTATTTGAATATTTATTATAGAACCTAATGATCAAAAAAAAAAAAACTTTGATGAATAAGTATATACTAGTAAAAGTCTAAAATTAAAGTGTTTTGCTTCCTGGGCGAAAGTTATTACCAGTACTTCCATTATCGAAATACTGATAAATAATATATTTTAGTTAAGTAGTAAAAAAGATATTCGCCAATAATAAAAGATCATTTTATTAGTAAAAAACATTTTTAATTCAGAAAAAATATGCATTTCCAGACAGATTTATATACTGAACTACCAATGTTCAGACTTTAAAGTTGAAAAATACCCTATATTAAATTTGTCTTGAAATGTAGACTAGTAGCAAAAAAAAAAACAAATTTGATAAAAATTAAATAATTAACTTGGAGATTCGTTTGACAAATTGTATGTAAATATAAAAAATATATAGATAAATAAAACGAGCTTTTTATCAAGAGGAAACCAAAATAATCAGTCTTTGTGAATTTTTATCTTAATAATTATTGAGATAATCTTTGAAATCAATATATATATAATATATATATATACTTATAAAGGTTCTAAGTCTCGATTTAAAATACGGTAATACTATTATTTTGGGTTTCTATTTTTTAAATTTGGAAAAGCGAAATAAAAATAGATTTCCAAAAAAAGAAAATTTTTTTTTTATCTAAAATCATAAAAAATCTTTTTTTCTTTTTCAAAATTTTTAATTCAAAGATTTTTTAGATCATTTGAAATATTAGCAGTGGCAAAATGTTTTTCTTTGAACTATTTCTGATTTTAATATTAGACAAATTTATCGAAAATTCAGTCCCTTAACCAATTATTATTGTTGGAAAATATTTGTTTAATTATAAAAGATTAAAAATGTCGAGAAAATTTGTACGTTAAAAGTTACAAAAAATATATTTGAGACATTCTTTTTATTGGACAGAATACAACAGAATCCAATTTTTCAACTAAGGATAAATTTTCAGATGAGTACAAAAGCAATAATCCTTTTTTTGAAACAAAAAACAAAAGCCTAAATCTCCAACAATAAAAAACAGACCCGAATAAGAATTATTAAATGAACACTTGTTGTGAGTTAAAAATTGTTAATTGAAAAAAATGAGAACGAAAAATATGTGCTTTTTTATTTTCAAAAAAATTGTTTTATGTCTCAATTCGAAAAACAAAAACAAAACAACATGAAGAAATAACCTAAGAATAGTAAATTTATTTAAAAAAGGAAAAATTAATGGTTTAAATGAAGGTTTAATAAAAAAATATGTTTTTTTTTTTTTTTTCAAAGAAAAGAAAAAAAAAGAAAACAAAAACAACAAAGAACAAAACAAAATCTAAAGTCGGGAACTGGAATCTAGAGTACCCTTATTCATTTTTTAAATTTTTCTTTTTTAAAACTTTTCTTTTTTCATTTTTTTATATGCAAAATGACAAATAACCCACCAAACCTTTTCAATTTAACAACAAATTTTGGAATCCACTCACAAAGTGAGCACTCGATCTCAAATGATCAATTATTCACCTTCCCAACTCCCCTTTACAACAACAATCGAAATCAGCCAACAGAAATTAATCTCAACGATGAAGATGAAACCAACAAAGAAAAAACACACGAAGAAGAAGAGGCGCTGAATGAAAAACAGCTTGATCGAGAAATCGAGTCTTTAGGAGACCAAAGGTCGAAGCGATCTTATAGGAATTTGAAAGAATTTTATCGAGAGAATAAAAAATTATCCTATGATGTCATCCGAGTTCTTTTATTCGGCGACAACATCTTTTCGAAGGCTAGGGTGCCACCGTTTATTGGTCCCATTGTGTTGGACTACCAAACGCCTGTGACGTTTTTTTTGTCAAAGAAGAAAATTGAGCGAGAAAAGCGTCGTGCCAAAAAGCTTGGCTTAGAGCCTTATATTTACATCCTGAATTTGAAAGTGAACAGACTCAAAAACAAACGAAACTCGCCAGACAATGTGATTATGTCTTTACAAAGCCCACAATTAAATCCCAAAAATTCGATCATTTCGATCAAGATCAACAAAAAGGAAATTAACACGTCTTTTTCTGTCCCACTAAAGCTGGATTTAAATACCTTCAACCAGCAAAGAAACGAGCTTATTGTCCGAACGAAAAAAAGAGGCATCATTGCGGTTGTTGCTATCCAATATCTTGAGGTCAAGAATTTTGTGACCCAAAATTCAATCAAGCAAGTGATAAATTCAATTAAACAGCTCTCAACTTTTCAACCGAACGAAAGTCTATCGAAAATTAAAAAAACACTTGGCTGGGGAAATAATACAAGCCAAAAAACAAATAACGATAACCAAACGAAATTCAATCAAGATTTGATTGATGATCTTCAACAAATGTCGATCTCAATTTCGTTGATCTGCCCATTAGGAAGAAAAAGAATATCAATCCCTTCAAAAGGAATTAATTGCACCCACATCCAATGCTTTGATCTTGAATGCTTTTTAAGGTTTGCAATTGAAAACCAAATTTTCAACTGCCCCTGTTGTGAAAAAATCTTAAAAGTTGAACATCTAATGATCGATGGTTTAATTCAAAATATTCTGAATGAAACAGAAAAACAACAGGCACAAGAAATAACATTATTCCCAACCGGCAAATGGGAAACCCAAACAAATAAACAAGGGAAAACATCAACATCAACATCATCATCAAAGGAAAAGGATTTAGATGTTGAAATTTTGATTCTTGAAGACGATAGCATTGATATTGATCCAAAAAATCAAAAAAAACAAATCAACCAAATTGGACAAATAAACCAAATAAATGAAATAAGCAAAATGAGTGAAATAAATCAAATAAACCAAATAAATCAATTAACACAAATTAACCAAATAAACCAATTAACACAAATTAATCCACTAAACCAAATCAATAAATTGGATGAAAGAAAAAGAAAAACTGGAATACAATCAGTTGAAAATACACCAACAGAAAATATACAAAAAAGATTTCGAAAAATTAATTGATAATTTAAAGACTTTCCAAAAATTAATATTTATTTATATAATTGTATATCTACAAACCTATTATATATACATACAAACACCAGTCTTTTTTTTTTTTTTTTTGAAAAAATTACACAAAAGATGTACTTTTTTGAAAAAAGACTAAATTTATTATTAAAATTTTATATATAATTAAACTTCTGTTTTGTAATAATATTTATGATTGTTTTAAATATATATATATATATATATATATTATTTATATTTAAGCAAAAACCAAATCATAAAGGAATTTATGAATTTACAAAGCAATTATTGTAGAAATTATTTTATTATCTTTAATTTTAAAAATAATATTTATCTAGTTTTATATATACAAACTTAATCTAATTTTTTTTTTTTTTTAATTTTTGAATAAAATTAATAATTTTATTCAAATTAAATACCTTAAAATAAAATTTTAGAATAAATTATATTTATTTTTTATAACTTTGGTGTTAATTATGTATAGACAAGAACTTTTTAAACTTTGGTTCAGTCAAAGTATACCAACATTTTTTTTCAAATATCAATTATTTTTTATAAATGAACTCTGAAGAATAAATAAGAAATAAAGTAGAATAAAACACATCGAAGAATAATTGATGTCATATCTGTATGGAATAAAACCAAAAAATCAATATTATTTTCTTAAAAGAAATTAGAAAAACTCAAATTCTTAGTGGCACTATTGAGAAAAACAACAAGGTTCATTTGGATCTTCAATTGAAGATCGAAATAAAATCCTAATAAAACTGAATACTATTTCTCTACATTTATTTTCACTGTTTCAATAACATTGGAATAATAGGTTTTTGACCAAGTGACTTGAAATCTTGTAATAAAAAAAAAATTTACAAATGAATTAACAGGTTTAAAAAAAAATCAAAAAAAAAAAAACACAAAATAAGAAAAAATGTTATCAATTAAGAATTTCCTAGACAAATTGATTTTATAAAATCGATTCATTCCCTTTAAACATATGTGATTCATATACCTAATTGGGCTCCTTTTAACTGGAAAATGGTTTAAATTGATAAAACTAAATCCAAATTCAAAAAGTTTGATAAAACAAAATTAAAATGTTTAAAAAAAAATGTTAATAAAATAAATTATCTTAGAAATACGAATATAGAACCACTAACGAATTAAGAAAAGGCCAATTATCTATCATTTACAAAGTAAATCATTTGGTAATAATTTCACTTTTTATTCATTCGTGTCTTATTTTTCTATTTGCAATATCTTTGAATGCCGATTTGAAGAATCTTAGTTAATAAATTCTTTTTGATATCAAATAATGTTTTATTTGCAAAAAATAAAAATAAAAATAAAATTAAACTCAAAAATTAAAATGAATTAAAATATATGAAATACCGTATTATTTATTTTTTTTTTTTGGTGAAAATATTAAACAATAAAAAAGTAATTGACAATTTAGAAAAAAACAGTAAAGAACATACTTATTTTTATTTAGATTTGAAGTGAATTGAAATCTTTATATTATATTATTTTTTTTCCCTTTGGTCTATTTTTGATTGTTAACTGAAAATCCAGATTTGTGCCCTTCTTTTCATTTTTTTTTATATTTTCCTGCTTTGTATAATCAACCACGATTTTAATAAAATATATCTCTTCTTTTCTCATACACCACACTATTTTCTATACATTCCTTTTCAAATACCCATATATATTTTAAAAGTCTAATTATTTTTGGTTTTACAGTTGGTTTCACTTTTAAGGCACAAACCGCAACAAAATTTAAGGAACAAAAAAAATCTCAAATTAAGGCACAAAATTTGAAATTTTTTTTTACAATTTATTTTACTAGAATCTGAATATTGTACCTTAATTAGAGATTTTTTTGAGCCTTGATATTTACTGAAAGTTTGTGACTTATAGTTGAAATAACTGTACCAAATACCCGACATTTAAATCTTTCAGGAAATACAGATTTTCTTATAAAATCATTGAATATACTACAAATACACACTTCATTTTTAATTTATGTAATTAACATTTTGAATTCTTTTAAGAATCAAGGTTTAAATATATTACAAATATGGGTTACATTAATTTGATTCAATCATTGATATAATACCCCCCCTTTTTTTTTTTTTTTAGACATTAAGTCGTATATGCTAACCATTTCACAAAATTATTTTTTTTTTCAATATAAAGACTTCTTTTGATTTATAATTTAAGCCTTTCAGATAGATATTTTTTGGTATTTGTTGAACTTTTCTTCATTATTAGATTTTTTAAAAGTTTAATCATTTTCATTTACAATCTAAATTTTTTCAGCATTGATGATCTTAAGTGTACCTCTTGATGTTTTCACTTTTTTTTTTTTCATTTTCAGATGTGATATCATTTTCTTTTTAATTTTCATTTAACTTTTCAAAAACTAGGGGAGAATACCCTTACAAGCCAACAAAAAACTTTTTAATTTTATAAAAGAAAAAATAAAAAATTCTCTCATTTTTATCTTTATTTATTTAAATTACAATATGAAAAAAAAAAATTTAAAAAAGAAAAAACTAATTTAAAAAAAATATATTTGAGAAAAAATAACAGTTTTCTTGAGAATTTTTTTCGATTATAAAAAAAATTCTTTTGTAAAAAAAAATTGATATTTTATTATTTGGTATAATAAAAGGATATTATAATTCCCTCATGATTATTTTTACATTAAATAAAAATAAAAACAGATATTTGATAAATTAATCCCTTTTTAAAAATATTTTAATTTATTAGTAATTATATTAAATAAATTAATAAATTAATAAATTAATATATATATATATATATATATATATATTAATAAACAATATTCTCTTAATTTACAAAAGCCCATACTTCAATATGGATAACATGAAATTCGGGTTTACTACACAAAAGGTGATTATCAAAAGTATCCGACATTTCAGTTGTTGCGTTATCTAAATTTGAATCGATCCACAAAGCAGGAGCATTCCTAAAAAATTATAAAGAAAGAAAAATAAAAAAAACAAACCAAAAATTAAATAAAGATTAAATACATAATAAAAATCAAAGTAAAAATTTAGGAAATAAAAAAAAAAACAAGCAAAAATAAAAATTGTATTCTATTAATAATTAAAATTGAAAAAAACTTGAATAAAATTAAATAAAACCAAAAAAAAAAAAAAAAAAAGGATTACCCGCCACCAAAGCTTATTCCATTTTTCGAAGAATTGACAAAGAAACCGTTTTTATTTGACGGACGAAAAACGTTAAACTTTTTAAAAAAGGAGAATAAAAACATTTGAGAATTTCCATAATATGTTTTAACTTGTCTCCAATTTGTCGAAATATAGGCGCCACATATTTCGGAATTTTCATTTTGTACGACAAATATTGAATTTTTATATTTTGAGGTGTGATCAAAAAACGTGGTTAATGAAAAGCCGTCTTCCAATGAAGAGTAAACCAATTTCCAAGCGGATAAAGAAAACTTTAATGGCAGCGCCTTTGAGATTGATTCGATATGTGTTTTTTGAAGAAATTTGGATTGCCCGATCATTTCGATTTCATCATCTGAATAATCTGAAAATAATGGATCAGCGTTTTGATTTTCCATTTTTTTTTTTTTGGATTTTTGTGATTTGCCACCAAAATCTGAAAAAAACTTTTTCATTTGGTTGAGGAGTTTTTTTTGCTCTTTTTTTCGTCTGAGCCTTTCTCTTTCCTTGATTTCTTCGACATATTTCAAATGCTTTTCTACTCGTTCTTCGTTTTTTGTTCCATATATGATCGAAATTATCTTATTGAGTTGAAATTGGATAACATTAAAATCAGTAGGCTTTCCTTTAAAAACAAGTGGAGTTAAATGATTTGAAATATATATTTCTAATACACTCTGCGATTCTAAATCATTATTACTATTACTTTGATTGTTTTTTTTCTTTTCTTCTTCTTCTTCGTCGTCGTCGTAGTAGTCTTCTTTTTCATTGGTTTCTTGATCATTTCCTTTTTGGCTTTTTTTTTCAATTTCATTGTCTATTTTGATTTCATTTTTATTTTTCTTATCCTCATTCTCCTTTCCCTTTTTTTTGTCGTTAATTTCTCCTGTTTCCTTTTCGTTATTGTCCTCTTCAGAATCTGAATTTGAAATTATTGACTGTTCAGGCACTTGAATACTTAGGCCATCCAATGGCTCTAAATCAACCAAGTTACTATTTGGATCTTTTTTTAATTCCAATTTTTGCTTGGCGATTTTTTGAAAATCCTCAAGGCTGGACTCAGAACTTATGGGTGTTGGCTTAAATTCATTTCCAGAACTTTGTGTACTTTCTAAATATTCTTCAAATATTTTTGCTTGAATGACTGATTCAATTTCATAACTAACCAAATACTGGGACAAGTATTTAAAATTTTCTTTGTCTTCAAGATCTTTGAAGAGACACCGTTTAAAGTTTAATACAAATTTATTTGAAAATAAAATGTTTTTTTTTTGTTGTTTGAATATGGGAAATTAAAAATGAAGTAACAAGGAACAAGAAACAAGAAAGAAGAAAAAAAAAAAAATTAATTCAAATCAATTTAAAAAAGGTAAAGAATTGAGGTTGTGTTTTAACAAAAATACACAATTTGTTGAATTGTTGTTGTGAAGTTGTCGGAAAATTTAAATTTTTTTTTTTTTTTTTCTTCTTTTGTTGAACAAGAAAGTTTTTTCTCAAAGAATAAGAAACACTTACTGAATTTGGGCTTGAAAACAAATAAAAAAGGTGAAACAACAATTTGTCCTTCAACTGATTGTGAGTCCTTTGAGACAAATGTCACTGGGTGCATTATGGTTTGAAGTCTAGATCTTTCTTTTAAGATCTGTTCTTTTTTGTCAATTATTGGCTTTTTTTTTGATTTGTTGTTGAGCTCATCAACAGATTGGTTTTTATTATTGACCCTGGGCTTTTCTTCAGGTTCAAAAACAAAAAGCTTTTTTCCTGGAAAGACCCTGTTGGTATATAGCCTATTCAAAGTTTTTAATTTACCAATATTCATTCCAAATTTGATTGCAATAACAGAAAGAGTTTCTCGTGGTTGGACAACATACTCAATAATTTTTTTCTCATTTCTTTTAAATGAGTTCGGTAAAGGTGTTGGATCTGTAGACATTTTGTCTTTTCTTTTTTTTTTCAGGTTTAGATGTATAAAGATCCAAAAAAACTGTTTAAAAAAAATGATCTTTTTCCAAAAGTAGATTTGCATTTTTATTTGGTCTTTTATTTTTAAAATGGGAGAAGAAACCACCTTTTACTTGCTATTTTAATATTTTCAATTTAATTGGACTTCTTATTGAGATACAAACGACCCAAAATCTAAGTTTTTTTATATTATTGAATCAAACTAATCCCAATTAGAACTATTTTTCACTTTAAACCCAAAGAATTAATAATGGGTTAACGATTTAGTGCTTCAATTTACTTGTTCTTGCAATTGTTTGTTATCCACTCTGAAATGTTTGATAAAATGTTACATTATTTTACTTCAATTTAAAATGAAAAAAGATCAAAAACTGGTGAATAATTACATATTTAATGACAAAAAATATTCAAAACCAACACTTCAAATCTTCTCGTTAAAGTTTGGTGTCTCTGTTATAGACTAATTTTGAAACTTTTTAGTCATATCTTTTTTGAAAATGATCTATCCTCATATACACATTAAGATCTTGAAAAAATTTTTTCAAAAAATATTAAATATTTGCTAATTTTACCCTTTTTACTAACTTCAATTAGAATATAAATTATTAGTTAATAAAGGATCTTTGATCAAAAAATATTTTTAAAGATATTTTACAATTTAAGTTGGAAAATCCAATTTTCAAGGTAATATTTTTTTTCAATTTTAATAGTAAAAAATTAGAACTTTTTTTTTTCACAGATAAGAGGTCATTTTATTATATTTTAAATTTATTTTAAATCTTAGGATATCTGTCAAATAGGAAACCAATCATTTGGACTATTAAAAAATTATTTGTTCTTTTAAATTGGAAAAAATATTTTTTCTGTGATTTATCGTTCGGTTTTCCAGAATTTAAAAGAATGAGAAAATTTATGAATTTTTCTTTTTATTTCTCAAAATAAAAAAAAACTGTTGTGTTCTTCCAGAAATTAAAAGAATTTAGGAAAATCAATAATTTTACTCAATTCTTTTGAATTTTGGAAAACCTAGGACACTTTCAATATTTATAATCAGTTATTTTTTTTCTGTGTTTGAGTTTTTTTAAATGAGTAGAGTGTTTCCAAAACTATGAGTTATTGTCTCCACAAAAAAATATCATAAAGTCGAGTTTAAAGAAAATTCATTGTCACACCCATTGAAAATTTTTTACCCCAAAATAGACCTTTTGTTCTAGACTAGAGACTTTTAAAAATCGTGGGACTATTAACAACAATAAATACAATATCTTCATGATTTTTTAGGAATGGAATGTTGATTATATTGTGAATAAACCAGATTAACAAGGGTGAAATGATAAATGAAGTTGTAGTTTTGTCCAACTTTTTTTTTTTTTCAATTTTATTTTTTCATACTAGTGATGTGTAAAAATTGATATCTAAATATTTTAAGTTTTTTTTACGAAATTTGTAATTTTGTTTTCCAGTTCATTAAAAAAATATAATTAGAATATATAAATGAAGAAAAAATCTTTGGGTTGAACTAAATCTTCTTTAGAAAGAAATAATATCATTGCTTTATATATTTATATTTATATATATATATATATATATAAACTATCATTCAAAATCATTGGCCCATCAAAAATCAAAATTTAAAGAAAAATATTTTTAATACTTGTAGTTATCTATTATAATATCAAAATTTTTATTTTAGTATTTGGTTCACTACTCAGGGGTCTTTGTTTTTCTTCAAAAAATAAAATAAAAAAAGTTAAAAAAAAATTTTAAAAAAAATTGGGCCATTTATTTTGAATGAAGCATTACATGAAAAAAATTTTTTTTAAAAATTAATAAAACCCATTTATCGATTTGCCTTCGCTTTGAATAACTAAATCTAATCTCTTTTTCATATTTGAAACCAATTTTTCCATTAATTCATCTGTTACTTCTTTCAAATTTTTCATTTTCATTTTCCATTTTAACAAAACACTTTTGAAAAAAAAAAAAGAAAGAAAAAATGATTTATTTGCAAACTTTTCATTGTGAGAGGAAAAACTTCAAAACGATACAAAAGCAATTCAAAATTGAAATATAAGGCGGGCCATTTATTTTGAATTTTAGTTATATATATATATATATATATATATATATATATATATATATATATATATATATATATATATATATATATATATTAAATAAATTCTATTTAATTCATAAAAAGTACAATTAGATTATTTTTTCAATCAGAACAAAACAATAATCTAATAATATTTTATTACTAATTTTAACATACCATTATTAGAAAAAGTCAAACAGTGAAAATATTTATATGATATTTAATAGGGAAACATAGTAAAAAAAGTAAACTTTCGATAATAAATAAAAAAAAAATTAAATAATTCAAGAAAAAAAGATAGTTCATCAAAATAATTAGTTTTTATCATACTATCCTTTAAAAAAAAATTGTTCGGGGTACACCCAGTTAAAAAAATTGATAAATAATTTAACATTTTTAAAATCTCTAACAAAATTCGATGGAACCTATCTATCTATCTATCTATATCTATATATATATATATATATATATAGATCTAGATCTAAAAAATATTGGTTAATCTGGTTTATAATAATATGACGAATTATTCTTTGAAGTAAATTTGTTAGTTCTGAAAATTGATTATACTTTTCAAGTTCTAATGCTTTTTTTTTAAAAAAAGTGTTTATTTTTTTCAAATTTTATTTATTTTACCAACTTACAATATTTTTTTTTTGATACAACCCAATAATTTATGAAAAAAAAAAAAAAAAATTATGAAAAATGATCAAAATATCCAATTTTTAGATTTTAAGGTATCTGTTTAGAAAAACCTCTTTGAATTTCTGTTCAAAGTAGACAAAATTACAACAAAAAAGAAACCATTTTTCAATTTCAGTGATTATTAATTCTGAAAAAAAAAAAAAGAAAAAAAAAAAAAAGGAAATTTCTTCTGATTTATTTCCAAAGGACTAAGGAAATTACAAACAAATTTTGTTAGAGATTCTTTTGTTTGATCAAATTGGTTATTAAAATCCAAAAAATGAGGTCATACTAAAAAAGACCATCAATGGTCACACAAGTAAATTTACAACAACAAAAATATAATAAATTTTTTTAAAATTATTTTTTTTTGTGATAGATATTGTCAAAAACAAAATTAGCTAATTGTAGCTCGAGAATTATTCCCAATTAAAATTGTTATTTAGAAATTTTGTTAATTCATCAATTATCCTTTAAAATTATAAAATGAGATTTTAAATTTTTCTTTTCTTTCAAAATTTGATATTTTAAAAATAACAGAAACCAGATTTTTATTGATCAGAAATTTAAAACTTTTAATAATAGTCGACTAAGGTATGAATTTTCATGAATAAAATTAAATTCTAATTTGAAGCTTAATTACTAAAAAAAATTTATTTAAAAAAAAGTTAGTAAATTTTCTAAAACAAGATATTATATATACATATCTTGCATTAATATTATGATTATTATCTTTTTAAAAGGGTTTTACACTTTTTTTTATCAACCCATTGCTTAGATACATCATCATCACTTTTTATTCACTTGAAAAAAATTTTTTTTAAAAAAAAAACGAAGCCAAAAAATAAAGTATTTTTTTTAAACAAGATCTTTCATATTAATATTTTTAAAAATTATTCTTATAAAGAATTGAATAAAAAAAAGAGTAGTTTCACATAATCTTTAAACCAGAAACTTTTAAATAATAATAAAAGCAAAAAAAAAAAAAAAACATTTTTAATTTGAATCTTGAAAACCATTTCTGGATCTTTTTTTTTTTTTCAAAAACAATTTATTCAATTTTTTTTTTCCAAAACATTTTTTGTCTGGACTACAGATTTTGAAAGCTGGAATTTTTTAAAACATTCGTGGTGAAACAAATTCCGATCGGAATTTCGTATAAAAACAACATTACCAATTTTTTGATCACAGAATTTGCAATTAACCTTTTCATCTAAGACAAAATATTGGGAGTTAATAACACTTAATTTTTTTTTTAAATGCAATAAATTCTTTTTTTTTAAATTCAAATCAATTAATTTTCCTGAAGATTTGTGTATGGATCTACTTATTGAAATATTTAGGAATTCTTTAAATGTTGATAACAGGCCATTATCCCCAATAAGATTCAAAACCTTCAAGGGGTTTAATTTTTTGGAGTATTTCCTGAGATACAATATGGTTTCACCTAGTCTCACCATACACTTGTTTATTGGATGCAAGGTAACATATAACAAATCCAAGATAATGGGTTCCTGTTTTTCTTTAGGGATGGAATCACAATATTGATAAATTAATTCAGGCACTTCAATTCGATAGACTAATAACGATAGAGCATCTCTATGCCTTTCTAATCTTTTCAATAATTGTACTTTAATTTCCCAAAGTGGCGAATCGCCAATTTCATCTAATATGCTTTGTGAGTCATAATATTCTGACTGCTTGATTAATTCTTTTAACTTTTTTGTAATTTTTTTTATCATCCCATACTCACTTAGATTTTGGCTCATTATTGATGTTTCTAAATTATTAAGTGTGCTATCTTTTTGGATTTTTTTAATATAATATTTTGCCAGCTGTGTGTGGTATTTTCCAATTTTTGTTTCTTGAATATTTACTAAATATTCGAGATATTTGATTTTTAATTTTTGATCTATTGTTTCCAAAAATTCACAAACCTCATTTGGATCTAATGGTGGATCCCTTTTTTGAAAAAAGATTTTGATTGCAAATTTTGGTATAGTCTCTAAAATTTTTTGTGAATAAGTAAAAATTAAAGCCTCATCTTTGATATTTTCTTTTAATAATTCGATTAATAACATTTCTTTTTTTGTGAGGCCTTTTTCTTTTTTTTTCAAATCCTTTTCCCATTCATTTTCAATACTATTTTCTATTTCCTTTTCATTTTTCTTTTCATTTTCTATTTCTATTTCCTTTTCATTTTCGTTTTTAATTTCATTTTCCTTTTCCTTTAACTTTCCAATACTATTTTCTATTTCCTTTGCATTTTCCTTTTCCTTTAACTTTCCCTTTCCCTTTTCCTTTTCTTGTTGGATTAATTGAGAAATTATTTTTAATGATTTTTCTATATTGTTATTTTGAGAATAAAATTTACAAAGTTGAATAATTAAATTATTTTTTGGTAAAAACTTTTCAATAGAATCAAAATTGCCCTTGTGTTTAAATTTAATTATTTGATCGAATTTTGAATTTTCCTTAAATAGGGCATATAATTTGATTAAAGTTGAATCAATTTCAATTTGTTCTTTCTCATCTATATTTTCATTTTTTCGTTTTTCCAAATATATCATTAAAAAATATCGATATCTTTTGACTTCTTGTTCATGAAAATTTTCTTTTGTTTTTTTCTTTTCAAAAAATTGACTTGATTCTAATATATTTTGAATTCTAATACCCTTTGATGATAAAGGATTGAGTAATTTCTGCTCATTTACTAAACGAAACTCATCGTCCATATCAATCAATTCAATGGCATTAATGGATCCTTGTTTAAATGACTCAAATGAAATACCAAATTTCAGGTCTTTGAGACATCTGAAACCGATTTTGTTATGAAGTTTGTTTAATTTTTGTTGATAAGATTTACTACTTTTATTATAATTTGTAATATAAAATTCAATTGCCTTGGTGTATTGTTTATTATCTACCATCTGGGTAATAATTCTATTATTTGAAACAGGCTCAAAAAAGTAACATTCCTGGCTTTTAAGAATTAAGATCTTTTTTGAATTATGACAAATAAATTCAGCACCAGCAAAATTGGTCACTTGAACTTCTTCAAAATTATAAGTTGTATGGATTGAAATTGTTTGTGAATCGACTCACACAATATACGGCTTAAAATAGACTATTAATATTACCAAAAAAAAAAAAAACAATAAAAGAAGAAAAATAGAGAAAAGAAATAAATTTTCCAAAAGGTTATTGAATTTTTGTGACTGTAAATTGAAAAATAAAAAGATCAAAATTCTCATTCAGATTACTAAAAAAAAACACACACCCCTAAGAATTAATATAAAATATCAAAGTCACCAATTATAAAAAGGTCAATGAATAATTTAAGCTTCTTTTCAGAAGAAAAATTTGAAAATTTCAATTGTTTTATAAAATCTTTTTTTTGGAAAGCTAAAAGAAAATTTTGATCCCTTAATTAAAAAAAAAGAGTAGAAAGAAAAGAAATTGTTCTCATAAGAAAAAAAAAAAAAAACATAAAGAATGAAGAATAAAAAGAAAAAAAAAGAAAGATTCAATACTTAGAATATTTGGAAATGATCCAAACTGAACTTCCTTTTTAGATTTATGGGTCAACTCATATGATGTTAATGTTTTAGTTTTTGAAACAACAAAAAATTTTTTGGATCCAATTGAAAGTAATTTTAAATCCCCACTGATCCCTAAATCAGTAATATTTGGTTTTTGAATTGATATCCTTTGAAGAGCTTGAGATTTTGGTTTAAAGATCAATGTGTCTCCATACCAAACTGTGTCGATAAATGGAACTAATATCAAATTTTTGAGCAAGTTAAATTGCTTATCCTTATTGTCCCATTCCAAAACACTAAATTCACTACCAGATTTCATAAAGATCATACTTTCGTTTTTTTGGTTAATTAGAAAGCTCTCTACTTTTTTTGGTTGTCCAAGAACACAAATGGGTTCGAAATTTGTCAATGAAAGGTATGTAAGAGTTTTCTGGCAAAAGACTAATAAATTCCCACAAAAGATTGTGATTTTTTCGATCTTTTTTTTGTTATGGATCACTTTGGTTTTTAATGTTGCGTTCAGAGTGTTGTTTTCTTTTTTGATCTCAAATAAAATTAATTCTCAGATGGTTGTGCCAATGATCATCTCTTGTTTTTTTGTTAAGCATACACAATTTACCTTCTGTGGGAAGTCAATTGTTATTCTTGCTAAATTAAGTACACTGGTCATTTTGTACAAAAGAATAAAAAAAAATAATTAGATTATAGGAATAAAAAGATTTAAGGACTACCTAAAGTTGATCAACGAATCCTGAACTCTTAAAGAAGTTGGAGTTTGATTAAATTCCCCTTTTGTTATTATTTTTTCAAATAATTACTGTTTTTCTTTTTATATAATGTTTTTTTTCAAATTTTGGATCTTTTTTCTTTTATAAAACCTGATCAAACAATTTGAACACTCGTCTTTTGTCCCAAAAAAATTTAATACTTTAGAACACTCATGACTAAGAGGGGTTATATCTTAAGATTTAACCAAAATGTCAAATTTTTTTTTAAAAAAAACTCTTTTAATTACTAAGATCAAATTTAGAAGAATAATAATTTGTGATTTCAAGTTAAGGGAAAAGTTACTATTGTGGAATGCACCGAAATTCCAATTTATTCATCATCTCACGTCTTTTGTTTTCAATTTAGTGGATAATTTAGCTCCCAAAAACATCTCAATAATCTAATAATTTATGTAAAAAAAGAAGTTAACTACTATTGAGAAAAATAAAAACCATTATCCTGAGAAGATTGTTATTTCAAAACCTTTCATATTCTGTTAAAAATAACACACCCTCGAATATGTAAACTATCTTGTTCATAAGGTCAATATTATCACTTTTTTAAATAATTATTTTTTATATTTGAATTAAATTTATTAATTTGATACAAATACTAACATAAAATACAAGAATTAAAATCAGAATGAATATTTTGTTATTGAATTGGAAGGGTACAAAAGATTTAAGAAATTGAATTAAAGAGATAATTTGATAACTTTGTATACTCTACTTTTTAAAAAATTAGCTATTATAACCATTGCAATTAATTATTATTAACAAAATTATAAGTACACAATAATACCTGCTTTTATTTAAATTTTAAAAGATTACTCATCATATTTGTACCACTTTTTATCTACATTAGCTGTTTTGAAAGTAAAAGTTTCAAATCAATCAATGAATTATTTTTTTTTTGTTTTCAAAATTAAAATCTGGTTTCAATTAAATCAATAGATCTTTTTAATGAAAATTATGTCCTAAAAAAGATTACAAATTAATTTTCAAAGATCTTTATTCAATTTAATTCTATAGTAATAATTTTAAATCTCTAAACTTGTTTTTAATTAAAATAAATTCAATAAAATAATCTAATTTATCAGTTTGGATTATATCAAAATAATAAATGTTTTGGATCTCAATTTTTTTGTCTGTTTTTGTTTTTAATTGGAACAATTTGTGGTTATTTTTTTCTTTTTGATAAATACATTTTTTCTTATTGAGACTTAAGACTATAGTCACTTATCATTGATTTGTCCAATACCAAATGGGTAGCTTGAAAAGAAAAAAAGTATTGCGAAATTGTACTTATTTTTATTGATAAAATTCAAATAACAAAGAAAAAATTTCCAGAGTGGCTAAAAATTCAATTAAAAAAACAAGTTAAAAAAGCGTTTTCAATCCTCATAAAATCTAAATTTCAAAAAAAAATTAAAAAACTCCTTTCTTTGAGGTAAATTTCCAAATGGTTAAATTTATTCAATTTAAAACAATTTTTATTCTTTAAGTTCATAATCAATTTAATTCAAAATAATCTAATTTGTAGTTATTTTGTAACCCTCTAAATTTTACAAAGTTGAGATTTTGTAACGTAAGTTCGATAAAAATAACGAAATCAAAAAAAAAAAAAAAGAAAAAAAAAAGAATCTTCAAGATCTCAAAAACCGACAAATAACAACACTTTGAAACCTACATTCTTGTTTTCAAAATTATATATTCTAACCGTTCTAATTGGAAATTGAGTTTCACTCTTTGATGATTTTTTTCTAAAAATGCACTAGTTTTAGATTGTTGATTTTTGGAGATCGATCGTACATCACTTAATGACTTGTTTTTAATTGTTATTAGGTACTCATTAACAATATTAAATTTTTTTTTTTCCATTTCAGAAAAATTATTTTTCACTATCTTATAACTCGACCCTTAATCATTATAAAATTTTTCAGAGAAGAAAAAAATATCAAAAAATTGTATTCTTAAAAAAAGCTGTTTGTATTCTTAACACATTACAAATTTTTTTTTTATTAAATTTAGTCCAGGGACTTATTTTGTTTTAAAAAAAAGTATTTAAATAATTTTTTTCATTTTTTGAAAATTATTTTGAAAATATTTAGAAATATAAATGATAGGTATTGATTTAACAAACATTAATACTCATCTTAATTTTATATTATCAATTAACAAATAGAATCGACTCTCAAGAAAAAATATTATTTGAAATATAAAAAAAAAGGCCACAGTTTTTTTGAAATACCTTAGATAAATCATTTAAATCCAAAACACTCAACAATGTATGAAATAAAAAAAAAGGTTTTAAAAATTTTTTAATAATTTTGAAATTATAAAATTCTCTCATTATTCAAGAACTTTGGTTTAAATTAAAATTTGTTAAAAAAAAGAATAAGAATAAGAAAAAGAAAAAGAAAAACAAAGGGAAAAAGAAAAAGAAAAAGCAAAAAATAAAAATACGCACAAAAATAATTAAAATTTGTTGCCTTCGATTTCATTAATGTTTAACGAAGGTTCTGGCTTTTGTCCGGAATGTATTGCAGTAAAATAGTCTGTAAAATTTTGGTTTACTTGCAATTTTTCAATTATTTCGAGTATTAAATTCCATCTAGTCTCATAAGGATGTTTAAAACCTTTCTGTTGAAATCTGACGAGTTTATGGGCCAAAATCGCTGTTTGCCTTACGAGATAAGGCAAATTGGGTTTATTGACGATCATTCCATCTAATAGAGGGCCAAAGAAGTCAACTTCCTCTTTCATATAAATTTGAATTCTATACAGCCCGTTGGGCAAAGGATAAACAACGATATGTGCATAATTGAATTTGGAAGTTATTGTCATTGGGTCATAATCCCTTTCATTATTTTCTGACCAAACTATTTGAACGATATCATTGCCGACATGCTTTTTTTTGTGTATCTGCTTGGGGTTTTCCGAGTTTGGCATTCGGGTAATCACATGGAATAAGACTTGCTTTTGGAAATCTGCATAATAGGGTGCCGTTTTACCGTTCGTGAAGGAATAAGTATCCAGCCCACCTGTATACCCTAAATGCTTCGTCAAATCCACTTCCCAGCCTAGGCTATTCACAAACTCTTCATACGCCTGGCTCCCCTTTTCATTCGACAAGATCTCGATTTCCTCGTATTGCCCCAAGGCAACATAGATCACCCCGATTTTGATTAATTCTCGCGACTTTCTTCGATCCAATTCGACCAAAAATCTTGATAACCTATTCGAGCGCTGGAGAGGAATCAAATTTTCTTTGTTAAATACAGAAATAATTCCCAATTGCGAAAAAAGTAATCGGCATAAATGCCAATGATTTTCGGGTATTTGCGTCTCCTTCTCGCTTTTAAATGGCCTGTAATTTAATTGTGTCGATTTCTTTTGCAATTGTGTTTGTTCAATAGATTTTTTAATTAATTTTTCTTGTTGCGAATATTTGATTTGAATTTCGTTTAAAATTGTTGACTTTTTTGATTCGTTGGAAAAATAATCTTTTGATGGGCTATTGAAATCAATTTTGGAACTCTGTTCAAAACTTTCTCCTAAATATTTAAGCATCTCTGACAACATGTCTGTAGAATACATATTTTTTTCTGGATCGAAATTTGGTATCTCTCCAATATCTCGAGAATATTCTTCACCCAAGATTGGATAATTTAATTTCTTCTCATTTTCATTTTCATTTTCATTTTCAACTATTTTTTCATCATCATCATCATCATCATCATTATCATCATCATCGTCGTCGTCGTTGTCATCATCAAAATCATTTAATTTTTCAAAATCCCAAACATATTTACCAGTTATATCTCTAATTATTATTCGTACTACAGTTTTCTTGTGTTTAGACTTTTTATTTTGTAGTGGTAATTCATGAATTGTAATGATTGTACCATTTTGGAAAGCAAACACCGAAGAATAATCGTGCAGACTCATTGGTTTATTATTATTTCCCCTTTCTTTTAAATTATTATTATCAACATTATTAATAGTCTCATTTTCTTGGTTTTCGTCATCTTTCTCTAAATCATCATTAACCGTTAAATTTTCCTCGATTAACTCATTTTCTTGATCAACTAATATTAATCCTTTTGGCAGATCAGAAGTTTCAAAATTAAATAAACTACAAACGGCTTGTGAATTATCCATTATTGGATAATTATTCCAAAAAACAAAGAGATTTAATAAAACTATTTCAGCAGTAGTTAACAATCTATGTGACAAATGGTACATTAACGGATATTCTTGAATAAATTCATTTTGCTTTGTTCTATCATTTGAACTAAATTGGTTGATTGTTTTTGAACGGAAACGTTTGGCCTTTCTTTTTTTTGTAGCCAAAATTAAATCGTGAAGAGAAAGAACAATTTTATCTTTAGTGATTGTTTTTTCACTCTCCTTGTCAGAATTTAAATGTGTTTTCATCAATAAATCATGGATATTAAAAAAAGATTTAACCTCTTCAGAATTAGTTCTATCAATTTTAATAGGATAATTAGTTAATCCGAGGCAATTGATTAATGTGTGAAATATTAAACTTAAAGTCGATTTATTATACATTATCGAAGGTAGGTGAAGTATCCAATCCCTAATGGTCATTAAAATATAGGAAATATAATTTGGAATTTTCAAATTTTTAAATGTTTTATTGACATTCTTATCATAATAGTTTGCCCTATTTGATAAAATTGTTTCAAAATAATTTTGAATTATTTGACATAAACGACTAATTACTAATATATTAATTGAATTATCAATTTTTTTTATAATTTTGGAAAATGGCGCGATCATCGATAAAGCATTTGTACATGTTTTGGCTATTAATTCTTCATTTTTCCTCTCTTTATCATTGTCATTATTGTTTTGCTTTTGATTTTCGTTTTGGTTATTATTATTATTATTGTTGTTGTTATTGTTATTATTACAATTTTGTAAGAAAAATATTATTGACTCAATAACATTATTAATTAACCCCCCCGATTTATATTTATAGTCTGAATTTAATTCAATAATACAAGCATTGGTTAAAGTCCAAATAGAAAACAATTTTACTTGGTAGTTTATTTGCGTATCGATGTTTATTTTTTTTTGAATGAAATTTGATAATATTTGAACAATTCTATTTCGAAATAATTTTTGATCGATTAAAAATTTATTAAATGATTTTGCTTTATCAGTTTGTGCTAATTGTTCCTTAAAGAGTTTTTTCCGTTCAAATTCTTTATTTTTTAAATGAATTAAATTCTCTTTATTTTTGCTATTTTGACTACTTAGCTCTTGTTTTGCTCTTAAAATTAAATTTGCAGACTCTTCTCTTTTTATCATTTCTTCACTCATTGATTCTTCAACAATTAAAAAATCTTTGAAAGTGTTGATGCTATTATTATTATTATTATTATTATTATTATTATTATTTGTGTTTTCATTTTGATTAAAATCATTATTTAATAATTTGTTATAACTAAAGATTTCTTCGTTTGGAAATTGTTCCTGTATCGATAACATCGATGCCAATAAAGTGATTGAATGTAAATATATTATTTTTGGTATTTGCATCTCATAATTTGGTTTTAAAAACCATTCAAATGCCTTAATGAAATCTTCTATCAGCCCATTAGACCCAGGATAACAATATCCAAAAAAGTGTGAACAGTATCTTGTTATATTAATAATAACATTGTGCTTCTGTAAAGACAAACCATGTTGGATGCAAGAATAAAAGCGTGTCAAAAACAAATCTGATATTTGTTTATTATATGGTTGGCATAATATCGAACAAATACCACCATATGCTAACTCTCGCCCATTTTCATGTTTGTTTTCAACAGAATAACAAGCTTCAAATAAAATGGGGGTAAATAATTTCAAAAAATTAAAAGATTTTTTTTCATATTCCATTTCCTGTTTTTTATTTTTTTCATCATTTACACTTTGTACATTATTATTATTATTATTATTATTATTGTTGTTGTTGTTATTTTCATTATTATTATTGCTTTCATTACTGCTTTTGTTATTATTTTTATTATGAATTATTTTTCTTTTTGGGCATAATTTTTTAATTTTAATTAATAAATCATACAGTTCAATATAACTAGTGATTACTAAAGAATGGACTTTATCATCTTTAATTTGATTAATATTACCCAACAATTTAAAGATTTTGTACCAAAGGAACAAAGAATTTTCTTTTTGCCAAAAGCCCTCATCAATTGAGATGTAATATGGTATCTCCATTTCAGTATTTGAAATTGGTGGTAATAAATTATAATCCTCAACTTCAATACTAAATTTATTTCTACGTAAATGATCGGCCTGTATTGTTAAATTTGAATCCCTTCTTCTACTCAAATCAGTATAAATTTTTGAAGTTAAAAAGGTTTCTTTATAATTAAATAAATGATGATGAAACATTACAGACAATTTAATTAATACCCTTTTCCATTGAATAACAACTGGAATAAATTCTCTTATTTTCTTAAAGGTTCCTTCCAAGAGATCCCAATGGTATCTGCTTGTAACTCTCGAGAAAATCCAAATATGGAATAGAGTTCCAATTAAATCACCCGCCAAAATCATTGAAACGCTTTGTGTCTTCGCTAACAATTCTTGACTTAAAAATCTATTAATCATTTTTAGCAAGCTTTCTAAAAAGAAATGCCATGTTTTTTGTGTTAAAAAATCATCAGTTTGCAAGGAAATATTTTCCAATGCCGACAAAAATTGTTTAAACCTTTCACAAATCCGCGGGGTATCATTAGATGAATCGTACGTGAAAAAAAAGGCGTCTAATATTTGCGATATAAATGATCTAAAAAAAAATTGTAATTGATCATTTATTTCATTTGGCCTTGATTTTTTATTTGTAATCCAATCCTTAACTTGATATAACACCATTAAGACCACAGAATCATATTTAATAGGTAACAATAATGCTTGCCGGAAGATTTCAAGTATTATTAATTTATTTTGTTCAATGCCTAATAAAAATAGGTTCAAATGTGTACTTTTAATCCATTGGAGTAAATGTTCGATTATTAATAATTGAATTTCCAAGGGTGCATATGGTCGAAATCCACTTTCTTTTAAGTTTAATAATATTAATTTTTTTATTATTTTTATTGATATATTTTTTGTACAATTTTTTTAATTATTTATTTTTTTGAGAAAAAAAAAAAAAGGGAATTTACCAAAATCATCTATAAGCAAACCAACTTCAATAGCAATAACAGGATAACAACTTGTAATGAACACTTTAAAAAATGTGTTTATCCAAAATTCTTGATGTTGTGTTTTATATGTGATAAACTTGAGCAAATTTTTTAATAAATGAAGTCTTTCTTCCTTCGTATCTTTGGTTTTTTCTTTAATATTAGTCGACATTGCAATTTCCACTATAAAATTAGAAATTATTCATTAATATTGTAATTTTGTTAAAAATGAGTATTTTTATTTTGCTTTCAAAAAAAAATTATGCTAATCACTTAGTAGCATTAATTCTCTTAAATATTTATAATAAGATTAAGACAAATAATGGAAATGAAAATGATAAAATCGATATCATAATGATTGATATGGCAAAATATTTTGATTCAATTCGTTTTTCAAAATAATTCGAAAAACAAAAAAAAATTTATTTTTAATAAAAATATAAAATTTTTTTATCAAAATATTATCAAGGTGAAAGAATTGGTCTATTCCAAAGAGATCCCTTATCACCTTTTTTATTTGCTCTAATTTTACATTTTCTTTTATTAAAAATTATACCATTAATAAGATCATTGCCAAATGTTTTACAAATGGTTTAATCTTAATTCTAAAAGTAAATAACAATTATTTAATAGATAAATTAATATAAACTCCTTTTCAGTCAAAGGTGGTCTAGTTTAATTGAAGAAATACTGAATTTTAATTCATTATTCTTCTCAAAATAAATTTTCAATTTTTAAATCTGAATCATTTTTTCTCATTTAGCTCAATTTTTTTTAAATTTAATATTTTTTTTTTTCTTTTTCTTTTCCTTTTTATTTTTTTAAATAAAAATTAAATTTGAAAAAAAAAGAAAAGTTTTGAAAATCTAAATTAACATTCAGAAAATTGGGGCTTTGTAATTTCTTTTAAAATTCATATATTTACTGTTAAAAAATCTTATTGTCAACAATTTTAATTCGCTAAAGAGTTTGAGAAATTTTGCACGAGACGTTCCAATGAAAAGTTCCCAAAAATTTTTTTAACGATTTTTTTTTTTTTTGAAATTTAAGGTTTGTTCAGGTATTTCTTTTATGATTATCGACTCTTATATGAAGTTTATTATTTCTTGTATTTCTAAACAATCCAAGTTTGGTTGATTCTTGTAATTAAAAATTTGAATGTTTTCATTTTTGGCTGAGAACCTTTGGGTGAAATGGAGTTTATAAGAAATAATTATTAAATTTGGATTAAAAGCTAATAGAGATAAAACAGTATTTCAAAAGATTTAAAAAATATTAAATATTTAGGTCTGTATTTGGATAAAAATTCACTTGTAATGTACATTTGAAAAAATAAAAAGAAATATATAATAACTGCAAAAATCTATTCAATTACAATTTTCTTACAAATAATAATCAAAAAAATTAGATTATTTAAAGTTTTTATATCTGATGAACACACGGTTTTTTTTTTTTTTTTTTTTTTCTTATTTGAGTTTAAGATTATAAAATACAATAAAGACCACGAGTAGTGTTTGATGATTAGTTTCATTTCTTCACAATGGATTTATTTTAATACTTTGTTTTTAAAATATTTTGAGTTTAATAATTAGATTTATTTTGTTTATTTGAAATGGTTTGAACAAAAAAAAAGGATCATTTAATTCCTCATTTATAAATTTCTTCATCTGAAATTCGTATTTGTACAAAAAATTATTGTGGTAGAGAAAAAAATGAACGTATGTATTCTATTTTGATTTTTTGTTTTAAATATTTTCTTTTTTTTTTATTTAAAATTCAATGTTTTATGAGCATAAAAAGCACTCACCAACCAAAACATAATTCCAGTAATTTATTGACAGAAACAAACCCAAATCATTTATGGGGTGCAATTCTTGTTCATTTACTAAGAATACACCTCAAACGTTAACAAAACATTTCCAAAGAAAAATATCATTTTCAATTTACTATCAATAGCATCCAATTACAAAAATCTACAAAATTAATTTAAACAGCAACCATTTTTAATCATCAATCCAATTGATCTTAATGAAAACAATTTTTATTACTAGGAATCGATTTCAGGAAAATTTCCATTTTTTATTTTTTTCAATAATGAATCATTCTCAATTACTATTATAGATAATTATTTTTTTTTAAATTCATTTGATAGTAATTTAATTTTTTTAGTTATTTTTCAAATTTACAATTTTTTTTCTTTTTCTAGAGAACAAAACAAATAAAAAAAATAAAATTTCCTTATGCAAGTGCATCGTGAGCTATTAAAATACAATCTCAACTATTTTTCGAAAAGATGTTAATTTATGTTGAAATGAAAATTATAAAAAAAAATATTTTTTTTGAAGGATTATTTTGAAGGTAATCATTTTATTATTTTATTATTGTTCTCGTAACAATTTCTTTCTGAACTGATCTAAAACAATTTTATCCCCAATTCCAAAATGAAGAAAACTTTGATTTTTTTTAGTGGAATAAATCGCAAATCAAACAAGTAAATTTGAACAAATTTAACAAATGTGATTAGTTGATTTTTATTTTGGAATTTAAATTCTCTCTTCATTTTGCAATATAAGTTGTTTGCATAAATTTATATTTTTATTGGTTTCTTTTGAAATTTTTTTATTTATTTAAGGGATTAGTCCTCTACAGGAATAAGTAAAAAGTTTAAAATATTTTATTGGTGATATTCTTTACTTACAAATTTTGGAGATCCCATGTGTTAAAAAAATTCTCATCAACTAAGAAACTCAAAAAAGAATATTTGTTTCTGTGAGTTCAATTTTTTCCATTTTTTCCGAAAAAGAAAACCTTTAAATTCATTTAATTTCTCTTATTATAAAAAGTTTTTATACTTTTTATTGACATTTCCATCATAATTATACAATAACAAGTCTTTGTTACCAGGAATATTAAGATAAAGAGTTTTTTTCAATTTTGAGTTAATTCTTTTGGCTAATCAAAAAAAAACGATCTATTCAACCAATTGAAAAATAATTATATTGTTTTAAGAAGGATAGTTATAATCATTAAATTTTTAAAGTCATTTAAAAATTTTACCAAGAAATTTTGTTTTTGTTCAAAGATAAAATTCGATTTTTCAAAATAAAATTTTCTTGAAGGTATTTGGAAATTAGAGTAATTTTATCCCCAAAATTTAAAATCATTTTTTTTCTGATATAAATGATTTTAATTGTTCTAAGGGTTCTTGTGAATAAGACCAAACAATTTTTTAAGAAAATTTTTTTGTAATTTTTTTTCATTTTTTTTCATTTTTTGAAAACCAGAAAACAACTTTTTCAAAATCTTAAAGAAAAAAATTTTTTGCATAATAGATCACAATTTAATTGAAAAACTATAGTTAAACTTATATCAAATATTCATTTATTTAATCACTTCTGCTTCAATAAGTTTTATTGGTTGATATTTGTATAGAAATATTAATTATAGAAAAAGATAACCAAATAAAAAATTTTCTTTCGAAATCAATACTTTCCAACATAAAACTAAAAATATATTTTCACAATTTTCAAGAATTAACTTAATTGTTAATAAAAATAATAGGTTACTTTTTTTGGTTTTATATTGGAAACATGCAAATTTTGGATTTCAAATAAGAGTCTCAAATTAATAAATTTTTTAGATGGGGCTAACTCATCCATTTCATAAGTCATAACACAAAATACAAAATACATTTTTTTCAAGATCTTTACAAGGTTTCTTTTATTTTTAAAAAATACTACTCCCTTAATACTATTTGTTTCAAAATAAATGGAACAAAATTTTCATTCAGCTTTCCAAAAAAAAGATTTTTAAAATCATATTAAATTTCCATTTTTTAATTTCCTATATTCAAGCTTTAATTATTAATTACTCTTTTCGAATTGGGTACTTTTGATAAATTTATTTGAATTCTTGAAAGGTGATTTGTTTGGAAAGCTGAATGAAAATTTTGTTCTTTTTATTTTACAATTAACACTAAATTAAAATTTTTATTTCAAGTTTTGAAATCTTTTATAAAGATTTAATTACTTGAAAAAATGCAAGATCTTACAAAATCCAATAAGATATAATATTTTTCGAAATTCAATTTAGCTTCCTTATTGAACTTTTGAAATATAATTTTCATAAGTGTAATATGACTTTTACATTAAAGCCAATTTTATTGAATTATTTTTGAATCATTTTTTTTTTTTGTTAGGTGTATTTAATAAACAAATTGGGATATGAAATATCGAAAATAAAATTTGAATTTAAAGAGTCTTTTACAGACTAGACAATTTGTGAAGCAAAAGCCGTTTTAGCTGTTTTTTTTTTCCTTTTCTTAAGGGAGTAGCTACACCATAAGACATCGATAAAAATATGAGAGAGATGAGATAAGAGTATTTTATTTTAGTGGCCTGTGATCGTAGAAACTCCAAAAATTTTTTTTAAAAAATTATTTGATATTTTTTTTTTCCTAATGTTAAACAATAAAAAAAAAAGAGAATATATTGATAAAATAGTTTTGATTTTTTTTTTTTATATTTAAATAAACTTAATTCCATTAATTTGGCACAATTTAAACAGTCAAAAGAATAGTAATACTAAACTTTATATTCAATTTGAAAATAATTTTGATTTTACAAACTATTTCATTTTTTGTCTTTTTTGTTTTGTTTTAATTTCCTTTTTTCCAATCACGTAATCTGTTTCGTTAGATCTGGAATTTTTTTTTCGATGGTTGATAGAATGTTAGTGTTGAGTTTCTTAAATAGAAAAATGCACATAAAATTGGTACATGTATCTTATCATTTGATTGATCAACAATTGTTGGTGTAATTTTAAAAAATTTACCAATATATTTTTTGTTCAAACTCTTTCATTTCAGCTCGTTTCCTTATTTTGGACAAACTTGTTTTGATTTTTTATTTTATATTGTTTTCTTTTATTTTAAAATGATTACTTATAAAAACATTAATACTATGTTAACTTAAATGTGATTTTATTTTATGTTGGGAAAAATATAATAAATTGGGTTTTTGTTTTCCTATTTTTGATTTTAGATGTGTCCAAATTTATGGAATGGGGTTTAGTTTTTTTTTTGGGAGAAGATAATTTTAGATTCTTAGAATAAAACTTAAGCTATTTTGTGGTTTAAAATTTGATAGAATATAATCATATTCACTTCTCCAATTCCACCAAATCCGGATATTTAAAACCCTAACAAGTAATGTTTTGGGATAATTATTATTTTTTGGAATCCTTCGAGCTATTTAAGTCCCATTCATGTTTTCTTTTGTGATTCTCTCGATTGTAATGTTATTGTTCTTTTTAAACAAAATCCATTAATTCCAAATGTCACTGATAAAAAAATATTTCTAATTGCTTTTTGTTGCCAGGATTAAAAAAATTCAAAAATGATGAAAAAATCAAAAATGAAAAAATTAAATGCCACAATAGAATGTTGAGATAAGAACAAAAGATAAGTCATTCAACATTTGAAACATTAATTTAAGCAATTCAACTCAACACTCCATTGTGACAATTTCTTTGAGACTTTGAAAAAAAAATTTGAAAGATCTAATGAATGAAGTACTTTAAATAATAAAAACTCAATGAGGTAACCAAAGTAAAAAATGTTATTTTCTGATCCTTTTCAAAATTGCAAAAAAGTGAAAAATTTTCCTTTATGGTGGCTACTCCCTTAAAATAATAGATTTAAAAATGGACAAAATGAGAAATTTACTTACATCTGATTGGCTTTGATGTTAGTTGTACTGAATTAAGATCGTAGTCAACAAGAAATGGTTCAAGACAAATTGCGTTTTTTAAGATATCAAGAGGCTTTTGATAAATCTTATCATTAAGTGCATCAATAAATAAAATTAACATATTGACACCAGACTCCCTGATTGATGGCCGATTTTCTAAACTGCAAATCAGTTCAATTAAGTCACCTTTAATCGAATAACAAGAGAAAAAAAGTTTTAATTAAAAAGGAGTTTATTGTTGGTGTGTTTGTAAATTTCTTGTTTCCCTTGCCCACAGAAGTGGAGTAAAAAGAAAAGAAAAGAAAAGAAAAAAAAAAAAAGAAAATTATACAAATCCCGCGGCTCTGCCATTTATTATGTATCATTTCCCTCAGGTAGATCAGTAATTTTTCAAAAATCCTAAATAATATGAGGTATTCGCTTGACGAAGGTAGCCTTATTTCTATTTATGAGGATCAATTTTTTTTATTTTATGAAAAAAAAATTTTAGAACAAATAGTAGAAAAACAAGAAATGAAAAAGAAATATTACTTTTTTTTCTTCCTTTTTCACTTCCTCGAATTCCATGGAACACATCAAGAAGTAGCGTATAAATTTCATTGTAATACTCAATAAAAGCTGCAATTTGATCGTCTTCATTGATCATGTCTAAAAAAAAAAAAAAAAAAAAAAAAAGAAAAAACAAAAGAAAAAAAGAAAATCCAAAGAACCAAAGCTAATGAAAATTACAGAGAATTTCGATTTTTGTCCAATAAGAAACAATTGTTACCAAGGTATTCAGAAAAAAATTTTAATCTTTTCATCCCATCAGTCTTTTTGTCAATAAATTTATTCAATTTTTTTGTTGCATTTTTGGGTAAACTCATTAAAAACAAAACAAAAAATAAAATAATGAAAAACTAAATTTATCACAAATGTTCTGTTGCATTTCATTTCTTAAATTTGAGAAAGAAAAGTTCCCTTTTTCTTTGAAACAAACCAGTGTCAGAATTCCTTTGTTTGATATTATTTTGATAAATGACAAAATTTACTTTGGATTTCCTAATTATCAAATAAATTATTAGTCTGAAAAAAATGCAAGATTTTTAGAAAAATATTTGAAAATGGACACTTTCCCAGACGCAAAGCCTTGTTTATTCAGACTTTTGTCAAGAGTTTCAGATTTTAATTTGAATTTCGGAGATCATTTAATGATTTGTTCCCTTTGATTTTCTACTTTATTATTGAGTGACGAAAAACATTTTGTAGAAAAGATCTGGAGGTCTTTTATTACTCGACAATTTTCCAAAAGTCTTTTTTTCTTAAAACTAAATTACCCAAAATAATTATTTCGATTAATTTTACCTGAAATAAGGTAAAAATGTTTCTCTATACTTAGGACTTGAAATTTGAAGAACCAAACAAACAACAATGAAAAGAGTTGGTTTTCAGTTTTTGTAAAATAAAAATGTTTGATATTTCTTACCTTCTGAAAGTCTATTTGATATTTTTAGTCTATTGAAAAAATGTGGATCAAATCTTTTCAAAGTAGTAAGTTCAAATTCTATAGGCTACACATTTTTAGAAGTTTGAGTCTTACTTTACAAACATTTTAATCCTCAGTTTGGTTTACAAATTGAATTTGATAGATTTTTTTGGGTGATAAAAAAAAAATCTGAAATTTAAGGACTTTCCAACTTTAAAGTTCTCTTCAAACAAAAATCCAAAAAATAAATAGAAAAAAAAATCTAAAAGGTTCAATTATTCAGGAAAAGTCAAAAAAATATATTTTTTTAGATTTTTTAGGGTTTTTGGTTAAATAATATTAAAAAACAATCTATTGAGGAAAAACTTTTTGAAATTATCAAACAAAACAAGGTAAATTTTAATTACCTTTTTTTTTTAATTTCTTATCACTCTTCTTATAACTTTCTATTCAAGGATATTTAGATAATTTCTCTAAACTCTATTATATATTAGTCTCAATTGTAAAGTTCAATAAATAGTGGAATTTGAATTTTTGGAAATTGTAAACAAAATTTAAAATCCCTATTACCAGTAGAAAGGCAAAAAATGTACATTTTTTTTTTTTTTGTAATTTTTTATTAAATTAACTTTTTTGGAATATTTTAATGTAATAATTTTGAACCAAGTATTTCTATAGATTTGAATAGTATTCACTTATTCATTACAGACAACCTTTTATTCAGGTTTTTTTTTTGAAAAAGGGGATTTAAAAAAATGACAAAAAAGAACATTTTTTGCTTTTATATAAGGACTAGGGCTTTAAGATAGAAATTCGAACAAAATACTTGTTAAAACCATGCAATTTCTATTTATACCATCAAAAAATACCTTTTAATTACAATATTGTTAATATATTATTAATAACCCAATCTTAATAATTTTATGGGTTTTTAATAAAACAAAGATTAAATTTATTAACGGATTTTATTAAAATTACTCATTTATTAAAAGATTTTCATTTAAAAAAAAGATAATTCAAAATAAATAATTCGAATAAAATAAAAAAAAAGATATAATCAAATTAAAGATTTTATTACTAATAGCCCCTTGTTTATATCACTCTGGATATTTGAAAAGGAATATTATTTATTTTTTCAAGTTATTTACTAAATATTTGTGAATACAATAAATGACCAATTTGTTCTAAACTTCAATGGATTCAATATTTAGGTATATTTTTATTGTATTATTAAATTAAAATTAAAGATTTACAATGTTATTTGTTAATACAAACAATAAATAATTATTAATACCAATATTTCAAAAAAAGAAAAATGTTTTACAATTTTTTTTTTACATTTTTAAATCCTTTATTGAAATCAAAAAAAAAAAACAGATCAAGAACTGATTTAATTCAAAATTAATTATTAAAAAATGATGACTTATTTCTCTAAAATCGATACAGTGTTTTTATTATCAATTTTTAATTGAATACTTAATCAATTGAATTCTATTTTATCCTGTGTGTGTGTGTGTGTGGGGGGGGGGGGGGGGTTATGAGTTAATATGGACTTGATACTCGCTAAAAAATATCAAGATAAGATACTTAGCGATTCCTATTGACTGCGGAGAAGTCTCTAAATAATATATTACCATTGAAGTGAAACCAAATGAGTGTTACATGGTTTAAATATTGATAAAAATTTGATGAATAAAATAGTATTATTTGTTATTTCATCAATTAAATCTAAAATCCCCCCTATCAGTAATAAATTACCAATTTTGGGAAAATCTTATCATAACTATTTTTCAAAAATTTTAACTCACTTTATCATGATAATGGATTTTTTTTGAGGATTAATCCCATATTCTTATCAAAAAAATATTTTAAAAATTTTGGATCAAAATCATTTTTTATAATTTTGCCAATTTTTGTTTTGCTTTTTTGTTTTTCTTTTTCTTTTAGTTCTTCAAATTTTTCTTTTTCTTTTGCTTTTCTCATTCTTTTTAATTTTTTTATTTGATTTTTTTTTTTTTTGGAAAAGATCATATGTAAAAAAAAAGATCTTCAAAGAGAACAATAATCACTAAGAAAATTGATGCTGTGTGATGACTTTTAAAATGAATTAAATTATTAGTAAAAAAATTTCTTGTATTTTAATTTTATTGAGGAGGAAGTGTAAATTACACTATAAGTACCCTTGTACTTAAATTCCCTTTCAGAAATTTAAGGGTAAAATCATATATTTTACGATTATTAATTAACGAAAATAATTTTAAGCTATCATAATTTAAAATTATTTCATTAAAATTTAATTCTTTGAACTTTTTGAGAAAAATTAATCTATCTTTTCCATAGGAAGGACATACCCATAAAAAGTGATCAATATTTTCTATTATTTCCTTCTGTTCATATTTTAAACATAAAGGACAAAATCTGTTTGCTTTTTATTATTTATTACATAATAATATCTATTTAAGCAGTTGGTAAATGTTCTGAATTTTAGAATTGTTGAACTTGAAGGATAACTTGGATATCTTTGATTGGTAAATAATTTTTTTTGGTTTTTTATTATTGCAAAATATTTTTGTACTTTCCGACTGGTAGAATTCAAGAAATCAATATAATTATAAATTTCTTATTTAAGAAGCTTTCAACTCTCCTGCTTCCAATTAATTTTATTGTTTATTCTTTGATTAAATTTTATTTATTTTTTACAGATAGGGTAGAGATAGATTATTTAATTTAATCATGAATTTGAATTTTTTTTTATTGATTGATATTAACAAATTTTCGAATTTAAATTCTGTTTTATAAATAAGAGTTGGTGTATTTATTTTTATTTTGCATATTTCAGTAATATATGTATTAATCCAAGATTTTAAATAGTTTAGTGTTGCTATTTTATAATTATATATTTCTAATCCATATGCTAATTGACTTAATATCAAAGATAAAAAAATCTTATTGTTAACTTTTTTTTAGTGAAAGTTCATTAATAAAAAATCTGTAATGCTCTTTTCAAAAATAGTTACTCATTTTTTTTTTTTATATTTTTGGTTTAATTTTGTTTTAATTTCGAAAATATCAGGTTTATATATATATATATATATATATTGAATAACCATAAAAGCGAAATTACAAATCAGATTTAATTATTTGTTGTTCTTGCATACTAAAAAATCTATATTTTTTTTTCAATTTATTATTTCAGATGAGTCTCAATTTTTGAAATGGTGTTTACATCCCAAATACTAATTGAAAAAATAAATTATTAAACCCTGTGTAAATTTCAATGTCATATAATAGACTTCTTAATTTTATCTTGAAATATAGATCAGTTATTAAAAAAAAGTTTTTTTTATATATTAAAAATAAAAGTAAAAAATTAGAAAAATTAAGATTATTACAAATTGGAATTACGATACTAATCCGATATAATTTTTTTTTTTTTGACAAAATCTACTTTGTTTTTTCTTGTTCAATTAAGGAATAATATTTTAATTATCTAACTAAAATTTATAACAAATTATCAAGAAAATATATTAAAATTTATTATTAGAATTGGATAATGGTGTATTTGATTTAAAAAGAATTTTTTATGAATGTTTTTTTAAGAAGGTAATATTTCCAAAATTTTCGTCGATTTTTATATGAAAAAAAAATTAAGGCAAATTTAGATTATTAAATAGTTGATAATAGGAATTAGAAATCTCATTTAGAAAAAAATATTGTTTACAAAAAATCTAATACAAAAGAAAAAATCTTGATATGAATAAAAAACAAAATTATGTAATTTGTGTTTGGACTGATGGAATAACCAGATAAACCCATCTTATCAAATTTATTAATTTTAATCTATTTTTTGAAATCCAAAATTTAAATATTTCCAATATTAAACTAAAAAAAATATAACATAATTATTTTTATAAACAATTAATTTAATTCCGAGAAATAATAATCTGATTTTTTGTTTTATGTTGGAAAACGAAGGATTTTGAAAAAAAAAATGATTTTGTCCCTATTTTTAATTGTTTTTATTTCAATTCAAATCCCGGTCAATAAAACTAAGATATAATTACTGACTATTTAATAATTTTAAATTGAATAAAATTAAAATTAAATTTACAAACATAATTCAGTATTATTTAACAATTTTTATTCTTTACAGATGTAAAAAAATCATTTACTCATTTTCAAAATCATTAAAAAAGTGACATAATTTAAAATTTGAAAATTATTTGATTTATGGGAGTAAGTACATTTTACAAATTTTGTGTATTACCGTTTGTACATAAACCAAATTCTTCAAATCATTTTTTTAACCAATGAAAGTTATATTATAAGAAATATAAAAGATAAAGATATCATAGAATAATATATTTGCAAACTTATTAAAAAATGGAAATCAAAAAATTGATAATATCTTGAAAAAGATTAATAATGTATTTATTTTTATATGATTCATAACTGATTATTGGAATAATTTATCTCAATATGGCGTGTAAAAGTAAAAAAAAATAAAAATAAAAGCAAAATATAAAAATAATCTCAAAATTAATTTCGTATACTTTGGAGTTGGTCCAATTGAGACTTAAAATTTGAAGAAGGGTTAAGTTGAAAGTATTCAACTGAATCTTCTAATTCATCTAATAGCAATTCAACATCAACATCTGCATCAACTTCAATTTTTTCAGTGTAAAGGAATTTGATAAGCACATCATATGCGTCTTCACTTTTTCGAGAATAATCTTGAATTGAATTAGTTGTTTTTGTATTTTTAAACATTTCTCTAAATAAACCAGAACGGATAATCAATATTAATTTATGAACGGGTATTTCAATTTCTTCTGGTTCTTCTTCTTCATCATCATCGTCATCAATGACAATTATATTAAAATCTTTTGAATCTTCATCCTTATACCAATTGATAAAGTCCTTTTCAACAGTTTTTTCCACTGGACTATTGATACCCATTTGGGTAAATGTATCTAACAATTCGGACTTTGAGGAATTCAGGTAGTCTGTGTATACCCATCTTAAGAAAAACCCAATTGTTTCTTGGTCTGAATCCTTAAAGACATTCACTACTTTGTCAATTTTCAATCCTGTTCGTAATTCAATCAACTTCTGATGCACCGGTTTACCATAGAATTCGTAATCTGAAAACTCTTTACTTTTGTATAAATTCTCTAGGTCAGATACAATTGAACAGGATTTTGTTAGAAAGTAATAAGCTGATTTGACACCACAATTAATTTTGATACCCCTTTGGTTGATAATTTTAGGAGCACTAAGATTTACTACAGTTCGCTGAGAATGGGGAAAAGAACCTAGTAATTTATCATCATTATACCCAAACCCATAAACATTCCTTTCACCATCTTTATTAATTGCCAAAATCATATTTGCATAATTTCCAATTGATATCTGTAAAATCTCAAAACCTTCAAAGAAATTAATTTTCTCAAAAGATTCTGTGTTATTATTTTTATTTAATCCATTATAAACGTGGAATCCACAGGAATAGAGTTCGTGTTTACCTTCATATTCAGTTAAAGCAAGAGTATGTCCATAAGATGCCTGGATGTCAATTATTTGTCCTCTGAGTGTTACTTTCTTGGGGATGGACATTTTATTAAAGCTGTTTATTCCCAATTGGCCTAATTATAATGATAAAATTAGAGAGAAGGGAAGATGCAATAAGATATTTTTTTTAATTGATTATATAGAACAAATTAAATTAAAAAAAATGAGGAATAAAGAAAGCAATTTGAGATATTAGTTTACTTTTCAAAATACAGTAAAAGCATAATAAAAATTAAAAAAGTTTTTTTTTTTTTTTTCTGAAAAGTTTTTTTTTTTTTTCTTAAAACTTTATTATTAGCTGAAATAATAAAATTGTATTCAAACAATTTCTAAAGAAATTTTTGATATCAATTTTTTTTCCAAATATTTAAAGCGTGTTTTTTATTATTTTTAAAATATTTTCCTTTAATATTCAAAAATATGTTTCTGCGAAACAAACAAAAACAGAATCAAAAATAAGACTTTAAATTTTTTTAAAAACTTTCACTGTTTTGTTTACAAACTGCACAAACTCTATGGTGTAAACTTATAATGCATAGAAAGTGTTTTTCTATGGGAAAATATTATTTTAGCAAATAGAAAATTCGTTTTCTATCAAATTGATCATAATGATAAATTTAAATATTTTGAATAAAATTTTTAGATCAATTCCCCATTTTGTAATCTCATATCTCAACTTTTAAAACAACTCAAGAGATTGAACCTTGAATAATAACAAATTTTACAAAGTTTCTGAACACTTAACTTCATAAAATGCTATTCTTCGAAGATTGTGTAAAAATTATCACAAAGGAAAATCAAGTAAAAATTTTCAGATATTTATTTGAATTTATTAGTAGAATAATTTCAATTTAATTTACGTCATAATCGAAATTTTTTTTGTTTTTTTAAATAAACAAAGATAATAATTTAATTCCAAAAGAACAGAAATTACAGAAAATTAAAAGTATTTTCTGAATTATTAATTTTAAAAATATATAAACAACCCATTTTTAGATTTTATGAAATTGAAGATCCACATTATAGTGCATTTTTTTTTTAAAATGGATTTTCTTTATTGGTAACAATAAAGATCTGAAAAAAATATATAAGAGAGGAAAATTTTGAAAAAAAAGTGGAGATTTTTTTTTTTTTTACTATAATAGTATATTATCTATTGAAAGTGTTTCTATTATTAAATTGATAACATTCGATAAAGAGAAATGCCAAAACTGATCTGATTGGTAGCTATTAGTATATTTCAAAATAATTTCATCAAAATATTTGCAAAAAATTGAAAAAAAAAAATAGCACTTTTTTTGGAGAAAACTAGGTACAGCCAAATTTCTATCAAAAACAGGCAATACAGTAAACTGAACTAAATGCTTTTTAAAAAATATATATATTTATTAGTTTTTCATTTTTTGAGTAATTCTATCAAGATATTAAACCTCTTTGTAAAAATTATTTTAATGATCAAAAAGGAAAAAATAACTACGAATTTTTTGACTTAAAATAATATCACATAAAATCGTGAACCTAATTTTTAGTATATTACAATAATTTCATTAAAACAAAGAAATTGGATTATTATTAAGAATATTTAAACAATTAACAACAATTCAGGATATTTAAATACAGTTTAATTCAATTTGGTTTTTGAAAGATGTTTTAAAATATATTTATCCAGATTTTTTTGGAAATTGCTACAAGTAACAAATATCATCTATTAATGATTTTCTACTTCTGATCCTTGAGTATATGACAGATTAAAAATAGAAAAAAACAAGTTATTATTATTTTTTATCAAAAAAAAAAAAATACCAAATGACTTTTGAAATAAAATTTTACGAAAATTAAAAATGATAAAATAACAGTATGGTAAAATAATAAGTAAAATTTCTGTTCTGTTATAATCTCTTAATTTTTTGATTTATAAAAAAAAAACTTTGATCAAAAATAAATAAAATAAATAAATAAATGTGTTACCATAAGTATTTGATCCTACAGAATAAATTTCATCTTCATCATTTTGATAAAAAAGAAAGGATGAACGGCGACCAGTCCAGAAGTTTTTTATTTTTTTTGCAATGACTTTGGGATTGTGAGCTGTAGTGTTACTTCCATCTCCCAATTCTCCTATAGAATATAATAATTGTTAATATAAAATCATTAATATTATTCAAATAATCATTCTTTATTTTTGTTTATTCCGAAATATATACTTTTTTAAAAAAACCATTTTCTTTTTCAAAGAGAAATCAAAAAAAAAAAAAAAAAAAAAAAAAAAAAATTCATCAAAGTTTTTCAAAATTATTGGTGGTTAATCAAAAAGTTATTTCTAAAAAATTTTATACTATATTTCTAAAAGAATCAAAAAAAAAAAAAAAAAAAGATAAAAATATGAATTTGAGTCATCCAATCTAGTAAAAAATACAAAAATAATGGATTATTTAGGATTAAAACCTGAATTTTAATGATAAAATGGATTAGCACATTATTAGTTGTAAAATTGTGATGATAATATTTAAAATCGTGATAAATGCAACTTTATCATGAGAAAAATATAAAATTGCAATACAATTAAAAATTGAAAAAAAAAAAGAAAAATAGTATTTTCAAATCACCTTACAAAAAATCTCATGTATTTGACAAGGTTTTAAGACTATTACACTTTTACAAAGCTTTGAAACTTTTACAATACTTTCCCCCATTTAAAAAGGTAAGAAAATGTTTGAAAGGGTTATAAAATTGTCTTCAACTATTTTAAAGATATAAATTTTTGTAAAAGCATGGTTTTTTTAGTAGTTTGAAAAAAACATATTTTACTTTTCATTTTTTTTTTATAAAAGAAAAATTACTACGAATATTACTATCAAACAAATAATAGCCCATTCAGAAATTGGATTTGAAATAGATAATAAATTTGTTTTTTTAAAAATGGTATTGTCTTCATAAGTTAAATAATCAAAAAGAAGAAATAGTAATTTTCCTTCTGATGTATTGATTCAAAAAAGCCTTTAAACTCTAGTTGAGTTTAGTATGAAATGAAAAGATATTAAAAGAAAAAGAAGAAGAAAATGAAGAAAATAAGATATCTAAACAATCTTTTATATTGATGATAATGTGAATATAGTGATTAAGAATGCTTTAAAAGTGTAATCTATCCCCCTTTAAACTTGGATCGAAAAAAAAAAATCATTTAACCTAAGAACACATTCTTTAAAGAACGTGTGAAGTTGGTTGTTTTAGAAGCCTTTTTATTCAACTCAATATTATAACACCACGATTGACTGAGAATATATTTATTCACCTTTTTTATTACGTTTGTTGTTGATTTAAAGGATCGATAGGTATGTCAATCAAATCAAAATAAAATACAATGAAACTCTTTGATCTGATCCTTGATTGTATCAAGTATCTTTTTTATTGTTTTTTTCAAAGAATAACTTTTTTTTCACATAATCTTTTTTTTGATCATAAAAAAAAATTTAAATATTAAAATATTGTTGAATTAGACCTAAAAACCAATCAACTATTATATCACGATTATTTTTTACTCACAATATTTTGTCAATTATCACGATATTTATACTCATTTCACGATTTTATAGCATATTGCGATTTGTGATATTATCGAAATTTTCTAAAATTTGGGATTTTATAATCTTTATCAAGCATTTTGAAACTTTATCATGAATTGAAAGAGAAATCTTTAATTCCTCTATTTTATAATATTTCTTTTTGCTTTTTGATCAAAAATTTTCTAATTTTTTTCAATATACCCAACTTTTTTTAAATATGTTTACATTTTCATTTTTTATTACTTCTAACTTCACATTAATCCAATTAATTATTGATTTACAAAAACAGAAAAATAAGGGTTCATGGTTTTAATAACTAGTAAGTTCAATAAACAAATATGGCGGTTGAAATGGCTTCATACATTACAAACTATTTCCAATGGTACTATCACATTGGAATAAAGATAATATATTTAATTATCCTATATACACCTCAGGAAATATAAAACAAGAACTTTTCTGAAAGGAAGCCTAATAATTTCTTTCACAGGTAAAGATACTTTTATTCCAAGTAATGAAATCTCAAAAAAGATGGCGTGGGTACTATGTATGGAAGTAAATTTTGAGACCAAAGTGGTTTATATGGATATACCCAACAGTGATAAAGAAAATCAGAAAGAAAGCACAACAGAGAAAGAGAACACTTGTAAATATATAGTTGATATTTTTTGAAGTATAGAAAATATCGATAAATTATCAAAAACAAAAATTTCTCAATATTTCATGATGAAAAGAATAATAAATATTTTTTTTTCTCCAACAAGACTATATCCGACTTCACATCTTAAAATATTTACATACCTTTTGTGGAGAAACTTTTTTGCCAATTCTTGACTGTGCCTCATAAATCACAAGATTTAAGCGCAATCGAGATTCGTCTATCTGGATTATAAAAAAAAATACCAAATAACATTAAGAGAGAGAGAGAGAGAGAGAGAGAGAGAGAGAGAGAGAGAGAGAGAGAGAGAGAGAGAGAGAGAGAGAGAGAGAGAGAGAGAGAGAGAGAGAGAGAGAGAGAGAGAGAGAGAGAGAGAGAGAGAGATTTCTGTTATTCAATCAATAAAATAATCTTAATCTGAAAATTATAAATAATTTAATTGAAAGTATGCTGTTAAGATTAACTCAAGTCTGAAAGCAAAGAGGGGGATAAATTCATTTTTAAAAAAATAAAAATAATTTAATTTTTTTAGGAAATTTTTAATATAGTATTTTTTTTTTTCTCCTTTTGATATTGGATAGTCTATAAATTAAAATACCTACTTAGACATTAAAATAAATGAGAAAAATATCATTACAGTGCTATTTTTAAATGTATTGATATTTTCAACAATATGATTGAAAATGATTATATATTTAAAACCAGTACTGCGCATTCAAGGAGTATTCATGTTGCAGATCTAGTATTTGTTTCACCCAAAAAAAATTCAAAAAATGGAACTTCATACACCAAAAATTATTTTAAATCAACTTTTTCCAACTTTTTTATTTTTTAAATTTTCCATTGTCATTGAAGATTTACAGAAAAACATAAAAAAAATTGTAAACATTTATCCTAATTTTTCGTTCATGCTTTTCGTTTTGTATCTTGAAGATTTTTTTTTTTCAATTTTTAAAAATTGAAATGAGTTATACTTTAACAAAAAGAATATAACAAAGCAACATCCTTGTGTAAATATAAAGGGCTATAAAATTACCACAAAAGTGTATTAAATTGAATTAAAGTTGATTTTTTGTTACTGAAAGAAAATAATGTACTCCAAATAGAAGAAATTTAAGCATCAAGAAATATAAAGCCAAGACAAAGTTGGGTTTTTTGATTTAGATAAACTTTGAATTTCTATTTCTAGTATTGAAATTCTTTTTATTGTTTTTTTTGTTCTTGAAATTTGTAAAGTCTTGAAATCCTGTTGTATTTTTTATCTTATTTAAATTTTGCCAGTAATCAAAAAAAGTAAACTTTTCCAGTATCATTTTTAGTGGGTAGTCTACTCCTTGAGTGTCATGAAAATTCACGGGAAGTTCCCAAAGCCTTAAAATTATGACAAAATAAGATTACTATTATTTGAAATTTAAATGGGGTAAAATTTCATCTGATTCTCTTTTTTCAATTAATTTATACTGGTATTGGAATTGTAAATGGGAAAAAATTTGAATTTTCAATTTCAGATTTTTCTTTAGAAAATTGAGTTCTCAAAGAAATATGTTGTAGTTTGTGGTTCTGATCTCTACTATTATTATCCAATTATAAATTGAAAATTTTTATATCAATTTCCAAAATAAATATTAATGATTACAGCCACAATCAAATTAGCAGAGTAAAAATTTTGTCTTCGAGTTCAACTAAGGAAGTTTAATTTATTGTCTGAAAATATCATTTCTAAATGATGTTGTCAAGATCTTTGGGGTTTTGTTCAACTTTTAAATAAGTAAAAAATTTTGAAATGTGAACTAAAAATTTTCATTTTTTGATTGAAAAATAAGAGTATTTTAAAAAGAAAGTGGAAAATGAAGTGAAAATTTTTTCTCGTTTATTATTCAAAGACCAGTATTCCTTTTATTTCGGATTCTTAGTTCTGCATAATGTATACGTGTTGAACCAAAAAGGTACCAAACAAAAAAAGTGGGTTCAACAAATCGCAATTCATTTCTTTGAATTTGAAAAGTGTTTCTAAAGAAAGGAAAAAACAAAAAGAAGAGAAAGAGAAAATGTTTTCTATTTATAATTCAAACGTCAGTAATAAACATTGCTGTCAAAATCAGATTGCCCTAATTAAAATTTTTTTGAATTTAACAGTTTCTTTTTTTCAAATACGTAACAAGAGCTTGTTAAGGATTATTCGAATTTTATGGTTAGTGAATACTATTTTTCCAAGTAGTGACATATTTATAGACTTAAAAGAAACTTGATCTAAGGGATCTTGCTCACTTGAAAAATTTAGGTTTTTTTTGCAAAATTTTGAGTTGAGCAAAAAACAATTTTCCTTCGTTAACTCCAAATTATTCTCACAAATTTTGAAGAAAAAAATTTCATTAGGAAAATGTCACTTCACTTTCTTTTCAAGTACGTTAGAGTGTAGCAAGAGAGTATAAATATACTTGAAAAGAAAGTGGAGTGGCATTTTCCTAATATCAAAAAAAAATAGCTTTTTAGTTTTGCCTTGTTTTGTTCGGGAAATTCTAAAAGTTTTTGGATCAATAAATGATTTTCAAGCAAAATCTAAAAAATCCAAAAATTGCAATATTTTGACTTTTCCTCAATTCATTGTCTTTTTAAGCTTTTTTTCTGTTTATAGTATTTTATTTCAACCCTCACTGAGCATAAAATTTGAACAGTCCTTAAAGTTTTCATATTAAATATAATAGATCCACAAAAAAAGGAACAAACAAACAGAGATCACAAATTACAACTTGTGATTTTGAAACTAACTTTGTTAAATCAAAAGAAACAGAAGATGCAAGAGAAAATTTTTTCCCATTGATTATCCGAGTACCAGATTAAGACTTTTTTTACTAACAGACAAAAGGCACAAAGTTATTCAACTACATGGTATACACAAGAACTTTTTTTGTTTTTTTGGTGAATCGTTGAATAAGCTTCTTTTTTCACTAAAAGCGGAAGGAATCAATTTTTTTAAAAAATACAAGTGTTTATTAAAACAATTCTTTGAAGAATTTAAAGATTATTGTTATCGCCAAACAAGAATAGTTTTGAGTTTTTAAAAGCGTAAAATTACCAAATTTTTAAAAAGAAAGGAAAGTTTTTTTCCAAGCAAAAAAAAAAAAAAAAAAAATGAGAAAAAAATTAAAAAGTTACCCTCATTATTTGTACCACAACCATAAAGTACACCTTTATCAGAAAGAAAGTACGACGCAAATGCACCTGCTTTAAGATCAACGATATTGATACCATTTTTTGGAAAATAAGATATTTCACATAATTTACCTATCTCCTTACAAGCGATGGCCTCTGTGCTGGTGCAACTGTACCCATAAGGAACACCGTCTTGTAAAACTAAAAAATGATGTACACCACAAGAAAGCTTTTTTGAGTTTATCTTGGTGGTGTATGCTTGAGAGTTGGTGTTGGTGCTGAGGTTGGTATCGTGATTATATATGATTAGTTTATCTTTCAAAAGTATACCTACTTTTTTTTCATTCTGTTGGATATCCACAAGTCCATTAAATAAGCAAGCTGTTTTGTCTGGAAGTTCTTTTATAACTTCAGTTTTTCCCCATGGTGCTCGTCCACAATAATGCAGTTTGTTTGTGTTCATTTTGAATAAAAATCAAAACAAAGGATAATAAAAATAAAAAAAATAAGGTTTTTTTCCTCTCTCTTTTCTGGTCAACCAAAGTTCAACTGATCACCCATCATTGTCTAGTAAGTTGAAATTATTGGTTGTGCATTTTGATTATGTGATAAATTCCGATTTATTAAAACTGATATTTGAATTAAAAACGAAAAAATATTTTGACTTGTTTTTCAATTTTCCTTTGTAAAACAAAGATCGAAACTATTAATTACAACCTATTTCTTTGGGAACTCTATTTATCAAAAGGAATCTTGAAAATGAAGTGAAAATACAATCTCATTTCTAATTCAAATGCTATTAATTCATTTTTTTATAAGTAAACCTTAAACCGAAGACAACATGAATAAGAATATGGAGGTGAAAAAGGAGAAGGAGAGTGAGAGTAAGAAGAAGAACAAGTATCGAATTTATGTCAGTTCAAGATCAAAGTTTGGTCGAATTATTGTCAATAAAGAAGAATCAAGACTTCCAAATTGGACCCCGCTCACTAAAATACAAGAACAACGAGAAATTAAAAAAATATGTGACGCTGGTTATGGAAATGACTCGAATTGTTTGGTTTGGAAAGGAACCAACAAACTTGAGTTTTACCAGCAAAAAGACAAAAAAAGTACATTCATTCTCGAAAATGAAGAAATTAAAGACATTCAGTCCACTTTAGCATCCTATATAGTTTTGACCATCTCTGGAAAAGTCTTTTCTTTAGCCAATAGCACCTTCCACTCGTATTCGTTTCCACAGCTGACTGCTGAGATACCTTTCATAGACTATGAAAAAAGCACCTTTAAAGCGCCAAGGATGGTTACTTTTTTCAATGATCAGATGAACGATCTAAAAGTCGACTCAATTCAGACGACTGTTGACAAAAATTACTTTTTATGTAACGGTGGTAAACTCTATGGTAATGGACATAATGATAATGGTAAATTCTTTCAATTTTGTTTATTCTGTTTTGGCTTTTCAAAAAAAAATTACAATACATCTTGTTTTTATTAAGACAGTCTTAAAAGATTGGTACAGTATGTTCAATAACCCGTGTAGGCGTTTTAATATGTGTTTTTGAAAATTATTTGTGTTGTTTTTTGAAATAACTGTGGTTTTTTTTTTTTTCAACGTTTTTTTTTTTTCTTCAATAGCTGTGGTTTTTCTGTTTTTATTTTGTGTTCAACAAAAAAATACAGTTCAGTTTAACTATACTTTCAAATCAACAAATACGTACAATAGATCATATGATCATTGTGTTTTTCTATAACTTTCAAGACCAATCTCCTGATAAAAGAGATCTAATTGAACCAAATTTAAACAAAACACCCAGAAATATTAAAACCCAAATCTTTCAGTTTGAATAAATACAAAAAAAAATCAATAAAAAGGATAAAACAAGTTCCTTAAAAACTTTTTTGCTTGTACCTCGGCATATTAACAAAATGAGATATCAATTTTCCAAAGTTTTTTAAAAAAGCTAGGAACCAAAAATTTCAATTCATTTTCTTTTTTCCTTTCACCAATCGTCTTCAAATCATATCTTGTATTTGGTTTAATTATTTACTTGTTTTTTTTTGCCTTATATTGGAGGAGATAAGAATCCAAAATGAAAGAATATTTCATATTGAATCAAAAGTTAATTAGACGATATTTTATCTGATCTAAAATTCTACAAGAACATACCCAATGACCAAATTATTTAGAAATCAATTCATTTTCAACCAGTTTAATAATGAGAGGAAATTAAATCTCTTATAAGATCAATTTTCAGGTATTATAATAAGATCTTTAAATTTTTCAAACACTATAGCAGAAATAATATTTTAGAAAACTTTGAATAAAAATTTCAATTATGGCTTTGAGAATGACAGTAATATTGTCAAGATATACCTCCTTTTTAAAAATAAACACACTTTTGAAAACTTTTAATTGTTGACCACAATTAAAAAACGAAAACAACTGAAAAAAGTTGGAAAACAACAGTTAAAAACACGTTTTTCAAAAAACCACAGTTAAATTTTAAAAAACGACAATTATTTAAGTCGACACGGGTTATTTAACATACTGTAAGTTAAATAGCCACGATGTGAACGTAAAAATTAAAAATGAAAAACAGACTTTCGAGGTGTAACGAAGTTGGTCAAAGAGAAAAGAAATTGAAATTTTGAGGTTTTCTTTCTTGATTAACAAATTAAAAAAAATTCTTCAAGTTAATTTCAAAGCAAATTTACAAAAATTTTACCTGATCTTGAAATTGAAAAACCAAGGACAAAACCTGATTATTATAAAAGATCAAACTTACTTTCAAAAGGTACCTTCAAAAATGAAATATTGTTTTTAAAAAGTTTGATCCCATTTTTCTCTTTTTTGAAAAAGTTCCAAATCCTCAACATATTTCTGAATTATTTGAAAAAAATTATTTTCGTTGAAAGAAGATTGAAATCCCATTTACTATGAAGAAAGTGTACCAAATTATTTCTTAAAAATAAAACCAAAGTTTTCAAATAACTCAGTATAAAAAATCTACTTATTTTCAAAAAAATTACAACACATTACTAGTATGAAAAAATAAAATTGAAAAAAAAAAAGTTCGACAAAACTACAACTTCAATTATCATTTCATCCTTATTAATCGAGTTTATTCAAAATATAATCCACATTACAGTTCTTAAAAATCGAGAGGCTGTTGTATTTATTGTTGTTAACAGTATTACGATTTTTAAAAAGTCTCTAGTCGAGAAAAAAAGGTCTATTTTGGGGTAAAAATTGATAAATATATTTGACGATAATTAATTAGAGTTAAATTCAACTTTAGGCTATTTATTTGAATAGATAATAACTAATAAACTCTTTTTCAGTCAAAGGGGCACGGTTTTATTGAATAAATAGAACATAGTCTATGTGTTTAATTCATTATTCTTCTCAAACTAAAATTTCAGTTTTTAGATCAAACATCATTTTTTCTCATTTTGTAAAATTTTTTTTTTTTGTATTTTTTTTTTTTTTTTTTTTTTTTTTTTTTTTTTTACAATCTAAATTTGAAAAAAAAATGTTTGAAACTCCTAATTAACATTAAGAAAAGTGAGGGTTTTTAACTTCTTTTAAAATTCATATATTTAAAAGTAAAAAATTTTATTGTTAACAATTTTAATTTCCTAAAGAAATTGAGAATTTTTGCATGAGACATTCCAATGAAAAGGGGCCAAAAATTTTTTTAACATTTTTTTTTTGAAATTTATGGTTTTTTCAGGCTTTTCTTTTATGATTATCGACTCTAATCCAAAGTTTATTATTTCTCGTTTTTATAAACAATCTAAGTTTGGTTGATTCTTAAAAATAAAGTAACTTTTCCATTTTGGCTGGGCCCCTTTGAGTGAAATGGAGTTTAGTTTTAAAAACACTGCACTCATCTAAAAAAACTCAAATATATGCAAAAAAATAACTGATGATAAATATTCCGTGCCCGTCAAGTGCCGTAGAGTGCCTAGGTTTTTTTTTTAATTTTAGAATTCAAAAGAATAGAGAAAAATCTTAGATTAACCCAATATTTTTAAATTCTGGAAAACCTAACGAAACTGTGCGTAGAGTGCCGTAGAGTTCCTAGTTTTTTTTTTCAATTTAAGAAATAAACCGAAAATTTCTGAACTTTTCGGTTTATTTCAAAAATTAAAAAAAGCCTAACGATAAATCAAAAAAAAAATATTTTTTCCAATTTAAAAGAACAAATAATTCTGTAATAGTAAAAATAACTGATTCCCTATTTGAAAAATACTTATCAGAATAAAATACTTTTGAAAATATAATAAAATTACCTCTTACTAGAAGCAAATAATTATTCAAATTTTTTACTATTAAATTTGAAAAAAAATCTTAACAAGAAAATTGGATTTTTCAACTTAAATTGTAAAATATCTTTAAAAATATTTTTTGATCAAAGATCTTTTATTAACCAATAGTCTTTATTATCATTGAAGTTATTAAAAAGTCTAAAATTAGCAAATATTTATTTTTTTTTTGAAAAAATTTTTTAAGGATCATGATGTGCAAAAAGTGATGAATTAATATTTTAAGTGTTTTTACTAAATTTGTCATTTTTCCAAAAACTATAAAACTATTCCTGTGCGCCCAGGTGGAAGAGGTTTCTTGTTAATGAACCTGGTTTTTTTTTGATTTCTGAAAATTATTTTTTATTTTTGAATTTCTTTTTCTTCCTCAAACATTTTTATTCGATTATTAAATTGATTGTTTTATTATTAAAAACCCCAGGTTCATTAACAAGAAACCTCTTCCACCTGGGCGCACAGGAATAGTTTTATAGTTTTTGGAAAAATGACAAATTTAGTAAACAAACTTATAATATTAACGGATATGTTTCAGATTTATCAAATAGCCTCAACACCATTATATTCAATATCATTTAAAATAAGAACTCAGAATCTTCAAAATATTCTCCAATTAGGATCAAAAAAGATATTTTTTGTATAATTTTTTTAATAAAAATTGAAAAAAATTTTTTTAGAGATATATAAACTCACCCCGAACACGAAGCGAAGAAACATAAAAATGAAAAAGAAAAATAACCAAAGTTCCCAACCTGAAAAAATGACGATTGTTTCAAACATTTCCAATAATCAACTCTAACAATAAAAGAACACATTGCCAATGATTTTTGATAATTGGGTTACATGGATTGTTCTATTGTCTCCATAAACCAGATTAATTCCGATAAAAGAGATGTGTTTTTGTCTTAATTTTACATTTTGTGTTGATTCTTTTTTTTTTCAAAAATTGAATGTTCAGAACAACTCTTTTGTGAGATAGTATTTACTTGATTTGATTTTTGAACAGAAGCAATCCTTCCAAATACATAAAACATCTTTTTTATTTTCATATGCAATTTTGTTTTTGTTTGTCTTACTTCTCACAAAACCTATTTTTGCATATCAAGAAAAATTGTTCACGAGGTTGTGTGGGAAATATTTTTAGGAATTTTGTATGAAAGGATCTAATGGAAATTATATTTGCAAAAATTAGTCACTTTTTGTAAATTAAAAAAAAAAAAACGCTTTGTCTGTAAGAAAAAAAAAATGATCTTTTCCTTTTTAGGAAATGGGAATTTTGGAGGATTTGATCCAATACCAAGCCTGTTTCCGTGTCTTATTATCAAAATATATCTTTGTAGGAAATAAAAAAGGATTATCCATCAAAAAATACAAATTGTATACATTTTGACCTTTAGAACAGCTTTTAAACCCCTCTTAATTTAATTACTAGGTCTATAAAAAAAACAGAGAAATTGTTAGACAGGGTTCCAGGTCTTTAAAAATTGTTATTAAGGGAAATTTTCTCAAAAAGCATATTTTTGCCGATCCTTCTTTTTCTTTTTTTGATATCAAAGAAATCACATAAATCACAGAATCAAGGAAATCACAGAAATCACAGAAACGAGGACAGACCATTTTAGGAAAAATATTTCATTTTTTACTTCTTAGATCTAACTGGAATAAAATTCGTGAGATTTGCAAAACCCTAAATACTGATTAGAGCATACAGAATACCTATTTTCGATTTTAAACATAGTTCTTAAGACATCACTTTTTGCACAGGTGAATCATTATTTCAAACTTGAAAAAAAAATAATGTTTTTATTCAAAAAGAAATCAAAACAATTTTTTCTTTTTGTTTAACAAAAAAAAAGATAATAGAAAAAAAACCAAACAATTAAATTAAAAATATTCCCAAAATACTTTTTTAAAACCTGAAAAATTCAAGTTATAACCATAAAGAGATACCTTTTCATTTGATTATTTTTAATCAATAATTAATAATCCAATCTTAATTTTTTGAGTGAGTTAGTAATAACCCAAAGATTTAAAGTATCAAGATGCTTTATTTTTATTTCTCACATTTTACACCTTTTCAAACAAATAAAATAATTCAAATTAATAATTCAAATAAAAAAAAAATAAGAAATAAAATTAAATAACCGATTTTAAAAAATAACAGTTTGTTGTTCTAAACTTTTGAGTATTTGAAAAAGAAATATTTCATAATCTTTTAAATTTCAAGAAATTTAATAAATATTTGAAAAAAAAATAAATGATCAATTTTTTTCTTGTCTTCAAGGATTCAGTATTTGATTTATTTTTCTTGTATTTTTAAAATAAGATTAAATCCTTAATGTTAATTGTTCATAAAAACTCTCAGAAATTACTAAAAGTGTGATTTCATAAAAATAAAGCTGGTTTGCGAAATTTCTTTTTTCTAATTTGATACAAGAATCCAAACAAACAAAAAGTATCAGGATATTTTTAGTGAAAATTTAATTGAAAAAAATGAACTACTTCTTGAAAAATGATAACTTATTTCTCTAACGTTGATAAATGAAGTTACGTAATTCCCATTGTATCCTTATGGAAAATATTACTCTATTACCTTGGAGAAAAATGCAAATAAGAGTTACTATCCCCTTAAAACATAAACTTCTAATTCCTTAATGGAGTAGGTAGATTTTTTAAATTTTGAAAATTTTAATTATGAGAATATTTACAGTAAAAAAACATTTTTTGATTTACAGATATTGATAATTTGAAATCAAATTATCGTTCATTGCTCTATTTGTGAAAAGAAACCAAAGAAAATAAAAGTTGAATACTTGATTTTTCAATTTTTCGAAAATTTTTTTTGATTAAATATTATTGTTTTATTAAATGAGCTTTTGAATCGAGAAATGTGCTCTAGTTAATGCTTAGAATTAAGTAAATAACAAGTCAAAAAAAAAAAAAAATAGACCTAAGAAGGTGTATTTTTTCAAAAAATCTTTATTTTTTGAATACCAAACAAGAAAGATTACCTTTCCAAATAAACTTGTTGAAATCAAGAATGAAAAAAGAAATTTCAAAGTATATTTTTCAAGATTTTTTTATTCTTTCTGGGCTTCATTTGTACGGTAATGTAAAAGTTATTAACTTGAATTTTTGGCTCCATTCCCATTTATTATTTTTTTACCAAACATTTTTTTTTACAAATTTGCTTTTCAAAATTCTTTTTTCGAATATTTTTATCAAACAATACAAAAATAAAGAATAATATTTCAAAAATTAAAAGAAAAAGATTGAATTCTCATAATAAAAAAACAACTACAAAAATTTCAATAAAAAGAAAACGAAAATCTAACACAAAAAAAGAAAGCAAAATTCATAATTATTTTGAGTTTTTTCAATTGAATCGAAAATAAATAATCCGATAAAACCAATAAATCAAACCAATAAATCTTTATTTATGAACGAGAATTATTCAAAAAAAAATCCTATTTTATCTGATCAAATCTGAATTAGACAAATTAAATGAAAATTGGATTTTAAATTAATTTTGGTAAATTCATAGAAAATAAGAAACTCGTTTATTTGGTTATCAAAAATTTTACAAACAAAATTTTTTCTATTCAAGAATTAAAAATTAAACCGTGTAAAGAAGAAGTAATTTTATCAAATATTACAGATAAAGATCAAGAAATAAATTGATTTTTTTTTATTTGTTCTTTGATCAATTTTTTCAGTTTTTTTAATTATTTTAATTGGTATGGAAATTTATTATACTAGGATATATTAAACTCACCTATTTATTAAAACATTAATGTATTTGGTGAAAGAAATGATTTGAATAATTCGATTTCTCAGAAATCAAGATACTCAAAATTGGTAAAATTTACTTCAACCCTTGAAAAAAATTTCGTTATCTTATCAATTTCATTCTAGAATTGTACAAATAAACTTTTTCAATTATTCTTTTTTTTTTTTTTTTTGTTTGACAAAGTTTTAATTTCTTTTTATTATTATTTAACCAGTTTATTAAGGGAAAGAGGATAAACAAACCAAAATTTTAATTATCCATTATACTAATCTTTACAGAATTTACAATATCTGAATTATCAAAAAGACAATAAAAAAAAAAAAAAAAATCTTTTCTCACTTAAAGTCAAATACAAGTAAACACAAAAAATATCACGAGCTTTAATTTGGTCTCAAGATAAAAATTAGATTTATTTCTATATATTAAGGATAAATTTAAAGCAAAATTGTTAATTTTTGAAAATTCTTCTACAAAAATATTTCATATGTATCTTTTATATATATATATAAAATAAATATATGACACACACACACACACACACATGTATATATATATATATATCTAAATATTTAACATCAATGCATATTCAGGATATCTTGGAGATGGGACAAAATTATCAAAGCATTTGCCATGTTTAATTTATGAAAATGTTACAAAAATGTTTGGGGGATTAAGTAACCATTTTTTTTTTACAACAAGCTCCAATGAATTATATGTCTTTGGACAAAATAACAATGGCCAATTAGGAATGGGCAACAAAACCGATCAAATAGAACCCCAAAAAGTAGAGAATTGGAAAGCTAATGATGTTTTAGACATTCGATGCTTTGTAGATCATTCTGTTTTGATCACAAAAGAAGGCAAAGCTTATAGTTGTGGTTGTAAAGAAAAAAATGGAATTGGAGAAGATAAATCAATTTTTACAATAATCCCATTACTTAAAGATGAAAAGGTAATCAAAATTAATGGATTTAGCCACCCTGCACTTGTGTTAACAAATAACAACGAATTATTTGGGTGGAATTTTACATTTTTGAATTCCCCAACTGAACAATATAATGATTTAAAAGTAAAAAAATGGAATTTGCCAAGAAAAATTAATTTGCCTGATATTTATCAAAATAATTTAAATTTGATTTCTCTAGATATTTATTGTAGCATTAATTCAATTATTCTTCATCCACGAAAAATAAATTCTTTAATACATGATTTTCGATTATTATTGGAATCCAAAAAATATTGCGATTCAAAAATATCTTGCTTCCAATCAAATAATAAAAAGAGTGAAATTTCAATCCCGGTTCACAAAATATTTATAGAATTAAGAACAAATTTAAAGTTGAACAAAATTCAAACTATTATCACTGAAAATAATTTTTCAAAGGAGGACATAAATGAATTCTTGATTTGGGTTTACTGCGATCAAATAAGAAATTCAACAATAATTAAGCAAATTTTTGATTGTCTAAATTTGGCTTACCCACCACCAAAAAATAAACTGGATCAAGATTTATTAAAATTATTTAATGATGAAGAATCAAAAGATTTTACTTTATTGATAAAAAGTAATCAAATTATCGATGAAAAAATCGACGAAAAGGGTGGAAAAGAAAATTTAAATGAACAAGTAGAAAATTATGAAATGATTAAAGTTCACAAAATAATTTTATTAATCAGAAGTGGTTTATTTAGAGACATGTTTGACACTTTAAATGAAAAGGAAAAAAAAATAAATAAAATACAAGACTATACAGGAAAATCGAAAAAAAGCTTGGAGATTTTAATCAAATATTTTTATACAAATAAAATTAAATTAACTACCAATGATGATCTAGATCTGATCTTTGAAGAACTAAAAGACTCAATTGAATATTATCAATTGCATAGAAAATCAAATTTTATTAAACAATTAAATAAAATCCAGAAATTAAAATAATTATCTTATTACTAGATGAAAAGAAATAAATTTAAAAAAAAAAAAAATAGGATTTATAACATAACATTATTTACATTTTTCTTGAAAAAAACATTAAAATAGCTTATTTCCTTAAAACAGCTTATTTCCTTAAAACAGCTTATTTCCTTAAAATATCTTATTTCCTTAAAATAGATTATTTCCTTAAAATAGCTTATTTCCTTAAAAAGAAATTTCATGATTTTTTTTTAACTGTTTTATTTTTGTTTTATTTAAAAAAATTTTTTTACAGAAATTAACTTAATATTTTAGAAAACTATTCAAGATACTTTGAATTCTTTAAAATTGTATTTTTCGATAAACTATTATTCAAAAATTTTGACTCACTTTACAATGTTAATGAAAATTGTTTTGAAGGTTTATTACAGTATTCTTAACAAAAAATATTTTCAAATTTTTGGATCAGAATCATTTTTTCTAATTTTGCAAATTTTAGTTTTGCTTTTTCAAATTTTTGTTTTTCTTTTTTTTTCTTTTGATTTTTTTTTTCCTTTTCTTTTGTTTTTTTTTTCTTTTTTTTTAAAAAGATCATGTGGAAAAAAAAAACAGTAGATGGGAAAATATAAATCTAAATTAAAAAAAAAAAATTAATCTAATCTGATTTCATTTAAATTACATATTTTAATAATCAAAAAAAAATCCTTTTATCCTTTTTTCAGAGAAATTTCAGTAATAAAAAATCGGTAATGCCCATATCAAAATTTCTTGATAACTTTTTTTTTTTATTTTTTGCAAATTTCCCATTTCAAGATACCAACTTAACAGAATAAAAAAAGGCTAAGTGATGACTCGTTAGATTGTACAAAAGGTTTAATTCAGTTTAATTCAGTTCTAAATTGCATTAGTTCAATAGAGTTCTCTTCAGTTTTATAATTTCAGTTCATTTTGTGTAAGATGTGATCTGAACACGTTTTATTATTTAAACATGAACAAGTCTGTCTATTCTTATAATGATTTTTTTCTCTTTTACACACACACAAACTCAAGTACTTTTAAAAAAGAAAAAGAAGAGGAACTCAAACAAATTAAAAAGGTAAAATTTATAAAAAATATAAACAAGTGATTATTTTATAGCAATTGAAATAAATATATCCCTTTTACTTAATTTTTCTGAAAACCAAATATAAAACAAAACATAAATGAATATTTTAATTAAAAAACCCAAAGAATTACATTCATTATTAACTATTATTCCTGCCATTAGCCTTATACTCTTCAATCAGGATTTCAGAAAAGAAAAAAAAAAAGTTAAAAGTGACTGACTGGACGACTATTAAAACTCATACTAAGTCGAAGATGGATCTAGCCATGAACTTAAATAAAAAGTCTTCAAAACCAATCATTGAGTTCAAAATTAGTGAAATTTCTCTTTAAAATCGATTTTAATCATTCTGTTTTGTTTTTTTTTTTTTCAAAAATCTTGTAATATAAATCATTTTTATAATCAAAGAGGCCTTTTTTTGGTAAATATATTTGAGTGTTTTTAAAGAGTTATAGTGGATTTAAAAAGAAAAAAATTATTTTGAAAGATTTCAAAATTGAAATCAAATTTTTTTTTCTTTTTATTATTTTTTTTTTTTTAAAATCAATTCATTTGCAAATAATTTTTTTATTGCAAGATCAATATTCAATTGGTAAAAATGTGTTATTCTAAGGTTATTGAAACTGTGGAAATCATTGTTGAGAAATAGTATTAATTTCTATTGGGAATTTATTTGGATCTTCAATTCAAGATCAAAATGAATATTGTTGTTATTCTCAATATACACATTAAACATTTGAGTTTTTCAATTTTTACACAATCTATTGATTTAATAGTATTATTTCAACATGATATCAACTATTCTTTGATTTTTATTATTCTACTTATTTCTTATTTTTTATCCAAAGGCCAATTCAAAAAAATATTTGGTTTTTGAAAAAAGTCTTTTTTTTGGATTTACCTTTGATTGAAACAAAGTTTATATATATAAACTCCAATTCAAAAATTTTTCACACACCAAAATTTAATTTTTAAAAAAAAATCTTGTTTAATTAATTCTAGAAGAAAAACCAAATTAGAATAATTTTCTAATTGAAATGTTAAAAATTGTTTATAAATTACCATAGTCACAAAACAAAAACTAAATAATTGACAATACTAATAAATTATCGATGTGTTAATAATATCTGAGAGAGCAAAATAAAAAAATTCATTGGTTTTATTGGTAGGGGTTCAGTTTTCGAAAGCTCATCTAATCTGTTAAAGAGAGAATTTAGAAGTGACTAAATTTGAGACTTCTAATTCAAAAGGTGTGTAATCAATACTGTCATCAGAAGTATTTGAATCTTAATTGTAGTTTTCTAAAAAAAAATAAAATACATAGGTAAATTTGTTTTATTCCATTTAGGAATATTGATTGTTACAAAGTATAGAATCTATCAACCAATTTTAATTGATTTCTTTTATTTTGAACAACTCAACTATAACCTAATATCAATTGTTCGAAAAAATTTAATCAAATTAGGTAATTCAAACAATGAAATAAAAAGAAAAACTAAAAGATGAAAAAATGATTTTCATATATTACAAAAATCAAACCTACTTTTAATTTGAATGTAATTATATTATTGTGATTCTTTGGACTGTTTTAATATAGTGGAAAATTTTGTATTTTAATTTATATATTTCATTTTTCTAAATATGTTTGATTATATTTTCTTCATAAAAATATTTTGTAGATTTATTGAGTTCTATCTTTTCATTTAAAAGTATTTTAGCATTTACTAAAACCCGATTATAATTTCCTTCGATTAATGAATGGGATACTTCTTATTTAATAAGAATGGAACATTTTACTACCTCTTTTTTAGTTCCTTTCCTCCAAGTTGAAAAATTAATTTTAACTTTTTTTCTCAAAAAAATTACAAGTTTACTTCTCTCAAAATCAAATCAAAAAAATAAAAAAAAAAAAACTTAAGGATAATTATTCCAACTGGTACGAAAGTATATAAGAATAAAATTCACGATGTAATATTATTGTCTTTGATATGGGGCGATAAATTTTTTTAAGATTATGAATAATGAAATAGAACTAAAAAGTCAAGAAATAAATGAAAATATGTATATTTTATGAAATATAATTATTTGTTTATTTTATGATCACTAGAAGAATAAAAATAATGTTTCGAATTAATTGAACCAATTTTTCGTTTTAGGGAAAAAAAAAAAAATTATAAAAAAAAATAATAATAAAAAAAAACGATAAAAACAAACATTATTTATAATTTAATTATGATCTTGTTCATTTTCACATTTAATTGTATTAAATAACACCAATTCTAATGTATTTTTTGACAAGTATGAAGGGAAATCATCAAGGTAATTATGAATATTCTTAAAATTTTCATCCCCTATGAAGTGGTCATAGTAGAAGAAATTAGCAACAAAATTTTGTGATTCATTATTGATTTTTGGAAGCCAGCCAAGATCTAAAACATCATCTTTTTTAATCCCAAAAATATCAAACTTTTTGCCAAAGAGATCTAAATGGGAATCAAAGGCACCATTCGATTTGATAATTGGATTGTAATGAGTATCATTGCAATGCAGTTTAAAATCATTGAATAGCTGTGTATATTCTTTTGGCGGATTTTTAATATCTGTAACAAATGCCTTTGTTTTATTTAGCTCCGGACAGGATATGCACGTGTGCACGCTATATCTTGGGTAATCATTAACTTTTTGGAAATTATATTTTTCAATAAGTGGGTTTAAACTTTTTGTTTCCGGATCTATGCCAACTAAATACAGCTTACTTGAATCATGAGCAACATTATATAAATAAATAGAAGTAACCCGCTTTATTCGTTTATCTGTATATGGCACCGTTTGGAATGAAATAACAATTCCAATTATTATTCCAATTGATACAATGATTAAAAAATATTTTGTTAATTTTAAACGAGTTAATAATCTTGGTAAATAGAGAAACAAAACTCCCAAGGTTAAGGTTGTTATTAATATTAAGATAATTGATACCGTTTTGCCATGATAAACACCACACACTTTCTCCATCATTGACCAGATGTGTTCACCCATCGCCAGAAGAAAGTCTACAAGAACAATGGATCCAATTAATTGGAAGATCAAGGTTAAAGCCAAGCTTGGGCTTTGATTTCTTGGCGTAATGAGAAGTAAAATTGCAAACAGAAATGTGATTGGTGCCACTAAATAACTTGCTATCACCACGTAATATGTCGCCAGGGCTAAAATAATGGTAAAAAGTATTAAAAGGCATGTTATTATAGATGTTAAATCGCTGTTATGCTTATTAGCTCCATTATCTTTTTGATTTTTATTACTGTGGTTTGCCTTCGAGCTTTTCGCATCTTTCTTTCCAGATCCATTCTTGTTCTTCTGAAATTTATTTGAGACTGTGGCCCAAAGCAATTGAGAAAGGATCACAAAGAATAAAAAGGGCAAAATTATAATTGTAAATAAGGAATCTATTGAACGGAAAACTAAGAGGGCTAAGCCCATTTGTATTTCAAGGAAATTAACAAAAAGAACAGTTAAAGCTGAAGAGAATACAAATGAAAAGGCAAATCTTATGAGCACAAATAGGAGTTTTAAACTAAATAAATGTTTAACAATTGCAGCTACAGCCATGGATATTATGAAAGTGTTTAAAATGATCCCAATCTCGGATGGGTAATTAATGAAAAAGATCCCTAAGAAATCGAAATAAATCATCAGCCCTTTAGCCTTTGTAAATAATTCGTTCTTCATTAAATTTTGCAAGAACTCGTTCTGGAATACAAACGGATCATCTTCTTCTGATTCTTGATCATTTATTTTCATCTTTTGGTAGCCCAAAACAACTGACTCAAGATTTTGATAAATAACTTCAATTGATTTTTTGTCTAAATTCTCAATGTTGTCTCCGTGTGTGTGATACATTGTGGTTCCGCGAATAAGTGTTTGGTCAATTCCTGACTTATTCCTACTTAGCATTTCATAATCGGTTGCGCCTTTAATTAGCCCCGACGAATAGACTGCTTGTGCTGCAGAGTGGGCAGATGGGTACCTCACAAAAGAATACAATTTTGCTAGGAACCTATGTGAGCTAGGTCCCATTCTAAAGATTAAGGGTTTTCCGCTCATGCCACTCGCCTCCAAGTTGTAAAAATATTTGGCGCTGGTGTACCATTTATGATCCGAGCTCACAAGCTCATGGGCGCCCAACAATCCCAATTCTTCGCCGTTATTAAAAAAAAGGATCAAATCCCTTTTCATTTGGGAGGCCATTTCGGGCTCCGTACATAACCGCGTTAATAACTCAACCATGGCTGCAATATTTACACCATCGTCAGCGGCCCCATGTGAACTCACTCCAGAGTCGTAATGTGCAGAGACAAGAAGTGGCGAGTTTGCTTTTTTGTTACCATCGTAATTTAATCTCGCGAGGACGTTGCCACTATTGCGATAATATTTCGTTGGTCGGTTGGGTCGAAAAGTTACGTTATACCACTTGTTGTTTTGTGGTAGATCCAGCGTTAGTGAAACACCAGGAACACATTTCAGTGACTTTATGTGATCAACAAGATATTCCCGGACTAGTTCGTTCTCCTCAGTCCCATATGGGTGAGAGGTCTTGGCAATAATTTTCAAGTGCTCAAGCACATTTTCGCTTGATTGCCTTTTGGGTGGAACTAAATAAGCTGGCTTTTGGAAAAGAAATATAACTCCAAAAAGAAGAATTAAATAAAGGATAGCAGAATAAAGTTGCTTCATAAATTCTCAAAAAAAAATGAATACTATAAAAAGTTTCTCAGATTTCGAAGTTAATAAATTTTTTTTTTGAAAACATTTATGATTAAAACCTGTAAAATTACTCTTAAAACTTGCTTGGATGAGTTATGAAATCGAAATTAAATTTACAAAGTGAGAAATTCTTTCACAAAAAACGTTACTTTTTCACAATTTTTCTAATTTTCACCTTTTTCTTTTTTCTTAAAATCTGTCAAACTTTGGTTTTAATAAATCAAAATTTCCATTTCTATCCATTAAACCAAAAACAATTCCCAATCCGTTTTCAACATTTTTTATAAGTTGCTTCATGACAAATTGAAATATTTGCAAATATGAACTTAAGAATCCCTTAAAGTTTATGATCCCTGAGAGAAAAAAAGATTCGTTTTATGTAGATGTGTATAAACTTGTTATTTTGGTTATTAACTGATCGATCTTGGAAATAGTATGTGTTTTAATAGTGTTCCACAAATGTAATTTTTCCAGTTTATTATTTTTTTCCCCAATACAAATTGAAGAGTGTAAGGTTTAATAGATAGGTAGTTGAGTAAGAATGAATTTTGATTTTTTGGGTTGTACAAGAAAATTTTCATTTACTTTTTGGTCAATTAAGGACGAGGTTTTGAAATGAAAACAGTGAAATAATGTATAAAATCACCTTTAAATAAGTTATGTAATTGAGTAATATTTGTACTAAGGAGAAATTCTTTGTGAAAAAACGAGAAATTTTTACAATTTTAACAATTTTTACAATTTTAACCTTGAAAGAATCATGTTAAATTTAGATTTTAATATTTGAGAATTTCCATTTCAACTTTCTTAACTCACACTATTTTCTAGAGCTGTTGATCATATTTTTAAATTTACTTATACAAGTTTGAAATGTTCTCAAATTTGAAATGCACTTGAAAATCCCCAAAAGTCAGTTTTTGTAATTATTTTTTTATGTTATTGTCAATTTTCAAATGAAAATTTACAATAACATAAAAAAATAAGTCTGTGTGAAAAGCTAAAGATGACAAAAAATGTTTTTTTTTTTTTGTCCAATTTCTTCAGTGTAAAAATTTTTTATGAGAAGCGAAAGTGAAATAACACAATTACCCAATCCACTCAAGGGTGGGAACATAGTCCTTAACTAAAAGAAAAAATAAAATTTTTTAAAAGCTCTAAGTAAAATCAAACATAATTAAAAATTGAAATGACAACTCCAAAACCCCAATTTATTCATACCTTACCAATATTTTAATCTTACACCCTTCAATTCGGATTGGGGGAAAAAAAATAATAAACTCGAAAAATTATCTTTGTGGAACAATATTAAAACCCAGACTATTTCCAAGATCGATCAGTTAATAACAAAATAACAAGTTTGTACACTAGATACAAAATAACCTTGTTATACACACCAGGGGTTGTAAACCTTGAGGACCGAGCTATTATGGCTGAATAATAATTTTATAAAATGGAAAAAAAAAAAATAATTATTTTTATGGAACCCTAATACCATAAAAAACTAACAACCCTGTGAAGTACAATCAATCACTAAAAATCAACAATCAAAAAAAACTTGGAAATTTGTAGAAAAAAGTACCAAAGAGATACAATCAATTTCCAACTCGAATGGCTCTGAAATATAATTTTGAAAAAATTTTTGTTGGTTTCGAAAGTGTCGACTATTTGGTACTTTGAGATCTCGAAATTTTTATTTTTTTCATTTATAATTTTTTCGAAATGAAGTATTTTTTTCTTCAGAATGGTACAAAATCCCCACTCTCCGAAATTTAGAGAGTTATAAGGTAACCACAAATTATATTAAATTGAATTAAAATGATCCTGTACTTAAAGAAAAAAATTTGTCTTTAATTGAAGAAATTTAACCACTTTGGAAATATAAAATAAGATGGGATTAATTTTTTTTTGAAATTGGGTTAATTTGAGATTTTTTTTTCTTTCGTTGAATTTTTTGTCAAAGAGATCCTTGGATTTTTTTCGTTGATTAATATTTGTAATTAAAAGAAGTGTTATTTCACAAAATCATTTTTAATGTGAAGCTTTTTCTTGAGTATGAAACAATGTGATGATAAATGGCTAGAGTATTCAATATTAGAAAGGTCCCAGATTTTTCAATGATTAAAGTATTGAGTAATAGAGAGTAAATGATATTTGTACATTTTTCACAAATCGTTTCTAAGAAATCTATTATAAATAGTATTGCACAATAATAAATTAAAAGACTATTTTATAAATGATCACAATTAAATAATTTAATTTTGATATTTTTTTTTCAAATTCCTTTTTCCAAATCTAAAAAAAAGATACCCAAAATACAGTATTCTGAAATTAAATAATTAATATTGAGAAAATCGAAAAGTAACTATTTTTCTAATTTTTTAATTTCAAAGATTAACTCAATAATCTTCAACATAAAAACCCAAAGAATGATTAGTTTTGTTTCCATTTGATAAACTTCATTGAAACATTAATATTTTTTAGATTTCTAATTTTTTTTTTTTGTAAATTTGATCTAGATTGGCTAATTATTTATTTATTCTAAAAAAAATCAACTGCTTATCAACGAATTATTTAGAAAACTAATCTACCCTTTCAGATAAATTTAAGAAACATTTTTTCTAACTTTAGAAGTCTGAATATTGATGTTTAAACCTTTAAATTTGTGGTGTAATATGATTTTTTTTTAATTCAAGGATCATTTTTACTAATACATAGATCATTTTTAATTGATGAAATCAATAAATTATTATTATTTTAATAATTGAATTTGAACATAGATATGAAACTTGAATCCAGGAAATGTTTTGGCTTTTAATTAAAACATACTTTAATTTTAGATTACTTAGATATAGACACTAATCATTTAAAGTACTTTTTAGAAAATTTCATTAAAATATCTGTTTAATTCCATTTTTTTTTTTTGTATTTTTTTTACATTGAAAAGAGTTTTTTTTGTCAAATTAGCCCAGATTGAAAAATAATTTGAGAATTAAAAGTTAAATAATAACATAATTCAACAATTTACTAGTTCATAACTTTTTTTTTATAAATACAAAACACATGAAATATACCTTTTTCCTTTGTTTTTTTTCTTCGAAAGTTATAGACTGTACAATTACACCTTATTTTCTGACCTCTTTATACTTTAGAAAATTTAAAGTATGACAATAGAAAAATTTATTGTTTTTGTTTTTTAATAAAGTAGGGTTTATTCTGTTTAAATATTGAAATAATAATATATTTTAAGTTTTCTCAAAAAAAAAAATCAACTTTAGATTGAAAAAAAAACATTTTTGAACCTTTATTTTGAAATTTCAAGATTCTGTGAATTGGGTTTTAAATGTATTATTTAATTTACTAATTGTTTTTTTTTTTTTTATTATTAAATTCCGCCAACATGTAACTATATTCATTACACCCCTGCCAAAATTGGTTTCTTTATTTTTCAAGTTTTTTAAAAACAAGTATTTTTTTAAAAAAATATAATACTTTTTATTTATGATAAAAGTGAAAGGGAAAGAAATCAATATATTTTGATAGCTTATTTTTTTTTCATTAATTAATAATAGTGGAATCTGTGATTTTAGGCTTAAGCCCCTGAAAGGTAATTTAAGTATTTGGGCACTCAGAGTGTAATTTTACATTTCTTCATCAATAAAAAAAGAAACTAATATATTTTCTTTTGTAAATGAATATAGATACATATAAATAATCGAAGAAACATATTTGATGATCAAACAGATAATAAAAAAAAAAACACAACGGGAAGAGTCGTCAAGTACTGTAGAGTACCCAAATTTTTACAGGATTCAATAGAATGGAACAGAATCAAAGATTTAAACAATTCACTTAAATTCTGGAAAAGTTAACAATGTTTTTTTTTTTAATATGAGAAACAAAAAGGTGTTTTTTTTATTTTGTATTTATTTATTAATTGAAAAAAAAAAAAAACCCTTGAAAAAAAAAAAAATAAAAAGGAGGCATTCTAGGTCCATACTAAAACTTAATAAATTTCAAAAATTATCGAAACAGATATTCTTTTGATTATGATAAGAATGAAATAATAAAAAAATCTTTCAATTAATGCTAAAATATTTTAATTGAGAAATAAACTAAATTCTAAAATTTTGGAAATAGTTTAAACACATGAAAGAATAAAAATAAAATACTTTAAATTCAATTTGGGAAGAATTTTGATTTTACAAACTATTTCATTTTTTGTATTTTTTGTTTTGTTTTAATTTCCTTTTTTCTTGTTATATAATCAGTTTCCTTAGATCTGGAATTTTTTTCAATGGTTGATAGAAAATAATGTTGAGTTTGTTAAATAGAAAAACCCACATACAATTGGCCAATGGTATCTTATCATATAATCGATCAACAATTGTCGGTGGAATTTCAACAAATTTACCAATACATTTTTTGTTCTACTCATTTCATTATTTTTGACATATCTGATTTTTATTTTTTCGATTTATATTTTTTTATTTTATTAAGATGAAAATGATTACATATAAAAACATTAATACTAATTAACCTACATGTGGTTTAATATTAGGTTTAGAGAAATATAATAAATTGGGTTTTTTACCAATTTTAGATTTTAGGTGTGTCCAAATTTTTAAAATGGTGTTTAGATGATAATATTGATAATTTTTATGTGACAGCCCATCCAATAAAGAAAATCAAAAAATTGATTAAAGAATCAATTAAAATTAACAAAAACAATAAAAATAAAAATTATATCAAATATATCAATTGATGTAGATCTGAAAAATATAGCATCATTTTTTATATTTTTTCTAATATTTTTTCTTGAGAAAAATCACAAAGATATCATTCAAAATGAAGAATCACTATTTATCTTATAATTGGTACATAAATGATAAAGACAATTATAATCTTTATTAAAATTTCGAAATAAAAAAGTTTTAGAAATTAGGGGAGTGCCTCCAAGTGTCTTGGAGTGCATAGGTTTTTTTTTTTTAATTTCTTAAAAAAAACCTAACGGTGTATTTCCAGAATTCAAAAAAAAATAATAAAATCTTGATTTTATTAAATTCTTTTGAATTTAGGGAAAAACGAACGGCACTTTTCTTGTGATTTTCTGTTTTATTGATCAAATCAATTGATTTTCAGATAAAACAAAAAAATTCAAAAAAAAAACTTAATAGCAAGTGTTGTCAAGTGCCGTAGAGTGCCTAGGTTTTTTTTAATTTCTAAAATTAAAAAAAACCTAACGGTGCTTTTCCAGAATTCAAAAGAATAGAGAAAAATCAAATATTTTACTCAATTCTTTTAAATTCTGGAAAATATAACGGCGTTTTTTTTTAATTTAAGACATAAACCGAAAATTTCTAAAAATTTTCTTTTTATATCAAAAATCAAAAAAAAGTCGAACCACCGTAAGAGGAAATTTTGTTGAAACACAACTCTTCAACAATAATTAAAAAAAAAAAAAAAAAAGATGATTTCTTAATTACATTGGAAGAGAACTTGTTTAAAAGAATCCCATCAAAACAAAAATTGAGAAAAATAGGATCAAAAGAAAAGAATGAAAAGGTTTAAAAAATGGTGTCTCACTGACTTGATCATTAAAATAACGATCAATATTCAGGGTGAATTCGTCATACTTTTCTGCAAAGAAAAGATTTTCTAGCTCTATTTTCTGAGTTTCTGATAATTCCAAACAGTGGTCGTTATTGGGGTTTAGTATGGAAAGGTATTTTTTGAGAGAATCGTAATGCTGTGTGTCAAGGTGAGTGAATTCCACACCAAAATCTTGTGCGATAGTTGCAGTGTTGATTATATCATTGATACCATATTCTTTACTGGCCTCGATTTGTGATCCTTCATTCCAGTCATTAAAGGTTGCAATTTGTAGAGTGTTTATGATATATTTGTGATAATTATTGGGGAACTTTGATTTTACATTTTGGTTATATTCCTTGATTTGTTGATATGTTTTTGACAACACTTGCTGGTTGCCGACCTCTCTGTTGATTTTTCTGACAGAATTGTGATCACAGGTCCAGCCAATAACACCGGTATCGTCAAAACCTGGCCATATACCCGTGATCACCGTAAAATTCTGCGAGAGATCAGGATCGTTAGTTTCCTTCCAATCAAGTGTATTGTCGAGCACATGCTTGATGACGTAATATCCATAGTCCTGTGGATCGTCGTGCGTGGGCTCGGGCCATCCAAACAGTGCCTTGCTGAACTTGAAGAAATTTGGTTCCTTTTCTTTATCCACAATTTGCTCGACAAAGGCAAAATCCACTTCGTCACTAATTTGTTGCCACCACTCAAATGGTACTGTTCTATTGTCGAGGGTTTCAGAAAGAGGCTTGCGAAAATATTCAAGTATTGGTTTGCCATCCATTTTCAAATAATTTGGATGTTCGAAAAATTGTGATTTTAAATATCTCACATCATTCAAGAATCGTTCCTTCCTCACACTCGTATTTGTATTTACAGCGTCACGGTAGTTTTCTGCATCTAGCATGATTGCAAATCCCATCTCCTGAGGCAGATTTTCAACAAGCAGGTGGGTACCTTGGTTTTCATAACGAGGGTTCCCATTTGGATCCTTTTCCCCAAACCAGTTAACAATTACCCCATTGACGCCCGAAGCTCGCATTTGCATAAGATGAGCTCTTCTTGTCCGATCACTGTCCTCATTCACATTGTCATAAACACCTAAAAGAGGTGTGTATACCGACGCATATCCACCACACCACTCCCAGTGATTACACTCATATGTTTGTAAATCTGAGACTTTAAACCAAGGGAGATAGGCTGCCAAGAGAAACTTTTTGTTCGACTGTACCAAATCAAAAGAGTTTGCAGAAACAATTGTGCTCAGAACGAAAACAACAAACATGAAGGTCATAAGGAATTTTTGTTGGTGTTGTTTCATTTGCAATTGGAACACGTACTGGTTTAAGTCGAACAAAAATATGACACTTTCAGTTGATAAATAGGTAAAAAATGGATCAACCAAACTATTGAATCAATTTTGAGATAAATTTTTGATTCTCTTTGACTCTCTTTGGAAAAATTTGTTATTTTTATAAAGAGACGAATTTTTGGTTCGTTTTCATCTCTTTAGTGAGTTGATCAGAAAAGAATGTGATTTTTTTTTTAATGAAAATACAGTTATTCTCTCATTTTCAATTTTCTGTGTTTCTTCATTTTATAATAATTCCTCTTATCTTTGAAATATTTGAAAAAAAAAATAATATTTAAAGAGGTGTGCTGTTACATCTGTTGTTAATTAAGAGTTTTGGAGATTCTTTTGATTGTGTCTCTTTGAAAATTTAGTTTCTTTTGATTTTTTTTATTTGTCAAAAATTTGTTTCGATTTTTTAAGGGGTTTTATGATTTGACCAATAAATTTGAAAATCAAATTTGAGTTAAATAAAATCCTCAAAATGATTTCTACTGTGGCAAAAATGACTTAGTATACAAATTGAATTCTTTTATATATCAAAGAATAAAAATTATTGGATTTTTTTTTTGAGATTGTTGAACTTGATAATTTTTACAATCAAACCCCTTTAATTAATATATTGAAGAACTGTTAGTCCTGACATTTACATTCTTATTATTCTAATAGTTTTTTGGGATAATAAAATCAAAGATAAACTATTATCAAAGTTGGACAATTTTTACTCGTCTTTTCCAATTTAGAAAGAAAAATTTTTATTTAAGATTCTCAAAACTATTTAGAGACTCACGCTAAGTTGATATAAAACAAGGTCATTTGATCATGTTAATCTTGAGTTTTTTAATTTCGATCTCTTTTTTTTTTAAAACTTTTAAATAAAATTTATTTTTTTTTATTTGAAAATAAAATTAAGAAAAAACGCATTAGTTGTGGTTATCATCTCAAATTAAATTATTTTTAAGATCTTCCTTTTTTTCACTAATAATGAGAGTATAAATATATTTGGGAATGACAAAAGAAAAATTGTCATTTACTAATCGGAAGATGAGGGTATTGAAAAGTTAATAAATTTGGTGCGTTGAAAAGTTTTGAGATAATAACTTAATCACCGTTAACTTGAATATAATGGTTGAGGTATTTTAAAGGATATTCTGATTTTGAAAATATAAGTTAATTTTTCAATTGAAATTGATGAGTTTTTTTTTACAAAATAATTCCTTTTTTTGCTGATATTTTTGAAATAACAAATTTTTGAAATGTATAAGTTCTATCTAAAAAAAGTACATTATAAGAAGTTTATGTGTCAAATAATTTATTGTTGATGAAATAATATTGAAAAGACTTAGTAAAACGTGTGTTTTAAAATAAAAAACATGCTTATTTATACTTTAGAGGCTAGACATCACGTGACCAAAATAAAACTACTAGTAAACAATAAGTGAACACCATATTCATTTCTTGAAGTTCTGCCATTTAAAAAATAATTTCTTAAAATGAAGGTTCAAATATAATAAAATTTTTTCAAAAAAAATAAATATCATTACACATGTGCAAAAAGTGATATTTTAATATTTTGAGTTTTTTTACTAAATATGTAATTTTTCCAAAAACATAAAACTTTTCATTTGTGCCCCGAAGGGGAAGGTCTCTTGTTAACAAACATGAGGTTTCTAATAGTAAAAAAAAAAAAAATAATGAAAGAATAAAAATGTTTGGGGTTGTTGTTGTGTTTTGATTTCTGAAAATTATTTTTGATTTTTGAATTTCTATTTCTTTCATAAACATTTTTCTTCTATTATTTAATCGAATTTCTTGCTCTTAGAACCCATATAGTCGTTAATCACGAACTTCTCCCGTCGGGGCGTATAGGAAAAGTTTTATTATTTTTAGAAAAATGACAAATCTAAAAAAAACTTGAAATATTTAGATATCACTTTTTACTCATGTGTATTGGGAAAAATTTTATTCAGGTTAAAAAAATCAAAAATTTGAAAAAATTACAAAAAAATTACAAAAAAATTACAAAAATTTTTTGTAATAATTTAAAAGTTTCGCAAAATATCAAAAATTTTTAATCAAAATAGATTTTAATGTTGATATATTATTGGATATTTAACTGGTTTTTGATATAAAAACAAGAAATACAAAAAATCAAGATTTTTATTTGAGACATCACTTACCTTAAAAAATAATATTTAAAAAATCAAGTTATACAAACTACTAGTTTTATACACCTTTCATCATTAATATAAAAAATTATTCACAATATAATCAATATTCCCGATTTCAAATTCATGAAGCTATTGTGTTTATTCCTTTTAGTAAAACTACCTTTTTGTACAAGTCTCTAGTCAGGAAAAAAAGGTGTTTTTCTGGTAAAAGATTCCAAATAAACTGAAGAACGAATTTTAGTTTAATTCAACTTGGAGATATTTACTTTGATAGATAATACGAATAGTTTTGAAAATTTTGTACTCATCTAATAAAACTGAAATAGAGCAAAAAAAATCTAATGATAATTATTGAAGTGTCCGTAGAGTGCCGTCAATTGCCTAGGTTTTCTTGAGGTTTTCTTTTTTATTTGTTAAGTGTTCTAGGTTTTTTTGAGGTTTTTTTTTACTTTTTGAAATAAACTGAAAATTTTAATAAATTTTTGGTTTAGTTCAAAAAGTAAAAAAAACCCAACGAAAATCTATCAATTTTCCAAATAAACAGAAAACTCATGAAAAGCTAACGGCAGGTATCCAGATTTCAAAAGAATGGGGAAAAATCTTTGATTTTAATCAATTTTTTTAAGTGCTGTTATGTACAAAGTTTTTTTTTTTTTTTTGAAATAAATCGAAAATTTCAAAAATTTTCAGTTTATTTCTTAAATTAAAAAAAAAAGAACGACAAATCAAAAAAAAAATATTTTTTTAATTTATCGCAATAAATAAACTGAAAATTAATCAAAATAATTAGTTTCTGTTTAAAAGATATTTACTAAATTTAAAATGCTTTTAAAATATATGATTATAACTTTTTAACTATAAAAAAAAATCAATCCAAATGTTTTACTATTAAATTTAAAATAATCTTACTGGAAAATTGGATTTTCCAACTTTAATTGTAAACTATCACAAAATATAATAATTAATCCTACACCTTTTATTAGCTAATAGTTTTTATTATAAGTGAGGTTATCAAATCGTAAAAAATTTACAATTGCTTAATTTTTTTTCATAAAAAATTTTTTTCATGATTGTGACCGGTTTTATTCTCTAAAAACAGTTAGATAACCTCATTGTAGATTTTTTAATTTCGAAACACGATTTTCCAAGTCATTCTGGTTATTGGAACAAGATTTTTTGATAAATTTTCTTTGAACAAGACTTTTATTGATTGGAAATACCACAAATTATTCTCTAGTTTTAATTGGACGTTGTAACAACAGTAATATTTCCCGAATCAAAATAGAATTGGAATTCTCAGTAGGAAGAGTGAAGAATGAAAAATCACCACACTCCTACAGAAATTGTATTAAAAACCAAAATTGGAAAATAATTAAGTTAATTAAAGTAAAAAAATATTCGCACAAAAATATAAAATCAAGTTTGAAAAAGAATTTAACCTGATATTAGAAAACTGAAATTGATGCTCAGAACGTCTTTGGGTTATACTCTTTCATCAGTATCATAAGTACCAACCTTAAAACAGTTTAACCAAAGATGAGGAATTCAGTTAAATACTACTAATTATTCAGGCTGAGAAAATTCGATCAAAAAGTAATTGGGAAGATACATTTTATTATTTTACTTCTTTGTTTCCTTTTATAAAGGTTAAACCAAGACCTGTCGTAAAAGTTAACCAATCTAACAATAATACAGTTCCCAAACACAATGCCAATTATTATGTATTTTTTTTTGTTTTATTTTTTGAAATGTTGAAGAAAGGATTCTTTGATCAATAAGAATTTTATGAGTCACCGAGAGTTTGGAAGTCAGATTAACTCATAAAAAATATTTGCGATCTAAGATATATTCAATTTTTAATTTTTGAGTTTTGGCCAAGTAAATCTTTGATTAGTAGAGTATTAGTATTATTTTGAAAATCTAATCAATCTGAAATTTGGTTGTTATTGCTTGTTTTCAAATATTAAACATTAATTTTGTCAGAAAAGGGAAAAATTATAAACTTTGTCTCTTTACTTTTGGTTTATTTTCAGAGGTATAAAGGAGAAAATAAAAAAATCGCTTTCAACAAATAGAATTATGAAACTTTCAATAAAAGTTGGTTTAAATAATATTACTGAAATAATTCAAAATTGAAATAAAAAATCTTTTATATTTATTTATACCTTTGGTGGATATTTATGTAAACTACTATTTTTTTTTTGAATTGTAAAGTCTTCAGGAAGTTCAAATTTATCTCTTTAAGTTGTTTTCATTGAATGTGTTTATTTGAAATTTCCCACAACAACATTATAGATTTGTTCTTAAGGACTATGTTCCCACCCTTGAGGGGATTGGGTAATTGTGTAATTTCACTTTCACTTCTCATAATTAATTTTCACACGTAAGAAATGGGACAAAGATGACAAAAAAAACATTTTTTGTCATCTTTACCTTTTCACGAAGACTGTTTTTCTTTGTTTTTCTTTGTTTTTCTTTGTTGAAAAGGAAAATTGAAAATAACGTAAAAAAATAATTACAAAAAATGACTTTTGGGGATTTTCAAGTGCATTTTAAATTTGAGAACATTTCAAACTTGTATAAGTAAATTTAAAAATATGATCAACAGTCGAGAAATTAGTGTGAGTTCTGAAAGTTGAAATGGAAATTCTAAAATATTAAAATCAAAATTTTGTATGATCTAACAAGGCAAAAAATGGTGAAAATTTCACATTTTTACAAAAAGAAATTCTGATTATACAAATATTATTTGGATTACATAACTTATTCAAAGGTGATTTTATACATTACTTCACTGTTTTCACCTCAAAACTTAGTCCTTAAATTATTTTTTTCAAATTAATTGTTATTTCAAATTGAAAATAAAAAAGTGAAAAAAACTGATTTTATAAAGAGGCATCCTTTTGTGGTTAAGAACTCGAAAGTTTATAGATTATAGGATGTATTATAGATGACCTATTCTGTTATGTGCTGATTTACAAACTACACTTTTCTGGTGAAAGATGGCAGATAAATAATAGTGTTCTGATTTGGTATGAATAACTCCAAACTTGTGCTTATTTTTTGAAAAAGCGAATTAAAACAGCTAAAGAAAACTTGAAACAGAACTTTTGGGTAACTAAGGTATGAAATAACAATTCAAAAAAGAGTTTTCAAAAAGAGAAGAAAATTTGTTTTTCATTTTTTGTTTCTTTATATTTTTTTAATTATTTTTACAAAATCAAGTTTATTTTCAAAATGAGTCAAAAACCCAACCCAAACAAATATCAAAACCTTGTGAGTGTAAAGTCGTGTGGCGTAATTGCAACAAGAAATTCAAGGTTCAGAAGAACAATGGAAGTTTGATTTTCTTTTGTTCTGTTTTTTTTTTTTTTCTCTTGTTTTTACTTTTTTACCTTTTTGATTCTAAAATTGAAAGTGATCTTTTGTTGGTGGTTGTGAAACCTTTTCCGAACTTTTGAAATTTTAAAGAAAAAAAACACAAACCCAAATTTGGGTTTTGCGTTTTTTCAAACTCTACATTGTCCCTTTTCCAAAAAAACAAAAATTCAAGAAAAAATAAGAAAAAAAGAAAAAAACAAAAAAAAAAACAAGAAAAAAAACAAAGAAGTGAATAAAAAAAGCACCAACCTTCAAAATTTAAAAAAGGACTCAAAACAAAACCAAACATAAGAACTCCAAATCAATTGCTCTTCTTTTTACTGAATTAATTTTTAAAATGAGATTAATAAAATTATTTTTCCAATTTGGATGACAAATTCAAAATAGCTTGCTTTGTCACTCACCACATTTCTGAAATTGATTTGGAACATTTCAAAACAAATTCAAATATGAAGTGTTTAATTTAAAATGAGACCAATGATTTTGTTTTTGTATCTATCAATACAAGAAAATGTTCGACTTTAATTATCAGAAAACAATATTCTTTATTTGAAAAAATATTATAATTTGTTAGTGTTCTTTTGAAAAAAAAATTTCAAAATTTTAACTTTTCGATTTTACAATTAAAAGGTGTGACTCATTTTTTGAAAAAACGAAATTATTTTTCAATATTCTTAGTTCATTTCTAAGTTATGTAACAGAATTGTTGAATGTTAAAAATGCGAGGAACTTTTTTAATTGTAATCCTTTAAAGAACCAGAAATCACAAAAACCACAGAAATCATAGAAACCCTAGCAAAAACATTCAAATTTGAGCATTTCATATTCATAAAAAAATACAACCTTTAGAAACATTTTTATATATTTAATCAAAATTATTTTGAAAGTGTTTTTGGTTAACTCTTCTCTTATTGATATAAAAACGACTTTGAAACTGATATAATTTTCAAATTCTCAAGGTTTTTTATTTTAAATCTAACCCAAAAAAAATCTATTCTTTAAAAAATGGATTTAAATTTTAAGAATAATGATCTAACCTGAAAATAATACACCTGAATTTCATATAATAATTAAACAAATATATCCTCATTTATAAAATTATAATATAATTGCAAAGATACAGGAAGTGAAATTTATTTGTTTTCATTCATATTCTCATAATGTTTAAAATTAAAAAACAATCCTCAAATTTTTAACATAGAATCCTTGGGCTTTTGGAATATTCTCAAAAATACCTGAAAATCGAAAATACTCAAAAATTTTGAAACACCTTAAAAACACCACTTGAAGAACTTTTAAGAAACCGTAGTGTTCAAAAATAAATTTTTATGGTAAAATAACAATTTTACACAAAGAAAAAATATTTTCGGATATTTCCAGGAATATATGATAGATCCAGAATCCTTTTTTAAAACATTTATCAATACAAATTAATCAATAACAAAAAAAAGAAAATTTGAATAACAATTTGAAAATCAATTTATTAAAGTATTTTCCCTGATTTAATTTCTTGAAAAATAAGATATTTTCTTTCGAATAAATACTATATCATTACAATCAAACAACTTTTTTTTCTTGATTGATTTTATTTTAAGAGAAGTGTTTTTAACAGGCAATTTTTTGGAACTTTTTTTCTTATTAATTCTATTACATTTCTTCAGTTCTATTTTCTTTCAATAAATCAACAATTTTTATCTTTTTTTTTTTAATTTTGAATTAAATTAAATCATTTGAAAAGTGGATATTTGATAACCAGACTATTACAATTATTTTTTAGAGTTTTTTGAAGTATAGTAGGGAAAAAAATCCCGGAAAAGATTTTTAATTGTGAATATTAGTAAAATTTTTGTGTAATTTCATTTATTTTCAATCAAATCCTTTTTATAAATAACCAATTTTTTTTATGAGATTAGTAATAAACCTACCTAAAGTTCATCAAAGTAAGGTTTCTCTAGAATACTCGAGTAATTGTTTGATAGCTAAAGTAGATCATCTTTTTTTGAAAAACAATCAAGTTTTATAGAGGTTTACTAGAGTTTGGAAAATGAGAATTTTTATTCTTGTTTTTTGATTGATTAAATGAGGTTTTAAACAAGTGTGATTTCATTAATCATCATTCGAATAAGTGGTTGAGTTATAATTTTAAAAGTTTGATTCTTAAAAACGGGATTTGATTGTAAATAAATGAAATTACACAAAAATTTTACTAATATTAAAAATTAAAAATCTTTTCCGGGATTATTTTCATGTCCGGTATTTTTTTCACTACTTTATACTTATTATTAGATCATAAATCTTTTTTTTTTTTATTGTAAATTTTCAAATAATTTCTATTCCAATAAAACTTGATTAAAAAAAATAATATTATAAGTTTTCAAAATGTGAATCAATATTTGATATTTTCATAAATAATCTGTTCCATTTTTTTAAATAAAAATAAAAGCAATAAAACCATAAAAAAGAATTTTTAAGAAAACAAGAAAATCGTAATTTTGAACTCTATTTTTTAAGGGTGTTTCAAATATCCTCTAAATTTTTATAAAAATAAAATTTTGATTGAAATTGATAAAATAAATTACAAATTCTTATTAAAAGTATTATCATTTATTTATTTATTTTAAAATTTCAAAATAAGTCATTCAAAAAAAAATTGTTTACCTACTGTCTTCATTGGTAATAATCACTCTCTGTAGAATATGAATCATAAATCCAAAAAAAAAAAAATTTATATATTTACAATATTGTATTTGGACATTTTATTATTCCTCAAAAAAAATTAATAACATAAAAAAAATAATTTTTTAACATTTTCTCAATAAAATTTTGTAATTTTGGAAAAGTTAATTGTATATTTTTTAAATTACCAAATAAATCTAAAATTTAAAAAAATTTTTGTTTTTATTTTGTAAATTCTAAAAAAAACTTAATTGTAAACAAGAGAAATTAACAACTTCTTTCCTTAAATAATAAAAAAATTAATAGATATTTTTTATTTTTTCTGGATGAGGTTTGCAAATTTATATATATTTTTTTTGGAATTCATCTTCAATATTGATATTGATAAAATTAAGCAAAAAAAAAGAATAAATTAATTTTTAAATTTATTTTTGAAAATATTTAAAGATTATTTTTAAAAAATTTTATTTTTAAACTTGTAAAAATAGATTAGTTGAGTGATTTAAAAGATATATTATTTTTTTAAGAAACCAAATAATTAAAATTTTTCTATTGCATAAAAAATAATATCTTTATAAAATTATTTCTATAACTTAATTTTTACTATTTTAAAGACCTAATTATAAATAAAGCAAAATGTGATCATAAAAATTATTTAAAAGAACTTTATTTTCAAAATGAACATAATTGTGATAATAGAGTAAATTTGAAGAAATAAAAATCAAAACATTTAAAAAGTTTTCATAAAAAAGTTTAACAATTCAAATTGAACATTGTTAATATGGCTTATTAAAACTTTTAGTTTCCACTTTTTGAAAATAATTTTATAAATAATATCGAAAGAGATCTAGATCGGTATAAATATATCTATCTATCTATCTATCTATCTATCTATCTATCTATCTATATATATATATATATATATATATATATATTATTTTTTAATATCTATTGCGATTTACTTGTTTACTGATTTGGAAATTAGTAATAGGATCATTATTTTAATATGGGAATAACAAACAAAAAAATAATAAATCAAAAATTTATAAAAATAAAAATAATAATAATAAAATATCAAACAAACTTTTAGGATGCACACATTGTTGTTGATAAACTTGGAGATAAAGAAGATCAAGGATTTTTTGGTGTTTATGATGGGCATGGAGGCTCACAAGCATCTAATTTTTGTAAAGAACATTTACATATTGAATTTCAAAAATTATTAAAAGAAAAAGAAGAAAAAGAAGAAAAAAAAGAAGAAAAAGAACAAGAGAAAGAACAACAAAATGAAAAAGAAACAACTGAAGAAAAGGAAAATATTGACAAAATAACAGAAATTTGGAAAAAAACATATTATAATATTGATTTTCAATTAAAAAACAATGGGATTGAATATCCAGGAACTACTGTTATCACCTCTTTCATCCGAAAAGAAGAAGAAAAACGAGTTCTTTACACTGCAAATGTTGGAGATGCCCGTGGTGTTCTTTGGTTTGTTTTAACCTTTGATCTTCTTGTTATTGTTATTATTGTTATTGTTATTGATATTGTTCTTCTTCTTCTCTTTCTTCTTCTCTTTCTTCTTGTTTTTACCTTTCTTATTCTTCTTGTTTTTACCTTTGATCTTCTTCTTCTTGTTATTCCTATTGTTATTGATATTGTTATTCCTTTCTTGTTTTTATTTTTGTTTTTGCCTTTCTTATTCTTGCTTTCTTTTTTCTTATTCTCATTTTTTATTTTTTTTACCTTTCTTGTTATTTTTGATCTTTCTTTTGATCAAAAATTAAAATCAATTAATTACTCAACAAACAAAAAATAATAATAAAAAAATTAAAAATAAATAAAAATAAAACACAAAAAAATTGAAAATTTTTGAAGTCGAAATGGAGTTGCACAACGATTAAGTTTTGATCACAAAGCATCTGTTGTTGAAGAACAAGAAAGAATCATAAATCAAGGAGGATTCATCACAAATAATCGAGTTGTTGGTAAATAATTTTTTTAATCAATTTCTTATATTTTAATGAATATTTTTCAAGATTTGGATTTTAATTTATTCAAACACTCACTTTTTCTCTTTATAAAAATTATTTTCATTAAAAATTAACTTTGATAATTTATTAAATTTTTGTATGATCTTTCCGATTGTTAAACTTAATAAAGTTATACCAATAAATGTTATTTTATATCTTAAAATTAAATACGAACTCTTTTCGAATAACTAAAACTCACCAAAAATCAAAAAAAGTCTTTTTTTTTTTTTTTAATTCTTTAATCCTTGTTATTAAAATAAAACATATTTTTCCTTGGGAATAATTATTTCTTTTGATATCAAAAACCTTATTATTTGTTTCAAAAAAAAGTTATTAAAAATATAAAAAATAGTAAGATTTAAAATTTAGACTGATATTTCTCAAATTCAACTATCCTCCTAAAAGTCAAAGAAATTTTAAATCGAAATCAATAGGATTTTTATAAACTTATTCTCACCATCTTAATAGCATTAGAAAAACATGCTTTTACTTCGTAAACATAGATCTTGTAACAAAAAAATATTTACAAATAATTACGTTTCAAAAAAAAAGAAAAAAAAGTAAAAAGGCAAAAATATGAAAAAATGATTTCATTTTGATATTTCCAAAATTAATTTTTTTCTTCTAATATCCATCCAAACTCTTTAAACACAAGTAATTCACATATTACGACTGTGCCACGTTTAACTGGAAAATAGCTTATTTTGTTATGATTTATATTGTTCTAAATCGAGATTTTGCTCCATCTTAAATAGAATTTTTTTCACAATTATTACAATCCTTAATACTTTTAAAATATATTATTATTAGCCTTTTCTTTTAGTGATATAGTCATTTTCCAAAAGTGAAAACCAAAACTGTTAATAATTTGCTACTAAACTTTTCTTGTTATGTTGTTCAACCTTTATATGTGTTAATTTACACTTTTTGAAAATATTTATTATAATTTTAATTTATTCTTTTTTCAATTCTTTTGATTTTTAGAAAAAAAAAAAATAATAAATAAATCAGAGATTTTCAATTTTTTTTAAATCCTTTACATTAAATTATTTTCAGAATTTCACAAATAATATTCATTTTTATTTTTATTAATAATTGAATTCAATCAATTATATTTTTTCAACACATATACAATTTAGCTGAAATGAAAATATATTAAAATAAATCCAAGAAAAACACGATCTAAAGATTCTAAAAATAAAGAAAAAGTAAAAGAATATAATATCGACATGAAAAAATTAAAAATATTCATAAAATTAAAAAAACATATCATAAAGTAATACAAATAAAAAACACAAAAAATTCAAAATAAATTGAAATTTCAAATGCAAATTAAAAAGAAAAATAGATTTTATAAAAAGGAAATATAATTAAAATTTAATAATTTTTGGAAAAAAATTAATTATATAAGGTCTAAAAAAATGAAAATGATTTTAAATAATCAAAACATGATTGATGAATATTTTGGTTATATTAAAAACAATTCAATTGAACCAAGTAAAAATATTTTAAATTATATAAAAAATTTAAAAATTAAAAATTTAAAAAATTTTAAAATTGATAATTTTTTTCCAATTGAAAATATTAAAAACACAATCAAAAATTTAAAAAATAAATCAGTTAAAGGATTTCAAAAAATTGAGAATTTAAAATATATTTGTAATGATGAAATCATTTCAAATCTTGAACAAATTGAAAATAAAAATTATGATAAATATTTAATTGCAATTCATAATATATTTAATAATTGGCTATTTAATCCTAATAAGAATAATATTGAATATATTAAAAAAAGATCAATTTTATTTATACATAAAAAAGGAAATGAGGGGGTAGCTTTGAATTATCGACCAATTTCAATTAATCAAAGTTTACCAAGATTATTTCTTAAAATGTTATATAAACTAATTGAACCTTGTTGGGAATTTATTCACAAATCACAGTTTGATTTCGAAAACAATATGATACTCGAATTGCAGTTTTAAATTTCTTAAATACTTATAATAATATAAAATCAAATAATGAAAATGAAAATAATAAAACTTATATTATTATGATTGATATAGTAAAATGTTTTGATTCAATCAGTTTTAAAATAATTAGAAAAACAATAAAAAAATTTATTTTAAATAAAATTATTCAAAATTTTTTTAATAAAATATTATCAAGGAGAAGGGCTAGGTATATTTCAAGGAGACCCATTGTCGCCTATTTTATTTGCTCTAATTTCACATTTTCTTTTATTAAAAATAATATCTTTAACAGACCATTGTCAAATGTTTGCAGATGATTTAATCTTAATTATAAAAGGGGATAAACATCATTTAAATCAAAAAATTAAATTCAATTTATGAAATTATAATTCAATTTGGATTGAAACCAAATAAAGAAAAAAACAGTTATTTCAAAAGATTTAAAAAAGATTAAATATTTAGGTATCTATTTGGATAAAATTTCACATATAGTTTATAATTTAAAAAAAGCTAAAGAAACCTTTAATAACTGTAAACAATTATTTAATAACAATTCCCTCAATAATAATTTGAAAATCAGATTATTTAAATCTTTTTATATTAAGTCAATTAACATATGGATTAGAAATTTTTAATTATGAAATAAAAACTTTAAATTATTTAAATTCTTGGATGAATACAGCCATTACTGAAATATGCAAAATAAACAGAAATACACCAATTCTTATTTATAAAACAGAATTTAAAATTGAAAATATGGTAATTTCAGTTAATAAAAAAAAAATTCAAATTTAAAAAAAAATTAAAAAATTTATCACTTCCTTTTTTAGAAAAATTAATAAAATTTAATCAACGAACCAACAATAAAATTAACTGGAATTCAAAAGATATAATTGAATTAAAAAAGGAAATCTATAAATACACATATAATGAATTATTGAATTCCAAGAGCTGGAAAGTGAAAAAATACTTCACAATATTAAGAAACCAAAATTCATTATTTACAACTCAAAAATATCTAAGCTATCCATCAAGTTCAACAATCCTAAAATTTAGGACATTTACCAATTGCTTAAACAGATATTACTATGTAATTAATAAAAATTCAAATAAATTTTGTCCTTTATGTTTAAAATACAAACAAAAGGGAAGTTATAGAAAATATTGATCATTTTTTGTGGGTATGTCCTTCCTATGAAAATAATAGATTAATATTTCTGAATAAATTAAATGAAAAAAACCTCTATGAATATTTTTAAACCATAACAGTTTATTATTATTTTCATTGGTTAATAATCGTGAAATCTATGATTTTACTCTTAAAAATTTGAAAGAGAAATTTAAGTATAAGGACAACTAGAGTGTAATTTACACTTCTTCAATAATAAAAAAAAAAAAATTTAATAATTTTTTGAATTACTTATAATATGCAAAACAATAACTCGAGATATTAGGTTTTTTTTAATAAAAAATCTGAATGATAGTAAAAAAAATCTTAATATTTTTTCATTTTGAAGAGTATTTTGTTAAAATTTCAATTAAATATATCATTAAAAATAATTTTATTTTTTATATTCAAAAAGTTTCATTAAATTATTTTATTGATTTTTTTTTCAACATTTTACTTTGAAAAAAAATATATTTCATAAATTTAATTTGACATATTTGTATTTATTCAATCTATAAAAATATTATTATCAAAAACCAATTAAATCAATTTTATAATTCTTTGTAAATAAAAAATTTGTTAAAAATTAAAAAAAAATTTTTTTACTATTTTTTTCATTATCATATTTTCACTTTTACAACAATGTGTAATAAAAATTGAAAGGGATGATTGCAATCACACGATCACTTGGTGACCATTCAATCAAAGAATATATTATAAACGAACCATATACATCAAGATTTGAATTAACTGAAGAAGATAAATTTATAATTCTTGCCTGTGATGGTGTTTGGGTAAATTATTTTTTTCAATTTTCAATTTATTTATTTTCTTTTTTTTATCTGTTTCCATTATCTTTTTTTTTTAATCTTTTGGTATATTTGTGTACTAGTGTGTGCACTGGTATTTGTAAGCATATATATATATATATATATGTATGTATGTATGTATGTATGTATGTGTGTATGTGTGTTTACTTAACTATTTACATAATTCAGAAAAAAAAAATAATTCAAAATATCTTTTCATTTAATTTTTATATTTATTTAATTATTTAAATTCAAAATTCAAAAAAACTTCAAGTGATAATTATTTCTAGGATTTAATTCAATTAAATTAATCTTAATTTTCAAATTTAATTTCAATTTATTCATTTTTTAAATAAATTTATCTCAAAGTCATAATAGATTAATTATTAGAATTTTTTATATATCTTAACACATACACAGATTGATATATTTTGATCAAAAAGAAAAAAAAAACTATTTGAAAAAATTTTATGATAAGTTAAGGAATATTATCTCAAAATATTATAACAAAAATAAAAATCTAAAAATAACTTTTATTAAAACATATACTAGTTGATTAATTACAAATTTTTTGTTCGTAAATCACTAAAAAATCAATATTTTATTTTACTCTAACTATTCTCTTTATTATAAAAAGAATAAAAAGAATTAAATTAAATTAAATTGAAAAAAAAATGTTATATTATAACTTAATTTCAAATTGTTATGAATTATTATTTTTTTATTGTTACTACTTCTTTCACTTTTTTTTTTCATTTTTTTTTTTTTTTTATTATTATCAAATTTGACAATATTTTTTTAACTCTTTTCTCAATTTTCTAAATTATTTTTAAATTAATAAACAAAATAATAATTTTTATCTTTTCAGGATGTTATGGAAGATCAAGATGTTGTTGATCTTGTTAAAGATATGAAACATTCTCAAGAAATGGCCAAAAAAATTTTAATGACTGCACTTGACAAAGGAAGCACTGATAATATTTCTGTAATTGTTATTATACTTTAAATTAAAATTCAGAATTCAAATTAAAAACAAAATTCCAAAAAAAACAATATCAATGATTAAAACAATAATAATTATTAAAACAAATGAAAAAAAATCCAAGAAGAATCAATCCAAAAATTTTATATCAAATAACTTTTTAAAATTATTTCAACAACAATATTAAATATTTTAAATATTTTTTATTCTTTAAATTCCCGATTGATAAAAATCAAAAAACAAAGTTATTTTAATAAAATATTCAAAATCATAATACCAATTTTAATAACTCAAATCAATCCAAATTATTTTAATTTTGAATTTAATTTCTAATAAATATAAAAATTTTTTTGTTTGAAAGAATTAGTTTCAGCATAAAATCGAGGTATACTAACAACAAAAAAAGTGTAATATCACATGTCTAAAAGAAAGATCGGCAAAGGAAGTACTCCCAACTTTAATGAATCCAAATTCTTTAAAGTCAGGAAAGAATGAAATGTTTCATAATAAATTATTTTGGAAATAGACGATTGAGATTTTTTCTTACACAAAGAAAGTATTATTTTATAATATTTATATTATTAAATTCTATTTGAATTATTGACTTCATATAGGCTCAATACTGCTTTTTTTTCTTTACTTTTCGAGAATAAAAATCTTATTTAGAATTTCCCATTTTTCTTCTTAGTGTAGGTATACTATTTTTCAAGTCTTTAAGATATGGGTTTTAAAAAATTCCAAAATAATTTTTGGTAATAGAATCTTTACAAAATGTGTGTTAGGTGTATTTTTTAATAAAAAAGAAATGAAAAATTTACAATAACTTTAATTTGGCTACAATTATTTCAAGAGATAGCGTATTAAAAAATAAACTAGAATAACAAAAATTGCTATCCAAACTGCCATTCACAAAATTGTATTATATAGTTATATTAGAAATGTTAGTAAAAATTTTGTTTTGACATTTATATTTTACAAAGGTGTTTTCTTTGAAACAAAAAGTTATTTTTTTGATTAATTTTTTTGTTAGAGAAATAAAATTTATATTTTATTCAGAAATTTCATTTATTTTCAAAAAAAAAAAAAAAAAAAAAATTTAACGAAAACCTAATCATTTTTTTTAATTTAATTACTAAAAAGAGAATGTATAATTTTTGAGTTTTGTGCTCAAGTTATAGAATTGAAACATTTTTTTCAAGAAAATACTATATTTTACATCAATAAAAATGAATAAAAAAAAATAATAAAAGAACAATCTATATTTATTGAGCACCACTCAACAATCAAAACAATGGTTCATATTGATATTAAGAACAATTCCAATTTACTTCCCAAGAAACTCGAATTCATTTACTCTTTACAAGACAACACTTACAAAACTAAATATATTTTTTTCTTTTACCTTGTGTATTTTCAAATCTAGATATTGAATCAATTATTATTCAAAAATTCGTTAATTTTTATAATTTAATTCTGTTATCAATAAAAAATCCTCATATTTATCCACAATATTTATAATTTTTTTTTACACCAATTATTTTATTCGAAAGAGAATTTTGTACTTTAATTTGAATTTTTTTTATCTCGTAAATTTTCGTTCAAAGTGTGTGACCGAAAAAGTTGAACTTACTTTAACACATTAAAACAAAATATTCCATCTTGAAATTTCGATTTTTACCCGAAGATTCCAATTTTAAACTGGGTATATTCTGATAAAAATAATCATTTAATCAACATTTTTACACCAATTATTTTCTTTCAAGAAAAAAAAAATGGTAAAAGTTAATAATAATTTTGAACGAAAAGTATGATATTAGAAATGTTACAAATTAAATTTTCATTTTTTCTTTATTTCAGCAGCTTAAGGAATATTTCATATAAATTTCCACACAAATTCTAAAAAAAAAAAAAAAAAAATTACATGAGTAGAACCACCAAATTTTCTTAATAAGCCGATTTAAGTATTAGAACAAAAACTGTACTAATTGGAAATATACCTTATGTGAATTCCGTAGATTACATTTGTTCCCTTTTTTTTTTTTTTTTTTTTTTTTTTAATTAAAACAGTCTCAATGAAGTTGAACATTTATTCTTTAGTTTGATTACTTGTACTTTTTCTTTGAAATTTCCAATAACAAATGTCAATTGAGATATTTGTTTTTTTTTCTTTTTCGAATTGGTCACATTTGAATTCAAAAAACAGTTTAGTTAAAAAAATACTTTCAAAAATAGATAACTTTGTACTTTTAATATTCAGTTCTATTAGATAAAGGGGTGTTGCACATGAATATTTTTGAGAATGGGACTGTTTTAAAATGAACCACCTTCTGGTTAAAATGGCTACTTGAAAAATGAAAACGTATACAAAATATTAAAATTGAAAAAGCTGACTAATTCTGATTACCTAAAAGCCAAACTTACTTTTAAAACTATTTTCCAAAATGAATTATTGTTTTTAAAAAGTTTGATTTATTTTTTCTCCTTTTTGAAAACATCAAAACCCAACATATTTTCAAATTATTCCAAAAAGAAATATTTTCTTTGAATCCAAAAGAAATCTAATTACCTGCGAATGAAATTTACAAAATTATTTAAAAAAAATAAAACAATTTTTAGTTGGGCTAACTCTAAAAAAAAAATAGCTCAGTATTAGCTAATCTATTAAAAATTCCCAAAAAAATAAAACAAAAATTATTTTAAATTTAAAAAAAAATAATTTCCAGATCCAAATACAAATTTTCATCAATTTTTTCATTATGTGGAACCAAATAATAAGAGAAAATACAGCCATATAATTAAATTAAAAATTCAAAAAATAATTTTTCGAAAAACTTTGGAAAATTAACTTTTAACCTCAAAGCAATATTTTTTTTTTAAGCAAATTGATAATCTATAATCAATAATTAATAATCTCAATCTTAATAATTATAGATCTATAATTATAAAACAAAGATTAAATAAATCAATAGACTTTATTAGAAATTCTCAATTTTTTAATATTTTCAAACAAAAATAATTTAAATAAATAATTCGAATAATAAAAAAAATACTAGATATTATCAAAAAATTTATTAAAATCATAACAGTTCCTTTTTCATACTTTCTTGAATCTTAAAAAGTATATTGTTTAATTTTTTAAATTTCCAGAAATTTAATAAATATTTGTGAATAAAAGAAATGATCAATTTTTTCTGATCTTCAAGGATACAATATTTGATTTATTTTTCTTTCATTTTTAAAATAAAATTAAAGGGTCACTGTTATTTCGTTCATATAAACTCTCAGAAATTACTAAAAGTGAGATTTCCTTCAAAGAACTATCTTTTGAAAAGTTGTTCTATTTGGTTTTGATCTAAAAAATATAAACAAAAATTGGATAAGATCTTGGGATTGCGAAAAATGATCCTCTTTTAAAAAAAAGTTAATAAACTCATTTCTCTAAAGTTCATAAATGAAGTTGCATATCTCGGGTTTAATTGACCCTTTTGTTAATAATTCCTCTATCACTATTGAGAAAAAAAATAAATAAGAGATACTATTACCCTAATTAAGATCACATATTAAAGGATTAGAAATTTTATAAAAAATAAAAAACACCATATTCTATGCTTACCAGCAGTTTCTTATCTCAATTATTAGTTCTATAATTAATTGGTTGTCTGTTAATAAATTTGGAAACAAGTCATTGGTACTCAATTTGATTTCTTTCTATTTCACCGAATTCTAAAACTTGTAAATATCTTTTCATTTTGATTTTATGATAAAATTGAAAGAGTAAAAAAACTTGAGAAATTGGAATTTGTTTCCCTTTTTTTCTTAAAACGAAGTAAAAAAGTTTGTTTTTTTTCAATTTACAAAGTGATTTTCAAAACATTTGATGAAAATTTTAGAAATTGAAATTCTCAAATGTACATTTATTTTTTTTCTTTTTTGCTTTTATTCTTGAACAATATTTAGCACAGTGTCTTATCATTTTTTCAACAATGGAAGATCGTGACGAAGAAACCTACCAAGTAAAGAACTGTCCTCAACCAAACACCACACAACCAGTCTTTTTATTTCAAACCAATCAAATGATTAAAAAAATAAAAAAAAAAATATTCTATCTAAAATAGGAATTTACTTATTGGATAAACCGACAGCTAACAAGAAGGGGAATGTGGATTGAAAATTTTGAAGAGCAACTATTTGATGGTGTGATCCTGTGCCATGTTCTTGAAATTATCACCGAAAAGGACTTAAAATTTAAAAAAAACCCAAAAAACAAAATTATCATCACCTCAAATTTTCACTTAATCGTACAGGAGATTCAAAAAAGTGGGGTTAACATTTCTGTAAATGTATCTGGTAAGTGAATTATTCTCATAACTTTTGAATTGTTCATTTCTTTTTCTTTTTTTTTGGTTTGTAGAAATAAGCTTGCTGGTTTCTGGGGCATAAACAAACTGTAACCGATCTGGATCTTTTTGTTAGAAAATAAATAAAAAAAAAAACAATTTTGAAAAGAAAAAGAACCAAAAATTCAAGAAAAGAAACTCCCTTTCACCTTTCTTTCCTTATAAAGGGAAAATTTTTTTGCTTTTTAGGATAATTATTTTACTTAAACTTGAAAAAACCTCAATTTTTTGTCTACTTGTCTTTCAATCACTGGAAAATTTAAAAAAAAATCTAATTTGCTATTTCTTCTTGTCACTTGATTAATTTTTGTTGTGACTGTAAAGACAAAAGTCTTCTTCTTTTGGTTGGCCTTAAAAATTGACGATATCTAAATAAAAGTTACTGGTCCCAAATAAAAACGATTTGATTTTTACTTTTTTTTCAGTTAATTTAAGGAATTATTATCTTCATAAAAGTTACTTATTCAATCACTGTGTTTTTACTTTTAAATTTTTCAAGTTAATTGGAATTTAAATGAGAGTCTACATTTATTTTTTTGCAAAATGAAAAATAAAAAATAACAAAAAAAGAATTTTTTGTTATTTTTTGAAATTATGTTTTGTCTTAAAAGAAAATTCCAACAAATGAAATGAACAGATGTTAAACAAGATTTTCTCTCACCTCTTATCTTCTCGAAATCCACTGATCATCAATTGAAAAGAAATTTTAATAAGTGGTTGGAATTTAAATGCTTGGGAAGAGAAAAATAGTTTGACACTTTTTTTAATTGGAAACATTGCTGAAAGTAATTTTTAAAAACAACAAACCAAGTAAAAAACAAAACTATTTTCAAATGAATCTGAACTTGATTAAAATTTTTGATTCTGTTTTACCCCTTTTGGAAACAATTTGTTATTTTTGTTAAGAGACGAATGTTTGGGTGAGTTTCTTCTCTTGAGTGGGTTGATCAGAAAAGAAGGTGCTTTTTTTTTGAAGTCAAATAAAGATATTCTCTCATTTTCAATTTTTCAGTGTTTCTTCATTAGGTAATAATTCCTCTTATCTTTGAAATATTTCAAAACAGAAAATAATATTTAAAGAGGTGTGCTGTTATAGTTGTTGTTAATTAAGAGTTTTGGAGATTCTTTTGATTGTGTCTGTCTTTGAAAATTTCGTTTCTTTTTGTTTTTTTTATTTGTCAAAAATTACTTTTTGATTTTTAACAAGTTTTATGATTTGACAAATAAATTTAAAAATCAAATTTGCAGTTCAATAAAAGATTCAAAATGATTTCTACTTTGACGAAGTTAATTTAGGATCTAAAAATGAATTTTTTCAGATGTCTAAGAATAAAAATTATTGTATAATTTTTGAGATTGGCAAATGGAATTATTTTTATACAATCAAACCGCTTTAATTAATATTTTGAAGAACTGTTAGATCTGGTATTTTTATTCTTATTATTCTAATAGTTTTTTGGGATAATAAAATCAAAGATAAAATATTATCAAAATTGGATCAATTATTGAAGAATTTCCAAAAAAATCAAGGTAGGCCCAATGGTTTTTTAATCATGATTCATAATAAAATTAATTATACATTATTTCTTATAACCAAGGGCACATCTTTAAAATCATAGAATAAACCAATTAGTAATTTTTTAAAAGTTTCATAAAAGAGAGATTGGTGTGTGCACTACAAAAAATCCCCTGACTTTTAAAAAGCTAATCACCTTTACAACACGTTTTTACCTCCAAAAGTGTTGGAAAGCGTTTCAAAGGATTTGTAATTTGCCTTCAAGTGTTTGAAAGACTCTAAGCTTTGTAAAAGTCAGGAAATTTTTTGAAGTGTGAAATATTTCAATTCTATCATTTTTTTTTTTTTTTTTTTTTTTTTTTTTATCTTTTTAATTCCACTATTTCATTTCTTTTCAAAATTTCAAACCAACCATAATCCCTTTTAATTTGAAAAGAAATTTATTTGACAATTTTTGAATGTATAATCTGATAAAACTTTGCTCGGCTGAATACAACAACAATAATTTTGTTTAGTTCCAAAAAGATTGTTAAAATATTTACCTTTTTTTAGTGACATAATATTTTTCAAAAAGAAATACAATTTTCAAAAAAAGAAAAAGAAAAAGAAAAGTATCAGAAAAGAGTATTTCAACAAAAAGAGAAAGAAAAAAAAATAAAAAAACAATTCATCAAAATTTATAAAAATTATTTACAACAAATCAATAAAAGATAACCTCAAATTCTAAACAAATTACAGCATTCTAAAAAAAAATCAATCCAAAAGTTTTGTTTTATAACTCAAAAAAAAAAAAAATGAAAATGAGATGTCTTGTTCAAAAATAATGGACTCAACACTTTTATATGCATCTGTATTACTATTTTAATTATTAAGATTTTGCAAGCAAACAAAAGAAATTAATTTAAAAAATAACACGAGAAACTAAAGGTTTTGAAATAATGTTATTTTGTTATATTTTTCAAAATAATCCATATTATTGATGATTAGTAGAGACAAAACAACTTTTTATTTTAGGAACTCTAAGCTCTATAAAACAACCATATAAATACCATATAGAGTGTAATGAGAGATATTTTGTTGTTATTTCGTAAAGAGAGTGTATAATGTGAGATTCTTGGAATAAATAGTTCAAAATAAGGAGGGTTATTTTTTGAGATTCAAAATAATGAAACAAAGAAAATCATGATCAATGGAATAAAAATATAAATCCATTACTTGCTTTTCTACTTGTAAGGATTCTTTACATATTTTTTTAAAAACATTGATCGATTTTATTGTTGTAATTTTTTTTGTGCTCAACTTGTTCTTAATTCTTTATGTTTCTTTTGTGATGGATTTAATTCTTTTCGATTTCTACTGTTTTGACAAATAATTCTTATTTTGTTGATCTTTCGAAAGATCTGTCTTTATTAACTTTTTTTTTTTTTAAAATTTTGAAATTAAATTATTTTTTAAATTTTTGGAAAAATAAAATTGTTATTTTAAAAAGTTGAAAAAAAAATGAAAATTATAACCAACAAGAAGTTGCATTTTTTTTTTTTTTTTATTTTTGGTTATATTGGACTTTTCTTTCACTATTTTACTGCTTTTGCAGGGTTTAACTTGGAGAGAGAAAATTAAATGTAATTTGATCACAACCAAATAAGCTGATACTCCAGTTAAAAAATGCACCTAGGTTAGTATAACACTTTTGGACATACATTTAGATCTCTGCTAAATTGATCATTTGATATATTTAACATGATTTAAATTTGTCAAAATGAGAGGAATAATCTATATTTTCAAAAGATGAAATATCCAGAAAGAAATTTTCTAAATTAAAAAATTGAAGTGCCTAAAATTTTGGGAAAGATTTTACATCCCAAAAAATAGAAAATCTGATGAACTGAGACTAGAAAAAAAAGGATCAATTTTGAAACTATTTGTCAAACATGACGAACACTTCTTTTTTTTTTCATGAGAGTTAGATCTACTCATTTAATTGATCTCTGAAATAAATGTTTTATTTTAAATTCATTCACTTTTTGAATATAACTTTACTTTTGGAAGGAAATTATTGTGGGAATAAAAATAGAAGAACAGCGTTTTTAATTGTGAATATTACTTACAATTTATTTCATAAATTGTAGAATATAAAAATTATTGAAATTTTAACAAAAAGTTTTAAAAAGAATCTATTAAAAAGGTTTAACAACTTAAATAGACAGGTTTTTTTAATGGATTATTTAAACTTTTTGTTTTCACTTTTCGGAAATGCCATGATTTTTAATTAATTGCAGCCATTTTAATTAACGACCTTTTCAAAAATAAGAAAACAAAAAGTTTTAAAAAGAATCTATTAAAAAGGTTTAACAACTTAAATAGACAGGTTTTTTTAATGGATTATTCAAACTTTTTGTTTTCACTTTTTGTAAATGACCTGATAAAAGATCATAATTTCCAATTACCGTTTTTGCGAGAATATGGCCGTTTTCAGAATTGGTCATATTCCCATAAAAATGATCATTAAAACCACGCTTTATCGATTATTGTGGATTATTAAGCAAAAAAATATTCATACAAAAATACAAAAATAAATTTTCAAAAAGTATTTAACCTGAAAATAGAAAACTGAAATTGATTCTCAGAAACTGTTTGGGTTATACTCTTTCATCAGTATCATAAGTACCAACCTTAAAAAAGTTTAACCAAAGATGAGGAATTCAGTTAAATACTACTAATTATTCAGGCTGAGAAAATTCGATCATAAAAGTAATTGGGAAGATACATTTTATTTTATTGCTTTTTTGTTTCTAATAAGTTTAAACCTAGATAATTAGCAAAAGTAAACTAAATCAAACAATAATACAGTTCCCAAACACAATGCCAATTATTATGTATTTTTTTTTGTTTTATTTTTTGAAATGTTGAAGAAAGGATTCTTTGATCCATAAGAACTGTTTGAGTCACCGAGAGTTTGGAAGTCAGATTAACTCATAAAAAATATTTGCGATCTAAGATTATTCAATTTTATATTTTTTGAGTTTTGGCCTACTAAATACATGATTAGTATAGTATTAGTATTATTTTGAAAATCTAATCAATCTGAAATTTGGTTGTTATTGCTTGTTTTCAAATATTAAACATTAATTTTGTCATAAAAGGGAAAAATTATAAACTTTGTCTCTTTACTTTTGGTTTATTTTCAGAGGTATAAATTAGAAAATAAAAAAATCGTTTTCAACAAATCGAATTATGAAAATTTCAATAAAAGTTGGTTTAAATAATATTACTGAAATCATTCAAAATTGAAACAAAAAATCTTATTATTGTGTAATGATACCTTTGGTGGATATTTATGTAAACTGCAATTTTTTTTTGAATTGTAAAGTCTTCAGGAAGTTCAAATTTATCTCTTTAAGTTGTTTTTATTGAATGTGTTTATTTGAAATCTCCCACAACAACAACAACAACAATGTAAATTTTTTTCTTGAATTTATTTTTTCAAATTCGTTCATATTTCAAATTGAAAATAAAAAAGTGAAAAAAACTGATTTTATGAAGAGGCGATAATTTTTTCTATAACAACTCGAAAGTTTTTAGATTATAGGATGTATTATTTATAATTATTGTTCATGGACATTTTTTTTTTTTTTTTTTTGTTCAAGAATACGGAAGAAACTAAATTTTCATCTCACAAAAATGACCAAAACACTTTCATTATTCTAAAATATTTCACATTCAGATTTTGGTGTAAAAAAATGTGTTTCTTGAAAAGTCTCAGAAATCAAAGTAACCTACAAACCCGAATAAAGTTTTCCCAATAAACCAAAAATTATTTTTAAATAAAAATCCTTAAATATTAAATAATTTTTAATTATACTATAAATTAATATACCCATATCTATCTATATATCTATATATGTGTGTGTACACACCATAAACAAAAAAAAAGAAATTGTAAAGGGGAATTTTAAACAATTAACTTCACTTGTTTGGTCGATAATTCAATTCAAAAAAAAATTAACCAATCAAATGAATAGGCCTTTATTAAAAACGAACAACAGAAACATAAATAAAAACCAAAACAAAAATGCAATAAGAAACATGAGCAAACTCTCTGGTAAAAGTACGTCCATAACTCAAAACAAAAGCACAAGTAGAAGACGATGTAAAAGTTCAAGCAAAAATTCAGAAAAAAGCTCAGACAAAATTACAAGCAAAAACACAAGTACAAGCACAAAAACAAACATAATCCACATTAACAAACCCAACAACACATTAAGAGCACATTCATATAATCCACAACCAGTAACAATGCACAGAAGGAGGACTTATTCTTACAACCCACAGCAAAAACAACAAAACGTAACAAGCCACTTGAATATGACTAACACTAGTTCTTCGCTCTCTGGTAAAGGGAAAACAATAAGAACTCTTAGTAAGCCACGAACGAAAAACAAATTAGTGTTTAAATTTGAAAGGATGTCAAATGGCTCTGAGAACAATGACTTTCGAAGAAAAAAAATTGTTGAAGAATTGTACCAAACGGAATTAACATATTGTGATGGTTTACGAGTTATGAGTGAATTGTTTTATAAGCCCTTAAAGGAATTAAATGTAATTAGTGAGAAGGAATTAAAAATAATTTTTTCATGTTTAGAGATCATCAATAAATTTAACCAAGTTTTAAAAACCAAAATATTTGAAAGAGTTGAGAATTGGAATGAAAAGTCAACAATAGGGGATCTATTTTTGCAAATGTCTGATTTTTTAAAAATATATACAATTTACTTAAATAATTTTAATAACTCGATTCATTTATATCATGAATTAACTAAAAAAAAAACCTTTTCAGAGGCAATGATCAAAATTAGAGAAGAAAATAAATTATCCTTGACATTACCATCTTATTTGATCATGCCAGTCCAAAGGATCCCAAGATATGTCTTATTATTGAAAGACTTGGTTAAAAATACACAATCATATCATCTAGATTATCCAAATTTAGTCAACGCGTTGGACAAAATTAAAGAAATAGCGGACTATGTGAACGACACCAAAAGGGAAGCTGAAAATATGAAGTCTACACTTGAGGTTGAAAACAAGATCAGTGGATTAAAAAACTATTCCTCGGCTGATAGGAAATACCTAACTGAGGGAAAATTGAAATATTTTATCAAAAAAAAAAAAATTATCAAAGTTTACGTAATCATGTTTACTGATTCGATGATTCTGTGCAGCTTACCCAAAAGTAAAAAAAAAAAAAATAAAAAAAATAATACAAATAATAAAGAAAATCAAAAGAGTAACGAGAAGGAGCACCCACTTAAAGCCCAGAAAAGCAATGAAAAATTAAAATTATTAAAGATCATCCAGATTAATAAAAATACGGAGATTTTTTCTATTGAAGATAACTTTAGTCTAAATTCAGAAAATTCCTTTTATTTGTTAGACGAAAAAGATCGGATCAAGCACGTGTTTATCGCAGGCAACAAATTCAAAAAAAGAAAATGGATCAGCGAAATTGATAATTTATTACAGCAAAAAATCCAGGATCTGAGAAAAAGGGTTATCGCTCATCGAAGAAATAAGGCACATCGCGGTACCAATAATGAGATCGAATTATTTGAAAAGGAGAATTTGAGACTTACGCCACATGATTTGAAATCAAGAGCAATTAGCCAAGCGCAGATTTTAAAGCATAAATTGAAGGACTCAATAGAGCCGAACACAAGCCGATACATCATGATCTTTAACGAAAACATCATGCTCTGGGAAAACGAAAAATCGATAAGGCCATTGCGCATAATCCCCTTTGACCGAATGAAATTAATGATCAACCAAGAAGTCGAAAATGGGTTTATAATATCAACACCCGAAAGGGATTACAACATCCTGATGGATAACATGACCCAGCTGCTCGCTTGGGTTTCCTTGATCCGCGAAAAGTGTTCCTTTTATTTATCAAAAAGTCTTGAAGACTACTTGCAAAAAATGCAAGAAAGAGACTGGAGCTCATATGTAAACAATAACATGAAACGCTTTATTAAGCAAAATCCGATATGCTGCGATTGCGAGAACTCTGAAATCAAATATATCAATTTTACAATAGGCAGCCTGATATGCGAAAAGTGCTGCTTGGTTTTTAAAGAACACTTCCCATATATAAATAAATTGGTGCTCATCGAGTCAGATTTTGTGAATTGCAACAAACAGGATATTAACTTTCTATTAAAAAATGGTAATAAGGCAGTTAATCGCCTCTGGGAAAATAATTTATTAAGCAAAACTGAAAAGCCTTCAGTAGATGCAAATAGCGAGACAAGAAGGAAATATTTAAACCAAAAATATTTGCTACTTCAATTTTCTACCAAATTAGTTTCCATAAATTCTCAAATTTTTTTTGAATCTTTAAATATCGATATGGAACAACTTGAATATTTTTTTCAAAATAAAGATCTTTTTCAAAAATTATCCAAAAAAGATAAAAAAAATTTTCAAAATATTTTCAACAACTCTAAAAAATATTTAAACGAAAATTAAATAATGATTATTTTTTTTGGTTTTATTATTATTAATATTATTTTAATTGAAATCTTAAAGAGATTAATTTATTTGTTTAGATTAGAATTAATAATTAAATATATACATATATTTAATTTAATTTATATTTGGATATTGATCTTTATTCACAAAAAAATTAATTTATTTTTTTGATTTTATTTTCGTTCTTCTTCCATTCCTAAAAAGAAAATAAATAAAATTCTTAATTTTCTTTTTAAAATGTTTTTTAAAATGATAAAGTTTTTTGATCAATTTTTAACTAAACTATTTTTCAAACAAAAGGGCACACCTCTCAAATCGTCAATACCATCGAATTTGATTGTTCATAAGATAATTACTTATTGGTGATTCTCATTGTTGATTTTCATTTTAATTATACATTTTTTCATTTTTTGCTTTTTTTTATTTTTGGATATTGAACAGTTGAAAAATGAAAAAAACAAGATAAGAAGAAATCAATTTGGAAATAATCTGTCAGTTTAAAAATGGAAACAGTTTAAGTTTGATTTCGAATGAGCTAGAAATAGGAATTAAGAAAGACCATTATTTGATTGATGTCTGGAACAAAGAAAAGAGAAATAAAGAAAAAACAATTCCAACAAAATACCAGATGAATTGTGGCTTTATCTTGAAAATGAGACTTTAAAGAACAAAAGTTTGATGTGTAACGAATTATCAATAAAATGTTGAGAACTTTTTCACCAATTCATCTTGTTCAAACTGTTTTTATTGATTTTATAATTTTTTTTTCATTACTTTTTACAAAAAGAGATTTCTCATTTCAAATAAAAGGGCATACCAATTTTTAAAATATAGAATTTTAATTTTTATTGTTTTGTTTAATGAGATTTAAAGATTCAGTTGAGTGTTTTTTTTTAAGTTTTAATGCGTTTTTTAGATTTTAGAATGATACTACAATTAATTTGATTCACTTATGAATAATTTTTGAAATTTATTCTACCCTTTTATTTGAAAAAGAGTTTACATTACAGAAAAATCTATATCAGTTGAATTTTTTCCATTAATCAGTTTAAGTTTCGAATATTGTAATGAAAATAAAATTAGATTTATAATTTATATAGATTCTTTTGTTATTGAATTTAACTTTTAGATCTGACAAAAAAATTTTAATTACAAAGTTATTATGATGAAAAAGAATTTTTTGATGTGTGAAATAAAAATTTTTGTACTTTTTATCTGGACTTAATTCAAATTAAGAATTATCCTACATCATAACTCTGAAAATTTTTTCCAAAACAAAATCTCTAAATTTTGTATTTTTGAAATACACTCACATAATAAACATTATTATACACAATAATTTTGTAAAAGGTTTTCAACTTTATAGCTGTTCTTGGAAATTGAAAAAAGAAAATGAAAATTTTCATTAATATTTTTATGATTTTTAATTGTAAAATTATTGAAATTTTTATTTGATTTAGTGGGGACATTATTTGACATTTATTTTACTAATTGTAAAAAAGAATCATATTTTTTCAATTTTAAAATAAAATATTTCTTTAAAAAGATATCGTTAAATTGAATTGAAAAAATGATTTTTTTCTGTTTATGGAATATTTTTCATCATTTTGATTATGTTTTCATGTGATGGGCTTTAATGTATTTTTCCTGGTTTTTTTTTCTGCAAATTGATTTGATATTTATTATTTTTTCATACTTAATGTTTAATATCAAGTTCATTGGTTGTAACTTATTTCAAAAAAAAAATATCCCTAAAATTAGGTGTTTTTTTCAAAAGTTGGGAATTTTCAAAAAGGTGGTTTTCGAGTCGAGTAGAGTTTAATAGTTAATTTTTCTTAATTATATAAAATTATCATGACTTGGAAAAAAAAAATTAATAAAAGATGTATAACTGAAATCCAATATTTTTTTTGGGCTAAATTTAATTTTCAGATTTTTTTTTTTCATTGTAGTGTTGTGAAGTATGATAGATTTTTTAATAATTCAACAAAGAAAAACCATGGTATTTTAAGATAAAACATCAAATAGAGAGACTCAATTTTAAGTTTTAGCTTTTAGAAACAAAACAAACTCATTACCCATCAAAAATATTATCAACAAAGTATATTAAAACTTATTAAAAGATTTAATAAAACAGGAGATAAAAAAATTATCTAAACTTATATTATTTTATTACAATCCCGAGAAAGAAATAAATATTTAAGGAAACCAACTATTTTAATGATTTAAAAATAAAGATTAGAAACAATACTTGAATAATTTGAAAAACTATCAAAGTTGGATAAGATGTCGGGTTTTCTAGAATTTAAAAGGATTGAATGAAATCTTTGATTTTTCTATATTTTTTTTTGAATTCAGGAAAAGTGCTGATATGTTTTCTTGGGTTTTTTTAGTCTTTTGAAGCCACAAAGATTTACAGATCAAATAGAAAACCTCAAGAAAACCTCAAGAAAACCCTGTTAGTGTTTTTTTTTTTATTTAAGAAGCATAAAGAATTTTTTTCAATTTTTCATTTTATTTCTAAAATTAAAAAATACTACTGTTAACTTTTCAGGAATTTAAAAGAATTTAGTAAAATCTTTGATTTTTCTCTATTTTTTTTTTTGAATTATGGATTAGCTAGGCACACTATTGCACTCTACGGCACTCAGTTGCACGCCACAACATTTCAGCTGTACATGATGAATTCCGCAAGAATACTCTATATTTATTAAAAATGAAAGATTGAACTTTAAAATAAAAAAATATCCTAAAGATAAATCAGTAAAAAATAAAATTCAAAAAATTTGGACACAGTTTGAAGAGGTGAAAGAATAAAAATTACTACACTTTAATTTCAATTTGGAATAATTTTTTTTTAAAAACTATTTAATTTTTTGTCTTTTTTTTTTGTTTTCATTATCTTTTTTACAGTTACTTAATCTGTTTAGTACGATCTGGATTTTTTTTTTTTGATCGTTGGTAGAAGGCCAGTTTTGTGTTTTTTAATAGAAAAATCACTTACAATTAGTTCATGGTATCTTATCATTTGTGTGATCAATAATTGTTAATAAAATTTTAACAAATTTACCAATACAATTTTTGTTCTACTCAACCAAAATTTTTGGACACACCAAAGATTTTTTATTTTTTCATTTTATATATTTTTATTTTATTTGGATAAAGATCATTACTTATATACATGTGCAAAAATTGATTTCTTAATATTTTAAATTTTTTTACTAAATTTGTTATTTTTCCAAAAATAATAAAACTTTTCATATGCGCCCCGGTGGGAGAGGTTTTTAGTTAACGAATATTGATGTTTCTATTAGAAAAAAAAAACGATTTAATAATAGAATAAAATTGTTTGGGGAAGAAACAGAAATTCAAAAATTGAAATTAATTTTCAGAAATCAGAAAACAAAAACAACCACAAACATTTTTATTCTATTATTAAATCGTTTTTTTTTTCTAATAGAAACATCAATATTCGTTAACTAAAAACCTCTCCCACCGGGGCGCATATGAAAAGTTTTATTATTTTTGGAAAAATAACAAATTTAGTAAAAAAACTCAAAATATTAAGTTATCACTTTTTGTACATGTGTAAAAACATTAATCCTGGATAACTTAAATGTGGTTTTATATAATGTTTATAAAAATCAATTAAATTGTGGTTATTTTTTTACATATTTTTGATTTTGGGAGTGTATTAATTTTTAGAATGGGGTTTACATACCTCTAATTTTGAACTTTTACAAATCTTAAATAGATAGTATTAAGTCTAAAAAAATAAAACTGAATATGGCACATTTCAAAAAAAGGAAAAAAGTAAAAAATTATGATTATTGTACAAAGCACTACAAAAAAGAAAATCACTCAACTTGGTATAGTAAAAGATTTAAATTTATCAGAAACAAATGTATATTACAATTATCAAAAATATTTAGATAAGAAACTATATGTAAAGTTAATCCTTGAAAAAATATTCAGAAACTCTTAATAGTATTAATCGAAATTATGAAATTTATTGTTGTTGTTAAGAATTTTTCTTCAAAGCAATAATGGTTAGAAAACTTATGGCAATAAATAAAAATAATAATAAGAAATTAAAAATAAAAAAATATTAAAATAATAATAGTTATGTAAAAATATATTTATATATCCCTCGGACTTATGCTTAAACTAAATCTTTCAAACAAAAAATTTTCATATTTATTAGAAATTAAATTTAAAATAAAAATAAAAGTGATTAATTTTTTTATTTTTTGAAATATTTTTTGATTTAAAACATTTTAGAGAGAACGAGATTTTTTTTTTTTTTTTTAGAGTATTATTGGCCAATTAAAAAACTAACAAAAAATTTTAAAAATTTAATATTGTTGTTGAAATAATTTTAAAAAGTTATTTGATATAAAATTTTTGGATTGATTCTTCTTGGATTTTTTTTCATTTGTTTTAATAATTATTATTGTTTTAATCATTGATATTGTTGTTGTTGGAATTTTGTTTTTAATTTGAATTCTGAATTTTAATTTAAAGTATAATAACAATTACAGAAATATTATCAGTGCTTCCTTTGTCAAGTGCAGTCATTAAAATTTTTTTGGCCATTTCTTGAGAATGTTTCATATCTTTAACAAGATCAACAACATCTTGATCTTCCATAACATCCTGAAAAGATAAAAATTATTATTTTGTTTATTAATTTAAAAATAATTTAGAAAATTGAGAAAAGAGTTAAAAAAATATTGTCAAATTTGAAAAAAAAAAAAAAAAAAAAAAAAAAAATGAAAAAAAAAACTGAAAGAAGAAATAATGATAAAAAATAATAATTCATAACAATTTGAAATTAAGTTATAATATAACGGTTTTTTTTTTCAATTTAATTTTTTTTATTCTTTTTATTCTTTTTATATTAAAGAGAATAGTTAGAGTAAAATAAAATATTGATTTTTTAGTGATTTACGAACAAAAAATTTGTAATTAATCAACTAGTATATGTTTTAATAAAAGTTATTTTTAGATTTTTATTTTTGTTATAATATTTTGAGATAATATTCCTTAACTTATCATAAAATTTTTTTCAAATAGTTTTTTTTTTCTTTTTTGATCAAAATATATCCATCTGTGTATGTGTTAAGATATATAAAAAATTCTAATAATTAATCTATTATGACTTTGAGATAAATTTATTTAAAAAATGAATAAATTGAAATTAAATTTGAAAATTAAGATTAATTTAATTGAATTAAATCCTAGAAATAATTATCACTTGAAGTTTTTTGAATTTTGAATTTAAATAATTAAATAAATATAAAAATTAAATGAAAAGATATTTTGAATTATTTTTTTTTCTGAATTATGTAAATAGTTAAGTAAACACACATACACACATACATACATACATACATACATATATATATATATATATATATATGCTTACAAATACCAGTGCACACACTAGTACACAAATATACCAAAAGATTAAAAAAAAAAGATAATGGAAACAGATAAAAAAAAGAAAATAAATAAATTGAAAATTGAAAAAAATAATTTACCCAAACACCATCACAGGCAAGAATTATAAATTTATCTTCTTCATTTAATTCAAATCTTGATGTATATGGTTCGTTTATAATATATTCTTTGATTGAATGGTCACCAAGTGATCGTGTGATTGCAATCATCCCTTTCAATTTTTATTACACATTGTTGTAAAAGTGAAAATATGATAATGAAAAAAATAGTAAAAAAAAATTTTTTTTTAATTTTTAACAAATTTTTTATTTACAAAGAATTATAAAATTGATTTAATTGGTTTTTGATAATAATATTTTTATAGATTGAATAAATACAAATATGTCAAATTAAATTTATGAAATATATTTTTTTCAAAGTAAAATGTTGAAAAAAAATCAATAAAATAATTTAATGAAACTTTTTGAATATAAAAAATAAAATTATTTTTAATGATATATTTAATTGAAATTTTAACAAAATACTCTTCAAAATGAAAAAATATTAAGATTTTTTTTACTATCATTCAGATTTTTTATTAAAAAAAACCTAATATCTCGAGTTATTGTTTTGCATATTATAAGTAATTCAAAAAATTATTAAATTTTAATTATATTTCCTTTTTATAAAATCTATTTTTCTTTTAATTTGCATTTGAAATTTCAATTTATTTTGAATTTTTTGTGTTTTTATTTGTATTACTTTATGATATGTTTTTTAATTTTATGAATATTTTTAATTTTTTCATGTCGATATTATATTCTTTTACTTTTTCTTTATTTTTAGAATCTTTAGATCGTGTTTTTCTTGGATTTATTTTAATATATTTTCATTTCAGCTAAATTGTATATGTGTTGAAAAAATATAATTGATTGAATTCAATTATTAATAAAAATAAAAATGAATATTATTTGTGAAATTCTGAAAATAATTTAATGTAAAGGATTTAAAAAAAATTGAAAATCTCTGATTTATTTATTATTTTTTTTTCTTTTCTAAAAATCAAAAGAATTGAAAAAAGAATAAATTAAAATTATAATAAATATTTTCAAAAAGTGTAAATTAACACATATAAAGGTTGAACAACATAACAAGAAAAGTTTAGTAGCAAATTATTAACAGTTTTGGTTTTCACTTTTGGAAAATGACTATATCACTAAAAGAAAAGGCTAATAATAATATATTTTAAAAGTATTAAGGATTGTAATAATTGTGAAAAAAATTCTATTTAAGATGGAGCAAAATCTCGATTTAGAACAATATAAATCATAACAAAATAAGCTATTTTCCAGTTAAACGTGGCACAGTCGTAATATGTGAATTACTTGTGTTTAAAGAGTTTGGATGGATATTAGAAGAAAAAATTAATTTTGGAAATATCAAAATGAAATCATTTTTTCATATTTTTGCCTTTTTACTTTTTTTTCTTTTTTTTTGAAACGTAATTATTTGTAAATATTTTTTTGTTACAAGATCTATGTTTACGAAGTAAAAGCATGTTTTTCTAATGCTATTAAGATGGTGAGAATAAGTTTATAAAAATCCTATTGATTTCGATTTAAAATTTCTTTGACTTTTAGGAGGATAGTTGAATTTGAGAAATATCAGTCTAAATTTTAAATCTTACTATTTTTTTATATTTTTTAATAACTTTTTTTTGAAACAAATAATAAGGTTTTTGATATCAAAAGAAATAATTATTCCCAAGGAAAAATATGTTTTATTTTAATAACAAGGATTAAAGAATTAAAAAAAAAAAAAAAAAAGACTTTTTTTGATTTTTGGTGAGTTTTAGTTATTCGAAAAGAGTTCGTATTTAATTTTAAGATATAAAATAACATTTATTGGTATAACTTTATTAAGTTTAACAATCGGAAAGATCATACAAAATTTAATAAATTATCAAAGTTAATTTTAATGAAAATAATTTTTATAAAGAGAAAAGTGAGTGTTTGAATAAATTAAAATCCAAATCTTGAAAAATATTCATTAAAATATAAGAAATTGATTAAAAAAATTATTTACCAACAACTCGATTATTTGTGATGAATCCTCCTTGATTTATGATTCTTTCTTGTTCTTCAACAACAGATGCTTTGTGATCAAAACTTAATCGTTGTGCAACTCCATTTCGACTTCAAAAATTTTCAATTTTTTTGTGTTTTATTTTTATTTATTTTTAATTTTTTTATTATTATTTTTTGTTTGTTGAGTAATTAATTGATTTTAATTTTTGATCAAAAGAAAGATCAAAAATAACAAGAAAGGTAAAAAAAATAAAAAATGAGAATAAGAAAAAGAAAGCAAGAATAAGAAAGGCAAAAACAAAATTTAAAAACAAGAAAGGAATAACAATATCAATAACAATAGGAATAACAAGAAGAAGAAGATCAAAGGTAAAAAAAAAGAAGAATAAGAAAGGTAAAAACAAGAAGAAAGAGAAGAAGAAAGAGAAGAAGAAGAACAATATCAATAACAATAACAATAATAACAATAACAAGAAGATCAAAGGTTAAAACAAACCAAAGAACACCACGGGCATCTCCAACATTTGCAGTGTAAAGAACTCGTTTTTTCTTCTTCTTTTCGGATGAAAGAGGTGATAACAGTAGTTCCTGGATATTCAATCCCATTGTTTTTTAATTGAAAATCAATATTATAATATGTTTTTTTCCAAATTTCTGTTATTTTGTCAATATTTTCCTTTTCTTCAGTTGTTTCTTTTTCATTTTGTTGTTCTTTCTCTTGTTCTTTTTTTTCTTTTTTTTTCTTCTTTTTTCTTCTTTTTTCTTTTAATAATTTTTGAAATTCAATATGTAAATGTTCTTTACAAAAATTAGATGCTTGTGAGCCTCCATGCCCATCATAAACACCAAAAAATCCTTGATCTTCTTTATCTCCAAGTTTATCAACAACAATGTGTGCATCCTAAAAGTTTGTTTGATATTTTATTATTATTATTTTTATTTTTATAAATTTTTGATTTATTATTTTTTTTGTTTGTTATTCCCATATTAAAATAATGATCCTATTACTAATTTCCAAATCAGTAAACAAGTAAATCGCAATAGATATTAAAAAATAATATATATGTATATATATATATATATATATAGATATAGATATATTTATACCGATCTAGATCTCTTTCGATATTATTTATAAAATTATTTTCAAAAAGTGGAAACTAAAAGTTTTAATAAGCCATATTAACAATGTTCAATTTGAATTGTTAAACTTTTTTATGAAAACTTTTTAAATGTTTTGATTTTTATTTCTTCAAATTTACTCTATTATCACAATTATGTTCATTTTGAAAATAAAGTTCTTTTAAATAATTTTTATGATCACATTTTGCTTTATTTATAATTATTTGTTTAAAATAGTAGAAATTAAGTTATAGAAATAATTTTATAAAGATATTATTTTTTATGCAATAGAAAAATTTTAATTATTTGGTTTCTTAAAAAAATAATAAACTCTTTTTCAAAAATTGTGACTCACCTGAAATAATAAATTGAAAAAAAAAATTTATCCTTTAGTATTCAAGAACAATTAATAACTAAATATGATTTGTAATTCACTTTTAAGTCATTCTAAATCTATAAAAGCCTGATATATTAAAAATTAAAAAAAATAAAACCAAAAACTAAAAAAAAGTGAGTCACAATTTTTGAAATGAGCATTACCCATTTTTTTATTACTGAACTTTCACTGAAAAAAAGTTGAACAACAATATTTTTTATGAATAATTTAATTCATTTTAAAAGACATTACATTCTCAATTTTCTTAGTGATTATTTTTCTTTTCGAAAATCTCTTTTTTTTTCCCCTAGATCTTTTGAAAAATTTTTCAAAAAAAAAAAAAAAAAAAAGAAAAAAAAAAAAAAAAAAAGAAAAATTTTTAAAAAACAAAGAAAAAGAAAAACAAAAGAAAAACAAAAGAAAAAAAAAATTTGAAAAAGCAAAACTAAAATTTGAAAAATTAGAAAAAATGATTCTGATCCAAAAATTAGAAAATATTTTTTGTTAAGAATACTGGAATAAACCCTCAAAACAACTCCCATTAACATTATAAAGTGAGTCAAAATTTATGAAAAATAGTTTATATCTTTTAAATCACGCAAATAATCTATTTTTACAAATTTAAAAATTAAATTTTTTAAAAACAATCTTTAAATATTTTCAAAAATAAATTACAAAATTAATTTATTCTTTTTTTTTAAATAATTTGATCAATATCAATATTGAAGATGAATTCCAAAAAAAGATATATAAATTCACAAAATTCATCCAGAAAAAATAAAAAATATCTATTAATTTTTTTATTATTTAAGGAAAGAAGTTGTTAATTTCTCTTGTTTACAATTAAGTTTTTTTTAGAATTTACAAAATAAAAACAAAAATTTTTTAAATTTTCGATTTATTTGGTAATTTAAAAAATATACAATTAGCTTTTCCAAAATTACAAAATTTTTATTGAGAAAATGTTAAAAAATTATTTTTTTTATGTTATTAATTTTTTGGAGGAATAATAAAATGTCCAAATACAATATTATAAATATATAAATATTTTTTTTTTTGGATTTATAATTCATATTATATAGAGAGGGATTATTATCAATGAAAACAGTAGGTAAACAATTTTTTTTTGAATGATTTACTTTGAAATTTTAAAATAAATAAATAAATGATAATACTTTTGATAAGAATTTGTAATGTATTTGATCAATTTCAATCAAAATTTTATTTTTATAAAAAATTAGAGTTATCTTAAGGGATTAGCGTCTACCGAGGAGAAGCATAGGAACAAAGTATGTTGTTATTGGACCTAACCACATTAGTGCTACATGGTTCGAATGTCTCTAAAAAATCCATTAATCAAGTAGTAATATTTGTTGATCTCATCAATTAAAAATGATAAATATATTAGTAAAAACCCCAGCAAATTCAGAATAAAATCTGCATTTCGCCATAAATTTAAAGGTTAGATTATCAATATTCAGACTACAAAGTCACAAAATATCTTTCTTAAATTTGTGGCGAAATGTAGATTAGTTACTAAAAAATTAGTTTTTTTTTAAAAATTAAATAATTAACGAATAAATTTTTTTGACAAATTATTTCTCAAATCATGCAAATATATTGATGCTACAGGTATCTTTATCAAAAGCAAACAAAACTAATCAGTCTTTGGGCTTTTATGTTGATGATTATTGAGTTAATCTTTGAAATTAAAAAATTTAAAAAATAGTTACTTTTGGAAGTTCTAAATCTAAATTATTAAATATCAAAATACTGTATTTTGGGTTTCTATTTTTAGATTTGAAAAAGGAATTAAAAAAATTTTTTCAAAATGAAACTTTTTTAATAGTGATCATGAGTAAAAAATGAAATAATTTATTGTGCAATAAGATTTATAATAGATTTTTTAGAGTTATTTGATCCATGGTGTACTAATATCATTTGCACCCAATTACAACATACTTTGATTATAGAGAAATCTATGGTGACGCTAATCCCTTAAAAAAGAATCTATCAAATATCCTCCAAAAGACCAAAAATTTTAAGAACCACAAAAAAACACTATTTGAACAACTTCTAAGAAACACTAGTACCAATATACTCCGTTTAAAAGTAAATTACGAATTTTATTGTAGAACATTTTTTTACTGAAAAAAAATTAACCTTAAAAAAATTACAAATTTTTTAGAAAAGTATTCAACCCATTTTGTGTGAAAGGAATTGGTATCTTAGATGGCCGTAACATTTCTGATAATTTATAAATGGTATTATCAAATGCGAGAAAATGTCCCTGTGGTGACAATTTCTAATTGTGCCTCATTACCCATAATTTTGCATCTTAAAGACAACCCAAAAATAAACAAGTAATATCTAATTGTACAATACATACCCATACCCTACTCAAGGTGACCCAAGCCAAGTTTTATTTCACTTTCCATTCCATAAAAGAAATTGGTTTAATCTAACACAACACATCCCATACCATAAACAAACAAAACACTACCAATACAAAATTCCCTACATAGATATACACCCCCCCTAATAAATACCCAAAATACTCAAATATACTTAAAAGGTACCAAAAACTCTTCAGAGGGGCCAAAAGTAGAAAATTCAAAAAAAAAAATATTTTGTCTTAAAGTAAAATTGTTATTTTACCGTTAAACTGAGTATATGTACACTACGATTTCTCGAAGTAGTCTAAAAAGTGTTTTTTAGTTGTTAAAAAATTTTTGAGTATTTTCGATTTTCGGGTATTTTTGGGAATATTTCAAACACTCAAGGATTTTATGTTAAAAATGTGAGGATTGTTTTTTAGTGTTAAACTTTATGATAACCCAAATAATGAAAACAAATAATTTCTACTTCCTGTATCTTTGCATTTTTATTATTATTTTAATAATAAGTTTCTAACTGTTTAATTATTATATGAAATTCAGGTGTATTATTTTCAGGTTAGATCATTATTCTTAAAATTTAAATCCATTTTTTAAAGAATAGATTTTTCTTGGGTTAGATTTAAAATAAAAAACCTTGAGAATTTGAAAATTACATCAGTTTCAAAGTCGTTTTTATATCAATAAGAGAAGAGTTAACCAAAAGAACTTTCAAAATAATTTTGATTAAATATATAAAACTGTTTCTAAAGGTTGTTTTTTTTTATGAATATGAAATGCTCAAATTTGAATGTTTTTGCTAGGGTTTCTGTGGTTTCTGTGATTTCTGGTTCTTTAAAGGATTACAATTAAAAAAGTTCCTCGCATTTTTAACATTCGACAATTCTGTGACATAACTTTGAAATGAACAACGAAAATTGAAAAATTATTTCGTTTTTTCAAACATATGATTTTTATTTTGTGAGGAAAAAGGCAAAGTTAATTATTTTGGAACGCATTTATTTCTAAAGAACACTAACAAATTATAATATTTTTTCAAATAAAGAATATTGTTTTCTGATAATTAAAGTCGAACATTTTCTTGTATTGATAGATACAAAAGCAAAATCATTGGTCTCATTTTAAATCAAGCACTTCATATTTGAATTTGTTTTGAAATGTTCCAAATCAATTTCAGAAATGTGGTGAGTGACAAAGCAAGCTATTTTGAATTTGTCATCCAAATTGAAAAAAAAATTTTATTAATCTCATTTTAAAAATTAATTCAGTAAAAAGAAGAGCAATTGATTTGGAGTTCTTATATTTGGTTTTGTTTTGAGTCCTTTTTTAAATTTTGAAGGTTGGTGCTTTTTTTATTCACTTCTTTGTTTTTTTTCTTGTTTTTTTCTTGATTTTCTTGAATTTTTGTTTTTTTGGAAAAGGGACAATGTAGAGTTTGAAAAAACGCAAAACCCAAATTTGGGTTTGTGTTTTTTTTCTTTAAAATTTCAAAAGTTCGGAAAAAGGCTTCACAACCGCCAACAAAAGATCACTTTCAATTTTAGAATCAAAAAGGTAAAAAAGTAAAAACAAGAGAAAAAAAAAAAAAACAGAACAAAAGAAAATCAAACTTCCATTGTTCTTCTGAACCTTGAATTTCTTGTTGCAATTACGCCACACGACTTTACACTCACAAGGTTTTGATATTTGTTTGGGTTGGGTTTTTGACTCATTTTGAAAATAAACTTGATTTTGTAAAAATAATTAAAAAAATATATAGAAACAAAAAATGAATAACAAATTTTCTTCTCTTTTTGAAAACTCTTTTTTGAATTGTTATTTCATACCTTAGTTACCCAAACGTTCTGATTCTATTTTTCTTGAACTGTTTTATTTTGCTTTTTCAAAAAAAATCAATTTCAGCAAAATCTAATGATTGAATGTTAATTGTTTATTTATTCAAAAATCTTTTATTGAGAAAAATGAAGAACAGCTCTACTACTCAAAATAATATGACACATGTTTTTTCTGTGTCACAAATTACAAGTAAAACCTTGTAATTGTATCTTGATTAAAATTATGTTTTGTCAATCCATTCGAATTAGTTAATATGATAGGTTTTTCTATTTTAGAAATGTTAGACTTTTCCAGTATCTTTTTGCTTTCAAAATTTAAATTCACAATTTATAAAGAGGATGATAATTTAAAAAATAATCAATTATTTAATCCATTTTAGTAGTCCAAAATACCGTCCATAACATAAAGAGGGTGTAACAAAAGAAAAACTGGTATTTTTTTCTTTTGATTTTACTACAACATATAATTCGATATCCAATAGTATACCAAAGGCCAAACCAATTTTGAGGGTTAACTCATTGGGATTTTACGAAAATTATAAATTGGATTTGTAATTTGTTAAAATTTTTTATTTATTTTTTTTCGATTTTTTCTGATTTTTATAATGTAATGTATATTTTTTATGTGAAAATTCTTTATAAAAATACCTTTTATTTTTGAGAAAAAATTACATTGATGTTTTATTTTTCAAATTTATACTTTAATTATAGAACTTTACAAAGTCAATCTCAGATTTATCTATGTTTATACTAAGTTTCTTTGATCTTTTAATATTTAAGTTTTCTAGATAAAAAAGAATCTTGGCTTTTTATTTGGTAAAGGTTTTTCACCAAGTATGCAATGATATAATTAACAACAGTAAATTTAATAAAATTAAATTGATTAAATCATCTTTGAGAAAATATAGTTCTATAAATTTTAAAGGTTCATGTTTAGTTACTTAGATTTGTTTTTTATACCTAATTCAGTTGCAAATTTTTTTTTATTGCAAGATCAATAGTCGCTTGGTAAAAATGTGTTATTCTAAGGTTATTGAAACCATGTAAATGATTGTTGAGAAATCAGATTGATTTCTATTGGTATTTTATTCGATCTTTGATCGTGATATTTGTTTAATAAATGTGAAAAGTTTTCACTTCATTTTCATTTCATTTTTTCAAATAGAGACCACAAATCCCAACACGCTTCGTTTTAGGGACTTGGTTTCTAAAAGAAAAGTATGGGAAATGAAGTAAAAGTTGTTTCTTATTTATTATCCAAATACCAGTAGAAATCCAAAACAAACATTATTGTGTTTCTCAAGGGTACCCTAAGAATTTGAGTTAGTCAATTTTTAAGTAAATTTATTGATTAATTAGTTTTCTTCGATACATATATCAACAATTCTTTGATATGTATTATTCCGCTCATTATTTATTTATCTTCAAATGGTCAATTAAATAAAATAATTAATATTTGAACTAAATGTTGAGCAACTTTGACTGAAACAGTATTTAATTTGTGTAAAAAAAATCTAAAAATTAAGGCACAAACTTCAAATTCTAGTAATATAATTTGTAAAAATTAAAATTCCAAAGTTTGTTCCTTAATTTGAGATTTTTTTGTACCTTAAATGTTGTTGAAAGTTTGTGTCCTAAAAGTGAAACTGACTGTACTTTTTTCTGGCTTTTTTCTATTAAATTCTCAAAGATTTCTTTTTGAAAAGAAATTGTTACAAATAACAATACTACACTTGATAAAAATACTTTCAATGGTTTTTTGGATAATTGATTCATCAATCTAAAAGATTTCAGTTTTCCAGATTCTTTTAATTTTCAAAAACTTGATTAAAATCTTTCCTGGGTAAAAAGTTATAAAAATGGTTGAAGGGGGCAGCTTCAATGTATATTTTTCTTTAATTAAAATATGCTAAATTAGAGGTTAATTGTATTTTTTTTTTTTTTTTCCCTGTGATTTATTTAACTCTTAAAAACCTTTCAAAATTTTATTGTTTAATAAGTTATTTGATTATTTGCAAGTGTAATCTATTAAAAATTATAATTTTATTAATTGATTTTTTTTATTACTTTTTGAAATATAAAAAACGAAACTATAATAATATTATTCCGTATTTAAAAATTTATACTTCGATCTCTTTAAATGGGTATTGTTTTCTTTTTTTTTTTTTTTTACTTTCAGAAATTTACTCAATATTCATCAACATAAAACCCCAGGTATGTTTAATTTTGTTTTGTTTTTTTTTATTATTATTAACAAGTTTTTATGATATATTTCATCTCTCAGAAAATAATTTGTCAATATAATCTTTTATTTAATGTTTTTATCTTTTGAAAAAATAATTTTTTTGAGTTAATAATCAACATTTTAAGACAAATTGAAGAAAGATCTTTTTCAAGATTGAAGTCCAAATACTGATAATTTAACCTTTGTATTTGTCTCGAAATGATATTTTTTCTAAAAATTTTACAATTATTTTTATAATTCGGGTATCATTTTTAGAGTTTGTAATCCCTTATTCTTGAAAAAAAATATCTTTTATGGGGTTTGAAGAGCTATTATTTTTGTTTTTGGTTGAATGGTCTTCAATTTGGTATCAATTTTTATATTGGTTTAATCCATGTTTTGAAGTAATTTTTTTATCCAAATATACAAATTGAAGAGTAGAGAACAATTGGTTGGAGTTATTTAAAAAAATTTTCATTTTCGTGTTGATAAATGGAATTTTGATTTAATTTTGAACCACCAAATAAATTATTTTTTTTTTTAGATGATTCAGTAAAAGGAAAAAATAAATTCTGAAATTTAAATTTAGTCAGCATTGTATCTTTGATTTCAGTTATATATCTTTTATTGATTATTTTTTCAAAGTCATGATAATATTATATCATTAAGAATAGATAGCTATTTAACTAATTACGATGAGAATACCCCCCTTTCCAAAATTACCAACTTTTTAAATAAAACACTTATTTTTTGGATTTTTTTGATTTTTAATGAAAAAATAATCACAATGAATAAAGTTTGGATGGAATATTAAGTAAGATAAAAGAATAAATGATAAAACAATGTTCAGAAAATGAAAAAAACAGAGAATAATAATAAAAAATTAAAACATAGAAAATATTAAAATGATGAAAAATATTCCAAAAACAGAAAAAAAATCATTTTTTCAATTTAATTTAACAATATCTTTTGAGGGTGGTATTTGATTTTAATATGAAAATTGAAAAAAAATATTCTTTGTGTACTATTAGAAAACTATATTAAAATAATCTCTCCACTAAATCAAATAAAAAATTCAAAAATTTTACAATGAAAAATTATTAAAATATTACTGAAAATTTTCATTTTTTTTTTTTCAATTACCTATTAATATCTATTAAAGTTGTAAACCTTTACCAAAATCTTTATTAATAATAATGTTTATTATGTGAGTGTATTTGAAAAATACAAAATTTGGAGATTTTTTTTTAAAATCATTTTTCGAGTTATGTTTGGTCAAAAGAAAAACAAATATTTCAATTAACAACCCAAAAATCAATTTTTTTTTTAAATACCAACCAACCTATTGTTCTACACTCTTCAATTTCTATATTTGGATGAAAAAAATTACTTCAAAACATGGATTAAACACATATAAAAATTTATACAAAGTTGAAGAAGGATCATCTAAATAATCAAAACAACATAGAGTGTTCGGACTTAATACAAAACAAGCTTGTTTCCAGATAAGGGGTTGTAAACCTTAATTAGCTATATCAACAAATATTCCATCCTTTTAATTGGATTTTTATACACATCTAAACACAGAGAATTAAAAATATTTCGTTCTAATATGACTGAATTGGATTTTTTACTTCTTGTCAAGATGAATTATCCTTAACAAAAGATAGCATTAGGAACTTAATGAAATTTTTAAAAAGTTATCCAAATTCAAAAATGTTTGATTGACTTTCAATCACCTAAAACTATTTTTATGAAATTCTAACAAGCAGAAAGATGTTTAAATTTTAAGTTTTTAAAAGTTGGAAATGTAAAAACTTCGAAATTGAAATTTTTGGAATTTTATGGTTTAATTCCTATTCAAAATTGAAATAATTTCAAAAAAAAAAATGTAGTAAAGTTTTAAAATGTGATCTACGATTTTTTGGTTCATCTTGTTGTAAAATAAATTATTTTTTTCATTTTTTGTTTTTTTTTATTCTCTTAATTTTGAGTATTTTCAAAATTCCATTAATTTTGACAAATGCCTTACAGGTCATACACAGAAACAATAGAAGCAGTTTTTAATCTTGGAATTGCCAAAGCAAACAAGCCATACCCAAAAGTTTTAATGGGTGGTTTTCTTGCAGGAATTTATATTGGATTTGGTTCCATTCTTGCGATTATTGTTGGAACAATGCCAGGCATTTCAGGTTCAGGAAATCCAGGAATTTCAAAATTCTTCTTCGGAGCGGTGTTTCCTGGTATGCATTTTTTTTTTTTTTTTTTTTTCTTTAATCGATTGAAGAAAACAATCTTTTTTTGATTTATTTTTAATTTTTTTGTTTTTTTATTTTTTCTCCTTTTTTTTTTTTTTTTTTTTCTTTACTTTTTTTTTTTTTTATTTTATTCTCCTTTATTTTCAATTCCAAACAACCAATTAATTTTTATTCTAATTTTTTTTCTTGTTTAATTAAAATCAAAACAAAAAATTGTGTTCATTAACACCAAACAAAAAAAAAAAAAATAAATAAAAAATTAATACTAAACAATACCTCATTAAAAAGTCGGACTTATGATTATTATCATTGCCGGTGCAGAACTTTTCACTGGTAACACCATGGCCCTGATCCCAGGATTTTTATCTCGAAAGATTACTTTCTTTCAAGTTATCAAGAATTGGACACTCGTGTATATCTCAAATTTGGTTGGATCGATCTTCTTGGCTTGGCTCTTTGCGGTACAAACAAATTTGTTCACCGAAGATCCATATTTGTCAAAGGTCCAAGGAATTGCCGAGATGAAAACAACTTTACCCTGGTTTACCGCCTTTTTCAGGGGTATTGGATGCAATACCTTAGTTTGTATTGCTGTGTATATGGCCATTGCAAGTCAAGACATCATCTCCAAAATCTTTTCTTGTTGGTGGCCAATAATGTGCTTTGTTGCTATCGGATTCGAACATAGTATCGCTAACCAGACCTTTATCCCCTTAGGAATTTTTTATGATGCTGACGTTACATGGTATAGCTTCTTTTTCAAAAATCTTGTACCAGTAACCCTTGGTAACATAGTTGGAGGATCCTTAATTGTAGGAACAAGTTATTGGTTTATTTATTATAATTCCGAGGACAAAGAGAAAAGCGAAGAATCTTCAAACACCTCTTCAGAAGATTTTGGTCAAGAAGATCCACACAATAACGATTTTGATGAAATCGCCGTTGATGGCAGAACTAGAATTTACCGCTTGTCACAAGAAAACCCAATTGGTAGCCTTGTATATTCAAATAAAAAGAAACCAAAAATAGACACAGACGAAGAAGACAATGAAAATCTTCTTGAAGGAGATAGTGATAATTAATCATTTTTTTTTAGTTGCTTAAATTTAGTATTAATTTGTTATTTTTTGTTATTTTTATTTATTTTTTTTTTAAATAAATTTCAGCACATTCTTTTTTAATTACATTTTAATACAATTTAAATCTATTTAAATTTTTAATCTATCCAAAATAAACAAAAACAAAAGAAAAAAAAGAAAAATGATTTTATTTTTTCTGTTTTTTTAACTTTTTTTGTACCAATTGCCATGTAAAGAAAATAGAATGAAATTAAAATTAATTTTTTTTTTTTCAACATCGCTTAAAAAAGTCAATTTTTGAGACATGAAAGTAATGAATAATCAAGATAATTTTCATTTTTTTATTAATTTTTTTATTTATTTATACAATTGAAAAACCTGATGTCAAATATTTTTAGAGTTTTTGGATTTATTATCCAGAATGAAATGTTTAAACAAATATTTTATTTATTAAGGGTCGAGTCATTACGGTAAAAATTTTTTATTCTGAAATGCGAAAAAAACTTTTTAGTAATTCTATTGAATACCTAACACCAATCAAAAACCAACTATCCTATGAAGTACGATCGATCTCCAAAAATCAACAACCAAAAATGTGGACATTTTTATTTAAAAATGCCAAAGATCAACACTTAATTTCCAATTATAATCGTTAGAATATACAATTTTGAAAACAACTATGTCCGTTTTGAAGTGTCGATCTTTGGCACTTTTTGAGATCTCGAAGATTTTTTTTTTTTTTTTTTTTCATTTTTCAAATGAACTATTTTTATCTATTGAATATTACCTAATCCTTACTTGGTCAAATTTAGAAAGTTACAAAATAACCACAAATCAGACTAAATCGAATTAAATTGATTGCGAAATTCAAGAAAGAAATTTGTTTTAAATTAAAGAAATTTAACCATTTGGAAATAGAAAATGAGAAAATATGAATTTTTTTTTTTAAATTTTGATTTTTTGGAATTGAGAACTCTTTTAAACTTTTATTTTTCTTGGTTGAATTTTTTGTCAAAGATGATCCAATGTTTTTTTTTTTGTTATATGAATTTTGTCAACTAAAAGAAGGGCTATTTCACAATACTCTTTTTGGTCTCGTGTCACCCTTTGAGTATGGGGTATATTCACAGTAAATGACTAGACCCTTAAAGAGAGAATTTCGAATTGTCAAAATTTGTAACTTCTAATTCAATGCTTTTTTTTTGATTCAAAGAGTGTATTAACACAATCATTAAAGGTATTTTAAACTTAATTTAGTTTTCTAAAATAATATGAAGAATCTGGTTAAAAAAAAGACATTTATCTTGATTATTCATTACTTTCATATCTAAAAAATTGACTTTTTGAATGGATTTTTTAAAAAAAATGAACGGTGGACAAAACTCATAAAAAAATTATAAAAAATGAAAGATTGAAAAAATAAAACAAAGTGATTAAAAAAATAAGAATGAAAAATAGTTAAGTAAAAACCTGAAAGTTGATAAATTTGTAACTATAGGTTTTTCATGTTTTTTTGGATCTGGTTCCTTTTTATTTGAAATCATACTTTGTCACATTAAATCAAGAAGTATTATATATTGATGCCATGGATTTCTTTTACCCCTTTCCATCCAATATCTTCCCTGTTTTGCTTTTGAATGGAATATTGACCTTAATCTCATGATTTTCAGATTTTTTTTATTGTTTTATTTTTTTTTAGATTTTTTGAGTAATTTTTTCACTTGTCATTGATTTTCTAATTTTTTTTTACAGTTTGGATCGAATAGCCAAGATTACCAATTTTTAAGAAGGTATTTCTATTGATTAGGTTTTTTTTCAGAGGTACTACCAACTATTCTCTCCTTAGTATACCCCCACTTAATACTTATTTGTGGTAAAAGGGTTAATATTCAAAAATAATTGGTATTTGGAAAAAAAAAACCGGGTACATTTGATAGTAAAAAAATTGTTTCCATAAATGAATTTTTCCAAAAAAGTCTTAAAAAGAAACATATTATCTTACAAACAAATCTGGGTATGAGCATATTAATCAAAATAGGAAAAAAATTTACTTTTCTAAAATTTTTTTAAATCAAATAATTTGTTTTTCGAAAAATTCATCAGAATAAAGGTTTTTCAACGCTGAATTAAAAATAAAACTAGGTAAAGAAGAAGTAATTAAATTTAATGTTATAAATACCAGACAAGAATATCACAGCCCATAAATAATATTTTCAAGACTTTTTCGAACTTTCTGACTAACACTTTACAAGATTTCAGTTTCTGATGTTATTTCATATTAATTCAAATTTCAAATACTTGGGGTTGATATAAACTTTTTTATAATCTAAATAATGGCAAAAAATGATAATTATAAAGAAAGATTACCTTTGAATTTAATTGAAATTGTTGAAAATTATCCAAAAGAAAAATATTTGTTAACTTTCAATAACCTAAATCTACATTTATGAAAGCCGAAAAGTAGAAAAGTTGTTTAAATTACATGTTTTTAAAAGTTTGATTTGTAAAAACTTTTAAATTGAAAGTTGTTGAATTTTAATCTAATAATTCCTATCAAAATTTGGAACAATTTCAAAAAAAAAAACAAAATATTGTGGAGTAAAAAAAGCGACTACAATTTTTGTGCCATTCTTAGCTATATGATCAAGAAATAAATCATTATTTTTTATATTTTTTCTTGATCAATTTTGACATTTTTTTGATTTCAATCTTTAATAATATGTCCCGGCGACACAAAAAACACTAAAAATTGAATACTGATCAAATACATCCCATTAAAAAAATTAAAAAAACAAAATGATAAAATAAAAATAAATAAAGTTTCAATTTAACTTTTACTTGAAAACCTTTTTTGACAAAATCATTGATTTCAACCTTGAAATTATATATATTTAATATACAATATCTTATTTTAACTCATTTACTAAAACAAATTCGAAATTATGGGGATTTTTATTTTCACAAAAAGGACTAATTTGGTCTTCAAATGATTTTTTTTTATTTTAAAATGGTAAAATTAAAAAAAAAGTTAAATAAAAAAGATAAACTCCCTGGAAAAATCTTCTAATTTAATATATTAGCTTATTCTTTGATTTCAAAATTTTCTCAACCCAAATTTTTCAAAAAAAAATAAAAAAGTGCACAGTAATTCCAAAAAATATTTTCGATATTCAAAAGTTGAGGGTGTTTTTATACTAAAAAAATTATCCCAGTGGTTAATTGAATTAAGTTATAAGGCTAGATTTCGAAAAATATTAATTAGAAAAAAATATTGCTTAATTTTATTAAGGACATATATGTGAAGAAATATATTTATTATAATAGATCCTACCGTCCAATTTATATAAAAATCTTTTTATTTCAGAAAAATGATTTTAATAATTGAGTTTGAAAAAAGAGTTTCATCGAAAATTGTTAAAATGAGCCTACTCCCTTAAATATTTCTTTTTTAATTTTAGAACCCCAGTAACCAACGCTTTATTCACTTATTGTATCTGCCAGTTTCTTTGTTTGTTTTAATGTAAAGGTCTTGGACAAAAAAGAAACATATTCTTTGACTTGAATCACTGAGTTTGTTCTGTTGACATGGGTTATTGTAACTTTTATCCTCATTTTTTTATCTTTAAAAAAATTTATTATTTTTAAGTTATCCTAAACCTTTTTATGATATTATGAGATTAAGGGATAAGCTCCAAATTCTTTTTTTTTTGATTCAATTGGTGATACTATAAGAGAGTTTTACATCTAAATGTGACAAATTCACCGATATAGTTACTTTTCCACAAAAGACACATTTTTTCCTCTGTTAATTAATATTTTTTTATACAAAACGTTTTTTTCTCAATAAAATGAGCTTTTCACAGAAAGGTTCTGTTGTTTTTGCATAAAAAAAACACACAATAATATCAGGGTTTGATGAAAAATACTAAAAAAAATAAAAGATCTCATTTTTTCAGATCTTAAAATAAAAACAAAAATTAACTGGATATAATCAAAAAATCCAGGTTTTTCTCTTGTTAACTGTTGTTTGATTAAAATAACATCAAACCTTTCGGGCTTTGATATTTTCTTTTCACCAAGAAAAATTGTGTTCATGATTTCCTTCTTTGATCAATCCATAATTTTTTAAATTCTGCTTTATGATCGAAACTTTTGAGTGTTGTTTTAAAAGACTCTTTATTTCAAAATCAATATATTTTGTTTCAAAGCCGCAGAGTGTAGAATTTTTAGAAATTTGATTTTTACAAATGACCAAAGAATGACCATACATACTTTGAAATGCAATTTGGAATTATATTGGAAAAAGTCACTAAACAAGAGATCATAAAATAGGATTAAAAATTTTTTATAATTTTACTCAATTATTGAGTTATAATTCTTTGATCAATACGTTTAATCAAGAAGTTTCCAACTCAAAATACACTTTAATAGAATGTGAAAAAAGATTTGTACTTGTTTTTCAAAAATTTGAAATTTTACAAACAAAGATTTTTTCTCAATGAATTTAACCATAGATTTTATTATTCCATTTTTTATAATCATTTTTTCTTTTTTTTTAGTTTTTAAATGTCTAAAGAACTTAAACTTGTAGTTGTTGGGGACGGTGCAGTTGGTAAAACTTGTGCACTGATGAGTTACTCTAAAAATGAATTTCCCAAACAATACGTACCAACTGTGTTTGATAATTATTCTACAACTGTTTATGTTGGCGGCAAACCAGTAATTTTGACTCTTTGGGATACAGGTAATACAACCTTTTTTTTCTATTCTTTTACTTTCTTTTTGTGCGAGTGTTTAAAACAAAACAACTTGTTTCTTCAAACAAAATTATTTATTTGTTATTCTTTTTTTTTTTTTTTTTCAAAAACTTATTGGAACAATTAATTAACAATTTAAAGCTGGTCAAGAAGATTATGACAGACTTAGACCTTTATCGTATCCTGGAACCGATGTATTTTTATTAATGTTTTCAGTTGTTTCTCAAACATCAATGGAAAATATTAGAATCAAAGTAAAATTTTTTTTTTTTTTTTTTTTTTTTTTGTTTATCTTTTAGACCAAGAATTAAGGATCACAAACGAAAGTTGATCTGGGAATTTAAAAAGATGAAACTTTGTCAATTTTATCATAAGGTTTTCTTTTTTTTAATATCGTACTGAACCTTCACCCAACCAAAGTTTTAGTGCAACAAATATTTTTTTTTTTTTTTTTTTTTTTTTTTTTTTTTTTTTGGTTTTTTTTATTTTTTTTTCGAAATTGTTTTGCAAAAAAAAACAATCCAATTTCAAAAAAAAAAAAACACACCTCTCTTTCCTTTTTAATCAACTAAATTTTTATTTTTTTTTTATGATTTGTTTTCATTTTCCCAAAACTTCCTTTTTATCACTTTTTAGTGGCTCAAAGAAATCAAACACCATTGCGAAAACACACCATTTATTTTAGTTGGAACAAAAATCGATCTTCGAAATGATCAAGGATATTTACAACAACAAGGGATCACCCCACTCACTGTTGAACAGGGCCAAAAATTAGCAAACGAAATCGGTGCAGAAAACTACTGTGAATTTAGTGCGCTTACACAGGAAAATTTAAAAGGAACCTTTGATGAAGCAATCAAATGTGTGCTTTATCCAAAAAAACCACCAACTAAAAATAAGATTTGTAATATTCTCTAAACTAAACTACTGCTCTCATTAAAGAAATAAAAACTTTAATTATTAAAAGATAATAAATCTTAATAAGCAGACCTAATCTTTGGCAAAATTTATTTTTTCCGAATATTTTCTCTGAGCAAAATTTTCATCTGATTTAATTTAATTTTTATTAATTTTGATGTTATTTTTTGACTTTTTTCTTGCCCTTTTACCTTTTTCTTTTTATTCTTTTTTTTTTCAATCTTAATTATTTTCTTCAATCATTCAATTTTTTTTATTTCTTTTTGTTTTTAAAAAAATTCTAAACATCAAAATTTCATTTTATTAAATTCATTTTAATTTTTATGAATAAAAATAAAAAGTAAAACATCTTTTAATGAATTATCATTTTGAAACTTTGATATCTATATTTTATGGCTCAAGCGAAGCATGGTATATTTAAATGAATATTAATTATCTTTCTTTCGAATGATCCTAATTGAAATATAGTTTACAATTTGGGAAAAAAAGTAAAATAGGAAAAAAAATTCAAAATTTAGTTTTAAATGGGTGACATTAATAGAATCACAGAAACCAGAAACCGAAGTAAAATCAATTAAAAAGAAGAAACAAATTAATTTTAAAGAATAATCCTTTGTCTTACACAAAATGAATTTAAAATCTCCATTTTTAATCAAGTCTCAGTTGAGAGTTGTTTTGGAGATCTTCAAAAATTGTCAATTTTTTCAACAAATTTTTAATAATAGATCAACCAAAGAAAAAAAACCCACTTAAAGGATAGTATTATAAAAGACAGTATTTATTTTTGATCCTTCATTTTATGTTTAATTTTTTATTTTTTCTATTATTAATTGATCTTAGAATAGGCTTTCACTGGGGTTTATATTTAAAAATCTTGTCGAACTTTTCTGTAATCCTAATGATTATTTAGATAATTAAACAAATATTATTATATGTCCCTACGACCCAAAAAACACTAAAAATGGAAAACTGATCAAATACTTTCCATTACTACAATTAAAAAACCTAAATGAAAAAATAAAAATAAATAAAGTTTCAATTTAACTTTTACTTGAAAACATTTTTTGACAAAATAATTGAATTCACACTTGAAATTATTTATATTTTTAGTTTACATTATCTTGTTTTAACTCAAATGCGAAAAAAAATTCAAAATTATGGGAATTTTCTTTTCACAAAAAGGACTAATTTGGTCTTCAAATGATTTTTTTTTTAGTTTTAAATGGTAAAATTAAAAAAAAGTTAAATAAAAAAGATAAACTCACTGGAAGAGAATACTAATTTAATATATTAACTTATTCTTTGATTTCAAGCTTTTCTCAACACCAATTTTTCAAAAAAAATTAAAAAGTGCACAGTAATTTCAAATAATATTTTTGATATTCAAAAGTTGAGGGTGTTTTTATTCTAAAAACAATCATACCAGTGTATAATTGAATTAAGTTATAAACTTAGATTTTGAACAATATTAATCAGAAAAAAAACAGTGCTTAATAATATTAAAGACATAAATTGTTAAAAGTAAAACTTTTAAAAAAACCAACTAATGATTTTTTGAATTTACTAGATCATTAGATAAATTAAGAATCCAGTTATATTTTTAAGACACAAACTTTCAACAGAATTTCCAGATACTAGAAGATCTCAAACTAAGTCATATTTTTAGAAATTCTTTTTTACATGAAATAAACCACATTCCAAAAATTTGAACACATCCAAAATCAAAAATAGCCAAAAAAAAAACTCAATTTATTGTATTTTTCCAAACCTAATACAAAACCACATTTAAGTACCCAGTATTAATGTTTTAATAAGGAATCATTTTAATCCAAATAAAAGAAAAAAATATAAAATGAAAAAATTAAAACCGATGTTTCCAAAATTATTAAACAAGCGGAACAAAAAATGTATTGGTAAATTTGTTTAATTTTCATCAACAATTATTGATCGATCAAATAATAAGATACCATCAACAAATTGGATGTGGATTTTTCTATTTAACAAACTCAAAACTAACCTTCTACCAACCATCAAGAAAAGTTTACAGATCTAACCAAACAGATTACATAACAGGAACAAGGTAATGAAAACAAAACAAAAAAAGTCAAAAAATGAAATAGTTGTTAAATCATAATTATTTCTAAATTTTGAATATAAAGTGGAATATTGTTATTCTTTTAGCAGTTTAAAGGGTGTCCAAAATTTTGGAATATAGTTTATTTTACTAGTATCCAAATTTTTGGTTTGAATTTCTACTTTTTTTTTACCTTAAATTCGATTAAATTTTTTTGTTCTCGAAAGTTGGATTGTTAGTATAAGGTATTTTGAAAAAAGTGGGGTATTTTTTAAACATTTGATAAAAAATCAACTTTGTTAGTAGATGTAAATAATTAATTAACAATACTAAAATTAAGTATAATATTAATTCTGATTGAATCAATAACTTTTATACTAATTTCAAAATAAGATTCATTAATTATTTCAAAAAAATGAAAAAAAAAAATCACACTTTTATTTTGAAAATTTTATGGTAGCCTTGGAAAGACTACTTAGGACCAATTTCAAAAAAAAAAACTGAAAATATGGAAAAGTGAAAAATCGGTTTTTAAACAATCAATTGTCATTATAAGCTTTCTATTCTATTTGTAAAATTATTGAGATTAACCAAGTTATGGGCATGATTTTGTGGATCAAAAAGTAAATAATAAACACCATTTTTCACATCTTTAAAATATCAGATAAAAAGAAGAACAGAGAATTTAATATCTTTAAATTTAAGTAATAAAATAATAAGAAACAAATTGAATTATTGTGAAGAATCAATAAATGGTAGTTAATTATTTTGTATATTTAAATAGTTTTTTGAAGATTGAGTTTAATAAATATATTTTAAAATAAATTTTCCCAGCTAGTTCAGAAAAAGCCTAGCCATTTGAATCAACGATAAAATCGTCCCAATATTTATTATTATTGATATTTTTATTCTTGAATTTGTAGTAAAAAATTATCAGGAAATAATCAGAATTATCAAATTATGGTAATGTGAAAAAATAGATGACGAAGTATAATAATTGGTAAATTTTTTTAGAACTTTTGATTTACAGATAAAGTAAAAAAAGAATATTCTAACAGATTTTTTTAAAAAATATATTTTTATAAAAATTAATAAATGATCAGATCCAAATTTTTTTTATTTTTTTAAAAAAAGGTTAATACATTGATCCCTTCTTTAAACCTATAATAATAATAAGTAAATACCAATGATGTTTTCACTATCTATTATAATATAATAAATTGATCGAAAAAAAAAAAAAAATTCTAACAGATCACATATAACCCATTTAGATTCTTTATATTCTACTTCTTAGCTGATCATTATATTACTTAAACAATATAAGTAAAAAAATATAATATAATTACCAAGATTCAGTAATAACATACTTGTGTTATCACTAAACAAAAAAACCATTTAGAAAGCTTGTTTTCCAAAATTTCAATTTTTCTTAACTTTAGATATCACAGAAAACTTATATAAATTTACCTTTTTACATATTTAATTACAATATAAATTAAATTTTAACTTTACTTTTCTTTCGTATTTGAAGAATGACATCACGGCAACCACCCCCTTTTTAAATAAAACTATCTGTTCTTTATCCAGTTTTATTTTAACATGTTTTATTATTAAAATATTGGATCTGGAAATTTGAAGTTTCACTTTTGTTAATATGAAAAAAATGAAATAATAAAATATTTTTATAAACTCTGTTTCACTCAAAGGAGCATAAAGTTTTTTATAAATATCAATTATTTTTAATAATTTGCCATTTCAAGAAAAAATAAAAAATAAACAGAATAATACATATCAAAGAATTTTTGATATATGTCTGAAAGAAAACTACTTATACAATATATTTTCTTAAAAATTGAAAAACTAAAATTCTTAGTTCACCTTTGAGAAACACAAGAATGTTCGTTTTGAACTTCTACTGGTATTCGAATAATAAATAGGAAACAATTTTCACTTCTTTTTTCATACTTTTCTTTTAGAAATTAAGCCCCCAAACGAAATTTGTTGGTATTTGTAGTTTCAATTTGAAAAATGAAATGAAAATGAAGCGAAAATTATTCACATTTATTAAACAAATATCAAGATTAAAGATCAAATAGAATTCCAATAAAAATCAATATGATTTCTCAACAATCATTCCAATGGTTCCAATGTCCTTAGAGTAATACATTTTTTACCCAATGACTATTGATCTTGCAATAAAAAAAAATTTTGCAACTGAATTAGGTTTTAAAAAAAAAAATAGAAAAAAAAAAAAACGAAAATGTGAAAATATGATTTCAATTTTGAAAATTTCTAAAATAAAATTTTTCTTCTAATATCTATGCAAACACTTTAAACACATGTGTTTCACCCATTACAACTGGGTCCCTTTATATAAAAAATAGTTTATTTCAAAATCATAAATTATATTCCAAAAATTTGGGCACAGTTTAAAAAGATAAAAGAACACCAACACTGCACTTTAAATTCAATTAGGGAAATAATTTTGATTTTACAAAACATTTCATTTTTTGTCTTTTTTGTCTTGTTTTCATTTGATTTTTTGCAGTTATGTAATCTGTTTCGTTAGATCTGAAATTTTTTTTCAATGGTTGATAGAATGTTATTGCCGAGTTTTGTAAATATAAAATCACATACAATTGATAGATGGTATCTTATCATTTGATCGATCAACAATAGTTGATGTTATTTTAACAAATTTACCAATACATTTTTTGTATTCCACTTGTTTAATTATTTTGGTCACACCAATTTTTATTTTTTCATTTTATATTTTTTTCTTTTATTTGGATGAAAACGATTACTTATTAAAACATTAATACTGGGCAACTTAAATGTGTTTGTATATTAGGCTTGGAAAAAATAAATAAATTGAGTTTTTTTTTGCCTATTTTTGATTTTTTATGAGGTCCAAATTTTTCGATTGGGGTTTATTTCAAAATATGTTCATTAAAATATTTCAAAAAATGAAAAAAAAAAATAAACACTATTTTTTGAAGAAAACGATGCACAACCAATTTCAATAAAAAACAAGTAATAAAATAAGGATCGAAACAAATGATTTTTTATACAATAAAAAGTTTTTATCGGATTTATCCTTCTCTATTGGAAAATTTGTTGAGATTAAATCTCTTTTGAAAAAAATTTTTTTGATCTTGAAAAATAAAAAAATAAGCACTAATTTTCATACCTAAAAAAAATTATTAAAAATTGTGATCAGAAACTTTGACATCTTTGTTTAAGTAATGATTTCCAAATATACAAATTGAATTATTACCAAGAAACAATTAAATGATCGTTAATGATTTTGATAGATTTAAAGAGTGATCTTTAGAATTAAGTTTAATAAAGATATTTAAAAATAAATTTTCCCCACATTTTTGGAAATAGTTTATATATATATATATAATATTATCTATATACACACTCATACTATAACAAAAAAATCAAAATTATTAAATTCTAATAGAAAATTTTCAAAAAACCAAAATTAAATAATAATTAAAAAAAAAATATTATTTCTTCTTTTTCTTTTCTAAATAAAATCTAATATCTTCCCTTTCATTAAATTGATAAAATTGTGCAGCATTATTTAATTCAATTAATTCTCTTTGTGAATAACGATCATTATAAATTTTCCCAGAATAGATAAATTCTATTAAAGCCTTTAAGGCGTTTTTGGACATCTTCGTATAATCATGAATACTGCTTAACCCCTCCGAAAAGGAAAAAAGATTCGAAAAGGTTTTGCTTCTCGCCATTAAAACGAACTTGTGTGCCCTTATTGGTGTTTCATTTTTGTCATAAATGGTAAAGTCTTTCGTAGAATTGTCTGATAATAGGTTTCTTAATTTCTTTTCAATATTAAAAGATTTCGGGTCTTGCAAATTCAAAATTTCATTAATTTTTTGAATAGTTTTATAATCTCGACAAATCCCGGAATAAATAAATCTACACCAGTCTTTAATTTCACTTTCTTGGAAATTTTCGATTAATACCTTGACGGTTATTTTATCGAAATTTAAGCCCGACAGAGATTGTATTATGAATTTATTTATTTTAATATCTGTACCTTCAATTGCCATATCATGCATTCCTTGGCTCTCAAAAAAGTCCGACATGTCTTCGCTAATACACGAAACATTTTTGGTAAAATAAAACCCACTTCTGTGTGGAAACACTAGGTAATTAAGAGCAGGCTCTTTCTTGGGATCAACAATGATCTCTGTGGGCAATCTCAGACAATTATTGTTCCCATTCATCATTGCTCCAAAAATAAAGCATTTCCCAGTTGAACTCATGACTACAGAGCACGATTGGGAGACTTTCATTTGACAGATTTTCGTTTTCTTCAGGGATTCTATTTGAGAAAACCATCTCTTATTTCCACATTCGTCGTGGCCATTTTCTTCCTTTTTCCCACAGGAATAGATCTTGCCATGCTTGTCTAATAGCAATGCAAACAATTTGCCCACACAAATGGCTTTGACCTTTTGTGCAGAAAGCTCATCGGCGATAAAGTAATTCAAAAAGCCCGATTCCTTTTCGATCATGACTCTTCTTTGGCAATAACGATAGCTGAAATCTGCAATTACAAATTTCTTTGCTGAGCACTCGCCATAGTAACTTGTCCCGACACTGTAGATCTCATCTTTGGTTTGAAAAAAAAAATTTTGGCTATAAGGAGATGACCATATTTTGCTAACGCCTGTAATTGGCACTTGGTAAAACACTTCAAAGAGACGCTGCGTCGTGTTATTCAAGTCCAAGCGGATGAATGAAGAATTCATAAGTTGATATCGGACATTCGAGAAAACCTTATTTGTTGACGTTAGGACCATCATTGAGTTTTGGAGCGAAAATAGACGAATAGGTTTGCCAGTGGCAAGGCGATTCTTTTCAAAATACTTGATCTCTTTTTCTGTTGTCAATGTTAGTGTGCCAGTCTGTTCATAGAGATACTCTGGAGTCAGGGTAAACATTTTGTTCTTGCTTGTCAAGATGACAAAAATGTTATCAAAGCTTGCAACTTGGCATTTTTCATCAATCGCAAATGTTGGGTAGATCCTACTGACACCACCTCCTGTGGACTTGATCCAACACCCGTCTGTTGGCGTCAAAATTAAATCATACGCTAAGCTGGAATAGATCTTGGTGATGTGTGGTAACATGGTGGTGTCTTGTTTTCTGAATGGCCGTTTGTTGCTCTGGGTTTTTAAGGCAGAAAATTGATCAGATCCAAATGAAAAGTTGTAAAACATTGGATTTGTTGATTGTTGGTTACAATTTGATCTCTTTCAATCTGAGTAGTGGTGTATTTTTAATTTTTTCTTTTCGTTTTTGAAAAAAAAATAAATAAAATTAGTTCGAATTGTTAGGAAATGTGGATTGGAAAAAAATGATAATTTTTCAGTTTTAGCTTATCAGAAACCAAGGTTTGGTTGGCTTTTTTAATTTTGTTGTTAGTGTATGTATTGTTTTTTTTTTTTTTTTTTCTTCAGAAAAAAAGGCTGGTAATTGAAGACAAAAGAATTGTCTCACAATTTACAAATTTTCTCTAGTGCGTGTCCTTAAGAAAAAAAGAATCCCAAAAATTTACTTTTAGAAATGTTTTCACAATTTTAACTTATAAATTGGGTTAAATTGAATAAGTTTGAAAAATTCGTTTTATTTGATGTTTAAAATTCCATTTTGATTCTAATAACGAATCTAATTTTAGAATTGTGTATTTTTTAAACAATAAAAAATCAACTTTATTTTTCAATTTTCTGTTTCTATTTGGAATCAAGTCAAATTGAAACATTTGAAAATGAGAACTTTTATGACCATTTTACAATACAAATCAATTTGACAAATACTTTTCCAGTTCCGTAATATTCAAAAATACAGTTTTGTTACGTTTTGGTGTATATCTTTTACTAGTGTTTGAATTTTAAAGAGTAAAAATTTTCACTTCATATTTCTTTCTTAAAGCCAGGTAACAAATTAAGTAACCTACTTCGTTTTGGAAAACTCTATTTATAAAAAAAAATATTGAAAAGGAAGCGAATATTTTTACCATTTTATTCTTGAAATACCAGCATGTATACACCTCATTTAAATAACCACAAACCAAAGTAGTTCAATAATCATTTTGTTGTCTTATTTTGCTTGTAAAGTTTTGTTTTACACAAAAATTCCAGTCTTTCAGATTTCTTTACTTTTTTTTTTTGATTTTTTTCTCTTCAAAGAAAAATATTTTTCAGATCTTCAGTTACTGAAATAAGATAATAAGATTCTTAAAAGTGTTTGAAGAATTTTTATTATTTTGAATCTCAATTATTTCATCTAGAATTGCTTTTTCCTTTATGACATTTGAAATATAAATGGGCAAAATGTTCACTTCTTTTTCAATATCCTTTTTAAAATAGAGGCCACAAATTTTGCATAGTTCTTTGAAAACTCTCTTGGTAAAAGAAAAATAGGGAAAAGGAATTGAAAATTTTTGAAACTTTATGATTCAAATATAAGTAGTTTATGCTTGAAATTGAAAATTACAAATCACCCAGTCTCCAGCTTTCATTGACCGTGAGGAAAGTGTCATCAATTGATATATAAACTATCTTTCATAATAATTGGCCCATTAAAAATCAACTTTTAAATAAAAATATTTTTAATAATTGAAGTTATCTATTATAATATAAAAATTTAGATTTTAATATTCAATACTATACTCAAGAGATATTTATTGTGTGTCTAAAAATAAAAGAAAGAAAAATAAAAAAAACTATTAAAAAAATTGGGCCATTTATTTTGAAGGAGGCATTACATGAAAAATAGAAAATTTAAAAAAGTAAAAAACCCATTTATCGATTCTCCTTCCATTCGAATAACTAAATCTAATCTCTTTTTCATATTAGAAACCAAATTTTTCATTAATTCATCTATTACTTCTTTCAAAATTTTCATTTTCATTTTCCATTTTAACAAAACACTTTTGAAAAAATAAAAAAGAGAAAAAATGATTTATTTGCAAACTTTTCATTGTGAGAGGAAAAACTTCAAAACGATACAAAAGCAATTCATTATTCAAATGTAAGGTGGGCCATTTATTATGAAATTTAGTTTATATATATATATATATATATATATATATATTAATCAAGAATATAGGACTTATGGTCTATTTTGTGATTTTAATTAAGATTGAGTTCAATTACAATTTTTAAAAAAATTTCAACAATTGGTATCCAAAATACAGTAATTAAGAAAAGAACCATAATGGTCTTATTCTTTGAAGTTGGAATTCCAGTAAAAAAAAATAAATTAATTAAACCTTTGTATCATTAATATCTTTTTTAAAAGTAAAAATAATTTGTTTAGTTTCCAAGATATTGGAAAATTTTTGAAAAGTATGAAAATGAACACAATTTTTTTCAAGTAATTACAAGTGTATTTAGATTTTTCAAATTGATTTGTCAAAATATCTAGTTCGAAAATTTGAATAATATATATATATATATATATATATATATAAGCCCTACAACCCAAAAAACAATAAAAATGAAAAACTGATCAAATACTTTCTATTAATACAATTAAAAAAACTAAATGATAAAATAAAAATAAATAAAGTTTCAATTTAACTTGCACTTGAAAACATTTTTTGCCAAAATTATTGAACTCAAAGTTGAAATTATGTATATTTTTAGATACACTATCTTGTTTTAACTCATTTTCTAGACCATATTCAAAATCATGTGAATTTTCTTTTCACAAAAGGCACTAATTTCGTCTTCAAATGTTTTTTTTTAGTTTTAAATAGTAAAATTAAAAAAAAAGTTCAGCTAATAAGATAAAATCTCTGAAAAACCTTTCTAATTTAATATATTAACTTATTCTTTGATTTCAAGCTTTTCTCAACCCAAATTTTTTCAAAAAAAATAAAAAAGTGCACAGTAATATCAAAAAATATTTTCGATATTCAAAAGTTGATAGTTTTTTTATTCTAAAAAAATTATCCCAGTAGTTAATTGAATTAAGTTATCTTCTTAATTTTGAACAATATTAATCAGAAAAAAATAGTGCTTAATTTTATTAAGGACATATATAAACCCGATTTCAAAAATCTTGACTCACTTTATTATGTAAATAGAAATTGTTTTGAGGGTTTTTTTCAATATTATTCTTTTCAAAATAACTTAAAATACATACAATTTTCACAAAAAAAAAAAAGGATTTTTATAACTAATAAAGTCAAATTACAATATAATCAATTAACGATTTTTTATTTTTATTTTTATTTTCCAAAATTTGAATAAAAATTATTATTTAATTTTTTATTATTTTGATGAGATCAAAAAACAAAAAGAATAACAAAAATAAAAAAAAATATTTTGATTATACTTGTTGTTTCTGTGGAAAAGGGAAGAAAAAAAATTAAGAAATAGACCTAAAATAATTATGATAGATTTTCATCATGGTTAATTTGATTTTTTAAAAAAATATAACCAAAATGTAGATGGAAGAACTATTATGCCATAAAAACCAATATAAGACATCTTTTTATTTAATATTTTAACGATATGTTCCACTTTTAAGACATAGACTTTCTATGAAAATTAAGGCACAAAAAAAATCTCAAATTAAGGTACATTTTTTAGATTTTTTTTGTGCCTTAATATTCATAAAGTTGGTTCCTTAAAAGTGGTTCTGACTGTAGATCTAAATCATTTTTATAAATTTCTTCTGATTTTTATTTTAAATATGTTATTATATTTAAATTAACAATATCAATCTACGAAGATAAATTTTTTATTTTTCAGTCAAATTCTTGTAGTTGTCATGCATAAATTACTTATATTTAAATAATTAAAAAGTAAACTCTGTTTGAGTCAAAAGGGTACACTTTTATTCAAGAAATAGAACATATTCTTTGATTTTTAATCCAATATTCCTCTCAAAATAAATTTTCAATTTTTTCTATTTTTTTTTCTTTGTTTTTATTTTTATTTTTTTTTGTTTTTTTTTAGTGTTTTTTTTTAATTTTCATTTTTTTTTTAAAAAAATCAATTTAAAAAAAAAAGTATAATACTCCAAATTAACTTTAAGATATTTGAGACTTTAAAATATTTTATAGAAAAAATTTTCTATTAAACAAAATATGATTGTTATATATTTGAATTTTACAAAGAAATTGGGAAATTTTGTCAATCAATGCTTCATTTAAAGTGTCCAAAAAGGTTTTTATGATAATTGATTTTTTTCGGAAATTCTAAGTTTCTACAAGTATTTCTTCAATGAATCTCAACTAGATTTGAAGTTTATTATTTCTCTTATTTCTCAACAGTTTTAAGTTATTTGTTTCTTAAAATAAAGAATGAATTTTTCTTTTTTCGCTTAATTCCTTTGAGTGAATTATTTTTTTCTTTAAATTGATAAGAAATCTTGAGGATATAAAGGAAAAAATGGAAAACATAAAATGAATTCTAAAATTCTTCCTATTTATTATATAAATACCAACAATAGTTGTTCAAACTATTCACATATAACTTTTTAACAGCTTGAGTCATATTTTTTAAGACTTTCTAGCTTGCCACTTTTTTACAATATAGGTCTTTTAAATTCAAATGGACCATAATATCTGATCTGATTATCTTTTTTTCAATGTCCAAATCTAAGATTGATTTTGGATTCAAAGATCACCCAATATCTGAGATCATTAAAAAAGCACCAAATAAATAAAGAAAGAAATCAAAAATTCCAATCTATCTCTTTGAAAACTCAATTATCCATGAAGAATGAGAAAAACAAATCCAAAATTTTTTCCAGTTATATTTTTCAAATAACAGTAGAAAAATACCAGTTATAAAACAAAACAGTTTCCAATTACTTTTAGGAATTAAAAATCATGAAGTTATCGTTTTTATTTGAAATTTCAGAAAGGAAATGTAATATATCTTTTTTTTTGGGAAACTCTGATTTTGTTTAATTTTATTTTTAAATTTCAATTACGATCTGGTTGATCTTTGCAAAAGAGAATTTAAAACAAAATATCTTGTTTTTATAACAAGAAACTCATATAAACACTCAAAAAACATTTTAAGTGAGTGAACATCATCCCTAAAAAGTCACAGATTTTCTAATAAAAAAGATCACCCAATAATTATTTCAAAAAATTATCATTTTTTTTTTGATTCTGAAAATAATTACACTTTATCTTTCAACATTTAATTCACAAAGAATGTCTTATAAAAACGAAAACGATAACAAAAAACTTTTTGTTGGAAACCTTCCAAGAAATATTAATTATGAAGAACTTCGTGAAATCTTTGGACAAGTCGGAGATGTGTAAATCTTTTTTTATTTAATTTTTTGCTTGTTGATGCAAAATTACGAATTACATCTTACTTTTTTCTTTTTTTTTTTTTTTTTTACTTTTAAATTTTCAATCAAATCAATCTTTTTAAATCTTAAAAACTTGTTTTTATACTTTTTGGTAAAACAAACCCCACAAACACAAATCACAAAAACACCTAATCAATAAAAAAAAAAATAAAAAAAAAAAAGTAAATTTGCCAAAGTAATTAACAGAGAAAATGTCAAAGTACCATATGGTTTCGTTATCATGTCAACTGAAAACGAAGCCAAAAGGGCAAGAGACACACTTGATGGGTATGAATTAGAAGGAAGAAACATCAATGTTGAGATCTCTGGTCAAAAGGGATCAAGCCAGCGACGAGTCCGCAAGTTCCAACAAGACAAGCAATTGTCTGAGCGTGTAATGTTTGTCTGCAACCTCCCATTTACACTTACCGAAGAAGATCTCATTGATCTCTTCTCTGACTTTGACTGTGAAAATGCAAAATTAGTCATCAAGGACGGACAATCAAAAGGGTTTGGTTTCATTCGTTTCCCAAAAGAAGATTTACTCAAAGAAGCAATCAAAATGATGAATAACCACAAAATTGGAGACAGATATATTAAGGTAAGAAAAGCTTTTAAAGCCGATGACCTTAAGGTCGAACAAAAACTTCCTCAACAAAATAAAGGTATGAACAACCAAGAAAATCAAGAATTGGAACAAAACCAACAACAACAACAACAAATACAACAACAAGAACAACAAAATTAAATTTACCCCCAAAGTAGCTTTTAATTTATTTACGATTCTTTTTTTTTTCTTATGCTTTGTTTTTATTATTAAATATTTACTTTTTTCAGAATCTTTTTTTTTTTTTTTCTATTCTCTCATCTTTCATCTTTCATCTTTCATCTTTTAAATTCCTTCTTTTTATTTTTGTAGACTGTTACTTTTGATCTTTTTTCTTTCTTTTTTTTATAAATAGTAAGGAGATTTTTTTTTCAATCTCTTTATACTAAATAATAAAAACATCAAAAAACTCAAATATTATTTTTTTTGGCTATTTCTTGATGGTGTTTCTTCAGAAAAACTTGTTTTTGACATGAATTATCAAATAAAATCAGATTGTGAATTTCTTTTTCCAATTTTGTAATATTCTTTGTTTAAAAAAGAATTCCAATTCTTTTTGAAAAGCTGATACTTTTCATTTATTTACCTGGAATAGATATCAGAATAATTTCAGGTGAACAATGACTTATTTAACAGAGAGTGAGTTTGTAATGAATCTCGAAATTATTTAAGGGAGTAGCAACACCATATTACATTACTAGAAATTGAGACACGTGATAGTTTATTAAAAAATTATATACTATTATTTTCCAATAAATAAATGAAAATTTTGATTTCAATTTCCAAAATGAATATTAATTATTACTGCTACAATCAAATTAGTAGAGTAAAAATTTTATCTTAGAGTTCAACTAAGGAAGTTTATCTTCTTGCCGAAAAAAATCATTTTTAAACGATGTTGTAAAGATCTTTGGATTTTCTTCAACTTATAAACTTGAAAAATATTTTGGAATGTGAACTAAAATTTTTCATTTTTTAATTGGAAAATCATCTCTACTCATATTTTGTAATTGGGTGTAAAAAATATTAGTGCTACACTGCCTCAAATAGCTCTAAAAAATCTATTATAAATCTTATTGCACAATAAATTATTCAAACAAGTTCAATATTCCAAAAAATATTTAAAAAAATACATTGAAAAACTTTTATACGAAGTTCTACAATTAAAATTTGTGAGAAAATAATATTTAAAAAAAAAAAAAATTAATGTAAACTCTGTTTCAGTCAAAGATGCCCAATATTTTTGAAGAAATATCAATTATTTTTTATAATTGACCTTTGAAGAACAAATAAGAAATAAGCAGAATAATACACACCAAAGAATTGTTGATATATGTATGGAAGAAAACTAATTATTCAATAAATTTTCTTAAAAATTGAAAAGCTCAAATTCTTCGGGCCCTATTAAGAAACACAACAATGTCCGTTTTGAACTTCTACTGATACTTGAATAATAAATAGGAAACATTTACACTTCATTTTCCATACTTTTCTTTTAGAAATCAAGTCCCCAAAACGAAGTGTGTTGGGATTTGTGGCTCATATTTGAAAAAGGAAAAGAAAATGAAGTAAAAATTTTTCACATTTATTATTCAAATATCAAGATTAAAGATCGAATAAAATTCCAATAGAAATCAATTTGATTTCTCAACAATCATTTCCATGTGTTTAATAAATTTAGAATAACACATTTTTACCCAATGATTATTGATCTTGCAATAAAAAAAAATTTGCAACTGAATTATGTTCCAAAAAAATAATCTAAAAAAAAAAAGCAAAAAAGTGAAAAAATGATTTCAATTTTGAAAATTTCCAAAATAAAATTTTTCTTCTAATATCTATGCAAACCCTTTGAAAACATGCATTTCACCTATTACAACTGTCCCCCCCCACCCCCTGCTTGAGTGAAAAATAGTTTAATTTTGTTGATTTTATTTGATTTTGTCTAGAGATTGTTTTTATGAGATAGATTTCTAAAATATCCCGATCTTCAAAATTCCAGATTTTATTAGAAGATTTTTTGAAATAATTATTCAGATATAATTTTCTAAATATTATCCAAATACAATTCCACTTATAAAATTTGTCAACACACTCAAAAATAAAAAATAGCCAAAAAAAAAGTCAAATCTATAATATTTTTCCAAACCTAATATAAAACAACAAATAACTTGCCCATTATTACTGTTTTTATAAATAATCATTTTAATCCAAATAAAAGAAAAAAAATATAAAACCCAAAAAATAAAAATTGGTGTCTCCAAAATAAGGAAACAAGCTGAACAAAAAATTTATTGGCAAATTTGTTGAAATTTCACCAACAATTGTTGATCCATCAAATGATAAGATACTATCAACAAATTGGATGTAATTTTTCAATTAAAAAAACTCAACACTATCTTCTATCAACTATCAAGAAAAAATTCAACCTCTAACCCAAACAGATTACTTAACCAGAAAGAAGAAAAAAAAATTAAAACAAGAAAGAGTTTATAAGAAACACTGGTAATACTATAAAAAAAAACAACAATACTAAACTAAAAAATTAAAATTCTCTAGACAGTTAAAACTATTAAAAGAATCACAATAATAAAATTTAATTCAAATTTTCAGAAAATAATTGTTATTTTTTTAAAATATCAAAATCATTTTTTAATTTTTAATTATTTTGTTTTCATTTCATTTTTTGAATTACTAAACCTAACCTTGTTTTGAACAATCAATTTTTTTTTCTACAATTGATATTCTTTTAAAACCTAAAGTTCTTCAAAACAAAAAAACCACATAAAATTCGTCAATGGATCTAACCATTCCTATATCAACAAACTGAATAAAAATTAAACAAATTTAACAATGTATTTTTTTTTTACCATCTCCAAAAATTTTAACACACTGATAATTGATTATTATTGATAAATATTAATTTTCATCTTGATAATATTGTAATTTATAGACAATTGTTAACAGTTCTTTTAATGAATGATTCTGATATTGATAAATATTCTTGAATTGATAAAAGAAGATTTTTTTTTTTCAAAAATTAAATTTTGGTATGTTAAAAAGTTTGAAAATAAACCCCATTTCAAAAATTGTGACTCACCCGAAATAATAAATTGATATATATATATATATATATATATCCTTTAGTATTCAAGAATAATTAATAATTAAATCTGCTGTGCAATTTATTTTTAAATCATTCTAAATATATAATAACACCGAGATTAAAAAAATTAGAAAAAAAACAAAACCAAAAACTAAAAAAAAGTGAGTAACAATTTTTGAAATGAGCATTACAGATTTTTTATTACTGAACTTTCTAGATAAAAAAGTTTAATAACAAGATTTTTTGCCAATAATTAAATCCCTTTTAAAAGAAATTATATTTTCTCAATTTTCATAGTGATTATTGGTCTTTTAGAAGATCTTTTTTTTTACCATATGATCTTATACAAAAAAAAAGTACAGTTAGTTCCACTTTTAAGATACAAACTTTCAACAAAATTTAAGGCACAAAAAAAATCTCAAATTAATGAATAAAATTTGGAATTTTTTTGGAATTTTTTTTTGACAAATTATTTTACTAGAACTTGAATTTTGTACCTTAATTTGAGATTTTTTTTTGTGCTTTAACTTTTGTGAAAGTTTCTGTCTAAAAAGTGGAACTGACTGTATAAAAAAAAAAAAAAAAAAGAAATCGAAAAAAAAAAAGAAAAAGCAAAACAAAAATTTGAAAAAGCAAAACAAAAAGTTGTAAATTAGAAAAAATGGTTCTGATCCAAAAATTTGAAAATATTTTTCTGTGAAGAATAATATTGAATAAACCCACAAAATAACTTCCAATAACATTATAAAGTGAGTCAAAATTTTTGAAATCTAGTTTGGGTTTATTTTTAATTAAGAACACCCAAAATCATAGCCACAATACTTTTGATAAATCTAATTAAAATCTGATCCTTGATAATAAATATTCATTTAGGGATTATTTTTTAATTGTTAAAATTTCTTTTTTCTTCTTAATCTGATTTGCTTTAAACCCTTGGGATCTTTTTTTACTTTTACTTTTTAGTTTTTTTTTCAAGTTTCACATATTTTCATTTTTCAGTATCTCAATATCAAAAAGTAACCACTTGATATTTTTCCTTTGAAAAACTGTTCTTTCCAAAATAAAACAAATTCAACGAGGAAAAAATGGAAAAAAATAATTTCTGTTTATTTTAATATAATGTAAAAATAATTAAATTTTTATTTTGTAGATTTTATTTCTTTCTTGTTAAAAAAAAGGAAACGTGATGTCTCTATTTTTTGATTTTCTTCTATAAATGAATTTTTATCAAAAATACTCTAAAAATAGATACCCCAGGTTTCCACTTTGTAAAAAGAAAAATAAGGAAAATAAAAAAAAAATATGAATAGAGCCATTTTAAAAACTTTTCAAAAAAATAAAAGTATGAAAAAAGATCTGACTTTTTTAAAATAACTATAATATTTGAAAAAAATCCAAACGTTTATCTATCAAGCAACAATTATTATATTTTTTCAATGGCTGAGGTAATTGTGTTTATTAAGGAATTAGTTAAATACAATTTATAAATATTATTTAAAGTGGGAATATCAAGTTTTAACATTCTGCCCCTTCTTACCCCGATATCTCTTTCTTTTGATTTATCAAGATAGCAACTTTTTAGATGCAGTATATTAAAGCCTAATCTTTTGACAATTATTGAAGATGCCCAGTGACCCTTGACCACAAGATAAGGTCGAATACCAAAGCGTTTGGCATGGGAATTGATTGGGATATATTTTTGAACATCCTTTATTTTACCAAGTGGTTTATTTTGGTTTGTGGAAAAGGCGATTATGTCACCAGAAATCAAGCATATTGCCAAGTTATCTGGTGCATCGATATAATTTCCATTTTCCAATGAATAGTAATACCAAATTGTTTGAAACGTATCGTCAAGTGGGAAGAAAGAAGGTATTTTCCAGTTTAAAACAGGATGAAGTTGTAATTTATTTGAATCGCAGTCAATGCCTTTCCAATTGATAATTAATTTTTGGAACTGATCATTTTCAAGTAATAATTCGATAGAATCCGGCAAAAATAACATGGCGCTTAGTTTCTTATAATTGTCCTCAAATAATTGCAATTGAAATTTTTTTGTTTGTATAGGGTCACGATTAATGCAATAGCTTTGTGTGATAACTAGTAAGCGTAAAAAGGAAACGCAATGGCCTTCAATTAATTGAATTTGTTCCTTATTGAACGATTTACATTCTAATAAATTTAATTTATTTAAAATTTGAATTGTAAATAACGAAAAGACCACTCTTGTCAAATAATAAAAGTCATTGGTTAGTGCTAATTTATGATCGATCAAACACAACATTTTAAGAAACAATTGAAAGAGATTTATTTGATAAATGTGTGGATAATTTTCGGTTACAATATTTTGAGAAATAAATTTCCACATTTCAAATTTTAAATCATTTCGAAAATTAAGCATCTTTATCGAATTTGTTCCATATAATAAAGCAATTCTAAACAAAGATTGAATTTGGAAGTATTGGATTTGATCAAATGGCTGGCATAAATCGCCCAATCTTGAATTAATTTCCAGATCACTAATTTGCGAGGCAATTAAATTAGTTATTAAATGGAATCCTTTGAAGTCACTTTCAATATTTTCTAACACTTCATTTTCTTGGTGTTGATGAATAAGACTAATTAAAACATTAATAGTTTCAATTAATTCAATATTTTCATGATATTTTTCATTCACATTATCTTCATTGATATTTAGATCGATTTTATCAAGTGATCCATTTAAAAAATTTTTATCAAATATTAAATTCTTTATTTCCTCATTCTGTTTATTTGTTGTTGTTGTTGTTTTTGTTGTTGTTTTTTCTTCATTATATATGAATTCGTCATGATAAATCAATTGATCTGAAATAAATGGAATAATTGAATTAATTATTTTTTTTCCCAATGGACACAATAATTCCCCCTTTTCGATCGAAGTTGATCTATACCCTTGATAACGCATATTTGAATATTTTTTCTTTATTAAAGTGCCATAATATTTTTGATAACATTTAAAATGAATCGCGTGGCTACATCCTTTCACTACTAAATTATTACTATCATCCTTTGAAGTTTTTGATAAAAATGATGTCAATCCCATTATTTGATCCTGTTTGATCTCATGGCACATTGAACATTGTATTTTATTAATGTACTCGTTATAACCCAATTGAATAAAATCAGGATCAATTAATGTTACAATTTTTTCGTTTTCAATATTTATCATTTCCTTTTGTTTTTCATCCCCAGTTTGTTGTTTTTGTTGTTCTTTTTCTTGTTCTACTTCTAAAATTTCCTCTTCTTTTTCTTTTTCTTTTTCTTTTTCGATTTCTCTTTCGAATTTTAATAATATGTTATTTGATTTTGATGACATTAATTTCATTAACATTTGCTGTTTTTTTAATGCTCTTCTTTTTTTTTCATTAAATTCATTTTTTTCTTTTTCTTTTTGAGAATTTTCGTCTTCAAACAATTGTTTAAATTGTACAGAAATAGTTTTTTTACATTTTTCATTTTTTTCACCTAACAATTTAAAGATTAGTTTCATAATATCTCTATGCTCAATAGATTTTTGATCATTATAAAATATTAATAAAAGAGACATAATACTATAATGAATTGTTTTGTTTTTATAATAAAATTGAATATTATAACAAACATTTTGAAAGAAATTATTTTTACTTGGAAATTGTAACTCATAAAAGTATTTTTCTTTTTTTTGTTCTTTTTCGTTTTCTATTTCCATTTTTTGTTCTTGTTCTTGCTCTTTTTCTTGTTCTTGCTCTTGCTCTATTTCTATTTTTTGTTCCTTTTCTTTTTCTTGTTCTATTTCTATTTTTTGTTCTCTTTTTTTTTCCTTTTCTATTTCTAATTTTTGTTCCATTTTTTCTTTTGTTGTCTTGGTCTTTTCCTTTGTTGTTTTAATTTTTAAGGTCTTTTTTTCAATATTATTTGGGGTTACAATAATTAAATAAATTAAATTAAACAAATGATCAAATAATTCATTTTTAAATGATTGCTTTTTGATTGTAATATTATATAAACAAGTAAAGATAATCTGATGCAATAAATGGTTGTGGATTAATTTTGGCAAATTGGAAAATGTTTGATAGGGCTCAATATAATTAGGTGTTGGTGGTATTATGGGATGCTTTTTTGATTCGTTTTTGATATTTTTATTTGTCTTTTCTAAATGATTATAATAGTTTTGTAAAGCTAATTGCATTTCAGATTTCTGATAATGAAGGAAATATAACCCTTGGAATTGATCCCAATATTCGGGTTTAATTTGATTTTTATTATCTTTGATTTGATTAGACACCTGGGCAATTATTTTTTCAATTTCCTCTTGTTGAGATTTTTTTGTTAATCTGTCACCTGCAATTTTTTTAAATATAGAAGAGTTTTTGAAGTCATTACAAAATAATATATGAATAATTTCATCTTTTAAAAAATCTTTTTTTTCTTTTTGAGATGAATTACTTCGTTCTATTAAAATAATAATAAGTAATTTAAAAAATTCTGAGAGTAATTGTGATTTTATAATATTATGCTCTTTTTCTTTTTCATTCTCTTCATCACTATCATTTTCATCTTCATCTTCATCTTCGATTTTCATGTCTATTTGTTTTTTCAGTGTGTATATTTTAGATTCCAATTCACTCATTTTTTCATTTCTTGTTTTGAAATTAATTCTTAAATAATTTTTTAGTTTAAATTCGTTAATTAAATTTGTAATTAATAATTGTGGACCTAAAATAATTGCTGAAATTTGAAGTAAAAAAATGTCTGAATCAATTCTATGCAAGCATAACGCGGGGTAAGATTGTAAGTTTATTTGGTGATTTACCGATAAGCCATTTCTTTTCCATAGACCAGCGCCAACTTGAGCCGAGAGTGATCTTATTCTAATAATGTCAACAAAAATACGAAGGAAATTTTTCGAGTTTTGGATGTTGGAGTTTAATGGTAAACTCTTTTTAAATAATTTTTTTAAATCAAAATTTGGGAATTTCTTTAAAATTCTATTTAGATAATAAGAAAGGAATCTTTGCAATGGTAAATGCATCGATGATGAATCAGAATTTATATCAAAATTATAAATATCTATTTCCTTTTTATTTCTGTATATTGCTTCTTCGCCTTCATCATCCTCATCGCCTTCCTCTTCTAAGGCTCGTTGTTTTTGCTTATCTAACGCTGTAAAAATTAATAATTTATCTTTTATTAATGTATTATTTTCTTTATGGAAAAAATAACACCATTGATCAATTTTCTTCACAAGGATTTTAAATGTTTTTAGCAATTGCTTAAATACTTGCTCACCTTCCCCAGTCTGGATAATATTTAAAAACCCATCTAATTCATTGAATAACGAATCAATATAAATTTCAAAATTATAACTTGTTAAATAATCTTTATTTTCAACAAAAAAACTTATTTGCTTGGAATTTCGTTTCATTGGATTTAGTCCTTGGGAAAAGGAGATAAGGGATAAAAAACTGTCCAATAGTTCAAAGTTTTGAAAAAATAAATAATTTTTAATGTAATCGGATTGGAATAAGTATTCTAAATCCTGAAGAGTAGACCAACACAAATTTTTGGTAATTATCTTATTTTTTAAATCTAAATGATAAAAGTCGGGATTAATTTTCGAAACTGTTGAAGAGTATTGAAAGCAATCAAAAAGGGTTTCTAAAATGATTTTTAATGTGGAAAATTCATTACAATGCTTTTCTGATAACTTTTCCGAGGAAAATAGTTGCACAGAAAATTCAGTCAATTCTGACCATGATCCTTTATTCTGAGTAACAACCCTAAACATCATTTTTTGATATATTTTTAAAAAGCTTTTTGTAAATGCAATTTTAAATGGCTTGTCAACGATAAATAGATAGAGTGCTTTTTTAATCTCATCCAAGAGTGCTTCTTCAGCCAGAACAGCAAATTCAAAAAATATGTCTAATAGATTTTTTTCTTCACTAATTCTTTCTTGAAAGCAATCCCCGACTAATCTTAATGTCCCAGTACCTACTTTACATATTTTTTGAATCCATTTGATTAAAGTTATACATTGGAAGTTTTTATTCCAAATCTGCTTTACCATTTCCTTTTCTGTTTCGTTATTTTCTTCTATTTCGTTATTTTGCTCTATTTCTGTTTTCTTATTGTTTGTTTGGAATATTATTTGTTTTTGTTCTTCTTTTTCCTCATCTATTTCTTTTCTTCTGTTCATTTCACATTCTTTTTCTTTTTCTTTTTCTTTTTCTTGATCTTCTTGAATTTTTGTTGGGAGGCTAATTTGGTAACCTGAGAACAAATAAATCAATTGCTTGAGGAAAATTGGAAATATGATTTGAAATCGCTTGAGATATGTTTCTTCTAAATAAATTTCGGGGTTTTCAGGTGGGCCTTGATGGTGCTTACAAAATCCACTTGGACTCCATGATTCTTCATTGCCACAGTCACAACAACCAACACCTTTTCATATTCATTGAATTTTATTAATGTTATTATTGTAATTTTGTAAAAGTATGCCAGATTTGAAAACAAGTTAATGGTTACACCAATAAAACATAAAAAAGAAGAGAGCTGAGGTGAATAAAAGATTATAATTTACCTGATCGTTGTGAAAAAAAAATGTGTCCTTCATGATCACCATTATGAAAGCAATTGTAGCACAAGCAAGATGCTATTGAATAACCGAACGGAAAAAAGGGAAAAAAACAAAAAAACTGTAAAAAGAAAGAAAACAAAGAAACAAATAAAAAAAAATTTCATACTTTTGTGCTTTTGACATGTTAAACATTTATAAATAATCGTGTCTCCTGTGGTTGTTTGAGATTTTGTGGGGGTTAATTTAGATGTTTTTGTTTGGCAACCCAGAAAGATTTATTATCTATTAAAAAGCAATTTTGAAAAAAAAAGAAAAAAAAAAATCAAAATTTACCAGGTCCCCAAGAAGCCGTACAAATACCAGAATATTTTTTCCCTTCTTGTGTTAAATTTTTGTAAAAGGATTTGGGATCTTCACCACCAGATAAAAAAATATCAATTAAACTAAGAAATTTATCACTGGTTTTTATGGTTGGTATAATATTAATAAGATAAGACCCAATTTCTTCAGGACTTTCTCTTAGTTTAGATGCAATTTCAAGTTGCGAAATATTTGAAAATTGTGACATGAAGTCAAAACTAAAAAAGGAGAAAATAAAAAATGATTTTTAAACTTGAGTCTTTTGGAGAATAGGACCATAAATTCAAGGTTATAAATTTGAACTCCACTTTCTATTTTTCAGATTGAATTATTCAAATGGGAAAAAACATAACAATAGGTTTTTTTTGTTTATTTCGAATTGAATCATAGAAAAGTTTGGATATTTAGTTTTCAATCGATTTTTTAAGATTTCATTGTCTTTCCCATCAATAGTAACCTAACATATCATTTGCAAAAGTATCAAACAAAAAAAATACAAACCATTTATCATCTTCAATTTCTTTGAAAGTTTAATCTTCAAAAAGAAAAAGAAAAAGAATAGAGAATTATTTCACTTTTCTTAAACGTTAAATATTAAAGTGTTTGATAACTTTTTATAAAAATTAACCTTTTACTGTTGAGAGAAAAATGTTGGACAGAGAAAAATAGTTGAGCAGCAATTTTAATTGATAACATTAATAGAATTACAGAAATCACAGAAACCTGAAAATCATTTTTAATTTCAATTGTTTGGGAAATAACTAAAGAAAAGAACAATAATCTAGTTATTAGAATAACGATTAATGTAATTCTACTTTTTCAAAACCTTATCTTTTATAATCTGAAGCTAGTACCCGAAAAATTACCATTTTCAGAATTAATAGTAAACTTTACTAAAACTTAGATTTTTGTTAAAATAGCATGATCTACTTTAGTTATCAACCCCTCAAATGATTAGTCAACACACACCACAGATTTATGAACTTGTGACATACTTAAACCAGGATTTATATAAAATTCAATTAGTTAACAATATGATTTGGATTTTCATTTTTACTAATGTTTCCAATTAAAAATGGTGTCCAACTATTTTTCTGTGTCCAAAATTTTTCTCTCAACAGTTAAACTAAAATTTGAACTTAGTAGTTTTGAAAATTTTAAGATCTGGCTTAAGGTCTAAGGCTCTTGAAAAGGGAAAAAAGATTATTTGTATTGGCTTTTTTAGATAAATATATTTAAAAAAAGAATTTTGATTGAAAATTTGTAATTAGGGAATTTTGAAAAATAATAATAAATTGTAATGGTTCGAGAATTCAAAGATAAATTGGTTTTTTACTCTCATACAAAATAGTAAGAGAAAAAACAACAAAACGATAAAAAAGGGCTTGGATAGAATTTTTTTTTTTCATTTTTGATTTCAACAATTTATTTCAAAAATTTATCTCACATTAATGAATTCGAAAAAATATGCTGATTATAATTCTCTGATAGATGATATTTTAATCTCGCCGATGAAGAATTATAATTAAATTATTTTTAAGAAAGGAAGGAAATTATAAGAATTATTATTTGAAACGGACTAGTTGTAAACAATAATTAAAATAAACTACAAAACAAAAAAAAACAAAAAAAATATATTTCCAATTTTATTCTGGATTATAAATAACAAAAAATCTAATAAATTCTCCCTAATTTTTTTAATAATTTTTAAAAATTTTCTCTAATACAGAATTTCCCAAAATCGTCTTAAAATTACCATACTCAAACAAATTGATCAATTTAATCGAGAAATTTTCAACTAATATTTTTTATTTTTATTGTTTGTTTAAAACATTTAAATAGGCTGAGTCAGATGATTAAAAGTTTCTTTTAATTATCACCTTTTTGGACCATTTGTATAAGCTTCTTGACTTGATCTACATAAATTTTACTAATTTGATTTATCCAGCAACTCTTCTGATTTTAATAATTAGAAACTCTTTCATCATCCTAACAAGTTATTTGGAATAAAACAATGAATAATAATTCACAATTTGAAAATTGCCAAAATTGATAGAGTAAGCAAGTGGTAAGAGGTTGATCTAGAGTATAAACAATTAAATCATCATTATAGATATTTTATTTTTTGTCATTTTTTTCGCCTATCCCAGAAGAAAACGATAACTTTCTTAAGGGAGAGGTCTCAATTATTATTTTTTTTGACTAATTTCTAAATAAGGATTCCTGATCTAGAAACCGTTTCAAGATTGAAAATAAACAGGTGTTTTCAGATCTAAGTAATTTGCAAAAATTTTTTTCAGTATGATTAAATGTAGGTAAAAAAAATTAAGAGAGATTAGTCCCTTAAGAAATTATTTTATGGAATGAATGTTTACAATCCCTGAAATTTGAATAAAGATTGTCTTGTTTCGGGTCTGGCGAATTGTTATTTTGGTTCTTAGATGATAGATCTTGAACCTGATATAGATTTTAAAAGTGGTTCAAAAAGGCAGTTTTTGGTCAAATTATTTTTGTTTTTCAGAAATCCGATTTTTGAACAGTACAAGACTAATAAGTTGAAAAGTATTTATAGACGATTTTGTTTTTTTTGTTGTTAATTGAATTTTTAATTATTTTTCTGCCAATTAACCAAATAAAAAAAAATATCTTTTTTCCTAGTTAATTCAACAAACATCATTATAAATTTCAATTCAAAAACGTAAAAACGACATTTTTTTATAACTTACATTCCAATTTATTGATCCGACACTCTTCCTTTAAATTGGATTTCGGAAGAAAAAAAATTGACCAAAACTGCCTTTTTGAACCACTGTTAAAATCTATATCAGGTTCAAGATCGATCATCTAAGAACCAAATTAACCCGTGGCCACATACTACACAAGATAATCTTTTTTTAAATTTCCTTGATTGTAAACCATAAGATGATATTCAAAAAAGAAAAGATTTGTTTAAAATGAGCACTTTATCAGGTTTCTGTTTTTGGATTTTATGATTCAGTTCAAGCAATCCCATAAACACATTTCTAGATCCAAAACCTAATTTAATAAAAACCAAAAATTTAATCAAAAAAAATGTTCAAAAATCGAAAAATTAAAGATTCAACTCTGTATTACTTTGGGTTCGCTTTCTTTTCACAAATAGAGCTGCAAAAGATGATTTGGTTTCAAAGTTTTAATATCGGTTGACACTCAAAAAAATCTTTCTTCATTACTGTGATCAAAATAAAGTCAGTAAAAAAATATTATGCGAGTTTCAAAATAAAAAGCGTGTTTTTTTGTTATAGAAGACCTATACATTAACCAATCAAAGAAACTGATAATAAAGCCTAAAAAAATATTGTATTGGTTTCTTAAAGTTCTATTATTTAAAAAGAAATTCTAAAAATGAAGGATCAAATTCCAAAATTTATCTCAAAAAATTGAGTAAATTTTTCATAAAATTGCAAATCAATCAAATGAAAATTCAAAAAAATGCATAAAAATTGAGAATATTATTGAAAATTTTCAACTATTTGCATAAATAATTTAAATTTTACTAAAAATAACTCGACCTTTACTTTCAAAATTGATTTAAACTTAGGTATACTATTTTGTAGTAGATTGGATGTTGCCTTGGTACAAGAAAAAAAAAAAACACGGATAATACTGTGAAACACGGATTATAGTCTTTGTACACACATTATTTTGATCACTATAAAATTGGTTTCCACAATCAACATTTTTTAAAATTGTAAAAGGCTCTTACTTCCTTAATAATAAGATTTCTCTGTATGAGTTTCAATCAAAAAATCAATACTTTTTAGTGTATTTTTTACACCTTTTGGATCTCGATGATCATTTTCTCAAAAAAGTTTTTTGTTTTCCAAATTAGAAATGACAAACACCGAAAAAGAAGAAATCAAAAAACCAAACCTCATGAAAGAGATCAAAATCGATAAATTATGTTTAAATATCTCTGTTGGTGAAAGTGGAGATAGGTTAACAAGGGCATCAAAAGTTCTTGAACAATTAACAAAACAAAAGCCAGTCCAATCAAGAGGTTTGTGTTAATTTTTCAAATTTTTAGAGGATCTTACGCTTTGTGCCAAGAAGATCTTTGGTTCCAAACAGAAACAAAAATTGTTTTTCTTTTTTTCAATTTTTTGCTTTTTTTTTTTGTTACAATTAAAAAATCTTTGTGAATACAAAACCGATCTTCTTCAAATAAACTAAAATAAAAAACAATAAAATCTAAAAAATATAATCAAATAACAAAAAGCAAGACTAACCATTAGAGGCTTTGGTATTCGAAGAAACGAAAAAATTGCAACACATGTTACTGTCAGAGGTAAAAAAGCAGAAGAAATTCTTGAAAGAGGCCTGAGAGTAAAGGAATTTGAACTCCGTAAAGGGTGCTTCACCAAAACAGGTACCTTTGGCTTTGGTATCGAAGAACACATCGATCTTGGAATGAGATACGATCCTAATGTAGGAATCTATGGTATGGATTTCTACGTGATCTTAAAAAGACCAGGTTACAGAGTCGCAGAAAAAAAAAGATGTAAAGCAGCAGTAGGTAAAAATCATAGAGTTAATAAAGAAGATGCTATTAAATGGTTTGAAACAAAATTTGAAGGTTATATTATTGATTAATCTTTTTCTTTTTTACTATTTTTCTTTTCCTTTGTCATAAGGAAAAAAAAAAAAAGAACTTTTCGTTTTATTTCGAAAGAAAATTCTCCAGAACCAAAAAAGTTTGTTTTTTGGTTCTGGAGAAAAAAAAAACAGCCTCAAATAAAATTTTTTTTCTTCTTCGAAAGCAAAAAAACATAATACCAATTATTTTTTGGCTTACTTTGATTTTATTTTTCGATAACATCAATTTTAGTTCCAAAATTACTACGTTATAAATTTCTGGGAGTTATTCTCTCACTAATGCCAAGATCTTTGATTTTTTTATAATTTTTCAAATACTGATAACTTGAAAAATATTTAATAAAATTTTTTGTTCAATTTCCATTTTTGTAATTTATTAGCTTAATTTTTAATACAACTCAAGAGAAAGAATCTTTTGAAAGGAAACCAATTTTATAAAGTTTCTTAATCATTTAAACCAATAAAATGCTTTCTTCAAATCTCATACTGATAAATTCAAACACATGTAATAAACTTTTTATTCAATTTCCTCTTATGTAATCTTTTAGCTCAGCTTTTAAAAAAGCGTTTGAGAAAGAATATTTTGATCAACTGATTTTAAAAAGTTTCTTAACATTTAAAATGAATAAAAAGATTCCCTCAAAAGTGAAACTGATTGTGTAAAAAAAATTTGTAAAATGGAAATTGAAAGCAAAAAATTTCAGCTATTTTATGGAATTTATCAGTCTTAGTAAAACTGTTGTGTACCATTCAAAGATTTAAAAATCAAATCCTTTTTATAAATAACCAAATTTTTTATGAACGAAATAACAAACCTACCTAAAGTTCATTAAAGTAGGGGTGTTGATATAATACTCATTTATTGTTGGTTCAGTAAAAGAAGATCGACATTTTTTGAAAAAAACACTAGGGTTTTATAGAGTTTTGTTTTAAGTTTGGAAAATGATAATTTTTATTCTTGTTTTTCGATTGACTGAATGGTGTTTTGAACAAGTGTAATTACATTAGTCAGTATTCTAATAAGTGGGTGAGTTATAATTTAAAAAGTTTGGATTTCTTAAATAAAAGAATAAGATTTAATTCATTCAGCATTTGCAAAACAATTTTAATGATAATAATAATTAAAAATCTTTCCAGGGATTATTTTAATTTAATGTATTTTTTACAATACTATATTGCAAAACCGAAATTTGTACCTTATAATTAGATAAATTTTACCAGAAGCTTTCTCTTGTTTGATTGTTTCCCAAATTTGACCATTATATTAACAATCAAAAGAAAAAATAATCTTTGTTAAAAAAGGGTATTTGTTCGTAGACGGGGGTTTATACTTTAATAAAAAATCTATTATTCTTCGGTTAAGTAATTTGTGAAATTCATGGTTCTTCGTGGGAATTAAGAATTAAAATTAATTAATTTTGTTGATTTCTTCTAAGAAGCTTTACAATTCATAGGAATTGGAAAAAAAAAAAAAACTTATGAATAGTGTTTAAAGTTTTATTATTTTGATTCTGAGCTACCCATCTAAGGTCAGTATGTATTATCTACAATATGAGAATTTTCATAACAAATCGGCAAATTATTGAATAATTTCTCCTTTCATAATGATGTTGATTATCATCAATTTGTATTTTTTTGTTGATTTTCTGAAAATTTTCCGATAATAATAAAAACTCTAGTAAATGAAAAAATTCCAAATAATCAAAAAAATAAAAAATTTGTAATAAATAGTGAATAATTTTTAGTTTTAATTAACACCGGAAAAAATGCCATAAATAGTCAATAAACAATAAAAAATCTCTTAAAATCAATGTAACTGATGCTTTATTATTTAGATTTTTTGTATATGAATAAAATTATATCTAATATTGTTGACCTAGCAAAGATGTTTTCTGAAATAATTGTTAAATTTGTAAAAACTATTATTCTTCATCATAAAATCAGAAATTTTACACTTCTTCAACAATAAAAAAAAAAAAATAAAATCAGAAATTTGTTATATTCAGCTAACTTGAGATAATCTTATTTTCGTGTGAAATAATCATATAAAGGCATTTATTGAGTATTTGTCGAAAAAAAATTTTTTTTAAAAGTTTGTTTCTGGAATCGTAATTGGAGAAATGAAAGTATAATAAATTCTTCAACATTTAAGTGATAAAATATAACTTTATGTTAATGTTTTGTTTGTTATTTGGGGTTTTTATGGTACTTTTTCAAAATTTTCTGAAAAATTGATTCCCAAAATTGAGTCAATCGTAAAATAATATATAGATAATCTTCAATTTTTATTTATAGATCGAGAAACATGAGTATACCCGTTTACACTCTCAAAAAGTTATTTTTACATTTCAAAAAATATCTTATATATGATCTGAAATTTTGGGAAAATATTTAATTAGAATATCCACCTTAATTCCAAAATATTTAAGAGGATAATCGAAGTTTTTTTTTTTTTTTTTTTTTTTTTTTTTGGTCAAAATCCTGATAGAAAGATTATCAATTATATATAAAAATTCCACATTCTGTGATTAATAATGGATATTCCACGACTCTCAGAGTGGGGCACTGGGTGCCCAAATTTATATATTTTTTACTATTTGAAAGATTTTTTGTTTCCACTTTATTTTTATTATATTTTCTTTTATTAGTTTAAGTAAAATCAATAGATTTTCGAAACAAAAACAAAAAGTGAAAAAAACCGCAGTTATGTTTTCCAGAATTTAAAAGAATTGAGTAAAATCTTTGATTTTTCTATATTCTTTTGAATCATGGAAAACCTAGGCATTGGTGGTACTTAACGTTAGGTTTTCCGGAATTTAAAAAATTTGAGTAAAATAATAGATTTGTTCTCTATTCTTTTGAATTCTGGAAACCCGAATTTAGATACTCTATAACACTTACACTTATGATTTTTTTATTAATATCAAAAATAAACAGTAAATTAAAGAAATTTTCGGTTTATTTCAAAAATTACAAAAATAAACCTAAACAATTTACGGCATTAACGGCACTTGCCATTACTTCCTCAAATTCTAGACTTGTATTTAGAGTTTTTATACTTTCTCTAATGTGAAAAGATGATAAATTATTTTATAATCTTTCTTAAAAATCCAAAGAAAAAAATATCATTTTAAACCAATAAGCAATTTCCAAAAAACCGGGTAAATTTAATACAAAATATCTTTATAAAATCCAATATTCATATTAATATTTAAATACAAAACATCATTAAAACCAATTTATTTGACTCTTGATAATAATTCAATTTGTTTGTTCGTATGTTATTACTTGAATATATTATATTAAATTTTCTGATTTCGATTTTATCCAATATTTTTTAGGGGTAATGAGTGCTATTTATTATTTAATTTTTGATTGAAAAAAACCGTTTTCATAACTTGTAAATATTTGAAAATTTTTCTAATAGAATTGAAAACATTTAACTATATATTATTATTTAAAGAATAATTTGTGTCCCTCAATACGATTTTTTTCCAAAAAACGTGTTTTTTTTTTTTTTTTCATTTTTTGGAAATATTTCATCCAACATATTTTGGAAAAAATACCCAAGTCATTGATTCAATCGATATTAATATTAAACTTAATTTGTTATTGCCATTTAACGAATCGCCCCACTCTCAATGATTATTTTTTACAAAATATAAAAACAAATCCCTACTTTTTTGTAAATATTGTCTTTCTCTATTTCACTCAAAGTATCACAAAGAAAAATTAGTAAAATGTTTTTCTTCTAATAAATTATTGACTTTTTTATTACTAACTCATTGTTATTTGGGTGATTTAATCAAAGAAGAACACTTTTTTACTAAAATTTATAATCATATTGTAATTTAAGCATAAGATCATTGATAAAATTCAGATTCAATTTATAACATACTTTGAAATAAGACTATTGAGTAACAAATTCTACTCCTACAAGTCAAAAATTGTTGGCTAAAAATGCGAATCATATTATATATTGAAAAAATTCCAGGGGTATTTAAAATATCAGCCTGAAATTTCTCATCCTTTTTGTGTCTGATATTCTTTCATCTTTTTTCAAATTTCGAATACTTTAAGTCGATTTTTTTTAAAAACAAAAAAAAAGGGTAAAAAATAATAATTACAAAAAAGAGGAAATTCTGAATATAATTGAAATATTTTGAAGATATCTAAAAGAAAAATATTCTTTAACTTTCTTAAAACATTGAAACTGTTTTTGTGTCAACCAAAAAAGCCAGAAAAAGTTGTTTAAATTACATGTTTTTTCAAGTTTGATTTGTAAAAACTTTTAAATAGAAAGCTATTGAATTGTGATCTTGTAATTCCTTTCAAAAATTGAAACAATTCCAAAAAACAAAAGTGAATACAATATTGAACTTTTTTTGGCAATGAACCTGACATATTATTTATTTTTAAGACTTTTCCCAATTGACAATTTCATTTTGAGAAAAGTGAAATAACCAACCCAACCTTAGCTTTCAATATTAAAACGTTATGGAAAACACAATCAAAATCCTGTCTGGCCTTGTTGACACAAATAATATCACACGAAAGCAGAGTGAAGTTATGATGAACCAGTCGATAAAAGAAACACCACTCGAATTCATTGCTTCTTTAATCGAAATAATTAATTCAACAACTGTTAACAAGACGATTTGCCAGCTATCGTGCATTCTCTTGAAAAATATTCTCAATGAATTACTCGCAAGAAATTTTATGTTTGTGATCGGTCTCAGATCAAAACAGAAATTCTCGTCTGTGCCTAATTGGTCGAAATGGGACACAAAACTTCAGGAAAAGATCTTTCAAGTACTTTTGGAAATGATGAAATCCAGCGAGCGAACTTTTCTAAGTAGAATCTTAACGGAAATTTTTGCAAAGATTATCTGTTTAAATATCGCCCACTCAACAAACGAGAATATAATTGGAGATCTGATCCAAATGTGTAATAGCCAATTGAGCACAAACGAAAAACAAAACGGTCGAATAATTTTTTCAATTTCTTTAGCATTGAAGGTACTTCTGCAAAAAGACTATCTGTTGACAGAGGCGCTGTCACTGTTAACTTTATCCACAGAGCTGATCCGGAAATTCCTACAAAAGGAAATCAAACAACCAGTTTTATTGGGAGCCTTAAGTCTTCTACGTGGTGTAATACCAAAAAACAAACAATTGTTTAACAACCCAAATGACTCTGAATTCATTTTTCAAATTTTATTCAAATTATTAGTGCAAGTTGATTGTGCTGAACAAGTCCATCGGAAAACATGGAAGTGCTTGTCTTCAATAACCAATTCTTGTTTTGGAATTATTGAGAATTACCTTGATCGAATATTTGATGTAATTTCTCCTTTTTTTACCTAGTTGGCATTTTTTTTTTAATTTTTATTTTTTTCCTCTCTCCAAAAATAGTTTTATTTGTTGGTGACATGTAAACTTTGAGAAATTTTGTTTCTTTATTCATCAACAATCAAAAAAAACTTTTTTTTACTTGTCATTTTGGAAAAAAAGTGAAACAGGAAAAAAAGTGAAACACGGTTTTAATTGGGAACATTAATAGAACCTGAATGAAAAGTAAAATCAATAAAAAGAAGAAACCAATTAAATTCAAATAATAATCCATTATATTATTTTCAATCAAACCAACAAATAAAAATTAAATCTGCTTTCTTATGGAAATTCTAGGTGTGGTTTTGGAGATGGCAAAAATAGTCAATTTTTTCAACAAATTTTTAATAATTGATCAATCAAAGAAAAACCCCATACCAAAAGCAAGTATTAAAAAAAAACTGTTATTGTGTTGAATACTTCTTTTTGACTTTATTTCTTTATTTATTCTTTTTTTAAAAGATCTTATTTTGAATCTTCAGGTTTCTGTGGTTTCTGAATTTTTATTAATGTTACCTATTAAAAACCGTTTTTTACTTTTTTTCCTGTTTCATTTTTTTTCCACAATGGTGTACAATTTTACTAAGGCAGTGGTAAAAAATAAAACGGAGGTAATTGATTTAGCCACTCACTACAAGTAAAAAAATAAAATCTCAAAATTAAAGTTAGCCAAAACTACATATTGGGTTTTCAGTTATACATCTTTTATTAATTATTTTTTCAAAGTTATGATAATTTTATGTAATTAAGAAAAGATAACTACTAAACTAATTCAGATTTGAATACCCCCTTTTTCAAAATTACCGACTTTTGAAAAAAACAACAACTTATTTTTGGCGTATTTTTTTTTTTTTAATGAAAAAAGTTACAATGAATGAACTTTATATTGAAAATTAAGAATGAAAAAATAATAAATGCTAAAACAATTCGAAGAAAAAAAAAAAAACAGGGAAAATTCATTAAAACCCATAACATGGAAAAATAAATAAAATGATGAAAAATATTCCATAAACAGAAAAAAAAATCATTTTTTCAATAAAATTTAGCGATATCTTTTGATTGAAATATTTTATTTTAAAATTGAAAAAATATAATTCTTTTTAGACTATTAAAAAAAAATAGATCAAAATAATGTCTCCACTTCCTTAATAAAAAAATCATTTAAAAAAAAAACAATCGGATAACATCTTTATAACAAAAATCTTGTTTATATTGTGATTTTTTAATAAAAAAAGTATAATAATGTTTTTATATCGTTATAAATTTTTATTATTTTAAAATTATTAAATAAATTATTTAATTGTAAAAATTCTTTTAAATAAAATTGAAAATATTTAATTCCTATTCATTAAAAAAAATGTTTTTTTAATGATAATTTTACAATTTAAAACCGTTTTCTATCATGTTTTTTTAATAGTGAAACAATTTTAACAAGATGTATTATGTATTTTTTTTATTGTATTATTGTTTTTTCAATATACTTAATTTATAACACATTATATAACATGTTTTATCTCTAATAAAACCAAAATAACATGCTATAAAATTTTACAACACCTTTTACAACAAATAAAAAAATGTTTTAAAATTTGTTTCATTTTTCTATAACATGTTATAGAAAAGGTTATAAAAATTTTAATCAGTTTCTTTTCAAAATTTATAACACTTTCAACATTTTAAACACTTCCATATCACACGTATAACATGTTATATAATATTTTTTTTTATTAGGTTAACTCAAATAAAAATTTCAAAAATTTTAAAATTAAAAATGAAAAAAATATAAGGTATTTCCAAAAAAGTGTGGTATTTTTTTTTTACATTTCATAAAAAATCATTGTTAGTGACGGTATTTATGAATTGACAATACCAAATTAAGTTTAATATTATTACTGATTAAATCAATGACCTAAGGTATTTATTTCGAAATATGTTAGTTGAAATATTCCCAAAAAATGAAAAAAAAAATAGCACCTTTTTTGGTGAAAAAAAGGTAAGACCAATTTCAATAAAAAACTGAGAAAAATTGAAATGTTAAAAATGATTTTTTAAACACTAAAATGCAGTTATATTCTTTCAATTCTATTTGATAATTTGTTGAGATTAAAAAAGTTATGGAAACGATTTTTTCAATCAAAAAGAAAATAATAAACACCAATTTTCACCTCTATAAAATATCAGATAAAATCGAGAACAGAAATTTTAATATTTTTTATTTATGTAATACAATACTAAGAAACAAAATGAATTGTTATCAAGAATCAATAAATGGTAGTTAATGATTTTCGATGTTTAAACACTTTTTTGAAGATTGGGTTTAAAAGAGATATTTTAAAATAAATTTGCCCACTTTATTAGAAATATCTTAACTGAAAACATTGATTTTTTTTTTTTTCAATTTCCATTAATATCTAATAAAGTTGTAAACCTTTTTCAAAATTATTATGTAGAATAATGTTTATTATATGAGGATATTTCAAAAATACAAAATATAGAGATTTTTTTTTTGAAAAAATTTTATAGTTATGTTGTGTTGTGTACTGCTACATTCAAAAAAAAAAAGAATTGTGAAAAACATATTCTTGCTGTTGTGAAAATAACCCTTACAGAATTTGCTTAAATCAGTGTTTCAAATTAAAGGCCGCGCTTCTTTTTTCAAGAAGGCTAAAGCACTAATTGATCATGAAAAGGCCCAATAAACAATAAGTAAATATTGATATAGATTACTTAAAGTTCAGTTGATTCAAAAAGGAATTTTAAAAAATGAAGAATCAAATCGTAAAACTTTCCATAAAAAAAAATAAATTATATTTTATGGACAATTTAGACCGAAATATAAATAACAATAAAAATCAAAAAATTGGAAAAATTATGAAAAATTTTCAACAAATTCAATTCACAATTTAATATTTTCTCAAAATATAAACGAGTTGAACCTCAAAATTGATTTGGCATTTGGTATACTATAGGATGCTGAATTAAATATTGCATTGGAATGAGAATACAAAATACACGTGTTTTATTGAAATATGTCTTGAATTAAACTCTTTTTCAAATAAAAGGGCACAGAAATTTTCAAGAATTATTCACAATTTAATCAAATTAATTGTAGTATCATTCTAAAATATAAAAAATACTTTAAAACATAAAAAAACACTCAGCTAGATATTTAAAACTAATTAAAACACATAAATAAAAATTAAAATTCAATATTTTAAAATTTGATGTACCCTTTTGTTTGAAATGAGAAATCTCGTTTTGTAAATTTTATAGAAAAAAAATTATAAAATCAATGAAAATGATGAACAAGGTGAATTGGGAAAACGTTCTTTACAGGTTACTGATAAATTCAAATTTATTTTATTAAATTTTTAGTTCAATTTCCATTTTCTGAAATCAATTAACTCAACTTATAAAACAACTCAAGAGAAAGAATCCTTTGAAAGTCAAGTCAATTTTATAAAGTTTCTTCAGATTTTAAAAAATAAAATGTATTAATCAAAGATTGTGTAAAAAAATTTGTAAAATGGAAAATGAAATAAAAATTTTCAGATATTTCTTTGAATTTATCAGTATTGATAACTCTTTACAAGCTAAAATTTCGTTCTTTAGGGTCTCATTTTAAAGATAAAGTCACAATTCATTGGGTTCTTTTGTTGGAATTGTTTCTTTCTTTATCTTATCTTTTCTTTGTTCCATACATCAATCCAATAATGGTCTTTCTTGATTTCCTATATCTAGCCCATTTGAGATCAAACTTAAACTATTTCCATTTTTTTACTGGTACACTATTTCCAAATTTTTTTCTTCTTATCTTGTTGTTTCATTTTCCAACTGTTCAATATCCATAAAAAGAAAAAAAAAAAAAAAATGAAAAAATGAATAATTAAAATAAAAATCACCAATAAGTAATTATCTTATTAACAATCAAATGTAATAGTATTAATGATTTGAGATGTGCACCCTTTTGTTTGAAAAAGAGTTTACAATTTCGTTATTTATTATTTTTTTCTAATTTCCAGTAATCTACACCAAAAATAATAATATTGGCTCGTATATTATTAGTAAAATTGAATGGTAATTGTCTATCAATAAACTAATAAATAAAAAAAAATCAAAGATAATAAACTGAAACATTTCTTGCTCATTGTGAAAACCGAATTAAAATCCATTAATTTAAAATTGAATGAAGAGTTATATATCAAAGTTTGCATTTAACATGGTTAAAAAAGTTTATAAACTCTGTTTTTTGATCATAAGAAATTTATACAAAATAGATTTGTTTTGAAAAACGAAATTCATTGAAATAATACATTTTTTCGAAAAATAAGAAGGTATTTATGTTTTTGATTAAAATTTTTTTTGTAAACTATCTTAAAAATTTCAAATTATAAAGGATAAAAAGGATATTTAATTTAGAGTGTAAGACTGGAAAAATATTATTTTTTTTGCTTTTTTTAAAGTAAATTTTTCTTGAAAAAATTCAATCTTCCATAGACCATAGGGATTTGATACTAATTTAGATTCATGGGATTTACTTTTTGAGATTATTTATTACCAAGTGGGTTTAAAAAATTATAAATACACATTGAGTCTAAAACCATTTGTAACTTGAATGACTGGTATTATTTAGATTGCTATCTTTTTTTGGTTGAAGAAAATAACCAAAAATAGAAATTTAATTTCTCAACACATGTAAAAAGAAAAATTAGTTTAATTTTCCTTTAGTTTTTTAAATTGCTTTGACTTGGTGGTGTGTATTTTACTCATACAAAAAAAAAACGAGTTGTATTTTTTGAGGAAAACGAATCCAAATGAAATTTGAATTTTTTTGAAAAAAAAAAATTCTTTTTATCTTATTTGTTTCAAATTTCCGAAAAAAAAAAGTAAATTTGCCACTCTTTTGACTGATCTTGAACTTATTTTGATTATAGTAACTAAAAAATAATAATGTGTTGAAAATATTATTATTTTTTTTCAATTTTTAGCAAAAGATTATGGGGTTTGTTGAACCAAAATAGTGAATAAAGAGTTGGGTTGTTACAATATTCTAATTGAATTCAGATATGTATATTCATTAAAAAAAAATCTTTTATAAAAAAAAATAAACCCGTATATTCATACATATAAGTTTTATGTCTTTGACACGTTATTTGTAATCAATCTGGTTCAATTTCGATTTTTTTGAAATCTGATAAGCCACTTTCAAAATAATTCGTTAGAAAAGAATATTCCGAAATAAACCAATTTTAAAAAGTTTCCTTTATATTTAATCCAATAAAATTCTTTATTCAGAGTAATTTAATAAAATTTAAAAATGAAAATTGAATGAAAAACATGAAAATATTTTTTTTTGGGTTTATCTGCATCCATTAAAATAAAAGAGGATTTGGTGATATCTTTTTTAAGTAATGGTAAAGTTTCAAAAATCGCGATTATATTACATAAAATCGTGATAATAAACAAAATTGCGATATTCAATATTATAGTGATAATATCACAAATTGCAATTCTCTAAAAAATCACGATAATTATTAAAAAATCATGATAAATGCCAAAAAATCGCGATTAAATAGTTGATGGGTTTATGGACTAATTGAGAAATATTTTTAACATAAAATTTTTGTTTGATAAAAAACAGATCTTGAGAAACAAAAATTAATTTTTAAAAAATAATAAAAAAGAATACTCAATTAAATCAATAATCAGATCAAGAGTTTTCATTGTATTTTATTTTGATTTGTTTGACAAGCCGATCAATCATTGAGATCAACAACACAGTAATAAAAAAGGAAAATAAATATTTTTCCCGGTCTACCAAGGTGTTATAAATTGCGTTGAATAAAAAGAACTTCTAAAAGAACCAAGCCTATCATTTATTCTTGAAAGAACGTGTTTTTGGCTAAATCTCTTTATTTTATTCAAGTTTTAAAGGTGGCTAAAAGAAGTTGGATAAATTTTCAAAAGCTTTCTCAAAACCAAGCCACATTATCACTAATTTATAAAGATTATTTGAAAAGTTTGCTCTTTTAATTATCTTCTTCTCTCTTATCTTTTCGTTGCACATAAAACTCAACAAGGGCTTAGAGTAGTTTTTTTTTGATCGATCATTAATGAGAACGAAAATTACTCTTTATTCTTTTTGGTTATTTAAAATATGAAGGTACTATTCTATTTTTAAAAACAACTATATTTTATAAAATCAAGTATCTTGTTGAAATGAGTGATTATTCGTATGATCATAAAATTTGAGTACAATTTTAAACTTTGTAAAAAATAATAAAATGAAAAGATAAAAATGTTTTTTTTTTAATAAAAACAAAATGATTCCCTTTATAAAAGTATAAATCTTTCAAAGCTTTCAAACACTTTTAGACAATTTTCAAACACTTTCCAACTTTTTCTAATTTTTTTAAAGGGGAAAAGTGTTGTAAAGCGGGAAAACTTTTATAAACTTTAAGGAGTTTGTTTGTATTAAAAAAAATATTTTTCCTTTTTTTTCGTGATTTTCTATTTTTAACAATTTTTTAGATTCTTGCAAGTTTGTGGATTTTTCGATATAAAGTTGTATTAATCGTAATTTTTATAATATCGCAAATTTATTGCTAATATTGTGATAATACCTGTTATCATCAACCCCCCCCTCTCTCTCTCTCTTTCTTTATTTCTGTAAGTAAAACCAAGATAATTGACAAAAATAAAGCGGACCAAACAAGAAGATGGTTACTAACACAAAGCCAATTATAATGTTTTTTCTTTTTTCTTTTTTGAATTATTATAAAAAGGACAATTTCCTAAATAAGGAACTGTTTGAGTCACAGAGATGGATGTCAGATCAACTCGAAAAAATATTTGCTCTCAAGACTAATTTAATAATTAATCATTGAGCTTTGGCCGACTAAATCTTTGATTAGTAGAGAATTAGTATTCTTTTGAAAATATAATTGATATTCAATTTGGTTATTGTTGATTGTTTTCAAATATTAAACAATGATATTTACTGAAAAAAGAAACAATAATAGAATTATTCTCTTTATATTTTCAGATAAATTAATAAAAAAATAAAAAAATATCATTTGGTAATAAATAGAAGGATGAAATTTTCATTAAAAATTAATTTAAATATGATGAATAATAATTTAAAATTTAAACAAAAGATGTATAATTATGCTCTCACACTCTTTGCTTTTTTAATAACTTGTATTTGTTACAGTGTTTTTTTCTGGATTGATAAAAATCAGCATAAAGCCGAGATTTTTATTCCATTAGTTTGATTTGCAAAATCTTTTTTGAAATTCGCCCAACTCAACAACAATCTAGATTTTTTTTTCTTCAACTTGTTTTGTCAAAAGTTCATATTTCAAATTGAAAATGAAAAAAATGAAAATGATTTTATTAAGAGATAATTTTGTACTTTAGAGCTAGATTGTTATTTTATTATTATGAAGGATATTTATGGGTTCCTAATACTTTGAAAATATGACTGCCTTTCAAACCGCTGTCTTCTTCTTATTAAAATACTCATTTTATTTTCTAGTTAATGATACTAAAAATATATGTTGAAAATTACTTAAAATACAGAAAGCGAAAAAAAAATTTGTTAGGGCTGTAATTTTCCCATTAAAAAATGAATAATTTTTATTACAATCTATCAGAATTATTTTTCAGTAACTTTTCGTACAACAATAAATAATACTTTGCAAACCATTAATGACTATCTTAATTTGAAGTTAATTAACGATTATAGTATTTTGTAAAAGTTTGAGTATTCAAATACCATACTCCCATACACTTGTGGAAATTGAGTGTTACACGGGAAAATAATAATATTTTTCATCAAATTAATTAACCAATTGATTAAAGGTTCCATCTTTTCATAAATTTCATTAATTATACATTTTTGTATTTCTTGTTAATATATATATTAACTTTCTATTAAATAATAATCAACTAATTAGTTATCTATGGATGTTTTTAAATCAAAACAAAGTGAAAAAATTGATACAGTGATAAAATTTTGGTTAAATTTGGGTAGAAAGGAAATCAAATTGATTAAAGAATATAATGCCCTGATTCCTAACACTGCTGATGACTTGGATGAAGATTTAACAAATTATATTAAAAAGAAACTGTCAAAGCATAAAGTATTAAAAAAATCTAAATATATCGTACTTGCCATACCAAGTTTATTAAAGGAAATATTAGAGTACCTTTTAGAAAGCTTCAATGATGTATTTCTTGAGAATATAGAAACAGATTATGAAGATCATATTACAAATCAAGAAAACATCTTTTTATTAATCGAAATATTTACCAAATTAATACAAGATCAAATATTAAATCTATTCCCCCCAGAATTCAAAAAAAAATTAAAATTAAATAATGATCATATATCACAGTACTATGTACTCGAATGTTATAATCAAATAATACCATATTTAAATAAATCAACGATTACTCGAACCTTTTTAAACAAGTTTGTTGTGATAATTGGAAATTTTATTTTGCACAAAAATGAATTTCTTAGGGAAATAACTTTTATTATTTTTGCAAATATAATTAAATATCATGAATATTGTTTGGAAGGTAACGAAGTATTAATTAAAGATATTATTAATACCTGTTTTGAAATTCTTAAGGGAGTTGAGAACAATTACTTGAATTGCCAAGCATTAAGAATTTTACATAATTTTTGTAAAAAAAGTTCAAAATTTGAAGTATTCAATAAATTAATTTATACCAATGAAAAGAAAATTTCTAATTATTTATTTCTGAATTTTAATATATTAATCATTACTGAAGAGAAACAATTTGAAAAATTAAACCAATTAATTCAAACTTCTACTTCTTTTATCAATTTATATTTTAATAATAATAATAATAATAATAATAATCATCATCCAATTCAAAAATTTGTGATCAAATTATTAAACTCTTTCCGATCAATTAATAATTATTATTGGCAAAATTGTGACGGGAACTTTGGCAAACATATATATATTACTCTTATTAAAAGAATGATTTCTTTTATTGATGTACTTATGAAGAAAAATACATATTTTGTCTGTAAAAATATTGGAAATATAATGAAAATTATCGATATTATTTTAAACAATGGATCAAAATTAATAAAAGGAACTATTTTAACTACAATAGAAGCCATTTCTAAAGATATTGAAAATGAAAAGGGAAATGAAAAGGAAAATGAAATAATTATTGAAGAAAAAGAGGATCAAGAAATTGTTGAAGAAATAAATGAAGAATTGTATAATATCAAGAAAAATGAAAATGAAAATGGAAATGATAATGAAGAATTCTTTTCCTACGATTTTGAAAATAAAAACTCAAAATATATTGAAAAAATTTATAAAATAATCCAGCTAATTATACCGCGCATAGGAAATACAACAGAAATGTACATAAAAAATATAACCAGATATCTTTTAGTTTATTTAGAGTCTTTAAATCCAGATTTGGTCTATATTGCAACCAATTTCTTAATATTTCTATTTAAATTGAAAAATATACATATAGATGCTTGTATCCTAGACAATTTTTATGATGCTACAATTGACGCATTAACGAGTTGTGAATTAGATCACGAATTGAAAATTCCTTTAATTGCATTACTTTCAATACTTTCTTTGCAACTGAAAGATGATATTGAATATCATTTGACCGATTCTTTGAAAATTATTTTAACAACAATGCAACTCAAAAATTTTGAAAACACAGAAATGGTTGAATTTTATAACAAATTAAGATTACAATCATTATATTGCTTCTATACATTATTGGGAATTATTGGTGGAAAAAAGAATACTCTGCCGTTTTTTGAAGTTTTTTTCCCATTTTTTCAAGAACCTAAAATTTGGATTCTGTTAAACAAACAACAAAAAGTAATCGATAATTTAATCATACCAAAGATTTTTGGAAAAATTTACCAAATATTTCCTTCACAAATGACTCAAATTTTGGGTAATTCAGATGCTTATTTAAATTTAATAGATAATTGGAAAATATCTAAAAATGGTGAAATTCTTAAAAATGCTAATATAATAAAATTATTTTAAATCACATTATTTGTTGCCAATTTGAATTCTGGATAAGATGATATAATTATCTTTATATATATTTTTTTTTAAAAAATAACCAAATTTATTTTATTGGGTTTTTGTATTTAATGGTACCATGTTATAAAGAGTACATAAAAATACTCTCATAATTAAAATTATTTCCGATTGATGTTAACGCATTCATTTTATTTTGGTGGACACATTATTTTATAATAAAAAAATAATTTTTTCTATTATTTTTATTTGGAATTAATTTTTCCTTATTTATTTTTTTCATTCCATAAAAAAAAAATGTTTTTTTTTTTTCAGTTAGTTCAAGTTAAATTTTTTCTTCTTCTTCTCATGGATACTTCTTACCATGAAAGTGATGGATTAACATTTCCAAATAAATTAAAGGGAATAAAACTCAATGAATTATTTTCATACAAGGTATTTTAAAATTATTTACATTGATTAATAATAGTGAAATCTTTTATTTTATACTTAAATTCATGAAATAGAATTTTTTTATAATTGAATTTAGAGTGTAATGTATAATTCTTTACTTATAATGCACATATATGCCTACACATATTCATATACATACATACATACATACATACATATATATATATATATATAAACTAAAATTCAAAATTTTCCACACAGCTAAAACGTTCCAAACAATCAAAATAATATAATTTCATTGAAATTGGAAATAATTTTGATTTTTGTAAAATATGAAAATCTTTTTTTCATCTTTGAGTTTTTTTTGTTCATTTCATTTGTTTGAATTACGTAATTTGTTTCGTTAAATCAAATTTTTTTTTGAACAATTGATACTATGTTAAAGTTGAGTTGTTCCAAATAGAAAAACTCAAATAAAATTAGTTGTTAGGTATCTAACCTTGATCGATCAATTATTCACTAATAGAATTTAAAAAAATTTCCTAATCAATTTTTTTGTTTTGCTCTCTCCAATCTCCAAAATTTTTAACACACACAGGTTTTATTTGTATTGATAATTATTTATTTATTGTTTTGTGAGTATTATAATTTATAAAAAAGTGTTAGTATTTCAATTAGTGAATGGTTCTGATTTGGTAAATCTTCTTGAATTGATTAAATAAGTGTTTTTTTTCACAAAATTGAATTTTGGTGTGTTAAAATTTTTGAATTGAGGTTTATATAAACTTTGTTTATGTCAAAGGTGGGCAAAAATTTTTTCAAATATCAATTATTTTATATATTTGACCTTTGAAGATCAAATAAGAAATAAGCAGAATAATACACACCAAAGAATTATTGATATCCATCTGAAATAAAACTAATTAATCAATATATTTTCTTAAAAATTGAAAAACTCAAATTCTTCGGGCCCACCATTAAGAAAAACAAGAATGTTCGTTTTGAACATCTACTGGTATTTTAGATAATAAATAAGAAACTATTTTCTTTTCTTTATCCATACTTTTCTTTTAGAAATCAAGTCCCCAAACAAAGTTTGTTGGGATTTTCTAGTCTCTATTTGAAAAAGGAAATGAAAATGAAGTGAAAATTTTACACAGTTATTATTCAAATATTAAGATCCAAGATCGAATAGAATTCCAATAGAAATCAATATGATTCCTCAACAATCATTTCCACTGTTTCAATAACATTAAAATAACACCTTTTTACCAAGTTACTATTGATCTTGTAAAAAAAAATTTTTTTGTAACTGAATTAGGTTTTTGAAAAAAAAGAGAAAAAAAAACAAAAATGTGTAAAAATGATTTCAAACTTGAAAATTTCCAAAATAAATATTTTCTTCTAATATCCTCGGAGAACCTTTAAACACAGGTAATTTACACATTAATACTGGGAACTTTTGACTGGGAAATGGTTTGTTTATATATATATACCTTAGCACCTGTATTTTCCCAAATTTCATCAGTTTTAAAGAAATTATTTAAAATGATATTGATATGCTAAATTATTTATTTTCTCATTGGTTATTATACCAAATTGAAATATAATAAAAAGTTTAAACAGTTCAGAAATAAAGTTATTATGCTATTGTTTTGTTTTTTTGATATGGGAAAAAAAATAATTATTCATTTTTTACAATTATTTTTTGAGATTTTAATTTTTCAACGAAATTTTTTATATAATAAAATTTTAACAGAAAGATATTAAAACAAAGTAAAAAAAAAATATTGATTGAATAATAATAACTATCAAATAACTTTTGTTAATTTTAATGATAAAAAATAAATTTAAAAAAAATGAAAATAATAAGAAATTTACATTTTTTTTTTATACAAAATATCAATAAATATTGAATTAATAGAAAAATGAAATTCATTTCTAGAGGCCAAAATTAAAAAGTTTAATCTGAAGAATTTTCTAAAACTTTATTTCAAGAAATATAAATTATCAAAACAAACAAAAAAATTTCAAAAAAACTGAGAAAATGAAAAGAATTTTCAACTATTACATACTAATTTAAAATTTACTCAAAATATCAAGTGATTTACATTCAAAATCGATTTGAACTTAGATATATTATTGGATAGTGAATTGGATGTTGCATTAGAACAAGAAGAAAAAAAAGTACTTTTTAGATTTTGAAACACCGATTATAGTCGTTGAGAACATATTATTTTGATTGCTGTAGTAAAATAACTTTGAATAAACAAAAAAATTTAAAGTAATAAAAGTATCTGTTCAGAATCAATAAAAGACTTTAAATAAATAGAATAAGGCTTTATTAAATTTGGTCCTCATAAAATCATAAATTTGAGTTTTATCTTCTCAACTAAAAAAAAAAAAAACCAAAATTATCTTCATTTTTTCTATTTTTCATTTGTTCAATTTTTCATAAAACAACAAATTCGTCAACATAAGAAAAAAAAAAAGAAGAATATTTGCTCAATGAAATCACAGTCAACTAAAAAGGAAGAAACAATCCAAATTTTTAGATTTCCTAAAAAAATACAATCTTCAATGTAAAACCTTCCCTTTTCACATTCTTTCAAAATAAGTTTATTTCTATTTCAAAATATTTTTTTTTATTATGAATAAAACTATTAAGATACGACACAAAAACAAGATCGTCAAATCAACAAAAACAAACCAACACAAAAAACTCTAAAGATTATTCTTTTCATAGCCTAACTGAGAAGGAAAAATTATTATTTGAAAAGAACCTAAAACAAAATTCTTCGTTCCACCAAGGCGCTTTTTCAAGTGGTTTCACCAAAACACTCCCAAACTCAAAAACATACATAAACTCACGAACTTTTCTTCAAGAAAAAAACGAACCAAGGAAAAAGCATTTCAAACAAAAAACACAAAATTTACACTCTTTAAACCATCACGAACAAATGTATAGTGTTCAACAAAAAACAAAATCTCAAAATGACCTCTATTTGTTACAAAAAAAGGAAAAGGAAAAGGAAAAGGAAAAGGAAAAGGAAAAGGAAAAGGAAAAGAAAAAGAAAAAAAAAAAAAAGAAAAAAATAAGAATTACAACAAAATCTTCTTCATCTCATCATCAAGAATTTATCAAGAATTCAAATGTCGATCAATACCTCTCGAAAAAAATCCTGCAATCTGAAATTTTAACCTTTTCAGAACAAAAAGGGGAATTTGTTCGTGTCCCTCCCAATAAAGACAAGCAACCTAAAAATCATTTACAAAATTACAAAAAAAATGCTGGGATACGCAATAATTATGAAGACAAATATGAATACGACCATGGCTACAATTATAATTATGAAGTTGAATACAAAAAAAACAAAAACCAGAATCCAAATCCAAAGACAATCCAAAATAGAAAAGAAAGAAAGAACTACAAACCAAATAGAGAGCAAACTACAAATCTCTCGAATTACTCAATAAAATCAAAAGCCAGAGAACAACCAATTTCAATTGCTATGCAATCAAAGATTAATAGTTCCTATGAATTAACACCGAAAAAACAGACAAGGCCAAAATCAAATGACAAACGATATTATAAGCAACAGCCAGAACAATTCCGAAAAAAGGACAAATTGAATCCAAATTATTTAAAAAACAAATCTGAGAACAATATCAATTTTAAAAATCAAATCAATAACAATTCTAATTATAATAAAATGAATAAAAGCAATCTTAGAGGCAATAGCGATCGGGGTAATCGTAACACATATAGAGGCAATGGTGATCGGAGTATGGGTGGCAGTAATAATAGTAGAGGCAATAGCAAGGGGAGTATGGATGGTAGTAATACAAGTAGAGGTAACAGTGGGGGGCGAAGTGGTAGTATTAATAAAGGCCAAAGAATTCAAAATACTCGGGAAAGCATCCAGAATAGTAAGGAAGAATTTGAAAGAAAACAAACAAATTCAAAAAAAGAACAAAAAAAAAAAAAAACTGAAGAAAGGAATTTATTTCAAAGAAAATGGAAGCTTCAAGATTTTCAAATTAAAAAAATCATTGGCGAAGGGCAATTCGGAAGGGTGTATCTAGCACTGGATAAACATACCCGACAATTGTTTGCAATCAAAGTTCTAACAACGGCAAAAATCCAAAAATCGGGGGGGACAAAGCAGTTAGCACGCGAGATCAATGTTCAATCAACATTAATGCACCCCAATATTTTAAAAATGTATGGATATTTTTACGAACGAAACCAATTTTTTTTAATTTTAGAATACGCGCAGGGCGGGGAATTATATAAAAAATTAATCAACTCTAAAAAATTCACCGAAAGGCAAGCTGCAAATTACATCACTTCGCTTTACTCCGCAGTGCACTATTTCCATTCAAAAAATGTCATACACCGAGATCTGAAGCCAGAAAATGTTTTAATTACAAAGGATGGTACATTAAAAATCGCAGACTTTGGCTTTTCTGTTTTTACTAACCCATATAATATTACAAGAAATACCTTTTGTGGCACCTTGGATTATTTGCCTCCAGAAATGGTAGTAGGCAATTCTTACGACCATTCTGTAGATAAATGGTCTCTGGGCGTTTTGCTATATGAATTCCTAGTTGGGACGCCACCTTTCGAAACCAGGGGCAGGTTGCAAACTTACAAAAAAATCTCCAAGGTGCAATTTACTTTTCCCAATCATGTTTCAAGTCTCGCCCAAGATTTGGTCAAAAAAATGTTAAAAAAAAATCCTTCAGACCGAATTTCCTTTCATCAATTTCTAAAACACCCTTGGATAAAAATTAATGTAGATAAAAATAAATTGAAAAAATTTCATTTGGAGAATCAGTTTTAATATTATGCCGAGATATAAATATATAAAAATTGGTGGATGGAATTTGAGCAATTTGTGTGTATTTTTAATATAAAGTAATTATTCATATGAATGATTTGATTTCATAATACAGTTTATTAATTTCTTTTTTTTTTTTTAATTGCTACTTTTTTTAATGATATTTTAATGAAGACAAAATAATGAATAAATTTGAATTGATCTGATTTGAAATCTTTCAAAAAAAAATAAAATATTTTTTAATCTTTACTAAACTCCATTTCATAAAATTGTGACTAACTTGAAATAATAAATTGAAAAAAATATATTCATTTGTGTTTTAAAGAACAATTAATAGTTAAATCTGAATTGTAATTCACTTTTAAAAGATTTCAAATATATAAAAACCTGATATTTTAAAAATAAAATCCAAAAACGAAAAAAAAGTGAGTAACAATATTTTAAAAAGAGAATTAAGGATTTTTTATTACTGAACTTTCGCTCAAAAAAGAATTAACCAACAAATTTTTTTGAAAATAATTAAATTCATTTTAAGAGACATTACATAGTTGAAATTTTCTTAATGATTATTTGTCTTTTTGAAGAAATTTTTTTTTTCTTGATCTTTGATAAAAAAATGTAGAGAAAAAAAAAAAAACAAAAAGAAAAAGAAAAAGAAAATTTTATTTTATTAAAAAAAAGAATGAAAAAAAAGAAAAAATGAGTCTAATTCAAAAAAATTGAAGATATTACAAAAAATAATTCTGATCTAAAATTGAAAAAAAATCTTTGATAAAAGAATCTGTGATAAAACAATAGAATCGATTCCACTAACATTCACAAGGAGTCAAAATTTTTAAAAAAATAGTTTACTTAGATTTTTAACATAAGTTCTTAGTTAAAATATATTTTATTTTTTTTAACAAAAAATAATAAAATGTTTCCTTAATTGGAATAAAATTTATTAATAAAATTCTGAAAAAAAATTCATTCTCATTTTTAGAGTTTATATTGGAATTCTTTTTAAAAATAAAACCAAAAATTTAGCTTTTTTGATTCTTTGGAATCGAAATTATTTCTTTTTTTAGTTCGATAATTATTTTGTACTTCTCTCTCATTTAATTGGGGTTTTAAAGTAAAATTCCATCATTCTAAACAATTAATAATAAATAAATAGATTTCTTCACAATTATTTGGAAGAATTTCATAGCTACTTAACAAATAAATATTTATACTATTTCTATTGTGATTTATCTTTGAATTATCTTTTTATCGTTTTTTGATGAATTTATGTTATTTCTTTATTATAAAAAAAAAATTTTGATAAAATGGAATCAAAAAATTCTTTTTTTTTAAATACCAATTCTTGTAACACATTTTTTTTTTTTAGATTATCATTATTTCAGAATAAAATATTTTTAGTTTTTTGAATAAATAATCCTAAAAGGGATCTTTATCAAAGTCATAAATGTGATCAAAACTGATTCATTTGGGATTATTTTGCCATTTTTATTCCAAATTTTCATTTGATATTAATACTAAATTCTCCATTTTTGGAATGATTTTGTTAGTTCTATTAATTTTCTGAACTTAACCTTAGGAAAGTAGAATAAAAATAGGAAAATATCAGTTGGGAAAACTTCAAGTGATGTTTTTATATCTTGTCGTGGTATATATAAGTAGTGATTAAAATCGTTGATTGGTCTGGTTTTAAGGTGAAGAAAATTAATATATAAAATATTTTGTTCTTAATTCTAACATCCTTTAGAAAGGTTAGTACAGAGATAAGAAAGGATAAGATATTTATTTATTGATTTATTTATTTATTTAGAGAAGGGAATAATTCAAGAAAAGTATATCAAATTAAAAAAGAGAAGAAGAAAAATAATTAAAATATCAATAAAATAAGAAAAAAGAAGGTATTACTTATGAAAGATGCCACCTGAAAAATATAAACTCTCGAAAATGTTTTCTAATAAAATATAAAATTCTATTTGATCAAATTCAAAAAAAGAAAAAATTCAATCAATACATTTTGAAGATTTATCGATTATAACACATTTTTTGTTATTTATTCGCATTCAAAAAACTATCTTACTGAGTAAATATATATATAATATCAATATAATTTTTTTTTTTTTTTAGAAAAATTTCAAATGTTCAATTATTTATTTTAAAATTTTATATCTCTTGATTTATTTTTTTAAAAATTGTTAGTAATAATCTCAATTCTCCTCATACCCCAATAAATACTAAAATTTTTATAGTTGAACAAATATAGGTAAGAATGATTGGTCATAATTTTGATGGTTTTATCAAATATAGACTATTTATATAAAGAGAATAGAGAGTTAAATTTAAATATTATACACAAACAAATTCATTTTTTTATACAATCACGTCAAAAAAAAGTTTTTATAAATAATATTTTTATTGCGGTATGTAACAATATTATATTATGTTGTTGATGATATTTTTGACTAACAATTTTTCTAGATACAAAGTGGGCAAAAAAAAAACAAGATCTAACTCAGAAACCCAGAAATGGGAATTTTTGAAAAAAAATATATTGATAAAATAATTAAATAACTTTTTAATTTTGAAATTATTGTTGCTTTAATTGAAAAATATTTATTTTTTTACCTACTAAACTTTTATTTCAGTCAAAAGTGGTCCGTATTTAATTCAAATATCCAATATTTTTTATAAATGACCTTTGAATAACAAATGAGAAATACGTAGAATGATAAACATCAAAGAATACTTAATATCCAGCTGAAATATATAGTCTTTACAAGTCTACCATAAAATTATAAATAAAACAAAATTGGATTTTCTATTCTTATTTTCCATTTTCAAAAAATTTGGAAATAAGAGTTATTATTCACAAAAAATTTTCAATAAATGAGCTATTATTCAAATTTATGAACATCAAAAAAAAAACAATTTGAAGATTTTTGAAGAACTTAAAAAGATTGTTCAAAAACTGTAAATTTATAAAGATCAGTAAATATTTATATTTTTTGAGTTGTTTTGGAATGATAATTTTTAAGTTTCATGGGAGTCAGAAGTTTTTTTTTTGATGTTTCAAAAATTTGAATAATAGCTCATTTATTGAAAATTTTTTGTGAATAATAACTCTTATTTCCAAATTTTTTGAAAATGGAAAATAAGAATAGAAAACTCAATTTTGTTTTATTTGAAATTTTATGGTAGCCTTGGAACGGCTGTAACTAAAAAAAAATCAATGATCTTCTTAAAAATATTAAAAACCATAATTATTAGTGCACCATTGAGAAAAACCACAATGATCATTTTGAACTACTTTTAAAGATCAAATATAATTCCAATAGTAATCAAATTTTGGTTTCTCAACAATCATTTTTACTTTATCAATAACATTAGAATAGTACATTTTTACCAAGTGGATATCAATTTAGCAATGAAAAAAAAAAATTGCAAATGTATTAGGTTTCCAAAAAAAAAATGAAAAAAAAAAAAGTAAAAATGTGAAAATAGGTTAAAAAAGGATTTCAATTTTAACCTCTCTAAAATAAATTTCTTCTTCTAATATCAGTTTAAACCCTTTAAACACGTTTGATTCGCCTATTCAACTGGTTCCTTCAACTGAAAAATGGTATAGTTTAAAAAAAAAAAACAAGAAATAACATGCATTGAATATAAAAGAAAAAAGAAATACTCAAGAGGGATAATGAAAAAAAAAAAACATTTATTTCAGATTTGAAAGAAAGTTTGTTTGTAATTTGTTTTTTTTTTTTTTCTTGTTTTGGGATATTCAATTTTTTCTCTTTGTTTCTTTTTCTCAACATTTATTGTATTTTTTTATTTTTTTTTTTGTATTGTTTTGATTTTTGACAATTATACAAAATATTAAAAATAATTCCACAATGGAATTGAATAAAAACATTTAATAGAAATTTAATAAATAAAATAGCTGGTTGTAGTAGTGGTAGTATAAACCGAGGTATATATATATATATATATGTATATATGAAAAAAAAAAATAATAAATAAATATATTCTATATATATATTAAGCAAAATATAATAGTAGAAAAGAAAAATATATGACAACAAAAATCAAAATAAATAATCTCAAGCTAATTAAAAAAATGAAGATTTAGATATAGATGTATAAGCATATATATTCTTTTTAAAAAATTGCTCATTAACAAAACTGCCATTTCCAATTTTTTTTTTTTTTTTTGATTGATTTAAAGGATAGCTTATTTGTTTATTGACTTTAGGTTAATCTTTGAAACTTTGTCTCCAATAATGCCATCGACTTTCAATTTTTTTTGGATTTGTAAGTAATTTTTATCATTGTTATGTTCCCCATATGTAAATAAAACTAAATTATGGTTATGAACTCTTTGAACAAAATTTTTATTTGTTAATAACGCTTCTGTGTGGCACACTATCCCTTTAAATTTTGATTTGCTCGAAAAATGCAAGGCGTGTTCTAAGGAATTCATCAGGGGGTTTTCAAATAATTTATTTCCGCCGTCGTTCAAAAAGAATACCGGGAATTTAGGTTGTTTCCAATTCACCATTAGGCAAATGATTGGATCAAAGGAACTAAAAATTATTCTTTTTCGTGTTTTAACTTTCGAATATTTCAATACAATTTCTAGAGTCTTGTCTACAACAACGTTACGATCTGGATAATTTAATTCTTTTTCACAGGTAAAAGTATAAGGATACTTTATTTCAATATTAAAGTTTAAATCGTCATTTAATTGTTGAAAGATATGATCCAAATTGATAAAACGATCTGTAATCAGATTCTTCTGCGATTTTAAATTCTTCTTTAGAAGATTTTCCTTTTTTTTTTTCTTTTTCTTCTTAATTTCCTTTGGTTTCTTGAGTAGTAGTGTAGTTATATCTGTTGAGCTTTTAGATTTAATATAAGAGATTTTTTTTAAGGTGCCGTTTTTTTGAGCCTTGTCAGATCTCTTTTGTTTATGTTCTGCTCCTTGTGAATTGGTTTTAGTGTTGCGTTTTATGTTTGGAGTTTTGTTTTGTTTTTGAGCTTTCTTTTTCTTTTGAATATTTAAATATTGTGATTTTTTAATTTTATTAAGTTTTTTCTGATAAATTTTCTCTCTCTCATTTCGTAAACAACCATTTCGATGAGAAAAAAATTCCTTTTCAGTCATTTTACAGATTGGAATTTTCAAAATGTTTGTTTCTTGTTGAATTGTTACATGAAAGTCATGGTAGACTACAATTTTCTGATCCTTGGTAATTTGTACATCAAACTCGATCCAATCAGAAACCTTTGAATTTTGTGCCAGTTGGAAAGACAAAATCGAATTTTCTTGAACACGTGACCATCCTTTGTTTGACCCTGATCCCCTATGCCCTATATAGATCTGATCTTCTTTAGGTGACCAATAGGTCCGAAAAATGTTGGAAAGGTTGTTATGCTTTTTTCTTTTCCCCAGAAAGGGCAGTATCTTATAATACCTAAAATTCACCTCCCCAACTAATTCGTGTGTTGTGCCAAAAAGTGGTAAAACTACATGTCCCGAATTATTTTTTATTGAGTTATTAGTAAGCGTCGTACTTCCAATCATTTCATGATCTTTATAAACAATTTTTAAGTCAAACGTCGCCTTATTATTTACCGGACACTTGTATCTATAAATTTCTGTGTCGACAACAGAATATGAATCCCATTTTAACAAATCTTGCTTCCTTTCTTTTTCGATCTCATTTTGTGTATTTTTTTTGTTCTTGATAGATTTTCTTTTGGAAATCGTGACAAAAAATTGTGATCTATTCTGTTTCTTTGTATTCTTTAATGCTGCTTCAGGGATCACTTCTTCGTCTAAAGTTATTCCTGGTATTATCTCGTCTCCCACTAAATCCATTTGTAAAATAATAAGCATTTCGTCAACCAGAAGATTGCAGTCAACCCATTTATTCCGATAATTTTTTTGATATTTTCCAAATTTTGATATACCGTTAAGATCTTGTTCTTTTTCTTCTTCTTGTTCTTTTTCTTTTTCTTTTTCTTTTTCTTTTTCTTTTCCTTTTTCTTGTTGTTTTTCTTTTTCTTTTTCATTTCCTTTTTCATTATCATTTCCTTTTTCTTTTCCTTTTTCTTTTTCTTTTTCTTTTTCTTTTTCTTTTTCTTTTTCTTCAAAGTTTTTTGATACAACCAATTTCCGATTTTCGGGGAATGTTTCCCAACAAGAAAGGAAATCGTTTTCTTTTATGATGTACTTGTACTCGATCTCAAGCATTTGTGGTAAGTGAATGGTTAAGTTCCAAATTAGTCTCTGATTGTTTTGTAAAACTTTTCTCTTTAATTTTACAGACTTTGCACTATCCCAGTTCCCCAGTTCTTTACAGTTTCCTAAAACAAAAACTGTATACTCAGTCGTCAAAAAATCTGTGATTACAGTAAAGTTGGTAGGTATTAGAGTTTCTTCCGACATATCGTATTTTTTATATCGAAATTTTGATATCAAATCAAAAAAATCAAAATGAATTTGACAATACGATTTTTTTGATAAAAAGACAGATGTATTGTCTTGATTTTTTGGATGCCAGGTGAGTTTGTAGTCTGGCTTTCACAATAATTTATTAAAAGAAAAACACACTCTTTTCCAATTATTAACCATTCATAAAAACAAGATCAAATTGTTGTATTTTGAAGATTAAACCTAATTTTTTCGAACTTTCAGTGTAAGACAGAATTTAGAACCAACCTTGAAATTATAAAATTTTTTTTTTTTTTTTTTTAAAAATTTGATCAAAACAATTTGAAATGACAGAATCTTTCAAAGTTATATACTTTTTCTCTTTATGGAATTTCCTTAAAATTGTTGTATTTTTTAAATTTTAAACAAATTCTATCTTTTAGGTTGGATTATTGGTTGTCTAGGTTTTCTTGATCGCTGGGATCACAATTATTTTGAATTTTCAAAATATTTTAATGTTTCTTAAAAAAACAAGTTTCAATCATCTATTCAAAAAGACACATTCTTAAAAAGACCAAGTTTTTTACTGTACCACCAGGAATAGAATGATTTTCGTTCTAAAATATAAGAGCACTTCAACTTCTATTATTGTAATAGGTATACTCTGGATTGTATTCTGCTAATTTTTTTTAATTTTATGAAGGTTTTGGAGTAAAATTATTTTGATAAATCTTTTTTGGTGAACTGTGGAAATTGTGTTCTTCTCGTTCATTGGTAATAACCTGCACTATGTTTTTTTTTTTCTTTAAATAATTTTATTAAGGACGGTCTGATTTTTATGTTCTTAATAGGAATTGGTTACACCGTAACCATAAAAATAATCTCAAAAAAGAAGCCAAACAGACTAAATTTAAAATTTGACAATTTTGTCAATTTTTTAGATTTTGAGTGAAAATTTAAAGTATTTCTTTAGCCCAAAAATTTTTCCAATTTCCTGTATATAATAAGTCAAAACAACTTTTATCAAAAAAAATCATTCAGAAAAGTTAATTTGTGTTTTAAAATTACAAACTGTGTTTGTTTTTGATAGAAGATTCATACACTCAAACATCAAGGACATTGATCAAAAACATAGTACCATATGGTATTGGGTTCTTGTGGTGCTCTTAATAAAGTTTAAATTTCTAAAAATGAAGCCACACTATTGACTTTTTTTTTCATTAAATAATGACAATGAATAATAAAAAAAATCTTCAAAGTTATCTAAGATTAACAAAAAGATGAAAATTTTTCTACAAATTTCCATCCAAATTTAAAATTTTACCAAAAATATCATAGATTTTACCTTCAAGGTTGATTTGTACTTAAATATACTATTCAGGGAAAAATTAGAAGTTAGATTGTAAAAAGAAGAAAAAAAGTATAATGGTTTTTTTTTTTTAACAGAGGTTTAATGGATTTGGGTACCGATTTTATAATAACTATGAAATCGATTATTTATATATTTTCGCAAGGATTCGAACCAAAATCATTTTTAAGTTTGGTTATACCATCACTTTAAATTGAAATATAACTTTAAAGGGAGGTGTAGTGCCTTTTGCATTAACGAAAATATGATTTTCGAATCTTTAAAAATTAAATTTTGATTTGGAAAATGAAAACAGTTTTGTCACAAGTACCTATTTTAAATAAAAAAAGAAAAATTAAATTTTTAATAAGAATTCTTAAATAAACATTGTTTAAAGCCAATAAATATGTTACTCTTTATCAAATCTATATCTGCATAACATCAAATTAATTGAATTCTTAATTTTTTAGGACTGGCCTATTATTTCTCTTTTCTCGTTTTTTTTTTTTTTTTTTTGGGGGGGGGTCTTAATGTTTCTTATTGATATAGATCCTAATTTTTAATTTGAAATTATATAAAAGACGATTGAAAAAACAAGAATAATTTGTCAGTGGATAATATACAGGGCATATAATTTTTTCCAATAGTATCAAGAATATTATTATATTATATAATATTAGAAATGTTATTACAGTCAGTTCCACTTTTAAAACACAAACTTTCAACCAAATTTAAGGAACAAAAAAAATTCCAAATTAAGACACCAAAATCGAATTCTAGTAAAATATACTGTTCAAAAAAATATTCCAAAAAATTTGCTTTAATTTGAGATTGTTTTCTGCCTTAAATTTTTTTGAAGTTGATGTCTTAAAAGTGGAAGGGACTATAATTTGATATTACCCATTGACAAATAGAATAACTTTTAAAGAAAATTAACTTGGCCATTTTCTAGTGAATGTGCCAATTTAGAACTTTGATATTCTCATAAAATTAATCATTTAATGCGTATTTTAAAAATAAATTGTTGTCTTTCAAGCAAATTTTTTTTTGGAAGTGAGTAAAGAATAAATTTGAAAGAAAAGAACAATTTTATCATTTGAAAAATGAAAATTTCATTTTTTTTATTTGAACAGAACTCTGGAATAATTCCAACAAAATTAAAACAAAAAGAAAAAAATGAAATTGTGTGTGTTTGACCACGAAATTTTTACAAAAAGTTGATAAATCTGATAAAAAATGATTAAACAAAAAATCTATTATTAAGTACATCGTACTTTTTTTGAATGGTGCAAAACACATTTGTTTCAAGTTTTTTTTTTTTTTTTGAATTTAAAAAGTCTTTATGAATTTGTGAAGATCTATCTCTTTAGTTAGATTTCTTCAACTCTTTGGTTGAAATTTCCAACAACAACAACAACAATGTAAATTGAGATCTTTCATTTGTTTTTTCAAATTGGTAATTTGTTATATTTAAAATAAGAAAAATTTACAGTTAAAAAAATGCTTTTAAAAAGAAATATTTTTGTTCTTATGAAATACAATGCTATTAGATGATTGACTGTGTTGTTGTTGAACATTTTTGGGAGAATGTATTCAATTTGAAAATGACCTCCTTCTTGCGAAAATGGTCATTAGAAAAATAAAAAAAATTACTCACTTTTTTGGAAATAGCTAAAATCATATTCAAAAAAACAAAAAAAAACAAAAAAAAAAAAACAGGAAGGGGAGAATAAATAAAAAAAAAAAAAAAAAAAAAAAAAAACAATTGATATAAACTTTATTAAAAAATTATTACATTTTTGCTGTATATTCTACAGAATTTGCTATTATTAAATTACCATTTGTGGATGGTAACCAATAAGCGTACCTTGATTTTCTTGTGCCAATTTCACCACTGACTGGCCACATATTTAGAACCACAACCTTGCCATACTTTGGATGAATTTGTTTGACTGAAATCAAGGGGGTACCATCATTCCAAACTGCAATATTTTCACAGATACACATATTCTTTTTATATAACGATTGTTGGGAATTTTGATTGTTTTTAAGATTCTTCTCATTTAACTCCATATTTGTATCTATGCTTGTGTCTGTATTTACGTTTGTGTTTGTATTTACGTTTGTGTGTATGCTTGTGCTTTTGTTTGTGTTTGTGTTTATCTTCGTATTCTTATTCATCTCAGTAGATGAAATTGATAGGTTCCAACGTTGTTCATTTATGATTGGGATGGAATCTTCTAGTTGTGTTTTAATTCTATAGGACAATGATCCGCCATTAAATTGTTTAACGCCCTTTACGAGTTCGTGGGTTTTATTTAGAATTGAACCTAAATGGCCTCTTTGCTCTTTTATTAAGCTGCCCTTAGCAATTGGGAGAAACTTGCCTGCTATGATTCTCCCTTTCAATTCGGCTTTTTTATATTTCCAAGCATTTTCAATTAATGCGCGGTAACTGCATACCACAAGTCCGCCGCCGTCTTCGACATACGCTGCCAGTAAATTGCCAAGGATGACAGAATCCGAAAACGGTTCTATTGAAGAAAACAGAAAAATGGAGTCAAACTGGATAAGTTGATCATAGTTTGGCTGGATCTCTGCAACGTTCATTACTTGAACATTTTTGATCCCGGTGAATTTAATTGAGCGTATGACGTCTTCGTGCAGCGAGGCATTAGCTTCTGTTGTCATCATTAAAATATTAAGTTGCTCAAGGGATCCGTTTTGATTGCATTTTCTTGATCGGATGGTTGTGTGCTTGGAAAAAAAAGAGATTGCTAATTGAAGAGAAGGGTAAAGGTTTTGAATTTTTTTGTTACTGTTCCCATTACAATTAGTTCCATTACTCTCAATGCTTTGTGTTTCGATTCCAAAATAATCACTATTATTCATATTCTTATTATTGCTCTGATTCTTTTGATGAACATTGTTCTGATTATTATTATCCGTGTTGTTGTTTTTGTTCTTATTCTGGCTGGTATTGTTGAGCTTGGAAGAATGATTCAAATTATTAGTGCTACCAGAAAGGGTAATTTTGTTTTGCTCTTGTTCATTCAAGATATAGTTTTGTTCACGTTCAACAAGCGGTATCAAATGCGCAACAAGAAAGGTTGCGTTTTCTATTGTGGGTTTAATTTTGATTCTTTCAGAGAGCTTTTTGCCACGATCAAACAGTCGTTGCAAAATTAAAGCCTTTGAAATATTTGTTGGTAAATAGCTCAGTAAGTAAATCACAGTCGAGTCGCTCAAATCATTGAGACACCCCTTGGTTGAAAAGATTTGTTCCATGTTCGAAATAAAATAGGCCAAAGACTCATTCCGAAGGTTTGTGAGGGCATGATAATTAATACATTTGTCCAAGAGCAATAAACAGTTTTTGGAATTAAGATCTTGTAAAATTTTTTTTTCAATGAGATCTATCAGGGAATGGAATTCAAACCTGATCAAGACCTCAAGAAATTCAAAGACATTGCCTATGCGACTGTAATCAATTTGGTGGATGTAAATGTATTTCTTAATCATCTTGAAGGTGTCAATGTTGAGATCTGGTAAGGTCACCTTGTAAACTTGTTTGGTGCTTTGCTGCCAAGACTTGGGATAAAATACCCTTCTCCAAAAGGAAGATCCCAGCGCAAAGATCAATTTGTGCCCATACACAACCTCTCCATTTTCCCCAACATGGAACTCAGCATTTACCATCGTTTTGTCTTCATAAAGGATTTTGGATAAATCATCAAGCTCAGCCATCGAAATTAATTTATTTTTTTTTTGAATTACAACAATCACTGAGGCAGAAAAGAAAACAGTTTGTTGAAGGAATGGAAAAAAATCAACAAAAGTTAAAAAAATAAAATAAAATTTTGGGTTTTTTGAGATTTCTCGATTTGTTTTTACTACTTGTGATTGTTTAAGAGAAAAAACTCGAGTATTCTTTTGCATTAAGTTTAGGTCTCTTTTTAAGATCTTGTGGTATCATTATTTGTCATTTAATCTCAAATTACAAAATAAGATTTTCGAATTCAGATAATATATCTTCTCGGATGGAAATGTGAGTATTTTGATTGAATGGAATTTCTCAAATATTTTCCAGACTTCAAAACATGAAGTCACTCATAAGTGTGTTTTGGTGTCACAAATTAATCAGAAAATTCTTAATTAGTGATTAATTTTTTAAAAAAATTTTTTCTTTTATTTATTATATTTTTTTATTTCTGTAAAAGATAAAAGACTGATTTTCTGCAATAACTTTACTTAAGTAAAATTATTTTGCATAATAGTGGGTTTTTTTTGGTTGTAAATAACAATTCTAAATGGAAGGGAGACTAAAAAATTGGATTCATTTTTAATCTGATTAAAAGAATTTAATTTTAAGGACTACATTCCCACCCTTGAGAGTGTTGAGTAATTGTGTTATTTCACTTTCGCTTCTCACAAAAAAATTTCACACAGAGGAAATCGGAAAAAAAAAAACAATTTTTGTCATCTTTACTTTTTCATGAAGACTATTTTTCTTTTCCTTTTTTTTTAATGAAAAGGAAAATTGAAAATAACAACAAAAATAATTGTTCAAAAAATGGCTTTTGGGGATTTTCAAGTACATTTCAAACTTGAGAACATTTCAAACTTGTATAGTCAAAGGTAAAAAATATATAGAACAGCCCAAGAAAATAGTGTGAATTCAGAAAGTTGAAATGGAAATTCTAAAATATTAAAATTAAAATTTCACATGATCTAACAAGGTAAAAATTGTCAAAATTATTAAAATTGTGAAAATTTCACATTTTTACTAAAAGAAATTCTTCTTGTACAAATATTACTTGGATTACATAACTCTTGTAAGGGTGGTTTTATACATTATTTCACTTTTTTTCACCTAAAAACGTAGTCTTGGTATCATATGATTTTTTTTTATTTTTTTTTTGAGATTTATTCTTATTTGGCCTTGTAATAAAAGTTTGAAGGTAAATTGATTTTTGTGTTTTACTTTAAAGTTTACTCTTTTATTTTTTTATTATCATTTCTTTTTCAAACAACAAGTGAAAAATAATTTAAACCAAGTGATCAAAAGTAAAAACAAATAATAAAAACATTATCAATTTAGTAAAAAAAAAATAATGTCAGTTATGAAATAAAAACTTTAGACAGCAGTTTTTTCAGAAGAATTTTGAATAGTTGAATATAAATGTTTTTTGTTTGTTTGATTTCTAATTATATGATTATATTTATATATATATATATATATATATATAAACCCCATTTCACTCAAAGGTGCCCAGCAATAATGAATGATTCTCTTTATTTTTAAGAATCAACCAAACTTGGATTTTTTGGAGATACAAGACGATAATAAACTCCCTATTAGAGTCTGTAATCATAAAAGAAGAGCCTGAGCAAACCATAAATATTAAAAAAAAAAAAAATATTATAAAAAATTTTGGGCCTCTTTCATTAGAATGACTCGTTCAAAATTTCTCAAATTCTATGGGAAATTAAAATTGTTGACAATAATATTTTTTAATTGTAAATGTATGGATTTTCAAAGAACGTATAAAGTAATACTTTTCTTTATGTTAATTTAGAATTTCAAACGTTTTTTTCTTCGAATTTAATTTTTAAAAAAGAAAAGAAGAAAAAAAAAAAATAAATAAAAATAAATTTACAAAATGACAAAAAATGATTCAGATCTAAAAATTGAAATTTTAGTTTGAGAAGAATAATGAAATTAACTCATATAATATGTTATACAGCCAGTTTAAAAATTATGGCACAAACTTCAACAAAAATGAAGGTACAGAAAAGTCTCTGGTTAAGGCACAAAATACAAATTCGAGTTAATAATTTGTAAAAAAAATAATTCCAAATTTTGTCCCTTAATTGGAGATTTTTTTGTACCTTAAATTTTATTGAAAGTTTGTGTACTAAATTTGAAACTGGATGTATTTCATTAATACAAATGGTTCCCTTTGACTGAAAAAGAGTATATATTTCTTTTATTTGTGGTACTCTCATTTCTTTTTACATCTACTAAAGAATCAAAAAATAAATATTCTCCTGAAAAAAGTTCAATAATTTTTTATTTCTTTTTCAGTTGTTTTGTAGTATATTTTTAGTTGTTACATTTTCTTTCCTTAAATCTTATTTAAAATTATATTCTTTTTTCGGGTGTATTATATCTTCTATTTCACTTAGAGTTCTATAATCACACTAAAACCAATTAATTTAAAAAAAAATCTTTTTTTTTATTAAATAGTTAATTAAAAACTAGCTTCAAATTGATATTTTTTTGTATATTGGTGTTAAAAATTATTTGAAAAAAGTTCAGAAAAACTTAAAAATGTTGATATACCGAAAATGTGGGTGATCTTTAAAGTGCACTGAACATCACAATTAATTCACAAACTTTGAATAAAATAAAAAATTAAGTAAAAAAGTCAATTTTTAGAGCAAAAAAATTGTTTAGTATGATATAAATTGTATCAATAATTTTTCCAAAAAATATGTTTTGATATAATAATTTTTTTATATTTAAAATGTTGTTTAAAGTGTGTTTTAAAGTGATATTGGATATTTGTTAAACATTTTATAATTTTCGCTATCCTTTTTTAATCGAAACACAAAAGAAAAATATTCTTAAAGTTTCCACAGTATACTGTTTGATAATATTATTTAAGGATTTATTTCGGTTATTGTATACATCAAGTTATCAGTATTTTGTTCTTTATTGAAAATTATATTTGTTCTCTTTAGTTCAAATTATTTCAAAATTTTTAATTTTACAATATGTATAATTAAAATTTTAGAAGTAAAATTAAAAAATAATAAAAATTAAACGTAATTTAGAGAATTTTATGTCTTATTTGTTGTTATATAACAGCTAAACGGTAAAAATAAATAAATAAATAAATGAAAAAGGTAATTGTCAATTTAACAAACTCCTGTCCCCTGTTCGAAATTTCACAAATAATAGTATATTTTTAAATTAATACTCAAAGAATTAAGGTTATTTAAGAAAAAAGTGGACAAGTCTTTGAGAAGAAAAATAATCAGAAATCATTCATATGAGTTTAATATTAGTGTGTAAAAGCAAGGGTATTTCCATACAAAAAAAATAATTTCAAATTGATCAATCAAGTTGATTTTTTCTTTCGAAAATACAAAATAGAAGAAGTAGTAATTTTTTTCTTAGTGGTTTTAACAAGTGTTTTCTATTTTATATAAATATTATATAAGATCATTTATTTTTAGAAGTGTAAAATGGGGGTGATATAATAATCATTTATTAATAATGGTGAAATCGTTTTCATTTTTAAACGAATTCATTTTTGATAATTAATTTAAATTTATAAGATCATAATTTTTTTTTAATTTTTTTGATTTGAACAAAAACAAAAAGAAAAAAAAAATTTTTTTCGTAGGTATGTTATTTTTATGAAATATCATTTTTAATGATTTCCAATGACTTGTGTGAACAAATAACATTTGAAATTTAATTTTATTTCAAATTTTCAAGAATAATAAACAATAATATTCTTCTATAGATCAAAAAAGTTTGATCTTTCTTATTTTCTTTCCAATCATTCATCAAATTTCTAGAACTGTAAAAGAATTTCTGATATTTTTCGAATTTCTCATTGAATAAATAACAAATAGTGGTTATTTAAACAATTTTTAGGCAATAATCTTTATTTCTTTTCATATAATCATTAAATTAAATGATTTTTATTGTATTTTAAATCATTAGTGGATGTTTGAAATATAGAAAAAAAATAAATAAAATCTTATTATATCCACAATCTTTGGATTTATTATAAAGCAGTCAAATTCTTGGGATTGTGTGACGGGGTGGTATTTCAAAATAATCAAAGTGTAAAGTATTCGTTAATTTTTTAAGTTGGTCTTGTTGGGTGTTAATAAAGTATTTTTGGGTGTTTTTTTTTAATAAAAAATATAATAGTTTTTATTATGTTTTGTTTTGTTGCATAATATGAAAAAAAAAATGCTAACTTTATTTATTTTTGATAAAAAGGGAGTAATTAAAGAAATTTTTATCAAAATAGAAAAAAAAAGATATTAAGAGTAAAAATAATATAAAAACAATAACATTGTTTATTTGGTTAAATTAAAAGCTTACCCATTGTTTTTTTTTTTTTTTTCAAGAATTTAACAGAATGGTGTAAAAATTTTGATTTTTCTTAATCCTTTTGTATTCTGTTAAAGTACTCTTCGATTTTTTGAGAATTTTAAAAATAAAAAAATTATTTAATTATTGTATTTATTTCTTAAATTAAAAAAAAAAACAATGGTGCTTTACTTCGGTCTAAGCATCTTCCCTGGGGATTCACCAACGGGGTAAAAATCCTATAAAATATTATTAATAACAAATAAAATTTGTAAATTTTGGATTCATTCGGGGGGGGGCTAGTAAACTAAAAACTTATTCAAGTAAATATAATCGCAAATAAAAAAAAAAAACAATTATCGTATCTTGAAATTGAAATATTTTTTAAAAATCTGAAGATGGAAATATCAAACTTACTTTTAAAGAAATTTTCAGAAATTAATTATTATTTTTAAAAGTCTTGATCTTTTTTATTCGTTTTTGATATTTTAAAAATCCATAACATATATCTGAATTATTTTTAAAAAAAATTATTTTCTTTGAAGAAGATTGAAATCTTTTGTTTAACCAGTAAAGGTGGTGAACTAAAATTCACTTGCAAAATATTACTACTAAATTCTAAATAACTCAGTTTAAAAAATCTATTTAATTCCAAAAAAATTACAATAATTATTGTAAACTTGAAAATAATATAATTTTTTGATTCAAAGAACAGTTCAATGCATTTTTTTTATATATAGAATAAAAAAGTCTTGGTATAGGAACCAAACAATGAAATTCAAAATTCTCAGAAAATACTTTTTTAAAACCTTGAAAATTTGGAGGCTAAAACAATAATTTTCAATTTGATTATTTATTATCAATAATTAATTATTCAATTTTCATTTTTTTCAGTGAGTTATTAACAACACAAAGATTAAATGTATAAATAGATTTTACCATAATTTCTAGATTTTTTAAAGAATTCCAAACAAATAAATCTAATTCAAAAAAAACAAAAAATAAATCTAATAAAAAACAATAATAGATATTACCAAATAACTTATTATAATACTATATAGTTCCTTGATATACTCTTGATATTTGAAAAAGAATTTTGTTAAATCTTTTAAATTTCAAGAAATTCAAAAAATATTTATAAATAAAATAGAAGATCACATTTTTTAGATCTTCAGGACTTCCTTATTTGATTTACTTTTGTTGTATTTTTAAAAATAAGATTACAGGTTCAGGTTGATTTGTTCATACAGAATCTCAGAAATTACTCAAAGTGAGATTTCTTCAAAATAAAATTTTTTTTCAAATTTTTCTTTTTCTAAATTTGTTCCAAAAATCCCAACAAAAAAGGATCTAGATACTTTTTACTGAAAATATAATTGGGAAAATAAACTCTTTTAAAAAAGATAGCCCATCTTCTCTAAAGTTGATAAATGAAGTTTGCTTATCGGGTTAATTCTACCCTTGTTGTTAATAATTACTCTCTTACCTTTGTAAGAAAAAAAATAAATAAGACTTACTCGTCCCTTAATGAATATAAGCATGATTTTTTTTAATTTTTGGAATGGAAAAACAGGAATATTTGATCACAATATTTTTCGAAATATCTTTTCAAAAATAGCTTAAAATATCTTATAAAAACATTTTATTCATTTATTAAAATAACACAACAGACCAAAATTTTTGTTTTTTTTATTCCTAATTTCCCCTATTTCTCAAATTTAGTTTTAGTGAAACTTGATCATCAATTTTCCTGATTTTAAAAAAGCCAACCAATAATTAAAAAATAACTAAAATCTAAATTCAATATTAAAACAAAAAAAAAACCTTTAAAAATTAAATAATTAGAGTCTTTTCAAATCACTTGAATAAATAATTTTGTTCGTCTCTGATGAATTTATTTCTTTATTTTTTTTTCAGTTTTTAAAATTTAATAATATTTTTTTTTAATTCTATTAAATGAAAAAAAAAATAATATTATTTTAATTCTCTATAATTTATTAAATAAAAAAATTAAAGGATTGACTTTAGCATTAAGGTTAACATATAATTGGTTTGTTAATTTATTTTTCTTCTTCGTCTTCATTTTTGGTACCTTCTCTCCATTTGCTCATGTATTTTTTTTGTTTTTCTGTGAGTTCATCAATTTCAACAAACATTGATTTTAATTGGATTTTGGCAATTTCCAAATCTAATTCTTCTGGTAAGGTAATCATTTCGTTTTTTAATTTACCTTTATTTTTAACTAAATATTCGCATGCAAGAACTTGTCCACAGAAACTTGTTGACATGATTTCACTATTATTAGTTTAAAAATTATTTGATGGAAATTAAAGTAAAATCGAAAAAAAATAAATTAATAAGATCTTGTGAAATTTAAAAGAAAAGGAAAAAATAAAAAAAAAATAAAAAAAAAAGTAAAGAAAAATCAAAAAAAAGATGAACAAACCTTGGGTGACCTTCACCAGCAGCCAAGTTTATAAGTCTACCTTCACCAAGAATGTAAACACTTCTTCCGGAAGGAAGATAACATTCTTCCATCATTGGTCTTACTCTAACAACCTTGGTTGCAAATTCTCTGACTGCAGTTACGTCAACTTCACAGTCGAAGTGACCGCTATTGGCGAGCATGGCACCGCTTTTCATTAATTTGACGTGTTCTAATGAGACAATGTCTCTGTTTCCTGTAACTGATAAGAAAATGTCACCTAATGGGGCAGCCTTTTTCATTGGCATGACGAGAAATCCGTCGTATTTGGCTTGTAAGGCGCGGAAGGGGTCAACTTCTGTGACAATTACATTGGCACCCATGCCTTTAGCTCTTAATGCAACACCTTTTCCACATGATCCATAACCTCCAACAACAAAGGTTTTGCCAGCAATTAAAGTGTTTGTGGCTCTGATGATACCGTCAATTGTTGATTGACCAGTTCCGTAGTAGTTGTCGACTAAATGTTTGGTTTTGTTATCGTTGACTGCAATGACTGGGTAATTAAGTGCACCGTCTTTAACCATATTTTTTAATCGGTTGATTCCACTAAAAGTTGTCAGTTAAAGAAAGAATTCAAAATAATTTTAAAAAAAAAAAAAAAAGATTTAATTAGAAGATTAGTTTTCTGGTTGAGTGTGGTTTTGGTAAAACGAAAGAAAGAAGTTTTTTTTTTTTTTGAAGAAAAAGGATTATTTTGGTGTTTAAAAAATTTTCTGTTCAAAAAAAAATCAATTCCTTTTTGAGTTTGAGTTGACTCTTTGGAGAAAAGAAGAGACACTTTATTTTTGAAAGATTTTAAATTTTTTTTTATTTTAGTAAATACGTAATTTGGTTTTTCCATTTTCCATAAAACAAAAAAAGAAAAATTAAAAGTTTTCAACAAAAAAAAAAAAAAAAAAAAAAAAGAAAGAGAAAATCATTACGCTGTTGTTTCTTCACAACCACCAATAATGTCTTCAATGAGTTCTTTATGTTTGAGATGGATTTCAGTAACGAGATCACAACCATCATCAATTGTAATGTGTGGGCGGATTCCAATGACGTAACCGATGTATCTATAGTAGTCTTCGATTGTTTCTCCTTTGTACCCCCAACAACTGACACCTGGTCTTAAGGCAAGATATGCGGCAACATCGTCTTGGGTACTAAGTGGGTTACATGATGTAATTCCGACTGTGGCACCACCGGCGACTAAAGTTTCAACAAGGACGGCTGTTTCTTTGGTGACATGAAGACACATGGCAATTCTAAGTCCTTTAAAGGTCTGTTCTTTGGCTAATTTTTCTCTAAGAATCATTAAGGATCCCATACATTTTTCAGCTAATTTGACATTTAATTCACCTTGTTTGGCTAATTCGATGTCTTTAACTTCCCAAGTTTTACCTTTTTGTGTTTCCATTGTATTAATAAATTTATAATAAAAGATTTAAGATTTTCAAAAAAAAATGATTTAAATAAGAAGGGAAAAAAGTTTTAAAACACTTGATTCTTGAGAAATTTGGATTTCAGTAACCTGGTTGTGTTTTTCATTACTTTTTCGATTGCTTAATTTTATTAAAAATAAATTATTTAAAACGAATTGTTTTGTTTGTTATTAACGAATTTAGAAAGTTACTTTTTTAAATAAACACAACTATACTACAAACCAAAAGTCGTAGTTTTACCAAAAATTGGAAATAAAAAATTTTCTCTGCATTCGTAATGCAGATGTAACGATACTTTGTTTTTGAACGAAAATAATTTCTAAATTAAAAAAGTAAAGAATGAAAATTAATTCCTTATATATTGCAGTAAGGAGAGCGAAAAAAATTCAAGTAAATTTCTAAGGACGATCAAAATAATTTTACATCATCTTGAAATTTAAAAATATAAATTCAAAATCTGAATTATATTAAATACCAAACTAACTTTTAAATGCTTTTTTCAGAAATGAATTATTGTTTTCAAAGTCTGATCCTTTTTTTCGATTTTTGAAAAGTTCATAATCCAACATATTTATGATTTATTGCAAAAATTATTTTCTTTGAAGAAGAAAGAAATCATATTGTCTGTGAATGGAGTATTACCAAATACTATTTCAAAATGAAAACTACTTTGTCTTGAAATAGCTCATTGTCAACAATTTATTTATTTCAAAAAAATAAAAATAATTATTTTGACCTAAAAAAAAAAGAATTTCTTTAATTCTATACCAATCAGAAACACACCAACCACGTGTTTTTTGTCAACTAATTTAACTAAAATAAAAATTGTGTATTCCAATACTTCTATTTTAAATATAGGCGGGATAAAATTTCATGAAATTAACTTTTTTTACTTTGTTTCTAAATTCTTTTCGTTCGGATTCTTGGTGTGCTTAAAAATCTATCCGCCTAGAAAATAAAAAAGGATCAACAATTAAATTGAAAGAACACATTTCAGGTCCTCACTTGGAAATTTTGGAATTAAAGAAATATTGAAAGTTGGAGTGAAAATGTTTACCACTTTATTATTCAAAGAATAGTAGAAGTCAAAAAGATCCAAAGAGTGAAATAATGTCCGGCGAATAACCATATAGAGACCCATTTGAACTGAAGTTTCTCATTGAATCCCTGCCCTCCAAAAAAAAAAAAAGGCTAGGCATTAAATAAACAAAGGAGTCTTGCTCTAGTCAAAAGATGTATAAAACTTCACAATTACTTTTTGAATAATAGAACTTTAAGAAACCAAAAATGAAAGACCGAATGACCCCCCTTTCTCATAAATAGAGATAATTTAGGAGTCAAATTTACTGGAAATATAAAAACATTAATTATTAAAAATGTGAAAAAAATACTATTTCTCGTTCAAAAATTCCATTCATAATTTAATATTTCGTCCAAATTTCAAGGGTTTTCTCCCCAAATTTAGTTTGAACTCAAATTTACAATTGAGTAATGGTTTTGAGATTGTTTGATTAAGGGATAAAGTACTTTTTACTATTTATTACAAAATTTATTATGAGAAGATATCTGAAAAAAGATTTTTTATGTGACACATGATATTAACACCCGAGAATCAAAAAGCCACCAAATTAGTCTATTTATGAAATGAACACACGAAACTAGAGTTGAATCTTTAAATTTTCAATTTTTTGTCTTTTTTTTTATCCAAATAGGAAAATTTTGTCTAAATAAATTGTGTTTTGAAGTAGTAGCTTTAATAAAGTCAAACCTTTCACCTTTATACCAATTTTAAATCTGCATAGAAATTTTTTTTTTTTTACTTTAGGTGTGTTTTTTGTCTTTAGTTTTCGAAGTACTTTTTGGAAAATAATATCTTAGATTTTTTTTATCTACCAATAAAAAATAAATTCCATAATAGAATGTTAAGTTGATTTTTTTTTGTCCACTTTGGGAAACCTTAAATGATTCATACTTTGTCCTTATCTCAATATTCTGTTTTCATTTTTAATATATTTCCCTACGAACCAAAAATCACTAAAAATTGAAAACTGATCAAATACCTCCCATTAAAAAAATTAAAACAACTAAATGAAAAACTAAAAATAAATAAAGTTTCCATTTCACTTTTTCTTGAAAACATTTTTTCCCAAAATCATAGAATTTAAAGTTGAAATTATATATGTTTTTAGATACACTCTCTTATTTTCGCTTATTTACCAAAACAAATTCTAAACCATGGGAATTTTATTTTCACAAAAGGAACTGATTTGGTCCTCATATGTTTTTTTTATTTTTAAATGGTAAAATTAAAAAAACAGTTCAACTAAAAAGATAAACTCTCTGGAAAATAACCTAATTCAATACTTTAACTTATTCTTTGGTTTCTAAATTTTCTCAACCCCAATTTTTCAAAAAAAAAAATAAAAAAGTGCATAGAAATTTCAAAAAATATTTTCGATATTCAAAAGTTGAGAGTGTTTTTATTCTAAAAATATTTTATACTAGTGTTTAATTGAATGAATTTATAAGCTAGATTTCGAAAAATATTAATCAGAAAAAAATAGTACTTAATTTTATTAAGGACATATTATTTGAAAAAAAAAAAAAATAAAATAAAAAAAAATGTTTATAAGAATGCATTTAATTATAAAAATCAAAAAAATCCCAAATAACTAAAAAACTTGTTCAAAGATCCAATTTACAATTAAAAAAAAGTGAAAAATTTGAATTTTTGGTATTAGACCCTTACCCAAACTGAATTTAATCCCGAATTAATAAGGTATATTCTTACATAGACCAATAAAAATAAAAAAAGAAAATAGAGGGATGGTGAAGAATCCGTGGATCTATCGTTCCATATTAAACCAGATTTGATACATTTTGAACTTAAAGCATCATACTTATAAAATAATTTAACCAGAAAAACTATTTACCCAAAGAGAATTAAAAATATATAATGTACTTTACTGATTTGAATTATTCTGTGTATCTTTATTGCTATTTCAAAAAAAAAAAAACGACATTATATGTGGTTCATAGATTATTCCTTCATTGGTAATTATTTTCTATGTTAATGATACTTCAATATAACAACAAAAATGAAACAAAAAAACGCCTTGAACTCAAAATTTGTTTAATTTCTTTCTTTTGATTCATTTTTAAAAATTGAATGTTTTTTTACAAGAAATTTATAAGAATCAAATTATTATTTTTTTAATTCAAAAATATGCTAAAATTAGTTGAAAATATATAAAATATCTACAGCCAGTTCCACTTTTAAGGCACAAACTTTCATGGAAATTTAAGACACAAAAAAATCTCAAATTATGACACAAAATTCAGATTCTAGTAAAATAAATTGTAAAATAAAAAATTCTAAATTTTGTCCCTTGATTTAGGTTTTTTTTTTGTGCCTTAAATTCCATTGAAAGTTTGTACCTTAAAAGTGGAACTGACTGTAATTGGAATTATTTTTTTAACACTATTAACAGGGATAATTATCATGGTTTGTAATTTATTTCTTCATTTTAAGAAAACAACAATTCTAAAGGATTGGATATTGTATTTTTTATTTATTAGGAACTGAAATTAAAAATGATAAATAACTCTTTTGGGATTTTTAAAAAGACTATTAAATTAGTAGAAATTATTTTTTATAATTTTAGAAAAAATGAAATTTTTTTAATTGTAATAATATTAGAAATGCTAATTTTCATGTTTTTTTGTTTTGATATATTTTTTTAATTTTTAAATTCAATCTGAGAAAAAAATTTAAAATAAACTTTCAAACCAATAATAGTTTAAAAGTTCATAAAAATAAGATATTTTTATTTACTACAATCCAAAAGTATAACCCAATAGATATATTTGACCCTTAAACAAGAAAAAGAAGGTATTATACCATTTCATTAATAATTAATAGGATACTTAAAAATCAAGAATTAAGAAATACTAATTAACTGATCAATTAACTGGAATTTATTGAATATTATTTCAACGATATCACCCAATAAAATGGTTTATCTTTTAAAAGATACTGTATTATTAAGATAACTAATAATAAAAGTAATTCAATGTGAGCGTCTCTTTTCTAAAATCAAATTGTTAAAAGAATTTATTATTATTGTTATTTTTTTTTTTTGAGATCTTGGAAATAGTTGAATTTGTATTCTAATTGTATTGAAAATTAAATCTGAATAATTACCAAAGATAATATAAATAAAATATGAAAATACAAGGTTAGAAATCATATTATTATATCTCAAAATAAATAATCTTCATAAAAAATTAAATTATGCTAAAAAATAATTTGCAGAACCAATTTTAGAAAAAAAAAAAATCAATTGAAAAAATATCCTATTTCAGCCACTTTCAAAATCCCCTATCTTAGTTAAAGATCGATCAGCCAAGAACCAAAATAACAAATCATCACACCCAATACAAGATAATATTTTTTCAAATTATTGAGATTCTAATCCTTAAGTTGTTTCAAATTTGGTATTCTTTATTCAAGTTCTCTTATAAAGGAATTTTGATGAATAACCATGAAAAAGTGAATTAATAATTTTCATACAATTTCGATTTTGTCTTTTTCTTTGAAAAAAGAACAGTCAGATAATTTTGAGAAGAGGCCAAAAAAAGAATCTCTACATTTTAATATTTTAGGTGGATGGCATGGGAACTTGTAACAGCGAAATTCTGATATTTTTTTACAAACCCTTTTGAATATTAACTGCACAGTTTGATATCTTTTTTTTTGTAAGGTAACTCTGAATATAGAGAATCTTTTGAAAAAATTTGTTAATGAAATTTAATTTAATTTATATTAGTGAAAAAATAGTTACTAACAATGTAAATAGTAACATATTTTAAATTTATTCTTTGCAAAATTAAAATCAAGTTATCTTAGTTATATTTACCTTAAGCAGGTTTTTCTGAATTCTTCTTGGTTGTCATAGAGGTGAAACTTTTCTTTTGATCTATCTCCAAATAGTATAAAATATTTAATTTTCAAAATTTGTACCAAAAAAAACTGAAATGAAACGGAAAATTCATTCAGAAAAAAAAGGAAAAAAATCAAAAAATGATCAAATAATTCTATAAGATTTGTAAAAATAAAAATTATTACTTTTTTTTACAACTTTATTATTAATTTTTTAGATTTTGATTTTGTAAGGTTTTATGTAATTTTTGATTGAAATCCTAATTATATCATTAATCAACCATTTCAAAATCAACTTTATTTTATTAAAAAATTCCATCGAAAATCAGAGTTATTATCAGACATATTTTTAAACAAATGATCATTAAAATTGTATTGATTAGCAATCATAAATTTAGAAAAAATTCATTTAAAAATTATCAAATTTATCCCCTTAAAAAAAAAAAAAAAAAAAAGTAACAGATTTTTTGTCTTGAGGTGAATGGATTTTAATTTAAAGAATTAGTACCATATTTAATTTGTGCAGGGAATGATTGATTAGTTTTTTTATTTGTTACCTCAATTTCGATCATTGTTCCACCAAATTTGAATTCAATAGTAATATTACCAATTTTATCGCCTTCTTCTTTAATATTCTCAATTAATGTTGATCCAAATTTTTCAAAGCCGTTATCATCAATGTAATATACTGTATCTGGATCCATTTCAATGTTTGATCTATAAATCTCGATCATTAAATGATTTCCAACTGTTGAGTATTCTTTCGGACTCACCTATTTAAAGGAAAAATGGGTATGGTTACGAATAGGGATATAGAGAGATAGATATTTAAAATAATAATTGATGAATGGGTTTATTAAAAAATGATCCAAAAGAAAAATGATAATGTTGAAATATAATATAAAAAAATTTTTTAATTTTTTTTATTCAAATTATTTTTCAATTAAAAAAGGTTGAAATAATTACAAATTGAAAGCCTGAAAATTGAGATAAAGTATAATAATATAAAATTAGAAAAATAACACCCATGATTGATTATTGTTTGTAGAATTCACAATTAAAAGGATGTTAGAAAAAATTCTAAAATAATTCACCTTTATTAAAACTTCAACACACTAAAAACACTTGTATTAGTATTTCTTAACCTTAATTTCTCTAATCATAAACTCTTTTTCAGTCAAAGGGACCCAATTTTATTGAAGTAATTGAACATATTCTATGAGTTTAATTCAATACCCTTCTCAAAATAAATTTTCAATTTTTAAATCTGATCATTTTTTTTCATTTTGTAAATTTTCTTCTTTTCTTTTTCTTTTCTCTTTCTTTTTTCTTTTTTTTTTAAAAAGTAAATTTGAAAAAAAAAATGTTTGAAACTCAAAATTAGCATACAGAAAAGTGAGGATTTGTATTTTCGTTTCAAATGAATATATTTACAATTAAAAAAACTTATTATCAACAATGATAATTTACTAAAGAAATTGAGAAATTTTGCACGAGACATTCTAATGAATGGGGCCCAAAAAATTTTTTAACATTTTTTTTTTTTTTGAAATTTATGATTTGTTAAGGTTTTTCTATTAGGATTTTCAATTCTAATCTCAAGTTTATTATTTCTCTTATTTCTAAACAATTGTAGTTTGATTGATTCTAATAAAAAAGTGAATTTTTCATTTTCGCCTTTGGCACCTTTGAGTGAAATGGAGTTTAGATCTGAATAATTTACTTTAAATCTTTTGTTTTGCTTTTTTTTAAATTTTTATTTGTTAAACAAGAGAAAAAGTTTTTTTTTTCAATAAACCTTTTTTTTTTTTTTAATTTCTTTCGAATCCTTATAAAAAAAAATTACGTTGTTATTTGTTTCGATTTGGAAACAATCACTTTGTTATGTTATGATTTTTGCCTGGAAGAACGAGAAATATGATATTGTTAGAAGTGATAGAAGATGATATTGTGGAATTCGAAGAACGACGATTAATATAATTTTATCACCAGAACAAATCATATTTTAATTCTGGAAGGGGATCCAAAACGAGGAATTATAACTGGTGATTTTTCAACAAATGAAACAACATGAGGTGCTATTTATTTTTTGAACTCAAGATCTAACTCTACACAACAATAAACAAACAAACTAAAAAAAAACACAAAAAACTAATTTGTTGTTTTTTAATGGTACTTTGAATAACTTGTTCTTCAAAGCTTCTTTTTCTCTCAATGGAGTTATTGAAAACATTGAAGTTAAATTTTATATTTTCACCCATTGGAGACAAAACTTAGTTTCTAATCCAACAGAGACAAACTCGATCGCCCAACTTTTCAATAGCCTCTATCTCTCCTTTTATTTTGTTTTTTAAGAATCGTCCGAAGGCGATCAAACATAAAAACCTGCACCTATTGTGTGCTCTTAACAGGGACTTATTTTGAACATTTCTCTAAATTTTTTTTGACTTGACGTAGTAAAATAAAGTGTTTTTTTTTTCTAATTTCAAAAATTTGTAAGTGTATTTTTTTCACCTTTTCAAATTCTTTAGAAATGGGTTCTTCTCTCTTTTTTTCGAAAAAAGAGATCAAACGTTTTTAATTTTTTTAAAAATGATATTGATTTCTTTTGAATCAAAACCAAAAACGCTGTTTGATTTTTGGCATTGTTTTTAAACAAAGAAAGGGAATTAATTCAATTTCCAACCTTGAAGGAATAATTGAATGACTTTTTTCTTTGTCTTCTATTGAACAAATAATTGGGTTACTTGAACCAAATTAATTTTCCAATGTCGTAAATCTTTTGGGCGCGGCAATCTTTTGGGATTTATGAGATTAACAACGCCGCAAAGAAATTGATTAAACTCTTCTAAAATAACTTTAATAATATTTTTAAAGTCTAATTTATTAGTAAAATGCTTCTTATTTGACCCAAATAGAATTCCAAAAAAGAAGATCAGAAAATTTTCCAAACTTTGCCTAATTACGAAAGGATTTCCCAAAATCTTTCCACAGTGACTTAGTGCTATCTTAAACTTTTTAGTGAAGCAATCACTTTCTTATTAGTTGTTGTCTAGAATTATATAATTGTAATTTTTACAAATAAAAAGTTTGAGTTAAATATATATATATATATATAGCAGACATATTAAGCTCTCAGGCGAATTCGTTTAAAATTATATTCTACAAATCCTGTTTTTTACATTCTTTTTAGCAAACAAATCTATCATATTTGTAATTTTCATGTTTAGAATTAAAATAAAGTCTATTTTCACAAATAATTTTTTTTTTTTTATTTAGATTTTTTCTTATAACAATTAAAAAGAAAATGAATTGAATCTCAAGTTATTGTAAACAATATTAATCAAAATTATTAAATAAAAGAACACGCTACAAAGCGTTTTAGTGTTGAGGGGAATCTGAATTTACTTTTTTATAAGGATAAATTTTGTACAAAAAAGAAAATTTGATTCTAAAGAGAATTTCCAGAATTCGAACCAAATTAAAAGTATAATACCAAAAAGAGTAAACCAATTGTACATAATGGGCAACTTACTTTAAATGCTCTTGATTTTATTTATTTAAAAATTAAAACATCATTAATTAAGGTATTACCTTCTAAATGAATTCGGAACCTTTACCAAAATGAAAGTACAGTATTTGTAATGTATGTTCAGAATTCATTTAGAACGTAAACCCTTAAGTAATTAAAATAACATTAATTAAGTAATTTAAATATTAGATGTTTTGATGATAACATATATTATCATGATTTTAACAATAAAATCGCGATAGTATTAAAAAAATCGTGGTTAATCTGACTTTATCGCGAAAAATCATAAAATCGCGATATTCCACATTATCATGATAAAATAATTATCGCTAAAAAATGAAAAATTATTTTTTTGAAATCACCTTAAAAAAAATCTCTTGGCTTTTACAAAGCCTTGAGACTTTTACAACACTTTTCCACTTTAAAAATGTCAGAAAGTGTTTGCAAAGGTTATGAATTGTCTTCAAGTGTTTAAAAGTTTTGAAAGACAAAAAAGTTTTATAAATGGAATGTGTTTGTTTGTAGTGGAAAAAATTTTTTTTTTCTTTTCATTTTTTTATTTTAACAAAATATAAAATCCTCAAACAAATTTTATGATCAAACTAATAATAATCCATTTCAACAATATACTTGAATATAAAATATATGTGTTTTTTTAAAATGGGGTTGTTACCTTCACAATTTTAAATAACCAAAAAGAATAAAGAGTAATTTTCCTTCTTATTGGTGATCGATCAAACAAAAACCCCAAAGTTCTAGTTGTGTTTTCTGTCCAATACAAAGATTCTCAAAGAAGAAGAATAAGAAGAAGAAGACAACAATTGTATAAAAAACCTTAATAATTGGTGATCATCTGGCTAGGTTGTTGTGAAATCTTTTGGAAAGTTATCCAACTCCTTTCATCTTTCCTCGAATATTGCAAATGTTTTCACACAAGAACATATTCTTTAAAGAACGAGCCTGGTGAAGTGTTGGTTTTTTTAGAAGCTAATTATTCAAGGCAATTTACAACACCACGATTGACTGAGAAATTATTTATTTCTCTTTAGTTCTTATCTTTTTGTTGATTTAAAAGATCGATCGATAGGCTTGTCAACTAAATCAAAAGAAAAACACAATCAAACTCTTTGATCTTATCCTTGAATGAATCAAGAATCTTTTTTGTTGTTTTTTGAAAGAATAACTTTTAATCAACTAATCTTGTGTTTTGATCAAAAACAATTTCTTTGTAAAAATATTGCAGAATTAACCTCAAAAGACATCAACTATTATATGGCGATTACTTTTTAATTGCGATATTTTGGCATTTATCACGATTTTTTAATAATTTTCGCGATTTTTGATATTATCATGATTTTATAAAATACCGCGATTTGATAGAAATTATCGCGATTTTTGTAACTTTATCGTGAATGAAGCATAGATATCATCAAAACCTCTATTGATTCTTAAAATTTTCTTTTTTTTGAATTTTTTATTTTTTTATTTTGAAAATTTTCATTCCTTTCATTTAATTTTAATTAATAATTGCATTTCATTCCCTATAAACTGGAAATATTTTTTAATTTGTATTTCAATATTAATTTTTAATTATTAATTTTAATTATATTTCTTGTTTGCCATTTTCTAATAATTTCAATAATGGGGCATCTACTAAGATACGAGGTGTATTTTTATTTACATTTACAAATTAAAAGTAGAATAAATATAAAGTTATTTTTCAAAAGTGTCTGTAAAATCAGTTTTTATAATTATCTTAAAACAGTCAACAAACTTCAATAGAATTATTTTTAGGCCTCTACTAAAAACTTTTTTGTCTCACTTTTTTAAAATGATTTTTTGGAAAATTCAAATGAAATAAAAATTAATTTGAAAAAGAAAGAGAAAAGAAAAAGAGAAAAGAGAAAAGAGAAAAGGAAAAGGAAAAAGAAAAAGACAAAACGAAATGATTACATAATTTGAATCGATGGGTATATTTTTTTTGATTAAGGGTTGAAAGCAATCTTTACAAAGCTCGTTTCCTTGTATTTCCAATTTTTTTGATTGTTTATGCTTTTTAGGATTGAATCTTGGATACCAATTCAAACCGTAGTTATAGGCGTAGGTTCTAGATCTAATAGTGCTTGGGTTTAGCCCATACCTGACTGCACCACAGACAATGGCCCTTCCAGGGTTTGTGCCTTTTAACACTTTGATATTGTAGGGCTGTGCCTCAAACGTTTCCCTGACACGTGTTTCTAATACCTGTGAATTCGAATAGCTGCCTACCATAAAGATGTTCTGAATGTCATTTAAATCCTTATGTTTCACAAAAATTTGTTTCACACAATCAATAACTTGGTTGACCGGCTCTTCAAAAAAGGAGTGAAGGTATTTTTTCGAAATCTTGATTGCGGACCTGTTCATTGGTGAAACAGAAATAAAATCAGCATCGTTTTTTTTCGTTTTGCCTTGGTTCCATTTGCTGACGTATTCCTTTAAGGTCTTGTTCCCGAGCAGCGATTCTGGAATTGAAAACTTTACTGGAATACGCTCTTTTGGCGATCGGTTATTGATCCTATGCTTTGCAATGATCCAGGAATCAAAGAGATCTCCAAAGTCTCCAATATTGTCCAAATCTTCTCTCTCGAGAAACTTTCCAATAAATTCAATGAATTTTTTATCGATAACTCCTGAACCCATACTGCCTCCTTGGGCTGGGATTAATATTTTGATCTTTGTTGTTATTTTTTTTTTTTTTTTTTTTGGTTATTTTGTATATTTTTGGTGGTGGTTGATGATCCAAAAAAAAATAATTACAAAAAGAGAAAAAAAAATTGTGAGTTGCAAGAAACAAAAACAAATTCAGGTTAGATTTTTTTTTGAAAAAAAAAAATACTTCAAAGACTCTGGTTTTTTAAAACTTTTGTTTCAGTGGTTTCGTTTGGGAATTAAAAAAAGAAATAAAAGAAAAAAAAAAAAAATTTACATTTTTTTGGTCGTTTCCATATTTATCAATATCCAAGATCGTAATATCAATTGTACCCGAACCAGCGTCGAGGATCATGACTTTGCCTTTTTTGAATACTTCTTCATCAACAATCTTTTGGGCGCCGATGTAGCCCTCTATAGCTGCTGCTTCAGGTTCGTGGATTAAAATTAATTGCTTCGAGTCTTCGTTGTCAATTAGGGTCCCTTGGTACGCACATTTCCTCATTATGGATTTGGCTTCTTCGGACCAAATGGCAGGGAGGGTGATAACCCATCTAATTTTCTCTTCAGAAATTTTCGAAGGAAGGAATTTGTTCATATATTCAGTTGAAATTTGCTTTAACATTTGGAGCGCAAATGAAAAGACGTCAAGAACAGGGAAAAGATTTCCTTCTACAGACTTTACATTGTCTTCTTTTCGATAAAGAGCCATTTTGTAATATCTAAACAGCTCGTATCTATTTCTTAATTCCTGATCTTCTCGCATATTGCAATAATCACGAATGGCTGTTTCCCCAAAGGAATGGATTTTGACCAATTTTGCTCCTTGGTTCATGTCTCCCTCCCCTTCTTTTAAAAGAAGAATGGCACTGTCCGTTTTGTAGTCAGCCCAATCGGAATGGCCATGAATTTCTTCTCTTTTGTCTCCTACAAACCCCCATGCAAACCCACTCCTTGAGGTTCCAAAATCAATCCCAACCACTACTTTATAAGAATTTTTTTCTGTCATTTTTGTTTTTTGGTCTGAATGCTTGTTTCAATTAATTATTCAAAAAATGATTTGTTTTCAACAATTTTTAATTTTGTTCTTGGACTTCTCAAAGGCCCAACAGTTTTAAACCAAATTCATTTTAAATCTTGAGAAATAGTCATTCGTTTTACATTGCCTTTCTAATTACGGGAAAAAGTATTAATTCTCTTTTTTCTTGATTTTTAGTCATTAGTTAATATCTCTAATCAAGTTTAAACAGCAAAAGTAATTGAGGTATTGTTATTTTTCTTGAAACAATTGTCAGGATGAAAGGAAAAACAAATTAATTTTTTATCAGATTTCGATACTTTTTATCCAATTAGGTACTTACTTTGTTTGAAACGAAAACCTTTCTTTAACTAAACACACTAATATTTAATCAAATAGGAGTATGAGCTAGTTCCTAGATTTAATCTATAACTACTAATGATTAAAGAATAGGGAAATCAAAAAATTAAAAATATTATTCCTGAAGAAATAACAAAAATTATGAATTTATTGATCTAATCTTCAAGAGTAGATACAATTCCTTTTTTTTTTAAAACTGGTTTTATTTTTATTTTCAGAAAAAAGTTCATGTCTTTGTGAAATTTATGAGGAACAAATGACTTTTTATTTCAAAAGAATTCCCAAAATGAATTTTGAGAATCTTTTTTTCATTCAGTTTATCTAATTTTCGATTGGGTTCAGAAAGTAGAATATTTTTTAAATTCCTCTTCAAAAATAAAGATTTATTAGATAAATTCGTTTGATTTGATAATCATTTATTTTTCTTGTAAATTGTAAAAAAAAAAAAAATTATTTTGAATTTAACTTTTATTTTTATAAATATATATATATATTCAGATTGAATCTTTTTATTATTTTTTTTTTGATTACAAGTTTCTAATCCCCTTTCGTTTCTATTTTGAAAGAATATTCTTTGTTTTGGATTGGTTTGATAATAATATTTTAAAAAAGAATTTTGAAAATAAATTTGTAAAAAAATGTTTTGTAAAATAATCATAAATAATAATGGAACGATAAATCCAAGATAATTAATTGTTTGAGTTCATATAAGTTAAAAAGACATAGAAAACCAATCTTTGAAAATAGGCTTTTATCGTTTTTTTTTTTTTTCATTCTTGATTTCAACAAATTTATTTGGATAAGGTGATCTTTCGTGTTTGGTCTACTAAAAGAAAATATTTGTGTCAAATATTACCTTCTCATTATTTTTTTTTTTGGTTTACTCTTTGATTAATTTCTTTTATTGATATAAACACATTTCTAGATCCAAAACCAAATATATAAAACGAAAAATTTAACCAAAAAAATATTCAAAAAAAAATAAAAAATGAAAGATTCAATTTTGATTTACTTTTACTTTGCTTCTTTTCACAAATAGAGCAGCAAACGAGGTTTTGTTTTCAAATGTGCCACCCTCTATATTAATTTAAATTACATTACAATTGTGATCTATTTATACTTTCTATTATTAAACCACTGTATATATTTTTGAATAGGGACTTGAAAATAAATTGAAACAAAAATATAAAAAAGCCAAGAAATCTGTTTACAAACTTTAATAGTTGCTCCAAGGACAATGAAAATCAATATTTAAATATTTATAATATGATTTACTCACCTTCTAGAGATAATACGATACTAAAATTCTAAATATATTCTACTATTTACAATTTACCAAAATTGATGGTTTTATATCCTGAAATACAAACATAATATTTCATCTATTACAGAAATTTATGGTTTTGTAGAGGTCCAAATAAAAAAATTATGGTGTGGTATCATTTTTAAAATTTGATATTTATGAAATAACTTGTAAAAATCAAAATCATATATTCCAAACATTGAAGATCCAATTTAATAATAACATTGAAATGGTCTTATCTTTTGAATTTAAGGTGTTTAGAAATTTAAGAACCATAAAAATTTGAAAAATTTTAATAAATTGCTGATCATTCATGTTAGTTTGTATTGGAAATTCAAATTGAAATATTTTCCCAAATATAAATTTTTGGTCTATATTAATATTTCACATTATTAAATTGGTTATCATATAGCCATGTATTTATTATCTATAAAAAGCAAAGTATGAAACATAAAATGAATCTCCTATTAATCATAGATTTTTTTCTTGGGTTGGGAACGACTATTGTATATACACATATATACATTTACTTCTAGATGTAAAAACACACGTACCCATATTAATATACATTGAAAAATATACAGCTGCCCCAACCATAATATGAAAATTTATTAGACATGTAACATGATTTTCTATTATAAAATTATATCATGCCTGCCAAACTCTAAAATGGTTATCAAAGTTTATCTTCAAATGTTAAACTTATAATAGAAGATAAAAAATTAAGTTATCCATTTTTTAATTTTGGACATTCCCATAATAATTGATAAAAAAATATATATCAAATCCGAATAAAATTTCCAAAATTGTATAAAATCACAAGTTTTTCCAATTTAAAAACAAAGATCGAAAATCACTTTCAAGTTTCCATGACTTGTATGATTTCTTTTCTTGAGTAAATTTAATTTTTTTCTTGTTTAATTCCAAAAAAATAAAATTTCTCTTATGATGTTCAAGAAATTGAAAATTTTATCTTGTGTTCAGATAGAAATTGAATTTAAAATTTCCGAAAACACAATTTTATATACAGTCAGTTTCACTTTTAAGACACAAACTTTCTACGAAATTTAAGGCACAAAAAAATCTCAAATTAAGGCACAATTTTTTGGAATTTTAATTTTCTCAAATTATTTTACTAAAATTTGAATTTTGTGCCTTAATTTGAGATTTTTTTTGTGCCTTAAATTTCGTAGAAAGTTTGTGTCTTAAAAGTGAAACTGACTGTAGGTATCCAATTTCTATGTCTTCTAAAATTTCATTATAGGGGTGAAATAGCTGTATAAGCTTAATTTCAAAAATAGGGGCAAATTTTTGATTGAAAAAAAATTGTACTTTCTCATTTAGTGAATACCAAAACTCAACCCAGAAAAATCAGAACTTAAAACTAAAAAATAACTGTCTAAAACACCCTTATCTGTTTTAATTATTATTTCTAATAAAAGAATAGAGAAAAGAAACCCATAAAGAAAAAAATAAATCTGACCCTATTTTTGAAATGATTTTTCATCTTAAAATTATCCATTTAAGATTCACCATTGCTTCCAAGAACCTTTTGAAAAAACTTTCCATCAGAGTTATCAGATTTTTACTATTTACCCATTTGGTATCAACCCAAACTTTCCTTGTTACCTTTTTCAAGATAAAAAGAATCTCAACAAAAGAAAGAAAAAGAAAAAGAAAAAGAAAAGAAAACGAAAACAAAACCAATTTTTTGAATGTACAACAAAGAACTCAAAGATAAAATGAATACGATCACATTCATCACATTGTCTCCAAATGAAAGAGAAAAGAAGATCTTATTTGATCTTGCTATTTCTTCACTTTTCAAGGAACCATTGTAACTCATTAAAGCAAATTTGGTTGATACTTGTTTTCGAAGCAAACACTTCTTGGGTGTTTTACTTTCTTTGAATTTTACAATCCCTTTCCCCAATGCTAATTAATCTCATCTCTTGAATATTAACGGGTTTCAAAAATGTTCTTGTTCATTCAACATAAAAATAAAAATATGGAATCATTTTGAAAGAAAAATTGAAAAAAAATGAATTCAACTTTGGGAAATTTTCATTAAAAGAAGATTGTTTCTTGATATTAAATATTCAATAATGACTTTTAAAAGATATTGGGTTCAGAATATTTGGTTAACACAACACACATACCAATAATTTAGAAAATACTAATGATGACCCTATTTTTGAAATTTAGCTTATATATATATATATATATATACTTGGCTTTATTTACAATTCCCTTTTATAAGTATTGATATTATTTTTAAAGTTTTCTTAAAAATAACTGATAACAATAAAAGAATACATATTTTTGTGGACTTTTCCCGAGAAAAAATTCATGATTTAATAAACTATCAAAAAAATAAATCAGTAAAAAGATTTCTAAACTATGAAATAGTCTAAAATTGACCAAAAAAAAATATACAGAAATTTTTATATTTTAAAAGGAATTCAACAAAAGTTTTATTTCTGTACCAATAACCCAACAGAAGAAAAAAGAAATTTTCACAAAGAAAGAAATATTTATATTTATACAAAAAGCTGAAGACGAAAGAATCCCATCAAATTAATTGACCTATCTCAATTAATAACAGATTAACAAGGTTTTTCTATAAAATTTGTTAATAAAGGAACCAAATACTCCTTGAATTTAGTATCAGATTATAAATTTACTTTTTTTTTTTTTAAAGAATTAGATACTAGAATTTACGATGTAAATTACCATTTTAGAATTAGAAATGCTTTAATCATTATAAAAATAAAGAACCATTGTTATTACAATTGATATCAAAAAATACTTTGATATTGTTCATTATATATCATTACACTGTACTTTTGATAAATACATTTGAAATGAAAAAATGAAAAAATCACTAAAAAATTATTCTCAAAAAGTTGGATTAAAGGTGAATCAATGATACCCTCTTTCTCCTTTAAAGTTTGGATTTATTAGCCACTTTTTATTTTAAAAAATAAAACATCTTGCCAAACATCCCGAATTTTTTGCAGATTATTTGATAATGGAAGGATCCATTTCGGAAATTGGACAGTAATTAAAAATAATTTTTAAAATTATTAAAGAATTTAAAATGAACATAAATATTTATAAAATAATAAAATCAAAAACTTTATTAGAAATTAAATATTTAAGAATCTTGCTTGAAAAAGAAAAAAATTTACAAAACAATTGTGAAAAAGTAAAAGATTATTTTAAAAAAATAAAAAAAAAAAATTTTGTAATATAAAAAAATAGACAATAGGGTAAAATTACAAATTTTTAAATCAATATTTTTTTTTTATTATTCTATGGGCTATTATTTTTTTAATCTAAATCAAAAATATTTTGATTCAATTGATGTTTGGATAAATCTAAAAGTAAAAAACCGTTAAAAATCAATCCACATTCCACAAAAATAATTTATAAAACTAAAACGAAATTTCAGTAAGCCAGAAAATCAATTAGCAAAAGAAGATGTAAAATCTTAAAAAAAAATAGAAATTTGAGGGTTTGAAAATATTTTAAACCAATTAAATTTTTCTAAGAAAAAAATGATGAAAATCTCAATTGAGAAGTAGAAAAATTAAAATTAATAAAAGCAAATCTAAATAATTTTAGACAAATATTAATTATAAATAGTTCTGGATGTAAGGGTCAAGAATATTTAAAAATTATTAGATATAATAATAATATCAACAAATAGTAGTGTCATAGATTTCCATCAAGTTCCACAGAGTACCTAGGTTTTCTTGAGGGTATCTGTGTTATTTGTTAAGTTTTCGAGGTTTTTTTTTTTTTTTTTTTGAGGTTTTCTATTTTATTTGTGAAATGTTCTAGGGTTTTTTAAATTTTTATATTTTATTTCTGAAGTGTTCTAGGTTTTTTTTTACTTTTTGAAATAAACAGAAAATTTTAATAAATTTTCAGTTTATTTCAAAAAGTAAAAAAAACCTAACGAAAATCTATTGATTTTTCAAATAAATAGAAAACGCAAAAAAACCTCATGAAAATCTATTGATTTTCCAAATCAATAGAAAACCTCAAAAAAAACCTAACGAAAATCGATTAATTGACCAAATAAACAGAAAACTCAAAAAAAAACTAAAGATGTTTTTTTTTAAATTTGTGCAATAAAAAGAAAATTTTATAAATTTTCGTTTTATTTCTCAAATAAAAAAAAATATAATGACAAAAAAAAATTGAAAATATGTAGGCTCAAGTTCCATTTTAAAATTAAGAAATTTCACAAATTAACTAAAAAGATATTCTTATGTTTATGATAACAAAAAATTTAAAATAAAATTTTGCAACTTATGTAAAAATCATTCTAATTTTGAAATTATCGAAGATACCGATCATTTTCTTTGGGACAGCCTATTCTATAGAAAAAATCGAAAAATTTGGATTAAAGAATTAATTCAAATAAACAAAAATAATAAACAATTAAAGAGTAATATTCTCGATATTATTTAAAATAAAGACACATTATTTATTTTATCATTAGTTAATGATAAAGAGAATTATGATTCTTTCTTGAAATTTCTAAACAAAAATTTAGAAATTAGGGAAAAGTGCATAGTTTTTTTTTAATTTGAGAAATAAACTGAAAATTAAATAAATTTTCTGTTTGTTTCTTAAATTAAAAAAAAACCCAACGGCTGTAAGAGGAAATTAATTTCCTCCCTTCAAAATATAAAAAAAAAAAAAAAAAAAAAAAAAAAAGAGATAAAGAATACTATTTTTATATGTAATGTATTTATTTATTATTTCATTATATTTATTATTGACACGTTCATTAGTATAACCATGATTATAAAATATATATTTGGATTTTTATAGCCATGGAATTTTAAAGGAATTGTTAATTATTATTCTTTTTTTAATTTGAATTCATTATTATCATATTGTTATTGCAGTTTATTTTCTTTTCGATTTATTTATTATTATTCTTGTTGTCTTTTATTTTTTGACCAATTTAATTTTTTTTTTTTGTGGTCTTTTTCTTTTTCTTTTTCTTTGTCGATAGGACTAATCGTTTAACACTCTTTATTAATAATAAAATGTCTGATCTAATTTCCCATAAAGCCCTTTCATATATTACATCAAGAGTTTTCATGGCAGCCAATTCTACCAGTTTTTCTAAACCACAAGCAAACAACAAGCCTTTAATGATTTCATACCATACATAATCAGAAATTGAAATTCGAACACTTAAATTCTGTAATTTTTGTTTCTTGTTAATTTTTTCTTTTTCTTTTTCTTTTTCATTTTCTTTTTTCTTGTCATTTTTGTTTTGCTTTTGTGTTTGTTGAAGATCTGGTGCCTTGTCGAGAGACTTGTGTAAAAAAGGTAAATCGATATCACTGCAATAAAAATCTACAATCTTGTGGGCCTTTTTTAAAGAATTAAAACCAATTATTGAAAGACGAGCCATCAAACCACAAAAGCAAATGATAGGTATTGGATCAATTTTTGAGATGTGGTCTGTAAATTTGCTTAAAATAACCAGATTCAAGATCTGAATATTTGAAGTATTTATTCTTGAAATGACAGGCAAGGATTCAAATACTGTTTCAATGTTTGGTTGTAAACTATTTTTACGCTGGTTGTGGGTTTGAACATTCATCTCCGTTAGGGGCATCTGCTTGTTTAGTGGCTCAAACCCTGAATGGAAAATGGACGCGGTGTTGATTGGCACTGAGCGAAACTGGATCGGCTGATCAGACACACTCTCCAGAATCGAGCTATAAACACTCAAAAGAAAAGACTGGATACTAAGCAACTTGGCCCTCCCAGATTTGTTGAGTGATTGTGTGTTTGCATACAGAATATTAAAATGATACAAAAAAAGTGGGAGATGGGAAATAACAAAAAGATGCTTTTTAGGATCATTGCGATGATACCATGTAAACATCCAATTAAAAATTGAGTCAAAATATTCCGGTCCTTTTTGGAGTGCTTCGTGGATTAGCTTTGTTGTAAATAAGGTTTCACTATAAAAAGGCTTGAGTGAATCGGACTTTAATTTCTAAAAAAATTTAAACAAAAAAAAATAAAAAGAAAAGAAAAGAAAATTTATTCGGTAATAAGCAATCAAAAAATTTTTTGAATCTTTAATGATTACTATTATTTCGTTAATGTGCTTTAAAAAAGGCTGTTCTTCATCTAGTAGTTTTTTAATGGTTTGAAATAAGGATTTGCTCATAAATCACAAAAAGTTTCTACTTTTATTTAAAAAAGAAAAAGACAGAAAAATGATGGTTTGCAAATTGTTTTCAAGAAAGAATTTAATGATTTTTAAAAGTATATCAGACGAATTTAATAACACACCTAACTTGTTGGCCTTAGTAATTCTTTTGGTTATTATTATGGGATTATTTAAAGATTTATTTAAGGGATATTAAAGAATCTTAAAACATCAAACGCTTCTAGTGAGTTACATTAATTAAACAATTATTTCCTCTTTAACTCATATTGAATACTTATGAGTGAGTAAAAAAATAATATATTATAAGTAGATAATACGAGAATCATGAAAAAAATAGTCAAAAGATGTTTTTTCTAAATTGTTTGATTAGAAATAAATATAACTTTTTTCAGTAAAAAAAAATCAAACAATTTCTCATTTTGTTAATCTTATTTTGTCTTCAAGAAAGTTTGAAAAATCGAAATATCTCACCTCCTCTCCTTAAAAATATTAAATTTTACTAACCCCCCCCCCCTGTATAATTTATATCTTGTTGATTTTTGAAAATTGCCAAGGGTGGATATTGGACAGATAAATGATCCAAAAAGATATTTTTGATTATTAAAAATTTATTCCAAAGAAAATACAAATAAAAAGAAAAAAAAAATTTAGATTTCTTTATATTCACTAATAATTCATAATATGAAGTTTTAAAATGTTAAAATATAAATCATAAATTTTTATTCAGATCTTTAACTAAGTTACATCTCCCCCTAAAAAGAATTTATTAAATTATAAATTCAAAAAACTAAACAACTACTTAAAAATAATCAAAATTTGTTATTAGAGAAGTAAATACATCATAGAATTTTGAAAAATTTTAATTGAGTGAACATTACTGAAAAATATTTTTTTAAGTGTATTGTAATACTGAAACTTGAAAACCAAAATACCATTCATTACTCTACTTCCTTTTAAAAAAAAGAAACCCAAAGTAAATCAGATTTGAATCTTTCCTTTGCCGATTTTTCGAACATTTTTTTGATTAAATTTTTGGTTTTATTAAATCAAGTTTTGGATCTTGAAATGTGTTTATAACAATTAGTAAATTTTAATCCAAAAGTAAACTAAAAAATAAGACCCAAAAAGGCATGTATTTAGAACAAATATTTTCTTTTAGTAGACCAAAGACAAAAGATCAGATTTTCAAATAGATTTGTTGAAATCAAGAATGAAAAAAATAAGAAATTCTATAAAAAATGTATTTTTCAAATTTTACTTTTTTTTTCTTCTTAATTTGTATGAATCTTAATAATTTATTAATTCAAATTTCTCACCCCATTACTATTTATTATTTTACAAAACATTTATTTACTCATTTGTTTTCAAAATTCTTTTTTCAAATATTTTACTGTAGTCAAAATAAAGTGTGCAAAAAAATTTATTGCATGTTTCAAAATAAAAAGTGTTTTTTTTTGTTATCGTTGACCAATACATTAACCAATCAAAGAAATCAATAATAAACCCTAAAAAATATGGTATTGGTTTCTTAAAGTTCTATTATATAAAAAGAAATTTTAAAAATAAAGGATCAAATTGCAAAATTTATCTCAAAAAATAGAGTGAATTTTTAAAGAAAATTTTTATTCATAAAAAAAACAAAAAAATTCAAAAAAATTGAGAATATTATGGAAAATTTTCAACTATTTGCATGAATAATTTAAATTTTACTGAAAATAACCAGACCTTTACTTTCAAAATTAATTTGGGCTCATGTATACTATTTGTTACTAGATTGGATGTTGCCTTGGTACAAGAATAAAAAAAAGCACGGGTAATATTTTGAAACACGGATTATAGTCGTCGTGCACGCATTATTTTGATCACTGTAATCAAAAAACACCAAAATAAAGCATACTATTTCAAAAATTAAAATTAAGGTGTTGAATTCGCGGAAACCAAAAAAACAGTAACAAAAGATTGAACCCAAAACAAAAGAATGACTTGGAAAAAAATTCAATTAGAATGAAATTATAATTTTTCGTTCCCCTTTTAATGTAAAATAAATGATTATAAAATCAAACGAATTTATTCAATTAATATTTAATCATCAGAAGTAATTCAATAAATAAAATCATATTTTCTGAACAAAAACCCCAATAAGATGAATTAAATGAAAATAGGATTTCTAAATACGTTTTGAAATTTCTTTAGAAATAAAAAGTAATTTGTTTCTCAAAAATTATACAAACAAAAATATTTCCATGAAGAATTAAAAACAAAAACAAATTAAGAAGAAGTAATGGTATCAAAATTTACAGATAAGATCAAGAAATAAATGATTTGTATTTATTTTTTTTGATCAATCTTTTCATTTTTGTGAATACCATTTTTTAGTTAGTATGAAAATATGCTATACTTTTGATATATTCCACTCTATGTGTATTAAAATTTCAATATATTTGGTAAAAGAAATGATTTGTATCATTCAGTTTCACAGAAATGATGGCACTCAAAATTTGAAAAATGTACTTACTCCCTTAACCTTATTGATAAATTCCAAAAAATGTAAAAATATTTTCCTCTCAAATCCCATTTTTGAAATTGTTTGTATATCTTTCAATATATTTCATTTCCCAGAACATTATGAAAAGAAATAAAATTTATAAATTTTCCTTAAATTTTAACCAATTTCAGTCTTGGTACATCTTTAATCAAAACTGATTTTAAAAAATCAAAAACTGAAAATTGAAATAAAAAGTATTTAGCACTATTTTGAATTCATCAGCAAACTAATACATTTAAATGACTAACAATTAAATTTGAGTTCCTTTCTTGGATTTGTTTCATAACACATAATCAACCTTTTACAAAAATTGACGAAAAACAATCAGTGTTTTTCTTAAATTCTTTTGATTCATAAAAACAAAAACAAAAAACAAAAGCAAAACCAAGTTACAAATAAAAATAAATAAATAAAGTGAATTTAATAATTTTTTAAAACATGGAAAACCCATATTTCCCAGATTGCTTAACTCCAATGGCATCAAATTGAATAATTTTTTTCTTCAATTTGGAATCAAAGCGAACTATTGCACCTCTATTTCCTGATGTTCCATAATAATTTGGAGCAGAAAAGACAGTAATTAATTTTCGTTCATGCATTATCTCATAACCGGCAAGCTTCATTTCATGAGAACGTATGATAAGATCTAAATTGTTCAATTTTAAAAATTTCTTTGTGACATCAGGACCGAAAATTAATGCAGTACCACGAGGGCTAGTTGAACGCCCGTTTATTCTTCCTGGGTCACTCCACAATAAGCAGGTGAATAGACTTGGTGTTGTAAAGGTATCTTGAGGGGGCTGCCTGACACGATCTATCTTTCTAATTTCATCAATTGTAACATCATCTCTGGGGAATAATCCACCATGACAGACAAAGATCTTTTCATTTATAATTGTAACCAATGGTAAATGATTAAAAATTCTTTCAAAAACTGGAATAATTTCTTTGAAGATTTTTTCTTCTGCTTCACGATAAAAGCCATACATATAATTCATTTGTGCACTTTCGTGATTTCCTCTGTTGATATGAACATGCTCTGGGTAAAGCAGTTTGAGACTGTAAATCAGTAATACACATTCCAAAGAAAAATCGCCCCCTATTATATAAATTACAAAACAATTATTAGAATTTTTGAATTTAGTTTCAAATGAATTTGAAATTCAAATTTTTTAAATTTACTCCAATACCAAAAGGATATGAACAAAATAATACATTTTTTGTTTCAAGGCTAAATGTTTTTTTATGAGATTTAAACCATCTTTTGGTGAACTTTCCGTGGTCTTATACATTTTATTTTCTTTTTTTCTTTTTGAAATTTATCTGAAAAATTTCCTTTTGCTTTTATAATAAAAAAATGAAGTTTCCATTTTTCAAACTTTTATAATGCTATTTTCTTTCTAATTTATTTGTTAAATTTATCAAATTCTTTGTTTGTTGAATTTTCTTTTTTAGATTAATTTCGTGACATTGTGAGAGTGTTTAAAGGTAAAAATATCTCGTTAATTGAGTCCAGATTTTTTTTTTGCTTTAAGTGATTAGTAAACTAAAAAAAAATCTTCAAGTAAATTTAATATCAAATTCAAAAAAAATTTACCATATCTTGAAATTGAAAAATAGATGTAAAAATATGATTACTATAGAACCAAACTTACTTTTAAAAGCTTTTTTCAGAAATAAATTATTGTTTTTAAAAGGTTTGATCCATTTTTCGAATTTTGGAAAATTTCAAAACTCAACATATTTCTGAATTATTTAAAACAAAATTATTTTCTTTGAAAGAAGATTAAAATCTTATTTTCTGTAAAGGAAGTGTGCCAAAATACACTTTCAAAATAAAACCACTAAGTTTTGGAATAACTCATAAAAAATTCACATAATTTCAAAAAAAATTACTATAATTATTTTAAACTTAAAAAAATAGAATTTTTGTAATAGACAAAAACTCAAATCAATTATGTCATCTATGTTTAAAACATGAACAGAAAGAAATAATAGAAAATATTAATCATTTTTTATGGGTATGTCCTTCTTATGAAAAAAATAGATTAATTTTTCTCAAAATAAATTAAAAGAAATAAATCTTAATGAATTGATTTTAAATTGTGATAGTTTGATATTATTTTTATTAATTAATAATCGTTAAATCTATGATTGTAAAATAAATTTCTGAAAGTGAATTTAAGTCTAAGGGCAACTAGAGTGTAATTTACACTTCTTCAATCAAAATAATAAAAAAAAAAAATAGATTTTTTTGATTCAAAGAACAGTTCAAACCATTTTTTTCTTTTTATTGAATAAAAAAATACTAGAAAAAAAACCAAACAATCAAATTAAAAATTCTCCCAAAATACTTTTTTAAAACCTGGAAATTTTAACTTATAATCTAAAGAAATATTTTTTAATTTGATTATTTATAATCAATAATTAATAACCCAATTTTAATTATTTCAGTGGGTTATTAACAACCCAAAGATTAGATGTATAAATATGCTTAAAAATTATTTCTCAATTTTTTAAAGATTTTCAAACAAAGAAAATCAATTAAAATAATAATTTAAATAATAAAAAAAGAAGAATAGATATTATCAAATAACTGATTTTAATACTAATAGTTCCTTTTTCATACTTTCTGATATTTGAAAAAGAATATTGCCTAATATTAAAAAATCAAGAAATTTAATAAATATTTGTGAATAAAATAAAATGATCAATTTTTTTAGATCTTCAAGGATTCAATATTTGATTTATTTTTCTTGTATTTTTAAAAATAAGATTAAAGTTTCAATGTTAATTGTTCATACAAACTCTCAGAAATTACTAAAAGTGAAATTTCTTCAAAATAAGATTTTTTTTTGGCAATTTTTCTTTTCTTTTCGATTCTAAAATCCAAACAAGAAAGGATCATGATCTTTTTACTTAAAATTTAACATTGGGGGAAATAAACTCTTTTAAAAACGATTAACTCATCTCTCTAAAGTTGATAAATGAAGTTGCGTATCGGGTTTAATTGTATCCTTGTTGTCAATAATTATTCTATTACCTTTGGTAATAAAAAAACTAAATAAGAGTTTATATCCCCTTAAAGACAACAATTCCTATTCAAATGGACACTAAGTGAACGTTTTTGTGAGAATATTTCCAATTTAAAATTGTCCATCTTCCCAGGAAAATATTCCTTGAAATTTAACAATCAAAACTTTTATTGGTTTAAATACAGTCATTTTAATGAAGTGAGTACTTTTTTTTATGATTTTGTCAGAATTACAACTTTTTTGAAAGTTTTCAGTTTTCAAAAGTGTGCTTTTCTTTAAAAAAGTGATTTCCTTCACAGCCAACCTCTACCCCACATTTAAAGGTCGAAACTTAACTTTTTTAAAACTTTATTTTTTCTAAAAGTTTTAATTCTGATAATCTTTTCGAATCTATCAACTATTCCCGAAAATACCAGAAAATTTTTTAACCACAGAAAAACTCGTTTTAAACTTCGAAGAGAACCTAGTGCCAATATACTCAATTTAAATCTAAATTTGTAATTTTATTGTGGAAAAAAAATTTTTTTCTGAAAATATCAAAATTCAAAAAATTTAAATTTTAGGGAATAGTATTCAACCGATTTTGTGTGAAAGGGGTTGTATCTTAGATGACTATAACATTTCTGATTATTTCGAAATGGTATTAACGAAATGAGAGAACATGCACTTGTTAAGAAAAATTCTAATAGTGTATCGTTACCCATAATTTTGTAATCTTAAATATAATCTAAAAATAACTGAATAATATCTAATCGTACTATACACAACCATATCCTACCCAAGGTGGCCCAAGCAAAACCTTATTTTAACTTCCATTCCTTAAAAGAAATTGGTTTAACCAAAACATACAAACACGCACCATACCGAAACAAACAAAACCCATACCAACCCCAAGCATACCCTGACATACACATTTACTTACCCGAATAAGTACCAAAAATTACTCAATTATACTCAAAAGGTACAAAAACTCCATAGAGGGGCTTAAAATAGAAAATTCAAAAAAAAATATATTTTGTCTGAAAGTAAAATTGTTGTTTTACCGTTAAACTGAGTATATTGGAACTAGGTTTTCTTCGAAGTTTCCTATAACGTGTTTTTATGTGATTAAAAAATTTTAGGGTATTTTCGATTTTAAAAAATTTTCGGGAATATTTCAAACACCCAATCTTTTCACTTTCTTAAGGGACTAATCTCTATTAAATTTTTTTACCTAACCATTTTGAAAAAAAATTGGGTCACTGGCAAATTTTAAGTTAATTTTTCATTTTTTATAATCCATCTTAAATAAATAATTTGGAGACATATGAACTCAATAATTATTAAAAGACTTCTCGGTTTGACCTCAGTCCGAGAATGTAAAACCAAAATTGAGAAAGCAGTAGAAATCTTGAAAATAATCAATGATTATGAAATTTCGGGCATTTCTCAAAGAAGCTTGGCATTTTTTTTTAATATTAGTAGGTCAACTCTAAATCGCCAATTCAATTTGCTTTTACAAAATAAACCAATCCGTAAAAGAGGACGACCCAGAAAATTGAATGGTGAACTGGATAAAAAATTAAAAAAATTGGGTTGAAGAAAAAATTAAATCAAAAAAAAGCACCCATCAAAAAAGAAGTGAAAACCCAAGCCAATGTTTTAATAAGAGAAGAGAATTTATTAAAAGGGTCCGATTTGAAAGAAATAGAAACTATTCAATGGACTTATAATTGGGTGAAAAGAGTAGGCTTGAATTTTTCGAAAAGTTGTGAAGTTGCGAAAAAAAAGCCGAAAATTGACCCTCAAGAATTAAAAAAATATTTTTCGAATTTAAAAAAATTAATTCTTGAGAAAAATTATAAAATGGGAATGGTTTTCAATATGGATGAAACTGCGGTATTCAATAATACCAAGTTTCAAAAATTAAATGTTGTCTCAAGTCCGGAAATCAAAAAAACAATTCGGGATATTCCTCAAAGTGATTTTCATATCACAGCAGCGGTGACGATTTGCAATGATGGTACTTCACTACCAACTTATGTTTTGGATAAGAGGAAAAGTGTTGATAGAGAATTGGTTTTCAATTTCTCTTTAACCAAATTAAATTTTGTATTTTCGCAAACTGGTTTTATGAATAAAATTTTGTTTCGAAAATATTTAAATTCAATTTTTATCCCCAATGTAGAGCTTAGACGAAAATTTTTGGGAAAAAATGAACCTGCTCTTTTGATTATTGATGGTTCTAAAACCCATCAAGATTATAAATCAATGCAAACCTGCCAAAAAAAAAAATATCCAAATTTTAAATTTGCCTGCAAATTCAACACATATTTTACAACCATTGGATGTTGTTATTTTTAAAGATTTAAAAATTATTTAAAACAACAGCTCTTCCAAAAATCATATATTGAATTTATCTCAACAATTCAAGACGGTCTGCAGATTTCACTCACAAAACAAAAAATTTTGAATTCTTTTTAATTTACTTTTATTTCTCCCTATAATCCTTTGAATGAAATAGGTAAATTGGATGAATATACAGATGAAATTGTCTTTGAAAAACCAAAAAAAAAAACCTCGAGTTAATTTAGGAGGCGATGTTTTGACTGAAAATAATATTTTAGTAATTTTGGAAAAGAGAAAGGTTGAAAGAAAACAAAAAAAATACACTCAAAAAGAAACCCAAGGTATCAATATACTTGCAAAATTACTTGAAAAAAAAAACTATAAAAGCAAATTTTACTACACCTGCAATTCCAATAATTAATAATTTCATAATTCAAAATTAAAATAAAAATTTTCCAGTGACCCAATTTTTTTTAATGACCCAATTTTTTTTCACAATGGTAAATTTAATATAGATTGAGAAAATTTTTTCCCAATTACTTAGATTTGAAAAACCCTTGTTTATTTTCAATACTAAACATATTTCTAGAGAAGGAATCCTTTTTTAGACATTGGTCAAATAAAAAAATAATAGAGACTAGTCCCTTAAAAAAGTTTTTCTTTTTTACAAAAGTGTGGGCTTTTTTTAAAACGGCCGTATAAATAAATTTGAGATTTTGTTTATTTTCGAAATCTTTTGAAAGCAGAGTTTTCAAACAATGAAGCGGGAAATTGATCGTAAAAAAATTTGGTACATTTTTTTTATGAATAACAGTATTTTTGTAAATGAGACAGAAAAAAAATTCCCTTATTTTAAAGTTTCAATTTTCAATTTGTCAGTATTACTAAACACTTGTTTTTTCTGATCCAAACTTTTTTTAATCAACACCTCTTGGTATTCAAACTTGAAATCAGTTCTAACTAAAAAAAAAGAAAGAAAGAAAAAAAAAGAAAATAAAGTAATTACTGTCGACTATATCTCCATTAAACAAGTACATATTTGTTTCGCTGGGAAGGCCATTTACTTTGAATAACTCAACTAAATCAAAAAACTGGCCATGAATATCCCCTACAACAGTCATATTTTGACCTTCTTTTACTGTAACGTCTGTTACGGTTTTTAAGGTTTGGAATAAAATTTGGATGTCGTGTAGGATTTTCAAGGTATATCTCATGGGTAATTTTTTATAATTCTTGAAATGGTTGAGCAATTCTTCACAAAATTCTTTTGTAATTGTTTCGTTTTCCATTCTTGGTCCATCATAAGATTGGTCAATTTCTAACAAATAATCGAAATTATAAAACATAAAAAGAGAATACAAATATGAGTTTAAAAAGAAAGTGAAACCAAAGAATTAAGAAGAAAAGAAGGTTTCTAAGCAAAAGAAAGAAATTGATTCGAAATCCGAATCAAAATTCACCGAGAAATCATCAAAAATAAATAAAAAATAATAACAGTAGCATACGGTGTTTTGTCCAATCTGGTGAATTAGATTGGTGTGAAACCAAAGAAGCAAGACGAAGGTTGCTTTGTATTTTTTCAATTTCTTTTTTACACTGAATGAACTTTTTTCTTGAATCCAAATCCTTTGGTCGTTTGAAAACAACTTTTTTAAATTGCTCCTTGGCCTCTTCAAATTTACCCAAGCCAAAAAGAGAGTCGCCCTTTCTATAGTATGCCTTACAATAATCTGGGTTCAGCACTATGGAGTGATCCGCGTCTTTCAATGCTTGTGCATAATGTTCTAATTTGATATGGCACAGGCTTCGGTTGGAATAAAGGATCGCTGTTGGGAAAATTGAGATACCCTCGGTGTAATAGTCAATTGCTGCTTCAAAATTCTTCTTTCCTACTTCTTTGTTGCCTAAATTTTTCAAGTCCAAGGACTGTTTTTTTTTTTCTGTAAGAGATTTTTCCATTATTCAAAATAAAAAATAAAGCAAAGGTTTGTATTTTGCAAAAAATGAACTATTCCCTTTTTTTTGAATCCGAAAATTTACTTCTTATGGAAGGGTAACATCACTGATTTGTTTTTTTTTTTTTGGTTTTAATTGCATTTGCAATTTCACTGTGGTTTTTAATTCAAATATATATCAGAAAATTTTTTAGAACGCAACTAACTGGTAAATTTTTTCAAAAAAAAAATCTAAATGGTATATTTTTGAAATATAATCACGTAATAAACATTAATATTTAGAACAATTTTGAAAAAGGTTTACAACTTTAATAGATATTAATTGATATGGAAAAAGTTGAAATTTTTTGGAAATATTTTTCCCATCTTGTTTATTGTTAATTGTTTTCAAAAAACAATTAAATATTTGCTAATTTTACCATTTTTAGATAACTTCAATTATAATAAACCCTATTGTTGAATAAAAGATCTTTGATCAAAAAATATTTTTAAAGATATTATACATTTAAAGTTGAAGAATCCAATTTTCCAGTAAGATTTTTTTTCAATTTAATAGTAAAAAATTTGAATATTTTTTTTCTTCTCAGTTAAGAGTTCATTTTATTATATAATGAAAAGTATTTTAGATATGATGAATATCTTTCAAATAGGGAATCAATTATTTGGACTATTAAAGAATTTTTTATTCTTTTAAGTGACTAGTCTTCTACGACAACAAGGCAAAATTTTAAAATATGTTATTGGTGGTATTCTCTACTTTCGTATTTTGTAGATCCCATGTGTCAAAAAATTCTGATCGACAAAGAAAGCTAAAAGAAAATTAGTTTAGTGAGATCAATTTTTTTTTTCCATTTTTTCTGAAAAAGAAAACTATTAAATTCCTTTTATTTCTCACAATTTAACAAGTTTTTACACCTTTTATTGTCCTTTTGATCATTATTATACTATAACATTTCTTTGTTACCAGTAATATTAATATAAAGATTTTTGTTCTTTTTTGAGATAAAACTTTTGGTTAACGAGAAAATTGATATATTTAACTGGATTAAAAAATAATTGTATTTTTATAAGTATAGTAGTTATAATAATCAAAGTTTTGTGGTCATTTAAAGATTTTACTAAGAAATTTTGTTTTTGTTTTAAGATGAAATTCGATTTTTCAAAATAAAATTTTCTTAAAGATATTTGGGAATAAAGTTAATTTTATCCTCAAAATTCACAATCATTTTTTTTCTGCCAAAAATGATTTGAATTTTTATAAGGATTTTTGTGAATAAGACCAAACAATTTGTTAAAAAAATTTTTCAAAATTAAAAATTTTTTACCAATTTTTTTTTCATTTTTTGAAAACCAGAAAACAACTTTTTCAAAACCTTAAAGAAAAAATTTTTTTTGCATAATAGATCTCAATTTAATTGATAAACTGTAGTCAAGCTTCTACCGAATATTCATTTATTAAATCACCTAAACTACGAATAGTTTTAATGACTAAGATTTGAATTGAAATATTAATCAAAGAAAAAGAAATCCAAATAAAAAATTTGCTTTCGAAATCAATACTTTCCAACATAAAATGAAAAATATTTTTTCACATTTTCAAGAATTAACTTAATTCTTAAACAAAATAATAGGTTACTTTTTTTCGTTTTATATTGGAAAGATGCAAATTTTGAATTTCAAAAAAGAGACTCAAATCAATAAATTGTTTAAATGAAGTTAACTCATCCATTTCATAAGTCAAAACACAAATTACAAAAAAAAAAAAATTCAAGATCTTGACAAGATTTCATTTTATTTTCAAAAATGACTACTCCCTTAAATTGATAATAATGCTTTTTTTTTTTTTTAATTTTCTTAGGTTTTTTTTACTTTTTGAAATAAACTGTAAAATTTTAATAAATTTTCGGTTTATTCCAAAAGGTAAAAAAAAACTTAGGACATTTTTCGTTAGGTTTTACAGAATTCAAAAGAATAGAGAATAATCCAGGATTTAATGAAATTCTGTTAAATTCTAAAAAACCTAGGCACTCTATGGGAACTTTTAATATTTTCATCAGTTATTTTTTTTTTTTAATTGATTTTTTTTTTTAGGTGATAAAGGTGTTTACAAAAGTATTGATTATTATCTATTCAAATACGTATCCTAAAGTTGAATTTAATAAAAGTATTGTGACACCCATTGAAAAATTTTTACCCAAAATAGAATTTATTTTTCTAAATTAGAAACGTTTAAAGATCTAATACTATTAACAGAAATAAACACAACCCCCCCCAAGATTTTTAAGAAATGAAATGTTGATTATATTACGAATAAACTCTATTAACAATTATGAAATGATAAATGTAGTAATATTTTTGTCTAAATTGAAATTTTGATTTTTATTTTTTCATACCAGTGAATACACGCTCAAAATATAAGCTTTTTTTTTCTTAATGTTCCAAGGTAATATCTAATCCATGAGCTAAAAGTATACCTAAGTTCAAATCAATTTTGAAGGTAAAGCCCGATGATTTGTGGTAAATTTTGTAATTAGGCAATTAATTTGTGAAAATTTTTTTCTAATTTTCGACTTTTTTAAAATTTTTTTTTGTTTTTTGGAATGATAACAATTTTCTTTAGAATTTGACTCGATTTTTTTCAGAGATTAATTCTCCAATTTGATTTTTCCTTGAAAGACTTTCTTTTTAAATAATAGAACTTTAAGGAACAATTGCAATTTTACTTATCGGGTTTAATATCAGTTTCTTTGATCGGTTTAATTTCTAGATCCTTCTTTTTAAAAAAAGAAACTCAGTTCTAAATTGAAACACATAACTAACCAAGTCTTTGTGTGTTCTGTTGACAACAGTTTGTAATTTTTGGGCAATTATACTTTGAAAAAACGGTATTTGAGGACTAATACTTGTAAAGTAATCGTTAGAGAACAAAACCCATAAAATCATTAGAGAAAAATTTTCACCAGAAATTGTTTCTTATAATATTCGTTAAAGGATTAAATATAAAATTTTATCTTCGTATTATTTGTTAAAGTCAACTTTTCTTTTTAATAAATAATATAAAAAACGAGAACTATTAGAGTGTTTTAATTCTTGGAAGGAAAAATAAAATGTTTGAGAAATTCCTCAAGACTAATCTCACAAACTATTTCCAGAAACAAAAAAACAATTTTTAACCAATTTTTTAAAGAACAATATCTTTTAGTTTAACAAATTTCAATTTTCCAAATCAATGAAAAAGAAATAGAGTATTTAAAGAAATATAATTAATGTCATTTTTTTTTTTTCAAAACTTAAAAAAATTTATTTGTTATTTTTTTGTTTTTTAAAAATGTTTTTTTAAGTTTTTCAAAAACAAAAACATTAGTTTTTTTTCTTTTATTCTAACAAAAAAAGAAAAAGAAAAACAAAAAAGAAGGAATTAAAAGCCCAATTGAAAGTTATGTCTCTGCCATTTAATTCACAAACGCCACCACTCACCAATTCCCAACAAAATTATTTAGTTGTTAATAACTCTACAATTAAAACTTCAACAATGATAACCACGGCAACCAAAAACCAAACAGCAATTCAGACTACAAGCCAACCGTTTATTGATCACACCAATTTCCCAACAAAAAATTCTTTTTTATCAAACCCATTTCTTTCGAATCCACAAACACCACCACCAAATAACCAATTTCACCGATCGATCTCACAATTTACGACTCCAAATCTGAAACAACAATTCTCTCCAAATCCTTACAACCAATGTTTACAAACAAATCCAAATAATAATACTTTTCAATCACCACAAAATTTACAAAACCAAACAAATCCGTATTTAAAACAAAATTTTGATCCTCTTCAAGCAAATTATAATAAACAACAAAGCCAAAGCCAAAACAAAAATCAACAATTTAACCAAAGCTATCGACAATTTGTTCCACAAAACCAACAACAACAACAACAACAACAAAAACAAGCACAAACAAATTCTTCGAATCAATTCTTAAAAAATCAATTTCTTACACCGACGAATAAAAATAGACTTGCTCAAAAGCAACAACAACAACAACAACAACTTTTTTCGACACCACAGCCAAAACCAATACCGAACAATTTTAACCTCAAACAAAAAAACCAGTTTTTAACACCACCACGATCAAATTTTCGATCATCTTCTTACCAACAAAACCAATTTACTCCAACTAACTTTCAACAACAACAACAACCACAACAAAGACAATCACAACCACAACAGAAATTGTTTTCAAATTTATTTACAAACTCTCCTCAGGTTAATACCCCACCAAAACAATATGTAAATTACCAACAACAAAGGCAATTTACACAACAAAACCGATACAATCAACAGCAACAATACCGATCGTATCAACAACAAAATTATTCAAACACCACACAAACAAGCAGTCAACAATTCCAGCCACATCACTCAAATATCTTCCCACCAAAATTGGGGAGCTACCAGAATATGAAATTACCAAGAATTGATGAAGAAAAGGCACGGACTTGGATTTACCCGAAAAATGATAAATTTGAAATGCGAGAATATCAGCTCAACATTTCCAAGACTGCCATTTTTCACAATACACTTGTTGTACTGCCAACTGGGTTAGGTAAGACATTTATTGCAGCTGTTGTGATGTATAATTATTATCGGTGGTTCCCCACTGGGAAGATTCTTTTCATGGCACCCACAAAGCCACTTGTCGAGCAGCAATTAAACGCAGTTTCGGAGACTGTAAATATCTCCAAAGAGGACTCTTGTGTGGTTACGGGCAAAATTTTATCCAAAAAAAGGGAAAGCCTATGGGAAAGCAATAGGGTCTTTTATGGGACACCACAAACAGTTTACAATGACCTCCGAGATGATCTTTGCCCTGCCTCTCAAGTAGTCTGTGTTGTGATCGATGAGGCGCATAAGGCAACGGGCAATTATGATTATACACGAGTGATTAGGCACTTGTTACAGCACACAGATCAATTTCGGGTTTTAGGCTTGACGGCGACACCTGGCGAAAAACGGCAACAAATCCAACAAGTAATTGGCAACTTGCTGATCGCCAAATTGGAGTTTAGGTCTGATGAAAACGATAACTTAAATCCAGACAATGTCACACAATATATCAAGAAAAAAGAAATTGTAGAGCTGACAATCTCCTTAAGGAAAAACAAGGCAATTCGAGAAATTAGGTCGTTGTTTGTCCCATCTCTCCGCGAGTGTCTTCAAAGTTTGTACTCTAAAAATTTATTCAAAGTCCGTGATCCCGAAAGGGTTTCAAAGGGCGCATTATCGATGGCGAATCTAGAGTTTAGCAAATCAGGGACGAATCAGGGGGGCCAATACATTTCAAATGACGAATATAATATGTGCAAAAATCAATTTTCATATGGCTATACTTTGTTCCATGGATATGAACTTTTAAAGCAATACGGCATAAATACTTTTTATAAGCATTTAAAAAAAAAATTTGTAGAATGCTCCACGTCAACAAAAATTTCAACAAATTCTTTAATTCAAAACTTCAAAAATTCTGCAAATTTTAAAAATTTAATGCAAAAATTGCCTGAATTGATCAAAGATAAAAATGGGATACACCCAAAGTTATCAAAATTAAAAACAATAGTTTCAGATCATTTTGTCAATAATAGTAATAAAGATACAAGAGTGATGATCTTTTCGATTTTTAGAGACAGCGTCTTAGACATTACACAGGCTCTTTTAAACGTACCAAATGTTAAAGTAATGCCCTTTGTTGGCCAATCGTCAAGGGGTTCACAAAAGGGGTATAGCCAAAAACATCAAAAACTGATACTCAACACATTTAAAAACGGTGGGTATAATACCTTAGTCGCTACTTGTATTGGCGAAGAAGGATTGGACATTGGGGAAGTTGATCTAATCATCTGTTATGATGTACCCTCGGATTCTCGGAGAAGTATACAGAGATACGGTCGAACTGGAAGGAAAAGAAATGGGAAAGTTGTAGTTTTATTAACGGAGGGGCTTGAAAAAAGTAAATATTTTAAAAAGAAAAGAGCCAGAAAATCAAATTATCAAAATATTATTAACCATTCGAGCTATATTTTTTATGATCAAAATCCCAGGATTGTCCCTGTTAATATTAATCCACAATTAATAAAAGAAAACATTAACAAGGGCAAAATACAAGATGATACCGCTCAATTAGTATTTAATGAAAAATTAGGTTATTTCACCATAAAAAAACAAAAAGGGGGGCCAAAAAGAACACCTAAAAAGGGCATTATTAATAGTAATTATAGGAAGAGTAGTGCAAGGAAAAAGAAAAAGGGGAAATTTTTATCACAATTAGAACAAGATTTTTTTAATAATAATTATAAACTGTCGCCGAATGAACAGATACCACAATTGTCATTAACCAAATATATAAAAAGGCAAAAAAATAAATCCAATACCTTTTTAATAGGTAATTCTAATAGAACAAAAATTATGTGTTCAATTCTAAATTCAACTACAAGTATAAATCACACTGATATTAACTTGATTGAAAAGATTGATATTAAGAAAAGTGAAAGAGGAAGAAAGAAGAAGAAAGGAAAGAAATCAAAAAGAGAGAGGAAAAGAGAGAGGAAAAGAGAGAGGAAATGGAAAAGGAGAAAAGAAAGGAAAAGGGAAAGCAAAAACAAAGGAAACAGAACAGGAAAGGGGGGGATGGAAAGAAAAGAAAAGAAAAGAAAAAAATATATTAATTTTAATTCTTTTATATATTCAAGTAATTCTGAAGATGAGTCATCCCAAAAAAGCAATAATAGATCACTACAAAATAATGGTACTAATGATAATGTTAATAATAAAAATAATATCAATTTAAATAATAATAATAATAATAATAATAATAATAATAATAATAATAATAATAATAATAATAATAATAATAATAATAATAATAATAATAATAATAATAATAATAATAACTATAGCAATAACAATAGTCATTTAAAAATTAATAACAGTACTCTTTTAAAAACAAATAACCATAATAATTTAAAAACAAATAACCACTATAACAATTTAAAAACAAATAATCATAACAATAATTTAGCCAACGATTATAAACAAACAACATTAAATAATTCTTTGTGTAATAATGAAACAAAAAATAATGTAAATGGTGTTAATTCATCAATAATGATTAATAATACTAATTTAAATTCACAGCCAAAAAATATTATTGTTAAAATTGAAAAAAAAGATGAGGATTCAAATTTATTAGAGGATTTTGATTTTTCTGATTTTGATGATGAATTGTTTGATGAATTAGAGAAATTGGAAAAAATCGAAAAAAAGGAAGAAATTAACCCACCAATAAAAAAAAAAGATACAAAAATAACTAATAATTTATTAAATCAAAATATTAAATCTGAAATTCATTTGGATGAAAAAATCGAAAAACAGCCAAAAAAAAAATTTAAAAATAATACAAGACCAAATGAGAAAAATAATATTTCTCGTTATATTGTTAACCAAAGTCAACAATCAACACAGTTCAAAGGTCAATTTAGATTCAAATCTTCCAAACAAAATATATTTGATAAACCTATTACTTCGTTTCATGATCTTGTGAAATTAGATCCAAATTATAATTCTAATTCTTCAAATAATAACCAAAAATTTAATTTTTTTAAAAATATACGACAACAACAGCAGCAACAACAGCAGCAGCAGCAACAAAAAAAAAAAAAAAGACAAAATCAACAACAGTTCCATAGTCGACAAAAACATTGTGAACAACAATGTCAACGACCTCAATGTAAACAACAAGAGAATAAAAAATTGCAGTTTCAACCTAAACAACCAATACAAAAACAACAACAATTACCAAGATCATCACTTTCTTCTCAAAAAACAAATCAAGAATTATATCAAAGAAATCTCAAACCAAAATTACAACCTACAAATAAAATACAACAACAACAACAACAACAAAAACAACAAAGACAATTCAAACAACAAGAGAATAAAACATTACGTTTTCAACAAAAACAAAAAGAAAATCAGCAACAAACACTAAACCAGGAGAATCAAATAAATCACATCAAACAAGCATCCCGACAAGGAAAATTTTCATTTCACAATAATCAACAGCAAGAACAACAAACAATGAAGCAAATGAATTCAATATTAAATAATTTACAGTCTTCCCAATATTTCAAAAAAAATAATTTTTTGAAAAATATAAATAATTTGCCAACTACTTCAAAATTCAATCCTTTTAGTCCCAAAAAGCCAATTAATAAAAATCAAAGCAATTATAAAAATAACAATAACATTTATAATCATAACAACAGCCAATATATCAAAAAAAAATCTCAAACACATTTTAATAGTTCGCCACACAATATACCACAGTCACAATTCAATTTACAACACCAACCAAAATATAAATCACAGCCTTATTTTCAAGAACAGCCACAATATTCACCACAATTACAATTAACATCTTTACAGGGGGGAGAGAAGATTGAAAAAAAAAAGAGAAGAGAAAAAAAATTACGAAAGAAAAAAAAGAACGGGAAACGGAAGAAGAAAAAGAAAAGAAAGAACAGAAAGAAAAGAGATTATGGGATCGACGTAAATGAGGACACGCGTTCTTCAGAAGAAGAAGAAGAAGAGAGGTTGTTTAATTTAAATCAAATACCAAGTTCCTTAGAAAATTTCCTTGTTCTGGACCATTCCCAAATTGCCGCAAATCACCTGATAGAAAGCGAGGACAAAGAATTTATACCAAATGACGATGATGACGGCGATGAAAATGAACTTTTTTCCGATTTGACTTCTGATTCAATGGTAGAAAACGATGATAAAAGTGATGATGTTAATATCGACGATTGATTTTAATTTCATACAAATTGTATTTCATTTTTATTCAAATTTTTTCATCAAAAAAAAAAAAAAAAAAAAAAAAAATGAACATAAATATTATTATTAATTATTCATTTTATTTTTCTTATTATTTAATTGATTTAATTATCAACTTTTAATTTTGTATTTTTTTTTTTTTTTTAGCTTTACAAAAAATAAAATAAAATAAAATGACAAATCTATTCAATTTTTTTTTTTCTTTTCATTTTTGATCCTAATTCAAACACAATTAATCTTATATCATTATAAAACAAATCATGAAAATTTAAAAAAATGGGGAAAACTTGTTTCATTGGAAAAATATTATCTTTAAGGGTCGAGTCATTACGGTGAAATTTTTTATTCTGAAATGGAAAAAAACTTTTTAGTAATTTTTATTTTTATGGACATACCTAAAACCAATCATAAAACCAACCAACCTATGATGTACGATCGATCTCCAAAAATCAAAAATAAAAGATGAAAAAATTTTTACAAAAAAGCACCAAAGAGCGATATCTCAATTTCCTATTAGAATGGTTATGAATTACAATTTTTAAAACAACTTTATCAGTTTTGAAGTGTTGCTCTTTGGCACCTTTTGAGATCTCGAAGATTTTTTTTTTCTTTTTTTTTCTTTTTTTTTCATTTCTCAAATGAGTTATTGTTATCGTTAGAATATTATATAATCCTTACTTGGTCAAATTTATAGGGTTACAAAATAACCACAAATCAGATTAAATCGAATTAAATTGATTACGAACTTCAAGAAGGCAATTTGTCTTAAAGTAAAGAAATTTAACCATTTGGAAATAGAACATGAGAAAGGATAATTTTTTTTTTTAAAGATTGTTTTTTTATAAAATTTGTGTTTTTCTTCTCACTCTCAAAAAAAAAATCCTTAAATTAAGTGTATCAATTCTACACGAATAGTCAAAGTATGTTACACAAAATAGTCTTTCATAATTTTCAAGTGTAAACAATTCATAGAAAAAATCTTAAAATGAATTATTTTTTGGAAATAAATGTCATTTTTTGATTTTAATTTTTTGTTTTCCACAACTTTAAGGATTTAGAAACACCATGACAACCACTGAAATTAAAATATATGATAGTTTATTGTAAAAAATATTCTGATTCTCTTAAGTTCTAGATTCCCAAAAAAATTTAAAAAACAAATATAAGGAAAACTTTAATTTTGCTAATATCAACAATTAAAATTTCAGAGAAAATATTCTTAAAAAAAAATTTAAATTTGGAGAAATTAATTCAATTTTTTTATGGAGATTTTTTTTCGAGATATAAGAATAAACCCTTACAATTTGGATTTTCAGATAATAATTATATAATACTATATAGTTTTTTGAAAATAACCAGATAGGTAAATAATCCCCAAATCTAAATATTCGAGAAATCTCATAAAATTATTATAATATTTATTTTTGTTTTGACAAAAACTATTTTAAAAACGAGAATTCCTAGTTTTATTAGTATAAATTTAATCAAAATTTTTATTTCACGGTACCAAAATTTTGAAAAAGAAATTTATTTTATTTGATGATCTTCTTTTAATATTATTAAACAATTTTCTACCACTTAATTAAATTCTTTTTTTTTTTTTAATTTCTTACCTGAAATGATTTCGGAACTTATTTATTATAAATATATTAATAAACAACTTTTTATTTTATCTTATAAAAGTGTTATAATATTTTCTAGATAATTCGGTTAAATTTTTATAAATAAAAATATATCCTAATTTTAGAAATATTAAACTCGTATTTATTTGAAATTTTTTTTTAATACAATATTTTCTCAAATTCAACTAACCAATTTAACAAGGTATTTCAAATCAATAAAATCAAAAAAAATAAATTAAACTATTTCTACTGCCTTTCCAATCTTTAAAAATTCGTTATTTTCTACATTTTAAAAAATAATTTGAATTCATGATAATTATTCATTTCCAAGTACAAGATTTTTTAGCATTTTTATATCAATTCATTATCAGATTTAGTGAAATCTGTAATTATTTGAAATTTTTAAGATTCTATTTTATAAGAGTAAATTGTAAATCATGAAATTGGTCTTCATAAGAGTGTTAAAAATTAATTCTAATTTCTTACTGGTAACTTTTCAACTAATTTTAACACCTTTTAGAATTAGAAAAATAATAATTTATTATGGCTAAAATGTTCCAAAGAAACAATCAATACTGAAAAATAAACTAAAAAAAAAAAAAAAAAAATTAAAGTGTTGAGCTGATCAAAGGATATTTTTCTTGGTTTTATACTTGGTTGGTGAGCTGATTGGGCATTTACTTGTGAAATAATTATGTCAGTTTGGAATAATCCATGAATCTCAACTTATTATTATATTAGATTTACTAACAATAGATATACCCAGGATAATACAAATCAATAAAGTGTATAACATCTTTTTAATTCTATTTAGTTGTAACAATCAATTGACTACAATCATTTTTTACAAACTGTAGTTTTAATTCAAAGTATTTTACTAAAATTATTTAATATAAAAGGAATAATCTTAAGATTGTTAACCATTTCGTTTTTTTTTTTTTTTAATCGAGTTAATATATTGTTCCTTTTAAATTTATAGAGTAAATTCAATTCAAATAAGACTCTTATACCAGAAGTCAACATTTTCACTTTTTTTTTTAATTTTCAATGAGATCTGGAAACCGTCTTGTTTATTTAGTTGTGGTTTTGATTGATTTTGATACTATCATAATTTTTGTTTTATAAAAATTAACAATTTGTTAGGTTTTTTTCCAAAATAAAATTAAATAACACTATGGAATGTTGAGATAAAAATAAAAGTTAAACCATTCAACATTTCCGAAATTAGATTAAACAAAGTAACTTTACATTCTATTGATGACTGTGAAATTTAATTTTGAAATTAAAATTAATAAATTGTTTTCCAACAAACACTTTAAATTCTAAAAAGTAACTAGACACATCCAAAGTAATAGACATTGTTTTCTAATCTTCTTTCAAAATATAAAAAAGTTAAAATTTTGGCTTGATCTTTGTTACTCCCTTAAAATCTCACTTTCTCAAGTACCTAAAAATTCACCATAGAAGATATGTAATCAATTAATTGTTTATTTAAACGGTTTGTTATTAGTATTGTTGGTCTAAGAACCAAGTAGAATGGAAAAATTTTCGATTAATCAATTCTAATCTAAATTATTACTCTATTGTTCATCTGTATTTACATAAAATAAAAATTAAAAAACAACCCAACTAATTATTTTTACATAATTCATTATAACCTGAAAACAAAAGATCCTTCATACCGATTCCAAAATTAAAGGATTGGCATTTTTAAGGTGTCTGAAAAATTAATTTGGAACGTACCTTCTTAAATCTAATAGATTTTCAAAAAAAACGGTGATTAGATTCAGTAAAGATGTAACATTTTTTCCTAAAATTACTTTTTCGAATTAAAAAAATAATAAACTTTTGAAATTAAAATTTTAAAGAATGGAAGGTGTCGAAAGAAAAATTCAAATGGGTCTTGATGAAATAATTAAAGAACAACGAACAAAAAAAAAAAGCAATACCAACAAAAAACAAGTAACCAATCGAAATAAAAAAAATTTCAAAAACTTTAAAAGAAATGAAAGGAGTTATAATAGATCTCAAAATAAATATTCTCGTTTCCTTGATGCAGCGTCTGGAAACGAAGTTATTAAAAATCCTAAAACATTTTATAAAAGAAGAAAGCCCTCAAATCTTTTTCGAAACAACAATAGAAAAAATGAAAAACAAAAAATTCGAATTAGCTCTGGTCCAAAAGGCAGATCATTTATTTCCAAGAATACAAACACTAATTTTAAAGCAAGAGAAAAAAGATTTCAAAATCCTAAAAAACAAAAGGTAAATTTCTTTTCTTTAATCTTTTTTTATTATTATTTCTTTTTCTTTTTCTTTTTCTTTTTTTTTTTCTTTTTCTTTTATTTTATTTTTTTTTATTTTGAAAAAATCGTTAAAAAAATAACAAAAAGAAAAAAACAAGTCAAAAACCCTCTTTTCTCGATGAGCAAATTTTTAAACTTTTCGAAAAAGTGATAAAAAAGTCGTCATTGAAGGAATTGGGGTTAATTGGATTTGAAAGTATCTATGTTTTTTTGCTTTGCCAATAAAAAAAAATAAAGATCAGGAAAAGTAAAAATGAAAAGACTAAAAGGAAAAACAAAGATCTGAAAAGAGGATAATCCGCAGTTTGGTTAATACTATCCAAATCTAGAAACAACTTCAAAATTAATTTTCATAAGATTTTGTTTCCTTTGAAAAGCGGATAAACAAAATTAATTTCACTAATTTTCTTACAAAGGGATATTTACCAAACCTATGAAAAAACTTACATTCTTTGATTTAGTTTAAAATTTTCTTTCAAAGCCTTTTTTAAAAAGTGTGAAAGTAAAAAAGTTTTTTGGATAGAGTACGTAAATGGTTTGATAGAAGTTTGTCAACTTTTTTTCAAATACTTTAGAACAATTTTTTTGTTGTATTTTTTGAAAATGCTGTCCAATTTTGCTTCTCTATTGATCTGTTGTTTTCATTAACTATTATTATTCATTGATAAACTTAACTGTTTGTTTTTCGAATGATGAATATCACTTTAAAACTTTTTTGTTTTTGATTCAAATTATGTGGTTAAAATTAAATTTGTGAAAGCACTTTTAAAAAAGTTTTAATTCTTAACAAGTTTTCACTTTTTTAAAATAGAAAACTTCAAAAAAGTAAGAACTATTTTAAAACGGCTGCGGTTTATTTATATATATATTATATCGTTTAGAGTAGTTCTCCTCGGATAAGCTATTTTGAAATTACATCCTAAAATGTTCTATAACAGTTTTACAAAGTTCACCCGAGATCTGTATCATTGAAATATCTAAATGGCTTTGTATCTCTTTAAAATGTATCCCAATATAAAATTTTTTTAAAACATGTTGTAAAGGTGTTATAAACGTTTAAAATCTCATAAAATTTTATAATTGCAACTTTTATAACATTTATTTTTGATATCAAATGTGTTATAAAATTTGTAACTTGTTATAAACCTGTTAGAAGAATATTTTTTTCAAAAATATGTAAAAAATCATCATATAAAAGGGAATTTTGTAATAAAAATGTTATTTAGATGTTATAAAAATTTTTTTTAAATAGGGAAAGAAAGAATTAAAATGAAAAATGAAACAAATCTATTAATTAATAAAACTAAAAATAATCTTTATAATTCTATTTATTTAATTTATTTTTTTATTATTCAATAGATCAATAAAACAAATGTATTCAAAGCAAAGAAAAATGAAACAGAACAAAAAAAAAGTACAAACGTGAATGATCGTGGTCCAGTAAATTTTTTTTTTTTTTTCTTAATATTTTATATTATTTAATTTCCAAATTAATTTTTTTTATTTTTTTATTTATTTTTATAAATTTCTAAAAATATAGATTATTTTTGATGGCAAATCTTATAATGGCGTAAAGAAACGTAACACCAATAAAAGACCACAAAAAACAAAAACATTACCAACACGAAAATATACAAGAAAATAAATTCATTAAAACAAAATCAAGAATAATAATTTCAATCGAACAAAGAAGAGTATATATATATATATATATATACTCTAATTCCTTTTACTTTATCTCACTTATTCTTTGGGAAAATTTTATCAATATATTATTATTTTTTGCGATGTTCGTAAAAAAATTTAATAATTATTCAGAAAATTGATAGATTTTCTTGATAATCAGAACTCTTCAAAATGATAATAAAATTTCTTTACAAAAAAAAAAAAAAAAAAAATGTTTCGTTCGTTTGTTGGATAATTGCTTATTAAAGATTTTATTTTTTTCATCAAATTGAAAAGAAATAATAATGATATTAAATAAGAAAAATTGATCAATAATTGATGAAAGTATCTTATCTAGAAATATGCTTATTGTTCTCTTTCTTTTTATATTTACATAATAATACTGATTATTTTTATTATGAATTCTTTTTAATGGATATTAATTTTTTAATGGTAATTAATTTTTGGTTTTGACTGCTATATTGAAAAAACTGGATAATATTTTTGTTTATAACGCTTCTCTTAATTAGTTACCCATTTTGCATATATATATATATAAACTCTGTTTCAGTCAAAGGGGCCCAACGTTTTTTTCAAATATCAATTATTTTATATAATTGACCTTTGAAGAACAAATAAGAAATAAACAGAATAATACACCTCAAAGAAATGTTGATACATGTCTGAAAGAATATTAATAAATCAATAGCTTTTCTTAAAAATTGAAAAACTCAAATTCTTAGGGCCCTATTGAGAAAAACAACGATGTTTGTTTTGAACTTCTACTGGTATTTGAATAATAAATATCAAACATTTTTAACTTCATTTTCCATACTTTTCTTTTAGAAATCAAGCCCTCAAACAAAGTTTGTTGGTATTTGTGGTCTCTATTTGAAAAAGGAAATGAAAATGAAGTGAAAATTTTTCACATTTATTAAACAAATATCAAGATCAAAGATCAAATTGAATTGCAATAGAAATCAATATGATTTCTCAACAATCTTTACATGGTTTCAATGACATTAGAATAACAAGTTTTGACCAAGTGACTATTGATCTTGCAATAAAAAATTTTTGCAAATGAATGACGTTTTTAAAAAAAAATCGAAAAAAAAAAACAAAAATGTGTAGAAATGTGAAAAAAATGATTTCAATTTTAAAAATTTCCAAAATAAAATTTTTCTTCTAATATCTATGCAAACCCTTTAAACACGCGTATTATACCATTACAACTGGGCCCCTTTGACTGAAAAATAGTTTATTTGGTTTGTCAAATGAACCATAATCAATCAACATTTCCAAATGAAACCAAAATCCAAATAATTAATTTATATACAAAGCATTTCCAAATTTGTGTGAAACTTTGAAAAATATTCACATAAAAAAATTGAAAAACAATAATTAGTGTAATGAAATGAAAAATCAATTTTTTTGTTATTTTAGTGATACGATACATGATTCATACCTTGAAAATAAATATTTATTTTTGGATGAATTGCCAATGTCATATATTTTGAGATCTCTTTTTCAAAAAATGAATCACAGAAACAGGAACATTTTTTCACATAATTTCACAAAAAGAAATTAAGTTGTGAAATTGCTGTAAAAATATTTTCTCGACCACCTCGACTAGTTTAATAGAGTTATTAAACCTATATAAAATTTTATTATTTACTCTCTTTTTCACAAATAATTTGTGAATTGGTAACAAAAATTTACAAAAAATGGAACAAGGATTGAAAGTGTGTAAAATTTTGGTGCTTTTATCAATAATTTTAAAAAAATCAATTCAACTTTTTTTTTTATTTTGGTGAACTTTTGTGAAAAATTAATTTTTTGTCAACAGTTAAAATATAAATGCTGTAGAACAAATACATCAAGGTTATGAGAAATTCTAGATGAGATCAACTTCAATCAAAGTTTTGATTCTAAAACAAAAACAGTTTAAAAAGATTAAATCTATTCAACAGCAATAAAGTAAACTAAACCCCAATTCAAAATTTTTAACACACCAAAATTCGATTTTTGAAAAAAAAAAACTTATTTAATCAATTCAAGAAGAAATACCAAATTAGAACTATTTGCTAATTGAAATGTTAACTCTTTTTTATAAATTACAATACTTGCAAAACAAAAAATAATTAATTATCGATACAAATAAATCTAGGGTGTGTTAAAAATTTTGGAGAGAGCAAAACAAAAAAATTTATTCGTAAATTTGTTTAAATTCTATTAGAAATATTGATCGATCAAAAGGTTAGATACCATTGACTAATTTTATTTGGGTTATTCTATTTGGAACAACTCAACTTTAGCATAATATCAATTGTTCAAAAAAATTTTGATCCAACGAAATAAATTATGTAATTCAAACAATGAAATGAAAACAAAAACTAAAAGATGAAAAAATGATTTTCATATTTTACAAAAATCAAAATTATCTTCAATTTCAATGAAATTGCATTATTGTGATTGTTGAGAACTTTTTAGCTATGTGGAAAATTTTGAATTTTAGTTTATTTTTTAAAAAAATTGATTCACTTTATATCGTTATTGAATGTGGTTTTGTGTGGCTTTATCCATATTCTTTTTATTAAAATATTTTCAGTTTTTAGATCAGAATCAATTTTTTCTAATTTCATCAAATTCTTGTTTTTCTTTTGTTTTTCTTTAAATTTCTTTTTCATATTTTTGTTTTTCTTTTTTTTTTTTTTTTTTTTTTTTTTCACCAGATTAAACAGTATAAAAAAAGATCGAAAAGACACATAAAGATTTGTATAATTGGAGTATGTGATTTCTTATAAAATGAATTTAATTATTAGCAAAAATTTTCTTGTTAAGTTTTTTTCAGTAAAAGTTCAGTAATAAAAAATCAGTTATGCTCATTTCAAAAATTGTGGCTCACTTTTTTTGAGTTTTTGTTTTTATTTTTTTTTAATTCTTAAAATATTAGGTTTTTATCTGTTTGGAAAACTTTTAAAAGCGAATTACAAATCATATTAAAAATTTTTTTGTTATTGAATACAAAAGAATAATTTTTTGTTTCAATTTATTATTTCGAGTGAGTTACAATTTTTAAAATAGAATTTAATTTATATTCAAACGAAATATTAATTCAATTGTCAAACAATAATAGATTTTTTTTCTGTTACAACTATTATATATTCACTGCACCTTTTGAGAGAGAGAAAAAAATGTGTTTTTGTTTACAAATTGTTTCAAAAAAAAGATACAGGAAAAATTTCTATTTTTCAATTATAAAAATGAAAAAGAAAATTGTGTAAAAATTTGTTAATTTTTTTTTATTTTTTTTTTATCAAAGCTCTTATGATTAGAAACCATAAGGACATTAAAGAAAAAATTATTAGTAAAAAATTGAAGACAGAAAATAATTAAAATAGTAATATATATATATATATATATATATATATATAAGGTGGGAACTCATGTTCCAACTCTTAGAGGTTGTTTCTAAGTTTTTTTCATTTGATATAATTGATTAAAATCTGACATTTTATCTATTCTTTCAAATTAAAAAATTCTACAATAAAAATAGATAAGAGAAGCTATTTCCAAAAAAGTGGGGAGAATTTATTTTCAAATATATTTATTAAACCCAATCTTCAAAAAAGTATTTAAATATAAAAAATCATTAAATACCGTTTATAGATTCCTGAGAATAATTCAATTTGTTTCTTAGTATTAGGTCACATAGAGAAAAGAAATTTAATTTTTTGATCTCAATTTTATCAGATATTTTTTAGGGTGAAAATTGGTGTGTATTATTTTATTTTTGATCGAAAAAATAGTTTTCATAACTCGTTTAAACTAAACAAATTTTCAAATAGAAGTGATAATATATGATTCTGTTTGTTTGTTTAAATTATCAAATGTACACTTTCGAAATTTTCAGTTTTTTATTGAAATTATCTTGCCTATGGTACACTGTTTTCTCCAAAAAATTGCTATTTTTTTTTTATTATTATTAGGGAGTATTTCATCAAATATATTTTGAAATAAATATCAAAGTCATTGATTCAATGGGTAGTAATATTTCACTTAATTTGGTATTGTCAATTAATGAATACCTTCACTAACAAAGATGATTTTTTATGAAATGTAAAAAAAAATGTCTCATTTTTTTGGAAATACCTTATATGAAGTGGGTTTCTATTATAAAACTGTAACCGGTATAATAAACCTTACTATTTTTCATAAAGGTTTATCATTCAGTAAAATTTATACAGTCAGTTCTACTTTTAAGGAACAAACTTTGAAAATAATTTAGACACAAAAAAATCTCAAATTAAAGTATAAATGCAAAAACTAGTAAAATAAATAGTGGGAAAAAAATTCCAATAAAATGTGCCTTCATTAGAGATTTTTATTTTGTATTAAATTTCGTTGAAATTTTGTGCACTAAAAGTTGATTGGTTATAATAGAGGAAAAAAAAATGTTACACATTTTTACCTTTAGTCATTGACAAACAAACCCATAAACAAATTTTCAATATTTTAGTTTTCAATGTTCCATATTCCAATTTTCGATATTTCAATAATAGTAGGCTTAAAAAATTTAAAAACAAGAATCAAAAAATATTTTGAAGTCACTGTGGTTTTTTTTTTTTACATTTTATGATTTATCTGATTTCTTTTCTTTTGAAACATAATTATTATCTTTTTTTTATTATAAAAAAACATATTCCTCTTATGGTGTAATTGAAATTGTAATTATTTTATATATCGTAGAAATTGATTTATTGGTTTGATAAAAACAATTTTATAATAAATCATTAATTAATATGTCTTACAACTTTTAACGAGGAGTTGGAGTTGTGGTAACAGTTTAAAAAAAATAAATTCTACAAATGGTTTTTATTTACTAAATATATCATTTAAAATTAGTTAAAAAAAATGACTATTTTTGAGATCTCCAAAAATCACACAAAGAATTTCGAAATGAAAATAAGTTCGAAATTCTATTTGAAAATTTGATAGAAAATAATATATCAAATTATTCTTTGATGTTAAATTCTATCTTCTTTTTGTGATTGTCCTTTTCATAGTAAGTAATATTTCCAATGTTCACAATGAACTTTTTAGTGAGAAGGTACAGATATATATTAAATTGTTAAAACTGATTCTGATTATTAATATTTATATCAAAATTGAATATTTTCTTTTGAGAGTTCCGATTTAGCACAATTAATATTACTGTGATTATAAATCATCTAATTTTCATTTTAAAATGAATTTTTGTCTTTATAGCAAAAAAAAAAAAAGGAATAAGTAAAATTAAAACAACAACTTCAATTTACAATTTTATCATTTTGAAAAAGGATGGTTTATTTTTTTTATTTCAAGCTTGAAGAAATATTTCAAACAAAATTATGGGGAATCGCTACACCAATAGATATGATAAAAATTTGAGAGGGATGAGAGAAGATTATTTTATTTTAGTGGTGTGTTATTGTAGACACTCTAAAAAAAAATTTTAAAAATTATATGATATTTTTTTTTTTTAGTATTGTTAAACAATAAAAAAAAGAGAGAACAGAATTAATAAAATGGTTCGATTTTTATTTTTTTTTATAATAAATATTTTATTTTGGAGACGATAATTTTAGATTCTTAGAGTAAAACTTTTAGTTATTTTGTGGTTTAAAATTTGATAAAATATAATCATATTCACTTCTCCAATTCCATCAAATACAGGTGTTAAAAGCCCTAACAAGGTTTGTTTTGGGATAATTATCAAATTTATGGGAACCTTCTAGCTATTAAAGTCCTATTCATATTTCCTTTTATGATTCTCCCAATTCTAATATTGTTGTTCTTTTTAAACAAAAACCTTTTCTACCAAATTTCACTAATAAAAAAAATCTTTTTTATTGCTTTTTGTTGTCATAATTAAAAAAAATTCATAAATGATTGAAAAAATTACAAATGAAAAAAATAAATGACACAATAGAATGTTGAGATAAGGATAAAAGATCAGTTATTCAATATTCGAAACAGTATTTTAAGCAATTCAACTCAACATTCTATTGTGGAAATTTCTTTGAGACTTTTGAAAAAAAAAAATTAAAAATCGAATGAATGAAGTACTTTTAATAATAAAAATCAATGAAGTTACAACCAAAGTAAAAAATTTTATTTCGTGATGCTCTTCAAAATTGCCAAAAATTAAAAATTTTCCTTTATTGTGGCTACTCCCTTAAAACAAAAAGAAAAAAATATATACTTGTTAGGAGTATAACAAAAATTTCAAAAAAAATGGTTTAAATCTGATAAAAAAACATTTAGTCTTGAAACAAAAAATTTATTATTTTGTTAATATACCTTTTGGTATTGAAGTAAATTGCATTTTATTGGAATTTTTTGGGAAATTAAAAGGTCTTCGTCAAGTCTAAGAATTATCTCTTTAGAACTTTTCTTAACTCTTTGGTTGAAATTTCCAACAATAGCAACAACGACAAGGTAAAGTGAGAGCTTTCATTGGTTTTTTAATTGATAATTTTTAAATCAAAAAAAAATGACTGGTTAAAAAAAAATGCTTTTAAAAAGAGAAAATTATATCCTTATGGAATAAAATGCTATATTTAAATTTTGGGTGTGTTGTTGAAGGAAATTTTTGCAAGAAGATGACCAATTTACAAAATGGCGTCTATGATTGAAAATAGTACAATTATAAAGTGTATTTAAGGAACCCCTAAAATAAATCCACTAACAAGAAAGTATGAACCAAAACATTGTTTAGTCATGATTGTTGTCTGTTGAGATCCAGAAGAAACTATTAATTCTCAAATTATTAACTATTCAAAATTCATACTAATTGAATTCTTAATTGGGATTTGGTACTATTGTCTACCCCTTTTTTTTTCTCAAGGCAAGTATTATCTACTTTCCAATAAAAACAAGTGAAAAAATCAACTCCTTTCAACAATGGTTTTGGCTAGGGTTTTATTCACCAACTTACAATTAGGAATTCGATCAGCAAGAATTTCATATGGCTAGTAATTTGAGACTTAATAGTTTCTTCTGGATCTCAACAGACAAAGATTATAATTAAAAAATGTTTTGGATCATACTTTCCTGGTAGTGGATTTATTTTTGAAAACCTGAACTTTTTTTCCAGGTTACATTGTTTTTCTTCAGTACTAAGTTCTTTCTTCAAATCACCAACAGAATATTTATTTAACCACTAAACAATTTTCACCAATTTACAAATATTGATCGTTTCACACTAATATTTAAGACTTTTCATTTCAATTTCCTTTTTTTCAAATTTTGTTGCACAGTTTATCAGAAAGTATTGTTTTGTTTTGTTTATATGTAGGAAACTTTTTTGAAGTGTGTTGGATCTTTAAATTATTCCAAGTCAAGAACACTTTTTTAGAGTTAGTTCTCAGTTTTGAAAAAAATGCAAAACTCAAATTTTTTGTGTTTATTGGTATTCAGAAAGCGACGAGTTTTCAATATCAACAGACAAAAATGCCAACATATTTCTAAACCCAAAATTCAACATTAGTAAGAGAAATATTAAAAAATCTTTCATTTTTTATCTTTAATTACCAATTTGTTTCTTACATTAAAAAAAAAAAATATTTTATCAACAAAAGCACAATACCCATCTTATACCTTAACACAGTACCGAATTTCAAAATGAATTCCAAATTTTCCAAGAAACTTGAGAGAAGAAAACAAAAATATAAGGAAAAGTCCAACAAAAATTTGTCACATGCAAAAAGAATCAAGCTACAAAAGCGACTCTCCAAAGAAAAAAGACAAAACCAATTAATGAAAAAAAGAAATTTAATAATTGAACCAGACTCTTCCGAGGAATACGATGAAGATTTAACTATTCCACCTGTTTGAATCATCTTATGTTTTTTTTTTTCTAAAAAATCAAACCAAAAAGGAATAAATTATTTTTACACTTGATGAACCAATTTCTTTTTTTTTTTTTTTAATTTTTTTTTATTTATTTCTCTTTCTATTCTTCCTTGTTATTTGAAACATTTACTTGGAAAACTTTTAGTTGGAACAACTCCCAGAATTTATTGAAGGTGTAAAATCAAATGACATAAAAACAATTGAACATTCGACACAACAAATCAGAAAAATGCTCTGTTCAGATTCAGATCCACCAATTGAGGAGGTGCTTGACTCGGGGCTACTACCATATTTTGTTGAAATGCTTAAAAAATTTGATAACATATTTCTACAAGTAACTATCTTTTTTTTTAAACTCTCACCAACAATCAAACAAACAAACAAACAAAAAAAAAAAAAAAAAAAAAAAAAAAAAAGAGATTGTGTTTATAAAATCTGACGATTTGTTAAACTTTTCCTTAATTTCAATCCTTTCTTTTGGAAAAGTTTTGGAAAAAAACACCACAACTGTTAATTGGAAAATAAAAGCAACAAAATTTCCCTTCTGCTTTTCGAAAAAAAAAAAAAAAACAAATCCTTCGTAGAAATAAATCCAGTCATCAAAGGATCTCAATTCTAAAAGGGAAATCAGAATTTTGCCAATAACTGATTTGTGGAATTAAATAGTTGAATTTTGACTTTGATCTTTTCTCTGAAATAATTTTTTTTAAAAGGCTTGATAATTTTGTTCAATTTATTTTTCAACAAATTTTATGTTCTTATGAAATCAAGAAACACTTAATCTCAAAATTTTGAAAAACATACAAAATCAAAACATATTTTTTAGTCAGACTCAATAAAAACAATAAACTGTTTGGATTTGGTTGTTTGTGGTCTTGGAAACAGAGAAAATCTTCAGGTTCAAACCAATTACTTTTTTTTAATATAAAAAAATCTTTCAAATTTTTTATGTTGCACTCCCAAAAATTGAAACCTTTTGATCTTTTTTAAACGAGAATCTTTTTATTTAGAAATTAAATTGAAAATATGACTCAAGGATTTTTTTTGTTTTAAATAATCAATGCTATGTGTTATTTTAATTTTAATTCCAATTCTGTACCTTTTAATTGCTTGATTTTTATTTTGGTATTTTTTCTCTAAAAACAATAAAATTAAAGTTTGAATCAGCCTGGATAATTTCAAATATTTGTGCTGGTACACATGAAGAAACAAAAGCAGTTGTTGATTTGGGTGCAATAGGAGCTTTAGTGGATTTATTAAAGTCGGAAGAAGATAACATTGTTGAACAAGTAAACATTTTGAATTTTTTCTTTTCAATATATTTTTAAGCTTTCCTTTTCTTTTTCCTTTTGTTCGTAAAGAAATTGTTTTAAATCAATTTTAAAATGGAAAAGATATATTCATAAATACGCATTAATTTAGAATCAATTTTCATAATTGGAAACAAAAAAAAACACATACATTTGCATTTTTTGAACAACCAAGGCTGTTATAGCATATTTAAGTCCTCTTTAGAATTTTATAGAAAGGAAAAATATGGTTTTTATTAATTTTCATTACAAGTTTATAAACATATCTGAAGAGATTTTTTTAACAAGGAATATTAAAATTTATATCTTTATCAAAATCAAAAAGAAATAACTTTAAAAAACAACATTTATTATTTTTCTTTTTTATTTTTAAAAAGTAATTTTATTGGATCATAATAAAGGGAGAGCCATGGATTGTATACGCTTTCCCTTATCTTCATTTTAAAAGTTGAAAATGAATTTAAATTTATTTTCAAGATAAAAAAAAAAAAATCAATTGTAGGTTTGAATTTAAAAGAAAATAAGATAATTATAGATATTAAAAAACGAATCTTAATTTTCTAGAAAGGAAATTGAAATAATGAATTTTAAAGTTCTTGCAGCTATTTTAAAAAAGTGAGGACATTTTTTTTTAGATACATAAAATTAAAACTTTTTCAAAAAGAATTCAAGGTTTAAAACTGCAAGAATATTTTTCATAAAGACTATTATTTTTTGTGATTTTTCTATTTTAATAAAAATAAATGAATAAATCTTTGAAGGTGGGGGATGGGGGCTAGTATGAGAAGAAAAACTCTTTTAAAAATTTTGGGTACTTACTCTTATAAAATAGCTGTATTAAAATATTTATTTATTTAATTATATCCTCAAAATTGAAAATAAACAAAAAAAAAAAAAAAAAATGGTTACTTTTCCACACTCTAAATGCAAAGTTTGAAATACTGGAATACTATTAATTTGTATTTCTATCTTTAGAAATTAAAAAATTAATTAAATAAAAAATTATAATCAAATTAACAATTTTAATATGGATAATTAATAAAAATCTAATAATGTTTTGTTCAATAATCTTTATAATAGATTTTTTAGAGTAGTTTGAAGAATAGACTGCTGATATGAGATAAACTAAAATCATAAATTTTATACACAATTAAAATAATTGAAAGAATAACTAAGTCAATTTCATTCAAATTTGGAAATAATTTTGATTTTTAAAAAGCATCAAAACCATTTTTTCATCTTTTTGTTTTTTTTGTTTTTATTTCAATTTTTTCCAATTAAGCCATTTGTTCCGTTCGATCGATAATTTTTTTCCAATAATTGATATTAAGGCTAAATTGGGATTCAGTTAAATAGAGAAAACCCAAGATAATATTAGTTGATGATCTCTTATCCTTTAATCAATCAATAATTGTTGCTGAAATTCCAACAAATATAGCAATAAATTTTTTTAATTTTGCTCTTTACAAAATTTTTAACACACTGACAATTTATTAGTATTGATAATTATTTATTTTTTGTTTTGCGAGTATTGTAATCTATAAACAATTGTTAACATTTCAATTAGAGAATGGTTCTAATTTGGTATTTCTTTGAGAATTGATTAAAAAAGATTTTTTTTTTCAAAAATTGAATTTTTGATGTGTTAAAAATTTTGAATTGGAGTTTATTTTAGAAAATTAAATTGAGTTTAAAATTCTTCTAATGAATGTGTATATTTTAGATGCTTTTTGAATTAGGAGACACAAATTTAGTCACTTCAAAATTCTCTCTTTAGCAGGCCAAGTGTTCAACTTTTAGTTCTTCACAATAAATCCGAAAATATAAAAAATTGAGATTTTTTTTGTATATTTTTGGATTTTGGGTGTGTCCAAATTTTTGGAATGAAGTTTATATTTATTTTTACAAGTCTTTTAAGAATTTTAATATTTGAAGGCTTTTATCTTTTTCAACAAAAAAATCTATTCAATATTAAATATTTTAAGCTACAATAGATATATATATATATATATATATATACGGCTTTTTTTATATTTTAAAATATATTTAATTGATACGATTATTATAAACAACTTGTAAAAATGGTTTAAATTTCAAGAACTTTCTCCCTTTTTTTTTCAAATTCGAAGAAAACAATTTTAAAAAAGTTCATTGACAATTAAATTACTATTTTATGAATCTTAGAAAATTTTAAAAAAAAAAATAGTATTTAACAGCAACGTACCTCATTTCTAAATACACTATCTACTTGTTTAAACAAAGGGAACGTATTTTTTTTAAAAAAAAAAAAAACAATGATAAATCCATTTATTACAAGTTTTAAAAAAGAACAACAATAAAATGTTTGCAAAAAATATTACAAAAAAAGTATTATACAGGAAAAATTGTAACCTTCCCTTAAAAAAAAAAATGAAAATGAAAATAAATGATTACAATGAATCAATATTTAAAATTTTTTTCAGAGTTTTTAAATTAACTTATTCTTTTGTTTGGAAAGGGTAACTTAATCGTATATATGCATTTCATAATAAAAATAAAAAATGAATAATCAATAAAAATTTTTGAGAAAATTATAAATAATTTTATCTTTTATTTTTCCTTTTTCTTTCTTTATTTATCATATATTGTTAAATTGAATTCTTTTTAAATTTAAATTAATTTTTTTTTAATAATTCTTTAATTTATTATAATCATTTTATTTCTTTCTAAAAAAAAATGTTTTGTTAGGCTATTTGGGCTTTGGCTAATATTTGTAAAAATTTTTTTTCACCTTTTTAAATTTCTAAATTGTTCTTTCCAAAAATTAAATTCTTTTTTTTTTTTATTGTATATTTAAAATTAATGTTGTTAAATAGCGAGTGATTGCCAAGAATTTCGTTTTCTAATTTTGGATATTCCTGATATTATTCTTCAAATTACACAACTTTTCCCCCGACAACCAATAAATCGTAAAATAATTAGTCAAGGTGTATTTTTTCTTGCTACATTATGCAGGTCGGATCCAGTGCCAGATCAAGAAGTTGTATGTTTTCAAATTCAATGAACTTTTTTTTTTTTTCTCAATTTTTCTAAAAGAAAATAATATCAATTTTTAAAACAATAAGAATAATAAATACTTTCTGTTCAATTATGTTACATTATATTTTTTAAAAAAAAAAAAATAATTATTAATTTTAGGTTAAATTTGCTTTACCAATATTTGCAATAATGTTTAGATCGGCAGATCGTGAAATACAATACAATTCTTGTTATGGTTTGAGCAATATTGTAACTGGAGGTGAACATGTAGAATATCTCAAAAAATATGGAAGTATTCCACATTTAATTGAACTTTTATAGTAAATTATTTCCCTTTTTTTTATTTAATTTCTTTATCTTTAAATGTTAATTCTTCACAAGTATTTTGAAAAAAAACTTATTAATTATAATGTAGAAAACTATTTTCTAAAAAAAAAAGAGGGAGAGACAGAGAATGAGTGAGAGGGAAATTAATTCATCCTTTTCATTATTAATTCAACTTAAATACTTTAATTTTTTTTTGTTATGAATTTCAAACTTTATGTTAGTATCTCATAAAAAACAAAATTTTATCAAAAATATACAAAATTATTTAAATCAAGGTTTTTTCAAGAAAATACATTTTTTTAAAATCTCAAAGAAAAAATTTTATGGAACAATATAGAGATTTGATAATAACCTGGAAAATCATAATAATACTAATAAATCCTGATTTTTTTGTAAAATTGTAATTACTGGATATTATCGTGAAAAATCAATAAATCACAAGAAAGACAAAATCAGGAAAAGTAGATAATTTTTTTTTTGAATAAAAATAGTTTTACTTTTCTATTTGTTTTTTTTTTTTTTTTTTTGAAAAATAATAAATGTCTTTCACTTTAGTTTCAGTATTTTTTATTTTTTCTAATTTCCATCAAACAACACCAAACAAAATATTATTTCTTTATGTGGATATTAAAAAATGAATGAGAATTGATTATCAATAAACTAATAAATAAATAAATAAAATTACAAAAGATAATAATAAAAACTTTAATGATTTTCATTTATTTAGAAAAAATAAATAAAAGCATATTAAATTGGAATTGAATTAAGAGTTCAAATAGAAAAATGAATCAAAACAAGTTAATCAAGTAAGGAAATCCATTTTTTTGATCATAAGAGATATATCCAAAATAGATTCTGCTTTGAAAAAAGAAAGGTTTTCAAATAATTTAATTTTTTGAAATTGTAAGAAGGTGCTTTTTTTTAATTTTTTGGAATAAATATTTTGAAAACTATCTTAACAATTTCGAATTCAAAAGGGCAAAAATGTTATTTAGTTTAGAATAAGACTGGGAAACAATATTTAAGTGCTTTTTTTGATGAAAAGGTTCTTAATCTTTGAAAAAAGTTAAATCTTCAACAGAAACAGGGGATTTTGTTACTCATTTTCATTACTGAGATTTACTTTTTGAAATTATTTGTTTGAAAGTGTTTGAAAAATTACAAATAGACTCTTCAAAAAAAAATCATTTGTAACTTGGCTATTTAATAGTAGTTAGATTTTTATCTTTTTTTTTGATTGAAGAAAGGAAAGTACAGGAGAAATTAAGTTAATAACTCAACCCTTAGAAATAACAGTTTTATTTCCAGTTAGTTTTTATTTTTGTGTTTTATTTTTTTTTTCGTGTGCATTCCGCTTGGTACAAAAAAAAGGAATTATGTTTTTTCTTAATAAAAAGAACAAATATAATTTATTGTTTTTTACAAAAAAATAAAATTAATTTGTTTGAATTTTTTTAGAAAAAACTAAAATACAAGCAAAATAATCCCTTTTTGACAGATTTTTAAATTGTTTTGATTTTAACAACTAAAAAATAATGAAATTTTGAAAATATTTTTATTTTTTTCAATTTTTATGATAAAGATTATGGAGATTTATTTAACTCAAACAGTTGATCAAGAGTTAAATTAAACTGTATTTTAAATCGCATTTAGGTGTTTAACTTCATTAAAACAAATTTTTCAAAAAAATATATTGTCTTTGTATATTAAGGCATACATATATCACTTAGAAACCCTAATTGACCTAAATTTTATCAAGTATAAAAGAAAAGATTTAAAATGATATTGATCTGTTAATATATTTTATATTGTTATTTATCTTTAATCCGGATTTGAATTATAATAAAAAGTTTAAAATTGTTCATAAATAAATTAGCTATGTATTTTTTTTAAAACTCAAACTTTTTATTTGTAAAAATTACAAGTATATAATTCTTGATAACTACAGATAAGAAAGAGATCAGAACACTGAAAAGTTTAGGATTGCACTAAGCCACTGTATAACGATTTTGGGAAATCATTAGGCTATTATTAGGTTAATGTTTGAAAATTTTCTGATCTTCTAATTTTCAATTCAATATGAATAAAATAAAAAGTATTTTACGAACAAATTAGACTTTAAAAATGTTATTTAAAGTTATTTTAGAAGAGCTTAACCAATTTTTTTGCAAGGTTGTTAATCTCATAAATCCAAAAGGATTGCCGCGCTCAAGAGATTTACGACATTGGAAAATTAATTTGGTTCAAGTAACCCAATTATTTGTTCAATAGATGACAAAGAAAAAGGTCCTTCATTTATTCCTTCAAGGTTGTAAATTGAATGAATTCCTTTTTTTTGTTTATAAACAATGCCGAAAATCAAACAGCGTTTTTGGTTTTGGTTCGATTGAAATCAATATCATTTCTAAAAAATAAAAAAACGTTTGATCTCTTTTTTCGAAAAAAAAAGAGAGAAGAACCCATTTCTCAAGAATTTGAAAAGGTGAAAAAAACACATTTACAAATTTAAGAAATTAGAAAAAAAAAACACTTTATTATACTATGCCAAGCCAAGAAATTTTTGGAGGAATGTTCAAAAACCAGTTACTGTTAAGAACACACAATGTAGATGTGGTATTTTATGTTTGATCGTTTTCAGATGTTTCTTGACAAACGGAAAATAAAAGGAGAGATAGAGACTCATTGAAAAGTTGGGCGATCGAGTTTGTCTCTGTTGGATTAGAAACTAAGTTTTGTCTCCAATGGAGAAAATGTAAAATTTAACTTCAGTATTTTCGATAACTCCATTCGGGAGAAAAAGATCCTTTGAAGAAACAAGTTATTTAAAGTACCATTGAAAAATAACAAATTGATTTTTACTTGTTTAAATATGTTAGTTTTTTTATTGTCTTTTTTTTTTAGAGTTCGATCCTTAGTTCCAAAAAATAAATAGCATCTCATATTGTTTCATTTGTTCAAAAATCACCTTGATATAATTCCTCGTTTTGGATCCCCTTCCAGACTCAAAATATGATATTGTTCGAAGTGATATAAGATGATATTGTGGAGTTCGAAGAACGACGATTAATATCATCTTATATCACTTCGAACAATATCATATTTCTCGTTCTTCCAGGCCAAACTCGTAACATAGCAAAGTGATTGTTTCCATATCAAAACAATAAATGCAGTTATGTAATTGTATTTTTTTTGATCTTTGAAAAAATGAAATTATTATTCATTTCGACAATATTTTTTTTTTTTTTAATTTTATAAATTAGAAATTTTATTATTATAATACTAATTCAAGACGTAATACATTAATTTATTAATAATAACTATCAAATAAGGTTGTTAATTTTATGATAAAAAAAATAAATAAATAAAAAACAATACTGAGAAATTTCCTTTTTTTTTCAAACAAAATTTCAATAAATATTAAATCAAGAGAAAAATGAAATTTAATTGTTTAGATTAAAATTAAAATTTTAATCTGAATAATTTTCTAAAACATCAATTCAAACAATATAAAATAATTTAAAAAACCCAAAAAAAAAAAAAATTGATGAAATATTTTCATTTAATACATTTGTAATTAAATCCATAAAAACTTCTTTACTAATAGATCAAGAAATTGACTCTAAATTTAAAATATATATATAATAACTTTTAATATTATTCAAAGATAATAAAATAATCTCCACAACGAAGAAATATATATATATATATATTTTTAGAGTTGTTATACAAAAGGAAAAACAAAGAATTTTTAAAAAAAATTTTAAAGTAAAAATGGTTTTAATATTAATTGTTTTCACTTTTTTTTAAATGACTGTATTAACAAATGATAATGGATTTTGATTAATTTTCTTTCTTTAAAGGTGGATATTTATTAAACTTTTTATATTTTTTTGCGGACAATTATATGAGCAAGTTCATCTATCTACTGGCAATTACCAATTAAAAAATGAAAAATTTTCTTTCAAATTCCAAAATATTTTATTAATTATTTGATGACAAAATAATGGATCTTCACAACATTAATTGTTTTTGAAAATTTTAAAGATTTAATAAAGCTCTTCCTTATTGAACTTTAAGAAAAAATTTATCGATTTTTTAATTTGAATTTAGCAGTATTTATATATTTATTATAAATATGGTGAAATACTTGATAAAAAAAAAAAGATAATAATATTTTATTCAGAATAATTTATCATGATTTTTTTGTGAATTAACTTTTTAATTCTCAAATATTTAAAATCGTTAATTAAGTATATTAATAAAATTCAATTTAACTAAAAAATAAAAAGACATAAAAAATTCAAAATTCCACTTATTATTTTATTTTTAAAGAAACAATTATACTCAGCCAATTATTTTAAATTCTAATTATGTAAATTCTTTATTCTTTTGAAATAATATAGTGATAAATCTGATGAGCTTGTATTCCGTGTTTTGCGTGTGATGGGGGCGATTGTGGGTGGTACGAAGGAACAGACCGATTATGTCTTAGAGCATGGGTTTCTTCGAGCCTTAACACCATTGTTGTCGCATGAATCCGATAATATTAAAAAGGAGGCATGCTTTGCATTATCAAACATCACTGCTGGCTCTGTCGAGCAAATTGATAAGGTAATTTCGGCAAATTTGCTCCCTGTAATAACTAATTTAATTATGAATGAAAACTTATCAATCAAAAAAGAGGCGTGTTGGTCATTAAGCAATGCCGTAAATGGAAGCAATCCAATACAGCTAACGAAATTAATCTATGCTGGGTGTATTGAATTCTTTGCTCCCTTTTTACAGTATTACCAAAATAACCAAATGGATGAGATTGTTGTCATTGTATTAGAAGCATATATAAAATTATTAACTTTTGGACAAATGATTAAAGCGGAAAATAGTCCCAATTTGATCGCAAATAAAATGGAAGAATTGGGAATTTCTGAAGCGATTTTAAAATTCGAAAATAGTAAAAATCAAAAAATTAAATATCTTGTCGAAAAAATTGATGAATGTTTTTTTCATCCAAATGAAAATGAAAATGAAAATGAAAATGAAAATGAAAATGAAAATGAAAATGAAAATGAAAACATGTACGAAAACGAAAACATGGACGAAAACGAAAACGAAACAGGAACAAATAATTTAGATTAAAAATAATCAAAATAATTTTCTTCACTGAATAAATCGTTTTAATATATAAAAGAAATAAAAGATTATCCCTATTTTTCTTTTTTTTTTTGTTTGGTTTTTTTAATGTTTTTAGATTCTATGTTTAGCATATAACAGTTCAATTAATAATATTAATATTTTCAAAATCAAAACAAATTGAAATTTACGGTAAGTGTACAATTCTTTTCTTATACATGATTGAAATTATTTCGAAAAAAGAGTGACAAATTTATTTGAAAAAATTTTTATAAAACACAATTCTAATGAAACTATTTGAATATGTAAAATTAATTTTAATAATTTATTGATTCTTTAATAATAATTCAATTTGTTAGTTAGAATTGAAATTACCAAAATTCAAGAAATTAAAATTTCGGATCATAATTTTATATGATATTTTTTTAAAGGACAAATTAAAGTATTAAAAGAAAGTAACCCCATAAAAACCTTTTTTTTCCGTTTATCCTTTCAATTTTGAGAGAATTAATCGCCGATGGTCAAGACCACAAAAGCAAAGAGGTTCAGTAATTTTTGTACTGAGTTTATGATAGTTTTAAATCATGATTACTAATTGGGATTCAAACAATTAAAACCAAAGATAAGGAGGAAACTTAGGAAGATTTGGAAACACAGTATCTTTTAAAAATTATTAAAAAAACTGGTTGCTGTTGTTGGTATTGGAGAAATAATATGTGATGAAGACAAATCCATTCAAAAAACAATTTGGTCTTCGAGATAGTTCAAATTTCAACCAGTGTTGGACATAAAGGTACTAAAATAAAAAAAATTAAAAAAATTTTGTTGAAAAAAAAAAAATAAAACAAGAGCATCACTTGCTGCTTTAAATTGGAACTATCGGAAGTTAAATAAAAAAAAAAAATATGAGATTTACCCAACGCTTGTAAAAGAATTCATGAACAGAATTCTTTTTACCAAGTTAACATATAATTCTTATCATTGGGAATCTTTTTTTTTCTTTATAAATTTCTTCTTCCTTTTCTTTTTGTATGTGTTTGAGTCCCAATTAGTAATTGGAATCCCAAACCAATCATAACTTCAGTACAATAATTACTGAACCCTTTTGCTTTTTTGGTCTTTAATACTAAAAAAAATTCTTCAAAATCAAACAATAAAAAATTTCGGTACACCCATACCGTTTTAAATACTTTAATTCACCCTTTAAGGAGTAAAAATTGGAGATCTTTTTTTCTTTTTCCGATCTTATAAATTTTTTTCCTTAAGGGGGTTAATCTCAACAAATTATCTCAACGATGGAAAAACTAATAACTGCATTTGAAAGTTTAAAAAATCTATTTGTTTCCTTGCTATATTGCTTACTATTGTATTGGGTTTTGTCTTGATTTATTTTTTTTTTGTTTTTAATATATTGATGACGATTTATTGTTAAATCCAAACAATATATGTTGGCCCAATTGGTATTAAATATATTACATTGTTTTTTATTGTAAATTTGCTAATAGGACTACTTACAAAGAGAAATTTAAATGAAATATATTTAAAAAAAAGCCCAAATTATCATATTTTTGGTAATAATTTAATCTATATATTTTGAAATAAACATATCGGGTTTTGATTCAACAAATAAAATTTTTTTGGTTTGTTATTAACAGTTTAATGGTTAACGAAGGGAATAATATTTTATTTGAAATCTATAAAAAAAAAGCCACACTTTTTTGGTAATCTGTTAAATTTAAAAAAAAATGGCAATTAAGAAAAAAAAAAAAAACCTTTTTGTAAATACCTAATATATATTGGCTAACTAAAAATATTCAAGGAGGGCCAGGTTTCTAAAATTGAAAAAAAGAAAATCAGCCACAAATTTTTGCACAGTTAACTTTTAAATATCAGTATTCAAACTTTATCCAACCAATTCAAGATATATTTAAAGAAACACGGATATTTCATTTCCAAATTATTGTTTACAGAGAAAGACAAAATTGTTTGTGTAAAAATATTCGTTAAAATAAGAAGGTCAATGATTTTTTTCATAGTAAAATTGTATGCAATGTTATAGATTTCCAAAGATTTTTATACTTATTTTTATTTCCTTTGAAAAAAACAAAGAATATCCAAATGGTGGATTGATTATTAGAATTAATATCGAATTTAATAGATTAAATCAGACAAATATTTAAGTCGGTTCAATTTTCTAAATTTGAATTTTTATTTATGAATCTTAGTGAAATTTACTTTTTTTGATTTTATTTGTTGCTTGGATTTTCCTATGTGTCTGAAATTGACTTTAAGATTTTTTCTATAGATATTAATCAAGTTTGGGAAATTTCAATTTCAGATATATATTATTGATAAGTGAAAAATTGGAAAAAAATATAGTTGATCTGAAAAATTTGACTTTCACTCCGATTTTACAATAAAAATGATTTGGAAAATTTTTTTATTGAAGAATAAGACAAAATAAAAGAGATTCAAAATTGAATTTTCTATTTACAAAATGGTATTAAAAATTTAGAAATGATCATCCCTTTTCATAAAAACGAAAAATAAAAGGAAAAATTAAGAACTTGATCTGTACAAAAATAAGTAATTTTTTTTTATTTTAACTTATACAAGAATTAAAACCTAAAGTTTTCTACTTATAAAAAAGTGAGGAACTTTTTTCAAATAGGTGCCCAGTCCTTCATAACTCCAAACTTTGATTCACACTGAAAAGGTCGATACCTCATTTTTCAAAAAAAAAACGTACTTGAAAACACTTTTAATTCGCAAAAAGTTTTTACTTTTTTTAATAATAGAAAACGAGAAAAAGGTTAAAAAATTCTTGCCTTTTAGAAAATAGTTGAGTTCATGTGGTTTGTTTTTAGCTTTATTGGGAACTAAATTGGAATTTTTCAAAGGTTTCAGAACGGTAAACATTTCAAGTGGATGAGTTTTATTACTCTTCTTTGAGCAAAAAATAACAAGATATATTTACTTCATTATCCATTTTTACTTTTACAAATCTAGTTTACCAATAAGAACATTTTAATTGCCCATCTCTTTTTATTTTTTGGACCTTTTATCTTCAATGAAAGTTATACTTTGGGTAAACAATAAATCCATAAGAAACGTCAATGAATATTTAGAAAAAGTTAATAAGTTAAATTTTTGTTTTTTTTAAATTTCAGGTACAATTTTGGATACCTTAATTCCAAAATAGTTGATGAATTTTAGTCTATTGGATTTTTTAAGCATTTAATGTCAATTCTTTTGTTCTTAATTTTTGCTAAACAAAGAATTCGGAATTACTTTTTAGATTACAGTTGATTATCAATACAACAAATATTTGGTTCTTGAGGGATTGATTTGAACGACAACTTATCCTCAAATTCGATCAATTTTTTCAAAAGGAAAAATAAAAAAATCAGTTTTTTTTCAAAATATTCTCATTTTTAAAGTTAACAAAAAGAGTAATAGCGTTACTGGTCAGTCTCCTGTCTTTTTTGTGAAAGACTAAAGCAGAAATTTTTTTGTAGAAAGAAATCTTAGAATCCAAACTTGTCAAGCTCTCAAACAAGAAAACTTTCAAATTTCACACCCATTTCTTTTTAAGAATAATTTGAACTTTTATTAGGTAAAAACCAATTCTTTGAAAGCAAAAAATAAAAAACTGGCTTAATTTTGTCAGTGAATCCAAATTAATTTTATTTTTTTTATCAAAATTATTTTGTTTTTGTTGTAGTAAATCACAACAAGCAAATTATGAGTCACCCTTTAACACAAAACGGTTCAAATAAAAAAAGTACCTCGAGTGTTAATGAAGGACTAACTAATACTGCTAATATTTTCCAGTATCCGAATTCCAAAAAATTAAAAAAACACGAATTAAACCAGATCTTACAGCTTGAAACATTGATCAATCCCAGAAATCTTGAAAATAGTAAACAACAACAATTACAACCACAACCACAACCCCAACAAACACAGCCACACCAACAACAAAAAATAAAACAAAAACAACAAAAAACAAAACAAAAACCTTTGGAAAATAATCTTGCAAATCGTCCACCACAAGAAATTGACGGAAAACAAAGTCCACAATTCCTGAACAACACAAATGTTTTTCCAAAACCCAACCAATTTTACGAACAAAGGCTCAAAAGCCAACCCCTAATAAACCCACAAAGTAAACCTTACCCAGCAACCCAAACAGCAAACAACAACCACAATCTCTCGCTCGACAAAGGTAACTCTTTGGATCTTCAAAACTTGAATAAAACCAAAAAAGAAAAGGAAAAAAGAAATACATTAACTCATCCGAATAAAATTCTTTCAAACACTAATTTCAAAAATGAACCATGCCATAACAAAGAGGAACAAAAGCATCTCATTGAATTAAGTAGAGACCAATTAAGTGAAAACGAAAACATATTAGACTCATCAAGACATTCCCTTGATTCAACTACTAACCAAACACAATCTCAAATCCTTGAACCTGCCTTTGACTACGTACAGTCAGTTCAAAAACGGTTAGCCAAACAACCAGGTTTGTTCTTTTCGAAAACTGTTTCTTTCATTCTTTTTTTTTTTTTTTGAACTTATTTGAATTTGCTAATTACAATTACGTTAAAAAAAAAATCCTTTTGATTAAAAAAAAAAAAAAAAACCTCATGCAAATCACAAGAACCCATTTTATATTCTTGACCAATTCTTATTTTGTTCAGGTACAACAAACATACAAAATCTCACAACTTTCCTACAGTTAAATTTGAATGTGAAAGAAAGGAAAAAAAAAAAAAAAAAAAAAAAGAATTGAAAAAGAGCGATTGACAATCCATTTGAAATATTCTCTTTTTGTGAATAACAACTAAAGTAATAAGACGAGTTTTTTCTTTGATGTGGTAAATTAAAATTTATCTTTTTTTATTCTTGTATTTCCCCACTTAAACCGCCAAGTAAAAGCCCGTTACTCAAATATTAACAATGTTTTTTTTTTTTTTTTTCTTTCTTTAATTTCAACGTGAGAATTTGACACAGACACTTTGTGCGCTTTTTAAACAACTTTGCAGATCCATAATTAGAACAAATTTTTTTAAACTTTACTTTGTTTTTTTATTACTTTTACCTAAAAATTTGCAATCTTTCAGAAATTTTTGAAAAGTGTGGAAAAAAAAAAAAAAAAAAATCTTTAATACAGCGAATAAAAAGAAACTCACAGATTTTGTCAACTGTTTATCAGATACCTTTGAAAACTTTTTAGAGCACATTTTTATAATGATCTGTACACCCGTTTTAAAAAAGCACCAATCAAAGTTTTATAAGTGGCATTTTAAAACCGTCTAATTTCACTCGCTTTAATCAGTTTGTGTAAGACTTGAGAAAACTTTTAGTATACACTTTTTTAAAACAGCTCTGTTGGTATTTGCAGAATAAATGGGAAAAAATTTGACTTCCTTTTCCCTATTTTTCTTTGACAAATCGAGTTTTCAAAGAAGTAGGTATTAATTTGTGATCCTCTGAAAAACGAAAAGAAAAATAGGTTAAAATTTTTTGCCATTTATTCTGCAAATACCAGTACAGAAAATCTTATTACTTTTACACAGCTTTGATTCTTTCAAACCTTTCAAACACTTCCAAACACCTTTTAAAAGACATACGCTTGGTAAAAGTGAAAATCTTTTTTGGAAAAGTCATGACATTTTTTACTCTGTTGTTTGTAGAATAAATGGCAAAATATTTTAACCTATTTTTCTTTTCCTTTTTAAAATTTCCAATTGGATAAATACTTTGACTCAATTTTTTTTTCTTCTGGTTCTTATTTGAAATTTAATCATATCAAAATCATTCTATTCTTTCTTCTTTTTTCCTTTCCATAATTCATATTCTGTACACACACACACACACACATAAACAAACAAACATATATATATATATATATATATATTATGAATGCATATCAATCTCAAATTAATAATATTCTATCTTTATTATTATTATATAATTACAAAAAAATATTATTTTAATAAATTTAATATTTATTAATTAATAGAAACTTTTGAAGCCTTTTGCAATTTTCTAAGCAAATTTCGAAATGGTTCATTAAGTACAGATAAAATCTTTACCAAATTAGCAAAAATATTAAGAGGGCATAATGATCTTATATTAGAATTTAATCAATTTTTACCAGTAGAATATCAAAAGAAAATCAACACCGAAAAAACAAATATGGCATTTGATTTTATTAATTTAGTGAAAAAAACATTTTCTAAAGAATGTTCTGATCATAAATGTAATCAATTTTTTCAAATTTTAAGAAATTATTATCAATCAAAAACAAATGAAATTAATAATCCGTCTTCAGATCAAGATCTTTTACAAGCAATATCAAGATTATTTAATGCTAATCAAGAATTAATTGAAAAATTTAAACAATTTTTTTCAAATTCTGAACAACCAATAAAAATAAATCAATTCCATATAACTGAAAAAATAAGTGTGCCAAATAATAATAATAATAATAATAATAATAATAATAATAATAATAATAACAATAACAATAACAATAATAACAATAATAATATTAACAAAAACAACAAAAATAATAACAATAACCCACCACAGCAACATGACCAAGAGAAACATATTAAAAATATCAAAACCAATTCGAATAACAAAGAACAAAATTCAAGAAATATTGAAAAAATTTCAACAGAAATTAAAATGAAAACAAAAAAGTCAAAAAATAAACCAAAAATTGATAGAAAAAAAAAGAAAAATTTTATTCAACAAAAGCAATCCAAAAAACAAAAATTTCTTAATTTTCAAAATGAAGAGAATAAAATCAAATTACCCAAGCTAATTCCAGTTAAAATCCCAACACCAAACAATCCATTACAATTACCCTTTCTAAAATCACAATTATTTTCAGATAATTCATTATTTTCACAAGAAGATTTTGAAAAAGAAACTAATTGTATGCTAGAAGAAGATGAAGAAGAAAAAACTGAAAATACGGATGAAAATGAAAATGAAAATGATTATAACCATAGCCAAAACTATAACTATAATCATAATAATGTAAAAAGTAATTATAGTCAAAATAAAATTAAAAAAGGAAATAAATTAATAAATAATAACAAAACCCTCAAAAAAGAAATTGAATTTAAAAATTTTTTTGCAAAATTAAAAAACGAAAAAGAAAATAAAATTAAACAAGAAAAAGAAAATATAAAGATGGAAAATGAAACAAATTTACAAATAAAGAAATATAAAATTTCTAAAAAGCAATTAAATAATCTAGAAATGGATTTCAAGAGCAAATTGAATTCTTTTTTATCTAATAATGAGAAAAGAAATACAATTTTGTTATTAAAAAACCTTTTTAAAAAGAAATTTCCTATTTTTTTAAAATACATGGGCTTTTATTTTAAAAAAATTATTACCAAAAAACAACTCTTAGAATTTAGTCAAAAGATCGTTTTAAAAGAATTTCAACAAAAATTAAAAAATCTTTTAATTCATTTAATTGATCAAATTGAACAAAATCAATTAAATAAGTTTAAAGAATATGAAACTTTGATCAATCAAAGAAATTTTCAATTAAATGATTCCGCTTCTTGTACGCCATCATATCGTCAAATCCCAATAAAGGTAAAAATTTATTTTTTTTTCTTTCTTCTTTCTGGAAATCTTTCTTTTTTTGTTTTTCTTTCATTATACTTGTATGAAAAAACAAAATTGAAAATATTAAAAGTTCGTAAAAGCTAATATATTAAATTCACATTTTATCATTATTAATAATGTTTTATTTACAATACAAAAACTATTAAACAACTTTATGTGTTTTTAAGTCATTGGAAACAAGTTTGTTATTAGCAGTAATACGATTTTTAAAACACTCTATTCGAGAAAAATTTATCTTTTTTTTTTAGGGGGCTAAAATATTTGAAATCAATTAAAGAATAAATTTTTGCTAAATTATACATTAAGACAATAACGTTAATAAACATCAATTACACTTTGGAAATAAAAGTTTGTTTCTATTAAAATTGAAAAAAATAAAAAAAAAAAAAAACCGCACTCTGATAAATAAGTTAATATTTGCAAAGTGTCATAGAATATCGTAGAGTTCTGTAAAATGACACAGGGTGTCGTATAGTACTGCAAAGTACCTGGGTTTTCCAAAATTCAAATTTATTTCGTCAAATCCTAGATTTCATTAAATTCTCCTAAATTATGGAAAAACTAACACTTTTTTTAATTATATAAATAAAAAAATTTTTTTTGAAATTTACTTTTAATTTCTTAACTTAAAAAAAAAACTAATAACAGTTTTCTAGATTTTGAGTTTTTGTTAGTTTAAATAAATTCTATTGATTTTCAAATCAAAACAAAATTCAAGAAATCATAATGTAAAAATTAAAAATAACACTAATGACCTCTTTCGAAAGTTCAAAAAAAAATAAAATAATTTTTTCAATTTAAAAGAAATAAAAAATTCTTTAATAATTCAAAAAAATTGATTCTAAATTTAAAAAATATTTGTTAAATTAAAAATACCTCTTAAAATATGATAAGAAAATAATCTCTTAACTGTGAAAAAAAAAATTATAAAATTTTTTACTATTAATTAAAAAAAAAAATCTGAAGGGAATAAGAGAAATGTAAATTATTCTACATATATTATATAATAAGATCTTGAAAAATAACTTTTGATAAAATATTTCTTATTAATTAATAATGCTTATTATAAGTGTCTAGATTAAAACGTTAAAAATTACAATTTTTTGAAAAAAAAAATCAAAAACAATTAGAAATTTTCATAAAAGTGTAGTCCCTAAATATTTTACTGAAATTTAGGAAAGATTCATTTCAAATTTATTTTTTTGAATGATTGCTTCTTTTGGAACACAAAATAAAATTGTTGAACAATTTATTTTTTTTTTCATTCAAAATCATTCAACAATAATTCAAAATGATTTTATTTTCTAAACTATCGATTTTCACACAAATTAATACTATACAATATTATTTAGTTCACTATTGGAAACAAAATTTCTGATTAAAAATCAATTATTTTTAATTAAATTATTGTAAAAAAAAATAAATGTTTTAAATAACTCCTATTTTTTTTAAAAAAAAAAATTCTAAAAAAAAAACAAAAATGTGTATTTTTTAATTTCAGAAGTGCTATTTGTTCACTAAATTTAAAATTAAGATTCGATTTAACTCAAAATTAATTGTAATTGTCTGTTTTTTTTTTTTTTTTTTCCCAAAATTTTATTTTCTCAATTTTTAATAACAATAATTTTTTTTTTGAAATAGTATCAACATTTAACATCATCAAAAAATTTAAATTCTTTAATCAACCTTGAATGGGTAAGTATTCCAAGTGGGGGAGAAGAAGAAGTTTCCAAAACTGTCGATGAAATCAATCCTTGGCATGATCGCTATTTAAAATGTGAAGAGCAAAGATATGAATTAGATATTTTAATATATAATAATTTAAGAAGTATTCAAAAATTAAAGGGATTTCTTAAAGAATATCAAAACGAAAAAAAAGAAGAACAGAGCAAAAATAGTAGCAATAATAGCAATAATAATAATAATAATAATGATAATATTAATCAAATAATTCCCAATCCAAAATTGAAAATGGAAAAACTTTTACAAGATCCATTATTCCAAAGGAGTATCAAAACCGTTTATGGGACACAAGCTAATAATATTTTGCTAACTTTTCATAATAATCCAAAAAATACAACATGTGTTGTTTTGGAAAGATTAAAACAAAGACAGTTTCAATTAAAAAACCTTCAAAATAACTTATTTGTTGATTGGAATGCAACAATGAGATATTCCTTTTCGGGTACAATTAATTTCCATAATAAATTATTTTCACGATCTGAAAAGTTAAAATTTAATCTTTCAAAATATTATGGAGAAATATATAATTTAAAAACTTCAACAAAACCAAAAACATTTAAATTTGAAGATCAAGAAGTGTTAAAAGCATTAATAAAATTATTAAAACTCTCTTTGAAGAATTTTCAAAATACAAGACAATTTTCGTTTTTAGAATCAATATTTGATAATAACAAAAGAGATTATTTTACAAAGCTCAAACAACATTATTATACAACAAAAAAAAATACTAAAAATAAAATTTTAGAATTTATTCAAGTATTTTTTGAAATTTTAATTATTTCTAACAAGAAGAAGAAGAATAATGATAAAGAGATGATGAAGAAGAATGTTAATGATAATAATGACAACGAAACTTATGATGACAACCATGAAAAAATGGAAATGGAAAATGATGACGACGACGACGATGATGATGATGGTGGTGGTTGTGACAATGAAAATGCAGGTGATGATGATACTGATCAAAAGGAGAATAATGATAATGATAATACAATATCGGAAGAAACTTTATTAGAACGAATCTATCCAAAAATTGATTATTTCTTTAAAAAAAATCAAATCGAAGAACATTATACATTTAATGGTAATGAATATTTTTATTATTTATTTCGAGTATTTGAATTATTGTATAATAGATTAAAAGAAATTAAAAAATTATCAATTCAAGAAAATAATAGATTATTAAAGGTTAAACAAATTAGAGAAAACATTAAAAAAAATAAGAACTATTTTACAATCAATAATCATATTTGCGAGGAATTAAACAAAAAAAGAAATCAAAGAAAATATACTAACAACAACAGCAGCAGCAGCAGCAGCAGCAGCAGCAGTAACCACAACAACCACAACAACAATAGTAATAATAGTAATAATACTTGCTCAGCAATTAACCCATTCCAACAATATATTAAATTAATTAATTCCTTAATTCTTCAAAAAATTTCATTTGAAGACTATAAATTTAAAGTTAATTCTTTATTCCGTTTTCAAAGTTTTAATACTTTAAACATAGACAAAATTATGAATTTAATACTTTATCTAATCATTGATTTATTTTGGAAAAAGGAAACAAAAAGATTATTATTACTCTTTCTTAGACAACGAAAAAATAACCCAAATGATAATTCCAAAATTGATTTCTCTAAAGTTAAATCTCATATCCATACAACACATTTCTTTCAATTTTCTTTTCAAAAAGTATTCATAAATAATCAGATTAAAATTAGTCAAATATCTTTAAAACATATCCAGCCACCCCCTCAATCTAATAAACAAAACCAGAACTTAATTCAAAAAGAAAATTTAATTCAAAAAGAAAACCACAATAATAAACCACAAACAAAAAATAATCACCATAATCACCAATATAAGGATGCAAATGAAATTTTAGTACAAAACAATAATAATAATTATAATAATAATAATAATAATTACAATATTAATAATAATGATAATTACACTATTAATAATAATAATAATTATTATAATAATCAAAATATCATTCATAATCAAGTTAATAACCAAAATCGAAAAATTAACAAATCAACAAGAAAGGGGAAAGGAACAACATCCCTTAGCCATATTAACTTGAATATTGATATATCCAGTTTAAATTTTGATGATTTTGAGCAATGTAACAATTTAATTAAAACATTTAAAATTTATTTAAATCGAAATAAAAAATTATGGAAGAAAAAAATACCAAAAGAAGAAATTGTTGAAAATGTTGATCCTGAAGAACTAGAGTACCAAATGCTTGACGTGGCAAGTGAAAATGTAAAAGTAGTAAATTCTTTAAAATATAAAGTACATTTAAAAACTTTGAAAAAATACTATGTAGTTGGAAGCGAAGATTATCATTCGCGTTATAAGAAAAACCAGAATAAAAATTAATCAATTACTTATTATTTAATTAAATATTTAATTATTAATTACAATTATAAATTATTTATATATTATTTTCAAAATAGTTATGATCAGCAAAATATTTGTTTTCCAGGCTATCTTTTTTAGATTAATTTTATTTACTTTTTTTTCATTTTATTATTCGTGAAAAAACAGGGTTTTTTTTTTATTTTATTTTAAACGATTATAAACCTGTTTTATAATTTTCAATATAAAACTTTGATCGTTAACAACTTTTATTTATTATTATTATTAAATGTTTATTGGTTAGTAATATCTAACAAATTGTTTTTTTTTTTTTAATTTTATAATTTTTTTTTATCTTTTTTGACTTATTCAAAAATAAAAAATTTTCATATTTTTTTTATTAATTATTCCTCAAATTAAATAAAAAAAAAAACACCTTTAGGCTTTCTTGTACTTTTTGTTTATTTATACAATCAATATATTTACAAAATAATACAGAAAACCTCAAGAAAAGAGCCATTTTTTTTTTTTTTTTTATTTTGAGAAATAAAAAGAAAATTTCTTAATTATTTTTTAATTGTTTTTTATTTTTTTTTAGAAGAAGTTTAAATTGCACTCTTGTTGCCCTTAGACTTAAATTTCTTCATAGTTAATTTAAACTTGAAATCATACGTTTCACGATTATTAATTCATGATAATAGTGTTGAACTATTATCTTTAAAATTTTTTAATTTAGGTTCAATATGTTTATATGTTGTTATGAAATATATATCTATTTTTTTCAGAAGAAGGGCATGCTCATAAAAAATGATCAATATTTTCTCTAATTTCCTTCTGTTTATATTCTAAATATAAAGGTCAAAATTCATTTGAATTTTTATTACAAAAAATATCTTTATAAGTTATTAGTAAATGTTCTAGCTTTTAGAATTGTTTAACTTTAATGAATATTTTACATAGTGCACAAACTGTCTAGGTTTATTTGATTTAAAAGAATTGAATAAAATCAAATATTTTACTCGATAATTTCAAATTAAAAAAAAAAAAGTAAAGACAAAAGAATAACATTATTAATCATAGATTGTGGAATTTTTATTTATTTTTATAGATTAGTCTTTCTATGGTTTTTTATCCTGTAAATTATGGGCAAGTGTCTATAAGTACCAGAGAGAGCCGTAGAGTACCTAGTATTTATTTTTTTTAAAAAAAATTCAAAAAAAAAAAAACAGCTTTAGGTTTTCTTGAGGTTTTTTGTTTTATCTTTAAAGTGTTCTTGGTTTTTTTGAGGTTTTATATTTTATTTGGAAAATCTATTGATTTTCGTTAGGTTTTTTTGAGTTTTCTATTTATTTATAAAATCAATAGATTTTCGTTAGGTTTTTTTTACTTTTAAGAATAAACCAAAAATTACTTTAATTTTCAGTTTATTTCAAAAATTAAAAAAAACCTAGGACACTTCCGTTAGTTTTTTTTTAATTTAAAAAGAACAAATAATTCTTTAATAGTCCAAATAATTGATACCCTATTTGAAATATATTCATCATATTTAAAATACTTTTCAAATATAATAAAATAACCTCTTAACAGTTGTGAAGAAAAAAATTTTCAAATTTTTTACTATTAAATTGAAAAAAAAATATTAATGAAAAATTGGATTTTTCAACTTTAATTGAAAAATATCTTGAATAATATTTTTTGATCGACGATTTTTTATTAATCAATAATGTTTATAATAATTGAAGTTATTAAAAAGTTAAAAATTAGCAAATAATTAATTTTTTTTTTGAAATAATTTTATAATGTAGGTGAAGTGAAACGCATAAATCAATTTAGTTTTTTTTTGTCTTTTTTATCCATTTGTTAAAAAGGTTCACAAATTTGTTTTCAGAGCCTAAAAGATTGTGAGGTGCATTGTCAATAATTTCATACTCAACTGATAAAGCATTTTTAAAGGAACCGGCAAGCCTTTTATAGAACCTTTTGCAATCTTCAATTGGGAAATTTACAAATTCATCGTTGCCAGAAAAAACTAACAACACGTGCATTGTGGTTATCTTTTTGACACGTTCAAATATTTCGTTTTGGGAAAGATCAAAACTGAAATAGTCCTCGTCTCCAAGTCTTGAATTAAGTGAGTACCAACGATAAGCAGAAATTGGTGTTTTTTCTAAAAAATTTACAATTTCCAAGGGCTTTTTTTGATTGATCAGTTGCTTTGATTTAAGTAGTAGGTTTTGGTAATCTTCAGAAGGCTCACTTTTTGTTTCCACTTCTTGTTCTTTTTTGTTTTCTTTTTCATCGACTTTTTCTTTTTCTTCTTCTTCTTCTTCTATTTTTTTTTCTTGTTGCTCATGCTCTTGTTTATCAAAAAAGCGAAACAAATCACGATCGGAAACTGGTGCTTGAAGAACAATATTGGTAACCAAATCATGATACTTTCCATGCTCGCACCACCAAAGGATGTCTTGGCATCCTGTTGAGTGACCAATTAATATAATGTTTTGTGCTTTGTAATCACTTGATAAAAGGCAAAGAAGATGATCAAGATCCTCGCAATCTGTCATCAAGCTATGTGTTCCCCATGATGAGTGTGCGCTCCGAAACTGACAACTTATCAAATTGACGGTCTCCAAAGAATCTATTAGCGGTGACAAGTATGGAACTGACATCATCCCTTCAGTTAAACCATGAAGATGTATAATAAAGGATTTACAGTTCTCGTTTTTCCTGACAAGAAATGCTGGAAGATTGTATGGTGAGTAGAGAAAAATTTCTCCTTTGATAGTTTTGCTTTTCCACATTATGATTTTTTTTTTAAAAAGGTTTGCATAAAAAAATGAAATGATGGATCTTACCTCAGAAAAAGAAATCTCAGGGTTTTTGTCAAGCTTTTTGTCTTTGAAACCTTTCGAAAACTTGAAGAAAAGTTAGAACACTTTCGCACATTTTTCGCACTTTTAAGGGAGAAATGATTTTTTAGGGTCTCAAAGGTTTGTAAAATACTGAGATTTTTTGTTGTGATTATTCAAACCAAATAGAGATGAGAAATACATATTGTAGTTTTCAGATTAACTTTTGAGAGAAATATTAGTCATAAGAACAATGATTTCAATAGTCGATGGAATTAAAATTTTTTTGTAGATCAAATTTTTCAATTTAACAAAAAAAAAGTAAACTCAAAAAGAAATTAAAAATTCGGGGTTTTAGATTTATTCTAGGCTTTAAACAGAGATCAAAATAATTTCGAAAATATCAACAAGGAAATAGAGGACCGAAAATGACAAGACGTAAATCTAAAATAGTTATGAGAAACTAGAAAAAGCAAAAGTTCTGGATAGAAAGACCAGGAATATATAAAAATTATTAGGTATAATAACTATATTAATAAACAGTACTGTTTTAGAGTCCCGTCAAGTGCCATATAGTGACTGGGTTTTTATTTAATTTAAGAAATAAAAAGAAAATTTGAAAATTTTCTTTCTAGAGTGATTTAAATAACCCGTGTTGACACCCTGTAAACCCATTACAAAAATTTAACTCGCATTTTTTTTTTACTGACTTGGGTATTTGAAGATGCGAAGACACAAATATATTCTTGGTTCGGATTTAATTCGACTTTAAAGGTTAGATCTTTGACTAATTGTAATGGCTCAATAATATTAAATGTTTTTGTTTCAAAAATTTTATCATATTTACAATATTTTGAGAGATATAATGATTATTTTATAAAATCCAAAAAATGAAATTTTTCTCATTTTTTGTCAAATAATTACCTTTTAATCTTTTAATTTCTTCAGAATTCTTTTTTAAAATATATTTCAAGAACACTATTTCTTGTTTATATACTGTTGACATCCCATTGTTTTGGTTCTTTTATTTCTAGAGTTGGATAATATTTTTAGCATGAGTTAAATTTTTGTAATGGGTTAAAATAAGTAACACGGGTTATTTACACCACTTTATTTCTTAAATTATAAAAAATCTAACTGTTGTTTTCTTGTGATTTACTGTTTTATCTGTTAAGTGTTCTAGGGTTTTTTGAGGCTTTCTATTTTATTGAGAAAATCTATTGATTTTTGTAAGGTTTTTTTAAGTTTTCTATTTATTTGGAAAATTAATACATTTTCATTAGGTTTTTTTTACTTTTAGGAATAAACCGAAAATTTATTAAATTTTTCTGTTTATTTCAAAAAATAAAAAAAAACCTACAACACCTCACGAATAAAATAGAAAACCTCTAAAAAACCTAGAAGACTTGCTAAAATAAATAAAAAACTCAAAAAAACCCAAAGAAAATCTATTGATTTTCTAAATAAACAGAAAACTCAAGAAAAGCAAGTGGGGATTTTCCAGAATTCAAAATACTGGTGATCATTCTTTGATTTTGATCAATTCTTAGAAATTCTGGAAAAGATAACAGCTTTTTTTTATTATTTTTTGATTGAAGAAATAAAAGAAATTTTAAGAATTTTTCATTTCATTTCTCAAATAAAAAAAAAAAACTAACGACAAAAAATAGTTTAAAATGGAAGACCTCTACTTCTTTATTCATAATACGAATTTTTGTAAATTTCCTAAATAAATGTTCATATATTTATGATAAGAATTAAATAAAATCAAAATCTTGAAATTTATGCAAAAAATATTTTAAATTTGAAATAGATAAAGACACCAATCATTTTTTATTGGAGTATCATCCTATTAAAAAATCGAACAATTTTAGATTAAACAATTAATTAAAATAACAAAAACAATAAAAATAAAAAATAATTAAAGAATAATATACTTGATATTATTCAAAATAAAAACTCATTATTAATTTTGTCATTGATTAGCGATAAAGAAATTTTTTACTTTTTCTTGAAATTTCTAAACAAATATTTTTAAATTAGGGGTGGTGGTGGGGGTGGGGGTGTATCCAAGTTCTATTAAGCGTCTAGTTTTTTTTTTTAATTTTAGAAATAAAAAGAAAATTTCAAAAATTATCTTTCTATTTCCAAAATTAAAAGAAACCTAATGGCGGTTAATAGGAATTCAAAAGACTTCAGTCAGATCAAAAAAATTTTTTTATTCTTTCCAATTACAGTCTTTCCAAGGTTACCATAAAATTTTAATCAAAATACAATTGGGTTTTCTATTCTTATTTGCCATTTTCATAAAATTCAGAAATAAGGGTTATTATTTAAAAAAAAATAATAATAAATGAGCCATTATTCAAATGTAGGAACATCAAAAAAAAAAAAAAATTGAAGGTTCTTGAAGTACTTTAAAATAGTTATCAAAAACGGTCAATTTTTAAAGATCAGTAAATATTGATATTTTTTGAGCTGTTTTGGACCGATAATTTTTAAGTTTCTTGGGATCTTGAATTTTTTTTTTTATGTTTCAAAAATTTGAATAATGGCTCATTTATTATTACTGTTGAGAGAAAAATGTTGGACAGAGAAAAATAGTTGGACAGCAATTTTAATTGGGAACATTACTGAAAATGATTTTAAATTTCAATCCTTTGTGAAATAACTAAGGAAAATAACAATAATCTACTTATTAGAATAAGGATTAATGTAATTCTACTTTTTCGAAACCTTATCTCTTATATAATCTAAAGCAAGTTTAAAATTTACCATTTTCAGAATTAATAGTAAACTTTACTATAACTTGGATTTTTGTTAATATAGCAAGATCTACTTTAGTTATCAACCATTCACATGAGTATTCTGCACACACCACATATTAGTGAACTTCTAGCACATTTAAACCTGGATTTATATAAAATTCACCTAGTTATCAATAGGATTTGATTTTCAATTTTACTAATATTCCCAATTTAAAATCGTTTCTGAACCATTTTTTTGCGTACAACATTTTTCTCTCAACAGTTATTTTTTTTGAATAATAACTCTTGTTTCTGAATTTTTTGAAAATGGAAAATAAGAAGAGAAAAATCAATTGTGTTTTAGTTAGAATTTTATGGTAGCATTGGAACGGCTGTAAAAAAAGTCAAAGTTTGGTTTTTTTGGGGTCTACTGTTTTATTCGAAAAATCTATTGATTTTCCAAATACTATTCGTTGAAAAATAAATGGAACAAAATTTTTAGACAGCTTTCCAAAAAACAGATTGATAAATCATGTAACCTTTCAAATTTTTAATAGGTGAAAATCGTCCTTAATTTATTAATTTACCTTTTATAAAATTGGGAACTTTGATGATTTGTTTTGATTCTTGTCAATGTTTTTTTTTTTTTGGAAAGTTGAAAGAAAATTTTGATCTTTTTATTTTACAATTAACAGTAAACAGAAAACTCAAGAAAACCTAAAGGTGTCTTCTTCCTAATTCCAGATAATTGAATAAAATCTAAGATTTTACTCCACTCTTTTGAATTCTGGAAAACCTAAGTCCCTTAAGAATAAATTAATTACCTCCCTTCAAAATTATAAAAAAAATTCTTCAATTTTTCTTCATTAAGAGACTTCGAGAAACAGAGGATAAAAAAATGATCAGTAAATTTTTTAAAGGTTTTTTAAGATTAATTTATATTTTTTCATCAACTATGATACATTTCCAGTTCCTTCCTACAAGAAAGCGGTAACTTGAAATATTCTCTTGGAGTAATGGTATTCTAACTTGAAGACAATTGTTCTGATTATTTGTAAACTAAACTATTGAAGAAATAACTATCATAATGTGATGTAACCTAAAAAAAATTGATCAAGAATACAAATGAACAAACACACATCATATGTTGAGGGGAGAAATTAATCATATAAACTTCATAGAGCAATCTCTAAATATAATATTTTTTAACTACTATGTCTAAAATTTCGATTTGACAACCCTTGTTGAAATTGAAAAACTCTTCACTTTTATTTTCTTGAGGTTCGATATTTTTGAAAATTAAAAGCGAAGATCATTTTTTTTCCTCCCAAAGTTAAATTTAAAAAAATTTTTCCACAAACCAACAAAATAAAGAAAAAGAAAATCATAGCTCTTCAGCAATCCAAAAACAAACGAAACTGAATTTTAATCAAAATGTTTAAAAACAGAAAAGTCTCAGCAAGAGTAGACATTGTCGTTGGTACATTGTCTAGCATAAAACAAAAAAACCGAACTGTTTTTATTAAATGGACCCGAGGGAAGCATAGTGACAAGACCCAAAATTCCTTACTTGACAAATATGGTTGTACAACATTTAACCAGGAGTTTAGTGTGCCCTGTACATTATTTTTCGAAAAAAAAACAAAAAACATCAAAAGAAAAAAAATCAGTTTCTCGATCATTTTAGAGAAAGAAAACAACAAGAAGAAATTGACAAATAAACTGAAAAGCGGATCCCGAAAGGAAATTAAGATCGGCAAAATTGAAATTGATGTCACAAAAAGGTACAAATATGGATCAACAAAAAACAAGCCCTTAGTATTGGAATACCCTTTAAATTTAAAAAACAGTTCTAGTCATTTGAGGGTCCCCACATTAACTATTGCCACTCGTGTTGTTGTTGATATGAACAAAAAAAGAAAGAGGAAAACAAAAAAAAATCAATCAAGACAAGAAAAAGAAATAGAAAAAACCCCATTATTACAGTCGACTTATGTCTTACGAAAATTCGAAGAATTTGAAATGCTAAATAGAAAAACTTTAAAATCCGTTTCAGAAACAGAAGACTATACTGAAATTACAGCAAAAACAGAGTTACGAACAGACTCAGAAGAGGAAGAAAAAAGAATAAAGAGGAGACAAAAAAAGGAATTTTTTAACCAAAATAAAAATGAGAAAGATTTTGATGAATCTTCTGATGATGTTTCTCAATTTAGTTCAATTGACGAAAATTCTGGAAGCCAAGAAAAAGAAAAAGAGATGAATAATTTAAGTAACGAGGAAGGTGGCAGTTTGTCAATAAAAATCGAAAAAGCTAATAAACAAAAAGAAAATAACAAATTTCAAAAAATGAAGAAGAACATAAAAGAGAAAGAAAATATTAAAAAAACAAATAAGAGTGAAAGTTATCATGAAAATGATAATGGTAATGACAATTCCTTAAATGGCGATGATATAAAGCCATATAAAAGTTCAGTTAGTGGATGGAATAAAACAAGAGTTAGAAAAAAAAATTCAATGTTTGAACTAGACGAAGAGGAAAAAGAATTAATCGAATCCTTTAGTAAAAAACGAAAAGAGCAATTAAAAAAACAAGAACTGGAAAAGGGGTCAGGGCAAGAACGAGAGCAAGGAAAGAGTAAGGATAAGGATAAGGATCAAGAAAAAGTAAAACTGAAAAAAAGAAAAAAAGAAACAAAATCTTCAAGTCTACGAATTTCTCATGATCAATTGGATGATCAAAAAAATAATGGAAAAAAAAAATCAAAATTACACAATCAAGAAAATAATATAAATAATGATAATGATTTTGATAATGAAGATGATCCAACTGATTTGAGTGGAGATGATACAATTTCGAAGAGTAGTGATAGTGATAGTGATAGTGATAGTGGTAGTGATACTGAAACAAGTAGTTCATTTTCAAGCGAAGAGAAATCTAATGATGGATTAGGCTTAGGAATGTTCCTTGATAGCACACCAGATAAAAATGAAAAAGAGGAAGAGAAACAAGATGAAAGCACACAGAGTAATGTGGAGGGGGGTAATAATAAACCTAAAGAGGCTCAGGATAAAATAGACGAAGTGGAGAAAAAGAGAAAAAAGGAAAAAGAGAAAGAAAAAAAAGAAAATAAAATTAAGGAAAACGAAAAAATTGAAAAGGAAAAATATAAAAAGGAAAAAAAAGAAAAAGAAAAAAAGGAAAAGGAAAAAAAGGAAAAGGAAAAAAAGGAAAAGGAAAAAAAGGAAAAGGAAAAAAAAGATAAGGAAAAATATGAAAAGGAAAAAAAGGAAAACGAAAAAAAAGAAAACGAAAAAAAAGAAAACGAAAAAAAGGAAAAAGAAAAAAAAGATAAGGAAAAATATGAAAAGGAAAAAAAGGAAAAAGAAAAAAAGGAAAAAGAAAAAAAGGAAAAGGAAAAAAAAGAAAAGGAAAAAAAAGAAAAGGAAAAAAAAGAAAAGGAAAAAAAAGAAAAAGAAAAAAACCAAAAAGAAAAAAAGGAAAAAGAAAGGGAAAAAAAAGAAAATGAAAAAAAGGAAAATGAAAAAAAGGAAAATGAAAAAAAAGAAAAAGTAAAAAAAGAAAAAGAAAAAGAGAAGAAAAATAAAACTACAAATCAAAAAAAAAATAAATTAAAATATCCAAAAACACAACAAAAGCAACCACAGAAACAAAAAAATAAGAATAGTCATAATAAAAGATCGAAATCTGGGGAATTAGTTTCTCCAAGGCAATCACCAAGCCATTTAAAAAAAAAAAAAAATCTTCGGGTTCATAAAAATAAAAAATTTAGTCCAAAAAAAAATAATAAAAACCAAAGAAATATTTCACTTAAAAGACTAAAATTAAGTAATTTTGAATTTAAAAATAGATATAGAGTAGCAAATTCCAAGCACGCTAATATTTCAAGCAATACAAGCAATACATCGTTAAACGAGACGGATTCTTTTGAAAAGGAGAAGAAGAGAAGCATCCATTCCAAAGATCGAATTATTAATAAACAAAAAAATGCATTGAAAACCAGAGAGGAAGAAATTGAAAATTTAAAAAAATCATTACAATATTCAAAATTAATAAAATTAGAAAACTGGTTAATTGAAAGAATATTATTTTTTTCAGAATCTATCTTTTCAAATGGATACCCATTACCGGCTTGTGTGTTAATGAAATGTTTTTTAAAGTGGGACGCATTCCAGCCAAATCCATTGGTATTAAATTCCAATTTCCAATTAAGTGAAATTCAAACGGAAAATTTTCTTTCAGTTTATTTAAATTCAATTAATCTATTAATCCAAGTCAATAGAAATAAAACAGAAAATTTATATTGGTTGTTATCAAATTTAGTTTTTATGGTCATATTGATATACGAAATATTCCCAACGGAATTAAGCAAAGCTACCGAATTAAAAAGGGAATTAAAAACATTTAAACAACAACAAAACAATAATAATAATACCAATGAATTGACTAAGGAATATCATAAAAAAATAATTTTAAAAAAAGAACAAAAGGAATTGAAGATCTTAAAATTTAAAAAGGATATTAATCTAGAAATAACAAATATATTCCAATTGATTTTTACAAATGTTTTTAAATCAATAAAACCCTATTTAATAAAAACTTTTTTAATTTATCAAAAGTCATCATTTTCAAAAAAATCTACAAGGAATAAAAAAAAGAAAAAAAAGGAAAAAAAGGATCCTTCGTTGCAAATTAAAAAGATTTTTGAAAATTTAATCCAATCAATTAATAATAATCATTTACCACAGGAATTTCAAAGTGTCTTTTTTAAACAAATTGTTTATGCCATAGATGTCACTTTAATCAACGAACTCTTTCGTCAAAAGAAGTATTGCACTTGTGGAAATGGGTTTCAAATTAAACTGAAAATTACCCAGTTTGAAGAACTGTTAAATAGATTGCATTTTAATAAAAAAAAATTAAATTTGAAATTATTTAGAGTGAAACAAGCTTCGCAATGCCTTGCCATGAATAAAGTTCTTATTGAAAATTCAAATGAAAATTATAAGGCCTGTTCAGATATTGCGCCGGATCTTAATTTGGTACAAATACAACGTTTATTGAAAAATATTTCCATTGACGAATTCGACCCCCAAATAATTACAGAATTGCAGTATCAAAAATTCGACGATTTCGTTACCAGTTATCAAAAGAATTCCTTAAAAAGAAACAATAATTATTTGCCTTTAGAATTTGATATTACCTATTTTTTCAACATTGAAATCAATTATAATAAAATCGGTATTTTAAATTGGGATAAGGTCCCAGTGCCTATCATTTTAAAATCTAAAGAAGAATTTTATTTCTTAAAAAAGTCTTTAAATGAATTGTTAATTAGCAATAATTAATGTTATCAATCTTATATCAATTTTCTTACCTTTATTTTTATTTAATTATTTTTGTTTATATTAAATAATAGAGCTATTTGTTTTTTTTTTTAAAATAAACTTTTTCTTTGTGAAATTTTAAGTAAATGGTTTTTTATAACTACAGATAAGAAAGAGATTAATATACTTAAAAGTTAAATACTGTATAGTCGTTACTATGAAAATATTTTAAGAATTAATTAGGTTATTATTGAAAGTTTGAAAATTTTCTGATTTTCTTATTTCCATTTCTAACGAAGTGAATTGAGAAGTATTTTACTAGGAAAATTGTCATTAAATAGGATATTTAAAGATATTTAAGAGTGCCTTAAAAAATTATTTTTTGCAAGGTTGTTTTAATTGATAACAGTGAGATCAATTAGTGTCTCATTTTCAAACCAAGGAATGTATGTTTTGTTTCCGTGAACCAAAATACTTGTTCAATAAAAACTAAAAAAAAAGTACTTGATAATTAGAGGATTTTTTAGGAAAAGAATAAATTCCATTTCGTTATTGAAAACAATATCTAAATATAAAAATTATTGTTTTCCGAAATAAAATAAAAAAAAGTAATATCAATTTTAAATAAAAAATTGCTGGTTTCTTTCAAATGAATGAAAAAAGAGAATTTTATTCATTAATAAAAGATTTCAAAATAAGAAAAAAAAATAAATTATAATTTTATGAAAAAAAATTAAAAAAAAAAAAACACTTTATTTTTACTAAGTTAAATCAAGATATTTTTGAGGAATTTTTACAATCATCCATTGTTAAGAACATCAATAGGTGTATGCAGATTTATAATTTTGATAATTTTTATAAGAATCGGTTGACAAAGGGTGGATAAAAGAGGAAATATATCCAATTGGTAGGGTGAGCCATCTGGTATTTTTCCGTAAAATTTAAACGGAAATTGTCACCATTTACAAAAATGTAAAATTTAACTTCTATATTTTCACCAAATACATTGGGAGAATGAGATCCTTTGAAGAATAAGTTCTTCAAATTATTATTAAAAAATAAAAAAATATTATATTTGATTGCTTTTTGTATTGATTAGTTTTTGTTTGTTTGATTTAGATCCTGAGTTCTAAAAATATTTAGTATCTCATATTGTTCATTGTTTCATCAATCATATTTTATAATTCTTTGTTTTGGATCCCTACCAAGACTCACAATTATGATATTGTTCTGTTTCTTAAATGGTATTGGGGGGGGGGGTGTTGGAAGAACGATGATTAAAATCATCTTATATCAATTTGAAATATATCATTTTTTTTTCATTCTTCCCACTAAAGCCCGGATTATAACAAAGAGATTGTTAAGGAATCAAAAGATTAAACAATGTAATTATCTTTTTCTAAACTAAACTATTTTTCAAAAAATTTTACTTACTTTATACTGTTAATGGAAGTCGTTTTGAGGGTTTATACCATATTCTTATCAAAAATATATTTTGCATTTTTTGAGATCAGAATCATTTTTTCTAATTTTGCAATTTTAGTTTTGCTTTTTCAAATTTTTCAATTTCTTTTTTTTTGATTTCTTTTATCTTTTTTTTTTTCAATTTTTCTTTTTCTGAATTTTATTTTTACTTTTTTGATATTTTTTTAAGATTTTTTTTTTGAAAAATTTTTTGATACTTTTTTTTTTGCAAAAGATCATGTGGAAAAAAAAAAAAATCTTTCAAGAAGACAAAAAATCACTCACAAAATTGAGACTTTGTAATGTCTTTCAAAATGAATTTGATTATTAGCAAATATATTCTTTTTTAACTTTTTTTGAGTGAAAGTTCAATAAAAAAATATATGTTATTGCTCATTCCAAAAATTGTGACTCACTTTTTTTTAGTTTTTGGTTTTATTTTTATTTTTTTTTTAATCTTTAAAAGTTCATGTTATTATATAATTAGAATGGTTTAAAAATGAATTACGAATTATATTTAATTATTTGGTATTCTTTAATACTAAAGTATAATTCTTTTCAATATATTATTTCAGGTGAGTTACAATTTTTGGAATGGGTTTAAAATTCAAAATTTTCCATCCAATTAAAATAGTTAAAAGAATCAAAATAATTCAATTTCATTAAAATTGGAAATAATTTTGATTTTTGAAAAATATTTTAATTGTTATTTTTATCTTTTAGTTATTTGTTTTCATTTAATTTTGTGAATGAAGTAATCGTTTTTTGTTATTTCGGTTTATTGTTTTTGAACACTTGATATTAGGTTAAGGTTGATTTGTTTAAAATAAAACAACTCAAATAAAAATTAGTTGATAGTATCTAACCATTTAATCAATCAATATTTCTAAATAGAATTTAAACAAATTTACAACTTTTTTTTTTTATTCCATAAAAAATTTTTTACATACTCTTAAATTTATTAGTATTGATAATTATTTATTTTTTGTTTTTTTTTATTATATTTAATAAATAATTGATAACCAATTGTTTATATTTCAATTAGCGAATTGTTCTAATTTAGTATTTCTCTAAATTTGATTAACTAAGATTTTTTTCTATAAAATGAATTGTGTCATGCTAAAATTTTTGAATACAAGTTTATTGTAATTCCTTGTAAAGTTGAAGTTATCACAATATTTATAGTTTTTAACTTCCTTTTGTTGATAATTTTGTTGTTTTTAAATTGATATTTGAATAATTTGTATTCTTCCATTTTTTATTTATTCTGATAAAACATTCTGTAATTACTACTTTCTCAAGATAATAATAATTAAAATAAATATTTAAAATTATGAAATTGTAAGATATTTATCTGTCATGATGGTACATTCAAATATTGAAATTCTTAAATAATAAAAAAACAAGATTTTTTCTAAATATCCTGAGATATGAAAAAATATAGTGAAAATAAATTGACTACAAGTTATTAATTGTGGATTTTAGTATAATTTAACAACATTTTGAAAAAAGAAAACTTGACATTTGAACAATAGAGAGAACTGAAAAATATAAATCAATTTTGACTAAAAGAAACAAAAAAATCGAAAACGCAGATTCATTCTCATATCAAAAGGTTTGGGTATTTTGTTTTGTTTTGTTTTTATTGAAATGTCGATCGATCTTTTACAATCAAGAAGGGTAATAACTAAAGGCTCAATATCATTTTATCAGTCTATTGTAAGATTATAAATTACTAAAATAAAAATATTTTAGAAGTTCGTATCAAAAGAACTTCGTTTCTGGTTTTCTTTTTTGGTTAAATTTTTTTTATTTACCCTATTCAAGTTTTAAAGAGTGTACTTAATCAGAAGCTGTTGCCTTTAATCCATACCAATATTATAACCAATCAATTATTCAGATTGTTGAAAAGGTCTGTTTTGTTTTTTTTTTTTTCCATTTCGACTTTTTCTTCTATTGTCTTTGTACTATACTTAAAACTCAAATTCAATTAAAACTGTTTTTTTTTTTCTTATAAATTAAATATCAATAAGAATAAAAAGTAATCTACTGCTTGATTATTTAACAATTGAAGTTAATAGATTTGTTTAAAAAAAACTGACTTTTATTGATTGGATATCTTTTTTGAATGTATTTTTCTAATCTTTGTGGTAGATTCATTTGAGATTTTACCCTTTAAAAAAAAATATAAAAATGAAAAAAAAATGTTTTTATTAATTTATTTATCGATAGAAAGGCGTAATTAAAGAAAAGTTATCAAATAAAAAATAATAACATAATTAAAATGTTGAATTAAATATGTATCTAATAGAGTAAGTTTTTGAGAATTTGAAATAAAAGAGTTAAATCAAAGATTTTGATCTATTTTTTTTTTTTTTGTAATAATCGGGGTTACTATTTTAACTATTTATTTATTATTTTCTTTTAAAATTGATTATAATCGATAAATTTGCCTTTTAACGTTAAATTTGTTAAAGATTAATGGGTTTATTGTAATATTTGAGTGTAATACTACAATCAGTTCCACTTTTAAGGCATAAACTTTAAACTAAATTTAAGGCATAATAAAAATCTCAAATTAAGGTACAAAATTTAGATTCTAGTAAAAATAAATTGTATAATAAAAAATTGAAAATTTTGTACCTTAATTTGAGATTTTTTATTGTGCCTTAAATTTCGTTGAAATTTTGTGCCTTAAAAGTGGAACTGACTGTATTTCAATTTCAATGATGATTAAAATTTATAATTTTGGAAATTTCTTTTAATTTAATTGTAACTTGCCAAGATCTAAAATTTGAAAAAAAAAAAAAAAAAAAGAGTATCCCAGTATTTACAAATTAATGTTTTAGACTTCCGTAAGTAATTATTTTTTAATTTTTATTTTACAATTCAATGTTAAACCAATAACTAACTGTGGGTAGAAAGAATTATCTGTTTTTATCACCTTTATCTGGCTAGTTTTCTTTTAAATAGAAATCCTATTTCAAAAGTCTGGATATATCTAAAATCAAAAATAAGTAAAAAAATCACATTTTTTTGTCTTTTTTGAAAGATAATATTAAATAAAATTTAAGTTCTATAATATTAATTATCAAGAATTCAATCTTATAAGTCCAAATAAGATATATCTGTATAACAAAAAAAAAATTGGTTTATCCAAAATGATAAAACAGGCTGAAAAAAAATTTAATGGTAATTTTTTTGAAATTTTCCAATTTTAATAAATCATCCATTTATGTAAGATGTCATAAAATCGGTATATTTGTTTTTTCTATTTAAAAAACACATTATTGGCCTTCTTTGGGTCATTTGGAAAAAAATTATGTTCTAACAAAGGGGGTTTTGAAATATATATAAAAAAAAAAAAAAAAAGGGGGGGGTGAAAACATAATAAAAAAGATAAAAAAATGAAATCAATAGATTGTAAATACATAAAATTATTCTCAAATTGTGCTAAATTTTAGTATTGTTACACATTCAACTATTTGGACTCGATCTTTTTTCTTTTGTAATTGGTTTTAGTTCTTATTTATGTAAAAATTGGAAAAAATAAATAAACTTTTAATATTTTATTATTTATAGTAATGAAATAAAAAAATGCAAGAAAACAATCCCAAGCTTCATAATAATTGTTTTTATAAGTGAGAAATTGTTGTAGAATTGCATTATAATTTCTAAAAATCAAATTATTTTTATAACAAATCAATTTTATTTTTTTAAGAACAGTAATAAATCGGAATGTAGTTTTTTGTGGATGATTTCTATTGAATACTTTTCCAATTGTAAGATAAATAAATTATAAACCCCATTACAAAAATTTGGATACACCCAAAATCAAAAATAGACAAAAAAAAACCAATTTATTTTATTATTCCAAGCATACTATAAAACTAAATTCAAGTCACTTAGTATTAATGTTTTTTATGAGTCATCATTTTAATCCAAATAAGAGAAAAAAAAATAAAAAACTAAAAAATAAAAACCATTATGTCCAAAATACCTACACGGGCTGAATAAAAAAAAAATTGCTAAATTTGTTGAAATTTTACAAAAAAATGTTGATCGATCAAATGGTAGAGACACAGTCTACCAATTTAATGTGATTTTTTCTCTTTAAAAAACTTATCATTAACTTTCTATCAGACATTGAAAAAAATTTACAGATATTTAACCAAACAGATTACAAAACTGTAAAAACCTAAATGAAAACAAAATTAAATAGACGAAAAATAAAATAGTTTGTAAAATCAAAATTATTTCCAAATTGAATGTAAATAGTGGAATTGTTATTCTGTCAACTGTTTAAACCGTTTCCAAATTTTTGGAATTTAGTTTGTCTACATATTTCCAAAAAAAAAAAAAAAAAAAAACTAGACTTTTATAAAGGTTTAATCCGAATTTGGAAAATCAGATTTTTATTCTTTATTGTTGATTAACTGCGAAGTGTTTTGAACAAGCGTAATTTCATTAATCATTATCTTAATAAGAGGATGAATTATAATTTTCAGGGTATGTTCTTTAATAAAAGAGGTTATTAAATAAAAGAAATTACTCAAATAATTTTCCTAATATTAACTATGAAAAAACCTGTTGGGGATTATTTTCAAAACAAGGTATTTTCTCCAATACTATAATAAATGAGTAATTATATGTGTGATTTCAAATCAAATTTAATAAAGATATTTTCAAAATTAAATTGAAAATATTAGTGATTTAACCTTTAAATTTATCTCAAGTTGCAGATTTTTTTCTGATATTGTTGTTTTTTTTTTACTATGACCAACAATTTTTTTTAATTACAGTGATCCACTAACTGATCTATCTGAATAATCAGTTTTTTTAGAGCTATTTGAACCATGGCACATTAGTGTGGTTGTCATATAACGAACACACTCTTTTATCTCGGGCTTTTCCTTGGTAGATACTATCCCTTAAAACGAAAAAAGTTTCTTAAAATTTATAAAAATTGATCAAAAAAAATTATAATTGACGTAATTCAAATCAATTAAAATAAAAATTTTCATTCATGACTTCTCTTGGAAACCCTTTAGATTTTAAATTCTTAAAAAAACATTTCGATTTTCTCAAATTTTTTCCAGTCAAAGCAATTTTTAAAAAGATTGAATGCAAAAAGCATTTTTAAAACACACCGCCATCTAACCCAATCTTCGTTGTCCGATTTTCAGGTCAAAAACAAAAAATTTTGTTTCCTAAAAAATCATGTTTGTCATTTTTGTAACAGTAATATTATTTCTGTTTCAGCTGAAAGATTAGATCACATTAAAACAAAATAATATTTAATGTTTACTCTTCAGTTTAAACCTTGGTTTTTTACCATTTGTTTGAGTTTGGAAGATCAAAGATCTTGAAAAACATATTTATTTTGTACTCTTTACATAAAATCTCAAAACTTTTACAAAGTTTTGGACCATTTAAAAATCTTTCCAACACTTGAGGACAATCCCCTAAAGGTTTTAAATCCTTTTCCACTCTTTTAGAGGGTGAAAAGCTTTAAAAAAGTAATATTTTTTTCAAGTGTTTAATTAACAAGAGAAAAACATTTTGGTTAAATCCTACACAAGATCTATTTTGAAATGTAACACAATGAAATATTTACTGAATTATTTTTATGTCTGAAGATGATTTTTTATTGTTATTCTGTCATGACAAAAAAAGAAAAAATTCTAAATAATAATTTTGGGAAATCTCTCTAGTTTCATTCAAAGAACAAACAGAATCACTTGATTACAGAGAACCTGTTTCGAAATTATTTTGTCAAATTAAAAAAAAAAATGAGGAAAAAAGTAAAACAGAGAAAAATAGTTTTAGTACTAGTTATTGAAAGCTTAAGTCCAAAGAGAAGATGAGAATTTGGTTGAGATGAATTTTTCTTTTCGATCTATCCCAAAAGCCGAATCAAGGACAACTAAGTGATCCGAATAATTCTTCATAAAATTCCAGATTACAAATCCCAAAAATAGTTTATTTTTTTTTTTTCTTTTGATTTTTGTATTTTTTTGTAAATTTTAGGGATAATGAGTGAACAATCACTCAAATACTCCATAACAACAACCAATGAGAAAAAAACAGAGCCAGTGTATGAGAAACAGATCATGTTCAAAACACTCGAAATTGAAGGAAAAAAAAAAATTGAGCTTGTATTTGGATGGCTCAAGAACTGGAAATTAAAGAACTTTGGGGATATCCTTGACTGGAGTTTTCTTGAAACAACGAAACTAATTTACCATACCAAGTTCCAAAGCCAAATTACACTTTCTCAGTATTTGAGAATACACGACAGTAATCAAATAGATTTGCGCATTTTAAAACAAATCTTGTCACAAATACTATCGCACTTGATCTTTCTTCACTCGCAAACACCACCCGTTTTGCAAAAAGTGTTAACCCCAGAGTACATTTATTTGTTGCCTAACAAAAATTTGATGATTGACGAAATTGGCTTGCTCTGTGTGAATGATCAAGAATTGGTAAATTCAAATATTGCTTTGTCCCCTGAATTTTTTGCTTCTAATTATGATGAAAAATCTGATGTGTTTTGTCTAGGTTTATGCTTATTAGAGGCAATTACTTTCCAAAAACCATATAGCGAATGCACAACTCGTACTGAATTTTTAAATAATTTCAAAAAGGTATAATACAGTTCTTTTTCTAATTATATTTTCATTTTTTTTTTGATCCAAACGAACAATTTCGTTTTTGAATTGACTACCTTTTCAATTGCACAAAATTTTTTGTCTTTCTTTTTTAAATTTTTTAAAAATAATTCTCAAATAACTGGACTTTTTTTTTTTTTTTTGTTGAATACAAAGAAGGAATTTCCAAAAAAAGAAAACAGCAAATGTTTCTTTGAATATTTTATTGTACAATGTTCACAATAACCCATGTTTTTGTCTTTTATGATTTTTCAAAGGATTTAAATGTTGTTTTGGTAAATTTTGTGAAAATAATTGTTATTAGGATTTGTGTATTTGAAATAATTGTGGTTTTTTATTTAGAATTTGAAGTCTTTTTGTGCCCACATGGTAGTGTTTGAATTTTGGATTTTCTTGGGTTTTTTATCTTATCAAAAGGAAAATTTTTAGAAAAATAGAGATCTCACTATTATAAAAAGGAAATTTTACCTGAAATAATTATTTTCTTTTTTACTTTCAAAGTATTTTAGGATTTTTTAAAAAAAAAGTTCATTTTTCAAAATAAAGTGTCAGAAATGCACGAGCTCAATTTAGAGTTCATTTTTTTTCTTGACATAATACAAAATATATAAATATTACAATACTTTAAAAAATCAAACACTACTTCAACAAAAAAAAACAATTATTTATTTTGACAACATATAAAAATTTGAAAAAAAACGGAGAAATAACTAAACACGGGTTATTGAACATACTACACAACACCACAAGTAAAAATAAAATAAGAAAACGTTGAATCCTTGCTGTTCATTTAAGGCTTATAATTATTTGATCTTGTGAAAGTACTAGTAACCAAAAAAAAATATTCTAGCAAACTTACAGCTATTTTATAAAACCATGTAACAAAAGATTTCTGTTGTTTTATCCATACTGTTTAAAACGGACTAGACAGTTTTAAGTGCCTACTTTATAAAACTTTTATTCTGAACTTTTTTAAAATTGCTGTAATACAGTCAGTATCAATTTTAAGTCACACACTTTGAACGAAAAATTTATTCGACAAAAAAAATTTCAAATTAAGGCAACAAATTTTTATTCTAGGAACATAAATCGAGTTGAAAAAAAAATTCCAAAAAAATGTGTCGTAATTTCAAGATTATTTTTGTGACTTAACTTTCGTTCAAAGTTTGTGACTTATAAGTGGTACCAGTTATATACACACTGATAAATTCAAATATATTTTTAAAAATTTTTAGTTCAATTTCCCATTTTTGAAAATCTATCAAGTCAATTTTTCAAACAGTTCTTTATACAGAGTATTTGGAAGATCAACCAATTTTACAAATTTGTTAAAGATTTAAAGCAATAAAATACCGAAATCCAAATCTAAGGGGAAAAATTTGTAAAATGGAAAGTGAAGTAAAAATTTTCAGACACCTATTTGAATTTATCAGTATATAAATACATATAAATACACAAATAAACACACACAAGATATTTCCAAAAAAGTGTGTCATTTTTTTTTTACATTTCAGAGAAATTTCTCTTTTTTAGTGGATCTCTTCGTAAACTGGAAATAGAAAATTAATTGAAATCTTAATACTGATAGAATCAAAGCCCATTAGATTTATTTTAAAATATTTTCATAGAAATATTTCCAAAAATGGAAAAAAATAGCACTTTTTTTTTTTGGGAAAAATGAAGCACAACAATTCCAATGAAAAATGGGCAATATAATAAGGATATAAACGATTGTTTCAACAACCAAATACAATTATAAGTTTCATTCTATTGGAAAATTTATCGAGATTAAACCCCTTAGGAAAATTATTTTTATGAAATCAAAAAGAAACAAAATAATCACCAATTTTCACTCTTAAAAATATCATATAAAATCGAGAGCAGAAAACTTAATATCATTTATCTAATGTAATGCCGCACTAACAAACAAACCAGGTTATTATTAACTATTAATAAATTATTCATATCAATTTTGGACATTTATATAGTTTTAGTAGGATTGAGTTTAATAAAGATATTTAGAAATAAATTTGCACCCATTTTTTGGAAATAGATTATATAAAGGAAAAGAAAAACAAAAGTTAAAAATATTTTGATATACAGCCGCTTAAAAAAAATCCACACTTTTGTAAAACAGAAAACCATTTCAGAATTAAAACTTTTATCAAGTTTTCTATTTTAAAAAAGTGAAAACTTTTTCAGAATTAAAACTTTATAAAAAATCAAGTTTTCTATTTTAAAAAAGTAATGACCCGACCTTTAAATAGGGCGGAGAGGTAGAAGTTTAAGTGCGAAAGTCACTTATTTTTTAAAAAACCCTCACTTTATTTAAACAGAAAACTTTTAAAAAAGTATATTCTGACAATCTCAAAAAAAAAAAAAATTACTCACTTTTTTAAAAAGGCGGTAATGCATTTTATATTAATTATTAAGTTCATTTTTTATCAAAACTAAATTATATTAACAAAAACAATTCAATCCTTTATTTTTAAAATGAATAATATAACTAAAATAATAAAATCTGTAACTAATAGGAAATTCTACCAAAATCGCTTTCACTGGTTCAAAATAAAAACTGGAAAAATTTAATAACAAAATGTCTGTTACCAAAAGAACAAAGGCCCAGCAAAAGCAGCAACAGCAGCAACAGCAACAGCAACAGCAGCAACAACAGCAACAGCAGCAACAGCAACAGCAACAGCAACAGCAACAGAAACAGCAGCAACAATACTATTGAATTTGATTGTTAATAAGATAATTACATATTGTGATTTTCATTTAAATTATTCATTTTTTCATTTTTTGTTTTTTTATTTATGGGTATTGAATAGTTGAAAAATGGAAAAAACAAGATAAGAAGAAACCAATTTCGAAATAATCTGCTAGTATAAAAATCTGGAAACAGTTTCAGTTTGATTTTGAACAAGCTAGATATATAGGAATCAAGAAATATCATTATTGGATTGATGTATGGAACTAAGAAAAAAGAAAATAAAGAAAAAAGCAATTCCAACAAAACATACAGATGAATTGCGGCTTTATATCGAAAAGGAGACCCTAAAGAACAAAATTATGGTATGTAAAGAGTTATCAATAAAATGTAAATAACCTTTACCCAATTCACCTTGTTAAAAGGTTTTTATTGATTTTATAATTTTTCTCTTTACAATTTACCAAACGATATTTGTCATTTCAAATAAAAGGATATCAAATTAAAAAAAAATAGATTTTAATTTTTATTGTTTTATTTTAATGAGTTTTAAATATCTAGTTGAATGTTTTTTTTATCCTTTGAAGAGTTTCTTAGATTTGAGAATGATACTACAATTAATTTGATTCAATTATGAATAATTCTTGAAAATTTCTATGCTCTTTTATTTGAAAAACTTTTATATGTCCCTTCGAACCAAAAAACACTAAAAATGAAAAACTGATCAAATACTTTTGATTAATACAATTAAAAAAATAAAATGATAAAATAAAAATAAATAAAGTTTCAATTTAGCTTTTTCTTGAAAACATTTTTTGCCAAAATCATTGATTTCAACCTTGAAATTATGTATATTTTTAGATACACTATCTTGTTTTAACTCATTTACTAAAACAAATTTTAGATTATGGGAATTTTCTTTTCACAAAAGGCACTAATTTGGTCCCCAAATGTTTTTTTTAGTTTTAAATGGTAAAATAAAAAAAAGGTGAAACTAAAAGGATAAACTTTCTGGAAAAGCATTCTAATTTAATATATTAAATTATTCTTTTATTTCAAACTTTTCTCAACCCAATTTTTCAAAAAAAAAATAAAAAAGTGCACAGTAATTCCAAAAAATTTTTTCGATATTCAAAAGTTGAGAGTGTTTTTATTCTAAAAAAAATTATCACAGTGTTTAATTGAATTAAGTTATGAAACTTAATTTCGAAAAATATTAATCAGAAAAAAATAGTGCTTAATTTTATTAAGGACAAATAGTGGATTTATTTATGATGATTTTTTTTTTTTTTTATTCGTTTCAATTAATTATTCAAGGGGTTTTAATAAAAATTAGTTAAATATTTTTAAAATATTTATATCAACCAATATATCAGAGAAGAAAGAAATCTTATTATTATTATTTGATAGATATTAAACCTCGAATTAATTGTGTTTCCAGGTTTTGAATTTTGTTACTTCGCAAGTTAAATTGATATTAAATTATAAATACTTTATAAAGATTTTCTTTTTTCAGAATAATAAAAAATTCTTTTTTAAAATAAAAGTGAATACAACCAAAAACGATTAAAAATTAAAAAAAAAAAAAATGTGTTAAATAACTAATATTCTACCCAATTAGTACATCACAATTATAATATTTATCCTACAACGAATAAAGAAAATCCATTTCAATTAAATAATATTAAAAATTTTCTAATTCAAAAAACTGATCCATATTTTAAAAAAATTGATAATTTAAACTACCTAACCAAATTTAACAAGAATAATGCTAAATTAGATAAATCCTATAAAATTTGATCTTGCTAAGAAAACTCATTTTTATTAGAGAGTGGCTCTCTCAATAACATTCAAATTAATAAAAAGGCAAAAAATCTAAAATTGAATTAATTCCTAAACGAACCTCTTTATTGTTAATTTCTTTAAATAAAAAAATTACCACACACACACACACATTCACATCACCCACCCCCCTTCTTTTTTTTTTTCGAAATAAATTTAATTAATTAGTTCAACGCGATTAATTAAATAATTTAATTCTTTGCTGGTCTTCCCTTTTTTTTCAACCAAGGTGGTTTATCTATTTTCTTATTTACCCATTTCATTTTTTCAACTCGTCTGCGCTGAGCAAACCATCTATTCACATGAGTCTGTGATGTAAATGTTTTTTTTGCCAATTTTTTTTTAATTTTTTTCGTTGGATATGGACCAACCACATTTCTGCAATGTTTTTGAAACCATTTTTCAAAAATTTTTTTTGCATATTTTGTAGTCACCATTCTCTCTTTTTTCTTATTCTTATTATTTTTTTTATTTTTATTTTTATTTTTATTCTTATTATTATTACATCTTTTTTTAGAATATAATTTTGATTTTTGATTTAACAATATAGAAGATGAGGATAATGATGACGATAAAGAATTTGATGAAGGTGACGAGGATAAAGAATTTAAAGAATCTAAATATAATGAAGATGTTAAAGATAATGATGACGATGCTGACGATAAAGTTAGAGAATTTGATGATAATGATAATGATGAAAACGACGATGATAAAGTCAAAGAAGAGGAATTTGAACAAGATGAAGATAGCGATATAACATCGTTTTGAAATGATAAAGAAAGCTTATTTTTACCCATAAAATTAGAATTAATATTTAAATAATTTAAAAATTGTTTTTTTATTTTTGGATTAGCTGCTGAATTATTATTAAAGTCACCATTATAAATTCTTGGGGATAATTCGTTATCTTTAGATATATCTAAAATATTCTTATTTTTATCCGTGTTAAAACCCCCATTCACATCCCGATTATCATTATACTTATGGCCATGTTCGTTTGACCTTGAAGTTTTGAAATTTAATCTAATTTTCTTGTTTTTGTGTAATATAATTGGAGATTTAAAAGAAAAAAAAGATTTTTTTGATTTTTTTGAATTAATACCTCTTTTCTTTTCCCGTAGATTATTATTATCTTGATCCAATCTTATTTGTTTATGAATTCTTTTTCTTTCTTTAAATCGTTCTTGGGTGGCATTTTTCTTTCCTTTATATTTATTAAAACGTTTGTTTTTATTTTTCTTCTTTTTTAAATAATATTGGATCTTTGCAATCTTCTTTCTTCCCCTTCCCCCTTTCCGTTCGCCCTTCATCATCTTCTCTTTCTTTCTTTCATTACCATTCAAATTATTATTGTCATTATCATTGTAATTACCATTACCATTATCATTATCATTACCATTACCACTATTATAATTATCATAATGATCATGAATTTTAATTTTTTCCTTTGGGTTCTTGGCATTGGATGTGTTTAAATTATTTTGATTATTTTGCATATTGTAATACTTTAAAATGATTTTTTGTTTATTTTTCTTATTTTTTGGCTTTTTTAAGAAAGATTTTGAATTCTTATTATTATTACAGAGATTATTTTGACCTATTATTAGTTTATGGGATTTTGCTTTATTTTTTTTCTTATTATCAAGACTATTTTTATTTTGATCATTACCAGAAAAAGTTTTTTTATCCTTACCCTTATCCTTATTATATTTAATCCTATATCTAATACTTTTCTTGTGTTTCTTCTTCTTCTTCTTTTTATTTTTTTCTTGATTTTTTTGGATATAGTTCTGAATATTATTAGAAATTTTCTTTTTCATAAGGAAAATTTTTGTTATTTTATTATTAGATTTTGAATTTATTTTTTTTTTCAATTTTTTTGATCCAATTTCATCACAAATTTCATTCTTTTTTTCATTACCAATCACTTTTTCGTTTACACTGTCATTATTTTTTTCATTTTCATTAACATTTCCATTTTTGTTTTCGTTATTATTTCCTTTTTCATTATCATTTCCATTTTCGTTTTCGTTATTATTATTAGATTTGTATTGGGACATTTGACTTTCTTGGTTATTTATGGAAAATTTTTCAAATTGCTTTTGATTGATTTTTTTTGGATGGGTACTGTTGAATTGCAGATTTCCAATTTGATCATCTTTTAGTATTGGTACTGAATTTTTTTTTGAAGTTTTAGATTCATTCTCTTCCTTTGTTTGAATCGCAAATCCGTGAGAATCTTTTTTGCTTTTGTTCTCAAATTTGGGTTTTGTTGAAAAATGTGTACCAAAAGCAATGCTAATTTTTTCTTTGTCTTGATCTTGGGAATTCGGACTTTGGTTGGGTGCTTTGTTTTGTTTGTTCCCATTTTTGATTTGTGAATAATTTGGATTTGTCGAGCTTTTCATAAAACGATTGCTATAACTCACACTACCATGGATCGTACTCTTGCTGTTACTACTATCCTCGTTTGAAGTTTTTTTTTGATTTCCTTTCTGAAAGAAAATTTGTTCTTCATATTTCTCGATAAAATCTGAACTAATCTGCTCAAACCCAGCAAACCGAAAATCTACAGGGTTCAACAAAGAAGGTTTTTGTTTTTGATCAAAAGGGCTTGTGTAAGAAAGAATATCTTCTTCAACATTTTCTACATGTTGTTGTTGATGTCGTTGTTCATAACCGAAATTTTTAATACCATCTTGATTTTTCAGATCCCAAAAATCATTAAGGACAGCATTGTTTTCAGTGAAAGTAGTTTCCACATAAGAAGAAACTGGTAAAATCAAGTCACCCAAAGAATGGTAAGTACGTCGTTGTTGTTGTTGTTCTTCTTCTTGTTCTTGTTCTTCTTCTTCTTCTTTTTCTTTTTCATCTTCTGTTTCTTTTTCTAATTGTTGGGATTTTTTTTTTAACTGTTTCTCGTTTTGAAATGAGTTTTGTTGAAGGGACGGATAAAGATTTGTAGGCTCTTGAAAGAATTCGTTTTCAGCTGAAAGATTATTTGGTGTCCAACAAAAGTTCGAATATTCATTCTCAAAAAGAGACATTTGATTCTTTTGAGACAAATAGAAACAAAAACAAAAGATCAAGATCCAAAATGGAAAATTAAAAAAATAATTTAGGACTTGTTTTTTCAGAAATACTCCCAAAATTAAAGATAAGAATTCAATGACATTTTTAATTCCAAGACCTTTGCTTTTCTTTTCAATTGTAGATTTTTACATTAGAATTGTTCATTAAGCCGAATTTCTCGTAAATATTTTTCTCGTTTTAAGAATTAAACAAAAATTGGTAGTTGTTATTTTTCTGGCATTTAGGAATTGAATTATTTGGTAAATTCAGATTCAAAATTTCTTCTCTACTTTTTTCCAATTCCTTCAATGAATTAATAACGAATTAGTGACATAAAAGAATTTAGAGTACACCTTTGTCTTGGTCAAAAAGAATAATATTCCCAACAAAATTTCCTCGTAAAATAGACTTTTGATTGAAAAAGTCTAAATTTTTCTAAATTGTGGTAAGTTTCAAACACACAGTTGAATAATAGAATAAACACTGTTATGAACAAGTCTATAAAGAGTCAAAATTTAGAATTTAGAAATTTATATCACAAGCAAATTCTTTATTTTTTTGGTTTTGATTCCTCAGTAATGTTGTTTCACAAATAAAATTTCCAGAGTTTGTTCGAAAAAAAAAAAATTAAACTAATATTATATACCACTACAATGTGATTTAATTTTTGATTAGTTCCTCATCAAATTAGTTCTGATCTCCGTCTTCAGAACCGGCCAAAAAAGAATCTTCAAAGATACTTCAAATTACTTTTTGATTGTTGATTTGTTTACTTTTTATTTTCTAAATTATTAAAACCTACACCCTAATTTTTCGTGTCTTCATCAGTGTTCTCAATTTTTATTTTATACCCTCAAAAAGTCAGGAATTTGAACAAGAACAAAAAAATATATCATAGAAAACAATAAAACTGTATATGTATTTTTAGTGCTTAATTGTTATATAGACCCTTTAATACAATTTTATTTTTTTTCCTTTATTCTTATTCTAATTGTAGAATTCCAAGATTTATTTTTTCTTTTTTTGACCCAAATAATATTTTTCACCCTAAAAAAAAAAACAAATTTAAACTCTCAATTTAAAATAAAATAAAAAAAAATTAAATAATTTGTATTTTTTTTTATAAAAAAAATAATTAAAAATAAAAAAAAGTTATAGGTTTGTAATCAAAAACAGAAAAAGAGTTGATAAAAAATTGTGCTTTTTTTATCTTAAGTGTATTAATTGATTTTAATATTTTCAGGTTTTATTTTTTTTTTGAATATCAATTAAATTTAATGAAGGTAGAAATTCTAATAATTCTTTTCTATACCCTTTTTTTACAAAAACTTTGTTATTTTAAAAAAAAACATCTTAAAGTTTCGGGTTTCTTGTAAATTTTATTTCAGGATGATGAAAAAAATTTTTTCAAATAAAACATTAAAAAATCTTGGCTCATTTTCACTTTTAGATAATTTCAATTCTAATAAACATTATTAATTTAAAATATCCTTGATTAAAAATTATTTTGATAGATATTTTTCAATGAAAGTTGAAAAATACAATTCTCCATTTTCTCTTAATATTTTTTTTCAATTTAATATTAAACAATTTGAAAAAATTATATTTTCACCTTTAAGAGTTCATTTAATTATATTTGAAAAATATTTTAAATCTGATGAATATCTTTCAAATAGTGAATCAATTATTTGGACCTTAAAGAATTATTTGTTGTTTTAAATTCGAATATATATATATATTTATGATATTCCGTTAGGTTTTCCAGAAATTAAAAAGAATAAAGTAAAATCAAATAGATTTTACTTTATTCTTTTAAATTCTGGAAATCCGCCGTTAGATTTTTTTTAATTTCTTAAATTAAAAAAAAGCTAGGCACTCTACGGACACTTTCGTTAGGGTTTTTTTAATTTTTAAAATAAACAGAAAATTATAAGAAAATTTCAGTTTATTTCAAAAAGTAAAAAAAACTGTATTTAGCTTTTCCAAAATTTAAAAGAATTGAGTAAAATCAATGATTTTTCTCAATTGTTTTGAATTCTGGAAAAAACCTAGGCACTTGACGGACACTTTTCGTTAAGTTTTCGAGAATTTAAAAGAATTGAGGAAATATAAAGATTACACTTAATGGTTTCAAAAAGTATAAAAAAATTAGGATACTTTTCGTTATTTTTCCAGAATTTAACGGAATTGAGTAAAATCCTGGATTTTTCTGAATTCTAATGTATTCTAGAAAACCTAGGCACTTTTCGGAACTTGATAGTCAATGAATATTTATCATCAGTTTATTTTTCCTATATTTGAGATAATTTAAATTTGTAAAGTTTTTCAAAACTATTAATTATTCTCTCTTTTAATATATATAGTAAAGTTGAATTTAAGGAAAATTCATTGCAACATCCATTTAAAAATTTTTACCCCAAAATAGACCTTTTTTCTTGACTAGAGACTTTAATCGACCGTTGAACTATTAAATACAATAAACACAACAACCCCAAGATTTTTAAATACTGGGATGTTGGTTATATTACGAATAAACTGTATTATAAAAGGTGAAAAGACAATTGAAGTAGTAGTTTTGTCTAACTTGGAATTTTCAATTTAAATCATTAATACTAGTGTTGTGTTAATCAATTTTTTCTACTCTTTTCACCATAAAGAGAAAATTAAAACCTTCTTTTATTACTAATAAAGACAAAAATCTAATAAAAATAATAATAAAAAAATTTCAAAAGTGTAAAAATAATATTTTTAAATCATAAGTATAAATAGATTCAAAATAATTCGAAATAGTTTAACCTTTTCACGAAATAAATTTTTTATTATAAAAAATAATGTATGAGGAATCCTGTATAATATAAATATAAAGATATTAAAAAAATAGGATTATATATTGTTTAAATATTCAAAAAATACTGGTTTTAGAGGAGTAAAAAGAGATTTTAAGAAAATAATTACACACTTTTTTTTACAAATAATTAACTTGATCTTTTTATAAATACCCTATCTTATAAAGTTGTAATTGAAAACTTAATAGAGTAATCTATTTCATTTAATCTAGAGTTATTCATATATTTAGACCACTTTATTATAATAAATTATGACTCGTCTATAAATTTCCACCTAAAGGGAAAAAACCACCAAAACATTCAACACTTGGGATGTAAAACAAACTTTTCAATGGAGTTTTGACTTTTTTTGATTATTTCCAAACTCTCTTTCATTTCCTTTCTCTTTCTCTTGTCTTTGTTTAGAAATAAATTTTTTTCTTTTCATTTTTTCAAGAAAAGATATCCGACAAGTTATAATCTTGCCTACATTATAGAAAGAATAAAAAATTCTGATCAAATTTTGTATTTCGGGTAGTGCAGCCAAGTGCCTAGGTTTTTTTTATTTTTGGAATGGAAAGAAACTTTCAAAAATTTTCTTTTTATTTCTAAAAAGTAAAAAAGAAAACCTAACGGCGATTTTTCAGAATTCAAAAGAATAGAGAAAAATCTTTGATTTTACTCAATTCTTTTAAATTCTAGAATAGCCAACGACGATTTTTTTTATTTTTAAAAATAAACCAAAAATTTATTTAATTTATCGTTTTATTTCTCAAATTAAAAAAAACATACCGGCAAACAGGAGGTAATTTTGTTGAATCTCCTCTCTTCAATAATAAAAAAATAAAAAAATAAAATAATAAAGGCAAATAAAATTTAATATAATTTTGAAAATTTTATTTTAATATTTGGTTATTCTTTCGATGATTTTTTTTGGATATTATAACTTTTGTTAAAAATAAAAAATATCTTTAAACATTTGCAAATGAAATTTTTAATAATATATCACCAGGCAAATTGAAATTGTTCATGTTTTTTTTTGCTTCTTGTGCATCGGATTCATTTGAAAATTCAACAAATGCATACCCAGACTGATTTGGTATCAACCTTGATTGGACAAAACCTTTGAAGCTAAAAAAATAAAGTATCATTGATGAAAAAGGAATAATAACAATAGAAAAAATTATAAATATTAATAGATTTATAAAAAATTTGTCCTTTATGTTTAAAATATAAACATAAAGAAATAATATAAAATATTGATAATTTTTTATGGGTGTGTCCAACTTATGAAAATGATATATTTATTCGGATATACAAAAAAACACCACTTTAAACTTTAATTATAATTACATAAGATCATAATGAATGGGATATTCTTACAATAGAATTATTATTAAATTTTTTCACAAGAAAACGTAAAAATAGATATTTAAAATAATTTTTGCATATTTTGATTGAAATATATATATATATATATATACATTACAATTCTTTTTGGAAAAATTTTGAAAATTAAATCTTTTATCCTTTTTGGGGATTGATATTAAAAGAAAAGCCCAGTAAAATCCAAAAAGAATTCAGAAAATCAACTTATTGAAAATACCATTAAGTTGATCTTTCTTGATTTTAATTTTGCTAAAAAAAAAATAAATTGTCAAAAATTGACATTTTGAACAACTATTAAAGCCCATACCAAGCACAGGATCGATCAGATAAGAACCAAATTAACAAGTGGCCACACCCGACACAAGATAACCTTTTTTCAAATTCCATGGATTATAAACCTTGATTATGTTTTTGATCTAGAAATATATTTATAGGGATGTTTGAAATTAATCAAAGAGTAAACCATAAAAACAGACATACCAAGAAAGTGTGTATTTGAAACAAATCTTTTCTTTTAGAAGACCAAATAAGAAAGATCACTTTATCAGATAAATTCTTTGAAATCAAGAATGAAAAAAAAAAAAAAAAATCGACCAAAGCCTATTTTCGAAGATTTCTTTTCTTTATCTTCTTAATTTGGATGAACCCAAACAATTTATTACCTTGAATTTCTCAACCCATTACTATTTATTATTTTTACAAATTTGCTTTCAAGATTCTTTTTTCAAATATTTGTATCAAATTAAGCCAAAACAAAGGATACTGTTTCAAAGATTAAAGAGAAAGGGAATTGAATTCTTGAAATCAAAAAAACGAGTTACAAAAGATTCAACCCAAAAGAAAAAGAGAAATTGAGAAAAAATTTCAATCAGAAATCAGAATTATTTTTAGTTTTCACATTTAATCGAAAAAATAAATAATTATCAAATCAAACGAATACATCCAATAAATCCTCATTTCTGGAGTGGAATTCAAAAAATATCTGATTTTCCGAACAAAACTAGAATTAGATGAATTAAACGACAATAGGATTTTTAAATTTCATTTTTGGGGAATTCTTTAAAAATAAGAAGTAATTTTTTTTCTTAAAAATTTTACAAACAAAAGTTTTTCCATTCGGAATCAAAATTAAAGACAAGTAAAGAACACCTAATCGTATCAAATGTTACGGATAAGATCAAGAAATAAATGATTCTTTTTTATTTTTTCTTGATCAATTTTTTCATTTTTTTGGATTTATATTTTTTAGTTGGTATGAAAATATATTAGACTAAGTTATCTGAAACTCTCATATTTATTAAAATATGAATATATTTGGTAAAATAAATAATTTGAATGATTCAGTTTCGCAGAAACGGAGGCACTCAAAATTTGTAAAATGTACTTACCCCCTTAAAAAGAAAATCACAGAAATCACAGAAATCACAGAAATCACAGAAATCACAGAAATCACAGAAATCACAGAAACCAGAATTTCAAATTTTGATAACTGTTTGATTTTTATTTCTAATGATACAATTCAGTCACTTTTGTATTTTTACAAATTCTAAATTAGTCATTCAAGGGGTATTCAAAACGTTAAACTTTAAAATTATCTTAAACTAGAATATTTTTGGAATTAAAAATAAATTGGATTTTCTTGTACGAGTTTTAATAAGAATAAAATATTACTTTTTCACACTTGATAAAATACATTATTTTTAACCAAAAATACTTGTTTATTGCTAGAAAGACATTTTTCATGCAATACTTTTTTAGAAAGAATAAGAAGATTTGATATAACTGAATAGACCAAAGTCTTTGTATTTTGATAAAAAAAAATGATTTGCTCAAAAAAAAAAAAATTAAATTTAAAATTTCAGTACAGATATATTTTTTTTAAAATATTGAACAGAAAGAATTCAAAAAGATTAAAAATAAATCATTAAACAAAAAAAGTATGATTTTTGTTATTTTGAGGATTAAAAGAAGTCTTAACTCTAAAATCAAAATTTTAACTTTGGAAAAAAATAGAAAAAATTTAATGATCTAAATTATTTTTAATATTGTTTTTATTAACTAATCAACTATTGATTAACAATTATCAGGTTATTATTATTTATTCATCAAACTCTATAATTGAAACTAATACATTTTTTAAATTTTGAGAAAAAAAAAAACTGTAATTTCAAAATTCCTCTGTAAAATTAAACAAAAAATGCAAAATAAATTGTAATGCATTATAATTTTTTTTAATGTTCAAGAAAAAAATGATCTCGTCAAAAAATGATTTATTTAAAAAAAATTTTTTAAATTTTTTAGCCTTGAGATTAAAAAATAAAAGATCCAATCAAACAATAATTAATCTAAATTTTTAAAAAGTTTGATTCACAAACGATGAAATTATTTTATTCAAATTTATTTTTTTTTGGAAAATAAATAAAAAAATAATTTACATTGAAGTAATTTTTTATAGAATAAGAGTTAGTTTCTCCTGAAAAATATTTTATTTTAGGTTCTTATTAAAAAGAAATAAAAGTAAAACTTGGTTATTGTTATTTCTTTTTTAAAATGGTATCATTAAAAGTTCATTTTAAAAATAAAAAAAAAAAAAACAAAGGAATGATAACTGTTTCTATAAAATATTATTTAATAAAGTACAACAAATTTTTTTATTGTATGTTCAGTAACTATTTAAAATAACATAATAATTTAAATTTGTTTTAAAAACATTTGAAAAAGTATAGTCATTTTATAAAATAAAAACTTTTTTTTTTTATGAAATTGATAAAATTAAAACTTTATTAAAGTTTTGTGTTTTAATAAAGTGAAAACTTTTTTTTAAAAAAGGTGCCCTTTCCTTCACACTCCCATTCAAAAGTTAATACTCACCACATTTCAAGGTTGATTATTCACTTTATTAAAACATATAAATTTCAAAAAGTTTTAATTCAGAAAAAGTTTTCATTTTTTTATAATAGAAAACTTGATAAAAGTTTTAAAGAGTACTAACTTTTTTAAAACAACTGTATAAATTTTGTTTTTAAAGTTTTCATTAATTTTGTCCTCATAAATTTGTTTACTTGTAATATTTAAGAATTTTAATTTTATCTATATTTTTTTAATCGTATTTTTTAATCAATTAGAAAATGTTTAGCAAAAAAAAAATTATGATATTTTAAATAGTTGTGTTTTTTATTTTTTTTTAAATCATTTGGATTCAACTTTAATCTAAAGGTACTTATTATTTGATTGTATTTAAATTATTAATAACATAATATCAAATTTAGACTCTTTTATTAGTTCTTAAAAATCTAATAATAGAAAATTTTTTTTACCATTTTTTTTTTTTTTTCTCATTTTAAAGTTCAAATCCAAGTAAAGATACACAAAAAAAATCTTTAAGTTTTGAGTTTGTATAAAAATTAGATTTGATTATTTTTCGGTCAAATTTCAAATAAAATAATGTGTATTTTGCAAAATTAATACAAAAAAATTTCATATTAAAAATAAAAAAAAAAGATTTTAATATAGAAAATTGAATATTATCCGAATTTACATTTTGTTTTACCATCATAAACATTTTTAATTATATTATATCAATAAAAAAAAAAAAAAAAACTTTTTTGCAAAAAAGCGATCAAGAAATAATAAAAATAAATTTAATATTCACAATAATAATTTAATGAATAATCAAAATCGACTATTATTTCAAATTTTTTAAGAAAAATAATTTAAGTTTGAAAAACTTCTAATGACCGTGTTTATTCACTCTTTGAATAAGAAGATACGAATTTAGTCACTTCAAAATTTCTCTTTTAATGTAATAAATGATTTTTTTTTGACACTTAATCCTTGACAATAAATCTAAAATTCAAAATTTTCCACGCAGCTAAAACTGTTAAAAGAATCATAATAATACATTTTCATTGAAATTTGGAAATAATTTTGATTTTTGAAAAATATGAAAACCATTTTATCATCTTTTAGTTTTTTGTTTTCCTTAGATTTTTCCAATTACGTAACTTTTTTTCGTTCGATCAATTTTTTTTCGAATGGTTGATATTAGGTTAAAGTTGAGTTCTTTTAAAATAGAAAAAAAAACACAAATAAAATTAGTTGTTGGTGTTATCTAACCATTTGATCGATCAATAATTGTTTAGAAGAATTTTAAAAAAATCTCCAATATACTTTTTTGTTTTGCTCTCGCCAAAATTTTTAACACACCAATAATTTATGAGTATTGATATTTATTGATTTTTTGTTTTGTGAATCTTTTAAATGACCAATAATTGTTAACATTTCAATTAGTTAGTAGTTTGAATTTTGTATATTTTTCATATAATTTTTTTTAATAATATTTTTTTTTTTTTAATAATTTAATTTTTGATCTGATAAAAATTTTGAATTGGAGTTTATAAATCATAATTTGAATTAAAATTTTATTTTTGCTTGATAATCATGGAAATGTATTCGTTAAATTTCAATTAATTGGGATTTTTAGAATTTTAATATTCACTATAATATTAAAGGTATAATTTGTTTTTCAAAATATATTTAATTTTATTCTTCAAGGTAATTGATAAATTATTGTATAAAAGTTATTTTTACAAATTTGTCTAGCTGGTATTTCAAAATTATTAAAAAAATTAAAATAAAAATAAAAATTTAAAATTACTTTTCGAAAAGAATGTTAATAAATTCAATATTTGCATCTTCTGGTAAATTTTCAAGAAATAGAATTGATGTTGGTGTTTCTCTTTCGACTGATTTTTGACTTGATTTTTCATTTTCTTCTTTTTCTAACTGTTTTCTTCGTTTATTTCTTTCTTGGTTAACTGTTGAATTAATTATTTAAATTTAAGATAAATGAGAAAAGGGAAAATTTTTTGCGTTTAATTTAAATTAAAATGTTTAATAAGATAAAATGAAAAAATATGAAAATAAAAATGAAAAAAAGAAGCGAGTATTAAGGAATTTATTTATTTATCTGAGAATTATGAAAATATAAATTGTATCTCGAAACAATAAGAACTGTTATTTTCTCACAACTACAACAATTAAAAAAAAAATTGGATATTATCTTGGATGAAAATATATTGTTTATTTCATGTGAAGATATATTATAAACTCTTTTTTAGTCAACGTGTACTCAGTTTAATTGAAGAAGTAGAACAAATTTCATGAGTTTAATTCATTCTTCTTCATAAAATAAATTTTCAATTTTGAGATCAGAATCATTTTTTCTTTATATTTGGTAATTTTTTTTTTTTTTAGTTATTTGTTTCTTTTTTTATGTATTTTGCTTTTTGCTTTTTTTTAAAAAAGCCAATTTGAAAAAAAAAATAATCTTTGAAAATCCAAATTAACTTTAAGAAAAATTGATGAAATGTAATTTCTTTTGAAATTAATAAATTTACTATTAAAAAATCTTATTGTTAACAATTTTAGTTTGCTAAAGAACTTTGGAAATTTTGTATGAGACGTTCCATTGGTAGATGTCCCAATTTTTTTTTACATTTTATTTTTTTGTCAAATTTATAGTTTCTTAAGCAATTTCTTTTATGAATATCAACTTTAATCTGTAGCCTATTACTTCTCTTGTCTCTAAACAATCTTATATTGGTTGATTCTTAAAAAAAAAAATTGAATTTAACATTTTTGGCTTGGTACCTTTTGAGTGGAACAGAGTTTACTGTCAATTCCTATCTTTTGAAACCATGAAAAAAATTAGCATCTATAATGTAAATCTGACTATTTTTGAAATTTTAGTGCTAATTATTTATAGCTGTAGAAATTCAATTTAGAACTCTCAAAAATATTTTTTTAACAAAATAAAAGTTATTTTCAACTTTCAATTTTGTAAAATCATAACCAGAATTTTTAAGTATCATATTTCGAAAGTATGATTAAAAAATGAGTATTTTTAAAATTGATAATTTGATTGATTTTATTTAAGAAAGAATAAACTTCCTATTTGCTCTGAAAAAACAAAATAAATAAAAAGTATTTTTAAACTTGTAAGGAAAAAAAAACAAATAAAATTGCTAATTTGAAATAATGAAAATTACAAAATATTTTTTGTAAGATTTATTGTTGGTGATGAGTTTGATGAAAAGTACTTTTTTTAAAAAAAAGTCCACACTTTATTAAAACATAAAACTTGAAAAAAGTTTTCATTCTGACAATCTCATAAAAAAAAAAAAAAGTACTTACTTTTTTAAAATGGCTGTACTCGAAATAAAAGTTTATTATTATGCGTAATAGTATAGCCATTGTGGCAAAAAATGATTTTTCGAAATTGAAATTTTTTTTTTTTAAATTTTGATAAGTGGCGATTCCAATTTAAAACAAATTAGCTTGTGGTGTAAAATAGATATCCTGAAAATCAACAATGAAAAAATAGGACATTTTTAGAAAAATATACCAAAGAGAGGTACCCAATCTCCCAATTTAAATCGGAATGAATTATAAATTGCGAATCCAAGTATGTTAAATTTTCGAAATGTTGTTCTTTTGGGAGCTTTTTGAGATCTTGTGGATTTTTTTTTTTCATTTTTCAAATGAGTTTACTTTAATAAAAGGATATAAAAAATCATCATTTTGCGAAATTTAAAGGGTTATATAACAACCACAAATTAGATTAAATTGGATTAAATTGATTTTGTACTGAAAGAAAACACTTTGATTTCAAATTGAAAAAATATAGTTATTTGGAAAATTATCAAAACAATAAAAGATTAATTTTTTTTTTTATTTGATTTTTTTGGAATTTTGAAATCATTTGAAGTATTTTTTTTTCAAATTTGAATTTTTGGAAAGTGGGAATCCTTTTAAACTTTTTTGTTGTTAATTCTATTTTTTGCAATTGTGATCATGTGAAACTTTTTTTTGTTATTTGAATTTTTTGTCATAGAGGTTCTCTCTAATTTTTTTTTTTGTTATTAGAATTTTTTATGCCAAAAGAGTCCTGGGAATTTTTAATTGTTTTTGTTATTTGAATTTTTATCATAGAGATACAGCCATTTGAAAAAACTGAGTAATTTTTTTTTTATGAGATTGTCAGAATGAAAACTTTTTTCAAAGTTTTCTTTTTTAATAAAGTGAAAACCTTTTTTTAAAAAAGTGCTTTCCTTCAGATTCCAACTTCTACACCCACATTTAAAGGTTGGTCATTCACTTTTTTAAAATAGAAAAATTGATTTTTTAAAAATTTTTAATTCTCAAAAAGTTTTAATTTTGAAAAAGAAGACTTGACAAAAGTTTTAAAAAAATCCTCATATTTTTAAGACGGCTGTGTTTAGATTTTTAAAATGGAAATTCATTCAATCACTTTTTTTGTTTCTTTTTAATTTTTTCAACAAAGCCTAATTCTCAGTATTAATTTTTAGAAGGTAGAGTTACCTCCTCCAATATAAGCTATTTCCAATAAAGTGGGGCAAATTTATTTTAAAATATCTCTTTTAAACCCAATCTTCAAAAAAAGTATTTAAACATCCAAAATCATTAACTACCATTTATTAGATTCTTGATTATAATTCAATTTGTTTCTTGGTATTGTATTACATAAATAAAAGATATTAAAATTTCTGATCTTGATTTTATAGGATATTTTTTAGGGGTGAAAATTGGTGTTTATTATTTTATTTTTGATCGAAAAAACCGTTTTCATAACTTGTTTAATCACAACATAATTTCAAATAGAATTGTAAGCATATAACTGTACATTATTGTTTACAAAATCATTGGTACCCTTTCCATATTTCTCAGTTTTTTATTGAAATTGGTCGTAACTTGTTTTCACCAAAAACAGTGCTATTTTTTTTTTCATTTTTTGGAAATATTTCAATGGAACATATTTTGAAATAAATACCTTAGTCATTGATCCAATCGGTATTAATATTAAACCTAATTTGTTATTGTCAATTAATGAATACCTTCACTAACAAAGATGATTTTTCATGAAATGTAAAAAAAAATGCCACACTTTTTTGGAAATACCTTACATAAAATTCTTGGTTCGTGATTAATATGAAAAAACAAAAAACATTTTTAAAAATTATAACTTTTTGTTACTACTGATAAATTCCAATAGATATCTGAAAGTTTTCACTTCATTTTCCATTTTACAAATTTTTTTATACAAGCTTTGAAAAAAGCATTTTATTCTTTTAAATGTTAAAAAAACTTTGTAAAATTGGTTGTACAACAAAACATTCTTTTTCTTAAATTGTTCTAAAAATTGAGATATGAGATTACAAAATGGGAAATTGAACTAAAAATTTTTAAAAATATATTTGAATTTATCAGTATTTTGCACTTAAATTGAAATAAAATGGAATTGGACATTAAGGAGTTACCACAACTATTTTAACGACAATAAATCCAAAAAATTAAGATCTAATGAATTTCGACAAATAAAAGAAATCAAAAAAAATTTTTATATATGAAAGACATTAAGCCAAAAAAAAGAGTGGTGGGTAAAAATTTGAGAAAAACAACTTTCTTTCCAACCCAACCCAATTCATTCCTTTTTTAAATTTTAGTTTATTTAAAGGGATTTGGGAAAAGGGTGTTCCCTTGTGGTTTTGTTTATACCACTAATGGTATTACTGTGATTTATATAAAAACAAAGTAAAGTGAACTCAAATTCTCTTTTTTTGAAACCAATTTTTTTTTTTATTGTTTTTCATTAAAAGGTAGAAGCACCTTTCGATTAACAAAGAAAAGAATAAAAAATAAATAACTAAGCAAAAAGAATCAAAAGAATAAAAGAAAGTCTTACTCTTTCTTCTTGTCCTTTTAAATTGAAAACCAGATCCATTTCTTCTCATAATTTCATAAGAAGGTGTTTTTGCAAACGAAATTTTCTTTTTAATTTGGTGAATAAGAAAAAGTAAAAAAAAAAAAGTTTTGAAAGGGGAACAACAAAAAAAAACTTGTTTGGCACAATAAGTAACAAGCAAAAAACTGAATACGGTTAAACACATGAAAACTTACAAGAGGGTTTTGGTTAAAGATTGTGTTTTGGAGTTTTTTCATTGCTGTTGCTGCAGAGTTTGTATCACTAAAAGAAATAAAAGCTTGTTCCCTCATTTGTTTTGTTCTTTTAATCGAAATGTTAACGATCTTTCCATACTCATGGAAAATCCCATACAGTTGATGAGTCATTTCATTTTTTTTAATTTTACCATTTAAACCATTAATGTAAAGTGTTGGTTTTGGAGAAATCTCTTCCATATTTATTTTTATTGAGAAGCAAAGTTGTTGATTTAAAAAAAATGAAAAAAGTAATCTTTTAAGAATATCAATCATCTCTTTGATCTTGTAAGAGAGTAATAATTTCTTTAATTCTTTTTCAAATACTATAAGAACATCTGTGAGTTTTTGAAAAAGTTCACCAACTTTTTAAAAATTAAGCAATTCATTTCAAAGTTTCTTTTGAATTATTTTTTGTAGTGTGAGTAAATGTGTTTTACTCTTCACTTTTTTGAACTTGTTATTTTTATAAGTCTTAAAAATTGACTACGAGTAACTCTTACTGATATTGGAATTATAAATGGGAAAATTTTCACTTCCTTTTTCAATTTCTTTTTTCGGGTAGAGTCACAAATTACAGACTACTTATTTGCGAATAAGGATAATATGCATAAGGAAGTTAAAATCGTTTACTATTTTTAATATAAATACCAGTTATTAAACATCAAAAAAATTGGATCGTAAAAATAGATTTCATATATCATTTCACAAATCGACTGTAGACTGTTGGACTATCAATATTTGATTATATTACAAAAAATTATTTTATAAGAAAAAATGGTTGGTCATAAGTTAGTGGAATGATTTGGTAAACAATAGTAACCCAAAAGTTAATTCATATTAGCACATAAACCAAAGAAATTCTGTATTTTTAAGGGATACATCTCTAATACAAAATGACAAAAGATGAAAATATTTTATGGGTGATATTCTGTACTGGTTTATTTTATATATAGATATGAATTCTCATAAAAATTATGATCAATTCAGAGTCACAGAAAAGAAAATTTTTTTAGTTATATCAAAATTTTTTGTTTTCTTTTTTATTTAGAAATTCAAAATTAATAAAATATTTATTTCTAGCTTTATAAATAGTTTTTACTGTTAATTTTAAAATAAATTGATCAAAATTTTCAATCATCTTTACAAAATAATCACAAACTAAGAATTAAAATAAATCATCAAAACTCTTAATTCTAAAAAGAAAAATTAAGAATTTAAGCTTCTTTTAAGAATTAAAATTTTGATATGTTAGATGATTTAGGAAATTTTTTTAAAAAAAACTGGCTAAAAATTTTGTTCAATTTATTTTTCAACAAATATTATTTTAAAGTGCTTCTGTTCTTATTTACAAAACTGAATTTAAATCCAGTTTTGTAAAGAAGAACCGGTTTATTTCCGTTTTTTTTTTTTTTTTTTGAATATTTCAATAATAATTTCATTAATCCAAGAAAAGAAATACTTTAAAGAACTTATTTTATAATTATAAATTTCTAGCTTGTATGTTAATTGATCTCATAAAAAAGATTTAAATAATCTAATTTTGATATTATACTAAAACTCAATAATTGCACAAATTTTCAGATCTGTGGAGAAAATTGATGTGAATTATAGAAAACATGGAAATTAAACCCTATTCCAACAATTAGTCAAACTGTGAAACATCCAAAATCAAAAATTGCCAATATATTATATTTTTCTAAATATAATATTAAACCACATTTAAGTTACCTTATATTATTATTTTTATTTTTAATAATTTTATCTAAATAAAAGAAAAAATATACCAACAATATAAATAAACCCCAATTCAAAAGTTTTAGCATACCATAATTCAATTTTTGAAAAAAAATCTTATTTAATAAATTCCAGAAAAAAATACCACATAAGAACCATTCATTAATTGAAATTTTAACAATTTTTTATAAATTACTATACTCACATAACTAATAATAAATAATTATCAGTACTAATAAATTATGAGTTTGTTAAAAATTTTGGAGAGATCAAAAAAAAATGTGCTTGGTAAATTTGTTTCAATTCTTTTAGGAATATTGATTGATGAAAAAGCTTGGAGAACATGAACTAATTTTATTTGAGTTCTTTTATTTTGAATAACTCAACTTTAACCGAATATTAATTATTGAAAAAAAATTTGATCGAACCAAACAAGTTATGTAATTCAAAAAATGAAAAGACATATAAAAAACTAAAAAGATGAAAAAATGATTTTCATATTTTTATAAAATAAAAATTATTTCCAATTTGAATAAAATTGTATTATTGTGATTGTTTGGACTAATTTAACTATGTGAAAAATGTTGAATTTTACTTTATATATATATATACCAATAACGTTGAAACAAGTCGAAGAAAAAATTATTTTGGTATATTTGTTAAAATGTTACCAATAATTATTGATCTATCAAATGATTAGATATCATCAACTCATCATATATATTTTTCTAATTAAAAAACTCAGCATCAACTTTCTGTCAGTCATTGAAAAAAAAAATTAAATCTAATGCTAGAATTAAAACAGGAAAAAATGTTAAAAAAGAAAGAAAAAATGAAAAAAAAAAAAATTATAATATAATTTGTAAAATTATAATTATTTATAAATTAAAGTGGAAATTGTAGTATCGTTATTCTTTCATCTGTTTTAACTGGGATTTTTTTTTAGAATATTAATTTACTAATACAGTGAAACAACAAAATGGTGATGATTTAACCTAACTTGTATGAAATTATAAAATTCTTTTTCAAGAAGTATTATCAATTTTTTTTTTAATAAAGCACCAAAAATAGATATATTGAAGAATGTTGTCTATTTTAATTCTCATTGTGAAAGCTTTTTTTTGTCACATTTTTTGAAAAAGACTATTTTTTGTTAAATGATGAAAATTTGTTCGAAATCCAAATTTCAATTTCAAAATAAGATTACTCACATTAATCTAAAAATTTACATTTTTCATCAATTTATGAGGATCTTTGGTGTTATTCCAACCAAATGTAATGAAAAACTTTTAACGAGATTGAAATGAATGTTATGATTTTTTAATTGGAAAAGTATCGTCTAATCCGTTAAAAAACTTCTTTCATATTTGCTACAACTATTTTGAAATAGTGAGGCATTTTTTTTTTTTTTTGAAATTGACTGAATTAAAACTTTTTTAAATTTTTCTGTTTTAATAAAGTGAGGATTTTTTTCAAAAAAAGGAACTTTTCTTCAAGCCCCAACCTCTACCTGACATTTAAAGGGGTTCACCATTTTTTTGAAACACGAGGAATTTCAAAATGTTGTAATTACGAAAAAGTCTTGATTTTTTTAAAATAAAACAAATTTCATAATAAATGTCCCAATTTTATTTTACTGAATTATTTTTTACTTTTTTTTATTTTATTTTTAGATGAAAAACAAATATTTCTAATGGGTAGAACTTAAAATTAAAATTTTATTTTTTTTATTATTATAGATAACTTCAATTTATAAAAATATTTATTTTCAAAATTTGATTTTTAATTGCCAATGATTTTGAAATGGGGTTTAGAAAAAGCTTGATAAAAGTTTTAAAAGAGCCATCATTTTTTGAAATATTTGTAATACACCAAAAACCTTATTTTATGTTTGTTATCAAGTGCCCCAAGAAGTGTTAATTATTTATCAAAATAATGAGAAAAAAAAATTATAATATTTTTTTTTGTTCTGATAGACAATTGTTAATGTTAAAAAAGTTGTCAGTGTTTTGAAGTTGAGTTTTCTCATACGATGGTTCACTTTATTGTTTTGATTTTTTTTTTAAGAGAACTAATATCCTCATCATACCTATAATCGAATTTTTGTCTTGGGATCTGTAGAATGAAATCAAAAAAGAAAACTTGGATTTTAAATTCATAATGAATAGTTTATTTTCTACAAAGTTTGTTGTTTTTTTTTTTTTTTTAATTACTGATTGATGACAATGAAATTAGCACATTGTTTTCACTTGCTTGTTTCATAAATAATTTTTCTTTCAAAATTCAAAACCTGCTAAATTTTTCAATTGAATTGTCTGTAAAACAAGTCAACGGATTTCATAAATAAGATGTGGTAAAAAATTTTCAAATTATTTGAAGTATATCAGTAAATTAAGATTATTTTCTTTTTCTTTTTCTCTTTCTCTTTCTCTTTCTCTTTTGGATGAATTTCATTATTAGTTTTGTTTTCTTTTTTCATGGTATTCCTTCGTTGACTCTTGAATTAATTCGTTGTCAATCATATTCTCTGGTAAAAATACATATCGTATTGACTTTCCACGAATAAAGCAACTTTCTGTTGAAGCAAATTGTGGATGGTTTTCTGGTTCAAAAAGTTTAAGATTTGTGAATTGGAGGTTGATGTATTGATCCACTTTTTCAAGAAGCCCAGTAATTATAAGATCGTTTTTTAATTCAACAGTGATAACTTTGCCAACAAGTTTTTTAAAAAGCTGATAAAAGATCTTTGTATTAAACCAAAAGTAAAGAAAAAGAAAAAGAAAAAGAAAAAGAAATAGAAAAAATAAACTTATTAAAGATCGAATTAATAATTAAAAATTTCGTGGTTTGAAGCTTCTTACCATATTGTTTAATGTTTTGGTGGACAAACAAATTTAATGAAAGATTAAAAAAATGATTTGAATTTTGATTTTGGATCAGTTGTTACTTCATGGAATTTTGAGACACAAAATCAAGTTTGGGTATATTTGAGACCTTTGATTTTAATTCTTTCTATGGGTTGTGTCTAATTATTCAAGTGTAAATTAAAAAGGAAATAACGACTATTCGAATTTTATCCTCTGAGGGGGTTGGAATACCATACAGTAAATTGGAAAAACATTTAAAAACCCAAAAATTGCAATTTTTTTACTTTCAGCAAAACATATAACTTTTTAACCATTTTTCCCATTTATTGTATTGTATTCCAACCCTCACAGAGCAAAAAATTCGAATAGTCCTTAAGGTGTTTAAATAAATGAATAATTTTAGTTCAGTTAGCGAAACTTTTACTGATACTTGCAAAATACATTGATCAAAATTTTCATCAACTTGCAGAAAATAATTACATTCCAAAAATTAAAATAAATCTGTAAAGTTCCCAATTCTAAAAAGGAAATTACCCTTTTGGAAAAAAAGTGAAACACCAGTTTTTAATTGGGAACCTTACTGAAAATGAAAAGTAAAATCAATAAAAAGAAGAAACCAATTAACTTCAAATAATAACCTATTATATAATTTTCAATCAAACCAACAAACACAATTTAAATCTACTGATTTATCAAAATTATTAGTGTGGTTTTTGATATCTCAAAAATAGTCAATTTTTTGAACAAATTTATAATTATTGATCAATCAAAGAAAAGCCCATACTAGGGAAGTATTAAAAAAACGGTTATTGTGGTGAATACTTGATTTTGTCTTTATTTATTCTTTTTTAACTGATCTTACTTTGAATTTTCAGTAATGTTCCCAATTAAAAACTGGTGTTTCACTTTTTTTCCCTGTTTAACTTTTTTTCTACAATTGTTAATAATTAAAGCTTCTTTTAAGAATTAAATAATTTGAAATGTTAAATGAATGAAAAAACTTTTTTAGAAATCTGAAAGATACTTTTATATTTATTTATCTTTAAACAAAGGGTAAAACTCAAACCAGTAACAAAAATTAGTACAAAAACTCAAATTAGGGTACATATTTTCAAATTTGTTTTTATATTAATTATTTTAAAATAATCTAAATTTTGTACCTCAATTTTTAGTTTTTTTGTGTACTTAAAAGGGGTTGAAAGTTTGTGCCTTAAATTTGGAACTTTGTGTAAGAGATTTTTGAGAAGATATTTTAATGGGCTGTCGAGAATATAAATTTGCTTTAGATCTCTCTTTAAGAGTTAATGTTAATAGCACTTTGTTTAATGGAGTTTCAATATCTTAGAAAAATGGTAAGTTGGAATTAATTTTTACAAATCAAAAAAAAGTAAAATAGAGTAACCGCATTAACCCGTGTTAAGGTTACCAATCCCTGAAATCTGAAAAAAAAATGTTATCTTTTACAGAGTGTGACAACTTGTTCTTTTGGTTCTTAGCTGAACGATCTTTGACTTTGTATTAATTTTAACAGTGGCCCAACAAGGCAATTTTTTGAAATATTCTTTCAACGGGGGAATATATGTATTATTATCCTACTCAAATTTAGATTAATTTTTGTGGTTATACCTTGAATTAGTTGGATTGGTTTAACAAATTTATTTTTTAATGCTTTGAATATTTTGGTATTATTTCAAATTATGGATAATAAAATGTTTTTTTTTCAATATTTTGTTAAAATAATTCATTTTTAATCTGTCAATTTCTTAATTATTTTTTTAAAAAAAGGGTTTCAATAACATTATTTCTTGTTTAAATGTTGTTCCCAGTCTATTCTATTATTTTACCCCCATCCCCCCGAATAAACCAATTTTTAAGCAATGTTAAATTTCTACATTAGGTAAAAATGTATTAGACTAACTAATCACATATAATAGACAATTTATTTGATCTGGGATTTTGAAAATAAATTTGAAAAAGATCCGGAAGAATATACATTCTTTTATAAGTTGATATATTGACAAAAAAGAAAAAGGTTCGCTGAAGATATTATTGTTTTTTTGATTTTTTTTTTTTTGAATTAAATGAAAAAATAAGCAAGAAAAATTATTCATTTTTTTGTCTTGTTTTTGAAGGGGGGGTGTTTAATAAATTGGGAAAGTTCTCAATTATTTTTTTTTTTTTTTTTTAGATTGTGTTTTTTTTATACCTTTATGAAATAATTATATTTTAAAAATTAATTTTTTTAAATACGATAACGATTAAAGATTTGTTTGAATAAAAATAATATTTTTTTAATTTTTTCGTATATATTTTAGATAAATAATAATAATTGTGCTCAAAGATATTAATAGATTTACAATAATGGGGGGGGGGTACTTTATGATATGTTGTAACTTCAATATTTTTTCAAATATTATTTATTAAAGGATATTTTTCAATAAAAAGAAAGATTTTATTAATACAAATTCCCATATAGTCAAATAAAAATATTCAAAAATATAAACCATTTCCCAGTCAAATGGGTACTTTTGATATGAGTAAATTGTGTGTTTTTACAGTCCTAAAATTGATATTAGAAGAAGAATTTAAGGTTGTAAATACCAACATCAAAATTATTTTTTCACATTTTTTTACATTTTTGTTTTTTTTTTGGATTTTTTTATAAAACCTAATTCGTTGCAAAAAAAGTTTTTATTACAAGATCAATAGTAACAAAGTAAAAATTTGTTATTCTAAGGTTATTGAAACCATGTAAATGATTGTTGAGAAATCTATTTATTTCTTTTTGAATTCTATTCAATCTTTGATTCTGATATTTGATTAATCGGTGTGAAGATTTTTTGTCTTCATATTCATTTCCTTTTTCAAATAGAGACTACAAATGCCAACATACTTCGTTTGGGGACTTTGTTTATAAAACAAAAGTATTGAAAATGAAGTGAAAATTATTTCCTATTTATTATTGAAATACAAGTAGAAAGTCGAAATGGGCATTGTTATTTTTCTCAATGGAGCTCTAAGAATTTGAGTTTTTCAATTTTTAAGAAAATTTATTATTTAATTAGTTTTATTTAAGACATATATCAAAAATTCTTTCATGTGTCTTCTTTTGCTTATTTCTTATTTTTTTCTTCAAAGGTCAACTATATAAAATAATTGTTATTTGAAAAAAAATGTTGTACCCTTTAGACTAAAACAAAGTTTATTTTCAATATATGGAAATAAATTTATCGAATTAATGATTTGTTAATTATTTAATTTTCAAAAAAAAAAAACATTTTTTTAAAAATTCATCTGTATATAGAGATAAGTTTAAAAAAGATCTTTTCCAACTTTGAAATCTGATGATATTGAGGGTGCAACCTTTAAATTTGTAACTTGGATGACAGATTTTTTTCCTTCAATTTTTTTGGTTTTTACAAATGGTATAATCATTTTTAAGGGTTCTCTTAAAAGACAGTTATTATAAAAAATGCGGTTCATAAAGTTGTGTGTTTGTGCACTGTATCTCTTTGGTTCCGGAAATACTATTAATTATCAAATTTTTTATGAATGTTGAAATTTTTCATTCTTCAATTTTTAAAAAAAAGTTGGTTTTGAAAGCCCAAACCTTTCCTTCCCGATAAGAATTTATTTTTCTTGTAAATTGGATAATATAAATATTCGTATAAAAATAGTTGGGTTGTAGTATCAGTACTAACTTAAGGGGCTAGTAAAATAAAAAAAAATCTTCAAGTAAAGGTAATAGAAAATCCAAAAAAAAAAAAAACAATTTTAAAATATCTTGATAATTAAAAAACAAAATCAACCATAAAATTATAACAAAATAATGTTTACTTTTCTATTTTTAGAAGCAAATTGCTGTTTTTAAAAAGTATGCTCTATTTTTCCTTATTTTTGAAAAGTTCACAATTCAACATATTTCTAAATTATTTTTAAAACAAATTATTTTCTTTAAAAGAAAAAAGAAACATATTATACGTAAAGGAAGTGTACTAAAATACTTTTTCAAAATGAAACCACCCAGTTTTTGAATTAATTCTGAATAAAATCTCTATTAAATTTCAAAAAATTACAATAATTATTTTAAACTTGAAGAATATATAATTTTTCATTCAAAGAACAGTCCAAATCTCTAGTTTCTTTTTTATTGATTTAAAATGTACAAGAAAAAAAAAAACCAAACAATCAAATTAAAAATTATCCGATAATACTTTTTAAAAACTCTAAAATTTTCAACTTATAATCTAAATAATAATTCATTAATTTGATTGTTTCTAATCTATATTTAATAAACAAAATTTTAATTTTTTCATTGGGTTATTGAAAAAAAAAAGATTGGATATATCAATAGAATTTACAATCATTTCACAATGATTTACGGATTTTCAAACAAATTAAACGAATTCAAATTAATAATTCTAATAATAAAAAAAAAAACTAGATACTGATAAATTCATATTTATTATATTAAATTTTTTGTTCAATTTCAATTTTTGAAATCAATTGACACGACAAATAAAATAACTCAAGAGAAAGAATGTTATGAAATTCAAGTCAATTTTACAAAGTTTCTTCACATTTAAACATTTATAATGGGTTAATTCAAAGCTTGTGTAAACAAATTTGTAAAATGGAAAATGAATTAAAAATTTTCAGATATTTCTTTGAATTTATCAGTATTATCAAATAATTGATTTTAATGTTAATAGTTCCTTGTCTATACCATGAGTATTTGAGAAAGAATATTGCATAATCTTTTTTATGATCAAGTAATTTATAAATATTGGTAATAAAATAAATGATCAATTTTTCTGATCTTAAAATATTCAATATTTGGATTTATTTTTCTGACATTTTTTCAAACAAGATAAAATTTTCAAGGTTATTTGTTCATATAAAGTCTTTGAAATTACTAAAAGTGGGATTTCTTTTAAAATAAAAATTTTTACAAGTTTTAAATTTCTAGTTTGATTGATCCAAAAATCGCAAAAAAAAACGGATCTTGATCTTTTGACTGAAAATTTAATTTAGGAAAATAGATTCTTTTCAAAATAATAACTCATTTCTCGAAAGTTGATAAATGAAGTTGTATTACGGGTTTAATTGTATCCTTATCGAAATAATTACTCTATTACCTTTGGAGATTAAAAATAAATAAGAATTACAAGTCCCTTAATAAAAAAAATTAGATCAATCAGGCAAATTTTCCAAATTCCTAAAAAATTGAAATTTTATCATTATTGATATCTCAACAGATAAAGTGTCAAACACATAATACATTAAATCATACACCCTACAGGGTGGTCTCTTTTGGATAATCTTATCAGGATTAGGTTAACTTTTTTACGAACCAATTTTTTTAGACCATAATATGACTGATCACTCTTGTGTTTGATCTTTAACAGTAACAGACCATAGTTTTAGACTTCTCATTGTTAGACACCAATCCCTTCAAAGACTATTATTTTTTGGGATTCTGAAAATCAATCGAATTCATTAAACATTTCGAAATATGGGATCCAAAACAACAAAATACAACAACTTTATTAAAATTGAAGATTGAATTTTGATAAAGACTTTTATTGTTATCAAATAAAAAATAATTTCTTTTCCTCCATTTAATTTCTAAAATTCTATTCAGAGAAAACCATTTTCTTTCAAGAGTAACGGTTCTGTAATTGAGAACAAAATCCAAACTTGAAGATCAAAAATAATTGAAATAATTTTTCATGAAAAATTGTAATTTTAAATAGTTTTTATAACCTTTCATTTAGAATTCAAGTTTAAGTGAAAAGAAAACGATCAATAGTTCAATAGATTTTAGTCATAACTGTCTATATTTTCAAAAAAATTCAAAAAAATTCAAATAAACACAAAAAAAAAGAAAAAATTCAACAAAATTATTCAAAATTGGTGACATATGAAAGTAAAAAAAATAATTCATAATCAAAATCATTTTGATAAATTAACCTTTTGTTTATATTCATAAAATTCACCACCACTCATGTCTGTCAAAGTTGAGAGTAATATCCAAGTAAACAACAACACAAACGAACAAAAAAAAACAAAAAAAAGAAGGAAACGAAAACCTTTAAATTTTCGTAACGAAGATGGTAAAATGATGAAGGATTTTGATCCAAAGATTCTTGAGTCCTTCAAACCCAGACAAGTCAAAGTTCGTAATAGCCGCTCGATTAAAATCTCGTCCTACAATAAAAAAAATAAAAAACAAGTGAAAGACGATTGGGGAAGAGTGCCACAATGCCACACAAACGGTGGTTGGATCTATAAAAATAACGAAATTGTTAAAAACCAAAGGGGGTATAATTTTTCTGAGATTTCTCTTCTCTTCTCTTCTTTTTCTTTTTTTATTTTATCCTTTTTGAGACTCTCCTTACGCTTACTTATCGAAACTCTGTTTTTTTGTTCAACGGAAATATCCTTTTGATATTATTTTTGCTGTCCTTTGATTAACTTAGGATTGTTTGGGAGGTAATCAAAAATTTAGCTGGTAATATCTTTAAAACGGAAAAAGACCTTGCAACTGTCACACTACCTGTTACTCTTTTTGAACCAAGATCCTATTTACATCGAATTTTTGATAGCTATTCTTTTGCTCCTCTCTTTTTGAAACTCGCAGCTCAACAGAAAGATCCAGCAGAAAAAATGAAACTTGTGATTGCTTGCATGACCGCATGTCTTCACCAAACGGTTGCCCAACAAAAAGTATTTCTTTCCTTTAATTCTAAATCACAACAAGCCCTATTTCATTTTTTTTTTTTTTTTTTTGTTTTGGTGGTTAATTCCCTTGCTTATCTTCTTCTTTTTTGTTTTTTTTTATATTTCTCTGTGCTTTATTTTAAAAACAAAAAGCCATTTAATCCTATTCTAGGTGAAACCTTTCAAGGGTGTTTTACTGATGGAAGCGAAATCTTTGCAGAACAAGTTTGTCATCATCCGTAAGTTTTCTTTTTTTTTTTTTTTTTTTTTTGACCAAACTTGTTTTTCATTTTTCGATTTTATTTTTTAACCAAAAACTAAAAAATGAATTGGATAAAGACAACAAAAACGGCACATTTATTTTTTTTTTATATTTAAACTATGCCAAACTATTTCAGAACCAGGGCTTTAAAATACTAATTTCAATGTTTTTTTAACTTAAAATCAGTTAAATTTATTGAAATAAAGCTATTTAAGATTAGTGAAAAAAATACTGTAAAAGATTTTTAATTGTAGAATATTAGGAAAATTGATATGTAATTTCTTTTACTGAGATTTGAATTATAAATGGGAAAAAATTTTTACTTCCTTTTACTATAATTTCCATTTAGAAATAGAGTTCTCAAAAAGGTAATTGTAATTTGTGGCTTCTATTTAAAAAAGGAAATTGATAATGGAAAAGGGAAAATATTTTCCCATTTATTATTCAAATACTGATAAATTCAAAGAAATATCTGAAAATTTTAATTTCATTTTCCTTTTTCAAATTTTTTTAAAACATTTTGAATAAAGCATTCTATTGGTTTAAATGTACAGAAAATTTATAAAATTAGTTGGCCCTTCAAAAGGTTCTTTCTCCTGTGTTGTTTTATTTGTTGAGCTCCAAGATTACAAAAATGTGAAATTGAACGAAAAATTTTATTAAATAAATCTGAATTTATCAGTATCAGTAAAAGAAATCAAATCCCTTTTTTAAGAATCAAAATTTGAAAATTATAACTCGCCCACTTATTAGATATTAGAATGATGATTAATGAAATTACACTTTTTCAAAACACAATTCAATCAATCAAAAAACAAGAATAAAAATTATCTTTTTCCAAACTCTTGTAAACCTCTTTCAAACTCGATTGTATGTTCAAAAAAAGTTGATCTACTTAGGCTATCAAACAATTACTTTAGTATTCTAGAGACACCATACTTTAATGGACTTTAGAGAGGTTTATTACTAGAATCATAAAAAATTTGTTTATTTATAAAAAGGATTTGATTGAAAATATTTGCAATTATAAAATAAATTTACTAATACTCATAATTAAAAATGTGGTACGGGATTTTTAACATGTCTCGATTTTTTTCCCTACTATACTATGCTTTTCTGATTAATAAATGAAATTTTTATTTCAAATTCCTAAAAATATTTTACTCAAGGATTGAAGTCACAAAAACTCCAAGATCTTCACAAAACCAATTAGAAATGATATTTCTGAGATTTTTTCACAGTTTCCTCATTGACCTTTGATATAATATTTAATTCGGACAATTTGATTTTTCCAGTCTATATAGCTATTTTTAAAAAAAATGAGTGATTATTTTTTTTTATGAGATTTGCCTTAATTAAAACTTTTTTTAAGTTTTCTATTTTATTAAAGTGATTACTTTTTTTCAATCAAAACTTCTAAAAAATTTAATGTTTAATAAAATGAAGTATTTTTTTCAAAAAAGATCTTTTCTTCCCACTCCAACCTCTGTCTCATATTTAAAGGTTGAGTGCTCACTTAATTTAAAATACTGGTTTTTGAAAAAAGTTTTAATTCGGGAAAATTCATCAAATTTTGAAAATAGAAAACTTTATTTTTTGAAAAACTTAAAATCTTGCAATTGAAAAAAAAGAAAAATTCCTCACTTTAATAAAATAGAAAACTTTATTATTTCAAAAAGTATAAATTCTAACAATCTAAAAAAAAAAAAATTCCTTACCTATCAAAATAAATAAACTTAAAAAAAAGTTTTATAAAATTCCTCAATTTTTTAAAATGGCTGTAATATTCTATTTAAAAAATTTAAAAAGATTTTAAAGTGCTATTTTATTCCAATCTGTATACATCAAAATAAAATATATATTTAAAATGTGCGATTTTCACCTCGAATTCAAAATAAATATGCTTGTTTGCTAATTAATAAATATTGTGTTTTTTCATCTTCTTATTCAATTCTAACATTAATAGACCAATTTCAGCGTTTGAAATTATTGACAAAGATAACCTCTATCATTTACATGGAAGGCTAACGTTCAAATGTAAATACAAAGGGTATGCTATTGATGGGCACTCACACGGCACAACTACAATCGACTTTGCCGATGGAAGCAAAATAACTTGCACGTTTCCAATTCTTCACCTAACAGGTGTAGTTATGGGTGATCGTATTGTTGAATATATTTCAACAGCAACGTATAACGATCCAATTAATAATCTGTCTTGTGAATTAACCTTTAACCCCGAGCCACAGGGGTGGATCAAAAGTATCTTTTCAACACAGGAACAAACCCCCAGTGACATGTTCAATGGGCAAATAATCCAAAAAGACAAAAAAAACAAAGAAAAAGTAATTTGTGAAGTAAATGGATCTTGGCTCGGGAGAATCGATTTTGATGATCAAACATATTGGGCATTAAAAAGAAAATTGCGTCCAGTTGATTTTCTCCAATACAAAGATGTTTTACCTTCAGATTCCCAATTCAGACAAGACTTAATTGAATTAAGAAATGGCAACCTTGATAAAAGCGCCATTCAAAAAAAAAAATTAGAAGTTAAGCAAAGAAGAGATGCCACTTTACGTAAAAAAGCACGAAAATAATTTTTATTTTCAAATTTTAATTTTTTTATTATTTATTATGCTTTTTGATAAAAGAAATATATAAACCAAATGTATTTCAAAGATGAGTCTTTTTATTTTTGTTATTTAAAATTCGAATCTAAGACCATTATTATTTAATTCAATTTAAATAAAATTACTAAAATTTAGATTTTATATTTTAAATTTTTTCAAAATACTTTTTTATTTTTCTTTCTCTTCTTTTTCTTTTTCTTGTTCCTCTTTTGTAAATGACTTTAGAATACAATTGTTCATATCTTCAAATTAAAAATAAAGCTGTTAATGATTTACAAATATTAGATATTTTTTATTGATATAAACTAGATTTAAAAATTTTTGACTCACTTTATATGTGTTAATGGAAGTTAATTTGAGGTTTTATTCAAGTACTCATATCATAAAAATATTTTCAAATTTTTGGATCAGAATCATTTCTAATTTTGCAAATTTTAGTTTTGATTTTTCAAATTTTTGTTTTTCTTTTGTTGATTTTTTTGGTTTTGCTTTTTCAAATTTTTTATTGTCTTTTTTTTTTTTTTTCAATTTTTTTTTTCTTTTTCTTTTTTCAACTAAAAGATCATGTATATATAAAAAGATCTTCGAAAAGACCAATAATCATAAAGAAAACTAAGACTTTTAAATGCTTTTACAATTGAATTTAATTATTCGGAAAAAATCTTGTTTTTAAACTTTTTTATCTTGAAAGTTTAATAAAAAAATCTGGGATGCTCATTTCAAAAATAGTGACTAACTTTTTTGATGTTTTTGGTTTTGTTTTTTTTAATTTTTAAAATATCAGGTTTTTACATATTTGGAATAATTTATAAGTGAATTACAAATAATATTTAATTATTAATTGATCTTGAATATTAAAGGATATAATTTTTTTCATTTATTATTTCGGATGAGTCACAGTTTTCAAAATAGTGTTTAGATGTATATTCAATATATTAAAACTTGATGACTTGCTAAATACCATTTTTAAAAAATAATTATTTTTTTAAAGTTGATTTATAAAAAATATTCTATTTTTTAAAAATAAAAAAGCGTGAAACTGATTTATTTGAAAATGTCTTTATAAAAGTTAATTCCAATATTTACATTTAAATATCCAGAATTAATATTATATATTAAACGATTCTAAATAATAATTCACTTTTTTTCTTTTCAAGACATTTCTTAGTTTAAAAACTAATATCAAAGTTTCTGGTGGGTCTATTATTAAATTTCAAATTTGGTCAAATTCCAAAATTTGCCAAATTGAAGTTTTTCAGAGTTTTGAAGATTTTTCTTGATTATTATTATTGGTATGAAAGTTTTTTAATGTTTTTTAATAATTGTGGGACGAAAAACCAAAAAGATTATTTTGTGATTGGGATTAGTTTATGACTTAAATTGTTGAAAATTCAACTTCTTGAAATCATCAATACTAAATATATTTAAAACGTTTTCGAAAATTAATTTATACACAAAAAATTAATTGGGAATTTTTTAACCCTTAAAACAAGTTGTAAAAGTCTAATTGTTTACTTACTTATTTTTTTTTTCAAAATACTTGCCAAAATTTTCTAACATACAATTCAAATAAGACAAACCCACTCTAGCATATTCTAATCTACCCTAACAACGATTCAACTACCCGTAAAGGGGTTTTTAAACACAAATAGTCAATTAATTTCAATGGGATTCACTATTTTATAAAAAAAATGAGTATTTGTCCAATTTTGAAATTTGACCAAATTTGTAATTTAATAATTTTCCCTTTCTGATCACAAATTTAGATCATATTTTATCCCACTAAAAATTTGTCGGTTATTTTTTTTCTTTTTTGTGATAAATTTTATTTTCCATGGTATCCCAATCTTGATAGAATTTTCCAAGAGTGTGTAAATACTTATAACCATATTTTTATAATATAAAATTTGGTTGTTTACCTATTATACTGACCATTTTTTGAAAAAAAAAATATTTTAGATACAACAAAATAAAAAATTTTAAGAATAAATTTATTCAATTCAAAAATATAATTTCAAAAGAAAAAAAAAATGACATAAAAATTGCACCATTAATAAATAATTTCTCAGCATCCGAAATGAATCAATTGGATAGAAAAAAAAAAAAAACAAATAAAGCAGATAAGAATAAATTAATTTATAAAAAAAACTTGTAATTTATCAAATAAATATTTTTTTGGAAAAAAATAAATATAAGTAGGTCAAAAAAAAATAAAAATGATTTTAAATACAGTTAGTTCCACTTTTAAGGCACAAACTTTCAACGAAAATTAAGACACAAAAAAAATCTCAAATTAATACACAAAATTCTGATTCTAGTAAAATTAGTTGTAAAAAAAAAAAATTCCAAAATTTGTGCTTTAATTTGAGATTTTTCTGTACCTTAATTTTCGTTGAAAGTTTGTACCTTAAAAGTGGAACTGACTGTATGAAAAATATGATTGAAGAATATTTTGGCCATATTAAAGGAAAAATTCGGTTGAAGCAAGTAAAAAGATATTAGAATTATTCAAAAATCTTAAAATAAATAATTTAAAAAAGTTTAAAATCGATATTTATTTTCCAATTAAAAAATTAAAAATATAATTAAAAATTTAATAAATAAATTAGTAAATGGATTTTAAAAAAAGTAGAATTTAAAATTTATTAATGTATGTAAAAAAATAACAATGGTTTAAATTTTTAACAAATTGAAAACATAAACTTCACATTAGAGTTGATACTCTTTCCGAAATACCTAAAAAACTTCAAATTTAAGAAAAAACAAAACAAGAAAAAAATGAAGTCTCGTATCAATGGAAGATCAAATACATTTAGCCCCATTCGTTTGCCGAAAATAAAAATTTTCGATATAAGTTTTCATAACCACATTCTCACCGATTAAAAGCAAAAAAAAAAAAAGAATAGAGACATTACTTATCTTAAAATTAATTTGGATTTTCAAACATTTCATTTTTTTTTTCAAATTGACTTTCTTCAAAAAAAAAAAAAAAAACAGAAAAAAATTAAAAAAAAAAAAAAAACAAGAATCTTGTAGTACAAAAAGTCAAATTCCAATAATTTCCTATAACATAAAAATTAAAATAACCGAAAAAAAATCACATTGAATCATCTTTGACAAAAAAACATAAGTCCCAGATTAAAGTATAAAATTTTTACAATTTTTCCATCCAAATTATTTAAATTAAAATTATATCTTTCTTGCTTATATTTATAAAAAATGAGATTTTTTCAATTTAAAATAAATTATTTTCTTTCAGTAAGCAGTCTATTTACTTCAATTTATTCTAATTTGTGGTTATTTTATAACCCTCTAAATTTGACAATCTAAGGATGTTATACCATTCTTGAGAAAAAAATAATTATTTTAAGGAATGAAAAAAATCAAACAGAAAATATTCAAGATCTCAAAAAGTACCAAAGAGCACAAACTTTGAAATAAACACAAATCAATCCAAAATGCCCCCTATAAAGATTTAGCTTGGAAATTGATTTTTATCTTTGATGTTTTTTTCTAAAAATTTGCTTTTTTCATTTTTTGAGATCATTGATCAGTGTTCGTTGTTCAGTGTTCGTTGATTTTTTGTTGGCTTTGAGTACTCAAAATGCAATTTATAGATGTTTTAAAATTTGAAAAAATATTTTTCTCAAAATGGACTTAATCAGTAAAAAAATAATTTTTAATTATTTTTTTTTGAAGAAAAGTATTGAAAAAATCGTTAAAAATTACTTCCTATAACTTTTAAGAGAATTACCAAGTTTTTTTTTAGCATCAAAAAAAAACAAGTTACAGTCGACCTTGATCCGAAAAAAAATATAAAAAAGAATTCGATCCAGGTAGGGCTCGAACCTACGACCTTCTGATTAGAAATCAGACGCGCTACCACTGCGCTACAGGACCTTACGAAAAAAGTTACATTTTGTTAATTATTAATTTACAAAAAGTATTCATTAAGTTAACAAAATTAGTAAAACTATTAATTTTTTTACAAATCACAACTAATTTCAAACACACTAAAAAAAATCAAATATCATCAATACATAGTAAATCTCAGTCCTCGAATCAACTGTACAAAATATAATAAAATAATTCTAATCTCAATATTCTCTTAAACACCATAACCTTAATCATTTTTTCACATTGTTTTTTTTTTCTCACATATAAAATGAACAAAATCACCACACTTTTCTGCCAATTTTTCTTGCTCATCTTATTAACTCGAAAGATAGTCTCTGGATCTTCGCTTCATTCTAATACTTATGAACAGCTGCACTTTCTCGAGACATTTGAGAATTCAACAACCACGAACTTACCATTGCACGAATGGGAACCAACAAAGCAAAAGAACTATCACGGATCCTTTGTAAGAAAGCCGTCTAACATCACAGACGAGCATGGTGATGATTATGTTTTGGTTGCCGAGAAGGCAGGATATTATTATGGATATTCGCATGTTTTTGAAACACCCTTCTCGCCGATTAACGACGATCACGGACTGGTTTTACAATATTCCACGACCTTTTCAGAATTTATCACGTGTGGAGGGGGATACATTAAACTGTTTTATAAATTCAAACCAAAAAAATTGGGAAAGAAAACTAATTATGCGATCATGTTTGGCCCAGACATTTGTGGTGGGAACAATAATATCCACTTCATTTATACTCGAAAAAACCCAAACAATAAAAATCTTGAGGAACGGAAACTTAAAAACCCACCTCAGGCGCCAATGGATCACTTAAGTCATTTGTATACCTTAGTTCTTGATCGCGCTAATCGCTTTCAAATGTATCTTGACATGGAGCTGATCCGAGAGGGGAACTTGCTTGACGATTTTGAAGGCGTCCACCACTCATCAATGGACGACCCTAATGACAAGCCACCAGAGGACTGGGTCGATGACTACTGGATCCGGGATCCATCAGATCTTCCTCCTGAAGATTGGACTGATGAAGAATATGTAATCGACGTGGACGCCTTCACGCCCCAGGAATGGGATGTGGTACAAGACGGAGAATGGGAACCACCGCTCATAGCAAACGAGAAATGGAAAAAAAAGTGGGTTCAAAGGAAAATCTTGAACCCAGAATGGAGAGGGGAATGGGAACCGCGGAAAATCTATGACAAATTATATTGGGACGATAGGACGCCGTACAAATTAGAGACAATATATGGAATTGGCTTTGAAATTTGGTCTGTAAATAAAAATGTCTTTTTCGATGATATTATTTTATCGACTAATGATCACAAATCATTAATTTGGGACTATGCAGAAAAAATTTGGAAACCAAAGTATAATACACAATTAAAAAACCAATCGCTTCTTGAAAATTAAAATTTAAAACAACACCAACACTACCGCAGAGTGTAACCAAAAATATTTTTAAGAATGGCATATAAAGAGCTCTACTGAAGTCTGTTGACTGTTTTATAGATATTTTTAAAAACTTTATTTTTGCCACACTTTTATAAAATGAACTTTACAATTTTTTTTCACTCGCTTTGTGAATAGTAATATTTTTGAAATTGAGATTCATTTATCCTATCGATCATCACCATTTATTTTGGTGAAAGTAAAAATTTGTTTTTATCAAAATTATATTTGGTAATAATATTAGTTTTCCAAATCTCTGGAAAAATTCTTTTCATAAACCTTAATATTTTTTTCGAAAATGAAAATTTATTCAGAAATTAGAATGTATTTTTTTACAAATTATTTTATTTTTACAAATAAATCATTTTTTTTTTTTTTTTTATTTTTCGTAAAGTGATTTGTTTGATCTTAAGATTTTAAAATAAATCTTCAAACAACAATATTATACCAATATTATACCTTATTCAATATGCTGATAAACTCCATTTCACTCAAAGGGGTCTCCAAAAATGAAAAATTCAAATTCAAATTATTTTTAAGAATCAACCAAACTTAGATTCTTTAGAAATAAAATAAATAATAGACTTACAACTAGTGTCGAGAATCATAAAAGAAATACCTGAACAATCCATAAATTTCAAAAAAAAATAAATGTTCAAAAAAATTTTGGGAACCTTTCCTTGGGACGTCTTGTGGACAATTTCTTAATTTCTTTGGAAATTAAAATTGTTGACAATAAGATTTTTTTAATTGTAATGTATGGATTTTAAAAGAAAATACAAAGCCACAATTTTGAGAATTTTTTATCAAAGCTCTTATGGTTAGAAAACTTAAGGTAATAAAGAAAAAATGAAAACTAAAAAATTGAAAATAAAAAATTCCTAAAATAGTAAAAAAATATATAAATTCAGGTACAAGTGCCCCACTTTTCGAAGTCGTGGAATACCAATTTATTAATCACAGTTTGTGGAATCTTTGATTCTGCTCTATTCTTTTAAATTAAAAAAACCTAACGACAGTGGAATACCGATTATTAATCACGGAATGTGGAATTATTATTATTATTATTAATCTTTCTATTGGGTTTTTACTCCTCCTGTTTCTGGGGACGTGTCGTCAAGTGCCTAGCTTTTTTTTAATTTAAGAAACTAAAAAAAAATTTTTGAAATTTTCTTTTTATTTCTCAAATTAAAAAAAAGATAACGGTGGTTTTCCAGAATTGGAAAGAATTTAGTAAAATCAAGGATTTTACTCAATTCTTTCAAATCCTGAAAAACCTAACGACAGTGGATAATTTTTAATTTGGTCATGTAAATGATATAATATTTTTTTAATTTAATGTTTTAATTATTTTTCTTCTTCTCTTTTTTTTATTTAGTGAATTTTCTTTGATTACTCCTTACTCACAATAAAATAAAAAAATAAACAAAGCCACAATTTTTTGTAATTTAATTTGGAGTTTCAAACATTTTTTTTTTCAAATTGGTTTTTGAAAGTAATAAAAAAGAAAGAAAAATAAAAAGCTAAATACCAAAAAACAAAATTTGACTGAATCAGAAAAAATGATCAGATTAAAAAAGTGAATATTTATTTTGAGAGGAATATTGAATCACACTCATAGAATATCTTCCACCCCTTTGATGAACCGGACCCCCTTGACTGAAAAAGAGTTAAATTTTTTAAAAAATTAAGAAAATATAAGAATAAATAATTATTATTAAGGTCAAGACCATTTCAAAAATTGAGACACATATGAAATAATAAATTGAAAAAAAAAAATTATTCTTTAGTATTTGAGAACAATTAATCATTAAATCTGATTTTACGATTCACTTTTTAATGATCGAAAGTTATAAAAAACTTCATATTTTCAAAATTAAAAAAAAAATAAAATCAAAAACTAAAAAAAAGAAAAAAAAAATTTTGAAATGAGCATGACAGATTTTTTATTACTGAACTTTTAAGATAAGATGTTAACAACAAGATTTTTTTCGAATAATTAAATTTATTTTAAAAGAAATTACATTGTCTCATTTACCTAGTGATTATTTGTCTTTTCGAAAATCTTTTTTTTTCCACATCATCTTTTGCAATAAACAAAAAGCATCGGGAAAAAAAAAGAAAAAAAAAATGAAAAAAAGAAGTCGATAAAAAAAGAAAAAGAAAAATTTCAAAAAAAAAAAAGAAAAAGAAAAATTAAAAACCAAAGAAAATTTTGAATATTAGAAAAAGTGATTCTGATCAAAATTTTTGAAAATTTTTTTTTTGATAAGAAATCTGTAATAAACTCTCAAAAAAACTTCCATCAATTAATTAAAGTGAGTTAAAATTTTTGAAATATAATTGATTTACAAAAAAGTCTAGTAATTTTTTTTATATTTCTAATAATATTTTCTTTATAAGTTATCTATTGTTTGTATATTAACAATAAAAAATTCAGAATAAATATTAATACAGATTGAATCAGTACACCTATTTGTATTACAACGATCATTTAACAAACATTTCGATAAAATTCTAATAAAATTATACAATTTTTTTTTTTATTGAAAGTTATATATGTCCAATTTCAATAAAAGAAAGGGAATAAGAAAAATATGTAGTGATTTTTAAACAACGGAATGTATTTAACAGTTTCACATTTTATTTTGGAGATTGTAGAGATTAAACCTCTTTTGGAAATGATTTTGTGATCAATAAGAAAAAAATAAATACTATTTTTCACACATAAAAATATCGTATCAAATCAAATTGAGATCAGAAACATTTTTTCTCATTTTTTTTTAAAATCTCGATTGTAAAATACAATTATCTATTTCCAAGAAAGTGGGGCAAATTTATTTTAAAATATCTCTATTAAACCCAATTTTCAAAAAAGTATGTAAATATCCAAAATCATTAATTACCATTTATTGATTTTGATTATAATTCTATTTGTTCTCTTAGTATCATATTATATAAAATAAAAGAGATTAAAATTTCTGATCTCGATTTTTTAGTATTTTTTTTTTGGGGGGTGGTGGTTAATTATTTTCTTTTTGATCAAAAAAAAACTTTTTCATAAATTGTAATTTCTCAACAAATTTTCAAATATAATTGAAAACATATAACTCTATTTTATTTTTTTTTAAAAATCATTTGTACCATTTCCATATTTTTCGTATTTTATTAAAAAATGGTCCTACACATTTCTCCAAAAAAAGTACTCTTTTGTTATTTTTTTCATTTTTTGGAGTTATTTTAACACAAATATTTTGAAATCAATACCTTTAACCATTTATTCAATCGGTATTAATATTAAATTGAATTTAATATTGACAATAAATGAATAACTCCGTTAACAAAGATTATTCTTCATGAATTACAAAAAAAACACACTTTTTTGGAAATACTTTATATATAAATAAAAGTTGGACTTTTTGTATCTTTAATTCCAATATGATCTTACAAACAAACAAATTAAATTATTATAAAAAAATCAGAGAATTATTGATGACAATTTTGAATATTTGAATACTAATATTGATATAAGATTATAAAATTAATTTTTAACTTAATTATCACAACTTTTTGAAATTATCTAATTTTGATTGACACAAAACAGTTTCTTATTTGGTTTCAAATTCAATTTTTTTTTATTATTCTCGGCGTTTATTGGGTGATAAATTTATTTAATATTATATTTGAAAAATATTTTTATGTTTTCACATGTTCCCCAATCACTCCAAATCTTTGTTTTAAGTTTTCAAATACAGATTTTTGATAAAACGAACATCTTTTTTTCCAAGAAGAGGATAGGGATTTTGATTCAAAAATTATATTGTAACAAAAGGGGATTATTTTCATCTCAAACTAACATAAAATGATTATTTTACCCAGTAAAAGGATTATACAAAACACAAAAAGGTTGAAAATGAATTGATTTTACACTTTAATAATACAATTAGTTTTAAATTGAAGGAATTTAACCATTTGAAAATGAGAAAAAAATTGAATTTATCTTTTTAAAAATTTGATTTTTTGAAATTGAGAATGTTTTTAAACATTTTTAATCAATTTTTTAGTAAGGTGAGATCATTAGATTTTTTTTTTTTTTTTTTGAATTTTTTCAACCAAAAATAGTCCAATTTAACAAATCCCATTTTTAGGTCTCAAGTCACCCCTTGTATATAGAGTAAATTTCCTATAAATGACAAGAACTGTAAAAACTCTTCACGTTTTTTTATTTATATTTTTATTTATTAAATTTTTAACAATAAAATTGACACAATTGAATTTTTGTTGTATTTTATTGTTTTACTCTTGACAGTTTTTTCCGATTTTCAAAAATTTATGTTCAAAAAAAAAAAATTTTCCAACTTGTTAGGTTAAAATTTATTGTAAATATTTCTTAAAAAAAAAAAAATAATAATAAAAAACGAAAAATAATGAGCATAAAATTCGTTTATTCGTGAATTGGGTTTTTAGTGAACAAACAACGCATAATGCATCTGTACAGGAATAAATAAACAAACAAATCAAAAAATCTATATATATATATATATAAAATTATAAACTCAATCCCCGAGGTTTTTTAATAGTGTCTCGTAGCCAAGGGTGCGAAAGGCATTTCTTAGCGGAACTGCGTTTGTTAATATCATAATGAAACATTGGGGTTAAAAAATTTGAAATATCTTGTGCATCTTTCATCGAAAAATTATATTTTTCTATTAGAATATTTTTAAGATTACAAAATTGCAAATTTTTAATATTTTTTAATTTGAAGTCCGATAGATCTATTAATTTATGAGATCTGGCGCCAAACAATGAAAATTTTATTGGGATTATACCAAAGGTTTCTTGAATTAAAGCCAAATGGTCTTCGTCGATTGAATAATCTTCTCCTTCCTTCGGGTGGAAAAGATAGTCCCCTGTTAAAAGTTCAAAAATTATGCACCCCAAGGACCAAATATCAGCAGTTTCATTATAATCATTGCCAATGATCACTTCTGGGCTTCGGTATTCTCTTGTTTGTATTTCTGTGCTGAAATGGTTGTTAATGGGGCACGAATTGCCCAAATCAACTATTTTACAATTAACCAAGCTCTGCATTTGTTTTGGTTTTTTTGTTGAAAATATGATTTTCTTATTTATTGTTGTTTTCTTGATATTTTTCTTTTTGTGTTTCAGGTTTTTCAAAGTGAAGATGGTGCAGTTTTTTAATTTTTGTTTTTTATTTTTTGATAATAAAAAGGGTCGTTTGAGTACGAATTTTTGTTTTTCCAATTTAAAATTAGACGTTTGTTTACGTATTAATTTTGGAGTCAAATTTTTGATTTTGTAGCAATAATTTCTCTTTTTTTTCCGTTTAATAGTAGAATTCCTTTTAGTTTCCGTTTCCGTTTCCGTTTCCGTTTTTGGTTTCTGTTTCTTATTCTTTTCATTTCTTGTTCCCCTTTCTTTTTTCTTTTCATTTCCACATTTCTTTTCCTTTTGCGTCTTCATATGAAGATCATTTTTTTGATCGATACCCAAATCCTTTTTACTATCTTGAGAAAAATTAGAATTGTGCTCTGGTTTTTCAATAATCATTTCTTCCACTTTAAGTGAAACCACTTTAATGATTGGAGATGTTAAATCAGGTTTTAGTACTGGAGTTTGTCCGTTGACCAAATTATTATTCTCATTTCTCTTAAAGCCACATTCATAATTAGGATTGCAATTAGTATTACTTGAGTCTTCTGTGCTCTTGATCGCTTTGCCCTTCTTTTGGGTTCTTTGTTTTGAATCCATTTTCTTCTTATACAGACCCGAATTTGTTGATTTTAATTTTTCCTTTTTGATCTCGTCCAACACTTTTTTACGTATTCTTGCAGTTTTGAGAATTGCTTTAGCATCTAAATTTGATTTTTTGATTTCTTTTTGGATTCCTTTCGAGACATTTCCAATCTTTTGGTACAACATTATATTTTCTAATTTCAAATCTGTGTGGATAATTTTGCATCTCTCGTGCAAGTGTTGCAGACCTTCCAGAATTTGGATTGCAATTTCCTTGACTTGTTGAATTGGTAACCCTCGATAGCAATTTTTTTTTAACAGGGACAAGAGATTTTTTCGATCTAACAATTCAAAGACTAAACAGTAATGTTTCCCATTTGGTCCTTTGTGGAAAAAGCTTTCAATGAATTCCACAACTCTTCTTGAATTGGGCCCTTTTTTTGATTGGATTTTTGTTAAAAGAGCTGCTTCATCTTCTGCTACTTCACGATAGAGCTTTTGGCTTTTGACAATTTTCAACGCACAAAACTTTGCTTGGAATAAATCTTCAACTAACCATACAATGGAAAATTGGCCCCATCCAAGTTTACAGATAGCTTTGTATCTCATCTTAAAAATTTCTCCTGGTTTTGTTGGGTGATATCCCCCTATTTTCAAAAGTTTAAAAAATGATTTGTTTTTTTATATTCGTTGTACAAAATTTTCTTTCGTTAATTAGTTACCAATTTGAAAGAACTGTTTTGGTTGAACTGAAAGGAAATGTTTGTTCCTTACCTGGTTTGTATCCTTTAAGGTTTTCTTCTTCACTTGAAATTTCACTTTCAGAAGACGATGAATAATTGAGGTTCTGCTTTTTGCTCTTTATTGATTTTTGATTTTTTATGATTTTATATGAATCTAGATTATTTAAATTAAAGTCTGTTTTTAATTTGAATTGATTACCGAACGGGTTTTTCATAATTCTTTGTATTGATTTTAAATGTCAACACTTTGTTCAATCAATTTTTGTAAAAAAATAAAAAGAAATGATTTTGTTTTTGAATTAATTTTGAAAAGTGTTTTTAATTTTTTTTTTTATCTGTTGGAGCTGTTTTTAAAAAAAACGAAAACATTATTTTTGAATACATTCAATCATAGTCCGTGTTTAAATTGTCTTATATTGATTATTTTTTTTTTTCATAAAAGGTTCAATTTTTAAGATTATTTCAAAAATGTATTATTATCATCTCGGATCAAAAAAAGTTCAAAGGCTTTGGGTTAAGAGCTATTTATTTAAGAAGGTTCAATAAAGTTAATTATTTAATTTATTCTAATACATATATGAAAAATATTGTAAACAGATAGGTTTATATTTTGTCTGTTCTTTAAAAAGTATCAATTTTGGTTGGTGTCAAAAAAATAGCACCACTTTCAAAATAAATTGTTATTTTCTTTTTACTAACGAATATTTTCAAAGACTTCTAATTAGAATTTGAAAGAATGATATTTATTTATGAAAAAAAAATGGATCTCCTATCCCAAAATTAAGTTAAAAAAAGGTAATGTAAAAACTGTTTTAAGAAGGTATTGTGTTTGTTATCCTTTTGTTTGTGAATTACATTTAACAAACAAGTCTTGAAACAACCTTGAAGAATCAAAATCTTTTTTTTTTGTGATGATATTTTTTTTATTTTAGTATTTATAATCTAATTTTTAAAATTTTGAGTTTTTTAAACTCACCAATTTAGACTTAGCAAAACTGTGCCAAGAAATAAAAAGATAATTTTTTTTTTTCTTAAAAGCTTAGATTTAAATGATCGAAGAAACAGATAATAAATAATAAGAAAGTATGATATTTATTCCTTCAATTCAGCGATTAAAAATGAAATTCTAAAAAAAGGGATCAAAAGTAATATTTATCTCCAAAAATAGAGTTAATTTTTAAATGTTAATTTTTACCGATTCAAAAAGCAAAAAAATTTCAAAAAATTGGGGAAAATTTTCAGATTTACATTTGAAATTTGTATTTGAATTTTACTGAAAATATCCAGATCTTTACTTTCACAATTAATTTCAACTTAAGTGTACTATTTAGTAGTTAATTGGATGTTGCCTTGGTACATGAGGGAAAAAAGGTATGGTTTTACTTACTACTGGTATTTGAATTACAAATGGGAAAAATTTTCACTTCATTTTCAATTTCCTTTTTCAAAGAGAGTTTTTAAATTACAATCTACTTTATTTAGAACTCACTTTATGAAAAAAAAATATTAAAAAATTAAACAAATATATTTTCCCATTTATAATTAAAATACCAGTTTAAAAAATAGCAAATGTCACTTTTGAACCTGTTATATTCCTTCAAAAAATCACTATTTTACAAGTATCATGTTAATTAAAACAAATAATAAAATTCATTTAACAGTAAAAAAAATACATTTGAACAATTTTTATAATTCAAAAAAAAGGAAATTTGATTTTTATAATTCAAACAGATCATTCAATATTTTGGTTAATTTTTTTTACAAAAAGAAAAAAATAAATTTGGATGTGTAGGAACATGTAAAAATTTCACATAAAGTTAGTTTTAATAAATTGAAAAATAATTTAGGATTGAAACAAAAAATATATTATTGATACATATTCCTTTGTTGAATTTAGTAAATTAGGAATTTGTTATAAATTTTTTCTGAAATATATAAAGACTTCTTTAAGTCTACAATGTATTTCTTCAGTTCAATTTCTTTGACTCTTTAGTTGCAAATACCCATAAAAAAAACAATGTAAATTAAGATCTTTTATTTACCATTTCGAATTTTTTATTTTAAATTAATATATATATATATATATATATATATTAAAAAGGAATAATTTTGGTATTGATCTTGAAAAATAAGATAAAATAAAATCTTAATATAAAACAATATTATTTTTCTACAATCATTTTCACGGTTTAAATAACTTCTGAATAACAATTTTTTACCAATTGACTATCAATCTTGCAAATAATAAAAAAAAATTTGCAAATGAATAAAGTTAAAAAAAATATAACAAAAAAAAAAAGTACATTGTGTAAAAATGGGAAAAATGATTTTGATTGTGAAAATTTCCGAAATGAATTATTTTCTTCTAATCTCTATTCAAGTCCTTTTAAAAAAGGCAACTCACTATAAATAGACATATTTGACCATAAAATGGTATTTTTAACTAGTTACTTATCGTAGAGCCATAATGATGAGTAAGTATTGTTTTATGTTTTCACTTTTCAATTTTATTGGGTTACTAACACTTTGATTACAAATATATGACCTAAAACAAAACTAATCTGATAAATATATTCTATAGTTTATTTCTAAGTATGTTTAAGTGGTTTTTTCAAGAAGAAAAAACAATAAAATTCATATAAAATATCATTGAATACCTTTTTTTTAGAAAAAAAAATATTTTAATTTTATTGATAAAAGAACAAATAGGCCAAAAAACAAGATAATTAGATAGATTTTGTACATTTTCTTAATATTGGTTGGGAATTTATTTCACTAATAAATATATATCTATATTAAATTAAACTCATAATAAGATTTTTTTACGAACTTGGGTTAATAAAAAACTTATATAATATTACATTTTTATATTTTCATCTAAAAGATATGATCATATTTGTTCAAATTTTAGGATTGAAAAAAAAAATATGAAAAATATTATATTTTTTGAATAAATATCACTTTTCATAATTTCTGGTATCTTTTATGAAAAAAATACTTAAAAACATGATCTTATATTAAAAATACATGAAAAATAAATCAAATATTGAATCCTTGAGGAGATTAGAAATAATTGATCATTTATTTTATTCTGAAATATTTATTAAATTTCTTGAAATTTAAAAGACTTGTCAATATACTTTTTCAAATATCAAGAATATACGAAACCAATTTTTCTAATTTAGATCAGGATATTTGATTAAAATTATTATTTTTTTAAGATGAATCCTAATTTGAATGGGTTTTATTTGTTTTAAAATATTTTAAAAATTTAGAATAATTGTAAAGTCTATTGGTAAATCGAAACTTTTGTGTTGTTATAACTTGCATAAAAAAATAACATTAGGTTTTTAATTATTGAGTATAAATAATTAAATTAAAAAAGTATTTCTTTATTGTTATAAGTTGATTTATCAAAGTTTTTTCAAAAAATATTTTGTTAAAATTTTTAGATAACTTGTTTTACAATCTTTTTTTAAAAGAAAAGTATTTATTTGGTATGTTTATGAATAAAGAAATTATATTTTTTTCATGTTTAAAATACATTATCTGCTTTTTTTTTGAAATAAATTAGATTTTTTCTCATTTTGTTATTGATAAAATTTCTAGGTTATTTTCCAAATTGTATTTCATTATACTTTTTAGATATATATTATTGATTTACTTTCTTCTTTGAGGAAAATATTTTTTTTTGAATAATCTAGAAATATTTTGGTTTTTACTTAAATGGGATAAATGTATCAAACTTATACCAAACAATAATTCCTTTCTGAAAATAGTTTTTTAAAAAATATTTATCTTATTAATAACCCAGCTATTCCTTTCTTTTCAATTTCAATATTCGAAAAAAAATATTTGGATTGATAAAATAATTTACTAGAGGATTTTCTATTGTTTGAAATACCTTGATATTAAAATAATTTAAGTAATTAAACGCTTACTATCTTACGAAGACAATATCAATAGAAAAAATTAAAAAAAAGGGATTCACTTAATTATTGTACTTGGAACATGTTTTTATTGTTTTAATTTTTAATTTGAAAAGTAATAATTAGACTTTTTGATGATTATATTTATTATTACGATATTGGAAATCAATTCAAGATAATATTAAAAAATCCTGATTTATCCCACTTTATTGTAAAAAAATTGTAAAATCATGATTAAATATAAATTGTGATAAAGAAAATTATTCTTTTGAAATTACCTTGTATAGAATCCTCTAAATTTTCCAAAATATTTTTATCTTTAAATGTGTTATAAAATTTATGAAAGGTTTTTGAATTATTTTTGAGTATTTGGAAATTTTGCAAGATTCAAAGATTTTAAAAAGGAAAGGTGTGGTTTTGTGTGTAAAAAAAAATTCATTTTTTTTTTTATTTTTTAACAAAAAAAAAAGCAAAATTAATAATGAATTTTATGATCAAGCAAATAATAATCCTTTTCTGCAATGTGTTTGAATATAAATTAGGTTTTGTTTCAAAAAATATAGTTATTACTTTCACCATTTTAAATAACAATCAAAAGAAAGATAAATTTTCCTAACAATTCGTGTCGATTTCTAAAACCCCTTTAAACTCATTTTGAGTTTACTGTGCAATGTAAAGTTAAGAGAAGAAGGATAATAATAAAATGAAAATAATTGTAAAAAAATCTTAATAATTGGTGATAATGTGGCTATATCATTTTTTAAGCTTTTGAAAGGTAATTTAAATACTTTTAACTCTCAAGGAATAAAGAAAATGTGTTATCTGAAGGATAAATTCTTTAAATAACATCTGAAGATTTGATTTTTGTTTTGAATCTTTTTATAATTCAACATAATTTATAACCACCTTGATTGAGTACGAAACTATCTATTTGTTTTTTATATTAATTATTGATCTACAAGATTGGTCGATCTATTAACCAAATCAATCGAATATAATAAAAATTCCTTGATCTCAACCTTGATTTAATAAAGTATCTTTTAGGTTGTTTTTTCAAAGAAAAAAATTATTTTATCAAAGAATCTTTTTTTATGAACAAAAAATTTCTTTGTATAAATACTATAGAACTAGGGTAAGAGACTATCAACTATTATATTCTATTAATTTTTTATTACAATATTTTGAGATAAAACACACTTTTTTGAAAATTTTTGTGATTTTCAAGATATCACAATTTATGATCTTGTCTCTATATTATTGATTCCTCTGATTTTCTTCAATATAGCGATTTTATATAGTTTTACATTTTTTTTTAAAAATTTATCATGAATTGAAATGGATATTTTCAAATCATCTATTAGATACTTATCTTGTAAGTTATTTGAACTTATCAAATCTAAACCCAATTTAAGTGGTTACTTTCTTAATTGATTACAAACACTCAATAAAAATGTCATTTCATATTAATTAGGCCTTAGACTATCTTTTACCGAAAGATTAAAATAAATTTTTGATATTCAAATAGGTTTTTAATATCCCTTTTATTTTTTGTTCTACTCTGAAACCTACACTAAAAAAGTCTTTAAAAATATCCCAAAGAAAAGATATATCAAAATAATTTTATATTAATGTCAATTAGTAATTAAAAAGTACTAATAACCCAGTAGAATTCAATATTTTTTCAATAAATCCAAAAAAGTCTTTTTATTTTGGGATTAATGGGTAATTTCCAATAAACAATTATTTTCCAATTAAAAAATGAAAATTTTTTTTATTCACATTCTCAAAAATATTTAAAGGAAAAATTAGTTGTTGAAACCCCCTAAACTATTTAACGAATCGTTTAGAAATGATATTTTTGGACATTTAATTAAACTACCTTAGTGAACTCTAACATAAAATTTTTACTCTTTTCGTTTGATAGTAACAGTAATAATTAATAAATAGTTGGAAATTGAAATAAAAATTTTCATTTTTAATTGGAAATAACATTAAAATAAAAATTACTAAAAAACTAAATAATCACATAGTTTTCCAAAAATTTTAATGAAATGATTTCAATAAAAGTTGGAGTTCACCTTAATCATTATAAAAAGAGAAGATTTTAATTTAATCATATATACTAATATTTGAATTATATATTGGAAAAATTTTTCACTTCCTTTTCTTTTTCCTATTTCAAACAAAACCACATATTTGATCCTATTTCTTTGAAAACTCTATTTCAAAAAGAAAAAAATGGAAAAGGAAGTGAAAATTTTTTCACTTGGTTACTTGAAATACATGTATTAATTCTGAACCAAACACTGGATTAACCCAATCATTTTACATATTTCAAAAAGTTTCCTCAAAAGGGTTTTTTGAGGATGAACCAATAAAAGTTCAACACAACTATTATGTAAATCAGTTAAATCTCTTTTTTTTGATGAAACAATGATTTTAAAAAACTTATTTTTGAACTTTATAAATTCCACTTAGCAAAAGAAGAAATAGAAAAATATTTCTTATTAAAAAATTTCGATAACATAAAGTAAAAGTATTTATTTCGATTTAAAATGAAATAGATCTACACTGTTACACTAACACCAAAATCATTTATTTTGTTCTTGGACAATTATGGGATATTGTGGAAATTCCTAAATTCTGATTTGAATCAAAATTAACATAACTCCAAATATTTCATTTTTTCTCAAACCAAATCTACCAAATCTTTCAAAAAAAAAGACTTCTCTCTACTTTTTCCTCAAAACCAAGGCATTTTCACGAAACCCAAACCAACAACTCTTTCGAAAAAAACCAAAAAAACAAAAAAATACAAACAAAAAGCAAAAACAAACATGAACAACGAAGATTTTTCAACGATCAAAAAAGCACCAACCCCCCCAACAAGAAGAAAAGTGAAAGTTATTTCTGACTTTTATAAAGCCATTAACGAGGGGGATCTTGAAAGCACAAGCAGTCTTTTCACAAAAAATGATTGCATTGAATTAGATCAAATCCATGAGGGGTACGAGACGACTGCGTTGGGTGTGTGCTCGCGAAAGAACCTTACGTCGATCGGGAAATATTTGCTTGAGCAGGGCGCCAGTGTCGGTGCCATTACCGATCACAACGAGGAGACAAATGCCTTTCATGATGCTTCAAGATGGGGGAGTGTCTCGATGCTCAAGCTCTTGTACGAATACGAGCCCGATCTTTTAAGCAAAAGAGACAACAAGGGCAAGCACGCCGTGCACCATGCGTCCATTTCGGGCAAGCCGCTGAGCTTGATGTATCTAATTAGTCACTGTGGTGTCTCTTATGACCTTAAGGACAGCAGTGGGTTCACGCCGCTCTTGTATGCATCCAAATTCGGCAGCATTAGCACAATCAAGATGCTAATGAAGATTAAAAATGAGAACGAGACACTTGAAGAAACCGAACCTGAAATCGAAAAAGACTTGAACGGATTTAACGCAATGCACCAGGCCTGCTCCACGTCACAGTTACAAACATTAAGATACCTCGCAAAAAGCGCGCCGCATTTAGCAGATGAGTTTGACAATTTCCAACGAAAGCCCGTCGACATCGCAATCAATTCACGCTCGCTGCAATGCGCAAACTATTTGTCCTGGATGAAAAAAATTGAACACATGAAGGCTTCCATGGGCAAATGGCTCTACCGTTTGTTTGCCCTGATACCCTCACTGCTCTTGCTGATCCTTTTGATCTGCTTCAAAACGTTTAATTGGTTTTTTGCGATCCTGATCTCTGGCGTGGCCATTCTTTATATCTCCCAGCAATCAGAGGTCCGTTGGAAATTCTTCCACAAGCCAATCAAATCGCCCTTTGCCTTTGGCTTTCATTTTGCCCTGCAGTTATTCATCACGTTGCAATTTTTATTCATTCTGTGGCCTTCTCTAGCCAGCAAGTTACCAAAAACCTGCTTTTTTTATTTCATAGTCCATGCGCTCGTTGCCTTTTCAATCAACTTCCTGATCAAATCAGATCCTGGAATAATCAAGCAAAATAATTTTCCCTTTGAAAATGTCTTGGAAAATTCAGATAATGTTACAGAGGATACCTTCTGCTCAACGTGCCAATGCATGAAGCCAAAAAGGTCATTACACGACCCCTTTAAGGGGAAGTGCGTTGAAAACTTTCAGGTCTATTGCCCAATGCTATACCAAACCTTTGGGAAAAAAAATATCAAATATTATTTTTTTTTCCTTTGTCTCGTCACAATCCAAATATTCGTTTATTCCAAGCTTGCAATTAATTATTTTGATCTTATTATCGATCTTCCACAAAGCAAACATTTGTCTCTTCGCTTTATTTTTGATTTTATGATCAATTCATATAAACTGGCCAAGGGATCAATGATTTTGTTTGGGTTTGTTTTAGTGCTAATGTTATGGGTTTTCCTTTCTTTGATACAATGCTGTTACGTAGCCCTGTCAAATAATACAATACATATATTATTAAATTGGAAACACTATTCATATATGGTCAATAATAATAGAAAAATAAACCCCTTTGATAAAGGTGTCGTAAAAAATTTAAAAGAATTTTTTTTAATCAAATAAATACCATTGACAATTATATATCAATTATATGAAAAAAAAAATGATATTAATAAAATTTTACAGTAATAATTATTCTTTTTTTTTTCGAAATTTATCCTCCTTTGTTTTTTTTTTTTTTTTTAACTTATTTTTTAAAAAAAAATAATCCAATAAATAGCAAATATTATTAAAATAAAATAAATCATAAACATATGACTTTAAAACTCTTATTATTCTATCAATGTTTTAATATACCGTTACAATATATTTTTTTGAAAAATTTATTTTTATGATAATAAAAACCTAAATTATATTAAAATACAGTTTGGCACAACTCTTGATTCACTGTTTGAGTTGAATAAAAATCCGGAATTTTTTTCTACAAATTGAAAAAAATAACAAATATATTTTCAACGTTTTATTATTTCTTTAGTTTCTAAAATCAAAATAATTTAAAGATTAGTCAAAGCGGGCAAATTTAGTTTGTTTTTTCTTGCGAATTCGAACAGCTTATTAGATTTTTTTCATCAAAATTACTGAAACTTTTGTATCCAAGTTAAATAGATATTTCTATTTTTTACTCTTAATTCAATTTGAAATTAATTTATATGTAATGATGTTGTCAAAAATACGTACAAATTGTTTTAGTTTTAGATATTTTAGGTATTTTTTTTTATTATTACTTTGTTGATCAAAAAAGTCTAATTCAATTTTTAAATATTCACATTAGAGCCAATATTATTTTTTGTTTTAGATTACCGGAAATTAGAAAAACGAAAAAAAAAACACTAAATTTGTAGCAAATGACAAGAAAAGACATCAATATCCAGTATTGAAAGTTTCCCTAGTAGAAAAAATAAGTACAAATATCATTATTAATTGTTAATATTTCATAATTGTTTTGTAATTGATTAATAATTTTTTTAATTTAACATTCAAATTCTGGAAACTATAATTATATCATTTATTTATTTTTTATTTTGAATAGAGGTAATTGATTTTCTCTTATATATTTTAGACTTTTTTTAATTTTAAAGAAATAAACCTAAAATTTATTTAATTTTTGTTTTATTTTTCAAATTAAAAAAAACTTGACGTTTGGTTATTTTGTGTTTTCTATTTATTTCGAAAATCTATTAATTTTCGTTAGGTTTTTTTACTTTTTGAAATAAACCAAAAATATATTTAAAATTTTTGTTTTATTTCTAAAGTAAAAAAACCTAGAACACTTCACGAATAAAATAGAAAACCTCAAAACCTAGAAAAATTTACAAATAAAACAGTAAACCTCAAGAAAAGTGCTGTTATTTTTTTTTTAATTGTCGAAATAAAAACAATATATCTTAAAATTTATTTTAATTTTTTAAATTAAAAAAAATAGCCATAAGTATTAAAATAATTTTAAAAAATTGAGTAAAATCATTGATTTTACTCAATTCTTTCAAATTATGGAAAAACTAGCCACTTTAAGGAACTTGACTACACAACCGTTTATTTATACTTATTGTTACTTTACAAAACGATTAAAATTTTCTCACAGCTTTCCAAAAAGAGTTTGTAGAAATCATATTACAAATTTTCAAATTTTCATTTTTTAAAAGCAGATTTAATTATTAATTTATTTTTGATAATGGAACTTTTATCATTTATTTTAATTATTGGGACTGTTTTTTTTATTTATTAAAGCTGAATGAAAATTTAAATTTTTTTTTATTTTGCAATTAACAGTATTGTTATTATAAACACGATTTCATAAATTGTGATTCACCTGAAATAATAAATTGAAAAAAAAATATCTTTATGTATTCAATTACAACAAATAATTAAATCTGATTTGTAATTCACTTTTAAATTATTCCTAATATATAAAAACCTGACTCTTTTAAAGATTAAAAAAAAAAAATCAAAAACTGAAAAAAAGTGAGTCAAAATTTTTGAAATGAGAATAACCTATTATTTATTAAAGAACATTCACTGAAAATATACAACAAAAAGATTGTTTAATTATAATTAAATTCATTTTAGAAGACATTTTCTAGTCTCAGTTATATTAATTGTGATTATTTGTTTATTCTAAGATCTAATTTTTTACACTTATGATTTTTGGCAAAAAAAAAAATTTTTCAAAAAAAAAGAAATTTTAAAAAAAAATAAAAACAAAAACAAACGAAAAACAAAAATTTGAAAAAGGAAAATAAAATTTTGCAAAATTAGAAAAAATGATTCTGATCCAAAAATTTGAAAATATTTTTTTGATAAGAATACTGAAATAAACCTCCAAAAAACTTCCAATACCTTATAAAGTGAGCAAATCTTTTCGAAAAATAGTTTATCAAAATTTTGTTAAATATTGTCAACCTTTCCACCTAGGCTTATATTATTTATTCGAACGAAAATTAATTCAATTAATAATGATCAAAATAATATCCAATTAATGAAAAAAAAGAATAAACATTATTCTTGTTCTAATTCAAAAAAAACTACCCCAAAAATCATTTTTTTTTTAAATATACTGTAGATTTATTTACAGTTATGAAATATTATTCATTTACAAAACAAAAAAGGGACAAAAATATTAGATATATGGTATTTAAAAAATCATTAGTCTGACAAAAAGCAACTAAATCATTATTAAGAGATTTTGATTATAAAAGGCATTATCAAGATATTCGCAATAAATTCGCACAGGTCTCAAAACAATCTCGATTAGTCTCACTTCATCACAAAAAATTATAAAATCACAATATTCCACAAAATCATGATTAAATACAAAAATCACGAAAAAATGAAAAATCATTTTTTTGAAATCACCTTAAAAATTTCTATTGACTTTTACGAAAATTTGAGACTTTTAAAACACTTTTCCACTTGAAAAATTATAGAAAATGTTGGAAAAAGGTATTAAATTTTCTCAAATTGAAGAAAGTCATCTTCGACATTAAATCTTGTTAAACAGAACGAAACTTTTTGTAGTGGGTTGAAAAATACAATATTTTTTCATTTTTACAATTGTAAACCACATGTATTTTTTTTTAACAAACAATCAATCATCCATTTCAACAATATACTTGAAAACAAAATTATTTTTTTTTCTTTTAAATGTAATTATAACCTTCACAAGTTAAATAACCAAAAAGAAGTAAGAGTAATTTATATTTTTAATGTTTATAAAACAAAAAAAAACTAAGTTCTAGTGGTGCTTTCTATACAATATAAAGATTTTTAAAGCTAAAATAACAAGAATAAAAAAAATATAGCAACAATCTTAATAACTTGTGATAATCAGGCTATGTTATTGTAAAAGCTTTTAGAAGGTTATCTCAATACTTTCAACATTCATACAAAAAAGAAATTGTTGGAACCCAAGATAACATTCTTAAAAGAACATTTGAAGGGTAGGTTATTTTAGAAACTTTTTTCATTCAACACAATTTATAACACATTTTATGACCGGGAAACTATTTATGTGACTTTTTTAAGTAAATCTTGTTGATCTAAACCGATCGAATTACAATACCAAATAAATTATAATAAAATACAATTAAAATCTTGATCTCGTCCTTGATTGGATCAAGTATATTTTTGTTGGTTTTTTAAAAGAATAATTTGATTTACAAGGATCCGTTTTTTGATCAAAGAAAATTTTTCTTTTCTATAAACATTGCTGAATTCGTCCTAAATAAAACCAACTATTATATCAATTTAATTTTTATCACAATATTTTACCTTTATCATGATTTTTAGCGAATTAATATTATTTTATAGACTATTGTCATATGTGATACATAAGATCCACTTTTAAGACACAAAATTTGTAATAAATTTAAGGTACAATGTAAAATCTCAAAACAGTTATAAAATTCAAATTTGAGAAAAATAATTTGAGTAAAACAAAATTCCAAAAAATGTGCTTTAATTTGAGATTTTTCAGTGCCATAAATTTTGTTGAAATTTTGTGCCTTAAAAGTGAAACTGACTGTAGCTTCCGGTATTATTGATTACCTTAATTTTCGACTATATCATGATTTGACAAAAATAATCTCAATTATTATAACTGTATTCTGAATTACCATAGGTCTCACAAAATCCCATATTACTTGTTTGAGTTGGAAAATTCCTTTTTTACCTTTTTACTTGTTGTTATTTTTTTCTCATTTTTCAATTTCTTACTACTACTTAATTGTTCAATAGAGTATTGATAAAAATTCTAGATATAAAAATAAGTCTTGGCATCCGAATTAATTGATAATTTTTGTATAATTACGGATATTAAAAAACTTTAAAAATAAATCCTTTTTAACTAAACACCTTTTTTATGAACTTAGCAATTAATCTACAGAGAGTTCATTGAAGTGAGATATCTATATAATACTTTTTTCAATATTTCAAAATATTTAAATTGAACCAAAATTGTTATTATTTTCTTGAGACTTTATTATTATTTATATGATCTAACTATACTTAATTGTTTTTTCTTTGAAAGTGATCATTATTGTAATGATTTTCTTCAATAAATATTTTATTCGACTTGATTAAAAAACTCATTTATCAGTGATAAAGAAATGTAATATCATTTGAAAATGAATTAATCTTTAATAATCACTTTTCTTTAGTAAAAAAACTTGATGCTTCCTTATTTGAAATTTTAGATTTGAAAAAAATAAAAAAAAACATTTATTTTGATTTAATAGAATCCCCCTTTTATTATTTTCTGAGAGTTTATATGTTCATAAAATTCTATACAGTCAGTTTCACTTTTAAGGCACAAACTTTCAACGAAATTTAAGGCACAAAAAAAATCTCAAATTAAGGCACAAAATTCAGATCTTAGTAAAATAAATTGTAAAAAAAAATAATTACAAAATTTGTAATTTATTTTGAGAGTTTTTTGTGCCTTAAATTTCGTTGATAGTTTGTGCCTTAAAAGTGGAACTGACTGTATTTATTTTTATTTTAGAAAATACAAGAAAAATTAACGGAATATTTTATCTTTAAAGATCTTATTAATTTGTATATTTTATTTAATTTTTTAATAATTTATTAAATATCTTTAATGTTAATAGATTGCCTGAGAATTTTTATTTAAAATATTTGAAGTATAAACAACAAATTTTTATTATTAAAATAATATATTAGTAATATTTTTATTTTATTTTTTTAATTCTAAAGTATTAATATAAATTAGTTTTATTTGTTTTAAAATCTGAAAAAAGAGGGGTAATAAAAATAAAGTCTATTTATACTTTTAATTTTTGGGATATTACTTACTTTCTGAAACAATGAATATTTGGTTATTTATTCTTGTTAACATGTAATCACAAGTAATAGTAATTCTTTAGATTTCAAGTTGAATTTTACATATTTTAAAAGAATAGAATAATAACATTTTTAAATTAATAGTTTGGTTCTTTTTCTCAGATTATTTTGTTGAACAAATATAAAAAAAGTGTTTAAAAATTTGTATTTAAAAAAATTATATTTTTTTCAAATCAACAATAATTATTGTATTTTTTTTTGAAATTAAGTATATTTTTTATATCAATTTATTTCCAACACTTTGTGGTTTCATTTTTAAATAAAAATATTTTTGGAAAACTTCCTTCACAGATAATAAGTCAGTTTTTTCTTCTTCAACAAAAATAATATATTTGAAAGAATATATACAGTCAGTTCCACTTTTAAGGTACAAACTTTCAATAAAATTTAAGGTACAAAAAAATCTCAAATTAAGGCACATTATTTGTAATTATTGTTTTTTACAATTTATTTTACTAGAATCCAAATTTTGTGCCTTAATTTGATATTTTTTAATGTGCCTTAAATTTCATTGAAAGTTTGTGCCTTAAAAGTGTAACTGACTGTAAATATTTTGGATTTTAAACTTTGTAAAAATCAGAAATATGGATCAAATGTTTGAAAACAAGAATTTTTTTCTCAAAATATCATTAAAAGCAAGTTTTGTAATCAGATTTTTTAAATTATTTTGCAATTTCAAGATTTGGAGAATAATTTTTTTGGATTTGCTCTTTAATTCTTGAGAATTTATTTTGTTAAGATACCCCCCTTAAAAAATGAATTGTCCATTCTATTTGGTAATTTTTCAAGTCTTTGTGACACTTTAACTAATTTCCTGGTTATTTCTGAATTGGTGTGTGTACATTTTCCTGATTACTTTAATTTGAAAATACTTGTTAAATAAATTGAAAAAACTATATTTTGCAGAGATTTTTTCATTTTTTCTAATTAATGTCTAAAAATATTAACACACAGCAAAAAAAAGTTTGAAACTTTTCCCAAACCAAAATTTGTAATATTTGAAAAATAAATTCCCTCTCAACACAATTGATTCTTTTTCTTTATTTTTTTTTTTTTTTGATTCCATTTTGTTTGTTTATGATTAGAGACATTTTTTTCTTTGAATTTTTCAAACCATTTTTTGGATTAAAAACATTCTACAAATGAGGAAGAAATCTGTGTACAAATTAAATTAATTTTTAAATAAAAACAGAAGAAAAAAATCCCTAATTAAAAAAAACAAAAATGGAACAAAAAATTAAGAAATACACTATTTCCTTCAAACCACAACACTTAGGAACAAAAGTTAAAAATACGATTACCCAATGGTAAACTTAAACAATATCGAATCAGTCTTAACAAGACAACTGCAAACCAATTCTTAGAGCATGTTTTCCGATCCAGCGAGGAGGATCATCAAGACTATGGAATCTTTTGTTGCTTCAGATCAACAAGAAGAGATATCTTTGATGATTTTGAAGGTGAGTTTTTACAAGAAGATATTGCTTTAAAGCACTATTCCGATCAGCGTTTACAAATAAGGAAACGTTCCAAGGAAGAAATCCACATCGAAGTCTCCGATGAAATTAACACCACCCAAGTGACGACTCTCAACTTCAAACGATCCAGTGTAATTAGCGAAGTTCTTTCAGATCTCTTTTTGTCAAAAACAAAAAAAAATTACAAAATTGGACAGTCCGAAAACAATAACTCTAGTGTCAGAAATTTTGGACTTGTGCTTGAGAACAAGAATTTACAGCAAAGTGAAAAGCCGATTTTTATTCCTTTGAAATCTTTTATTGCAGAATCAACACCTGAACAAATATTAAAAAGGATTTTAAGAAAGACAGACGTTTTTGGAATTTGGCTAGAGGCCTCAGACTACCCTCTTGAAAATTACCTTTCTGCTTTAGAAGTAAATTTTTTTTTTTTCATTTCCTTGCTTACTTTTATCCATTTTTCTTTTTTCATCCATTTTTTCCTTTTTTCCTTTTTTCCTAAAATTGGTTCAACATTTTTCAAAAGATTCTTAATTTTTCTTTAAATTTCATGAACTGAAATAATTAGGACTTAAACCCAACTAACTTTGTAGATTCAAAACTTAAAAATACAGATTTTTGAAAATTTAATTACTGGTATTTGTGATTTAAGGACTACGTTCCCACTCTTAAGAGAGCTGAGTTATTGTGATAATTTACTTTTACTTCTTCAAAAAGAATTCTCATTCTGGAGAAATTGGACAAATAATACTAATTTCGAAGTTAAAAATACAAACAATAAAAAAAAAAATTTATTAAATTCGATTTTATAGATAAAATATTTTGAAAATGAAACTTTTTCAGGATTATTAAGCACAAGATCAATTTTGAAAACATTTCAAACTTGTAAAAGTAATTGTACAAAATATTTAGAATAGCTTTCAAAAATTCTTTTGTGTTTATGAATTTGAAATAGAAATTTTAAAATTGTAAAATAAAATTTTGATATGATCAATAATTGTAAAAATTGTTAGAATTGTGAAAATTTACCTTTGTTTTTTTGTAAAAGAAATTATTAAGTGGGTAAATTTAACTGAGATTATAGAACTCTTTCAAGAGCGTTTTTAAACACAATTCCTCCATTTTGGACTCAAGACATAGTATTTTAATGTGATAAAATTTCGTCTGATTATCTTTTTTTTTCAATTTTGAAAATCTGACTTTCATTTAGGGTTATTATTTCACCCAATATATAGCATAAAAAAGCACCAAACAAAAAATAAATTTGGTCAACAAATTACAACCTATTTCTTTGAAAACTTTTACTGAGTTCAGAAAAATTGGAAAAAGGAGAAGTGAAAATTAATTCCCATTTAAAATTCAAATACCAGCAAAATCAACAAAATTCATTTTATTTATTTTTTTGGAAAGTTATAAAGAAATAAATACCATTATTACTGAAGTGATGAGATGAATTATTGATATGTCTTGTTCAAATAAAAATTATTAAATTTAAACAGATTAGTGAATAATTATTGATTTTCTACCTTTAAAAGAAAAAATAATTTTTATTTTTATCTTTTTTTTTTATTATTGAATAGGGATGGTTCAACAAAATTACCTCCTGTTTGAAGTTTGGTTTTCTTGATTTTTCTGTTCATTTGGAAAACCGATAGATTTTCGTTAGGTTTTTTTGAGTTTTCTATTTATTTGTGAAGTGTTATAGGTTTTTTTGAGGTTTTTATCCTAGATATCTTATAGTTAAGATTATAACCAAGAAAATAGACTTTCTTTCAAAAAAAAACAAAGAAAAAATTTTCTATTTCAAAGAACAAAGACAAGAAAAAGAGAAAGAAAAGCAAGAAATAAAAAAAATTAAAAAAATAATAAAAAAAAGTAAAAACTTAATTGAAACGTTTTTTTTGCACCCCGAGTCTTGAATGTGTTGGTGGTTGTTTCCTTTTATTTTGGAAATTTCTATATCACTATAATAATTTATTTTAATAAAAAGGTCTAAATATTTGAATAACTATAGATCAAATGAAATAGGTTACTTTATTAAGTTTTAAATTAGACCTTTATCGTTAAGGGACTAGTTTCTATTAATTTTTTTGTTGACCAATAACTAAATAAGGAATCCTTATCTTGAAACATTTTTAAAATTGATCAAAAAACAGGTTTTTTCAATGTTAGAACTTTTAGTTCTTGTTTTTTTAAAAAAATTTTACAATTAGTCAAAAAAAGTGATTTTTACAATTTTTTTTAAAAAAATATCTTGAACGTATGAGAATTTTTTGATTAATTTTGGATTTAATTATTGTTTCAAAATTAATATTTATTCTCATTTGGAAAAACTAAAAAATAATTTAAAACTAGTGAACATTATCTCTTTCACTTCTGTTCATCCAACTTGACTCTATAAAGAACTCAATTTTTTTTTTTTCAATAATTACTTTTACAAAAAATAGTTCTTATTCTTTTCTTTTCTTTTTTTGACTCTGACAAAAACTTTTAGAATGGTTATTTGGAACAACTTTTTAAAACTTCAAATTTGACAAAAACAAAAGAGTGTAAACTCAAAAAGTGGTTTCAAGAAAAAAAAGAATGGTACAAGAAAAGAATTAAAATCTATTATTTTGAGTAAAGCATATATTGCATTTTTTTTTTGAATCAAACTATGTTTTCATGCAAATCCAAAAAAAGCTTTTCAGGTTTATTTTTCAAAGTATTTTTTGTAGTTCTTCCACAAACACAACAAGGTTTTGCTTTCTTGCTCATATTTTTTTTTATTTTTTGTATTTTTGCGAAAAGTTGAAAAAAAGCAACTTTCAAGAAAGCGAAAAAAATGGAAAATTTTTTTATTTCTATAAAAACAATAACTAAATTTAATTAATGTAATTTATCGGGATTTCATTACTATACAAAGAAGTTTTTCACTTTGATTTCAAATCTATGTAATTGGCAAAAAAAAATTTCTAAATCTCTATTAATTTTACCTAAAAAAATTTAATAGAGACTAGTCTCTTAAGGCAAAATCTATAAAGTGATAAGTTTTTAAGAATAACAATTGGGTTCGAAATTTTCTTTTCATTGTATTTTTTTTTTATTTTGTTATTTAGAGGTATTTGGATGAGGTAAAAAGTATAAAAAACCATTATTAGAATTGATAATCTTGTTGAGATTAGATCTTAACTCAAGCGATTTGAAACCAACTGAAGCGAACTGGATCGGCATTTCAGTGTAATCTGTCAAGTTGTACTTAGACTGGTTTGAGAGGTCACCGAGTTGGTGGCTTGTAATGGGATTTTAAGAAAAAAATATTTGAAAATTTTTGATAAAGAATTGTTATTATTAAAAAATTTCCAAAAAAATCGAGGTTGCTCTATTGATTTTTAATTTACAAAATTCAAGATGCAGCCTCAAAAGTTTGCACAAATAAACAAAACTATACCTTACAAAAACTGAGTAATACCATTATGTTTATATTGATGAATATATTTAAATAATAATTTAAATAATCCATTTGTTAATTTATCTAAGAAGTATTAGAAATAGAAATAGAAATAGAAATAGAAATCGGCATTCTGAAATCAGATCAACCATTAAGCAAATTATTTATAAAAAAAAAACATATGCAATTTTTAATTTCTCTTTTTTCGATTTTATACAACTATTATAAAAAAAATAATAATAATAGCCCTTAGGATATTCCAAATTATCTGCAAAACCAAAGCCAATACCCCTTTACATTAACATTCCTGATTCGGGATTGGTGCCTGTTATTGTTGATACAACGATTAAAATCGGGGTTTTATCAAAAAAATTCTGCGATTACTTTGCTTTAAAACAAAAATTACATTCCAAAAAATTATTTTTTTCATTGTTCCACATTATTTATAGTGGAGATCAAGAAGAAAAAAATTCATTAATTGCGTATGAATTGATTATTTTAAAGGATACCCTCTCCATTTACCAATGTGATATACTACCAATGTCCAACCTTAAACTTATTCCAAGAACATCCCAAAATTCCAAGGATATGGAAAGTAGGTCTTGGAAACTAACACATCTGAGCCATTCGAAAAGAAAAAGGAAAGTGATTAATGATAATTTAAATTTATGGGAAGAAATGGGATCAAAATCTTTTAATTTAATTTGGCAAACAGATTGCAATGACAATAAGGGCAATAAGAATAAGAATAAGAAGAAGAAGAATAAAAATAATGATTCCAAATTGCCATATCAAGATCGAATCAGGGCAGCTAGTTTTAATAGAACAGTTTCTATTATCAGCTCACCAAAAACATATAACCCAGAATTGGCATTGATTTTTATTGAAACGCTATTATTATTAAAGCAAGAGCAATTTATCGAGAAATTAATCCAAAGGTTCCACGTACCTTCAAATCATCCACGAACAAACAAACCAATTTTAAAGCATTCTCGCAATCAAATCCAATTACTAGTTGCCAAAATTTTAGTCAAAGTTGTGAGGTCCTTTAAGCATTTATTATCCTTGCAAGCTAAAGAAACAATCAAAACATTTACCCTCGATGTATTACAAAAGAGTGATAAGAAGGTAATTGAATGCGGAGATAAAATTTTAAAAATTCTTCAATCGACACAAATTGAAAGGCAATCGCCATTAGAAGTATTTGGCGTGATTGAAATCAATGTTGCAAGTCCAGAGTCTCCTAAAAAGCAATCAAAAAAAAAAAAATTGTTAGGGAGGAAAAAAAAAAATAAGAAGAAGAAGGACAACGATGGTAAAAAATTACAAAGAATTAAAAAGGGCAAAAAACCATCAATTCCCTTTATTCCAAGGTCTAATAGTTTCAGAAGAGCGCCACAGAAAAAAAATCCAGAATCGATCAGACCCAAGGAAACTGATTTTAAAAAATTAAAATTAACAAACATCCATACGAAAGAATTAGCGAGACAATTATCTCTATACACCTATTCGCTTTATTCAAAAATTAACACAAAGGAATTATTTGACAAGGCTTGGTGCAGTAATAACAGAGAGAAATTAAGTCCAAATGTTGTCAAATTAATAGACAAATTTAACAGAGTTGCAGATCTTGTCTCAACAGAAATCTTAATGGCTGAAACCTTTAAAAAAAGAGCAAAGTTAATTGAAAGAGTAATCCAAGTCGGTATGTATTTAAGAGAAATGAATAACTTTGAAGATTTAGTGGCAGTTTTATCAGGGTTGGAAACTACACCGGTCAATAGACTACATGCAAGTTGGAAAAGAGTGCCTTCAACTTATTTGAACCAATATAAGAAATTAACTAAAGAAATTAGATTAGTTGACACTTGGCGATTAAAGCAGCTTTTCGACGAATGCCATTTGCCAGCAATACCTTACCTTGGAATATTTTTAACCGATATCACTTATATAGCAGACCTTCCAGTGAAGGTTGAAAACGGTCTATTGAATTGGATCAAATTAAAAAGATTTTACCGCACAGTCGAAATAATTAAAAGATTCCAAATCGTTCCTTATAATTTTTCCAAAATAGATGTTATCCAAGATTATTTCCTAAATAGTGATGTAATGAATGATAGCGAAAAATGGGAAAAAAGTTTATCCATTTTACCAAACCCAAATAAAAAATTTTAATTCTTTTTTTTTTTTTTTTTCACTAGAATAATTTTTTTTTCTTTTCTATATGTTTTATATTTAAATGAATTTTCATGACATTTTAATCTTACTGTTGAGAGAAAAATGTTGGACACAGAAAAATGGTTGGACACCATTTTTAATTGGAAACATTAGTAAAATTGAAAATCAAATCCTATTGATAACTAGGTGAATTTTATATAAATCCAGGTTTAAATGTGTTAGACGTTCACTAATCTGTGGTGTGTGTAGAATACTCATTTGAATGGTTGATAACTCAAGTAGATCATGCTATTTTAACAAAAATCCAAGTTGTAGTAAAGTTTACTATTAATTCTGAAAATGGTAATTTTTAAACTCGATTTAGATTATAAGAGATAATATTTCAAAAAAGTAGAATTACATTAATCCTTATTCCAATAAGTAGATTATTGTTATTTTCTTTAGTTATTTCACAAACGATTGAAATTAAAAATCATTTTCAGTAATGTTCCCAATTAAAAATGCTGTCCATCCATTTTTCAGTGTCCAACATTTTTCTCTCAATAGTTAGATCTTTTTCTATTTATTCTTTTTTCTATTATATATATATATATATATATATATATATATATATTTAACAAATGAAAAGTTATTTCATTTATTATATAAAAAATACACTAATTTTTATTATTATTTATATCAAAATGAAAATTATTCCAATTTTTCATCAAAATAAATCTTTTTTTATTTATTTATTTTTGAAGAGAGAAAATTACTTTTCTCTTCACTACAAGGAAAATTTAAACACTGAAAATTAAAGTTAGCCAAAAGTATACATTGGATTCCAGTTTAACTTCTTTTATAAATTATTTTTTCAAAGTTATCATAATTTTATGTAATAAAAAAAGGATAGCTTGTTAACTCATTAAAATTCGAATACCCCCATTTTCAAAAATACCGACTTTTGAAAAAAACACATATTTTTGGGGTATTTTTTTTATTGAAAAAAGTTGAAATGAATTAATTTTTGATTGAACATTAAGATTGAAAAAAGAATAAATGTTAAAGCAATTTGCAGAAAACAATTGGGAATGTATATAAAAATGCATACATGGAAAAAAATAAAATGATAAAAAATATTCCAAAAACAGATAAAAAATCAGATTTTCAATTTAATTTGGCAATATCTTTTGATTGAAATATTTTGTGCTATTTTAAAATTGAAAAATATGTTTCTTTTTCGACTATTAAAAAAATACTTGAAAATTATCTCTGTACTAAGTCAATTAAAAAATTCAAAAATTTTACAATTAAAAATGAAAAAAATATTACCGAAAAATTTCATTTTTTTTTCAATTCCTATTAATATCTATTAAAGTTGTAAACATTTTTGAAAATTGTTATGTATAATAATGTTTATTATATGAGTGTATTTCAAAAATACAAAATTTAAAGATTTTTTTTTGAAAAAATTTTCCATGTCTTGTTGTATGTAGTTAGTTTTTTCAGTACTTCAAAGAAGAGAGTAAAATTTTTGATTTTACACCTTTTTTTGAATTCAAGAAAACTGTTGTTAACTTTCTTTTTAATTTGAGTAACTAAAAGAAAAATTCTTTAATTTTCTATTTATTTCCCAAATTAAAAAAAATATTCATTAACTTTTTTTAAGTTTTCTCTTTATTGCAAAAATCAATAGATTTTCGTTAGGTTTTTTTGAGTTTTTGATTTATTTGTGAAGTTTTCTAGGTTTTTTTAAGGTTTTTTATTTTATATGTAAAATTTTCTGGGTTTTTTTTACACTTTTTAAAATAAACAGACAATATTAATAAATTTTCGGTTTATTTCGAAAGGTAAAAAAAACCTAACCAAAATCTATTGATTTTCACAAATAAAATAGAAAACCTCAAAAAAACCTGAACACTTCACAGAATCAAAAATAAAAACTCAAGAAAAGCCTAACAAAACATTTACAGAATTTAAAAAAATCAAATAAAATCTTGGATTTTTTTCTATTCTTTTGAATTTTGGGAAAGTATTGTTCTGTTTTTTCTGGATTTTAGAAATTAAAAGATAATTGTTGAAATTTTTAATTTTGAAAAATATTAAGAACTTAAGCACTTGATAGTAAGAGTACAGCTTCATAGTGACACCGCGGTGTGAAATTAAAGTTTTGATGTTTTAATAAGTTTTACGTATTGTTTAAATTTGTGACTAGTGGAATTTTCTAATTTAGTTCATCGAAAAACCTTTTATATCTAAATATAATTTATTTTTAATTCCTTATTTATCCGCCAATTAATATTCACTTTCACAACTTTTAGAAAATATAGACCTGTTTTTAATTGTTTTACATTTACGAAACATGAATTTTTCTCTCAATTTATATTTTTTTTGGTATATTTTTAATTTGATAGAACCAATTTTTGTTTCTTTTTTATAAACTAATTCACGTGAACAAATTTAATAAAATATAAAAAAAAACTTATAATTAATTTATTGAAAAATTTTATTAATTCTATCACAATCACTGTGTATAATCAAATATTTCTTCAATCATAAAGTAAAAAAAATAAACACCAATTTTCACAAGGAAAAAATATCAGATAAAATCAAGATCATAAATTTTAATATCTTTTATTTAAATAATGTAATACTAAGAAACAAATTGAATTATTATCAAGAATCAATAATGGTAATTAATGATTTTGGATATTTAAATACTTTTTTGAAGATTGAATTTAATAGAGATGTTTTAAAATAAAATTGCCCCACTTTCTTGGAACTAGCTTAGTTGTTATCCTTTTATGTAAAACTTTGAAACTAAAGACTTTAAAAATTCTACATTATGGGTAAATTAAAATTAATTGAAAAATGATTCTTTATCTTCAAAGTATTGATTTTTTTTTTGAGCATGATAAATTTGACTAATTAATAAATTCAAAAAAGATAATAATTGTATTGAAAAACGTTCATTGAAAATAAAAATTGTTTTTTTCAAAAAATTCTAAAATTATTTATTACAAATTTTGATTTTCAGCATTTCTTGATGTAAGTGAACTAAAAAAATGATAAGAATAAAATAATAATATAATAAAAATAGTCTCGGCGCTTTGAAAAAGCACAAAACAACAAAAAATTTTAGAATAAAATGAATTTTTTTTAATTTTTTTTTAGTTCAGGCTGGATATCAATTTCTCCTTTATTACCATTATCCATATCAATATCATTATTATCAATATTATCAATTTCATTATTATCATCATCATCAACATCATCATCGTTGCTAAATTTATGGTTAATTGTTGTTTGATCAATTTGTTTCAGACGTTCAAGCGATTTTTTTAATTTTTGAATATCTGGTGAATTAGGATCATTGTTTTTTTTTCTTAGAGGGATATTTTGATTCTCATTATCTTTCATAAATAATTTTAAAAATGGTTCGTCTTCGTCACTATCTATTTGCTTTGAAATTGTGAAACCTTTAAATTTTGATTTATTTTTAATTAGAAAATTTGTGTGTTTGCTTGCAGTGATTCTACACTTACCATTTGATTTTTCACCTCTCCATACATAAAATTTCTTTTTGTTCGTTTGAATTAAATAACAGTTTTTAGATTCAAGTTGTTGGATATTTGTTAATTCTCCTTTTTTTAATTCATTTATTGTTGATCCAAATATTTCCCAAATTGTTTCAATAATTTCTTTTGTATTCATATCACTCTCACTCTTAATCTCACTCTCATCCCCACTGCCACTCTTGTTATTGCTCTTGCTCTCGTTCTTGTGTTTGTTTTTACCAATATCTTTTTTGATTTTTTTCTGAACTTTTCTTGCATTTTTTGGGTTTTTACTAATAAGTTTTTTAGTTTTAACATTTGAATGTTTTTTTTGATTGGCTATTTGGCTTCTTGTTTTTTTATTGTGGTAAAATTTTCCATATGCAGACATACTATTCGATCGTTGTTGAGAATATTGGTACCTTTTATTTCCTGACCCAGTTCCAGTAACCCTAGCAGATTTCCCACTGTTATTAGTTGTTAGTCTTGTTTTAATCCCATTTCTTTGTTTGGTACTTTTTTGTTTGTTTTGGGATATTTTTTTTTTAGGTGCGGATTCTTTCTTTTTTTTTATTCTTAAAATCCTTTTTTTGACAACTTTTTTTTTGCTTTCATTAACTAGAGACTTTTTTGGAGCGCCACCTGTTGTTTCTTTTCGTTTTCTTTGTGACTCCTTGAGGTTCTTTTGCTTTGTTTCTTTTAAATACATTTTTTTTTTTGATTCTCTTGTTCTTGAAGATCGGATCCTTTTGTTTCTTTTTGGTAGAGGCTTGATTCTTCTTTTTGTTGGTAGTGGCCTGTGTGAATATCGTTCAGAATGCAATCTTGAAGTGCTAAAAGATCGATCTATTAAAGATTTGTTTTGTTTTTTTCTTCCACTTCTTGGAGAGTGCTCTATTTTTGTTTGTCGTTATTGTGATAATATTTGGTTTGAGAATTACAGGAAAAAAAAAAAAAAAAAATTTAATTTTTGAACAAACATTAAAATTCATACAAAGCTAAAGATCGATCAGATAAGAACCAAAATAATATTTCCTTGTGCCTAACACAAGATGATCTCATTTATTTTCAAAGCTTTTTTTCTTTAAACGGTAACCAATACTTTTTACAAAAATAAAACCCATTTTTTTATGGAAGAGTCATTTGAAAAAAGTGAGCAACAAAGGTTTTTAAAAATTGTTGACTCAAATTGTTTAAAAGGGTGAATTAAGCAATTTTAAGAACACTTTTTCAAGACTTATGTTCATCACTTTTTGAAACTGATAGATAAAAATAAAAGGTTTTCAAATTTTTAGTTCAATTTCGTTTTCCCTTGAACAAATTTTTTGACTGAGTGTTGAATAAAGAATTTTTTTGATTTAAATGCTCAGAAACGTTGTAAAATTAGTTGATTTTTGAAATGCTCTTTGTACTGGTATTTGAAATTGATGGGATTAACTTCTACCATGGAGAAGTTTAATATTAAAGTGTGTTGCTATTGAATCTAGCCATTTTGGAAAAAAAGTGAAATAGGTAAAAAAATTTCAACACGATTTTTAAATTGGTAAACCTTAATAGAATTACAGAAATCACAGAAATCACAGAAATCACAGAAATCACAGAAATCACAGAAATCACAGAAATCACAGAAACCTGAAAATAAAAAGTAAAATCAATTAAAAGAAGAAACAAATTAACTTGAAAGGATAATCCATTATATTATTTTTCAATCAAATCAACAAAACAATTTGAATCAACTTGATTGTTTTATCGAAATCGTGATGAGTTGTTTTGGAGATCTCAAAAATAGTCGATTTTTTCAACAAATTTAAAATGATAGATAAATCAAAAGAAAAAACCCATATCAAAAGGTAGTATTATAAAAACTGATATTGTGTTTAATCCTCCATTTTGTCTTGATTCAGTTATTTTTACTTTTATTAAATGATCATTTCCAGGTTCTATTATGATTCCAATTCAAGTAAGGTTCCGAATTAAAAAATTGTGTTGAACTTTTTTTTCCCCGTTTCTCTTTTTTTTACCAAATGGTAAATCACATTCGAGTACCATGTTTCAAATGTCTCTAAAATTTTGATGAGTAAAGCTGTACTAAAAGTTTGATCTTATCAATTCTGATTTCGCATAAAAAATGATCCTTGTCTTCTTAGAAAATTCAAGAATATTGGCAAAAAAATCTGAATAGTAAATTATTTTTTTTTGTTGATCTCTAATTAAAAAAGCTACTTTTATATTAGTAAAAACCCCAACAATTTCACGAAAAAAATCTGCATTTCGAGACAAATTTAAAAATTTTTTCATCAATATTCTGAATACTTCAAAGTTGCGAAATATCTTTCTTAAATTTGTCCCTAAATGTAGATTAGTTGGGAAAAAATTCAATGTTTTTAAAAAATTAAATAAATAACAAATAGAGATTATTGTTACAAATTATTTTAAAAATATTTAGAAATGTTTCGAAAATACAACTAATTTCATAAGAAAGAGAACTAAAGTAATCATTCTTTTAGGCTATAGTAATTATTATTGAGTTAAATCTTGAAATTAAAAAATTGAAAAAAAAATAGTTACTTTTAAGATTTCTAAATATTGCTTATTTGTTTCTTAATACTGGAATATTATAATTTTGGGTTTCAATATTTAGATTTGGAGATAGGAATTAAAAAAACAAATTTCAAAAATGAAAATTTTTAATTGTGTTCATTACTAGTTGTTGCAAAATAAATTGAACAAAATTTTCATTCAGCTTACCAAAAAAGATTTTTAAATCATGTTAAAGGACTAGTCTCTATTAATTTTTTTTTTTGACCAATAACTAAATAAGGAATCCTTATCTTGAAATATGTTTAAAATTGATCAAAAAACAGGTTTTTTCAATGTTAGAACTTTTAGTTCTTTTTTTTTAAAAAAATTTTACAATTATTCAAAAAAAGTGATTTTTACAATTTTTTTTAAAAAAATATCTTGAACGTATGAGAATTTTTTGATTAATTTTGGATTTAATTATTGTTTCAAAAATAATATTTATTCTAATTTTGAAAAACTAAAAAATAATTTAAAACTAGTGAATATTTTCTCTTTCACTTCTGTTCATCCAACTTGACTCTATAAAGAACTCAATTTGTTTTATCAATAATTACTTTTTAAAAAAATAGTTCTTATTCTTTTCTTTTATTTTTTTTGACTCTGACAAAAACTTTTAGAATGATAATTTGTGAATCCTTAAAAAAACTTCAAATCCAACAAGAACAAAAGAGTGTAAACTGAAAAAGTAGATTCATGTAAAAAAAGAATGGTACAAGAAAAGAATTAAAATCTTTTATCAAGAGTAAAGCATATATTGCATATTTTTTTTGAATCAAACTGTTTTTTCATGCAAATCCAAAAAAAGCTTTTCAGGTTTATTTTTCAAAGTATTTTTTGTAGTTCTTCCACAAACACAACAAGGTTTTGCTTTCTTGCTCATATTTTTTTTTATTTTTTGTATTTTTGCGAAAAGTTGAAAAAAAGCAACTTTCAAAAAAGTGAAAAAATGGAAAAATTTTTTATTTCTATAAAAACAATAACTAAATTTAATTAATGTAATTTATCGAGATTTCATTACTATACAAAGAAGTTTTTCACTTTGATTTCAAATCTAAGTAATTGGCAAAAAAAATTTCTAAATCTCTATTAAATTTACCTAAAAAATTTTAATAGAGAATAGTCACTTAAAATTCAAAATTTTATTTGTCCTAAATCAGCTTAAATTATTAATTTACCTTTGAAAATTGGGAACTTTGTTGATTTATTTTAATTGGTTGTCATGTGATTTTTTTGGAAAGCTGAATGAAAATATTGATCTTTTTTTTTTACAATTAACAGTAGTCAAAAATCTAATAATTTATTGTGTTCAATAAGATTTATAATAGATTTTTAGAGTCATTTGAACACTATTTGAGACAATGGAATTATTAATATCATTTCCCCCTCAATTACAAACATTCTTTGATTATAGACGAATCTATGGTGACGCTAATCCCTTAAATACGATAAAATTTAATCTGATTTTCTTTTATTCAATTCTAAAATGTGACTTTAATTCAAACTATTATTTCACCTGGAAGTGTACCAGTACAAACAATAAAAAGAAAGCAAGACGAAACCACAATCTATTTCTTGAAATTTAATAGCTGAAATCAAAAAAGGAAATTCAAGTAAAAATTTTTGACTCAACATTCTGCAAGCAGAAAAAATCTCAAATTCAAATGACTTTGGATCACTACAGCGAAACAAATTCATCTCAATTCCATACAGAAAAACTTTTTTTCTTTTCTATTTTTTAAATTTCTTTATTTTTTATTTATTCAATTTTTGATCTGAATTGTTATTTATTTTTTATTTGTTTGTTTGTTTGTTTGTTTATTTATTTTTTAGAGCCTGTGGCCACTATTTTTTCATAAATTTGATTCTTTTGAAAAAATAAATAAAATCTTACTGTCTTGTTGATCCATTTTCTGAATTCTCTCTTGAAGCAGAAGGTTATCTTTTTTTAATTTTTGGATAATTTTCCACTTTTCTTCTTCTTTTTCATTTTTATCTTTTTTTTTTTCAGATAATTGTTTTTTTAATAATGAAACCTCTTCAAATAATTGGTGGAGTTGGTTTTCGTTTTTTAATGGTTTGTAATCCTTGTCGTTGTTTTTTTTTTGAATCCCAAGATCTTTGAAAATATTTTCTAAATTTTCTTCATCACGATCACCTTCATCAGAGAACGATAAGCCAGAACTTGTATCTGAAGACTCTTCAGAAAAAATAATTTCTTTTTCTTTTTGAAACAAATCCTCATTCGTAAACTCTTCAATAATTGAACTTAATTCAATTGGTAGTTGTTGACTCATCTTGGTAGAACAATTTTATCAATTAAATTTCCAATATAAGCTTGTTGTTCGGAAAAGCAAAATGTGAAAAAATGAATTTTGTTGTGGCAAAATAAGAATTTTGGAACCTTTGTTAAAGAAATGGTTAAACTTTTCTAATGAAGAATTTGTGGATCTGTATTTGTTCAGGAAGCGATATTGTGTTCTTTTTTTGATCTTTTTTAAAAAATATTTTTTATCTCGTTCGTAAAAATATAAAATGTTACAATTTCCTTCAGAAAATTGTAAAATCAGAACTGTTTCACAAAATATTTGAAGAGTGTTTCGATGGTATTAAAATTATTTTAATTTCTTAAGGACTCTAACTTTGAGATGTTTGGAAATAATACTTTTAAAACTAACAACGGTTTGTATGTTGAGTTTGAAAAGATCTGTCAAGAGTTCTTGTTAAAATTTTAAAATTTCAAGTTTTTGTTTGACACTTGGTATTTGGCTCAAACTATTTTCAAACCAAATTCATTATTTGCTAGGAATACTTTTGTAAATCAAAATTTCTCTTTTGTAAGTTCTATATAAATTATTTTCAATCACAATATAGTTTACTTTGGGTGTAATAATATACTTGAATATAATTTGGATAGAACGTACAATAATATCAAAAAAAATTAGATTTTAAATTTCTTCTTTATTTTGGTTCTGTGATTTCGATAAATTTAAGGACTACGTTGGCAATTTAACAATTTGTCTCAACACCTTTTGGCCCAATCTCATTTAAAAAGTGAAGTTAGGATCTTGGAAATATTTTCCAATTTGGATCAAAAACTCATTTTATGTCATTTTTTTTATGAAAAATGAAATTGAAATTTTGAGATATGTAAACTCGAACACCTTGTTAAGGATGGTAAAAATGAAAAAAAAAATAATCATGAATATTTAACATTAAAAAAACTCTCAATAATAAACTTTGAGGCTAAATAATTGTATTTTCAATGATTTTTGAACATTGGGTTACTTTGAATTGTTACATTGTCTCCACAAACAATTAATCCGTCCCAACCCTAATGGAAAATATTATAAGGCATATAATTTGGTTTTCTATTATAAAATTGTGTTTTTTGAAAGAGAAAATTCAATTTCGATCATAAGATCAAAATTTCAACTTGTCTTACTTCCTTCGAGTTTTTTTTTTTGTAAAAGCCAAGACAAAAATTAAATTTTTCCAAGAAAAGAAATTAAAGAAATCATGGAAATCAAAGAAACAAAAGAAATCACAGAAACCCATGGAAGCTTGAAAGCGTTTTTTGATCATTGCTTTTAAATTGTTTAAATCTGAGATTAAAACAATTTTGGAAAATGAAGATCCACATTAATGTAAGTTTTTTTTATTGATTTGTTTGTCAATTTCAAAAGGAAACAAAAAATAGAAAACTTATTTTTAATCTTCTATTATAAATTTTACAGTTTATGATGAGCTTTAATAACTCTTTTACGGTTTGTTGAACAAAATAAAATTTCAGAATAGAAAATCAATTTGAGGTCTTATAAATTTTTCAAGGTATTTCTGGAACGGCTGTATCGATTATTACAAAGGGGTTGTGATTTTGGCTTATTTTTTTTTGTTTCTTTTTGTTTTTCCTTGAATTAAATCTCCCCAACATGACTAAGAGGAGAGTGTCTCCTCGAATTTTTTTTGGAACAACACGATCCATGTCAAACACATAAAATATTAAGTTTCGGGTACTTCTTAGATAAAGTTTTTTTTGTTTGGATCGTTTCTTTTATAACCCAATTTGTTGTGCCAAGTATAATTGGGTTGAGATGCTGTGGGAAAGGTTTGGTGAGATTTTACATGAAAGGATCTTTTGAAAATTAAATTTGGGAAAATTAGTCAGTTTTTGTTTTTAAAAAATAGATTTCAAAGTCAGTTGAAGAAAAAATGATCTTTATAATTTTGGGAATTGCGAATTTTGGTGGATTCAATACAATACCAAACCATTTACGTACCATTTCATCAAAAAAATGTCTTTTTTTTCAAAGAACAAATACCTCTCATCCAAAATTGCCAATTTTCTCCATTTTGACCTTTTGGGTGAAAATTGAAAACCATTTCATCTTAACTCACACACCAGAAAATAACACTAGTTAACCCCCAACAAGTCAAAATGGTTTTCAATTTTCACCTGGAAAGAAATTTTCTCCAAAAGCTGTTTTTTCCGATCATTCTTTTTCATTTTGAGATACGAGGAATCTTAAATTCAGACTTTTTTCGGAAAAATTCATTTTTTCATACTTAGATCTCACTAAATAAATATTTGTGAGATATATCAATCACCAAATACTCTTTAAAACACACCAAACAACAAATTTTCAATTGCCAACGTAGTCGTTAAAGATGAATAAATATTTTTAATTAAAACGATGAAAAAACAATAATTTACAATATTTTTTATATATTCTAATTGAGAATTCACAAAAAGATTTTTATTAATTAATGTGATAGATTCCTTTGTAATCCAAGTTTAAAATCCAGATATTACCAAAGATTGTTTGAAATTGACTAATGATTTTCAGAAAACTACACATGTGTAAATTTGGAATGTTGGGCAAAATAGAGTTTTTACACTTTTGTAGTATCAAAAAAAATAAAATTGAAAAAAACTTTTTTAGACAGAACTAATACTTTTATTAACCTTACATCTTAATTAATTTGTTTTATTTCATAATATAATCAAAATTACAGAAAAAAATGAGTCTTTTCTATTTATTTTTTTTTTTAGTAATATTCCTTTTTGAAAGTATCTAGTCAAGAAAAAAAAGATGTTTTTATGGTATAAAAAATACCAAATTAATAGAACAAAGAATTTTAGTTTAATTCTACTTGGAGATTTATTTTTAAGAGAAAATAACTAATCATTTTGAAAATGCTGCATTCATCTAATAAAACTCAAATATAAAAAAAAATCATTTATGATAATTATTGAAGTTTCCACCAAGTGCCTATCTTTGCCAGAATGTAAAAGAATTGTTTAAAATCAAAGATTTTACTCAATTCTTTTGATTTCAGGTAAACTTCACTTCATTTTTTTCATAATTTTTGAAATAAACTGAAAATTTCTGTAATTTTCTTATTATTACAAAATTTGAAAAAAATCTAATCGTTCTTTTCTTGATTTTTTCTGTTTTATCTGTATAATATATTGATTTTGCAAATAAAAAGAAAACTAGAGAAAAGGTAAAGGTAGTTTTCCAGAAAACAAAAGAATTAAGTAAAAGATAAGATATTTGACTCTATTCTATTAAATTCAAGAAAACCAAACTGGAAATCAAAAAAAAAAAAAAAAATAGTATTTTATAAAATTCTAAATGAAAACATACTTCTCTAATAGTCCAAATTATTAACTACCCATTCGAAATATATTCTTCAGATTTAAAATTCAATTAAAATATTATATATAATATAACCATTTAACTTTGAAAAAAAAAAAAATTGAATTTTTTATTATTAAATTTTAGAAAAATCTTAATAGAACCTGGAAAATTGGATTGTCCAACTTAAATTGTAAAATATCTTTAAAAATATTTTTTTACAAAGATCTTCTATTAGCCAATAATATTTAAAGTCAGTTCAACTTTAAAGGCACAAACTTTCAACGAAATTTAAGGTACAATAAAAATCTCAAATTAAGGAACAAAATTCAGATTCTAGTAAAATAAATTGTAAAAAAAAAAATTCCAAATTTTGTGCCTTAATTTGAGATTTTTCTGTGCCTTAAATTTCGTTGAAAGTTTGTGTCTTAAAAGTGGAACTGACTGTATTTTAATTGAAATTATCTACAGGTGAACAATTAATAAATGTTTATTTTTTGTTTTAAAAAAAAATTGTTTCATGATAGTCTTGGATTACTTGAATGGTTTCGTTTTCTAAATAAATGAGCTCAATTATTAAGTGGGGAATCTAGTTTTCATTTATGTTTGATTTTTTTAGTTTTAATGTTTATTTTCTTGAATTAAAGTTAATAAAAATATCTACAAGTTTATTTACTATATTTAATTTTAGAACAGAAATTCCAGTAACAAATAGACCTAAATATTTTATTTAATTTTCTTTTCCATTTTTTTTTTGGTTTTGTTTTTCTCGAAAATTATTATTAGTTTTAATAAAAATTAAGCCTTGGTTTGTTAGTAAGGGTTTTTTGGGGTATTTAATTTAACAATCTAAATGAAAATTAAAGTTGGGAAAAACATTAGTTTTTTTAAAATTAAAATATAATTATTCTTTAGTTCAAAAAAGAAAAACAAATTACTTTTTGGGAATATTGCTTTTGAATGAAATATGTTACAACACCAAAAATACCTTTTCAATTTTTTTTTAGATTGTAACCCTCCTATAAAATAACAAAGAATAATTTCAAAATTTTTACCATTTTTCTCAATTTTGACCACTTATGTAAAAATAATAAACAACCTTTACTTAATTCACATATTGGAAATCAATAATAACAACTTCTCAGCAATAACTCAAGTTTTTTAATTTTCACATTAGAAGTAATTTATCCAAAAAACAGTTTTTTCCAACCTTCTTTTATATTTTTTTGAACAATTAGACTCTAATATGTGAAAAATATATGATTTTGTTCTTTGTAAGATATTACTGAAGAATAATTGTGAGAATTACCAGCCTTAATGAATCCATGATATAAGTACACAATATTTTGTATTTCGATTGTGTGTATTTATTTAAATAATGAATAAAAAAGTGTAATCAAAAATTTATTGGGGTTTAAATAAACTAGTATTACTAGTTAAATAAAAAAAAAACATTTTCGAGTTGTTCAACTAAATTAACTTCCAAATTTATTCAATTGAAGTTTTAAATAACTATTCCAAATATGATTTCCCTTTTTCAAGATTCCAAAAGTAAAAAAAGTTTTTAAAGATCTTTTTTCTCAAATAAATATGTAAAATAAACAAATTTTTACTTTGAAAGTAGCAAGTTACTGTTTTTTCTCGAATGATTTGATTACACTGTACTTAATTTTATATATTGAGTATCCTAAAAGTAATTAAATAACAGCTGTGAATTAGGAACTATACTTAATCTTTGAAATTGTCAGATCAGTTCTATAACATGGTGCAAAAAAATAAAAATATTTTATGGGTGATCTTTTCTACTTACAAATTTTGAAGATATCAAGTGTAAAAAAATTCTGATCAGCACAGAAACTCAAGAATAGAAAATTTTTATTAGTGATATCAATTATTTTTTTTCCATTTTTTCTGATTTAAGAAAACCTTTAAATTCATTTTATTTCATATCTAATAAAAAAAATTGTACTTTTTTTAACTATTTTGTCTCAATATTATCCAATAAACAATCTTTGATACCAATAATATATTTAAAAAAAATATTTACTTTATTGAGATAATTTTTGGTTAAAATAGTAATTTATTTATTGAACCTATTAAAAATCTTATTAGTGCTATGAAAATAAAGGGCTATAATCTATTAAAGATTTAAAATAATTTGAAAATTTTACTTTTCAATTGTATATTTGATATAAGATAAAATTCGATTTTTCAAAATAAAATTTTCTATAAGATATTTGAAAATTAAATAATTTTATCCTCAAAATTCAAAATCGATTTTTTTATTCCAAAAATGATCTAAATTGTTAAAATGAATCTTTATAATAAGGCCAAACAATTTGTTAAATAATGAATTTCAAAGATGAAATTTTTTTTCCAATTATTTTTTGTTTTTTGAAAAACAGACAACTACTTATTTTAAACCTTAAAGAATAAAAAAAAAAAATAAAAATAAATTTCATTGATAAATTATTATTGAAATTCTATCAAATTTTCATTTATTTAATAACCTATAACCCTACATTAGTTTTATTTATTAAAATTTGAATAAAAATATTAATCATTGAAATTAATAACAAAATTAAAAAATTTTCTTTCTGAATCAAGCCTTTCTAACAAAAAACAAAAAATATTTTGCACCATTTTCAAGAATTAACTTAATTTTTTTAAATAAAAATAATAGGTTATTTTTTTTTTGTTTTATATTGGAAACATGTGAATTTTTTATTTCAAAAAATAAACTCAATTTAATAAATTGTTTAAATGGGTTGAAATCCTCTATTTCATCAGTCAAAACACAAATTACAAAAAAAAATTGTTTTCAAAAATCACAACAAAATTTGATTTTATTTTTTTAAAAAAAAATACTTGCTTAAGTAAGCAAGCAAATTTCTACATTCTGAAAAAGTTTAGTTATGTAAATACTATTGAAAGATATTTTACAAAGTTCTAGCAGATTTTGGCATTATGAAACCAAAACATCATTCGCTACTCTATTTGTGAAAAAAAAAACAAACCCAAAGTAAATCAAAGTTGAGTCTTTCATTTTTCGTTTTTTGAACTTTTTTTTTGATTAAATTTTTGGTTTTATTAAATTTTGATTTTGGATCTGGAAATGTGTTTATATAAATGAGTGAAATTAATCCAAAAGTAAACCAAAAAATAGACCCGAAAGTATGTATATTTGAAACAAATATTTTCTTTTAGAAGACCAAACATGAAAGATCACCTTTCCAAATAAATTTGTTGAAATCAAGAATGAAAAAAAAAAATCAATTAAAACTATTTTAGAAGTTTAGTTTTCTATGTCTTTCAAATTTGTATGAATCTAAATAATTTTTCTCCTAGAATTTTTCACTATCACTACTATTTATTATTATTACAAGAAAAGATTTTTTTACTAATTTTGCTTTCAAATTTTTTTTTTTCCAATATTTTTATCAAAAAAAGCCAAAATAAATGATTACTATTTCAAAAATTAAAATAAAAGGAATTAAATTCTCAAAAACGAAAAACAGTTACAAAAGATTCAACCCAAAATAAAAGAAAAATTGAGTAAAAATTTCAATCAGACTCAGAATTATTTTGAGTTTTCCAATTTTCAAGGAAAATAAATAATTATAAAATCAAATGAATTTGTCCACTAAATCCTTATTCTCGACAGTAATTTTAAATATCCTATTTTCTGAACCAAAAACAAGAATTATATAAATTAAATGAAAATAGGATTTTTATATCCCTTTTGGAAATTCTTTAGAAATAAAAAGTAATTTGTTTCTCAAAAATTATTTCCATGAAGAATTAAGAATAAAACGAAATTAAAGAATATGTAATTGTACCAAGTGTTCCAAATAAATGCTTGAAATAAATGATTTTTATTTATTTTTTCTTGATCAATCTTTTCATTTTTTTGAAATCCATTTTTTAATTGGTATGCTTAATTATATTATACTAAGATATACCCCACCCCCGTGTTTATTAAAATATCAGTGTATTTGGTTAAAGAAAAGATTTGTAGAATTCAGTTTCACATAAATAGTGAAATCAAAATTTGAATTAATTACTTTCTTACTTCAAAAAAATCTTTTCTACTTATTTTGCTCCAAAGACTGAAAAAAATTTATTTTTCTTGGTTTACCCAACACCAAATTGAGAAGTAAACACAGACTTCTCCAAGATTAGTTCACAATTAATTTGGGGATATTTATTTCATTTTTTTTTTTTTTTTTTATCATTTTCTTTCTTTTCAGCAAAATGAGTAAATATAATTCAGCGTATTCTTTTTTAGAGGAACCTGAAGTAAGTAGTCTTAAAAAAAAAATTAAAAAGAAACAAACAAAGCCAATCAAACAGTACCACCGACTTCCAAAACACAAACAAATCGCAAATAAACCTACACATTCTGGAATTGATCTTCCAAAAGAAGAAAAAAAATGTGTCCTTCAAATCCAACACTTGCTGCGTAAATACCTTTCAGGCAAGAAACAAAAAGAAAGGAAATATATTTTAATCACAAGTCAATTAAGAAAGTACTTACAAACCATTCGATCTGAAAAAATTCGTCAACAAATGCTGATAATTGGTGAATTAATTGAAACCGAAGGAAAGTATATAAGCTATTTAAAATTGATAATCCAATTGTTGAAAGAAATTGAGGCGAAAAAAATCTTGACAAAGCTTGAAATCAGGTCAATCGATGATGGGCTTGAGGCAATTTATAAATTCAATTTATTAGTGCTAAAAGAGCTTCAAGCATGCTCCAATTATTGGACTAAAAAAACGACAATTGCCCAGTGCTTTTCAGAGTTCATTCCCTATATGGGGATCTATGCACCATTCATTAACAATTATGAACAAAAATTCCAACAAATCGAGAAATTAAAAAAAGACAATCCAAAATTTGGAAAATTTTTAACACAGGTATCGAAAAATCCTCAATCACATGGTCTTCGGTTTGAGTCAATGATAATCATGCCTGTGCAACGGCTACCAAGGTATGTGTTATTGTTAAAGGAATTAGCCAAATATAAATCTGGCAGGGAAAGGGAATTGTGTCATGAGGTTGCAAATAAAATGAAGATCACAACATCAAAAATTAACGAGAAGAAGCGATCGTTCGAAAGTATCATGGAAATTATTGAGATCGATCGAAAGTTCAAAGGAAAAACGAAGGTGTCATTAATTTCACCATCACGAATTTTTATTGCCAAACTATACACCCTATTCCTTCTGAACAAAGAATCAAAAAAGGCCGTTCTATTATTGTTTAATGACTTACTATTGTTAGCGTATGTGGAAGGAAAATCAAAAAGAAATAGATTCAAAAATGAAGAATCCTTTGAATTAAAATTTGCCTTCAAATTAACAAAAATATTTAATATTCAGGATGTCATGCCTTTGAATAAAAAGAACAAGAGCAAGAACAGTAGATCACCAACAAATAAAAAGATCACTTGGAGGGGTAAAAAAAAGAAGTCAAAATGGAGCTTCTCTTGTAACGATTTTCTTTTTAAATGGATCACTGATAATGAAGACACTGATTTAGAAAAAGCCAAGGATTTTATTCAAATTTTGAAAAAAACTATCAAAAGTCGTAGGGAATTCATCCAAAGTAGAAGAAAATCGGGCACCACAAATTCAAAGAAAGATAAGAAATATAATAAATACCACTCTATTGAATTAAACTCTTCATTTTTTCATAATAATAAGGAGGATAATGATAATGATAATGATAATGTGGATAAGAAAGTATTGAAGGACATTCGTCCATTGCAAAGTGTAAATAGCGTCAGAGTTGATGAAAGGGAAATAATAAACGATCTGAAAACTGATAATTTAAATAATACCAAAAGTGTAAATAACGAGAATGGAGAAGAAAATGATAATGATAACGATAATGAAGCATTCATCGAGAACTGGGAGTTAATTGAACCACAAAACTTAATCCATCAACAAGAATATCACGATTTGTTCCAAAGTTTAAATTCAGATCAAGATATTGAAAACGATTTTCTTGATTTCTCTTCTATTTCAAAAAAAACTGATGATTTTATTTTTTATGAAGGATTTCATGAAATCTCAAATAATGAAATTGATACTTCAATTGATTTTAAAATTAAAAAAAAACATAACTAGATTTTTATTCATACTATAATATTGAATTTTTTTTAAAATTAATAACTTTTTTTAAGAATTAATTCATTTCAATTCATTTATTTGAATTTAATTGAGCAATAAATATATTTTAATAAAGGCAGGTTTAAATAATTTTAAATTATTAATCTTTACAAGATTTTTTTGCAAAAATTATTTTGAAAAAAAAATTATCATTTATTTATTTTTTTTTTTTTTATTGAGGAAGAAGTGTAAATTACATTCTAGTTGTACTTATACTTAAATACCCTTTCAGATTTTTAAAAGTAAAATCATAGATTTCATGATTTTTAATTCATAAAAATTATTTTAAACTAATCTTGTTTAAAAATAATTCATCAAGATTTATTTCTTTTAATTTGTTTTGAATAATTAATCTATCTTTTTCATAGGAAGGAGAACTTTATTAAAAATTATCAATAATTTCTCTAATTTTATTCTGTTTGTATTTTAAATATAAAGGGAAATATTTATTTGAATTTTTATTTATTGCATAGAAATATCTATTTAGCCAGTTAGTAAATGCTCTGATTTTTAGAATTGTTGATTTTGATATATTACTTTTATATTTTTGTGTTTTAAATAAATAATTTTGATTTTTAATTATCTTAAATAATTTTGTGGGGCGCTGTATAGTACCAAGGAGTGACTTCAAGTGCACAGGTTTTCTTTTTCTTTCTAAAATGAAAAAAAAGCTTGAGAAATTTTCTTTTTATTTCTTAAAATAAAAAAAGCTAACAACACTTCCAACTTTAAGAATTCAGCAACTCAAAAATAATTATTTTTTTTTTATCATATTATCTTTTTTATCACAATTAACTCTTTTTAATGTCAGTTTATTTTATCATTTATTCTTTGAAAGAATTATATTAATTTTTCTAAATACAAAGAGATAAATTATTTTAATTTTTTTTTTTGAATTGAAATTCTCATAAAGTCAGTTCCGCTTTTAAGACATAAACTTTCAACGCGATTTAAGCCACAAATAAATCTCAAATTAAAGAACATTTTTTAAAATTATTTTTTTTCTCAAATTGTTTTACTAGAATTTGAATTTTGTGCCTTCATTTGGGATTTTTTGTGTGCCTTAAATTTCGTTCAATATTGTGTCTTAAAAGTGGAACTGACTGTATTTTAATTTTAATTACTATTTTTTTAAATAAGTATTTTTGTATTTATGTTTATTTTGTAGATACCAGTAACACAAGAATTAATACATGATTTTCAAGAATCGTTTAAATTGTCATTTTTTGAGATTATTACAGCCAGTCTCGCTTTTAAGGAACTAACATTGAACAAAATTTAAGAAACAAAAAAATTACAAATTAAAGGTGTATTTTTTGGAATTTTTTTTATGCGTTTCATTTACTAGAATTTGAATTTTGTACATTAATTTGAGATTTTTTATGTACCTTAAATTTTTGTTCAAAAATTGTGCCTTAAAAGTGGAATTGGCTGTTTTATATTTTGAAAAATATTCAAATAATTACTTTTAGAAAAAGTAGTATTTATAAACTATTTTCTTGTAAAAATAGTTATTTAAATTTATCTTTAAAACTTTAAGATTGGAATAAAAACTTAAAGAATACAGAATAATTGGATAAAAAATGATCTAAAATGGTTCAGAATACTTTTAATTGTAGAGTTATTGGTATTAAGTTTTCTTCATTTTTTTTAAAAATAGAAATGTGATTTTTTTTATTTCTCTTTTAAAAATTAGAACTCCGCTAATTTAGATAAAAAAACACCAAAGTAAAGAAATTTGATTTTTTTTGTCAATCAATTGTAAAATATAAATTCTTTCAATTCTTGGATACAAAAAATTATAATCATTGTAAATTGATTTTTGAAAGAAAAAAAAGACTTTTGAACTTTTCTGATAAAGTCTTAATATTTATTAAAATTTTTTTACGGTGAATTTTGTTTTATTTTTTTTGATATTTTTTTTTTTTTAATTTTTCTGGTCGAAATATCTACATTTGATAAAAAAATCAATTAGGGATTGAGTTACCTTTTTTTAAAGGTAAAAAATATTAATTTATTATATTTTAGTTTAATAGCAAGTATTTTTTCATTCTATTTCTTGTTTTTATATCTTTTCTTGTCTCGCACCGATGAGGAAATTGTGATAATTAAACTATTTTTCAGTCAGAGGGGCCCAGTTGTAATGGTATAATACACGTGTTTCAAGGATTTGCATAGATATTAGAAGATAAATTTTATTTTGGAAATTGTCAAAATTGAAATCATTTTTTCACATTTCTACACATTTTTGTTTTTTTTTTTCGATTTTTTTTTTAAAAACCTCATTCAGTTGCAAAAAAATGTTTTATTGCAAGATCAATAGTCACTTGGTAAAAACGTGTTATTCTAAGGTCATTGAAACCATGTAAAGATTGTTGAGAAATCATATTGATTTCTATTGCAATTCAATTCGATCTTTGATCTTGATATTTGTTTAATAAATGTGAAAAAACTTCATTTCATTTTCATTTCCTTTTTCAAATAGAGACCACAAATACCAACAAAATTTGTTTGGGGGCTTGATTTCTAAAAGAAAAGTATGGATAATGAAGTGAAAAATGTTTCATATTTATTATTCAAATACCAGTAGAAGTTCAAAACGAACATCGTTGTTTTTCTCAATTGGGCCCTAAGAATTTGAGTTTTTCAATTTTTAAGAAAATCTATTGATTAATTAGTTTTCTTTCATACATGTATCAACATTTCTTTGAGGTGTATTATTCTCTTTATTTCTTATTTGTTCTTCAAAGGTCAATTATATAAAATAATTGATATTTGAAAAAAACGTTGAGCCCCTTTGACTGAAACAGAGTTTATATGCAAAATTTATTCATCAAAAACATGTTAAATTAATTTTATAAAAAAATGAGCCTCTAATATTTGTAAGAGCTTTTCACCAAAAACCCCATTTTCTATTTTTTTAAGTAAAATTTCAACTTTCAAATTTCAACAAAAAATAATCAACTTCGTTAATTGTTTGAAAAAAGATGAAATTTCAACCACAAATCACTAAAAATGAAAATTTAAAATGATTTTTTGGAATAATAATAAATAAAAGTAAAAATATTTTTAAATCGTTCACAAAATTTTATTTTTATAATTAAACTATATTCTAAAAATTTGGGCACGGTTTAAAAAGTTGAAAGAATAACAATACCATACTTTAAATTCAATTTGGAAAGAATTTTGATTTTACAAACTATTTTTATCATTTTTTGTCTAGTTTTTTGTTTTGTTTTCATTTCCTTTTTTCCAGTTAAGTAATCTGTTTGGTTAGATCTGGAATTTTTTTTTGATGGTTGATAGAAGATTAGTATTGAGTTTGTTAAATTGGAAAACCACATACAATTGGTAGATGGTATCTTATCATTTGATCGATCAACAAGTGTTGGTGAAATTTCAACAAATTAACTAATACATTTTTTGTTCCGCTCATTTCATTATTTTGGACACACTCGGTTTTTGTTTTTGAGTTTGATATTTTTTTCTTTTATTTGGTTTCAAGTGATTACTTATTACAAGATTAATACTGGGCAACTTAAATGTTATTTTATATCAAGTTTAGAAAAATACAATAAATTGGGTTTTATTTTGTCTATTTTTGATTTTGGGTGTGTCCAAATTTTTGGAATGAGGTTTATACTATAAAAAAAATTTTTGGTTGAAAAAAATCTTGAAATTTTTTTTAAAGTGGAAAAAAAAAAACTAATATTGCTTAAATCAATTTATTTTGTTTCTGAATTTGTAAAATTTCCTTTTCAATGTATTTTGTCATTTCAATAAATTATTTCTTTTTTTTTAAATTTTTTACTGGAAATTTTATAATATATATCGATCTATATATATATATATATATAATATTATTTAAATTCCAATAATATTGTGGTACAAACTACAATTCAAGGTTTTTGACAAACCAAAATTCATTATTTTAAAAAAAAATCTTATCTAATCAATTCTAGAAGAAATGCTAAATTATAATAACACACAAATTGAAATGTTAACACTTGGTTATAAAATAACAACTCTTCACAAAATAAAAATAATAAATAATAATCAATACAAATAAATCTAGGGTGTGTTAAAAATTTTGGAGATGGGCGCGGCAAAAAAAAAATACATCAGCAAATTTGTTTAAATTCTAACAGGATTATTGATTGATCAAAAGGTTAGTTACTCTTCAACTAATTTTATTTGAATTCTTCTATTTTGAAGAAAATAGCTTTAACTTAATACCAACCAATCAAAAAAATATGGGCGAACTAAACAGATTGAGTAATTCAAAAAATTAAATGACAACAAAAAACTTAAAGAAGTTAACAATAATTAATATAGTTTTCAAAAATCAAAATCATTTTCAAAACAAATGACCTTGTATCATTATGATTCTTTAAATTGTTTTAAATATGTGGAAATGTTTGAATGTTGGTTTTTGTTCTTATTGTTGAATATTTATTTTACTTTATCATATTAATAATTTTTTTTAAAGGATTTTTTTTTGTAAATTTTGAACTTTTCAATTTCTTGACAATATTATCTTAAGGGAGTAGCCACGGTAAAGGAAAATTTTTCACTTTTTTGCAATTTTCAAGAGGATCAGTAAAATAACATTATTTACTTTGGTTAACTCATTAATTTTTATTATTGAAAGTGCTCCATTCATTAGATTTTTTATTTTTTTTTTTTCAAAAGTCTCAAAGAAAGTGCCACAATAGAATGTTTCGTTGAATTGCTTAAAATAGTGTTTCAAATGTTGAATGACGTATCCTTTATCCTTATCTCATATATTCTATTGTGTCATTTAATTTTTTCATTTTTGAATTTTTTTTTAAACAAAAAAACAATAAAAAGGTTGGGATTAATCTTGACCAGAAAATTTTTTGTTTTCTTTTAATTTGTTCATATTTTTTTGGTTTTGTTTCTGTTTTTATTTTTTGAAATTTATGATTTTTAGGAATTTAATTTTTTGTAAAATAAACGATCTGTGTGTTTGAATTTTTGTATTTTGAATTGCTGAAATAAAAAAAAAAAGTTGGGATTCTTTAATTGTGAAAAGAGTTGTGTAATAAAACTCTTGAAAGGATCATTGGAACTATTGGTTGTTGGTATTGAAAAATAAATTTGGATTGTTTTAATAAATTTGATTCTTTTTCTGTAAAATTTGATGTGGTGTTGTAATTGTAGGTGTCTGAAGAATTTGTTTGAAATGTACATCCTTAAATAACCAAAAGAAGCCAAAATAATCAAATTCTAATAAAAAATAATTCTGTTGAAATTCGTAATTAAAAAAGTGTAACAATAATTTAATTTGATTTGTTAAATGGTTGAAATCCTATTTGAAGCTATTAGCTGTCCTAGAAATTTTAAACAACACAAATAAGTTCCGTAAAACAAATAAATATTGTGAAAAAAATCTCAAGCATAGTTTCAAGAAAGATTTTTTCCAAAAAACAAAAATTAAAAAAAAAAAAAAAGATCAAAAAGCAAAAACAAAAAAACAAAAGAAAAAAAAAAATTTTGAGTGTTGTTTTTTAAATTAATATTTTTTGTAATGGGAAATCCATTTCAGTTACTTATCGAAAATGGCAGACAAACAAAATAAAAAACAATAATAAAAAAATAATTTAACCCAAAAAAAAAAAATTAAAAAAAAAAGCAAATTTAGTTTTTTTTAACAACTTTTTTCTTTCTTCTTTTTTTTTTCTTTTTTTGTTCTTCTTGTTGGGATTTTACAAGAGCCATATGACATTTACCACAATAGTATCTGTTTTCGTGTTTGGCCATAAAGACACCAGCACCACAGTTTGGGCATTCAACACCAGTTCTTTTGATTTTACCTTCAACGACTTCATAGAAACGGAGCTTGGACATTTTGATTTTTCGAAGCTTTCTTTTTTCTTTTTTTGGCTTGTCGTAGCTTTTTTTTTTGTGTTTTTTTCCACCTCCTCTTAATCTTAAGACTAAATGAAGTGTGGATTCTTTTTGGATGTTGTAGTCACTTAGTGTTCTTCCATCTTCAAGTTGCTTACCTGCAAAGATAAGTCTTTGTTGGTCAGGTGGAATACCTTCTTTGTCTTGGATCTTGGCTTTGACGTTTTCGATGGTGTCACTTGGGTCGACTTCCAATGTGATGGTTTTTCCTGTTAAGGTTTTTACAAAGATTTGCATTTAATGATTTATTATTCAGAAATAGGACTTTTGAGAAAAAAATGATTATAAAATTCACATTTTTGGTTTTACAACTCATGAAATTCATGTTGAAAAAGTGTTGAAAATTGTGAAACTTTCCAAGTTCTATTTGTACCAAATAATTCGATTAGTTAAAAAATAAGTTTAGTAATCGATATATCTTGAAAACTGTTGGTAGTTTTCAAAAATGGTTTAAAATTATTGTAGTGAATCTGAGGATTGTATAATGGTATGACTAATTGTTTTTTTTTTAATCGATTCAGAAATTAATGAAAATTTTTGAAAAAGCAAATGGAACGATCAAATAATTTTTGAATCATTCACTTATCCAATATTATCAAATGTAATCAAAGACAAATAATCTCAAAAGTTTAATTTTCTTCACTACTATAAGTTTAGATCCAAAATTTGGTGTATAAATAATCCTATCTTCACTGGATAAAAGTTTTTTTATTGAATTTACATTAAGAATTAATGTTTATTTGAACCAGCAAGAAAAAAATCAATTTTATGATAAAAGCTAGTAAAAATTGGCAAATTAGTGTTTGCTTGGAGTACCATGTTTTTGCGTTTGGAATTTTTGACAAATAATTAAAAAAATACTAAAAAGTAATACTTATTAATAAAATTTGAAAAAAGTTTTTAGTTTTTTTATTATTAAGTTGTCTCTAAACAACCCTAATGAAGAAATAAAAATTGATAAAAAATATTACGATTTTCCAAAAATTTTTGTTCAGCAATCAATCTGGAAATGTGAGGCAAAAAAAATTCTGATTTTTTTTTTGTAATTTTAAGTTTATAATTTAAATTTATATTAATTTATTTTCAGAAACTAATTCCATCTTCACTTATTATTTATTGAATAGTTCCTCTTGAAAAGAAAAAAAAAAAAACACTAAAAAAGAAAAAAACATCGGAATAATTCAAGAAGTGTTTAACTTATTTAATAGTTATTTTATAATAATAAAATGAAATCAAGAAAAAATATCTTTATGATTCTTCAAGAAATAAAATTTTTACATTTTGTAAAAAAAAGATAAATTTTTCTATCTTAAAAAATAACTAAAAAAATATTTTTTTATCAAATACTATCAGATAACTAAGTTATTGACCAATTAAATAAAAAAAAAACTGATTTTTTTCAATAGAATAAGAAAAATAAAAATTATTTACAAATACATGATAATATGTTTTTTTTTTAATTTAATATTGGGCCTTGAAACTATATTATATATTTATTTGTGGTTTTGTTTGATTTTGAGTATCTAAAGTTACTTTGTTTAAAAAGAATTTATTCGGTTTTTTCCAACATACTGCAGTCAAAATAAAGCGTGCAAAAAAATTTGATATGTGCTTCATAATAAAAAGCATGTTTTTTTGTTATAGAGGACCCATAAATTAAAGAATCAAAGAAACTGATAATAAACCCTAAAAAGTATGGTATTGGTTTCTTAAAGTTCTATTATTTAAAAAGAAATTCTAAAAATGAAGGATCAAATTGCAAAATTTATCTCAAAAAATAGAGTAAATTTTTAACAAAATTATTATCAAAAAAAGAAACAAAAAATTCAAAAAAATTGAGAATCTTATTGAAAATTTTCAACTATTTTCATGAATAATTTGAATTTTACCACAAATAACCAGACATTTACTTTCAAAATTGATTTGAGTTTAGGTATACTATTTGGTTTTGAGATTGGATGTTGCATTGGTACAAGAAGAAAAAAAAGCACGGATAATATTTTGAAATAAGGATAAAAGTCATTGTGTACATATTATTTTGATCACTGTAAAATCAAATGTCAGAATAGAGTGTTGAGATAAAAACAAAAGTTAAACCATTTAACATTCATTAAAATAGATTAAACACATCAACTTAACATTCTATTGTGACATTTAATTTTACTTGTGACATTAAAATTAATAGAATTTTTTTCAACAAATACTTTTAATACTAAAAAGCAATAATCCACAGCCCAAAATAAAAAAATGTGGTTTGCTTATCTTGTTTCAAAATATAAAAAAGTGTAATTTGACTTTATGGTGGATACTCACTTAAAGTAAAATTTAAACCAATACTGATAACATACTTCTAATTTAATATCCTTTTCATGCAAATAAAAGAAGAAAATCTAAGGGGTATTACCTACATTTTAATCTTCACTATAACAATAGCACAATAGATAAAAATACTTTTAAGACTTTTGAGAACTTTCAGAGACAGTCTTAAAGATTTCGGTTTCTATTATATTCTCGCATTATTTCAATTATCAAATAATTAAATGGAAACTTTTAAAAGCTAAAAAAGGGTAAAAAAAAATGATTTAAAAAAAGAAAAATTGTAATTTGTTGGAAATTTTTTAAAAATGTACTAAACAGACAAACCATTTGTTAAATTTCAAAAACACAAAATTATTTTTCTGAAATCCAAAAACCAAAAGTTGTTTTAATTAACAATTTATTCAAAAATTTTGATTGTACAAAATTTTTGAAATTAAGTGCTATTGAATTTTGATTTTGCTCTTTCAAGAACTAGCCTGGTTAAAAAGAATATCAAAAAACTATAAGCAGTGTGTCATTAAAAAAAGTTTCTCTAATTGTTTTTCTTGGTTTTTTTAGTTGATATGAAATACTTATCATTTTTTTTTTCTTTAGGAATATTAAAAATAAAACTGTTTTTATTATTCTTTTTGAATAACCAACAAAAAACAAATAATTAAAAAAACAAAAAACATACGTTAATTCAAGTCTATAAAAAAAAAAAAACAATTCAAAGAAGTCTGATAGATGTCTCATCGATCAAAACGAGACAAACATCAAAATTCAAAAAAAAGAAGAAGATTGAATCGTTCACCAAAATCGAAATCAAAAAAAACAAAAAGATCCAATTCACTCTCTTCGTCACCACCACTCTCACGATCCCCGTCGCCAACACGATACAAAAAAAACACAAGGTTTTCCAAAATTAAAAGCAATTCTAAGCAAAAGTACAAAACACCAAAAAGTAGCCTTCTTGGAAACAAAAATAAAAAAAAAAAAAAAACAAAAATAAATACCAACAAAAAAAGAAAGAAAGAGAAAATGGCTACAAACACCTTGACAAAAAAAACAAACGAACAAAAAAAAAAACAGGGCAGTCAAACAAACAAACAAAATCGGGAGATCGAAATGACAATTTCAAAAAAACAAAAAATAACCGTTCCTTAATCAGCAAAAAAGATTGGTATTCAAAGTTTGAAAGCATTTTTAATGAATTAAATGACGATCCGCGTTCAAAGCCTTTTCGGTTCCCATTATCAAAAAAGGAGTATCCTGATTATTACAAAAAGATCCCACACCCAATCGATCTATCTACGGTCTCTAGCAAATTAAGCAACCGCAAATATAAAAAAATTTCTCAAGTGGCTTCAGATTTTCGTTTAATTTTTAATAATTCGATGAGCTATAATGAGGTTAATTCGAATTATTATGATTGGGCAGAACAATTATTAAATCGTTTTGAAAAAAAATATTTAGCATTAAAGCAAGACTTGAAAAAAAAATTGAAATTAAAAAAGAAAAAAATCAATCAATTAAATTCAAAGGAATTTGACAAAAAACGAAGAAATTCAAATTTAAATAAACCTAAAAAAAGAAACTCCTCGTCTAGAATGAATTACTCTTCAGAATCGGATTCTGATAACCCAAGATCCCTTTCCGCCTCTTTTTCATCAAGAAGAAGTTCACCCTCTCGTTCCCGTTCCCGTTCTCGTTCCCGTTCTCGTTCCCGTTCTCGTTCCCGTTCTCGTTCCCGTTCTCGTTCCCGTTCCCGTTCTCTTTCCCGTTCCCGTTCTCGTTCCCGCTCTCCAGTTAGTAGTGATTTAAATTCAGACTCTTCTTTGGATGATAAAAATAGTGATTCCTATCGATCAAAAAGGAAAAGGAAAAGGAAACAAAAAAAAAAGGAAAATAGAGAAAGGGAAAGAATTAGAGATAGGAAAATCGGAAAGGGAAAAGATAAAGAGAAAAGAAAGAAAAATAAGAAAGAGATCGAGAAGTGGAAAAGTAAAGTCAAAAGTAAAGAAAAAGAAAAAATAAAATTAAAAAACTTTGAAAAGCTACGAAGAAAAGAAAAGCTAAAAAAAAAGAATAAAAAAAAAAAAAAAGATCAAAATAAACCAATATCAAAGAATAATAAAATTAAACCCCGCTCTTCTTCTAAAAATAATGTATCTATTAAGAAGGAACCAAATGATTTGCAAAAGAAAATTAACCAAAATGAAATTCAAAATACTAAAAATAATAACGAGAGTTTAAAACCACCACAAACTTTAGAAAATATTAAACCATCCGAACTTTTACAAGATTTGAACACCAACAATAATACTAATACAAATAATGATAATAATGATCAGAATAATGATAATGATAATAATAATAATAATAATAATGAAATCGAAAAAAAATTGGGAAATAACGAAAATGATGATAATGGTAATATAAATTCAAATTTATTACAAAATTCTGAAATTATTAATGATGAATCAAAACAGTCACCGCAAAAAGAATCATCCTTAATAAATGATCAAAATTCAGATTTAAACAATAAAAATATACAACCCGATATTGATGGAAAAAGTGAAATGGGAATAAAAATCGAAAAAGGGGAGGAAATGGAAATGGAAATGGAAATGGAAACAAATAATTTATTAAGCGAAGAAATTGAAAAAAAAAATCAACAATTAGAATTAAAGGGTAATAAAAATGAAAATGTAAGTGAAGAATTTAAAATAAATGGAAATGAAATAAACAAGGAAAATGAAAAAGAAAAAGAAAAAGATAAGGAAAATGAAAATTCAAAAGAAAATGAAAATACAAATACAAAAGAAGATGAAAATAATATTCAGTCAATGAACCAAAATGAAAATGAAAATTCAAAAGAAGATGAAAATACAAATACAAAAGAAGATGAAAATAAAATTCAACAAATAAATGAAAATATAAATCAAGATGAAAAAGAAATTGAAATTGAAATTGAAAAAAATGATTTAAATATAAACAATCAAATCCAAATAAATAAAAGTTTGAATAAAAAAGGAGATGAAATAAATTTGGAAAATAATAATAATCTTGAAAATAAACAATTATCAGAGAAAGAAAATATTGGTGATAATGGAAATGATAAAAATAATGTTAATACTAATAAAAATGAAATAAATTCTGGAAACGAAAAGAAAAATCTTTTAAATTTGGAAGAAGAAAAACAAGAAGAAAGCGAAACACAGCAATATTTGCGTTATTTTTTACAAAAAAAACCTGGTACAAAGTCATATATATCTTTATTAAAAAAGGCATTTTCCGTCACACAGCAATTATCGATGACATTATTATTTTTAATGAATGAAGAAAGATCTCCTGGTCATAAACCATATTTTTCTACAATTAAAAAAGAAATTGAAAATGAAGTTGAAAATGAAGTTGAAAAACAAGTTGAAAAACAAGTTGAAAAACAAGTTGAAAATGTGGTTGAAAATGTGGTTGAAAATGTGGTTGAAAAACAAAACGATAATTTGAATTTATATGAAAATGTAAATGAAAACGAAGGTGAGAAGTCGATAGAAATAGAAGTAGAAGTAGAGAATGTGAACGAGAATGTAAATGTGAATGAGAATGTGAATGAGGTAGATGTGGAAGAAGGACAATTCAATAATCATCAACCAGTGGTAAAGGTAACAGAAGAAACAGTAATTGGGGAAGAAACCCAACAAGAACTCATTTCTGAATTAAATGATGATAATGAAGATAAAATAATTGTGGAAGAAGCAAACGAAGAGGTTAAAGAAAAAAATGTTTACAATGAAAGTATGGATACAGAAGAAGAATATGATGAAGAGAAAAAAGCAGAAGCATTTAATCAGCTTATTGAAGAACTCAATTCGTTTGGTGAAGAACAACAACAACTTGTTTTTCAATTTATTCTTGAAAAATCACCTGAGCATGTTTCAGAAGAAGATGGAAATCCAATTGTTGAATTTGATAATATTCCAAACCAAATTTTTTTTGAATTAATCCAATACGTAAACCAAATCAAAAATAATAATGATCCAAATATTAACTTTTCTGATCAAAATAATAATGAAAATAAATTTGAAAAAAATGAAAAGGAAAAAGAAAATATAAAAGAAGATGAAAATGAATCTTTGATTCAAATCGAATTAGAAGAAAATTCAAAAGAAGATGAAAATACAAATACAAAAGAAGATGAAAATAAAAATACAAAAGAAGATGAAAATAAAATTCAACAAATAAATGAAAATATAAATGAAAATGAAAAAGAAGATGAAATTGAAAATGGAAATGTTTATAAAGAAACCGAACAAAAAAATAATTTTTTAAATGAAAATAAGCCCAAAAATATTATTGAAAAAAAACAAGAAATTTTATTGCAAAATGAATTAGAAGAAAATACAAAAGAAGATGAAAATAAAGAAGAAAGTATTGCTCAAAACCAATTAGAAGAAAAAGAAAAAGAAAAAGAAAATATAAAAGAAGATGAAAATGAATCTTTGATTCAAATTGAATTAGAAGAAATTGAAAAAGAAGATGAAAATACAAATACAAAAGAAGATGAAAATAAAATTCAAAAAATAAATGAAAATATAAATGAAAATGAAAAAGAAGATGAAATTGAAAATGGAAATGTTTATAAAGAAACCGAACAAAAAAATAATTTTTTAAATGAAAATAAGCCCAAAAATATTATTGAAAAAAAACAAGAAATTTTATTGCACAATGAATTAGAAGAAAATGAAAATGAAAATGAAAAAGAAAATGAAAATAAAGAAGAAATTATTTCTCAAAATGAATTAAAAGAAAAAGAAAAAGAAAATACAAAAGAAGATGAAAATAAAGAAGAAACTCTTTCTCAAAATGAATTAAAAGAAAACGAAAAAGAAAATGAAAATGAAAATGAAATTGAAATTGAATCTTTATCTCAAATAGAAAAAAATGAGCAAGAAAATCAAAAAATAATCGAAAATAAGCCAGAAAATATTATTGAAAAAAAACAAGAAATTTTATTGCAAAATGAATTAGAAAAAAAAGAAAATGAAAATAAAGAAGAAACTATTTCTCAAAACCAAAAAAATGAAAAAGAAGAAAAAAAAGAAAATATTAAAAGAGATGAAAATGAATCTTTGACCCAAACCAAATTAGAAAAAAATGAACAAGAAAATAAATCACCAAGTAAAAGTCAACCAAAAAACATTATGGAAACAAAACAAGAAATTAATCTGGGAAACAAAAAAAAAGAAGAAGACAAGCCAAATGAATTTAAAAGTGAAAATGCTGGGAATATTGAAACCAATGAAATTATATAATTTTAAATCAAATAATCTATCATCTATCAATTTTTTATAAACCTAAAAAATAATAATTTATTGTTGTAATTTGTATAGAAATATAAATTCAAGTTCTTTATATTTAAAGAATCGAATGTTATATAAATTTAAATTATATTTATTATTTTTAAATCAAAATCCATTTTCTCAGTTTTTGATATTATTAAAATCTACATTTATATTAATAATAAATGTATACAATGGGAGGGGGGTTAGAAATTTTGGTTTCTTCTTCTTCTTCTTTTTTTTTTTTTTTTTTTTTTGAGATAACCTCAATTCTTGATATTTAACAAATACTTTTATTATTGGAAGTTATTTTTTTTTCGTAATTTATAAAATTTTTTGTTTTTATTTTTTCAATATTAATAAAAATATATATTATTAAATTTGTCATTTTTTAATGATAACAATTATAATTCTTTTTAAAAAATAATTCTTTTAATCATTTATTACTCTCGGTTTATTTTTATTATGAAACAAATATATTTCTTGTTACTTACTTTGATTTCAAGAAAATTTCTAGATGATTGAGTAAAATCAGTAATTATTTTTGTATTATTTGAATAAATTAATGAATTTCTTTTTGAATAAGTTTAGAATAATGATATTGAATTAATTAATCAATAATGATTAAATTTAAACTCATATTTTAATTTTTTTTTTTTTTTTGGAAAAAAGAACTATTTCTTAACCCAATTTATTGTTCCAGGGATCTATCAAATATTCTAGAAAACTCTAGAAATTTTTTTAAAAAATTTAAAACGCTTTTTAAGTTACCAAAAATCCAAGAGAGGGCTCATCAATTAAGTTTAAAAATCTAATTGGAATTTTACTAACAGTCATTTTTTTAGCTGTAAGGGGTTTTTATTTGGGAAAAGTCTACTACTTATTTTATGTGAAAAGAATTGTTTATTAGATGTAGGTAGCATTTTGGATTATTGTAAGATGATATTAATTAAAATGGGGGAAAATGTATTTGTAATAACAATTTCTTACAGTCAGTTCCACTGTTAAGCCACAAACTTTCAACGAAATTTAAGGCACAATAAAAATCTCAAATTAAGGCACAGAATTCATATTCTAGTAAAATTAATTGTAAAAAAAATGAATTCCAAATTTTGTGCCTTAATTAGAGATTTTTTTGTGCCTTAGATTTCGTTGAAAGTTTGTACCTTAAAAGTGGAACTGACTGTATAAATTAACAATACTCAAATTTTTGGGAATACTTTTGTTTTGTTCCCGATATATTTCATGTTGAAAAACATAATAATCCCGGATATTATCCGTGAATGTTCCCTTGTGCTACTCTAAGTTCACAAATGTGATAAAAAGTAAAACATATTTGATGTTCAAATACCTTTAAGAGTTTTTTTTTAAAAAAAAATAACCTGTCCTAAGGTATATCATTACATTCAATCCTAACACCCTCGAATAAGTTTATGTAATAAGTTAACACAATTTTAATACATATTTAGCCTATCCTAACAAGTTCTTTCATGTACAAATTAACTCAAAAGGTCATCTAAATATTCAGAAAAATTAAATAGAATATATATATATATATATATATATATATTGATCAACAGATAAAATTGATATTTAAGATTAATATTTATCTATTAATACGATTGTATGTTAAGGGTTCTTTAAACGGTATTTTTGTTATATAAGCTCCATCCAAAAATGTGGGGCAAAAAAATATCCATCAATATAAGAATAAATTCTTTATTCAGTTATTAAACTCAAAAATTTAGACAAAAAAAAACGAAGCCATTAATAATAATAAAACTCTTGATTAAAATTTGTGTTTATTGATCAAAGTTCGAAGAATAAAAAATAAAAAAAAAAAAAAAAATTGCCCCTAATTTTTGGAAAAATATCCAAAATTAGTAATGTCTATTTAACAATCTTTAGTTAGATCTTTTTTTCAATTTTTTTTTTTGATAATGTATAAAATCATACTTCAATATATTTTTGATTTGATCTTTAGATTTTTTGTTTTTCATTTGATCATTAACTTTTTGTTTTTCCCATTAACTTTTTTTTGTGTTTTTTTTTTTTTTTTTTTCTTTTTTAAAATATTTAAAAAAGCAAACTGAATGAAAAAAAAAAAAAAAAAAAACCTTTTTATTTTTTCTTTTTTTTTTGTTTATCTCACCTTTTTAATTGAAGTGTACAACTGTTCTGAGCAATTTTTCCACCAAAGTCCATCGAAGTCAACTCAATTGTTTAGAATCAAAAGAATTTTTGGTTGATTTCTTATCACATCTCTTCTGAACTTTGTTAAATTTTGGAAAATAATAATAACAAAGTAAAAATGAAAAAAAAAGAAGAATTCGAAAAAATAATGAAATGAGAAATTTGACTCTATTATTTTTTCAAAATTAAAAATTTTACAAAATAATTTTAATTCAAAAAAAAATATTTAGAATCCATTAATAAAACTTCAAAATCCAAGAAATTAAGTATGATACGCTAAAAAACATATTATTGTTGTACATTATGTATAATTAAATTAATATTAAGAAATAATTATTGAAATAAAAAATGCCCTATATTATTGGAAATAGCTTAGCAAGTTATTGTGTATTTTCAAGAATATTATAAAGAACTTTTTAAAAATTTACCTTTTTTCAATTAATTCGGTTATTGTTATAAAACAATATGAAGCTGACAATTAAATGGTAATATTTTCTTAGTTTACTTTAATAATTGCTTTTTAAAATTAATAAAAATCATCAGTAGACTTAAAATTATTTCATTTTTAGATTCAAATATATTTAATCAAAAAATAAAAAATACACTCATTTTTCCAAGATATTATGTGTATTCTCTTCTTACACTTTTTAACAGATTCAACAGCTGAGCCAAAAATTCTAGATGGAGAGAATACTAAAAAAATTGAAAAGAATTAAAATTATAAAATAATGTCTAACCTTTATCTAGTAAGGGACAAATAAAAAAAGATTTATTTAGAGATTTTAATGATTATATTAAATGTTTAAATTATAGATTATTAATTATAATTTCTTCCAAAAAAAAATATCAATATATCATTTTCAAACATCTTAATTCACTGGTATAATAAATCGGAAAAACTATTCCTTTCACATTTTTCTTTTATTCTTTTTACTTTAAATGGCAATTTTTATTTTAATAGTTGACAGGGGGCGGGTTTATCAATTTGTTTATTCTTTTTTATAGTATATCTTAATATAAACCCAAATTTTCAAATTTTATCATACGAAGAAATTCAATTTTTGAAAACAAATAGTTATTAACCAATTTGAGAAGAAACACCTGATTAGAACCATTCACTATTTGAAATGTTAACACCGGTTTATAAATTACTATACTCGAAAAAGAAAAATAAATAATTCTCTATTCAAATAGATCATGGGTGTGTTAAAAATTTTGGGAGATAGCAAAACAAAAAAAAACAATTTTAGTAATTGTTTTTAAATTCTATTCATATTTATTGAACAATCAAATTATACATACCATCTACTAATTTTATTTCCGTTTTACTATTTTGAATAACTCATTTAGAACACCTCTCACTAAATTTCAAATTATAACAGTACCTTAAAAAAATTTAAATTAATTCATTTTAAATTGTCTGCTGTGAATAATAACTATCAACGATCCTGAGTAAAAGTTAAAAAACGTTATTTGGTAATCAATTTGGAATTGATAAAACAGTGATAAATAATCTGTCTCTATTGTAACTCCTTTAAGCAATCCAATTTACACATTTGAAAACTTATCTGACTCACTTGTTCAAATTACTGATGAATGAAAAAATAATCTGCACAAAAAAACTCTCCCAGAAAGTTGGGTTGATATAATTGGATGAATTTTATGCCATAAAACAGAACTTTGTTCAACAAAAATTTACTTTTTATGTTAAACGGAAATCTTAGAGACCAAAATTTGATCCTTTATTTCATTTTTTTGATCTTTTTCAACAACTTTAAATGTTAAACAAATTAACAAAAACAAATTTTAAACCACAATCTTTTGCCGTGGTAGGTGTTTCTTCGTTACTTAAAAGAAACTTTGTCAAGTATTATACCCAAAATCATGAATGGATCGATGTTAATGGAAAAGAAACAAAATCTGGGATCTCTGAAAAGGCCGCAAAAGATCTTGGCGATATTGTTTATGTTGAGCTTCCTGAAGGTAATTTAAAACTGATGTCATTTTTTTCTCCTCTTTTTTTTTTTTTTTTTTTTTTTTAAAGCATCTTCTTTTATTGCAATTTTTATTCTATTTTGCTATTACTTTTGGTTTTGTTTATTTTTTTTTCTTCCAAAACAGTTGGAGAAACTTTCCCTAAAGACGAGACCTATGGCGTAATCGAATCTGTAAAAGCTGCTAGTGATGTCTATATGCCAGTTGAAAGTGAAATCATTGAAGTAAACGAAAAATTAATTGATGATCCAGGTTTAGTTAACCAATCAGCAGAAACAGAAGGATGGCTAATTAAAGTTGTAATCAAGAACCACGACGAGTTAAAAAGTTTAATGAACAAAGAAGAATATGTCAAATTTTGTGAACAAGAAGAACACTAATTTTTTTGGAAACGTGTCAAAAAATTTCAAATTTTTCCTCAAATTTTTTTTTTTTATTCTCTATTTAACAAATTAGCATTTTTTTGGTACTGTTAGTGTATCCTGGTTTTTACGAGACTTAATGATAAAAGAATTCAAACAATTTTGAAATTTTTGGATTGTTTTCTTGATTTTGAATTTCAATTGCTTTTAAATGAAATTTTGTTTAATTTTATTCTTTCTTACATCCCACTGTGTTGTATAACTGCTAAGTAAATTGCTGCTGACCTGTGTCTAAAGCCAACTCGTCAAATAGAACTTGAAAAACTTTTATATAAAAGAATTTTTACACCTCCCATTTTAACAATCAAAATTTTTTGTTTGTCATCATATATTTTGAAATATTTGTGCTTAATTAATCAATAAAATTGATTTATCAATAGACAGATCCTTGTGGTTGTTCTTTAAAGTCTTAAAAGTTGGTTTATTTATAATTATCTCTCAAATTTACGAAATTTTAAGAATTTATAGTCGCCTAACACCAAAAATAAAAATAAAAATTGAGTTTGATCGAAAATTTCCAAAAAATACTTTGTTTAATAGTCTGTGTGAAAATTGAAAGAAAATTTCTAAGTTTTATCTACTTTTCACTTTTTCTAAATTCCCATTTTAAGGGAATAATCAAAGTAAAGGAAAATTTTTCACTTTTTTTAATTCTTCACTACAAGGAAAATTTAGACACCAAAAATTAAAGTTAGCCAAAAGTATACATTGGATAATAGTTATACTTCTTTTATAAATTATTTTTTCAAAGTTATCATAATTTTATGTAATAAAAATAGGATAGCTTTTAAACTCATGAAAATTCGAATACCCCCCTTTTCAAAAATACCAACTTTTGAAAAAAACACCTATATTTGGAGTATTTTTTTAATGAAAAAAGTTGAAATGAATTAATTTTTGATTGAACATTAAGATTGAAAAAAGAATAAATGTTAAAGCAATTGTAGAAAAAAAATGGGGAATATATAAAAACTCAAATATGGAAAAAAATAAAATGATAAAAAATATCCCAAAAAAAGAAAAAAAACCATTTTCTCAATTTAATTTAGCTATATGTCTTGATTGAAATATTTTATTTTAAAATTGAAAAATATGATTCTTTTTAGATTCATTAAAAAAATACTTGAAAATTATCTCTGTACTAAGTCAATTAAAAAATTCAAAAATTTTACAATTAAAAATGAAAAAAATATTACTGAAAAATTTCATTTGTTTTTCAATTCCTATTAATATCTATTAAAGTTGTAAACCTTTTTGAAAATTGTTATGTATAATAGTGTTTATTATATGAGTGTATTTCAAAAATACAAAAATTAGAGATTTTTTAATGAAAAAATTTTCCTTGTCTTATTTCAAAAGGATTTGTAAAATAAAATTTTTTACTTTGGTTAACTCATTGGTTATTATTATCTAAGGGAGAGACAACGTAAAGGATAATTTTTCACTTTTTTGATATTTTGAAGAGTGTCAGAAAATAATATTTTTTTACTTTGGTATGTAGCTCATTGATTTTTATTATTTAAAGCACTTCATTCATTAGATTTTTTATTTTTTTTTTCAAAGTCTCGAAGAAATGGCCACAATAGAATGTTGAGTTGGGTTGCTTAAAATTGTATTTCAAATGTTGAATGACTTATCCTTTGTCCTTATCTCAACATTCTATTGTCTCATTTAATTTTTACATTTTTTATTTATTTAATCAATTTTGATATTTTTTTTAATTATTACAATAAAAAGCAATTAGAAAGATTTTTTTATCAGTGAGATTTGGGATTAATGGATTTTGTTTAAAAAGATCATCAACATTACAATCAGGAGAATCACAAAAAAATAAACATGAATAGGGCTTAAATAGCTAGAAGGGTTCCAAAAAAAGAATAATTATCCAATAAAATATTACTTGTTAGGTTTTTAAATAGTTGGATTTAGTAGAATTGGGAAGTGAATAGGATTATATTCTATCAAATTTTAAACCCAAAAAATAGCTATTAGTTTTATTCTAAGAATCTAAAATTATCTTCACCCAAAAAAAAACACTAAACCCCATTCTAAAAATTTGGACCCATCTAAAATCAAAAATAGAAAAACAAAAACTCAATTTATTATGTCTTTCAAAGTATAATATAAAATCACATTTATGAAACATAGTATTAATGTTTTTATAAGTAATCAATTCCATTCAAATAAAAGAAAATAATATAAAACAAAAACAATCAAAATATGTGTGTCAAAAATATTAAAGCGGGAAGAACAAAAAATGTATATATAAATTTACTAAAATTACACCATCGGTTGTTGATCGATAAAATGATAAGATACAATGGGCCAAATGTATATGATTTTTCAATTTAACAAAACTCAACACTAACATTCTATCAATCATTGAAAAAAAAATTTCAGATCTAACAAAACAGATTTTGTAACTGTAAAAAAGGAAATCAAAATAAAAACAAAAAAGACATAAAATGAAATAGTTTGTAAAATCGAATAATTATTTCAAAATTGGGTGTAAAAAGTGATATTGTTATTCTTTCGACTATTTTATATGTGTCTGAATCATTGGAAATAAGACTATTATAATAAAAAAATAAAAAATCAAAACTATTTTACAGTCAGTTTCACTTTTAAGGTACAAACTTTCAACGAAATTTAAGGCACAAAAAAAATCTCAAATTAAGGCACATTTTTTGGAATTTTAATTTTTACAATTTATTTTACTGGAATTTGAATTTTGTGCTTTAATTTGAGATTTTTTTTGGGCCTTAAATTTCGTTGAAAGTTTGTGCCTTAAAAGTGAAACTGACTGTATCAATATATTCTCTTTTTTTAATTGTTGAACATTACTAAAAAAAAATATCAAATAAAATATTTTAAAAAAATGTTAGAGAATCTATGATCACACATCATTAAAATAAAATACTTTTATCTCATCTCTCTCAAATTTTAATTTTGTCTTATGGTGTTTCTACCCACCTTAAGTTGCTTGGGATCCCCGCCTTTTTGTTTTTTTACCAGTGTTTTAAGGTGGTAAAAATATAAAAAACCATGAAAAGAATTGGTGGGTGTGTCGTTGGTTAGATCTTGTCCAACTGAGCTTGTTGTGATTATATCTTAAAGGGTTACAATATACTGAAAGGTGGTTTAGAAGTAAACTGTGTTACTATTAAATGTGAATATTTAAGTTCAACATGGTTGAATGTCTCTAAAAAATCTATTTCAATTATCTTATTTAAATATAAAATTAATAGATTTTTAATAATGATCACGCACAAATATTTATATTGTTGAATCTTTATTTTAATTAATTTTACAAATTTAACGAAAAAAACCAAAATCATAGTATCTAAGTTATTTAAAAAATTAATATTTAATACTTCTAAAAGTAATCAATATTTCATTTTTTTTTAATTATAATAGTTATAATAAGAATAAGAATAAGAACATAAAACTGATCGGGTTTCCTTACCTTTTTATAAAGTTGGTTATTTTTCCAATAAATTTACAATATGTTAAAAAATTAGTTATATTTTTCAATTTTTATTTCGAAATAATAAATAATAAAAAAGAAACACAGTTACAATGTGGATATAATAGAACAAGTAGAAACAGATAATATTATTAAAAAAATCAATGGGTTTTTCACCCAATTTCATAAGATCTGAAATTTTTTGTTGACATTATTCTACATAATTTATGTTTTGTTATTTGTATTTCGGTTTATTTATTCTATCATCTTATATGATGGGTTTTATTTAGCATTAGAAATTAATAAAAAATGTTATATATTAAAAAAATGTGATTCTAATTAGGAAAATAAAAAAAAATAAGAAGATAGAAAAGCAATAACTATTGTTTTTATGATTTCAATTTTCTAAATTAAAAAAATATTTATTTTAATTTATTTGCGGGTTTCTTGGTGTAAATTAGGAGATTTAAATCTGGAAAATCAGTTATCAAGTGGAAAAAAATATAAACCCATTGGATATTTTGGAAAGTGCATTAATTATCATAAAACTAAAAAAAACTATAAATCTACAAGAAATTTTATATCTTGGTATTTTAGTTTGATAAATAAATTTGGGTATTGGAAATATTCATGAAAATATTAAAAAATCGAAAACCTCACTTTTTTTTTTTTTAATTTTAAACCATTTTTTGAATAACTTCTAAGTAGTGAGAGTGTTCAGAGATAAATTTATTAATAAAATGACAATTTTGTATGTACCCATATATTTTTTTTTTTTGGATTTTCTACTTTAATACCTCTGATGCATTTGTTACTACCATTTGTGTATTTTTGGATCCATGTATACTAGAGTGTGTTTAAGAATGGTTAAAATGTTTGGGCTGGGCAAGACAGGTTATTTAATATTAGATTGGTCCAATTTATTTTAGCTTTGAATACCAAATAAGGTGATATTTGTATCAACTTGTGTGTGGTGGTGAATATTTGGGTGTAAACATTTTTCAATGGGTGCAGTAATGAATTTTAGTTTTATTAAATATTGGGTTATTTGCTTAAATAGATAATAACTGATATTTTTGAAAACAATGTAACCCTATAAAAAACTAATATACAGTCAGTTTCACTTTTAAGGCACAAACTTTCAACGAAATTTAAGGCACAAAAAAAATCTCAAATTAAAGCACAAAATCCAAAGTCTAGTAAAAATAAATTGTTAAAAAAAAAATTACAAATTTTGTGCCTTAATTTGAAATTTTTTTGTGCCTTAAATTTCTTTGAAAGTTTGTTTCTTAAAAGTGAAACTGACTGTAAGTGAAAAAAACAAAATTGTAATAAATAATACGTGCACTTGGTTTTATCAAATACGGGGGAAGTGGAAATAATCTCTAAAGTTTACTCTAATCTTTTAAATCCTGGACAATTTTACCGAAGTGTTTTGGGTTTTCCAGGATTCAGAAAAATAATATAAAAGATATAGGTTTATTGTATTCAATGGGGATCCTGTAGCCCCTAATGGGGGTATCAAAAAGTATACATAGCGTATCGTTGTGTAACTGGGTAATATTGGGTTTTCTGTTTATTTGGAAAATCTATCTATTTTCTAAATAAGATTGAAAACTTCAAGAAAACCTACAGATGTTTTTACAAATTTAAAAAGAAACTAACATAAATTTATTTATTTTCATAATTAAATATAAAACCTCCAGAAAACCTAGAACACTTTACAAATAAATAGAAAACTCAAGAAAAACTGACAGTTGTTTTCCGGAGTTCAAAAGAATAAAGAAAATCTTTGATTTAACTTCTTTTTTTTAAAATTTTTCAAAAGATAGATTTAGTTTTTATTTTTCTTTATTCTTTGAAATTCTGGAAAAGTACCGTTAGGTTTTCTTGATTTTTCTGTTTCTTCGTAAAGTGTTCTAGTTTTTTTTTTACTTGTTGAGATAGATAGAAAAAAATTTGAATTTCCGGTTTATTTCAAAAATAAAAAAAAACTTGAGGAAATTTTATCTATTTTCCAGAATTCAAAAAAATTACATAAAATGAAAGATTTTGCTCTATTCTTTTGAACTCGGTATAACCTTTACAAAAAAAAAAAAAAAAAAAAAAAAGGGTAAATATTATGTTCAATTCAAAGTCATAAATAATTCATTAATAGTAAAAATAATCTTATCCCCGTTAAATTGGTATTAAACAAATTTAAAATGCTTTTGTGTGTTATAAAAATCCCTCTTAAATGTGAAGAAAAAAAAATGTATAAAATATTTCAACTTTTCAGTTAGAAAAGGATTTAAATGAACCTGGAAGTCTAGACCCTTCAGCTTAGATTGAAAAATATCTTTCAAAATAAGTATTGATCGACATTTTTTAATTTACCAAAAGTGACTATTACAGGTGAGGTGATTAAAAAGTGAAAAAATAGTAAATGTTTAATTTTTTTACCAAAAAATATATATAGATCCTGTTTATGCAATTGCGAAAAAACAAAAAAAATAAAGAAAAGAAAAGAAAATTAAAGGACATACATAAAACCAAATCTATTTAAGAATTTAAATTGATAACCCCAAAATAAAAAATTGTCATTTGTTACTTTTCAATCTATACACCTTTAACTCCCAATCCATATTTTGTTAAAAAAAAACAATAAATTCATTATTTAAATATTTTTAAACAAGTATTAAAATTCATAAGAAGGTGGAGATTGGTGATCTCAGAATCAAAATAACATGCTGATGCCCACAATACTATACAATGTTCTGAATTATTTCAGGGATTAGCAACCTTGAATAATAATAACAAATCTAAATTTCAAGATAATTTTTAAAAAGACTTTTTTCCATTCAAACTTTTCAAATTGAGGACTCAACCTTAAATTTGTCTGGAATTCTCACTGAGACTTTTCTTAAATTTTTGACTCTTTTGATTGGAACAGATGCTTTGTTTTTTTTTAAAAGATCAATTTTAGATAGACTTTATGAATGGCAGCTGTATCAGTAAAAACTTTACCCGTCTATCAAAAATATGATTTACCTTCAATAGCAAAATATTTGAATTTTTGACAAATCTATTGAGAAACTAATCTATTTTGATCTTGACCAGACTAAAATAGTTGTTTTTGTCCATTGAATTGCTTTTTAATGTTTTTTGGACAAAAAAAAAAGAAATTTAAAGCTAGAAAGGTATGTTTCTACTATTTATTTCAAAATAAATGGAACAAAATTTTCATTCCACTTTCAAAATGAGTTTTTGAAATCATGTAATTTTTCAACAGTTTATTTCTGGATACAAGTTGAAATTATTATTTTTCCGCCTTTTAGAATGCAGAACTTATGTCTTTATTTTAATTCTTGGAATGTGTTTATTTTATGGAAAGCCTTATCAAAATTTTGATCTTATTATTTTTCAATTATCAGCGGATTTTTAGTGAAATTTAAATTTTTTTAATAACTCCAATCTCTCTAATACACAATCATTAAATGATCCCTTCCTCATGAGTAATCGTAAAAAAAAAACAAAATACTTTGGAGAGAAAGAATAAAGAAGAAATAAAATAACAAAAAAAGGAAAGAAACAATTAAATTAAGGTGTATTTATTTATTATTTCAATTAACTTATGAATAAGTTGTTTGTGTGTAATTCAATTAGAGCTTGTCTCCTCTAATTTTAACAGCTAAGGAAAGATCCTTTGATACATTCTTGATACACAACTCTAACTTTTGAAGATCTTGTGTATATGACTTTTGATCATTTTGTTGCTTGGATTTTCAATTGTAACCACAAATCAGAGCAGTTCATCCAAAGGAATTCTAACACTCTCTTTGTTTTTTTGGTTCCTTTGCTTCGTTTTGGTATTTCTTTGGTTCCTTTTTTTCCTTTGGTTTCTTTGGAATATTTAGGGTATTGTTTACTTTATGTAATTTGAAATAGATTCTAATTTACCAAATACTCTGAGCGTTTGATTGATTTTGTGTATGTCAATTTTTTGTATTTATAAAAGTTTCACAGATAAAATAATTCTTAGTTTTCAGATAAATTATATCGTTCTTGATTTTCCGTTTTAAAGAACAAAAAGAGTTTTCAATGAATTAAAGGTTGTTATTTTAGGATCAAGTTTAACTCATTTGGTTCTTTTAATATGTCAAATGATACTATTTGAGGTTAACTAAGAGTGATAAAAAAAAGTAATATTTTGGAATTACAAAAAGATAATCAGACAAAAAAGTCGGACTTTTTCATTTTTAAAACTAATAAATAGGGGATTTTTGTAAAATGTAGATGTTTATAGATTCTTGGCATTTGTCGACAATTTTTTTTTCACGATCAGCTTGAAAATGATAAATATTGTTTGAGCGAAGCGAGACACTTCATTTTTTATGACTTATTTTTAGTCTTGATTTAAAATGGTTCATATTTGTGAAGCAAATGTTTATAATTTTTATTTTTCCCAGAAATAAAATAAACTCGGTGGGAATCGAATCTAGGCCAGGTGTTTTATCGTACAATTACCACCCTGAGAAAATCTACAAATGTTGAAAATCTACAAATATCTAGAAAAATTATCATCAGCCGCAAAATCACTTCTAAAAAAAATGATAAAAGTGAACCAACATTTTTAATAATAAACTAGATTCCAAAAATTTAGACACAGTTTAAACAGTGGAACGAACATCATTAATGTACTTTAAATTCAAATTGGAAAGAATTTTGATTTTACCAACAATTTCATTTTTTGTCTTTTTTGTTTTGTTTTCATTTCCTTTTTTGCAGTTACGTAATCTGTTTCGTTAGATCTCGAAATTTTTTTTCAATGGTTGATAGAAGGTTAGTGTTGAGTTTGTTAAATTGGAAAATCAAATACAATTGGTAGATGATATCTTATCATTTGATCGATCAACAATTGTTAGTGAAATTTCAACAAATTTAGTAATACATTTTTTGTTCCGCTCATTTCATTATTTTGGACACACCGGTTTTTATTTTTGAGTTTTAAATTTTTTTCTTTTATTTGGCTGAAAATGATTACTTATAAAAACATTAATACCTTGTTACTTAAATGTAGTTTTATATTAAGTTTGGGAAAATACAATAAATTGGGTTTTTTTTTGCCTATTTTTGATTTTGGGTGTGTCCAAATTTTTGGAACGGGGTTTAGTTTACATTCATCTATTTTTTTGATTAATCCATAAATATTTTGATTTTACAAACCAGAAAATTCTAGAGGGTTGAACACTTTTTATTTTTTTCATTTTTCAGATAACAATGTGAAGATATATAATACACAATTAATGAATCCTGAATTAATTTCGACTATATTTTCAATTCAATTTGGATGCTTCTTCCGATTGAAAAATAAAACCTTCTGAAAGCACATTAATTTTGTATGCTAAGATATATAGTTTCACGTAAAAAAATTACAAATTAAAAAAAAAAAAAAAAATTTTCAAAAGTTAATTAAATAATTTATTGAAAATATTCAAATTCTCGAATATTTATTTATAATAAATATAAATCCTTTTTAATGATTTTTTTTTGCTCATCTGAGAATAAATTAAATTCCTCTCTAGAAATACCAAACAATTCCATAAAATCAGAATCTATTAAATACTCTTCTAATTTATTCTTATCGATCTGATTCAAATTTTGGATTCCTAAATTTTTTAATTTATCTAAATTAGATATTTCTTTATCTAATAATTCGTGAGCTATTTGCAATAAAGAATGATAGGACAAGATTTGGTTTTTAGAAGATGTTTCTATTTGATCAAGATATTTCTGAGTATTTAATATTAAATTCTCTTGAATTGAAGGTGATGGCGGTGATTTTTTTTCTTCTGGAAATTTGGAGGTGCTCCACCCATGGAAATATCTAGAAAACATTAAAGGTTCATCAAAAGAATTGATCACACCTTTGATTTTTAAATTCAATTCTTTAGAAAACAGTTGAGCTAATTTCAAACTAATTTTTTTATGTAAGGTTGTGGCACTTCTTCCAATCCATACGAATATACCATCATAATCTGAAATTAATAAAGCTGTTTCGTTTTCACCTAGATCATCTTGTATAAAATAATTAGTATGGAAAATTGTAAATTCTGATGCACTATTATTATTATCGTCGTCATCATCATCATCATCATTATTATTATTAATATTATTTTCTTGTTTTTTTTTGCCAACGTTTTGATTATTATTAATTTTAATATCATCATCATCAACATCATCATCATTATTTAATGTTTCTAAATTTTGACTAATAATAAACAATGAAAAGGGAAAATTTAAATTTAAGGGATTTATTGAATCTTTAAAATAATTTTGTTGATGAGTCAAATTATCCCAAAACTGCTTTGGCTCGTTCCCTTCTTTAATTTCAATTATACCAGAATCCATTAAAATCTGATTAATTTCTTCTAACTTGACCTCCTTCTTTCCCCCTCTCTCTTCATCTTCATCTTCATTATCATTATCAAAAAGAATTTCTTCTCCTTGTAATTTATTGACCAAAATTTTTGCTTGGATTAAATCTTGTTGTGGGAAAAATTTACCAATCCATAAATAGGCAGCTTGGTCGCAATGTAATAAAAAGCAATCCCATGGATTTAACCAATTAGAAATAGGATCCACTTCAATTGCTTGGAAGCCACCACTTAGTTTGTGCTTTCGAATTTGATACAAATAATTATTTGGATTGCCTAATTTGTTTTTAGATTTATGAATAATTAATTTATTGTCAAATAAATTAATAAATTGGCTATTTTCTCTTTGTTGAGTTACCCTAAACTGTATATCGGCATTTTTAGCACTCTTGGGCAGTTCTGTATTAAAAAAAGAATCAAAGTTAAAATTCTCAAGGCTTTCTGTGTCTCTTCCTTTCCAATAATGAACAATTGTTTCATCAAAGGTAACATTTGATTGGATCGAACCTTTTTTTGATTTCTCAATTACTACATAAATCTCATGAGAAAAAAAATGGCCCATCATGTCTAAATCAGACTCTATTAATTCCTCGAGTTCTGTGTCATATTGCCAAATTTCAATATCTTTGCTGATCAAAGTATTTTTTTCTTCATCATTATTCTCTTTCTCTTTCTCTTCCCCCTTCTCTTCCTCTTCCTCATTATCCTCAATAATATTTTTAAATAATTTCTGAAAAATGTTGTCTAGATTATTTAAATTGCCAATATTTAAATTATTCTTCTTAATAATTTTATTTAATGTTATTTTATATAATTCAATTTTTTCTTTATTTAATTTTATTAATAAATCTTTAACAAATATAATTTCTTTTTCGAATTTATTCTTTTTCTTATTGATCTTGAGATTAGTTAAAATGTTTTGTATTAAATTTTCAACCCATTGAATAACCATCTTATTAAATAAATTTACAAGTATTAATTCTTCATCAGATCTAAAAAATTCCGATTGGCTATTATTATTATTATTCTTTAATAATATTTTATTATCACCGCTATTATTTTGATTTAATAAATTATTGTTTTTAATGCCAAAAATTGCTTTGGAATCTTCAAATTTTTCGGTAAATAATACATGTTCTCTTTTATCTAATACAATAAAAGCAAATGATGGAGTTTTTCGTTTAATTTGGTATTTAATTGCTCTGGCCAACCGTGTGGTTAATTTTCTTTGGGCTAACGTCGTAAAATTACCAAACCATAAGAATATTTCTGAATTGGCATCCAATATATAACAGAAATTGGATTCTAAAGAATTATATTTTAATTTATTTAATTTACATTCTTTAATACATTCAATCTTTCTGAATTTATTTCTAGAAATTCTGTATAATTTAACAATTTTTTTCTTTCCTTTATAAGTATTATCTTCCTCATTTAACTTGGTTAATGGCTCTGTTAAACCAAATTGAGACCAAAAAATTAAATGATTTTTGTTATACTTATCAAGATTATTATTAAAATTGTTTATATTTGAACTATTATCATTTCTATTATTATCCTGATTATCGTGAAGTGGCTCATTAAAATAATGTCTCATAAATCTAAAGGAATTGGAAGAATTCATTTTGGAGGATCTTAGTGTAGAAGTTAATGAAGGTGTGGAAGAAGTAGATAATTTTTTATCATTTGTACCTTTAATACCCCTTGATAACGAAATAAAAAAATCTAGATCATCATACAACGATTGATCTCTTATTAAAAGTGGCTTTCTTTTTTTATTTGGGACAGACAATTTTCCAGATAAATGGGTTGGATATTTCTTTTTTGTTGATTTTTTATTATTTTTTAAACTTTGGTTTTCAATTTTTATTGGTTCACTTCTAATTTTTTTATTTTTATCTTTAATATTTTCTAAACTCTTACTTGTATATTTATTTTTATTAACAAGTGTATTTTGTTGGTTCTTTAAATTAATTAAATCCTTTCCAGAATTGATTGTTTTTTGCATTGTTTTTTTTGATAATGGGCTTAATTTTTTTTTTTCATTAATATCAAATCTCACAGATTTGTTTCTTTTATATAAAGGGTTATTATCATTCTTTGTTAACGAATTTGTTCTATTTTTGAATAACATTTTGCTATTTAAATTCACATTATTATTTGAATTGTAAAAAAATTGATTATTTTGAAAATTATCTTGCTGTAGTTGTTGCTGAGAGGAAGTATTTTCTGTCATTTGATCAATAATACTTTGAGCCTTCGCCTTTTGGATTCTAGTAGTGTGATTGCCATTCCACTGAACAAACACCAAATCATCTAAATTCTTAAACAACGCTATAAATGAGCAATCATGTCTTAATGATTCCTTGATAAAGGCCACCCTTTCAACATCTAATGAAGAAGTAATTCTAATGAGAATTTTCTTATTATTCTTTAATAGATCACCCGTAGTGATGACAACATTGATTATCTCTTCCTGTAATAAGGACCCGAGCATCGAATCATTCATGTGCAAAATGGTTTCAATTTTTTCGGTACTATCCCCCACTTTAATTACATTCCAAGGCAGATCTTTCCCGTATTGATCAATTGTTTCATTATTATTAATTAATTTAAATATTTGATGTGGCTTAACTTCTTGGCTTTCCTTCTTCTTCTTCTTCTTGTTCTTCTTTATTTGCCTTTTATTTTTATTGCTTTTATTCTGTTCCTTTTTTTCTTTTTTTGTGGTTTCCTTGCCATTATTATCATTATTGAAGATTTCAATTCCATCCTCCTCATTCTCCACACCACCCACCTCAACATCCTCGTCATTTTCATCTTCATTATCAGTAATATTACCAGTACTGCTACCGGTCGTGGTCGTGGTGTTCGTAGTTAAATCTAATAATAAATTTTCTGGCAATTGATATCTTAAAATGTCGATACCCCTCGTCCATTTTAATTTTTCATCAATTCCATCAGCTAAAAAAATATACTCTTCTCCGTTCTTTTCAATGATTTTAAAGGCAGATTCAATTTCATTTTTAGTCAACCCTAACTCTTTAATAACCTTAGATGACAATTTTGCATTCGGCTTTACAGTTAGAATTTTTACTAATAATATTTCAAGTGACGCAGAAGTTTCATTTTTTTTTTTTAATTGTTGCTTCGAAGAATAACAGAAAAATGTAGAATCAATGATTTGACAATACATTTTCCTAAACTTATAAGGCTTTGAACTTAATTGTATCATCATTAAATTCCCCTCAAGTCTATTGATTTGAAACCCCAGGGTTTCTCCTTCTTCTTCGCCAGTGACAAATGCCTTTTTAAACTCTGCAATTTTTATTGACCATTTCAATTTTTCAATCCAAAACAATTTGGATTTTTTAGAATCTGTCATGAAATGATAAGTTTTGATTGGGTATTCCAAATCAAATGCAAACTTGCCAGATTGCTTATCCTCGTACGTTTGTGGCAGATCGATTACTTCCAAATTGTACAAATATAAAGTTAAATACGGGTCACTGGCATTTTCATTTAAATACAATTCTAAAAACGGTGGCGAAATTACAGAATAGAAAAGCTTTGTTGTGGTGTGCACCTGTAAAGTTAAATGCCCATATATCTTACAATTATTAATAATATTTTTCAAAATGGAGACTTCGTCCATCTCAGTGATCGTTTCTTTAATTTCTAATTGATCTTGCTTGCTAAATCGGTAACTGAGCACATAAATGGAGTCATCCATTTTCAATCCCAGGGGGAACCTATAGCTTGGGCTAATATAAATGGAATGGGTACTTATTTGCTCATTGGTGATTAATTTCTTTTTTAATAAGAGCCGTTTGAAATCTAAAACAGTCAAATCCTGCGTCACATTGATCCCCTTAACAAAATTTAATGGGTGCAATAATATTTTCGTTAATAGGGGCATTTCAATACCAGATTGGTTTAAATAAAATTTGTCTAATAATTCAATTACCTCGCCATTTTTTATTTGATACTGCTTAAGTAACTCTTCATTTTTCAATAACACAGGATAGATGGAATTTTCATAATCGCCTGGGATTATTGCTGTTAATTTTGATAAATCTTTAATAACTGTGATCTGATCACTAATTTTTTTTAGATTCTCCAAAATCGTTAAATTCCTATTGAAAATCAGTTTTTCGCTCTCATAATTCTTTGAGGGGACGCTTATTTTAATTTCAATTAATTCCCCCTCTTCTTCATTCTCTGAAAAAATGAAATTGCTATTATTATTTAATAATGATTTCATATTTTTATAACCAGTCCTCGGACTTGATGATAAAAACACATTGCCTTCATAATTGCTATTAATCCCATTAATTGTTTTATTTGAATTCTTTGTCCTTTCGTTATTATTATTCTTAATATTTATTGGTTGGTTTTTTGGTTTTAATTTTTGATTTTTATTATTTATTCCCATCCCTTTGCTATTCATTTCATTATTGATATCTTTTTCTTTTTCTTTTTCTTTTTCTTGTTCTAATTCTGATTCTGATTCAGGCACAAGGATTTGGCCTTGGCTTTGGTTGTTGTCTTTGTCAATTAGTAATAAGGAATTGATCGAATCTAACCATTTGTCCATTATTTCTTTTTTTGTTGATTTGAAAAAATAGTTTCGATCATATCCCTCTAATTGGAAGATATTTTTTCTTGAGGACTTTTTGGATTCAACACGAGTACACGAGACAATTCTTTCTAAATGAATGAACGGCTTTTTGTGTTGCTTTTTGGTATTGCCCTCCTGGTAATGCACCAAGGCGGGGATTTGCGAATAGAGAACACATTTTTCTTTCACGAATTTTTTTTTGATTCCCCTTTTTATCAATTGAAACAATTCCCCTTCAATGGCCGTGGGCTCCTTTTCAGGATCGCCAATTAATAATTTGATTCGATTTTCGATCGTGTGGATCCACTGCTTACAGAGCTTCTCGCTTGTTGCCCGTAAGACATAAGTTCGCTTCTTTGTCGAGAGATTGAAGCATAACTTCTTATGTCTTGGCGTGACCTCGGTGTTGTTTGAAACAGAGGTTACCTGACGGAGGTCAACAAAGCCTTGGGATGTCGAATCGTTTTCGTTTTTGAAATAAAAAAGATAATTTGATCGGAAACAAAAAAATCTTATTTTCCAGACAGGGATATAGCGTCTTGGATTTTGTTTATATAACCATCCTGAGTACAGACTGGTCATTAAAGAAGAAGCTTTTTCAAGTTTTAGTTGATTCAAAAAGTAATTAAATCAAAAAGAGAAAAAAAGATGAAAAAATGATTTTATTACACAGATGTATAATTAGTGTTTGTGTTTCATTTTCTATTTTAAAACTGTAATGTTAGTTTGAAGAGAAGTTTTGTTCGGATCAAACCATTACATTTAGTTTGAGAAAGAAGTATTTTTATGTAAAAAAAGTCTAATTGTTATTTTAAAGGAAGAAAGAGTTTGATATTTCTTGTTTATCATTCCTCAAGTTGAGAATTAATAACCATCTTCCCACAAAGAGATAGTGTCAGGTTATTATGTTATTTAACTTTTACTTCTCAAAAAGAATTTTAATTCTGAAGAAATCGGATCAAGATATTTATTAATTTCAAAGTTAAAAACACACTAAAAAAAAAAATTTTCCGCAAGGTTTGTAAATGAAAAGTTTTTTAATATGAATTTTAAGGGATTTTCTAAAAAAAATTCAATTTTTAAAATCTTGCAAACTTGTAAAAGTAACTGTTAAAAAGTTTAGAACAGTTTGGGAGATGTTTTTGTATTTATAGATTTGAAATGGAAAATATGAGAGATTAAAAAAAATTTTGGTAAACTGACGAAAAAGTTTAATTATTAGAATTGCTTTAATTGTAAAAATTTCCTATTTTATGGTTTAAGAAATTCTCAATTTTTTAAATTTGACAAAGATTATAGAACTCTTTCAAGAATTTTTTTATACAAAATTACCCTGTTCTAAACTAAAAAACTGGTCTTTAAATGTTATTTATTTTTACTAGTGCTCTTTTTCCCTAACAAAAAACTTTTAAAAAAATATTAAAAAATAATACTCTCGTTTACAGATCTACATATCTTAATATATTTGATATTATTTTTTTAATTTTTATTTTTGAAATCTCATTATACTTTAAATGTTGAGAAAAAAAATATGTATAGAAAATACCATTGATAAATACCAATATCAAAATATGGAACAAAGACCAATTCGGCATTTCAAAGTTCAGGCCTTATACTTCTCATTTTAATTGAATTAAGTTAAGTGTAAAATAATTTCAATTTATATTTGAGTTTTTTTTTGTAATAAAAATAAAATGAAAAAAGGATCTTTATGAAAACTTATTAGAAGTTAATTTTAATGGCGAAGATAAAAAAAAAAAAAAATAGAAAAGAGTTGCAAATCATTTAAATTGTTTTTTAATTTATGGTTTTTTATTATGAATCTTTTTGAAAGTAATGTAAAAAATAAATTTAGTATACAGTTTAATGTAATTATCTAGTTAAAATAACTAAATTTTTTTAAATAACAATATACAAAATTCATTAAATATAAAAGTGAAATTACAACATTAAGTTGAAAAAATTAATATAATTTATTTTTATATTTTTTTGTTTAATTTTTACATGAGGATTTTAAAATTGAATTTTTATTTTTTCCTCAAAATTTAATAAATATACTGATTCAATAATATTACTTGAATAAATATTAATAACTAGAGATTATTAATAATCGAATGCTCATAAAAACTCAATAAAAAATAAGTTATAACAAAAAATTTTTCCTGTTTTTCCCAAAAGTTAAAATTTTGATTATAATAAACCCCATTCAAAAATTTTGAAAACCCCAAAATCAAAAATAGGAAAAAAAAAACTCAAACTTTGAAATTTTTCCAAACTTAATAAAAAAACACATTTAAGTTAAATAGTATTAATGCTTTTATAAGTAATCATTTTCATCCAAATAAAAATAAAAAAATAAGAACAATTGTATTCAAAATAATGAAAGGGGCTGAACAAAAAATAGTATTGGTGAATTTGTTTAAATTTCACTAAAAATTGTTGCCCGATCAAATGATAAAATGTGATCAACCATTTCTATATTGATTTTTCTATTTGATAAACAACACTAACCTTCTGTCAAACCAACAAAAAAAAATCCACTGATCTCAGGAAAACCGATCATGTATCTAGTAAAAAGGAAATGAAAACTAAAACAAAAAAGAATAAAAAATGATATAAATATTTTGAAAAATCAATATTATTTTCAAATTGAATGTAAAGCGTACTATTTTTATTATTTCGGCTGTTTAAAACCTGTCCAAATTTTTGGAATTTAGTTTAGTTACATACTAATGATACAAAATTGAAATATCTAAGTATAAATAATTTGAAAATAATAAAAAAAAGAGAGATCATAAAAAAAAAAAGAAATAGTAAAAATTAAACTATGTATTGAATATTAAATCCAATGATCAATCATTTAATTATACATAATATCATATTTGATATTTTGGGTTTCTTAATACAAGATAGAATTTTTTTTTTTTTTCAATTTCTTCCTTATGTATATCTATCTATTACTGATTGATTATTATATACTCTTCAAATCCTAAATTTATTTCTTTTTTTCTTGATTTCTTGTTCATTTTCTGTTATATCTATTTTTGACATTTAAATCATTAGGATTGGTATCATTCATGAATAATTGTGAGAATGAATGATTGTACACTAATATACCCTTTTAAGGAAATTTGAGTAAAAATGTTTGGAGTGTAATTTACACTTCTTCAACGTTAAATAATAATAATAAATGAATGGAGAACTTTTTTTAATATTTGTTTTCAAAATTATAATAAATTATATTTTTATTATTTTTAATTTTTTATTTTGATTAGGACAGAAAACGGGTATATTATTCAATTTCAAATTTGGTCAAATTTCAAAATTGGTCAAATTGAAATTTTTTATATTTTTGAAGATTTTCTTGATTATTATTATTGGTATGAAAGTTTTATATGGTTTTTGATAACTGTGGGAAGAAAAACCAAAAATACTATATTGTGATTGATTATATTTTATTACTTAAATTGTTGAAAATTCAAAATCTTGAAATCATCAATATTAAATATTTTTAAAAATTTATCAAAACCCCATTTTAACATAAAAAGTTAAGTGAAAAATTTTTTCCCCTTAAAACCTATTACAAAAGTCTGATTGGTCACTTAATTATTTTTATTTCAAAATCCTAATCAAAATTCCCTAACACACCATACAAACCTACTCTAACATGCTCTAACCTACGATAACACACATTAACCTTTCGATAAAGGTGTTTTTAAATACCCTTAGTCAATATATTTCAATTGAATTGACTGTTTTGAAAAAAATGAGAATTTGACCAACTTTGTAATTTAATAATTTTCCCCAAGAAACAATAAATATTTTACCATACAAATTTTCATCAATATTTTTTTTGAATGTATTTATTTTCTTCAGAACATAGATCCCAAATGAATTCTAAACAAACAAAATAAATACTAATTATCAATGTTAGTTAGGTTTTTTGGGATTTTTTATTCTCAAATTAAAATATATTTTTTTTGTAAAAAAAAATTCTTGGTATTTATTTCAGATTTTTTTTTTGTTCAACTTTCAAACTTTATACACCAAATATATAAAAATACCACCAAGAAGTTATAAATACAATTTATGTCTGTAATATTAATTATTATTTTAATATTAATTATTCAGCTAAAATTCAATAATTTCACGATAAAACAAACAGTACAGTTCAAAATTACAAGGTTGTTATAAGTTCTGGCTCACAAATAGACCTAAAAATATAATAATAAAAAAAAAAAAACCAAAACGGTACCGGTTTGCAGAAAAAATAGTTCACATCCCAAGGACTTTTTAGCGTACATATAAGATGATATATAAGGCACAAAATAAGCAAAATAATGCATAAAGAAAACCAATAGTTGACAAAAAAAAAAAAATTATTCATCAACACTCACCATCTCATTTTTTGACTCAAACACTATTCGAAAAAAATAATCTTAAACCTTAAATTCAAGAATTGTACCATTAACAAAAGTATTTATTATTGTTACTTCTTGGTTTAATTCTAGTGTAAGTAAAAAGGTGTATAAACTGTAGTCTGTGGATAAAATACAATCAAAAACATAACTGACATTCTAGTACTAGCCTTTATATTGTATATTTCAAGTTCGTTTGTATCTTATAACCTGAAAGTTGAACTAAAGGATGATTAAGAAAAAATATATATATTTACTTATTTGACTTGTTAAAATGAAATAACCTTTACGAAATCTATTTGAGTTACTAATAAACAATAAAATGTTTCTCAAACAAAAAAGAATTTCAAATTATGTGAAGAGGGGAGTGATCGGAATCACAAGTGTAAAAAATCTTGGAAAATGATTTATTTTTTTGACAAAATATTTTATGTCTCAAATTGCCATTGCCAAATATAGTGTAAGAGGATCAGAAGGTGATCTCACATTTGACAAACATGACAAAATTTATGTTGTGAGCAAAGACAATTATAATACTCTTTCTGGTTATCTTTTTAAAGATCCTGATCACACAGTTGCACAATTTAATGCCTTGTTAGTATTTTTTCACTCCATTTCGTAAATTATTCCCTTCTTCCTAAATTTGAAGATTTTTTTGTTATTTTTGATCTATTTAGCTATGTAAATATATATAATGTGCCACTCAGTGAAAAAGAAATTTTTTCCAAAACACACGTTGAAAAGAAAGGATCAAACTATGCGATTTCAAAAATTGAACGACATTTTGAGGAAATAGAGAATATATATTATCGGCACAATAATTCAGTGATAATTTGCATCGACAGAAACATTCTGTTTTGGTTAACAGTTGGAAAAAATGCCCACCCAGCACCAAAAAATGCAATCGTACCGCCCGAAGAAGAAAATTTGATTCTAAATACACTTCCCCAAGATAGTAAGTGGAACATTTTTTGTTTCTGTTTTCTTGTTTTTGGAATCACTTCCTTCCAAATTTGTTTGTGACCTTACTTTGGGTCGTCGGGGAACTATAGAAGAAGATCTTTGACAAATTCAACCACAAAAATAATTAAAGGATCAAATTTTTGTTTACCTTTTTGTTTTTTTAACGCCTTATACTTGGCAAAAACAAAAAAAACAAAGTTTTGGATTAAATTTTCTAGGTGTGTCAGGCTTAATTTCTTTCTTAATACATTTGTTCAACAGCACACTGATTAAAAGGTTCTTTGCTTCTTTTCCGAATATCATAAAAAAAAATTATTCTTTTTCCCAAACTCAAAGTTTGATTTGTTGACAAGTTGTGGAATAAATAACCACTTTAAAAAAGTGGACTAAAAAGGTTTATTTTTTAACAATGATTTTTTGAATTGTTTTTTTTTAAGGACTACTTTTTCAGTTAAAACAGGGAAATTGTTGATAAAACCACTCTTGAAAGAGTTCTATAATCTCAATTAAATTCGCACAAAGAGAATTTCTTTTTATCAAAAAATGCGAAATTTTCACAATTTCAGCAATTCTAATAATTAAACTTTTTCAAGATCAAGCCAAAATTTGATTTTAATCTTTCATAATTCCCGTTTTCAAATCTATAAACACAAAAAAATTCCACAAGCTCTTCTAAATATTGTTTTTAGTTGCTTTTATAAGTTTGAAATGTATTAAAATTTAACCTTGTTTAAGGAAGTAAGTCCATTTTTCAAATTTTGAGTGCCACAATTTATGTAAAACTGAATTCTTCAAAACATTTATTTAACCAAATTCATTGATATTTTAAGAAATATGGGAGTGTGGAATATATTCATAGTATAATATATTTTCATACCAACTAAAAAATGAAAAGATTGATTAAGAAAAAATCAATAAAAAGCATTTATTTCTTGATCTTATCTGTAATATTTGATACAATTAGACCTTCTTTTTAATTTGATTTTATTTTTAATTCTTCCTGAAAATAATTTTGTAAAAATTTTAAGAAAACAAATTAGAGCAGTGAAAAAAATACCAGACATGAAAAAAATCCCTGACAAGATTTTTAATTGTGAATATTACAGAAAATTATTGTGTAATTTCATTTATTTACAATCAAATTCCTTTTTTTAAGAATCGAACTTTTTCAATTATAACTCCCCCACTTATTAGAATGAAGATTGATGAAATCACACTTGTTCAAAACACCATTCAATCAATCAAAAAACAAGAAGAAAAATTATCATTTTCCAAACTCTAGTAAACCTCAATAAAACGGGATTGTTTTTCAAAAAAAGTTGATCAGCATATGGCTATCAAACAATTACTCGAGTATTCTAGAGACACCTTACTTTGATGGACTTTGGGTAGGTTTATTACTAATCTCATAAAAAAATTGGTTATTTATCATAAGGATTTCATTGAAATTAGACAAAAATTTTACTAATACTCACAATTAAAAATCTAGTCCGGGATTTTTTTCATGTCCGGTATTTTTTCCCTACTATACTTTTTATTTCTTAAGAATTTCCAAAAATGACTTTAAAAATCACTTTTTCATTTAATTCATCTAATTCTAGTTTTATTTCAGGAAAATATGATATTTATTGAATTATTGTTCAGAAATAAATGTTTATTGGATGCATTAGTTTGATTTTATAATTATTTATTTTCCATTAAAACGAGAAATAAAATTAATTCTGAATCCATGATTTAATTTTTTTCTAAAATTTTTCTTTTATTTTGTGTTGAATCTTTTGTAAACTCTGTTTCAGTCAAAGGGGCCCAACATTTTTTTCAAATATCAATTGTTTTATAGAATTGACCTCTGAAGAAAAAAATAAGAAATAAGCGGAATAATACACATCAAAAAATTGTTAATATATGTATGGAATAAAACTGATAATTAATCAATAAATTTTCTTAAAAATAGAAAAACTCAAATTCTTAGGGACCTAATGAGAAAAACAACAATGTTCGTTTTGAACTTCTACTGGTATTTGAATAATAAATATGAAACAATTTTCACTTCATTTTCCATACTTTTCTTTTAGAAATCAAGTCTCCAAACAAAGTGTGTTGGTATTTGTAGTATCTATTTGAAAAAGGAAATGAAAATGAAGTGAAAATTTTTCACAATTTATTAAACAAATATCAAGATCAAAGATCGAATAGAATTCCAATAGAAACCAATATGATTTCTCAACAATCATTTCCACGGTTTCAATAACCTTAGAATAACACATTTTTACCAAGTGATTATTGATCTTGCAAAAAAAAATTTTGCAACTGAATTAGGTGTCAAAAAAAAATCGAAAAAAAAATACAACGTGAAAAAATGATTTCACTTTTGAAAATTTCAAAATAAAATTTTTTTCTTCTAATATTCATGCAAATTCTTTAAAAACGTATATTTCACTTATTACAACTGGGTCACTTTGACTAAAAAATAGTTTAGATCAAAAATACATCTACCTTCATAGAAAGGAAACTAAAGTAATCAAACTTTGGGTTTTTCTGTGTATAATTATGAGTAAATAATGAAATTAAAAAATTGAAAAAATAAGCTATTTTTCAAAATTTTTGGCTCACTGTATAATGTTATTGGAAGCAAGTTTGAGGGTTTTGTCCCATATTCTTATCAAAAAAAATATTTCCAGATATTTAATCAGAATCATTTTTTTGATAAGAATAATCAACAAAACCTCAAAGAAACTATTTTCAATAACATTATAAAGCGTGTCACCATTTTTGAAAAATAGTTTTTTTTTCAAAAAAAAAAATACAAAATCACAATTTTTAATGGTTACCATTATTAGAAAATCTAATAATTTATTGTTCAATAATATTTATAAGAGGTTTTTTTTTTTTTGGTTCATTTGAACTATATAAGAGTACTTATTTGATTTAGCTTTAATTACAGTATACTTTAATTTTCAACCAATTCATAGTTGCAATAACACCCCAAGAGATTATTAGAAAATTTAGTAAATTTTGTTTCTATTTCTTAAATTAATTAAAAGCCTATCGTCCATCCATTTTACTTGAATTAATCAAGAGGTATTTAATCACATTTTTTTTTTCCACTTTTTTTTAATTGGAAAATGCCACTGTGTTATAATTTAGGTAAATTATATTTTTAAAATAGTAAAAAAGTTGAAATAATACTTTTTAAAAAAGATAAATGTATTAGTAAAAAAGCAAAATATCCACTCAAAATAAACAGAATGATTTCATAAGACGATTCCTCATGGAAATGCAAGTGAAAGAAATATAAGCTATTTCCAATAAAGCGGGGCAAATTTATTTTAAAATATATCTTTTAAACCCAATCTTATAAAAATATTTAAACACCCAATATCATTAACTACCATTTATAGATTCTTGATAATAATTCAATTTGTTTTCTTGTATTGTATTACATCAATAAAAGATATTAAATTTTCTGATCTCGGTTTTATAGATTATTTATAGGTGTGAAAAATTGGTGTTTATTATTTTCTTTTTGATCGAAAAAACTCTTTTCATAACTTGTTTAATCTCAACAAATTTTCAAATAGAATTGAAAACATATAACTACACATTATTGTTTAAAAAATCATTGGTACCCTTTCCATATTTCCAGTTTTTTATTGAAAATGGTGTAAATTGTTTTCACCAAAAAAAGTGCTATTTTTTTTTTCATTTTTGGAAAATATTTCATCAAACATATTTTGAAATAAATACCTTAGCCGTTTATTCAACTGGTATTAATATTAAACCTAATTTGTTAATTAATGAATACTTTCACTAAAAAAGATGATTTTTCATGAAAGGTAAAAAAAAAATGCCCCACTTTTTTGGAAATACATTATGTATACGAGAAACCATCTTAAATTAAGGTTGGATTGTTTTCTTGAGTTTTAAAAAAGATAGAAAAAGGGTTTTGTAAAATTTTAAAAATGGTTTATATATTTTATTTTTAGAATTTAACCCCCCCCCCAAAAAAAAAAAAAAAAAAAAAAGGTTTCAAAACATTAACAAATTAATGGATAATCTTCCTAATAAATAATCATAAATATATATAGTTTTATTAGAAATTTTTGAATTGGTTCCTCCTATTAAACTTGGTTATTTAAGCATTACGTGCAAATATTTAAATGAACTGATTATGGACGAAATTTTATGGAAACGTGTAGCAATTGAAAATGAAGAAATATTTGCCTGGGAAAAGATTAAATTGAACATGGGGAAATATGGTACATTACGATTTGAAGATTTTTCCGGTATACCCTTTGATGTGATTCGGTATTTAGAACAAGCTAATAAAAATGAAAATGAAAATGAAAATGAAATCATATTATTGACATCTTCGGGAAGTGATGAACCAAATGTAGAAAAAAATGGAGAAGGTGGTAAATCTAAGAGAGTGGCCAAAACAGAAATTGAAACAAAAAAATATAACACAAAAACCAATATTTTGAATCAAAATAGTGTTAATAGCATTCAGGGTGAAAATAATCCAATCACATCTTGTAAGAGACTGAGAATTGAATATATTAGAAAACAACCAGATATTAGATCAGAAATTATAAACAAAATTGAACAAATTAAGAAAATTCAAAAACAAAACAATCAAATAGTAAAGAATTTAGACCATTATCGAACGACACAAATCTCGAGGCAAAATATTGAAAATAAAATTATTGTGATGTTTATTATTTTTGCAATGATGCTCTGTTTGGTATTGGATCTATTTACAATTTTTCTTACAATTCAAATTGAAAAAAAGATGAAAAGCCCCTTATGGATCTTTTATCCAGTGTTTTTTTATACATTATTTGTGATAATTATCTTTTTTTGTATTTATTATTATGAAAGTTCAAAAGTACTTTTATTAAAAATGTATAAATTTGAGATTAGTCTTTTCCTTTGTTTTGTTGTATTGGTCGTTTTAATTGTGTTAAAATTATCACGCCCTTCAATGTTCAAATGGATTATTATCATCATTCCGTTATTGTTAATGGCGATTATTCAATTTTATATCTTATCTAAAAACAGTTATGTTATTGATTCAATATCAAATGTGAAAAATACTGAACTTTCGGTTGGCTTATCGGTAATTCTGCAATATGCTTGCTCCATTATATTCTTTGTTATTTTTTCACTGGTTTTATTTTTACAATTAGATCACGTTATTGACATAAAATGGGAAATGGCTTTCACTCCTTTGTTTATTTTTGATGGTGTTTCCATATTAATACCAATCGTTTTTTCTCTTGTTAACCGTTTTTATCACGAGGAGAGGAAATCTCTATTATTTTATTTCACCTATATCATTTTGAACATATTATTTATAGTGCCCTGGGTTTTGTTTGAAACTTTCTTAATTCTTTATATCAAATCTAATGTCATATTATATTTTAAATACGTAATGATTCCAATATTTGTTCAGCAAGTGCTTTTAACCTGTTTATCATGTATACTTTGTTGGGAGTATTTATGGGATGATGGCTTATATCATTAAGAAATAATCATTGATAATTTTTTGATTGGTTAATTTATTTATTCACTTTGAGAGTCATTATAAAAAAGTGAAAACTTTTTTTTTTTTTATGATTTTGTTCAGAATAAAAACCTTTTTAAAGTTGTATGTTTTAATAAAGTGAAAACTTTTTTTTCAAAAAGGTGCCTATCTTTATTTGCCAACCCCTATATCTCGTCGAATGGTTGATACATCACTTTATTGAAATAAAAAACTTTTAAAAAGGTTTTAATTCTGAAAAATTTTTCACTTTTTTAAAATATAAAACTTCAAAAAATGTTTTTTAAAGATAACCTCACTTTTTTAAAACGACTATATATTTGTTTGTTTTTGTTGAATAAATTTTTTTTTAATAAAACGCTTTTTAACTTTCTTTTTATTTTATTTTTTAATTCTATTTGAACAAAAGATAAAACAATATTTTTGGAATGGAAAATTAAAGTTAGTTTTTTTTATTATTATTATTATTATTGAAGGGTTTTTTTTATTTGTTTTTGTATGATAAAAAATAAAATAATGGTGTCAAACTTTTACTTTTCAAATGTCCTCAAATTTCAAAATTGGTAAAATTCTCAATTTATTCAAAATATAATTCTATTTAAATAAATTGACTGTGGAGATTGAAAAATACTTTTATAGGGCGCGTTTCGATCTTTTGGTGTGTGATTGGATGGTTTGGATGGTATGGTAGAGATTTTTGGTTCGGATTTTGATAAAAAAAAATAATAATAATACACAATTAGATTTGTGTATCTCAATTTTAAGGTAAAAAATTTTCCACTAAACTTTTGGTAGTTATAATCGGGTTGTGAACAAATTTTTAAAAATATTTAGTATTGATCATTTCAACATTTTGAATTTTTGATACTTCATATAATAAAATAATCCTTTTGGTTTTTCGTCTCATGATCATTAAAAAACATAAAACAAACCTATTACATATGAAAATAACCAAGAAAACTCTTTCAAAAATATGAAAAAATCCAATTTAACTTATTTTAAAATTCATTAAAAAGTTCAATAAAACGTTTTAAATATAGAAAATCATTAACAGTTCGTCATGGTTTCTTAGTAGTAATTTAATTTAATTGTTATTATGCCGTTACATAAATAATATATAATAAATTTTATAATTTAATTTTTATTTGAAATTCTTCAGGGGGGGGTGATAATTGATATTTCTTATTTGATTTTTGATCGAAAACAATTGTTTTCATAACTTCTTTAATCATCAAAAAAATTCAAATAGTAATAAAAACATTTAATGGTGTTTTATTGTTTAAAAAATCATTTTACCCTTTCCATATTTCCAGTTTTTTATTGAAATGTGTTGTACAGTCTTTTCTTCTAAAAAGTAATATTTTTTTTTTTTTTATTTTTGAGAAAGAGTCTAATGGATCTATTTTGTAATAAATACCATAGCCATTGATTTGATCAAAAAAAAATTATAACTCAATTTTTAATTGTCAATTAAAGAATATCTCTACTAAAAAGATCTTTTTAGAGTATAGTAGTTATTATTGGTAAGGGTTGAGTGCTTAAGAGCTCAAAATCGGTTATAGAGAGTATTTTGAAGTGACTAAATATACGTGTCCTAATTCAAAGAGTAGTTAAAAGAACTTTTTAATCACAATTATTAGAAGTATTTTAAACTCAATATAGTTTTCTGATTTTTTAAAAAATGCAAAAAAAAAAAAAAAAAAAAAAAAAGCTTTTTGGGAAATAATTAATGAATTTTTGTTAAAATAAAGTTATCTAGATTCGGTAAAAAAACAAATCTAGTAAATTAACAGCTTTTTTTCTGTTTTTTGGAATGATCAAAATTAAAAACAATTGTAATATATGAAATAAATATTTAATAAAGTTTGTGATGATTTATTCACTTATTAAAATTTAAAATAAGAAGTTATCGAAATAGTTGTTCAGAGATAATTTATTTCCTCAAAATGTATATAAATGTAAGTAATAGAGTTTATCTATAAAAAATATAATTTTCTTTTTTTATAGTTGAGTTGTAAGGGGGTTCCTCTTATTTGCAAAAAATCTACAGTCTTTATTTCCTGATTTTTTATACTAGAGCTATTCCAAAACTTGGTAGTTTTTTTTTTTTTTTTTTAAATGTGTGTTTTTATGCACTTCATTCGCTAACTCAAAGATTTCTTTCTTCTTTGATGAAAATAATATTTTTTTTCAAATAGTTGACAAATATTTGAGATTTCCAACACTTGTAAAAATAAGGAAATTGATCGAACTTTTGAAAACAATAATTCATTCTCAAAAATAGTTTTAAAAGAATGGGGAGTATCATTGTAAACAAATTTTTATTTTGGTTTTGTTTTTTAAAAGGTGGTATAATTACTTTTTAATTAGATGATAAATTAAGAGTATTGAAAAAAAAAATAAATGACATAAAAATAATGCATTGCATGTTTTTTAACTGTAAATCATTGGAAAATTGTTGTGTCATTGCTGAATATTAAATCAAATCTTTTTTTTTAAGAATCAAACTTTTAAAATTATTACTTGGCCCCTTTTTAGAATAATGCTATATAAAATTAAACTTACTCGAAATAATATTCAATCAATCAAAAAACAATTTTAAAAAATATGATTTACCATATTCATAGTAAATCTCTATGAAAACCTATTTTTTTTTAAAACAAGTTGATCTACTTATGTTATCAAATATCTAAATGGGTATTCTATAGGTATCTCGCTTTAAAGAACTTTAGGTAGGTTTATTACTAGGTTCATAAACAATTTGGTTATTTATAAAAAGGATTTGATTGGAAAATCAATGAAATTCTACTACAATTTTCCCTATTATTCACAATTAAAAACCGTGTTAGATTATTCTTTTCAATACTCTACAATAAATTTTTTATCGGTTTACTTGCCCCTTAAAATAACCAATACATTTTGACATTAAACAGTTTAGTCATGAATTAATTTCAAAATATTTGCAATTATTGGAAAATTTGGAAAAATTACAAAAAATTGTTCATAAATTCTTTTAATATTTTACAATTTGTACAAAAAACCTGTTTGTTTACTTTCAGATTTGGGTTGTTCAAAAAAATAACAATAACTTTTTATGAAAAATTAATTTTTAATTTCTTGAACCTGTATTTATAACCGCTGTAAACCGAAAAGAATATTCACTTTTGGGATTTTGTGGGAGCAACAAAGAAGAACTGGGGAAATAAACCAATTCAAACAAATTCCCCATTGTTTGTCCAGTTTATAGTGAAAGCCCATTTTTTCGGATGATTGTCTTTCATTGCAATTTCTATTGTTCAAATTGATCTTAAATGCTCTACGCGGGCTTAAAAGTACTAAATAGGGAGGTTAATAATTTCTCTTTCATTGTAATAACATTTTTGAAAAGGTTGATGATACAAAATAATTTGAATAAAATTTACAAATTTTGTCGCATTTTGGAAAGTGTAATAATTATTTATTTTGTCAATTTTTTTTCCTGAAGGTTTGCAAAAGGTAGGAAAAATTGTTGTAATCTTTAACAGTACATCTACCAAACACCAAGTTAGTTTCTCTTGAATTTAATGAACAGATTAAATTGTAAACTAATTGATCTTAGGAAATTCGAAGAGGACAAAAATTTTCGTGAATTAGCTTTTTACAATTCTTAATATCCTTTAATTAGGGATTCTCAATTTGTCCAACGTATGATTGTAAAAGATAACGTGTGGGCAGACAGAAACAACAATTTACATTCCCATTATTTGGTTTCACATCAGAAAAATGAAAAGAGAAAATGGGAAATGAAGAACATTCATAAAGATTTATATTTGAAACCAAGAAAAAGGTTTTGAGAGTGAATTTTTTGAAAAACCCAAGAACCGATTTCCAAAACAACCAATTGAGTGACTATTGATCTTTTTTCGTTTTGTGAATAAAGAATGTTTTCAAAGGGAATCATGATATTTTTTTGAGAAATTACCCTGAAGGGGTGAAATACTATGCTTGTTGTTGTGAAATTTTACAGAAAAAACAAAAGTTGAAAATATTAACGAATTTTTCACAAAATTTTTTATTGGATAAAAAAAATTTTATTTTATTTTAAAAGTTGTTCTCAAAGAAATATATCACAATACGAAACATTTGGATAAGTGATCAGTCTTTAGTATTTTTGAATTAATCATTTTTCTCATTTTTCTTTCAAATAAATGAGCAATAATCAAAGGATAAAAAACGGATCAAAAGTTTCTCATCAAAAAAACAAAGCTGTTGTCAGGTATATTGGGCCAACTATAATTTCAGAAGGGACTTGGTATGGGATTGAATTCAAAAAAAAAGGTATACAAATTTTTTTAACACACCACCATAACCAAAATGAACCAATCTAATAAAATTTAAATTTTTTTTTTTACAAAATTATACTCTTAAAAAAACAGTTGGTGAAAATAATGGAACACTAGGCGGCAAAGTTTATTTTAAAGGTAAAGATGGGCACTGTAAATTTGTCTTAATTGGCGATCTAACAAGAAGGAGATCTCACCCAAAAAAGAGTACCAACCAAAAAAAAAAAAAAAAACAAGTCATGGGCCACAGCACCTTAAGAAACTCTCACCTGATTCAACTGAACAAAAACCAAGAGCACACGCATCAAAAAAAAAACCCAAAAAAAAAGAAGTCACGATCGGCTATCAAGAAAATACAGAGAAAAAAACCAAGAGCCACAACCACTTTAGGGCGATCAAGACCCCAAGACAAAACCTTGGTTTTGGATTTGAAAAAAAGATCCAAATCCCAGCGTAGAAATTCTTGGCACACAAAAACCATATCAAGTTTTAAAGGTGCTACATTGAATTATCGAAACCATAGAGAGTCAAATCTCAATAGCTTGAGCGATGCGAAAAAAAAATATTCGAAAAAAAGTAACTAACTTATTTTGTTTTCCATTTTTTTTTTCTGTCAAGTTTTTATCTTGAGAAATTTTTTTCTTTTTGGTTTTGTTCCTTCGACATTTTGTCTTCTTTTTGCTGAACAAAAAAATAAAAATGTTCTTTTCAATGAAATTCTTTTGATCTGTGGCTTAAATCAAAGCACTTTTATTTGATTATACCAGATTTAAAAGTACTTTGTATTTGGCACTTTTTCATTCCTATCAAAAATTCATTGTTGTTTCCCTATTTGACCCAAGGGATTCTTTTCATGATCCAAAAAAATTCAACATTCCAATCAGAACCTAAGGAATCTAAAAACAGTTTTTTTCAGTACTATCTGAATTTTATGGTCAGTTCAGATTACTTTTAAGTCAACAACCAACAGGTTTGTTAACTTTAAAGAATGTTGAGTCAACAGATCTTGATAGAATCTCAAATTTATCTGTTTTTTTTTTTTGAAATTATTCTTCTTTGGAAAAACTATTTTTTGCTTTCGATCCAAATTCGAAATTTAACTTGGAAAGCTTTGAAAATCAAAATTTCTTATGAAAAGGACGCCCCAGTTTCTTTTCAAGAATTATAGACTCTAGAGTAAGAGTTTAAATACACCTGGAAATAAAGGAGAGCGACCTTTTCATAATATGCAAAAAAAACTATTTTTATGAAAAATAAACAATAGATTTACGATTTGAGTTCCAAATTTTTTTTTTTTTTTTGAATTTTCACTAGTGCCCCCGATTAAAAATAGCCAAAACAGGCCATTTCACTTAAAATAGCCTCTCATAGCACCAATGGTCCGAAAAAAAAAAAAAAAAAATTAAATCAACGATCAAACCAAAAGATTTTTCTTGTATTTTGTTTTAATTCTGTTGACAAACCGATCGATCCATTACATCAACAATAGCAATTATGTAGCGCAAACCACCGTTTCTCAATCTCTTATAGCGCCTATTGCTATGAATACAAACACTTGGGATACTATCAACACTTCATTCATTCTTTTTGGGTTGGATGGTCTTCGGCTAAATCATTTTCTTATCTCTCTGGAAACTTTAAGGTTATGGTTAAATCTTTAAACCTTTCTTAATAGCATCTCTATACAATCCCAAAGATAAAACGATTTCTTTCAGAAGCTTGCTTTCTTCTTTTTGTTCTTCTTCTTCTCTTAGCTTTACATTCAATAGAAAGAGATCAATTCGAGTCAAAACGATTTTTTTTCAATCGATCACTTTGATATCGAGGGAAATTTCCTATTCTTCTTGAGAATTTAAAGAAAAAATGACCAAATCTTTCACAATAAACATGCATATCGTATCTTCGACATCTTTTTTTGAGAATGTTGCTAATTATTTTATTCAAACATGCATTTGAAATTTTAATAAAATAAAAAAAAAATACAAAATACAAAATACAAAATAACAAAACAAAAAACAAAAAACAAAAAAAAAAAAATAAAAAACAAAAAACAAAAAAACAAAAATAAAAAATTCAAAATAAAAAACAAAAAACAAAAAAATTATAAAAATCCTCACATTATTCAACCAATTTAACAAAAATTTTATTATTTTTCTCGAATAGGCCTAAAAAAACTTAAAAAAATTCTCCAATCTCTTGAATCAAAACTCGAAACATCAACCCAAGAAAAAAAGGGAATTGAAGCAGAAATTTTTTATTACAAACAATATACATCAAAAATTTTCATAAATAAATTCAATGAAGAAGACGAATTTGACGAGGAAGAGTTGCTTGAAATTCAAAAAGATGAAAAAGAAGAAGAAGAATTACAAACCTTAATGAAAGAAATTCATAAATTAAAAAAAAAAGAAGAAAAAATTGATCAAGAAGAAAAACAAACTCAAAATGAAATTCAAAATTTTTGTATGAACTTATCAAAAAAAAGCAATCTTGTAGTTGCAAGCAAGGTTATATTGAAACAACGAACCTTTATTAAATCAAGTGTGAAATATGAGGAATTATTTGAAAAAAAACAAATGTTAACAAAAGAAATTCAAAAATTAAAAACATTAATAAATTCTTCAAAAAAATCACATAAAATTGAAATAGGTATAGTTACACAAACAATTATTTAAATATTATATTAATTTTTTAAAATTTTAACTTGTCTTAAATTATATATTTGTCATATATATATATATATACATATCATACATTTAATAGATGATCTCAAAAAAAAAATTAATTTTTTTGATCAGGAAATTGTGAAATCTAAAGAAAGAATAAAAAAATTTGGTGATATTGAAAGCCAATCAAAATTGAATATAGATGAATTGGAAAGAACATTGCAATCATTAAAAATTCATATGAAGATTATTAAAAAGAAAATTTTGGATTTAGAATTGAATAAAGATAAACATATTTCAAAAATGGATACAGGTAATAGATTTTTTTTATTTTTAAAAGTCTTATTTGTTTGATTTACAAATTTTTTAATAATCAAAATATTTAGAAATTTATTCAAACAGATGAATGATTAACAAAACACACTTAAACAAATTTATGATTATATTTCAATCTCATTTTAACAAACAATAAACCATCATTTTTTTTCAAAACATTTATTTCCAGTATTGATTGTATGTTATGCTACTTTTTGATAATTCGTTAAATTATTTTTAAATAAACTAAATTATAAAATATTTTGAATGATTCATTTGTTAATCATTTAAAAACTAAGAAAAGAAATTTAGATTTATTTTGATCAAAAATAACTCTTTTAAAAATTGAAAATTGGTTAGTTATTGGGAAAAAAACCAAAATTAAAAAAAACACATAAAAAAAATTTAAAAATTATTTTTAATACAAAATATTACGAATCAGTACAAAAGAATATTAACAATTTAATATTTATAAAAACCAAAATTAACATATTTTTTAAGAAAAGATTTAATTGTATTTTCATTTTTTTTCTTCGTTTTTTCATATTAACTGATTCATCCAATTAGAAATTATACGGGGGTGTTCTTGTTTTGTACAGATTTATTTTAAAACTTAGAAAACCAAACAAATCCCTTAAATTATTAATATTTTCTCCTTTTTGATAATAACCATATTTCCCAAATTGAATAATTACTTATTAAAATAATAGTTTTAGAATACCGTGATCAAATTGATCGAAGTCATTGGAATTATAAATTAAATAACAATAATCCGGAAATAAAAGATCTTCGTGAAAGAATCAATCCATTAAGAAGAGCAGTCACCTTTTCAAATTATTATAGTGGATCAAAAACTTTGATTGAAAAGCAGCTTACTAATCAAGTAATTAATCAATTGATAATGCAACATCTTGAATTTGAAAATAAAAAAGAATGCAAAAAAGTAATTGAAGAAGTTACATCAAGTCAATGTATACAATTTATTTTATTTTTTTTTTTAATAATTGATCCTTCTTATTCTAATTAAATTAATTTTCTTGATTTTTATTTTTTTTTTTTTTATGTTATATTTTCCCTTGTTTCGAAATATAAACAAAAATATAATAATATATATATATATTATTAAAATTAAAATAAAATTAATTGAATAATAACAATAATAATAATAATAATAATATCCAAAATAAAAACCAAAACCAGACCATGAAATTCAATTACGTAATAGTAGATTAAGGTATTTATTAAGAATTTCGATTAAAGAAATAGAAAATTTGTGGAGTCTTTTAATGGATAAAAATTCTTATTCAAATATTTTATTAGAAGAAAAAAAAGACATTTTTGAAGAAAAAATTGATGAATTGGGATTGGATTTAATTGACACTGACGAAAATGACACCAATATTTGGGATGAACCACCTGATAATGAAAAAAATATTATCTATGAAAATTTAGCATTAAAGCATAATCTCGAAGATTTGGAAAATGACCATAATAATGAAGAAAACATTCTCAAAAAAAATAAAACAAATGGTAAAAATGATCATCAAAAAGATATTTATTGCGCAAATATTAATAAATTAGTTGAAAAATTAACCGACAAAAAAACACAAGTAAGATTCCGAGATGCCTTTATTATGACATACCCATCATTTATGAAGCCAACACATTTGTTATCAAAATTAAAGGAGCGATATAACGTCCCAATAAAATTAAAAGCAAAATATCAAAATGAAAAAGATTGGAAAAATTTTAGAGATCAAATCCAAATTAAAGTCATATCCGTATTAAACGGATGGATCAAAAATGGGTGGATAGATATCGATAAAAAATTGTTGATTCGAATAATTGATTTTATTAACACAACCATTTCTAAAGACAAAGAAAAATCTGGAGAAAAGTTATTAAAATTGATTAATGATATGCAAACGGAAAAGAATAATGAAAAGGACCAAAATAAAAGGATGATTCTTGACGAAAAGGAAAAGCCACCGGATGCGATCATTCCGAAAAAGCTTTTCAATCCAAATTTTACTTTAATCAATGTTCCCGAAGAGGAATTTGCACGACAAATGACGATATTAATTTTTGATATTTATCGAAAAATTAAACCCTCGGAATTGATCACAGAATCTTGGAAACCTAAAAAAATAAAATCCAAATCGCCAAATATTATCGCAATGATCCAAAAGTTTAATGAATATAGCAATTACATTGCCACCTTAATAGTGAAACCAGAAAAGGTGAAGACTCGTGCGAAAATGTTTTCCAGGTTTTTAAGAATTGGAAAGCATCTTTTGGAAATGAACAATTATGATTCGTTGATGGCCACGCTTGCCGCCTATACACATTCCGCCGTTAAAAGACTAAAGGTGACCATGAAGGAAGTCCCGAAAGGCGTTTACAAAACCTTGATCGAATTTAAATCAATTTTAAAAAGGGACAAAGGCTTCCAGGGCTATAGAAAAATGCTTAATTCTATAGAGCCACCAATCGTTCCCTATTTGGGCGTTTTTTTAACAGACATAACCGTCATTTCCAATAGTAGCTCTGATAAAATTGATGGACTAATCAATTTCAATAAAAGAAAATTACTATATAATGTTGTTTGGAAACTTCAACAATTCCAAAAAACACCCTTTAATTTTTATCCTATTCACCAAATTCAAATATTACTCAGAAAAAGACTCCCAGCTAAAGGTGAAAAGGAACTTTATAAACTGTCTTTAAAAAGAGAACCTCGAAATTAATATTTTTAAATATGAATAATTTTTAATTAAGAATAATTTTAATAAATTTGTCTTTTTTTTTTTTTTTATTTTTTTTTTTAAAAGTTGTTAAGGGCATGTCAACTTGACTGAAAGTTGAATATTAATAAATTAATTTGCATTATATTTAAAAAGAAGTATATTATTATAAAATTTAATAATTGAAATTAAAATCTTGATAAAAAAAATGTTTTATTTTTAATTTTTTTTTTATTATTGAAGAAGAAGTGTAAATTTCACTCGACTTTCACTTAGACTTCAATTTTCTTTTGGAAATTCAAGTGTGAAATCATACATTTCACGAATATTGATTAATGAAAATAATTTTAAACTATTTTGGTTTACAATTAATTCATTAAGATTTTTTTCTTTTAATTTATTTTGAAAAATTAATCCATTTTTTTCATACCAAGGACATAACTATAAAAAATGATCAATATTTTCTATAATTTTATTTTGATTTATTTTAAACATAAAGAACAAAATCCATTTGAATTTTTATGTATTTCATATTAATATCTATTTAAAAATTAGTAAATGCCCTGAATTTTAGAATTGTTGAACTTGTAGGATAACTTTAATATTTTTATGTTAGAAATAAATATTTTTAATTTTTTATTATTGTGAAATATTTTTAAGTAGTATGGTCAAGTGCTGTCAAGTTCCGTCCAGCGCAGTAGAGTGTTATTGAGTAGTGTCAAGTGCAAAGTTTTTTTGTAATTTAAGAAAAAAAAAAAGAAAATGAGAGAAATGTTCTTTTAATTTATAAAATTAAAAAAAAACCTAACCAAGCTTTTCCAGAATTCGAAAGAATGGAGAAAAATATTTGATTTTCCTCAACCCCTTTCAATCATAGAAAACCCAATGACACTCCTAACTTGTAGAATTTAATAACTCATTATATATGTACTTATATAATTATTTTTTTAATTCAATTAAAATCTTTCTAATACTAGTTGATTTTATTAATTATTCTTCAATTAAAATTTTATAATTTTTCAAAATAAGGAAGAGATAAATTTTTTACTTTTTTTTTATATTTAATTTTTTTTTTTATTTACAGAAATTATCATATTTTCAATTTTCAATTCTGTTTTGTAAATAACAACTGATATATTTCTATTGATTTTGGATATTCCAATAATACATAAATTTATCTAAGAATTTAAATAATTTTATATTTTTATTTGATAATTAAAATTTTAGAATAATAATGCCATTTGAATTAATACAAAAGGTTTAAATATTCTAATTTTCAAATAATTATTCAGATAATTGTTATTGGATAGTTGTTTAAAGTTGTTATAGGTTTCTTTAATGTTTTTCAAATTAAAAATTAATTGTAAAATTTCATCCAAATAAATACCCTATTTTTTAATTTTTCTCAAGTTATTTGATATAACTGTTTTACCTTTATTATGTTTTAATCCAAATTATATAATAATTTGATATATTGAATTTAATTTCTGATTTACTTGAGTTTTATTTCCGTTTATAATTAGGATTAAATCATCTGCAAACATTTGACAAAGATTTGTTAATGGTATAATTTTTACCAAAAGAAAATGTGAAATAAGAGCAAATAAAATGGGAGATAAGGGGTCAACTTGGAATATACCAAGCCCTTCTCCTTCATGTAATTGTTTTAAAAATTTTTTTGATAATTATATTTAAAATATATATTTTTTTATTGTTTTATTAATTATTTGATTACTTATTGAATCAAATCATCTAACTATATCAATGATTATAATATAATTTATATTATTTTCATGGTGATTATTTAACTTTATCTTATTATAAGTATTTAAGAAATTTAAGACAGTAATTCAAGTATCATATTTTTTTGAAAACTCAAATTGGAAGTTGTGAATAAATTCCAAACAAGGTTCAATTGACTTTATATAACATTTTTAAAAATTATCTTGGCAAACTTTAATTAATTGAATTGGCCAATAATTTAAATTTAACCCATTATTTCTTTTTTTTTTTTTTTTTTTATGAACAAATAAAATTGGTCGTTATTTAATAAATTGGGTATTATTCTTATTAGGGCTAATTAACAAATTATTAAATATTTTTTGAATTATAATAAGATATTTTTTATATTTTTTATTTTCGATTGAGTTTATATAAGTGAAATTTCTTTCGTTAATAATATATTGTAAATTTTTAGTTTTTGAAAACCTTTAACTGATTTATTTTTTGGCTAATCAAAATTATGAAATTTATTGTTCTTTCCAAGTATTTTTCATCAAAGCCCGTATGATTAGAAAACTATAGGTAATAAAGAAAAAATGAAAATAAAAAATTTGTTAAATAGTAAAAAAATATACAAATTCAGGTACATAGTACACCACTTTTCGGAGTCGTGTATAGGTTTTTTTTTTTAATTCAAAAGAATTGAGCAAAATCAAAGATTTTACTCAATTCTTTTAAATTAAAACAAACCTAACTACAGTGGAATACCAATTTATTAATCACAATTTGTGGAATAGTATTTATTTCTAATAATCTTTCTATCGAGTTTTGACTCCCTGTTTCAGGATGTGGATAATTTTTAATTTGGCCACGTAAATGATATAATATTTTTTTATTTTACCATTTTAATTATTTTTCTTCTTCTCTTTTTTATTTGATAAATTTTCTTTGATTACTCCTTTCTCACAATAAATATAAACTGATTTATTTTTTAATTTTTTTAATGGTTTTTTTAATATTTTTAATTCGAAAAAATATATCAATTTTAAAATCTTTCGAGTTTTTGATTTTTAAATTAAGATATTTTTAATTAGTTTAATTGATTTTTTTTATATACAATAATATTTTTTAATTAGGTTTTTATTATTTAATTTCATTTTTTTTTTTTTTTTTTTTGACCTTAACAAATTAATTTCTTACCAAAAATAGTTTTTTTTTGATTAAATTTAAAGTTTATTACAAAAATGTTTTTATTCAAATACAATACAAATAAAATTCAAAAAATGGAAAATTGATGAAAATTTTATTAAAAATTAAATGATCATCAAATTTAAAAGGTTTGATTATTCTAAATTCCTGATGGAATAATGTTTTTTTTGTAAATATATTCAAATAAATTGTATCAAAAAAATATTTAAAATCTCAAAATAAAAAGAATAAACAACTTTTAAAAAATGTTTATTTATTATTTATTGTTGTTAAAAGCAGTGTTCTTAGGTTTTATCCAGAATACATTTTATTTTCTTTTTTCAAAATTTAGATTGTTTTGTTTTTTCTATTTTCATCAAATTCTTGTTTCGATTTTTCCTTTTATCTTCTATTTTTTATTACAAATTTCTGTTCATTTTCCTTTTCCTTTTCCCTTTTTTATCTTTTTATTTCTTCTTCTTCAAAAAATAAAGTTAGTTAAGTTGAAAATAATATTTTAAAATATCAATAAAAATTTACAAAAATTGAGACTAGGTAATGTCTTTTTAAGATTCAGATAATTGTTTATAAAAGATATTCATGTTCATATTTTTTTAGTAAAAGTTAGTGATATAATAAATATATCATTATCATTTCAAAAATTATTACTCAAATATTTTTATCTTTTTTGATTTTTTTTATAAATTTTTCAAATAATAGGTTTTTATGTATTTTGAATACCGTCAGTTTCACTTTTAAGGCACAAAGTTTCAACGAAATTTAAGGCATAAAAAAATCTCAAATTAAGGCACCAAATTTGGAATTTTTTTTACTTTACAATTTATTTTTACTAGAATTTGAATTTTGTGCCTTAATTTGAGATTTTCATTGTGCCTTAAATTTCGTTGAAAGTTTGCACCTTAAAAGTGAAACTGACTGTAATTTAAAAGAAAATTATTAAATAAAACTTAATATTTGTTATAAACTAATATAAAATATTTTTTCTTGATAAATCATTGATAAAAATGATTTGTTTATTAAAGCTACAGTTACCTGCATATTTTTTAATATTTCAGAAATATACTTTCATGGTAACACCGACAAAGAAATACTAGTTTGGCAATTATCTTTGATTAATGGTTTAAAAAATTGAAAAAAACACAGGAGTTGTGTTTTTTAAAACATAATCTTTCAAAAAAAAATAATCTAGATCTATTTTTTTTTCAATTCTTCGCCATTGTTAAGTAAATAAAAATATATTGTTTCCCATTTTTGTTACTTTTAAAAGTGAAAATTGTTTAGTATATTTAACCAATATTTTTTAAAATTTGAGATATGAGATTACAAAATGGGAAATTGAAGTAAAATTTTTTTTAAATAGAAAAGAATTTATCAGTAATAATAATATTATTAGGTTTCTCAATAATTTTGATTTTTTTTAATTGAATATTTTGGTTATGTTTTTTATAAAAAAATGTCCTGGCACTTTCAATAATATTGCAAAATTTTCAAACAACTCAGAAGAAAGAACCTTTTGAAGCACATTTAATTTTACAAAGTTTTTTAAGATTTAAAAGACTTTTATACTTTCTTAATAGCTTGTATAAAAAAATTTGTAAAATGGAAAATGAAGTGAAAATTTTCAGATATTTATTTGAATTTATCAGCAATTTTAAATTCAATTTATCATTTTTTTGATTATTTAAAAATATACATAATTATTTTTTATCACATCACACTTACCCTATATATATATATATATATATATATATATATATATATATATATATATAAGATGAGTTAATAATAACCCGGCCGAGACAACTTTTCAGAGTATTTTTTACACTATTTTATTTAAATGTATCTCAACAAAAAGTCCCAATAAAATAAATAATGAGATAAAAAAAAAATTTAAAAACCATTAACAAAAAAAAAAGTGTTCAATTTAAATACATTTTTTACAAAAAAAAAAAAAAAAACAAATCAAAAGTAATTATAAAACCGAATGATATTGTATATATTTATCAAAATTGTATAATTAAAATTTCCTCCATTTTACCACTAAAAATATCTGGCTTGGTTACATTGCTACATTTGTAGAGATCACGATTGTGACACAAATTGTTTAGTATTAAAACAAAATGCAAATTAACAATTAATAAAAATTTGAAGGGTTTGTAATTATTGATCATAATGTATATTACATGTAATATTGTAAGCATATCAAAATCAATTTTGGAATTTTAAATTGTTTTCAAAATTCATTTAATTTAAAGTTAAATTATAAAAATCTTGAAATTGGGCATCAATATCTTTTTCATAATTTTCGTGAGACAAACATATTTGGTGAAATAAGTCAAGTGGAACACCTAAAATTGATGATTCAAAAAAAGTACAATTTTGCAAATCTTCATAAAACGTGATATTATCACCGAGTTGAGAAATTTCTGTTTGAAAATTCATTTCTTGGTTTTGATCATGTGATATTAAAGTTCGATTAGGATAGTTTCGATAATAAGTATTTTGAAATATATTTTCGGGTATTATGTTCTTATTATTTATAAAATTATTTAATGATTTCTCCGTTGAAACATCTTCACGTGGAAATTGTTCAATTTTTATCTTTTTTGAAATCGGAGTAAATATTCCAAGATGGCTATTGCTAGATCCCGTTATGTTATTGTTCATTTTTATTTTCTTTAATTTTATTTTGGTTGATTTTCTTGAAATTTCTGAACGATAAGATCTTTTTCGATTTGGGTAAATAATTTTGATTTTTTTTTTTCTGATTCTCTTAGTTTTATTATTATAATTTGGATTTTTTTTGCTCAAATGTTTCGTATTTCTTTTCTTTTTCTTTTTCTTCCTCTCGGTTTTACGTTGATCACAATACCATTGATTTTTGATAAAATTTTCTGTTCTTCTACTAAAAGATTTTGCTATGGTTTTCCATGAATTTCCATTAATTTTGTGCAGCTCGAATAATAATTTCTTTTCTTCTTTGGTAAATGGTCTTCGATCAATATTAGGATCTAGAACATTTTTCCACCTTTCAAGGGTTATAAATAGATTGGTATGTTTATATATATTGTATGGGTATAATATATCATAAAGTGACATGATGATAGATATGCAAATAAGTAGTCAGTGGATACAATATTTTATTAATAAAGAGTATTTATTGATAAAAAAAAAAAAAAAAAAAAAACATACCTTTCATGACATTGCTTACTAGATCTTCCAGGTACAAAAGTTGCTATTTTTATCCATGAGTCATTTTCGAATCTTTGTTTAGCATTCTTTAATAATTTATCTTCCTAAAAATATCAAAAAAAAAAAAAAAAAAAAAAAAAGAATTAGAGAAAAGTTTAGAATAAGTATTTTTATTTAACCCTTTTATTTTGAAAAAAAAAGCCTTTCTTACCGTTTTTGTCCAATGATTTTTTTTTTGGTTTTTTTTTCTCTATTAATTTTGTGATATTAAAATATTAAACAAAAAATAAAAACTATAAAAAAAAAAAAAAAAGTTTTGAAAATTAATTAGTCAGATTCAAAAATGTAATTTTAAATAATCAAAAATTGTTCAAATCATCTTTAATTTAATCTCACTTTTTTTAAAAAAAAATGGCTTTAAATAATGAAAACTGAAGACTATGAATCCTTCATATTGTCTTTAATCATTTATTTTTTCTTTTATTAATTGATTTTACTTTTAATTTTGAGGGTTTCTGTTATTCAATTAATGTTCACAATTTACAATTGTATTGAATTTTATTTCCATGTTTTGCTTTTTTTCCCAAATAGTCAAGTTAAAATTCTGAATTGGAAAAATAAAGAGATCAAATTTGTTAAAAAAAAAGCACAGAGTGTTCTGGAATAAAAATGAAATAAATAAAAACAGTTAAATTGATCTCTTTGACTAAAGATCTTTTGTAAATAAAAGAAAAAGAAGTAGAATCTTTTTCTTATTTAATATCCTAATTGAGTCAGTTGGAGAATATGAGTAAAGCCTCTCAAATAGATAGTTGTTATAAAAAAAATTTTATTGTTTTTTTAATTAAAGATCTCTATTAAATTGGCTTGTGAATTAAGTCGTTTTAAAAAAGTGTGATCATAAAAGTTTTTAGAAGGGTCTCAAAATTAGTTCCCTTAAGTTTGTCATCTATTTGACTGATACTTTTTACAACTTTTTTAAAATAATTTCATTATTTTGAAACAAAAAGAAAACTTGATTAGATTTGAACTGATCTGTTGAAAAAAAACTCTCTTTCAGTCAAAGTTCCCACTTTAATTGAAGAAATAGAACAAATTCAAGTTATATACTCAATTACGATGGAAAGATTTTTAGTACAGTCTTGAAATTAGCTTTATTGTCTACTTTGAGTAAAATTTCAATTTTTTTTTTTTTCAATTATATTTATTAAAATTAAAAATAATAATTCAAAGAAAACAAATTGTGAAAATTAAATATTGTTCAAAGAATAAAATAAAAAGATACTTACTTTTATAATTTTAATGTTACACGTTGTTTTTTTTTTTGATTAAAAATGTTCTGGAAAATATTAATTACAATTTTTTCATTTATAATGTTACTCATTGGGTAAGGAAAGTACTTTGAATTTTTCAATTCCTAAAGATTTGATCTTTTAAAAAATATTGTTAAAAAAAAATGAAAAAAATTGTTGTAATTTCTCACTAGAAAAGAAATTAATTTGATTAAACTTAAAGCCAATGAAAGATCTCAGAATAAAACGAAATTATCTTAAAACTTATTGTGTGTCTTGATAACTCATCAATTTCATTTCCAAGATCGATAAATTTTGCAACTCAAAAATTTAATTTGATTTAAATATTGATGTTATTTCGATTTTGTTCTAGTTTATGAATATAATAAGTTTTTGCTAATTTGTCATTCTTGTCTTCAATTATATTTATTTTCAATTCATCTAAAATTTCTTTTAAAATGGTGTTTTTTCGAATGCAAGTTGGGGTGTTTGATCAATATAATGAATCGAGTTTTTCTCTAACATATATTATTTTTTTAAATTCTCAAAAGAAAACAAGTATTTGTTAGTTATTGGAAAAATGATCACAAGAAAATTTTGACAAATTCATTGCCTTTCAAAAAAAAACATCAAGTAAAAGAATAAATCGTTTAAGTTTTATTCAATTCTTAGTTGACTATTTAGTCCAAAATATTTTGTAAAAGAATTTTAATTTTTGACTCAAGTACGAAAATTTCACCTTTTTGAAAACTTTAATTTGATTTGGTTTTCTTAACAGTTGACTAAAATGAATGACAAATTTCAGGTGTGTTCATAAAATGGTTTTAGTGGCAAAATATCTGAACATTTTAATGTCAAATTCTTTTTTTCGGTAAAAATAAAAAAGATCTAAATAATGATCGAAATTTATTTTACTGTAAATTGAATCATTTGGTAAAAAGAATTTAAGAAATGAATTAACGAGACCAATTTTCTCTGAAAGAATCGTTGATTATAATGCTATAACTTTTTTATTTCTAAAAACTCTTCTTTAATTCTTTTGAAAAAAAATTAAAAATTCAACTCATTTCTCAGATCATTTTTTGAATAGAATTAAAATTGATTCTGGACTCCTCAATGTTTTTGTGAATTTGGGGTTTTCAGAAAGAATAGTAATTGTTTTTTTTTATCATTTTTTGATTTTAATTCCAAAATCTCTTCGGTTTTCATTATTCGGCTAAAATATCTTCATTAATTGATTTAATCAAGATAATTTGAAAAGAATTGAAATTTAAATTTACAAAAAAATCATTTGGAATTATGTTAAAACAGTAAACTCGATGATGATCAAAGATTTCCTGATTAAATAACACCATTTTTTTCATTACTTTTAAAAAGCGAAAGAATTGGAAATAAGAAATTTCCTATAAAATAATTTTGGTTGCCTTTGGATTGAATCGTTTTGACGATAATTAGGAAAACTTTTAATATAAAATTGAGTTAGCTTTTGAGAAATTCGAGTTGTAACTTAAAAAATGAAAAAATAATAAAAGACTTTATTACAAATATTTAATGCTACTGTGGCAATTTTTTTCATCAAAAGCCTTCTTCTAATTAAAAAATATAACTTGTTTTTTTTGTTTCTCAAGTCAAATTTATTTATAAAATTTAATCAAAAATTAAACAAAAAATGCTGATCATGTTCAATAAACTTTTATTCAAATAGAATTGATAAGATTTGTTTTTAAATTTTTTAAATCCTGTGAAGAGTTTTTGTAATTGGGGTGTGTATTTATTCAAAATAATTTTTTGATCAGAGAGCCAAGTCTGAAGAGAATTTGTTCTTCAATATTGAACTATTCCAGAATCAGGAATAAAAAAAATTCAATCATGGGGTTATTGTCGAGACTACAAAGTTATTCCTTGAAGGATTTCAATAAAATTTTTTTGACAACATTAAGGTCAATTAAGGAATGAAATTATTTCTCTCTTTTCAATAGCACCCATTTTTTGACAAATCGATGATACCTTTAAACCCGAGGATAATATTATCTTGGTTTTGTCAATATATTATTATATGCTAAGGAAAACAAAATGCAGATTTCTTGTGAAGTTTAACAGTTGACACTTTTTCTGTCAGTAATAAAACCAGGTCTAGAGAAAAAAAACAAGATCAATTGGTTAGTATCATGATTTAACACCCAACTAGTACTAATAAATTTCATAAGTGAGAAAGAAAAAAAATTCTTTGATTATTTCAAATTTCTGGGTAATTAAATACAAATAGTTTTAAGTGGAAAATAAATTGAGAAAATTCAAGATCAAGTGAAATTTTTTTTCCAATCAATCACTCGACAAATTCTTAAATTGGGACCGAAAAGAATTTGAAAAAAGGTCACCTTTCTTCGAAAGCTGTCCTTAAATTTGTGAGAAAAAGAAATTGATCTCTCTTTTGATTGCTTTTCTTTAAAGATACGAGTGTTATTTTCTTATTAACTCTTGTAAATTGTTCTATTAGAAAAAAAGTAGAAAATTTTCAATTGAAAAAAAAATTTGATTTAGCTATTTTAACACAAACTCTTCGTAAGATCAACTCTATCAATTTGACGTAACTTTCTTCGGTAGCCTTAATTCCATATCATCAAAAGGTTAAAGATCTGATGATTTGATTGTAATTATTGTGTTGTTCTTCCCTTCGTAAGAATTGGTATTATTTGACGAATATTTTTTTTTTAAAAGATCAAAAATTTATCTCGGATCAATTAAAGATTCTGATTATTTTTTAGAACTAAATAGTTGTTTTGATAAAATTCTTGAAGAGAAGACAACATTAGTGAATTACTTTTTTTTTTTAGATTTGGGATTTTAGGTTTTTAAAGTAAGTTTGAAATTAAAGTTTAATGGTATGGAATGCATCATCAGAAACGTTAAGAAGGGTTTAAGTGACTCTTAAAAATTGATTTTTTATTTCGAAACAAAAGTTGATCTTTTCAATTAAAAATGATCATTTTTAAAAAAAATTCATCATTTCAGAAAAAATCGATATTACCAAACATCCAAAATGGTTGTAATATTAAATTCGAAATAATAAAGAGAAAATTTTATTCAAAAGTTAAGGACTAAGTTTGTAATTGAAATTCAAAGAATTATGTGTTCTATTTTGTATTTAAAGGGTGGTAAATCACCCAAAATTTTGATCAGGAGGATGCAAGTAGTAAAAAATAACATATTTTTACTAAATTTGTTTGTGTTTGGATCGCAAAATGATAAAGAAGACTGGGATAAAATAAGCTTTTTGAGAAAATTTTTTCTTATTTCAATTTTTACAACCCGGGTATATTTAGGAGAAGTTTCTATGATTTAATTTACGATTGTTGATTAAGCCGATAGTGTTTTAAAAATTGACAATGAATGTCAAAAGTTAGGAAATTGAAAATTTTTGATAACTAATCCTTTGTTGTATCTAAACAAAGTCCAAATTTTGATAAAATCATAGCAAGGTAATATGTTTAGTATTGTATTGAATCAACTAAAATTCTGATTTCCATTTAAATAAATATCATTTTTTATTCAATTCTAACATAATATTTTTTTTTAAAAATTTAAAATCCAATAAGATTGTTCCCTTCAATAATTTCCTAAAAAGCTTTTCACACAACCTGGAAAAATTTTGTCTTCAAAATAACCAATTGATTTTTGAGAGAAACAATTCAAATCAAACAAAATTTTATCAAAAAAAGCTCCAAAAAAATATAAGGTGTGTTATATCTTTCATAATGGTGGATTCTGTTGTAAAAAACCAAATGGACTAAATACTCAACTATTAATTATGGAGGAAAAATTCAATTCAAGAAAAAACCAAAAGAACCAAAAAAAAAAAAATAAAACAAAGAGAAAATCACAAAACCTTGTAATAATTTTTCTGATTTCTGAAGGCATTGGAACAATTTCTGCAATACCAAAAGTTAAAACTAATAGATAATGTGATCTTTTAATGTTAAGGTTGTTTGTTGAGAATGTTTGAATTGATCGTAATTTTTTAAGCAAGAAAATGGTGATTATTTTCCTTATTCATTTTCACCTTTCTTAATAGGGGTTATCGAGTTTAGGTATCTCGAAATTTTTGATCATTTTTCCTCTAAAAAAATGAACATAAAATGATTTTTTGATCCCAATTCCCCAATAAAATAAGTTTTTATAACATATTATAAGCGTGTTGTAAAGGTGTTATTTACGTTTATAATGTTATAAAATTTTATGATAAAAACTTTCATAACATAAGTGTTTGTTATAAAATGTGTTATAAAATTTTTAACATGTTTTAAGCCGGTTACAAGAATATTTTTTAAAAAAATTTTGAAAAAATCATTATATAAAAGGAAATATTTTTATAAAAATGTTATTTTGATGTTATAAAAATTTTTTTTTATTAGGGCTGGGGAATATTTTTAGGATCATCCTTTTAGTTTTTATATGAGAGAGAAAAACATTTTTCCGGGGCAATTCATTGAACTGCAATGTAGTCGTTAATTGGTTGCATAAAATTGGATTTTTTTAGAGCCATTTTAGAAAGATAAGTAAAATACAGTTTTAAAAGGTATTACTCAAAGCAATCCAAAGATTAAGTCGAAGGGGTTGTGTTAGTTTTTTTATAATTTTATTTCTTGCTTTGTTAAAACAACACCATTGGGATTTTTTTTATTATTTTTGTTTTTGGTGGTGTAAATATATCTCAAATATAACTAAATTTCTGAAAAGAAAAACAAGAAAAAAAGAAATTAATCAATATTTATGTTTTAATGTTAATAATTAATGATAAAATATTGAAAAAACAATTTTGAAAAAAAAAAATACTTTTTTATCTTGGAAAATTTCGTTTTTAAATATTGTGATGCTGTTTTTTTTTATTAAAATCTTTGGATTTGGTCAATTGATTAAAAAAAATTTTCCAAATAAAACAAGAATTAATTTTGTCATGTCTTGTAAAAAATCTAATAATTTATTCTTAAGCGGGGGGGTGTCCTCTAAATGAATTGACACTTTTAGATGTTTTTCAAAAATTATGGCTCTAATTCTTTTTTTATTGGGTGTGATTTTGAATAGTTTGTTCCAGTATTCTTATCGTAATAAATTCTCAATTTTGGTATCCAGATCATTTTTTCTAATTTTGAAAATTTTAGTTTTACTTTTTTGTTAATCTTTTTCTTTTTCTTTTTTTTTGTGTTTTTTTATTTTTCTTTTCTTTTTTTTTTTTTGTAAAAGATCATGTGGAAAAAAAAAAGATCAACGAGAAGATAAATAATAATTCAGAAAATTCAGATTTGCAATGTCTTTTAAAATGTCCATAAATCATTACTAAAAAATCTTCATGTTCAACTTTTTTTCAGTCAAAGTTCATTAATAAAAAATATTTAATACCCTTTTCAAAAATTGGGTTTTTTTTTTTTAATTTTTGGTTTTATTTTTTTTAATAATTTTTAAATTATCAGGTTTTTATATATTTGGGGTGATTTAAAAGTGAATTACAAATCAGATTTAATTTTTTTTGTTTTTCTTGTATACTAAAAGGGTATTTTTTTTTCAATTTATTATTTAATGTGAGTTACATTTTTGAATATCATGAAATCATGTAATATCGCTATTTTATAAGATTAAGTGTGTTTTTTAAAACTATAATATGATTTTTTAAACTTTATATAAAAGCAAAAAAGATACAACAAATTCTCAATTTAATTTTTTAAAAAAAATGAATTTTTTGCAACAATTCTATATTTTTTTAGAAAACTAAATTAGGATTAAAATACTTCAGATGACTGTGTCTTTAGATACTCTTTGAATTGGAAGTCTCAAATTTAGTCACTTCAAAATTCTCTATTTAACAGATTAGACAACTCTCTTGTCTAACCCTTAACAATAAAAAAAAAAACAATTCTATATTTTGAGACAAATTAAAGAAAGATATTTTAAACTCTAGAAGTTTGAATATTGACAATGGTTCAATCTTTCAATTTGTATCGGAATGAAAATTTTTTTACAATATTCTTGGTTTTGTACGAAAATAAGAATCATTTTTAATTGATTTGATCTGCTTGTAGTAATAAGTGACTAAACGAATTTTTAGGGACAGTATTTGAACTTTAGAGAAATTATATGATTTACAGGCAATAAAAAAAAACTTTGATTTTAGACTTGTTTGTGGGAGACGCCAATACCTTAGTACCTATAACAAATTGGAAAATTAAATTTTTACCAATCATAAAACCAAGAACAGAAAAGCATTCTTTTTAATGTTTGAAATCCCTAATGTGAATGATAATAGATAAAATGGTGTTGAAATATCAATTAGTATGACCTTCAAAAATCATTTTGGTTTTGGGATAGAAGTGCAGTTTGTTAAATAACCCTGTTCACTTTTTTTTTTGTGTTTTTGAAAATTAAAATGTCTTATTTTTGTAAATAAACGTTTTCTTTTTTTCTTTAACTCTGGTTTTTGGTTTAACTGTGGTTTTTGGTTTTAATTTTATGTTTTATAAAAAATACAGCCCAGTATAATTACACTTTCAAATCAAACAATATTTACAATTGATCATATTATCAAAGTGTTTTCTACAACATTTAAGACATATCTCCTCATAAAAAAGATCTAATTCAACTAAATTTAAACTAAACTATCACCAAAATCCAAAACAACCAAATCTTTGAGTTTGAATAAATACAAAAAAAAAAACAATAAAAGGGAAAAAAAGAGTTTCTGAAAAACCTTTTTACTGATACTGATAAATTGCAATTTATGTTTGGAAATTTTTATTTGATTTTCCATTTTTGAAATTATTCTTATCAAGCTTCGAATAAAGCATTTTATGTGGTCAAGTGTTAAGAAACTCGTAAAATCAGTTGTTCTTCAAAATTTTCTTTGTCAGGAAATGTTTGATAAGTAACAATTCAAAGATTTATCAAAATGGATATTGAACTAAAAATTTTTTGAAATTTATTAGAATTTATCAGTACTGAGACAAAAAAAAACAATAAAAAGGATAAAAAGAGTTTCTTAAAAACTTTTTTCCTGGTAACTCCGCTTTGAGACAAAATGAGATATTAATTTCTTCAAAGTTTTTTTATTTTTTTGGAATTAAATTTTTCTTTTCAGTTTCCTTTTTTCCTTTAGTCAATATTATGCAAATCTTATCTGGTAATTAGATGACTTTATTTATTTGGTTCACTTTTTTAACTATATTGGATGAGATAAGAATCTCAGTGAAAAAATATTTTATATCGAATCAAAAGTTAATTAGCCGATATTTTGTCTGAGTAGAATTAGACAAGAAAATGCTCAATGACCAAATTATTTAAAAATCAATTCTTTTTCAACAATTTTCATAATGTGAGCAAATTAAATCTCTAAAACGATCAATTTTCATTGTCTATATCAAGATCTTTCAATTTTTCAAAAATTACTGTAGTCAAAATAAAGCGTGCAAAAAAATTTAATGCATGTTTCAAAATAAAAAGTGTGTTTTTTTGTTATAGTTGACACATACATTAACCAATCAAAGAAATCAATAATAAACCCTAAAAAAATATGGTATTGATTTCTTAAAGTTCCATTATATAAAAAGAAATTCTAAAAATAAAAGGATTAAACCTCGAAAGTTTATCTCCAAAAAATCGAGTAAATTTTTATGAAAATTTTCACCAAAAAAAACAAAAAAATCCAAAAAAATTGAGAATATTATGAAAAATTATCAACTATTTGCATGAATAATTTAAATTTTACTGAAAATAACCAGACCTTTACTTTAAAAATTAATTTGGGCTCATGTATACTATTTGTTACTAGATTGGATGTTGCCTTGGTACAAGAATAAAAAAAAGCACGGACAATATTTTGAAACACGGATTATAGTCGTCCTGCAAGCATTATTTTGATCACTGTAAAAGATTAAATATTTGGAAAACTTTGATTAAAAATTTCAATTATTACTTCGAGAAGGACAATATTATTGCCAAAACAGGCTTCCCTGTTAAAAATAAAGACACTTTTGAAAACTTTTTATTTCAAACAACAGATAAAAAAAAGAAAACAATTTCAAAAAAGTTGGAAAACAACACTTATAAAAATACTTGTTTGAAAAAAAAGATAAAATAAAAGTCAACACCGTTTATTGAACAAACTGTATTAAATATAAGTTTTGAAGTCACTGTTTGAAATTTTATTTGGAGCTGTAAAAGAATTTGATCTGTTTTTATGAGCTTTTATATACTTTTGTTTAAAGATTTCAGGTTGAAAAGAAAAAAATTTAAAGAGTTTCTTACTTTTTGTTTTTTTTGTTGCTGGCTTTATTGAAGGACGTTTGAAAAAAAAAAAAAACAGAACAAAATAGAACATTTTAGAGTCTTGATTTTTAAGATCGATTTATCCAAAGCTAATAAAATGTGGTAATCAATTTTCTAAACCTACAGAATTTTTACTTCAATAACAAGACAAAAAATGAGTTAGATTGAAAAGTTAAATGGTATAATTGAAAAACCAATTTCAAATAATCAAAGACTGAATATATTGTTGTTTCCAAATTTTCTTATTATTTTTTTCTGATGTACAAAAACCAGTTAAAATAAAAAGTGATTCGAATAAGAAAAAATGACTTCTATTATTGATTAAAGGAAAACATTCAAGGAATTCAATTCTGAAACATAACACTATCACAAATACAAACTTTTGTTTTATAAACTCTAGAGAGTAATTTTATTGGTCACTAATTAAAACGTTAAAAATTATTTCCGTTACTTTTTAAAAAATTTGATAAAAAAAATTTATTTTTTTTTCATTTTTTCCTTTTCAGAGCCGTTTTTAAAGAACACTCTTTAAAAAAAAAAACAATGGACGGTTTATTTAATGTACCACTAAAAAGATCAAAAACAGTCGGCTCACAACCTTCTAGTTCAAACAAACCACAAATATCACAAGATGAGATTTTCACCGAGTTATTTCACCAGTACACAACAAAGTCAAAAGATGCGCTTCAAATAAGCTTTCTTACATCAACAAAAAAACCACAGAAACGCTATCACCCATTATATACACATCAATTTTTTGGTAACATGGAAGTAATTCTTGGGTATACCAATTTACAGATTTCACTAACTTATACCCCCTCTGGGAGACATTGCTTGCTAGAACAAACACAGGAAGATATGATCTCCTTTAAAAATAAGGATAACAAATGGAATTCTTCGCCTGAACAGATCTTTCAGAAAATAAATAAATACTTTGTTGAAGGATCTTTAACTAAGGATCCAGACGCCTGGACAGAACGCCTTGTTGATGAGATCAAAACAGGCTGGAAACCACCAGGCAAATTGATCAATGAATTCAAAATCAATCTTTGCAAAAAAAAATCAACAACAGAAGAAGAAAAAGAAAAAGAAAAAGAAAAAGAAAAAGAAACAGAAAAAGAAACAGAAAAAGAAACAAAACAAGAACAAGAACAAGAAAAAACATATGTAGTTTATCGAGGTACTTTTGAAGATAAAGAATTCAGTAATTATTTCCACACAATTGAACATATTTTAATTTATTTTATTAACGCAGCGTCCTTTCTACAGCTTGAGGATAAAAGATGGGTTGTCTATTTGTTATTTGAAAAATCTGAACCAAAAGCACAAGAAGAATCGCCAATTTATCTTCTTGCAGGGATCATGACAGCATACAGACACTTTTATTATCCAGACAAGTTCCGTTTTCGAGTATCACAGGCACTAATTTTGCCACCATTCCAAGGCCACGGGTTTGGCCGAAAGCTTTTAGGCTTGATGTATGAAGAAGCATGGGGAGACGAGAATGTTGCAGAAATAACTGTTGAGGCACCAGTAGAGAATTTCCAAAAAATGAGAATCTCTTTAGATCTCATGCTCTGTTGGAAAAACAACTTTCTGTTAGAGAAAGATAAAGAGGATCTAAATTTCATCAACCAGGATCAGATCAAAATGATCCAAAAAAAACTCAAATTCCACAAAAAACAAATCAACAGATGTATTGAAGTTGCTTGGTACCATAGCTTCCAAAAAAGAAAACAAAACAAAATAAAAGAAGAAATAAAAGAAAAAACGATCGAACCAGAAGAGGACGAAGATGAAGAAGAAGAAGAGGAATTCAGAAACTTCACTTTAGCCACAAAAAAAAGAATCATTGCCCAATTAGGAGTGTACGATACAGATGAATCAAAAATGAGAAAAGACTTGGAAAACAAATTCCAATTAGAATTGAAATCATTTGAAAGAATTTCGCAGAAAGCCCTACAGGGACTTAAAAAAAATTAATTTGATATGATAATGCTTTGATAGCAATCAAATATTTTTATTTGTGAACTCATTTAAAAAGACAACGACAAATTTTTTTAATTAGTGGCCAGATTTTTTTTTTTTTTTTCAGTTTATAAACCGTTTTACAGCTATCTTTTAGTTTCTTTTTGTCACATTTTTTTTTAATGATTTTGCTTATCTAATGGCATATTTATATTAAATATTTCAAATCAAAATTAAAAATAAAAAAAAAAAAATCATTATAAGTTAATTGAATAATAATATTCTTTAGACATTTTCCCACTTTTGTTAAATTTCGATTCTGTCATTTAGATTACTTGATTACATTTTTTACAAAATTAAACAACCTCTATACATTTTTTTTAATCTGAATCCCAAAGTTTTTTTTTCATATATAGCATAATTCAATTTTTGAAAAAACATCCCATTAAAATTATTATAAGAAGAAATATGTGATGAGAAATATTTAGCATAATGAAATGTTAACACTTATTTTTAATTCACAATATACCAACAATACAAATTTATGGATATTTCCCAATACTAATAATTCAAGAGTATGTTAAAAATTTCGGAGATGTGCTAACAAAAAAATTATTTTGGTAAATTAGTTTAAATTCTATTAATAATTATTGATTGATCAAATGTTAGATACCATCAACTAATTTTATTTGAGTTCTTATATTTGAAAAAACTCAACAATAACCTTCTATCAACTATTCCAAAAAAAACACAAAACCACATATAACAGAAACAACTACTAATATAGATACTATTTTTTAATAAATAAAAAGATCAAAAATTTCAATTAGCTTTCCAACAAAAACACCAATCTCAAGAATTTAAAATAAATCATCAAAATCTGCAATTATAAAAGGGAAATTAATAATTTATGGTTCTTGACTGTATGAAAAAATTGAAAAATTAAATTATTTTTACAATCTTTTTTTTTGGAAAGTTGAATGAAAATTCTATTCCATTTATTTTGCAATAAATAGTAGAGGAGATGAAAAATCAAAAAAAAAAACAAAAAATGAAATTTATTTATTATAACAATCAAAATTATTTTTCAAGTAAACGAAATAGTTAGTTTGTGATTCCTTTAAATATTATAAACATGTCAAAAATTTAAATTTTAGTTTATAAAAGATATGTTTTATATATAAAATTAAGATTATATATACCCTTTTAACACAAATGTTCAATAGGAAAGAATTTAATTAAAATTCTAAACAACCCCCTTTGAATTTATTTATAAAAAAGAATTTTTTCTGCTTAAGAATGTAGCAGGTATAAAGCCAAAAATTTCCTTTTTTTTTTATTTGACAAATATAGAAAGAGGATCATAAAATAAAATATATTAATGTGCCAGTTTCTCATTTCTTTTTTTAATTTATAGCAACCCTTAAAAATAGTTTATTCATTTTCTATTTGCAATACAAAATATAATGCCACAATAGAGTGCGGAATTGAATTTTCAAGTCTACTTATAAAATTTTAATTGATTTGCCATTTCAGTATATTTTGATAGCTATTTCTAAACCCCAATTCATAATTTTTAACACACAAAAATTCGATTTGTGAAAAAAAAAACTTATTTAATCACTTCTCGAAGATTTACCCAATTAGAACCATTCACTAATTGAAATTTTAACACTTTTTTATAAATTACAATACTCACAAAACAATAAATAAATAATTATCAATACAAATAAATCATGGGTGTGTCAAAAATTTTGGAGAGAGCAAAACAAAAAAATACATTAATAAATTTGTTTAAATTCTATTAGGAATATTGGTCGATCAAATGGTTAGATACTATCAATTAATTTTATTTGAGTTCTTCTATTTGGAACAACTTTCAACTTTAACATAATATAAACCTTGTAGAAAAATTTTGGTTCAACAAAGCAAATTAAGTAATTCAAACAATGGAATGAAAACAAAAATTAAAAGATGAAAAAATGATTTTCATATTTTACAAAAATCAAAATTATCTCCAATTTCAATGAAATTGTATTATTGTGATTGTTTGGAACGTTTTAGCTGGGTGGAAAATTTTGAATTTTAGTTTACTATTCATTTTATAAGAGAAAAAAAATTAAAAAATAATTATTATGTGGGATTTGAATAATAAACACATTGAAAGACAATGGGAATTAATAATAACTTTCAGCGATCCATTTGAAAATTAATAAACTATGAGAATGATAACTTCTGACATTATATTCTTACTCTAATTGGACCCTCTCTGAAATATCAATAGATGAGTATGTGTAGGGATAGAATCAGTTCAAACAAATAAAAAAAAGAGATGGCCAATCTTCCGTTTCAGCATTTTCTGTTTAAACTTTTGTTACATATTTAAATTTTAACAGAAAATTTTCAACACTAGAAAATTTGACAAGATCTTTTTTTATAAATCAGTATAATGTTTCAAAAATCACGATTATAATTATCAAATCGTATATTTAATAAAATCGTGATAATCAATAATATCTTGATATATCACAAATTGTTATATTCTATAAAATCATGATAATTATTTAAAAATCATGATAAATGCCAAAACATCAAGATAAAAAATTAATTGTAAAATAAAATCCTAGTGTATTTTGGGGCTAATCCAACAATATTTTTAACATGAAATTTGTTTGTTCAAAAAACAGATCTACAAAAAAAAGTCATGAATTTTAAAAATCGATAACAAAGATACTTGGTTCAATCAAGAATCAGATCAAAGAGTTTTAATGTATTTTCTTTTGATTTAGTTGACAAACGTATAACCCTTCTAACAACAACTAAATAATAAAATGTAAAAAATAGTTTCCGAGTCAATGGTGATATTATAAAATGTGTGTAATAAAAAGAATTCTTAAACAACCAACCCTTTATTTGTTCTTTAAAAAATGTGTTTTTAGTTCAAATTTTTTTTTTTTATTCTATAAAAACTGAAAGGGGTTGGAATACTTTTCAAAAGCTTTCACAACCCTAGCCAACATTATCACCAATTATAAAGATTTTTTGTACAATTGTTTTCTTATTCTTCTTTTAATATCTTTGTATTGTAAAGAAAACACAACTAGAGCTTTGAGGTATTTGTTTGATCGATCACCAATAAGAAGAAAAATTCCACTTTATTCTTTTTTATTATATAAAATTTCAAGGTAACAACTCCATTGTAAGAAAACATCTCTGTCTTATATTGAAGTATATTGTTGAAATGGGTTATTATTTATTTGATCATAAAATTTACAGGAGCTTTTACCTTTATAAAAAAAAAAATAAAAGTAATAAAATTTATTCCCAATACAAAAAATCTCCTAGTTTTTATCAATTTTAGGACTTTCAAACATTTAAAAAACCCGAAGATAATTTACAACACATATGAACACTTTCAAACATTTTTAAAGAGGGAAAGTGTTGTTAAAAGTCTGAAAACTTTGGGAAAGTCAAAATATTTATGTACTGTACACCAAAAAAAAATTAACTATTTTTTGCGATTTTTTATTTTAGGGTGATTTTATGATTTTTTAGGATAGAATAGAATTAATTAAGATTTTTTCATTTTTTAGAAATTTATTACTAATGTAATAATAATTGGTTTTATTATCAAAAAAAAAACACCAAAAATTAACCTAAATAAATGATTTAACCCCAAATATTAATTACAAATAGAGAATACATTCAATGTCTCAGAGTTCATTATAGCTTTTTATTATTAATTATATGCATTGAAATAATTGACTATGATTAACTGGTTATATATTTATTGTTAATTATTGTCATCTTAGAAGTTTAACCAAAAAACACAATATAAGAGGAAAACCACAAGAAAATTATCCTTTGATCTAATTGTGACTGTTATTTCTAATTGTTTAGATTATTTTTGAAAATTAATTTATTTGTTTATGAAGATCTTGGTGTTGATTAAATTATTATTTTTTCAATCCAAAATAGTTTTAAATCAATTAAAAATTTATACATTTTCAATCGTAATTAATTAGGGATATTGTCCCGAAAACCAATATAATAATAGTTAACCCCGCTCCCTTTTTATAGAACAAAATAATTCTCAAAAAGAGCTTTTTATTAATTAATTGATAATAAAAAAACAATGAAACATTACTCTTGTACAATTTCAATGGAATGTTGATATCAATTAAATAGTTTTTTAAAATTAATAAAATAATAAATTCTAGACATAGTGAAACTATTAAAGAAGGCCAATTCTTGGATTTTTTAACTTAAATGAACTAGATTCCAAAAATTTGGACACAGTTTAAACAGTTGAAAGAACATCTTTACTGTACTTTAAATTCAAATTGGAAAGAATTTTGATTTTACAAACAATTTCATTTTTTGTCTTTTTTGTTTTGTTTTCATTTCCTTTTTTGCAGTTACGTAATCTGTTTCATTAGATCTCGAAATTTTTTTTCAATGGTTGATAGAAGGTTAGTGTTGAGTTTGTTAAATTGGAAAATCAAATACAATTGGTAGATGGTATCTTATCATTTGATCGATCAACAATTGTTGGTGAAATTTCAACAAATTTACCAATACATTTTTTGTTCCGCTCGTTTCATTATTTTGGACACACCTGTTTTTATTTTTGAGTTTTAAATTTTTTTCTTTTGTTTGGATGAAAATGATTACTTATAAAAACATTAATACCTTGTAACTTAAATGTGGTTTTATATTAGGTTTGGGAAAATACAATAAATTGGGTTTTTTTTTGCCTATTTTTGATTTTGGGTGTGTCCAAATTTTTGGAATGGGGTTTAGATATTTATACATTTTTTTGTTATTAGAAACACTTGGACCATCGACAAAAAAACTCTCCCATTAGTTTACTACATAAAAGTTTTATAGCTTTTGGAAGAATGAAAAATTTACTAAAAAAACTTTGAATATCAATATATCACTTTTTGTACATTTATAATATAAAAAATATAGTATTATGTAAAGGTACGCATATATGAAAAATTTGATATAATTAAATATAAATATAAAGAGTGAATGCTAATGAAACCAGGAATTATATTTTCTTTAAATCTGAATTTAATAAAAAACAAGATTATTATTACATTTTTTTGGGTATTTTGATATGGATAATTCTTGCAGAGACTATTTTATTCGAATAATTACTAAGAATACATATCAAGACTGTCCAAAATAGACATCAAGAGATTTAATATTAGATCCAAAAAAAAAAAAAAATATTTCAAAATATAAAGATTTAAATGAATTTCTTCAAATTATTATTTATTATTTTTTTTTTCTTACTATTATTTTCTTTGAAAGTTAATTTGTAGAAATTAATAAAATTATTAGTTTATTATTTTTTTTTAAAGTTATTAGTTAGTTGAGAAAAATTATATACCAATAAATTTGCAAAGAACAGATATTATAATTTGATTATGTGGTATTTTATGGGGTTGCACCCCCCCCCACACACACACAAAAGTGAAGCTTACCATACATTCAACTCGATTTAAGTATGTTTTCATTGTTTGTAAATGATATTTGTTTTGCATGGTTCAAATTACTAAACAAAATCTACTCTAAATCTTTTTAAAAAAATAAAAGATTGTTATTTCCAAATGATCAAAGATAAAAATTTTCAATTTTTTTATTTTAAATAATTATTTTACATAATCCCGAAAGTCCATTAACTCTAAATAATTTTTTTTTTCCAGGGTTTTATAAAATAATTTTTATAAAACACACAAGTAACTGTTAATATATTATTTTTTAATTCGAAAATTTTACTTACTCATTATCAATACCTAAAACTAAATAGTTATTTTTTTATCTTCATCTTTTTATGAAATTAGTTGCATTATTATTTTTTTCCCAAGATTCCAGAGATAATTTGCCAAAAAAATTTATTTGTAATTATTCAATTTTTTCAAAAAATTACATTTTTTAGCAACCCATCTACATTCCACCATAAATTTAAGAAAGTTATTATTGTTTAAAAACCTAGGCTAAAAAAATGAAAAAAAATAACTATTTTTCTAAACATATTTATATTGGTTATTTTTTGTCATTTTTTTTTCCTCAAGATGTTCACATTTCAACAAACAATGACTCATGCAATCTGGCTCATTTTTTCAAAAACAAGCAAAATGTTTTTCTTTCTGGGTGATATAAATATCACCCTATCTAGAAAAATATATTGATTCTTTTCCCAACTTCGTATAAATAACTACAGATATTTTCTAATATGAAATCTGAATACTGGAAACTCAATCTTTAAACGTGTCTTGAAATGCGATTTTTCTAAAATTTTTTTGTATTTTTTTACTAATACAATAATCATTTTTAACTGATCTGACAAACAAAGAGTCTTATTTGACATAATTTTTTTTTGGAAAATAATAACCAAGACACATTACTATCAGTTCCACTTTTAAGAAATAAATTTTGAATAAAATTTAAGGCACAGAAAAATCTTAAATTAAAGTACATTATTTGTAATTTCTTTTTCAACCAAGTTTTTTACTTGAATTTTGTGTCTTAATTTGAGATTTTTCTGTGCCTTAAATTTCGTTCAAAGTTTATGTCTTAAAAGTGGAACTGATGTAATTTGGATTTTCCCGAATAACAAAATACTAAAATTTTAGACTTCTCTGTTGTAACCACTTTTCCTTTAAGGTTTACAATCCTTGGAATTTGAAAAAAGATTATCTTGAGTTGGGTTTAGTGATTTGTTAATTTGGTTCTTAACTGACCGATGTTGGTATTGGTATTAGTTTTAATAGTGATTCAAAATAACAATTTTTAACAATTTTTTTGTTTTTTTTTCCGAAATCTGAATTGAAGAATATCAGGCTAATAGAAGAAAGGTGTTTAAGAATAAATTTTGAATTTTGGGGTATAAAAATAAGAATTTTGATTTCCCTTTTTTACTCAATTAACCAAAAAAAAAAAATATTTTTTTAAAAAGTTCCAAATAAAACCAAACATAATTAAAAATTTCAATCAATAAAACACAAATCACATTTTTATAACTTAACTTCCAATATATTAGTCTTACACCCTTCAATTCAGATTTTCGAAAAAAAGTAAATATAATTGTCAAAAATTGCCATTTTGAGTCACGATTAAACCCCAAACCAAGTCCAACATCGATCAACTAAGAACCAAATTAACAAATCACTACACTCAACTCAACATAATCTTTTTTTCAAATTCCAGGGATTGTGCACCTTAACACATTTTCGAAAAATAAATAGAAAAAATTTACATTTCGTTTATATTTTAATTTTCCAGAGAAAAGTGAGTCCTCAGAAATAGAAAGTAATTTGTGATCTCCATTTGTTTGATCCAAACAGTTTTTTTTCTATCAATTTTGGAGTACTATGTTTTCGAAATGAGAGGAACCTTTCAAAATGAAAAAAGAGAAACGAAGTGACAAATTTTTATAATTTAACATAAAAATATTAATCGACAGATTTTAGTTGTTTGAAATTAAAACCAGTCTCACACCTATAGCTACATTGTAGAAGCACTCTTCCAAATTAAACAAGTTTTCAAAATTGAATTTTACTCTCAATAATAAATGAATAACCAAAAAAAAACTGAAGGAAAGTTAAATTATTTAACTTTTCAAATTCCAAAAACAAACAGTTTTTGGAGATTTTGAAAAAAATTTGAATAAAGAAAACACCCCCAGGCCAACATTTTTAACCGACAATTCACAAATTTCATTGAACACAAAAGAATTCAAAAGATGAACATTTTTTTTTATTTCATCCCTGAAATGAGCAAACACAAATCATCAAATCCATTTGATGTTCTTACACAACCAAAAAAAGAAAAGCCATTAAAGATTAACAAATCTGCTCTTCGTAAAAAAGAAAAAGAACTTGAAAAGGAAGAACAAAGAACAATTTCGAAGAACCAATCCAAACAAAAGCAAGAATCCCAACCAAAAGAATCAAAAAAAACTAAAAGAGAAAAAGATCGTCAAAGTGGTTCAGGAATAAAGTAATTATTTCAAGTTTTAGCAAGTACTTATCAAAAGGCTTTCTTTTTTTGTTTAAATTGCTTTTTTTTCTATTTTTTTTTTTTGTTTTTTTTTTTTTGCTTTATTTTTTTATTTTCTGAATTCTTTTTTCTTTTTTTACTCTTTTTGTTTTTCGCAAACCGCGGTTCACTTTTTTTTACCAAATAACCTTAAAATTTTACAAATAATTGTCTCTGAATCTGGACTTCTTTTTCTATATTTTTAATATCTCTTGTTCGCCAATCACACCAAATTACCTATCTCACATTACAACAAATCAAATCACATTTCTAATTTCAACCCTCTCTCAATCAAATGAATTTTCTCAACCTTAACTTTCTGCTTCTTTGCTAACAATTAACCAAAGCAAAACCATTAAAAAAAAGGGAACAGGTAAAGGTAATTGGGGTAAAGAAGGTACCGCCGAAGACGTCACATCTGAAGAATTTAAACAAGGACTTCCTAATAACAGTGACGAGAATGAAGAACCAAAAGAAAAAACAGAAGAACAAAAAAAAAGAGAAGAAGAAGAAAGAAAACTAAAAGAACAAGAAGAATTAGAAAAGAATTATATTAACTTGGACGAATTTATGAAGAAAAAAAATAAAAAGAAAAAAAATTTCAAAAAGTTTAAGACCAGAAAAGCAAACACCGACCAAACAAAAGATCTTGTTGTTCTTAAAAAAGTTGAAAAAGAGGAAACAGAATTTGTAAGTTATTTCATCCTTGCTTTTTTCTTTTTCCACTCTTTTCCCACAATTCGCACAATTCTTCGTAATCAAATTTTTCTCACGAGTTTTGGCTTTTATTTCCAAAAACAACCAAATTTTAGATCTAATAGAAAATAGAAACTAAAAAATGACAATTAATAAAAATCAAAAAAAAGAAAATTTAGTGCTTAGTTTAGTATTTTTATACAAGCCATTTTTGAACATTCCATTAATTATATAATCATTTCTTTAAATCCAATTGTTAAATGTCTATTAATGCAATATTCTGATTTGAGATTTATAAGACGTAAACAAGCAAAGCGAAAATTTTTGTTACCAATTTAATAAAAACATTTTATTCTTTCGATCTCGAGATCTTACAGCATTTTTTGATAGAGATCAAAAGTTCCAAATGATTTGTTGTTTATCAATTTTTAAAAGTTAAAAGCCCTAACTAAGGCATAAAAATAAAAAACTCAACATAAATCACAATATTTTTTTGTTTAATGTCTATTTTATAAAAAAATGAGAAATAAAATGAAAAAATTTGTTTTTTAGGGTTTTGTTGAAAAAATTCAAATGAAAATAAAACAAAAAATAACGCCATCCTGACTTTAAATAGTCTTAAAGTTGAACAAATTCATTTTTAATTGATGCGAAAAGAAATTCTTATTTTAATATTAAAAATAGTTAAATTTATCAAATTCACTAACAATATTACGATCTTTTCTAAATTATTTTTAAACTCCAATTTTTTATTCACATCAACTAACCCTTCTAAACTCCTTTTCAAATAAAAGGGCACACCTCTTAAATCATCAATACTATTGAATTTTATTGTTAATAAGATAATTACTTATTGGTGATTTTCATTTTAATTATTCATTTTTTTCATTTTTTGCTTTTTTTGTAATTTATGGAGATTTGAACAGCCGGAAAATGAAAAAAACTAGAGAAGAAGAAATCAATTTGGAAATAATCTGCAAGTATAAAAATCTGGAAACAGTTTAAGTTTGATTCCGAATGAGCTAGATTTAGGAATTTTGAAAGACCATTATTAGATTGATGTATGGAACTAAGAAAAAATAAAGAAAAAAAATAATTCCAACAAAATACCCAGATCAATTGTGGCTTTATATTGAAAATGAGACTTTAAAGAACAAAAGTTTGACTTGTAAAAAGTTTTCAATAAAAAATAAAAGAGCTTTTTCCCCAATTCACCTTGCTCAATGGCGTTTTTATTGATTTTATAATTTTTAAACCCCTACAATTTCCAAAACGAGATTTCTCATTTCAAATAAAAGGGTACATCAATTTTTAGAATAATTAATTTTAATTTTTATTGGTTTGTTTTGATGAGTTTTAAATATTCAGTTGAGTGTTTTTTCATGTTTTAAAGAGTTTCTTTGATTTTAGAATGATACTACAATTAACTTGATTCAATTATGAATAATTCTTAAAATTTTCTGTGTCCTTTTATTTGAAAAAGAGTTTTAAACAAACACTTTTTTTTTATTCATTTCATTTAAAAAACTTTGATCAATAGAAACGAAATTTCAATGAAAAAATTTGATCTTTTAAGATAAATAATTTATATTAATTAAATAAAGAAATAAAAAGATTGCTTTTTGAAATTAAACATGAATTCTAAAATTGTATATTAAAAACGAAATTAAATTCACATCTTTTTTAAAAAAATCAATAATACTTTTGTTTTCCATTTTATGAACTCTTCAAATTTGAAGAAGGTCTAACAATCGTCATTTTGATTGAAAAATTCATTAGGGATCAAGATTTTTCATTAATAAAATTTTTGATAAATACAGAAGAAACAAAAATATGAAATAAATATAAATTTAGCAGTCCTAAGTTTAACTTGATTGAATTGTATTAAAATTATACTAATTTTTTTTGAATTAATAATTTTTATTTATTTTGATAATATTTATAATAGAAACAAAAAGTGCCAAAAAAAAAAAAAGGCAAGAAACAAACAAAAAAAAAAAAAAAAAAAAAAAACGACATTGGAATTAGATGTTCCTAATTATCAAAGCCCACAAAGAGGAAGAGGCCGTGGAAGAGGAAGAGGAAGAGGCCGTGGAAGAGGTCGAAATTTCAATAACAAAAATGAGAGTAAAGAAATTTCAAATCAAACCAACAAAACCGAGGAAAAAGATTTAAGAGAAGTTAGAGGCAGAGGTAGAGGCTTTTCCAGAGGAAGAGGCCGTGGAAGAGGAGGAAATAGAGGCTTTTACAGAGGCCGAGGCCGTGGAAGAGGTAGAGGTTTTCCCAGAGGCAGAGGAAGAGGAAGAGGCTTTAGCAGAGGAAGAGGCAGAGTCCGTGGAAGAGGAAGAGGTTTTAGTAGAGGCAGAGGACAAACTTATTATAACCAAAATGGTAATAATAGATATCAAAATCAAAAATCAAATATACCAAAACTTGATAACGAAGATGATTTTCCAACACTTGGAAAGAAATAATAAACCCGATCTTGGCTTCACAACAAAAGTTACATCATCATCAACCAAGAAAAATTTTCTCATTTGTAGGAAATTTTGATTTTCTTTTTTTTTTTTTTTATTTTTTTTTTTTTTTTTTTTTTTTTATTTTCATTTTTATATGATTCCCCTTCTCCACTTTTTCTTTATTTATTTTTTATTATTATTTTCTTCGATTTCAGATTATTATCACTTCCAAAAAAATCCACATTTTAATTTTTGGTTGACAAATAAAAAAATTACAAACAAAAATAATTATATTCCCAAAAAAATATGATGGAAATAACAAAAATTAATAAATTTTTAAAAACAAAATATATGCTGAAAAACGAATTTTCAAATAAAATTTTATAATTGTTTTTTATTTTTATAATTTAATTTGAGAATTCATTTTCCTTTTCAACAATATATTCTTTTTAAAAACAAATATTTGCTTTTCAATTGTTTTTTTGTTTTAATTTGTGTCACTTTTATTTTTAAACCAATTTTTGATATTTCTTTTGAAAGAACAAAAAAGTACCAAAATTTTCTTTATTTTTCCAATTAGGGAATTATCTTCTACCTTGAAGAAGAAAAAAATATAAGTATCCTATTATTATTGGGTGTAAATTACACCTCGAGATGTGATCCATAGTTCAAATAATTGGAAAAATTCAATTAGTAATAAATGACTATTTGTTTATCTATCATTAACAAAGAGAATTGGATTAAATTAAATAAAAGATTTTAAGAAAATAAACTAATTTTTGGTAAAAGTGGCTCTGTTTTTTATGAAGAAATAGAATATATTCTATGAGTTTTATCCAATATTCTTCTCAAAAGAAATTTTGAATTTTTTGATCAGATCATTTTTTTTAATTTCGTTAAATTTTATTTTTCTTATCTTTTTTCTTTTTGTATTTCCCATTATTTTTTTGTATTTTCTTTTTTTTTTCTTTTTTTTATTTCTTTTTTTTTTTTTTTTTTTTTTTTTTTTTTTTTTTTTTTTTTTTTTTTTTTTTTTTTTTGAAAAAAACAAAAATTATAACAACCTCGAATCTTAAAGTATAAATACAACAGGGAATTTCTTTGAAAAGGAATACAATCACTATTTAAAATACTTTTTGTCAAAAATTTTATTTTTAAAAGAAAGTGTAGTATTAAAAAATATGTAAGGATCATATCAAAAATAATGTTTCACCTTTTTTTAGTTTTTGGTTTTATTTTTTTTTTATTTTTGATATATCTAAATTTTGGAATTCTGTAATAATTTCAAATCCAATTATCAATAACAGATCATTTTATAGTTGAATGCACAGATTTTTTGTAAATAAATTACAAATTTTTATAGGGTTTGAATGGTTATTTAAGAAAATATTTTTTTTTTGAAAATTTCAAAATTAAAATCATTTTTTCACTTTTTTTGTTTTTTCATAATATTTTTTTAACAGGCAATTCAATACAATTGTTTTTTATTGCCTCATCAATATTAAAGGTAAAAATATGTTATTCTTAATATAACTGAAACAGTGAAAATGATTGTAGAAAAATCTTATTGATTTCTATTGGAATTTTATTTGATCAGCAATCCAAGATCAAAATAACCTTGTTATATCTCACAATGTTGACTATAATAATTTGGTTTTTTCAATTGTAAAGAAATCTATTAATTTATTAGTTTTATTTCATTTTATTATGAAATATCCAGAAATTTCTCTTATTCTGATTATTTCTTATTTTTTCTTCAAAAGGTCATTTATAAAAAATTATTGATTTTGGGAAAAAAATTTGGGTCCATTTGACAAAAAAAAAGTTTGGAAGTTTCTGCAATTAAATAAAACGAAATTTAATAGAAATTTAATTAAACTTTTCTCATTGTAATTCATTTCTATTTAGTAAACAAACTTTCTTCTTTAAAGTTTTTAAAAAAGCACTTTTATCATTTTTAATTAATGGAAAACAATATAAAAATATTTTTAGAATTTTAGAATTTTTTTTAACAATCTGATTTGATCTTTACTCGTAAATATTTTTATTAAAATTTAAATAATTTTTGTTATAAAAAAATTGATTATGAATTATGTGGATAAAATTATTTAATTCCCAAATATCTTTGAGATTTTTTTATTTTGAAAAATTAAATTTCATATTCAAATATACACACAATTTTTCTAAGTAAAAATTTCAAGTATTTCAAAATATATCAATTAAACTATCCTTATTAAAATAATTATAATATTTTGAAATCTGTTTAATAAAAAGATTTATTATTGAACCAAAATAATTATCTCAAAAAAGAAAAAAATAATATCTACTTTAATACTTATTAAATAAATTATATTATTTGTATAATAATGTTTGAAATGATACTAAATATGGTAGAAATTTTTTTATATAATTTAAGAAATAAAATCAATTTTATAACTACTTTTTTTGATATAAAATAGATTTCAACTATTTTTTTTTTCATTTTGCTATAAAAGAAATATGAGGAAAAGGGCCAAATTATTTGTTAAAAAAGATAACAAAATTATGTATGAGCAACCTTTGAAAAACAACTAAAAACAAAAATAAATCCTTTTAAATTTGATTATTTTCTAAAAAAAAATTGATTACCTACTATTAATTGATTTGGTGGTTTATTATTAATCCAAAGATTTAAAGCATCAATATATTTTGTTTATTTCTCATATTTTCAATATTTTTAAACAAATAAAAATAATTTAACTTAATAATTCAAATAATAAAAAAAATAATAAATATTATCATCTAAGATATTATAATAATAATAATTTCGTTGTTTACACTCTGAATATTTGAAATATAAAATTACTTGAACTTTTAAATTTCTTGAAATTAAATAATAATTCTTAAAATAAATGATCATTTTTTTCTGTATTTTAATGTTTAAATATTTTATTAATTTTTATTGTATTTTTACAATAAGATAAAATTTTCAGATTTTTTTATTATTTATAAAAAAAAATATCAGAAATTATGACAAGTGAGGTTTTATAATAATATTTATAGTGAAATTTTTCATTTTGTTTTTTTGATTCCTATATATAAAATAAAAAAAGATCTTGATATTTATACTAAAAATTAAATTCTTAAAAATAAATTCTTTTTTAAAAAAAGAAATATTGTCTCCAAAGTTGATAAATGGAGCGTTTTTATCAAGTTTAAACACATTTTAATATGAAAAAATAATCTATTAATTTGGGAAAAAAATAAAAAAATAAGAATCACAAATCCATTAGAAATATAAATTTTAATCACAGTTTGTGGAATTTTATTTATTGCTAATACTATTTCTATCAGGTCTTTACCCCCTGTTTCAGGACGTGGATAATTTTTAAGTTGGACATGTAAATGATATAATATTTTTTTTACTTTAATATTTTAATTATTTTTTTTTTATTTTTTATTTAATAAATTTTCTTTGATTACCCCTTTCTCTCAATAAATAGAATAATAAAATTTCGATTAAACATCTAAATAATTTCAGTATGAGATTTCAACCAGTGATAAATAAATAATTATTTGTGTAAAATTTTCTGAATTATTTCAATAAAATTTAAGATTATTTATATTTGGATTCACTGAATGTTTTATTTGTATTTGTATTTTTTATAGAAATAAAAATACACATTCATAAAATATAAATCAACATTCCAAAACAGAAACAGTTATTTTTGTTTTAACCTTCTTTTTTAAAGATAACATCAATCTACAACTCGTTAGAATTTCTCAGCAAAAATATATTTTGAAGGCAAACTTGATGATTTTTTGGGTAATTTTTGAATTAGGAAATGATTTTAAATTTTTTTTATAATTTTTTACAATTTTTTTTTTGAAATTTCTTGTGTTATTTGTTGAAAGAAAAGGACTCTAAAATTTTTCTCTATTTTTTTAAAAAAAATTCTAATTTGAACTTTCTTTTTTTTTTTTTCTTCTATGAAAAGTAGAACTTGATGAAACGAATCCAAAATTTATTTTTTGTTTATTTTCAGTTTATTTGGTTCTTTAATATCTATTTAAGGAGAAAAAAAAAGAAACATGTTGTTTTGATATGAAAAATAGGTACGAGTGTTTCTGAAAGATTTTTTAATAACAGTAAAACAACTTTAACAAAGTATGAAATTAATCGTAAACTAAAACTTGTAAAAAAAAAACACTTCCTTAATTGTTAGAATCCCTGAAATTTTCTTAAAAAAATAATTGTGTTGAACTTGGCATTGGGACTATTTAATTTAATTCTTAATTGATCGACCTTTAACTTATTATGAGATTTTATAATTGTCCAAAAAGTCAATTTTTGTTAATTTTATTCTTCTTTTTCCAAAATTAAAATTGAAAAGTTTAAAAATAATAAACTGGAAGGTGTTTATTTATAAATTTTACTTTTAGGGTTGTCAATTGAAAATTTCTTTTCCATTTTGCTACAATTATCTTAAAACAACAATTAATTTTTTTTACAAGCTCAAAATAAAACCAAACCTAAATAAATTTTTCAACCAACAACCCAAAAATCAAATTACTTAATTATCTTCCAATTTTTATTAACACACTTCAAAAGGAATTTCGGAAAAAAAAATCAATAAATTGTCAAAAATTGACTTTTTGGACAATTATAAAATCTCATAATAAGTCAAAGATGGATCAGATAAGAACCAAACTAACAAGCTACCATTCTCCAGACACAAGTTCATCTTTTTTCAAATTTCAGGGATTGTAAACCTTAAAGTCCAATATTCTTGATGATTTAGATTCTTACTGAATTTTTCATAAACTTTTTTTACTGATAAATATTTAAAATAAAACACTTTGAGAGAAAACTTGGTATTAAATTATAGCCCAGAAATTAGTGACACTTTAACTGATAAAATAGGAGATTTACAATATAAAATCTAATGACTTTATCAAACTTTTAAAACACTAACCTACTTTTTCTTAACCTCGTAAAAAAATACTTTACAACAGTTTTCTCATTTCAAAGTGGTAAAAAGGAAAAAATTTTTTAAAACAAATCTTTTTTGTGTCTTGAGGACAAAAAATAAAAAATTCATTTTTTACAAATTAATTTTTTTTGGTTACAAGAATTAACAAGTTTATTTTGTCATTTTCAACTTAAACTAACCTTTTTTTCACATTTCCTTTACTCTTTTTTTAAATGTCCAACCATAAGAAGAAGAAAAAATCAAAACACTCAAGAACAAAAACACCCTCTACGACTCAAAAAAATAAAAACAACCCACAAAATGGATCAACAAGAGGACAAACAGGGAGTGCTATCAAAGAAAAAATGAGAACACTCAAACACAAAACCTCCAAGGAAAATCTCCGAGGGGGGAAAAACAAATATGACAGCAAGATGAGGGTGCACTTAAAAAAAAGTTTGAATAAAGAATCACACAGAATGTTCAAAAAATTTTCCAAAATAATTCCTCATAAGAAAACATCAAAAAAAAAAATTCAAAAGTCTCATCAAAACAACAATAGGCTGTCAAAAGAAAACATAAAAACCAACACAAAAAGAAACAAAAGAAAAGAGAAAACAATTTACAAGTCAAATTCAATAAATGAACAACAACCATCGCAGAATAATTTAACTCGAAAAACCAAAACCTTGCTATCTGAAAACAATTTGTATGAAATTGTACAAGAAGAGAACAAAAACGAGAACAATAACAAGAACCAAACCAAGAACAGCAATAGGAACCAAAGAGAGAATAAGAATAAGAATAAGAATAAGAATAAGAACAAGAAAACGAAAAAGAATTATAATGAAAAGTCTGGCGATTATAAAGGGAGTAAATTGAAAAAGGATCAAACAAATTTTGTTGATTTGCAAAATAAAAACACAAAAAACGAAACGAAGAATAATTTTGGTCTTCTCCAAAACTCAAAAATGGAATTGATCCAAAGTGAAGAGCAAAATGATTATCCTCAAAATATAAATTCACCACTTATGGATGGGGTAAGCTACTTTTTACTTTTTCTTGTCTCTTTTCTATTTTCTATAATCTGTTTTCTATTGCTTTCTTTGGCTTTACCCTTTATTTTTTTTGACAATTATTCGAAATTTATCCTTTGATTTTTGAAACTAAATGAATTGGCCTCGATTAAAATTTTCAATTCAATTTTTCTCTGCTTGAAAACATTTTGCTATTTTTGTTAAGAGACGAATGATTGGGTGAGTTTCTTCACTTTAATGAGTTGATCAGTAAATTAGGAACCTTGTTTTTTAATTCCAAATAATGTTATTCTTTCATTTTCTTTTTTTAGTGTTTCTTCATTCGGTAATAATTCCTCTTATCTTTGAAATATTTCAAAACTAAAGAAAGGTTTAAAGAGTTGCGTTGTTATAGCTTTTTTTATGAATTTTAGTAGATTATATTTCGTGTCCTTCTTTGAAATTTTATTTTTCTTTTGATTTTTTTATTTGTCAAAAATTTGTTTTTGATTTTTTAAAAAGTTTTTAATTTGAAAAATAAATTTAAAAATCAAATTTTCGTTAAATAAAAAACTCAAAATGAATTCTACCTTAAAGAAATTTAGTTAGCATATAAAAAAGAATTATTTCAGATATTTAAGAATAAAAATTATGGGATGATTTTTGAGATTTGCTGGCTTGGATTATTTTTTACAATAAAACCCCTTTAATTAATATTTTGAAGAAGTGATATTCCTAGCAGTTTAATTCTTATAAATTTAATAGTATTTGGGATAATAAATCAAATATAAAATTTTATCAAATTTTTTATTATTAAAAACTTTCCAAAAAAAATCGAGTTCGGTCCAACGAAACAGACAAAAGTATAATAACTCTTTTTTTTTTTTTTTCTTTTTTGTTTTTGGAAAATCAATTCTAAAAAAAATAATTGTTCAAAGATAAAATGCACTTCTTTTGATATACAAAATTCAAGAAACATAAAAAAAAAAATGACAAGAGTATCCAATTGGTTAAAAAATCAATTTCAATAAAAAGTGTAAGAAGATCCCATTAACAAAACAATGCAATTAACAAAAAAAAAAGTTGACAAGTTTATAATTTCAAAAAATAAAAATAAAAATAAAAGAAAATTTAACAGGATTTTAAATTTCAAAAATGCAAATTTTTAAAAATTCAATCACTTGTTTCTTATTTTTAATATTCATAAAGAATTAAATTTCTTATATTTGAAACAAATTGTTTTTATTAAGTACACAATCAATTTAATTCGATTTAATCTAATTCATTGTTATTAAGTAACCCTCTAAATTTAAAAGAATAAGGATTTTATAACATTCTTGAGATAAAAAAATCATTTGGTATATAATAGAAAATGAAAAAAAAAATCTTCAAGATCTCAAAAAATACAAAGAATAACACTTCAAAATCAACACATTTGTTTTCAAAATGATCAATCACAACCATTCAAATTGGAAATTGAGTGTTTACCTTGACGCTTTTTTCTAAAAATGTCCTCGTTTTTCATTGTTGATTTTTAGAGATCGATCGTATATATGGATTGGCTTTTAATTGGTATTAAGGGATTAGTGTCTACCAAGGAGAAGCCCAGGAAAAAAGCATGTTGTTATTGGGCCTAACCACATTAGTGCTACATGGTTCAAATGTCTCTAATAAATCGATTAGTTAAGTAGTAATATTTGTTGATCTTATCAATGAAAAATGATCCTTGTATTTCTAAAAAACTCCACAATTTCAGATTAAAATCTACATTTCGCCATAAATTTAAAGGTTGAATTATCAATATTCAGACTACAAAGCCACAAAATATCTTTCTTAAATTTGTGGTGAAATGTAGATTAGTTACTAAATAATTCGTTTTTTTTTAAAAATTAAATAATTAACCAATAGATTTTTTTGACAAATTATTTCTCAAACCATGCAAATATATTGATGCTACAAGTATCTTTATCAAAAGCAAACAAAACCAATCAGTCTTTGTGCTTTTATGTTGATGATTATTGAGTTAATCTTTGTAATTAAAAAATTATAAAAATAGTTACTTTTGGAAGTTCTAAATCTAAATTATTCAATACCAGAATACTATTATTTTGGAGTTTCTATTTTTAGATTTGGAAAAGGAATTAAAAAAAATTTTTTCAAAATGAAACTTTTTTAATTGTGATCATTAGTAAAAAATGTAATAATTTATTGTGCAATAAGATTTATAATAGATTTTTTAGAGCTATTTGAGCCATGGTGCACTAATATCATTTACACCCAATTACGACATACTTTGATTATAGAGAAATCTATGGTGATGCTAATCCCTTAAGACATCATAAAAACTAAAAAAATTTTTTTTCCATTTCATAAAACTATTTTTTACCTTAATGACTCAGCCCTTAATTTATCAATAAAAGATCGTAAAAACCTTCGGAAATATGAAAGGATGGCATTTATAATGTATCCGAAAAATTCATTGGGAACTTACATTCTTAATTTATAAAAGTTATAATTGAAAGAGTTTAAATCCAAAAAAAAAAAAAAAAACAGAAGAAAATACATTTTTTTCCTTTAAAATTCAAACAATAGTATTTATTACAATAATTGATTTTGTGAGAAAAAAAAAATTAATTCAAAAATTTTTGCAAACAAACAACTAGAATATTTTTGTGATCAAAAATTTAAAATAAAATTGATTGATTGATTTTTTATAAGTAAAGATAATTTCCTATTTTTCGAAAAAAGAACAATTTAACATAAAAAACAAATTTAATAAAAATATTTTCGGAATAGTTCTCAAAAAAAAAAACACAAAAATTTTAAATAAAAAAAAAAACTTTAAATTATTATTATTATTATTAAAGAAATCTAAATTACACTCTAAATGCCCGTTTACTTTAATTCCCTTTCTGAAAGATTTTTTTAAGCTTAAAATCATAGATTTCAAGATTATCAAAGAGAAAGACATTCCCAAAATTTTTTATGTTTAAAATAAAAAAAAAATTGATCAATTAAAAATCGAAAAGAAATTTAAAAAAGAGTTTATAAGAAAAAAAATAAGAAAATAGAAAAATAAAAAGGGTTTATAAGAAGTAATCGGTAAACAATCAAAAAAAAAAACCAATGCCATCTTTAATTAACAACACCCAAAATCAAAGCCACAATACTATTTGTTTAATTTAATTTAATTTGATAATTGATCATGAATGTTCATTAGAGGAATAAGCTGTTTAATTGTTTAATTTCTTTTTTCTTTTTTTTGATCTGATTTGTTTTTTAAACCTTTGATATTTGTAGCCTTTGCTTTTTCTTTTTTTATTTTCAAGTTACCCATACTTTCATGTTTCAGTTTCTCAGTATTAGCAAATAACCAATTGATCTTTTTCCTTTGTAACTCTTCTCCCCAATATAAAGAAAATCTAGGGAGTGAAAAAATGGAAAAAAATAACAAAAAAACCTTTTTATATTCATTTATTACTTCATCCAAATTTAACAATTCAATTTTTTTTATTATTTATTTCATAATAATTTGAATATATGCACATCCCACATACATATACACATATACATAAGCTAACTGTTGAAGAAATGATCTCACAAACATGTTTACTTGGCATTCCACCCATTGTATTAAAAAGAGTTGATGAGCTCCGAAAACTTCAAATTGAAACAACATTATTAGAACATGAATTACAAGAGAAAATTAGAAATTTACAATTCCAATATGCCAACAAAGTACAAGTTATTTTAGAAAAGAGGTCAAAAATAGTTAAAGGAAATGAAAAACAGGAAGAGGAAACAAAGGGTATACCCTTATTTTGGTTAAAAGTATTACTCCATCATCCAATCACCAGAAATTTAATCCAGGAACATGACGAATTTGCTTTAAAATATTTGGATGATATCCAGGTCGAATTATTAAAAAAGGATCCAGGATTTAGCTTACATTTCTTTTTTTCACCAAATCCATATTTTGAAAATAAAACTTTAATAAAAGTTTATCATTTAAGTGAAGAGATAGGTCTTACCCATAATTTGTTTTTGGAAAAAACTGAAGGGACAAAAATTTTCTGGAAAAAAGATAAAGATTTATGTGTTGATATCGAAGAAATCACCAAAAGAAACGTATCAACGGGTAAATGTAAAACGTATAGAAAATATAAACCCTGTAAAAGTTTTTTTAATTTTTTTAATGGGCGGCAAATTACTGAATTTGATAGAGAAAACGAAATTTTTGAAATACAAACCCAACTTGAGGCAGATTTTGAACTTGGTAACATTTTCAAAGACACAATTATCCCCTTAGCTGTTTTATATTTTTCTGGAGAAGCCCTTTCACTTGAAGATATCCTAAGTAACTCATCAGAGTCAAGTTTTTCTGGATCAAATACAAATTATTTAGTTAATTCGCTATCAGGATCAGGTTCAAGATCAAGTTCGGGATCAGATCAATATTATTCATATTCAAGCAAATCTGAAAATGATTAATTTAAAGTTCTCCCATGAATTTTGTTAATTTTTAATTCTTTATTTATTTTTATTTTTTTTTTTTAAATTTTTAAAACGAAATTTTAAAAATTAATTCTCTTGAAATATAAAACCATTAATAAATTTTAAATAAAAATTAAACATGATTATCATTTTTTTTTCAATTATTTTTTTTGCAATCTCATTTACAATTTTTATTTTAGGATAATGCATATTTTAGGCATAGTGAATATTATTTTTACCTACCAACAGATTTATATACTGAGAAAATATATTAGTCAAGAGATTTTATTATTAATTAATAATTTATGGTTTTTTTTTTTGAAATATTTGAGTTGGGCAAAACTGTTTTGTGTAAATTGTGTTTTTCTCTCATTTTCTCCCATAGTTTACCCAACCATGATGAAAAAATTTCATTATTGATTTGCAAGTGTTTATAAATTTGATTCTTTATTCTTTGACTTTTCGCCTTTGAATTCTTTTTATTCTGGAGGGGCTTTTAAAAGCAAAAAAATTATATCTTTTTAGTTGATGAATTAATCCCTTTTTGATTTAAAACTGTTATTATATTCGCATCTTGTACTTATGTGAATGGGGAATATATATTTTTTTTTATATTATGGTAATTCTAATAGTTTTCACTTAAATACTTGGATTAATCCTGTATTACTGAAATATGCAAAATTAATAGAAACACACCTATTCGTCTCTACAAAACAGAATTCAAAATAGAAAATATGGATAATATCAGTTAATAACAAAAAATTCAAATTCAAAAAAAAACAATAATAAATCTATCTCTGTCTTGTTTCGAGACATTAATAAAATTCAATCAACGAACAAACAATACTATTAACTGGAATTAAGAAGATATAATTGAACAAAAAAAAAAAAAAAAGAAATATAATGTATATAAATATAATGAATAATTTAATTTAAAGATCTGAAAATGTTATTGGGCTATTTTTAATTTATTAAAAAAAATCTAGGGTAAAATTTTTGATTTTTATCAATTCTTTTGAATTTTGAAAAAACACCATTATAGTTTCGGAAAAGGGAGAAACACGGTTTTTAATTGGTAAAATTACTTTAAATGAAAAGTAAGATCAATTAATAAAAGAATAAATTAATAATTAAAGAAAAAATGAAGGATTAAACACAATAACTGTTTGTAATACTAGTTTTTGTCATGTTTTTCTTTGATAGTTCAATTATTAAAAATTTGTTCAAAAAATTTACTATTTTTACAATCTCTTAAACTAAACCAACAATTTCGATATGAAAGTAGATTTAAATTGTGTTTGTTGGTTTGATTGAAAAAAATATAATGGATTATTATTTGAAATTGATTGTTTTTTTTTCTTTGAATTCATTTTACTTTTCATTGTCATTAATGTTTTCAATGAAAACAATATTCCACCTATTTTCCTGTTTCGCCTTTTTTCCACAAAGGTTAAACCTTTTTTAATTTTGAATAGGAAAAAAATTATAAGATCAAATTTTTGGATAATTTTTACAGATTTTGAAAAAAACCAACGTTACCTTTACAAGTATTTAATAAAATTGAGTAAAATTGATTTTTCTCTATTCTTTCAAATTCTGGAAAAAAGTTTTAAGATTTTTTTGACTTTTTGAAATTTATTTAATTTTCTTTTTATTTCATAAATTTAAAAAAAAACACACTACAACACACCATGAAACTCCACAAAAACATTTCACAATAATAAAATATCAAAATTATTTAAAAAATAAAGATATTTAAGTTATCCTTTAAGCTTAACTAACTTAACATTTAGGAGATTTATTAAAAGCCTAAATGGATATTAATATTTAATAGATAAAAATTCAATTCAAATTTGTATTCCATGTTTGAAGTCTGAACATACATATGTATAGAAAATATCAACAATTTTTTATCGATATGTACTTGCTAAGAAAAAAAAATATAGATTAATATTTCATAACAAAATAAATTACAGGAAATAAATCTTAATGAATTAATTTTAGAACATGATTATTTGAAATCATTTTCCTTATATGCTAATCATGAAATCTAAAAGATTTTAAAATTAAATTTCGAAAAGGAAATTTTTGTCTAAGGGCTACTAGAGTGTAATTTAAACTTCTTCAATAATAAAAAAAAAATATGTAGGTTTTATCAATAAAAATACCACCAAAAGAAAAATAATTTTATAATATAGTGATATTTTTTGTGCCCATCTTAGCTAAAAAACAAGGATAGTATTTAAAATGTAAAATTTGTTTCAGTCAAAGTGGCATTACATTTTTTTCAAATATAGAATATTTTATAGAATTGACATTTGAAGAATAATTAAAAAATAAGTAGTATCATACACATGGGAGAAAAGTTGATATCTATATAGTGTAAAAATAATAAATAAATCCATAAATTTTCTTAAAAAAACGAAGAATTCAAAATTCTTAGATTATCTATGGTGAAAAACAAAACCATTCATTTTAGATCTCTAATTGAAGATCAAATACAAATTCCAAGAAAAATAAATATAATTTTTTTCCAATCATTTTCTATTATTTTAATAACATTTGATATAACACATTTTTATATAGTGACCATCAATCATGTAATAAAAAAAAACTGTTAAAGAATTAAGTTGTTCAAAAAAAAAAACTTGAAAAAACAGAATATATGAAAAAATGATTTCAATTTTGGAAATTTCCAAAATAGATTTTAAACTTCGAATCATCTATTTAAACCATTTAAACACACGTAATTCACCCATTATAACTGGACCCCTTTGTATGGAATACGGTTTATATTTGGCACACTTCGAGAACGCACTCTCTAAAATTATAAATCTTTTAAATGATTATTATTTTTAGAAAATGTTGAGATTCTAATTTAATCGAACTTTATTTCATTGATTTTTTGACTTTTTGACTTTTTTCATATTAGAATTGTTTGTAGCCTTTGAATCCAACGGGCCATATGGAATAATTTAATGTTATAACATTATTCTTCTAGTTTTGATAATCAAATTGTCAAAGTGGAGGGATTAGGGAGTATATCGAGAAGATTAATATTTAAGTCTGTTTATATTGAATATAAATTAATTAGTGTTCTATGGCTCTCAAAATTCGATTAGGAGAATAATATTATTTGTTGGTATAATTAATTAAGAAAGATACATTGTATTAAATAAAAAAACCAACAATTTTACAAAAAAAAAGTGTATTTTCTTGATAAAGTTAAAGATTTAGTTATCTTTATTCGTTTCTATATTTTGAATAATATTTTTTATAAATTTTTCTCGAAATTCAACTAGTAGCTAAAAAATCCGAGCTTTTCAAAATATTAAGTATTTTTCTAATAAATTTCAAGGTTGAGTCATCAATATTCAGAATCCAAAGTTGCAAAATATACTTTTTAAATTTATCTAGAATTGCAGATCATTTTCTAAAAAATTCGATAATTCTAAAAATTAAATAATTAACCAATAGATTTTTTAACAAATGGTTTCATGAATTATATTGAAAATACATTGATTTTTAAATGGAAGTGAAACAAAAAGTGAGTATTCTTTCGGTTTTGTAGTGTTTAGAATTATTGAGTTAATCTTTGAAATTAACAAATTGAAAAAACAATTTATTTTTGAATATTCCAAAAAATAATTATTAAAATACCAGAATACACTTATTTTGGGTTTCTATTTTCAGGTTTGAATAAGGAATTTGTAAAAAATCCAAACTGATCATTTTTTAATTGAGATCTTTACTTTGTAAAAATCTCATAATTTATTGTGTAAATAATATTTCCTATATATTTTTTCCAGAGTCATTTGAAATATAGGGTTATAATAGTTCATTTACACACAACTACAATACACCTTAAATAGAGATAAATCTTGGGTTCGATTATCCCTTAAATCCTAATATTTTTCTAATAAATGGGAAAATATTATCACTTCATTTTCATTTTCCTTTTTCATTTAGCACCACAAATCTGAAATTCTTTCTTGGACAACTCTATTTGAAAAATAAACAAAAATAAAGTTAAATTTTTTGCAAATATTCCAGCAAAAATATCGCAAAATAAATAATCATTTTTCTTTATCGTATCTTTTTGTGTTTGTTTCATAAACTTTAAGGTAAAAAACTACAAACCAAAAAACAGAGTGCTAGTAAAGAGAAAATTGTCAGAAATTACCAACATTTGAATAATCAACACAAAATTGCTGAAGGATGGTATTAAAATCAAAAAAATTAATAATTTTTGCATCTCTGTCAGATTTTTTTTGCTCTGTCATTTTATTTTTGCTCTCTGGAGCAAGAACAAATTTGGTATTAGGAGGAGACGGTACCTTTGACTTGGTACTGTTTTCCTTTTTCCGATCTATTGCCTTTTTGCTCTTATATGGGTGTTCCATTCGGAGGGGATTGTGGATTGCAATCATTTTATTGATCTTTTCATTTATTGTCGGCATTGCAAAGTCCATTGCCTTGTATGGGAAAAGCCCAACGGAGTATCTCTTTGAGTACTGTTTGTTGGTCTTCAATTTTTTATTTTCTGTGATGGAGCTGTGGATCGTAAACTTGACGAATAAAAGATCCATTGACGAAGAAGTCTCAACAATTTTCCCGTTTACAGAACAACAGCAAGATCGCCAAAATTTGATCTCAAGGAGCAAAATGAATGAAAAATTTAACCGTTCAAAAATCTTGGCGACAAATAAAAAAAAAAAATTCTTTGGTTCAAATAACAAAAAAGGCATGCACGAGTCTTATATTTTAAGAGGCACAGACCCTCAAGGACTAAACTCTTTTCGAATAAGCTTTACAATTATCAAACCAAACAAAAGACCAGAGGATTCCTTTGCACAATTAAATGGGATCTTATTTTTACAAGACAAACCTAAAACGGGAAACAGAAATGAAAATGGAAATGGAAATGGAAATGGAAAGAGGAAGGAAATAGCTCATAGTGAGAGAAGTAATGACAACAAGAAATTAAAAAACCCACAATTACAAACAATCATTTTAAAACAAGATTTTGATTTAAAAAAAGTAAAATTTTTAAAAAGGAAATTCCAAATCACTATTGATAAATCGAAAATAACATGTGGTGCAGCTACAGGGATAATTAGTGCAAAAAAAAATGTTTCAAATTCAATATCTGAAGATCAAAACAACAAACAATTATTCCAACCGATTTATAGTGAATCAGAGATTGACAAAAAGAAGATCAAAAATGAAAATTCAATACCTTTAATTAATATAAATTTGGGGCACGAAAGCGAAAGTTCTCAAGAGTTTGAAAATGAGAAAAATAATAAGGGTGGAAATAAGAATATAAATAATCAAAATGATGACTCATCAGAAGAAGACGAGAAAGAAAACGGAAAAAAAAAAAGTAAAGATCATGGAAATGAAATGACAAAAAAAAAGGATATGCCTAAAAGCCATTCAGGATCTTCAGTGAATTCTGAAAAGAATGAAGTCAATCCAAATTCACCAAGAGAAGATTTTTTAAGTTTTGATTTATCTTTTACTGTTGATCAAAAGCCACAGTTACTTGTCTCAAATGAGATCCTGAATGAAAAAATCCATCTGTCACCTTTGAAAACAATATTGACAATCCCCTATCCAAAATGTGAATTTGGTGGTGGGATCACATATAATCACAACAAACAAACCCAGAATATGGATTTAGATGGCTGGATTGGTTGCCAAGAACACCAATGGGGGAAGGAATACCCAAAAAAGCAGTGTTTCTGTGTGCTGAACGGTGGCTTCTCGACAGATCCAAATGCTTCATGCTCATTTTTGGAAACGGAATTAAAAGTAGGATTTCAAAGAAAAAAATTGCTCTTGTTTGTCATCAGGGTTTCTGGTATTGAAATTCGATTAAATAGCCTATACAGAGGCGCAAAGAGTTATACCAATTCCAGATTCCAAAGGGAGCAATTCATTTGGGATTTCTGGACAGAGTCCCAATTTGACGAATACGAAGGTAGAATAATAGCCAAAAGAAAAGACTTTGTAAACATGTACACATTAGACCCTAAAAATTCAACAAGAAAAATTATGGTAACACCAAAGGCGAAAATCGAAATAAAGGTCACAAATAAAAAAAGAAATATTACAGAGTTATTGGATTCTAATTTTGGCAATTTTTTAGAAATTTGTGTAAATGAGCATGATTTTTAATCGGATACATTATTTACCGAATTATTATTAATATTTTTTAGTATATTTTCGTTGCTGTTTATTTGTTATTTTTAAATTTATTGTTTTTTAACAAATCAAATAATTATTTTTTTTATTTTTTTATTTGTGATCAATGTTGAATTTTATTATTTTGATTTATTTTTGATCTCCATTTTCAAAATTTGTGGCAAAAAAACGTTTTCAAAAGTATCATAAAAACTTCTTGGCAAAAGTCAATAAAACTTAATTATGCTTCAAAATCTGTGATTCACCTAAAAAAAAATAAATTGAAAAACAAAATCTATCCTTTAGTATTCAAGAACAACAAATAATTAAGCCTGATTTGTAATTGACATTAAAGTCATTCCTAAATATATAAAAACCTGATATTTTAAAAAGTATAAAAAATAAAAATCAATAACTAAAAATAATTGAATAATAATTTTTGAAATGAGTATTACGGATTATTTATTACTTAACTTTCAAATGAAAAAAAGTTACCCAACAAAATTTTTTGATAATAAATATATCGATTTTCAATGGAACTACATATTCTCAATTTTCTAACCATTTATTGTTTTTTTTTCAAAATCTTATTTTTTCTCTCTCTCAAATTGGTTTGCGAAATATTTGAAAATATTTCTTATTTTTCTTATTGAATAAAAAATTAATTGGATAATCTTTTTTTTTTTTTTTCTTCCCCAAATATCTTGACATAATGATCCATTTTCTTATGGGCTATGGCACAAATTCATATACAGAAGTTCATCTTGATCAAAATTTGATTAAAATACTTCCAAAATTACCTTATTTCTGTGATCACCTCTTCTCGTGTTATACAAATATTTTATTTTATTTTTATTTATTTATTATTATTATTATTAGGGGAGAAGTGTAAATTACACTCTAGTTACTCTTGAATTAATATCCCTTTCAGACTATTTAAGTGTGAAATCATACATTTCAAGATTATTAATTAACGAAAATAATTTCAAACTATCACAATTTAAAATTATTTCATTGAGTTTAATTCTTTTAATTTATTTCGAAAAATCAAAACATCATTTTCATAAGAAGGAAATAAACATAAAAAATGATCAGTCTTTTCTATTATTTCCTTTTGTTCGTATTTTAAACATAAAGGGCAAATTTTGTTTGAATTTTTATATTTTTTGTATAGTAATATCTATTTAAGCAGTTAATAAATGTTCTGAATTTTCAATTTTTGAGATTGATGGATAATTTAAATATTTTTGATTAATAAATTTTTTTCCATTTTTTAATTATTTGAAAATATTCTTGTACTTTACAATTGGTAGAATTCAACAACTCATTATAATTCTAATTATAATATTTCATTTTTTGGTTCTTTTAAATCTTTTGAATGCCAGTTGATTTTATTATTTATTCTTTGATTAAATTTTATTAATTTTTCTAAATAAGTGAGATACAAATTTCCTAATTTCTTTTTGAATTTGAATAATTTTTATCTATAAATTGAAACTACCAATTTTTCAAATTTAAATTCTGTTTTATATAAAAAAAAAACAGGCATGTTTCTTTTTATTTTGTATATTTCGGTAATACACGTATTAATCTAGGAGATTAAATAGTTTAGTGTCGTTATTTGATAATTATATATTAGCAAATCCATATGTTAATTGGTTTAATATAAAAGATTTAAATAATCTAATTTTCAAATTATTTGTGAGTAAATTATTATTGAATATTTTTTTAGATTTGTTTAAGTTTCTTTTGCCTTTTTTTGGATTGTATACTAAATATGAATTTTTATCAAAATAAATACCCAAATTTTTAACTTTCGATAAATCTTGAGTTAATTCTGTTTTGTCTTGGTTAGACTTTAACCCAAATTGAATAATTACTCGATATATGCAAATTAATTTTCCCATTTATTTGATTTATATTCCCTTTCATGATTAAAATTAAATCATACACAAACATTTGACAATGATTTGTTAATGAGATTATTTTTAGTAAAAGAAAATGTGAAATAAGAGCAAATATAATTGGTGGTAAGAGAGACCCTTGGAATATATCAAGCTCCTTCTCCTTGATAATATTTTAATAAAAAAATTTTAATAATTTTGATAATAGTTTTTTATGATTTTAAAACTGATTGAGTCAAAAACTTTAGCAATATCAATTGTTATATAATTGTTTATATCATTTTCATTTTCCATTTTAATTATTTGATTTTATTATATATATTTAAAAAGTTTAATACCATAATAACAGTATCGAATTTTTTCTGAAAGCAAAATTGTGATTTATGAATTAATTCCCAACATGGCTGAATAAGAAGATAGAGCATTTTAAAAAATAATCTTGGTAAACTTTGATTAATTGAAATTGGTGTATAATTTCTAGCTACCCATTTCCCCTCCTTTTTTATGAATAAATATAGTTGATCTTTTTTTGATATATTCAATAGTTTTTTCAGTGTAGTTACAGTCTTTCCAAGTCTACCATAAAATTTTAAATAAAATAGATTTCATTTTTCTATTCTTATTTTCTATTTTCAAAAAATTCGGAAATAAAAGTTATTATTCAAAAAAATTTTTTCAATAAATGAGATATTATTCAAATTTTTGAAAAATCAAAAAAAAAATTTTGAATATTCATGAAGCACTTGAAAATATTGTTCAAAAAAGGTACATTTTTAAAGATCAGTCAATATTGATATTTTTTTGGGCTCTTTTGGACCAATAATTTTTAAGTTTTAAGTGATCTTGAATTTTTTTTTTGATTTTTCAAAAATTTGAATAATATCTCATTTATTGAAAAAATTTTTTTGAATAATAACTTTTATTTCCGAATTTTTTGAAAATAGAAAATAAGAATAGAAAAATCAATTGTGTTTTATTTAAAATTTTATGGTAGCCTTGGAAGGGCTGTAATAAACCATTTATTACAAACCCCAATTCAAAATTTTTAACACTCCAAAATTCGATTTTTAAAAAAAAAAACAAACTTATTTAATCAATTCAAGAAGATTTACCAAATTAGAACCATTTGTTAATTGAAATTTTAACACTTGATCTATAAATTACAATACTCACAAAACAATAAATAAATAATCATCAATACAAATAAATCATGGGTGTATTAAAAATTTTGGAGAAGAGCAAAACAAAAAAATACATTAGTAAATTTGTTGAAATTCTATTAGGAATATTGATCGATCAAAAGATTAGATACTACCAACTAATTTTATTTGAGTTCTTCTATTTGGAACAACTTGACTTTAACCTAATATCAATCGTTGAAAAAAATTTTGATCCAATGAAACAAATTACGTAATTCAAACAAAGAAATGAAAACAAACAACTAAAAGATGAAAAAATAATTTTCATATTTTACAAAAATCAAAATTATTTTCAATTTCAATGAAATTGTATTATTGTGATTGTTTGGAACGTTTTAGCTGTGTGAAAAATTTTGAATTTTAGTTTATATATATATTTGTATAGATATAATTGAATTGTAATTATAAATCTTTTATAATCCTTGTTCTCAATTGATTCAAAATCTAGAACATTTTGATTTTATTTTTTTTTGCAATCCCAAATTGAATCCATCAAAAAAATAAAAAATAAAAAAATAAAATAAATGATAAAAAAAAAATCAAAATTTCAACCAATTACAAAAATTCCTTAAACTTTTTTCACTAAAAAAATTTCAAAAAACAAACACAAATAAAATTACTCCACCCAAACACTTTTCCTATTTTGATCTAAAATACTGGTAGTTTATTTTAGATTTTTTTAAAAAATGCTTAAATAGAGTGGGTTACATAAATTTTGAAGACTCCTCAATGTTCGTTTTTTTCAAAATTTATCTTAAGAATTTCCCATTAATCTCGGCAAAAATTAAAATTTTTATTTAAACCAAGCTTCTTCAATTTTGAATAAAATAGGGGCTCAACAGACCAAGTCAACAAGTGATCAGAATTAACAAAAAATAACTGTTTAATTTTTAGAAATAGCGAAAATATCTAGAGTTTGTATTAATATGTCTCTTGTCTACAGCATAAGCCCTTTAAATGTTATTTGTAGATATTGTTATTTTTTGTAATTATTTTCGTTTATAGAACGAAAAAATGTGGACTTTCTTAAACTTAATTCAAATATTCATATTTGTATATTCAAAATTGTTAATCAATATTAATTCCTTCTTCACAATAGTAATTAAATTTGTTTATTTGTAAGCCATTACTCAAATTAAAGATTCCAAAGTTTCTAAAAATAATTTTATCTGTTGATATTTTTCAGGTATGAAAAATTGGTTGTTATTTTTTTCTTTTTGATCACAAAAACTTTTTTTCAAAAGAGGTTTAATCTTGATAAAATTTCCAATAAAATGTAAAAACTTTTAAATATATTTCATTGTTTAAAAAGCCGTTTAGATCCTTATCATATTGCCCATTTTATATTGAAATTGGCCGAGCCTTGTTTTCTCCAAAAAAAAAGGTTTAATTCGTTCTTTCATTTTATTGAAAATATTTTGATGAATATATTTTGAAATTCCAACAAATAGTGGACATTGATTAAATTAGTGGTAATGTTCTACCTTAATTTTATATTACCCGTTTAACAAATAAGAATACTTTAGCAAAGAGAATATTATTTGAAGTATCAGGAAAAATTCCCGACTTCTTTGGAAATACCTCACAGTTATTTTAAAAAAGTGAGTACTAAAAGTTTTAGAAGTAGTATTCCAAACTGCTTAAAAATGGAAAATCAAACAGTTTGGAATACTACTTGTAAAACTTTTAATTGACTCTTTTCAAAATGTCTTTAGCAGAAACATTTGCTTTTTTATTTGGAATTGTTTATGATAATAGAAAATACTAAAATAACTGATCTCTACAAAGATTTTTTTCTGTTTTGCTCAAAAAAACACTTAAAGTACGAATTGAATTTCGAATTCATTTGTTATATGTGTTCAAGCTAAAATATTTTTACAAAAAAGGTGAAAAAAAAAGGTAAATTAATCTATGTATTCGAAGGAATAAAAAACTTTGTTCAAATAATAGTTCCAGTTTAATCTAATTCTACAACCAAACACAAGTTTATTTATTAAAAGAAATCAAATTATTATTCGGATTTAAATAAAGAAAAAAAAATTAATCACGTAATAATCTTTTTTTAAAATTTACATCATATTGTCAAATAACATGTTAATAACCTTTCTAGCTGGTTTTTCTGTTAGACCTTCGGTCTTTTGTATTGCGTTTGTAATTAAAATTGTATCTTGTACACTTCCCGAATTGATCCAGATCCTCCCGTTCACACCAACAGCAATTTCAAATTTGAGCTTTTTTCCTAAATAACTGAGTATTTTGTTTCTTGGTTGTAAAAATCTTAAGCCAAGAAAGAGTAGTAATGAAAGTAAGGAATTGTGTATTGATTGGAAAAAAAAAAACAAACTTATGAGTTAAGGTTGTTAAAGATCAAAGAGAAAGAGACAAAGAAAAAGAAAAAAGAGAAGGAAAAAGAAAAAAGAGCTATACTTTCTTGATAGATTAAGTGAGCATTTGAAACAATACCCTCCTTCAAGTTGGCCAAATCCAGAAGCTCTTTCATTTTTATCCATACACACTATTTGTGGTTCTTCTGTGCCGTTCGAAACAATTATACGTGCATAAACAGTATCGTTGATTTTGAGTTGAGGTCTGTTTTTTTTGGTTGCGCCAGGAAAGCCAAAGAACGATAAGACAGCAGGAACGTTTGTGCCTAAGTCAACAAGATAATTGGTGCCAGCTTTTTGAGTTATAAACCCGATTACAGGTTGCCCAACAATGGGGTTATACCTCTTCTGATTATTATCAATCCAATATTTATCAGGCTTTTTAAATTGAAGGATCCCACATTTGCTGCTTACAATAGATCCTTTTTGAATAACTAACCCATTACCGATTTTGATAGGATTGGAATTCATTTCTCCCAACTTTTCACCTGGAAGTACAAACGTTCCTAAGAGTTCAGAGTTCATATTATTAATTTCAATTTTTGAAAATGTGTTAAAAAAATGAAAACTAAAAAACTAATTACCAATTAGGAAATTTTAATGGAGTAAAGGGACGAGTAGCTCTTATTATTGTTCTTTATAAACAAGCACTTCATAATTTGGAGTGTGTTAAGTTTTTGTATTATCTGCTTTCACTTCTCAAAAAGACTTTTCATTCTAAAACAATTGGATAAAAAATAAAAAGCAAAAAAAAATACAATCAAAAAACAAATTTGTCAAATAGATTCTTAGAATGAAAAATTAAAAAAAACAGCTTTAAGGGATTTTCAATTACAACTTCAAAAGTGAAAACGCCTCAAACTTGTAAATAAATAAATACAATAGTTAGAACAACTTGGGAAATTATTTTGTGTTTATAAATTTGAAATGGAAATTATGAAATTTCATAATCAAATTTGGGTCAGATCTTTGAAAGGGTCAAATTGTGAAACTTGTTCCACATGTGAAAATTTCATCTTTTTTAGAAAGTCTCATTATGAATACAACTAATCTCTGAGACATTCTTTTTCTGTGTCATATGGATTTTTAATATACACACTATACAACTAAATCGAATCGCCTCTAAGTGATGGAGACTTGTGGATATTGGGACCAATACAACAGTCTTGATAAAACCCCATTTTCAATTACAATTTGTTTTCTTGTATTGAATCAAGATATTGAAAGAATAACTTGGTGTATGTTCAAAGAAACTTTGTATAATAAGTCCCTTTTATGATCTGTGGTTCCTAAGGAATTTAATTAAAGTTTAAGTTTACAAACGGAAAAAAATGAAAATATAACTCCAAAGCATCGAATCTGTTTTTTTTTGTTTCACATTTCGACAAATTCCAGATTCACAAATAATCAAAAAAAGAAAAAAAATTTCAATGTGTTTTATGCCCCTAGAATGTAAAATTATTTAAACTTGATGTAAAATAAGAAGAACAGCATTCAACTAAGAAATTAAAAGCCCCTTCTATCAGGTAAAACAATTAAAGTTTGAAATTATTTCATTTTTTTTTTTTTATTTTATATTAATGAGTGAACAAAATATACAGCAACCAACCCAAATTGGTTTACTCATTGACGAATTAAAATCAGAGGATCCAAAATTAAGACTACACTCTATTAGACAAATCAAATTAATAGCCCAGGCGATTGGTATTGAAAAAACAAGAGAAGAATTAATACCCTTTCTGAGTAGTAAGTGTTCTTCTTTAAAATTTCACAGGCTTTCTAAACCGCTTAATTTCAAAACACAATCTCTTTGTTTCTTACCATTAGACATTTCTGAAGATGAAGAGATTGAAATCTTGATCACACTCGCAAAAGAATTAGGAGATTTTGAAATCTATGTAGGGGGTACAGAGTATGTAACCACCCTTTTACCCACGTTAATTTCTTTGTCTTCTTTTGAAGAAACTTCGCTTCGTGTACAGGTAATGCTTTAAGAATTAATTTTTTAACATTCTTGTTCTTTGTTTGTGATCCCCAAATATGCTTGCTCAGTTTTTCGATTTTTTTTCTGAACGCTCAACTCAACAACAAACTAAAATTTAATATAATTGTAATGATCCAAATATTAATAATAACAAATAAAAAAATAGGTTATCACAAGTATTGAAAAGTTAACCAAAAATTTTACACCCTTGCAATTTGAAAAAATTGTCTTTCCATACTTTCAAAAATTAGCAAAAAAAAAATGGTTTACTACACGATCCTCTGCATGTGGATTGCTGTCGATCCTTTATTCACAGCTTGACGAAACGCATAAAGCACAATTAAGAAAATTTTGGTCTGCTTTTTGTCGTGATTCAGATGTGATTGTTCGAAAATCTGCTTCCAAGGTTTTTAAGGTATACTTTTTAAATTCTTTTGATTTTTTTTTTTTTTTTTTGATTCTTTTTCATTTTTTTTTTTTCATTCACTTCTTTTTACCGATTTAGCGATCAATTCTATTCAAATTGAAATATTTTACTTTAATTTATCTAAAGTCTTTTTTATCCTCTTTGGTCTTTGGTTTAATGAAATTTATTAGTGGTTGTTACGACTAAAAAAAAATAAAAAACAAAACAAAACAGATTTAAACAAGAAATATAAAATACGTCCTTTCTCAAAAAAATACGGCAAAAAAGTTCTCAAAACGTTTGAACAAAACAGTCGACAAACTCAAATACATCTATTTTTTGTTTGTTGAAAAAAAAAAACTGTATTTTTCTCTCTTTTTGTTAAAAACGACTTAATAAATCTCTTTGTTTTTTGGTGCTGTCTGCTTTTTTAATGTGTGTGAAAATGACTTTTTTTTCATTTATGAATAAAAACCAACTCTTAAAAATTTAGATATAAATCTATTGTAAACACTTTAATTCAATTACAAGTGCAACCATTCAATTTTCAACTTTGAAACACAAATTCAGATTTAAAATATATTCAATTGAGAGACAAAATTTAAAAAAATAAAAAAGAAATCATATTTAAGAATTTACAGTTGTAAACAAAACTTTGGGATCAGAAATTTCTGCCAAATTCAATTTCAATACCAATTTTTGTTGTTAGGAATGATTTAAAAGAATTTTTACAATCAAAAAGTTTTTTACACAACACTACACCACAAGGAAAAAATAAATTCTGAAAATTAAATTTAGACAAAGCTACACATTGGATTTCAGTTATACATCTTTTATAAATTATTTTTTTCAAAGTTATGATAATTTTATGTAATTAAGAATAGATATCTATTAAACTCATTAAGATTCGAATACCACCCTTTTTCAAAATTACCAACTTTTGAAAAAAACACCTATTTTTGGGGTATTTTTTTTTATGAAATAAGTTACAACGAATGAACTTTATATTGAACATTAAGAATGAAAAAAGAATAAATGTTAAAACAATTTGTAGAAAAAAACAGGGAATATAAAGTTTGTTTCTGTCAAAGGGGCCCAACATTTTTTTCAAATATCATTTATTTTATATAATTGACCTTTGAAGAAAAAATAAAAAATAAGTTGAATAATACACAACAAAGAATAGTTGATGTCAATCTGAAAGAAAACTAATTAATCAATAGATTTTCTTAAAAATAGAAAAACTCAAATTCTTAGGGACTAATTGAGAAAAACAAGAATGTTTGTTTTGATCTCCTACTGGTATTTGAATAATAAATAGGAAACAATTTCCACTTCATTTTCCATACTTTTCTTTTAGAAATCAAGCCCCCTAACGAAATAGGTTGGGATTTGTGGTCTCTATTTGAAAAAGGAAATGAAAATGAAGTGAAAATTTTTCATATTTATTATTCAAATATTAGGATCAAAGATTGAATAAAATTCAAAGAGAAATCAATATAATTTCTCAACAATCATTTCCACAGTTTCAATAACATTGAAATAACACGTTTTTACCAAGTGAATATTGATCTTGCAAATAAAAAAAACATTGCAACTGAATTATGTATCAAAAAAAAATCGAAAAAAAAATACAACGTGAAAAAATGATTTCAATTTTAAAATTTCCAAAATAAATTTTTTCTTCTAATATCCATAAAAACCCTTTAAACACATGTATTATACCAATTACAACTGGGCCCCTTTGACTGGAAATATAAATATAAACTCAAACATGCGAAAAAAAAATAAAATGAAAAAAAATATTTCTAAAAACAGAAAAAAATCAGTTTTTTTTTAATTTAGCGATATCTTTTGAAAGAAATATTTTGTGCTATTTTAAAATTGAAAAATATGATTCTTTTTAGACTATTAAAAAATACATTCAAATAATCTCTCTACTATGTCAAATAAAAATATCAAAAATTTAACAATTAAAAATGAAAAAAATATTACTGAAAATTTTCATTTTTTTTTTTCAATTCCCATTAATATCTAATAAAATTGTAAACCCTTTTTCAAAAATGTTATGTAGAATAGTGTTTATTATGTGAGTGTATTTCAAAAATACAAAATTAAAAAATTTTCAGAGTTCTGCAGAATACAAATTTGAAAAATATAAATTTTTGTTTCTCAAAAAATAAAAACAATGAGAAAAATTTAAAGATATAAAATCAAAATTTTATTGAAATATATCAACATTAGATTTATAGATATTGTATTGTATGAAAATTTTACAAAGGTTTTTATTTTCACTTTTTCTTTTACTTAACAATCACTACTTTCAAAAAAACAAATTTCAAAATTTTGAAACAATTCTTTCTTTGTTTGAGATACTCTAATGATACTAGTATATTTTAACAGACAATTAAAGCTTATATTAATTATTTTTTTTTTTAAATAAAAAATCTGATTAATCTCAGAAAGAATTATTATTATTATTGAAAAAAATATTGTTGTAAGAATAATCGTACTCAGAATATTTGTAAAAAATATTTTGAATAAATTTTTTATTTATTTTTTGTTATTGATGAAGTTAGAGATCAAAGATCCCCTTACAGCCGTTAGGTTTTCCAGAATTCGAAAGAATGGAGTAAAACCAAAGATTTTATTCAATTATTTTGAATTCTGGAAAACCACCGTTAGGTTTTTTTTTATTTTTTAAAAATGTAAAGAAAATTTCAAAAATTTTCTTTTTATTTCTCAAATTAAAAAAAACCTAGGCACTTCCATTAGGTTTTTTTAATTTGAGAAATAAAAAGAAAATTTTTGAAATTTTCGGTTTATTTCTCAAATCAAAAAAAAAACGCCGTTAGCTTTTCCAGAATTCAAAAGAATTGAGTTAAATCAAAAGATTTTACTCCATTCTTTTGAATTCTGGAAAAGCTAGGCACTCTACGACACTTGACGACACTTCACATTAGGTTTTTTTCAATAATTATTTTGATTTGAAAATCAATAGATTTTCAAAACAAAAATAATTATTGAAAAAAACCTAGGCACTCACTCTGATTACTATTGGCAAATTAACAATTTGGATGTTACAGAAATAATATATATATATATATATATATATTGGAATTAGACGAGTTACAGATTTTTTATTGGTTGAAAAAGCAAAAACAAAAAAAAATTAAAAAGAAAAGAAAAACTAAAATATAAAATCATAAGTTGAGATAGATTTTATGAGTAGCAATTGGTAAAAAATAAAAAAAAAAAAAAAGAAAACAATGCTATCTTTCATTAAGAACACTCAGAAATCACAGTTCTTTTATAAAAATTTTATCGATAATGATTTTTAGTAATAATGGATGATCATTTTCGAAAAAGTTGTAAAGTAGTTGTCATTTATTTTCTTTTTGATTTAATTTGCTTTATCTTGAAATTTTTACCTTTGCCTTTTCTTTTTTTATTTCCAAGTCACTCATACTGACATGTTTTAGTATATCAGTATTAGAAAGTAATCAACTTGTGATTTTTTTCTCTCTAACTTCTACTTCCCAATATAAAGGATATTTGAGCCAGTAAAAAAAATAGAAAAATAATAAAAAAAAAATATATTTTTATTTTCTAGATCATAACAATAATGAAATATTTTGTTTTTATCGTTTGGATTTTTTCAAAAAAACACTATTTGTAAAAATTTTGGATTTTTTCAAGCAATAGTGAGGAAAAAATTTTGCGACTTGAAATAAAAATTTTCATTTATTTATTTATTGATGGAAGAAGTGTAAATTACACTCTAGATGTCCTTTTACTTAAATTTCCTCAAAGGTAATTTAAGCATAAAATCATAGATTTCACGATTTTTCAAGGGAAAGACACACCCCAATTTATTTATGTTTAAAAAGCAAAAACAAAAAATTGAAAAGGAAAAAGGAAAAAAGAAAAAGAAAAAAAAAAGAAATTTAAAAAGGGATTATAAGAAGTAATTGGTAAAAAATCAAAAAAAAAAACCAATAATATCTTTAATTAAGGACTCCCAAAATCACAGCAATGATACTTTGGGTTGATTTAATAATTTTGATAATTGATCATGAATGTTCATTTGGGGATGTTGTTGTAATTTCTTCTTTTTTTTTTTTTTTTTGATCTTATTTGCTTTAAACATTTGGTCATTTTTAGACTTTGCTTTTTTGTTTTTATTTTCAAGTTACTCATACTTTCGTGTTTCAGTGTCACAGTATTAGCAAGTAAGCACTTGATCTTTTTCCTTTGTAACTCTTCTTCCCAATATAAAGAAGATTCAACCAGGGGAAAAATTGAAAAAAATCAAAATTTTCATTTATTAATTGGAAAATAACAGTAAAAAATCAAAATATCTTAACCAAAAACAATTTGAATTGAAATTTTTAGATCTTTAATTAAACTTCTTTTTCGAACTTGTGAGATAAAATTTTAAATATTAGTTTTTGATTTTAACAGTATAATTAAAAGTTAACTGTTTTTTTTTTTTCAGTTTTGGAAAACACTTTTAAAAAATTAAAGCAAGAGTTAAAAAAATAACTTGAAAAAAAATAATTTCAGAATAAAGTTCTCTGACATTTACAGCGACATACACGGAATCTACTTTTTTCAAAATAAATATTTTTGCAAATCTTGAGATCATGTAAATGGTCGAAAAAAAATCATATAATTAAACTTAAATTCTAAATAATTAAACATATCAATAAAATTTACTTTGATATTTCGATGATTATTTTGATTGAAAATTTACCATTTTTAATATCTATCAACAAGAATTAACACTTATCCCAATTCATCAATTTTTTCTTCTTAAAACTATCTTATTTATCTATTATAAATACGATTTTATTTTACCTTACCAAATGAATTTTACAATTTTTTTTTTAATTTAGAAAATGTTGCCACTTCTTGAACCGGATCTTGTAAAAAATTTTGCTATTCCATTATTTATCGATTTATCAAACGATTCTCAAGATAGCATCCGAATATTAGCCGCTTCAAATTCATTATCATTTTCTCAAAACTTAAATGAAATAGATATTATTCATGATATCGTCCCAGTTATTCAAACTTTATCTATTGACAAATCTTGGCGTGTTCGTTATACTATATCGGAAATAATTTGTGACGTAAATATTTTTTTCTTTTACACATTTCTCTATACTGTTTTTCTTTTCATTTATTTTTGAATTATTGCTTTTTTCATTTCAAAAAATATTCCAAATTTTGGATCACAAAGACATTTTTTTGAATATGAAAAAAATAACTTTTTTTATTTTAGGACTTTTAATTGGTAGATTCTTGTTTCACATTTTCAATCCTAGATCTCAAAATAAGAAGATTCTAATGATTAATTTCCTAATTACTTAATTCTGAAAACTGACTTTTTAAAAATTTTTTAAAAAAGGAAAATAAAACCAAAACTAAATAAAATTCTCAACATTTAAACATTAACTCCTTAATTTATTATTAAATATCTCTGAATTCAATTTGTGTGCCTCCCAAAGTTGGTTTTCGTAAACCTATTTGAAAAAATTATTTTTGAAACAACCTATAAAATTCATACTAAAATGCTGATTGATCAGCCGATAACCAAAATAACTAGGCTTTACACTATATATAGGATTTTTTTTTTTTTTTTCCATTTCAAGTAACGTATTTATTAAAAAAATTTTGATTTATTTAATATTGCAGTAAATTTCTTGGAATTCGCTTTATTAATTGAAGAATTGTTAAAATAAAAAATTAGACAATGCTTTGTGAACCGATAATGAGTCAGTGATAAAGTTCCAAACTTACAATCCGAAGGTCGTGAGAATTGAAAATCTTCTTAACCACATTATTTTTATTAACTATTTTTTTTTAAAACTGATATATAAGGTAGATCCAAAAAAGTGAGGAATTTTTTTTTACCTTTCATAAAAAATCATCTTTGTTAGTGGAGGTATTCGTTAATTGGCAATATCAAATTAAGCTTAATTTTAATACCGATTGAACAAATGACTAAGGCATTTATTAAAAAATATGTTTGATTAGAATATTTTCAAAAAATGAAAAAAAAAATAGCACTTTTTTTTTTTATGAAAACAATGTAGAACCCATTTCAATAAAAAACTGAGAAATATGGAAAGGTTACAAATGATTTTTTAAACCAATCAAATGCATTTATATGTTTTCAATTCTATTTGAAAATTTGTTGAGATTAAAAAAAGTTATGAAAACGATTTTTTCGATCAAAAATAAAATAATAAACACTATTTTTCACACTAAAAAAATATCAGACAAAATCGAGATCAGAAAATTTAATATTTTTTATTTATGTAATACAATAAAAGAAAATAAATTGAATTATTATCAAGAATCGGTAAACAGTAGTTAATGATTTTGTATATTTAAATACTTTGTTGAAAATTGATTTTAATAAATATATTTTAAAATAAATTTGCCCCACTTTCTTGGAAATAGCTTATATATAAATAAATTTCTTAATAAATGATAAATTATTAACGTTTGTTCTAATCTTATTTGAGGTGGTTGTGTATAACACGAAAAAGTCTACCATTAAAGTATGCTGTTGTTGAAGGTAAACCAGATTATGTACTCCATGGTTCAAATGCCTCTAAAAATTCGATTAGTAAAATAGTACTACAAGTTTATCTCAAGAATTAAAAATCAATGATATTTTTATTAGTAAAAAAATTTTGAATATTGGCAAAAAAATCTGCATTTTGAGACAAATTTAAGGGTTGAGTGATCAATTTTCAGACTTCAAAGTTGAAAAATATCTTTTTTAAATTTGTCGCTAAATGTAGATTCGTAGCTAAAAAAAACCGATTGTTTTTAAAAAAAAATAAAGAATTAAGTATCAGATAAATGGTTTGACAAATTATTTTCATAAATATTGAGAATATATTGATTTAAAATATAACTATTTTCAAAAGAAACAAGACTAATCAGTCTTTGGGCTTTTATATTAATGATTATTGAGTTAACCTTTGAAAATAAAAAATTGAAAAAAATATTTAATTTTGGAAATTCAGAAGTTAAATTAAACACCCGAATACTATTATTTAGTGTTTCTAGTTTTTGATTTTGAAAAATAATTCTAAAAAAAAATTCAAAAATTAAAATTTTTTAATTGTGATCATTAGTAAAAAATCCAATAATTTATTGTTCAATAAGATTTATAAGAGATTTTTTAAAGACATTTGACTTATATTTCACTGACATCATTTGCTTTTGATTATAACATACTTTAATTAAAGATGAATCTATCGTGAGGATAATCCCTGGAGAAATATCAATTAGAATAAAATTTTGAGAGAAAAAAAATGAAATTGTAATTTACATTTTTTTTATTGTAAAATTCAAGTAAATATACAAAAATTTTTCATATGATCAAGTGGATTTTTTTGATAAAAATAATGATACAGTACATAATAGAATTTGTCTTGAATTTTAACCAACATTTTTATTCATTACAATTTTTACTAATAATTATTTTTTTATTCTTAAAAATAAAATAAAAACTAAATAAAAATAAAAAATAAATAAAAATAAAAAATAAATAAAAATAAAAAATAAATAAAAATAAAAATTAGTTTTCAAAACCAATCAAGCCAAAAGTAATTGAAACCAAAATATTACCATTATTTTTAAAATTGTTAAGAGATACCGAACCTGAAGTCCGCACAATCATATGTGGCAAAATAGCTGATTTCTGTGCTTTATTAAAACAAAATTTAAATTTTTTTAAAACAATTCTAGTTCCAACATTAAAAGAATTAATCCATGATAATTCTGAATATGTTAGAGTGGCACTAGCCGATTCCATTACAAAGCTTCCACCGATAGTTGGAAAGGAAATCACATCTGAAAACGTTGTTCCATTATATCTGTCACTTTTAAGAGAGGAGAGCGCAAAAATTAAACTATCCATAATCAGCAATTTAAATTATGTCACCGATGTACTTGGAATTGAATTAATTATTTCTTTATTGATCCCTTCAATCATCGGGTTAGTTAAAGACAATAATTGGCGGATCCGTTTATCAATAATCTCTTATATTCCAACATTGGCCCCAAAACTTGATATTCGATATTTTAATGAAAATTTTCTTCAATTTTCTCTGAATTTATTACTTGATTATGTCTTCACAATAAGAGAAGCTGCTTGTAGAAATTTACAAGAATTTACTCGTATCTTTGGGTTCGAATGGTCAATAAAATTTATTTTCCCAAGCCTTGTCGAACTTTCAAAAAATGAAAACTATTTATTCCGTCAAACAGCAATATCCTGTTTTAGCCTTTTAATACCTGAATACGGATGCGAATATTCCAAACAAACAATATGGCCCGAATTGTTTAGAATAGCTTCTGACCCAATCCCAAATATTCGTCTTTTTTTAGTAACAAACCTTGAAAAATTGCTTGAATATATGGATAAGGAAGTTTTTTTAGAAACGAAAGAAAAGTTGTTGCTTTTAGTAGAAGATAATGATATAGACGTCGTTTTTTTTGCGAAACAATTATATAATAAAATAGAATCAAAATTTTGATTAAATATTTTTTTCTTGATTTTTTTTCTTGTGAATGTTTTTTATGCTTTTTTTTAATTTAATTTTAAAGAGAAAAATATAAAAATAAAACTTTTTTAATATTCATATTATTGCCATTCTTTCCAAATTATTCAGATTTTTAATTTTTAAATAAGATTTTCAATTTTTATGTTCGAAATTAATCTCGATTTCACTCTTTAGAAATGTGGGAAATCATTATCAGTGGTCAAATTTTGATTCTTTTTCGAAAAAAACCTCAAATGATTCTTTTTTTAATTCCATGGAATCAAATTATTCTTTTTTATTTTAATGATAACCCTTCAATAATTTTCTTTTTTAAATTTAATTTTTTTACGAATCACATCATTCTCAGAATTTAAAAATTAATAAATTGGTTTTAAAATTTTTTGAAAAAGAATTTAATTTTTCTCAAAAAAAGAAATATTTGAGATTATTCTTTTTAAGGATTTGAGTTTTAATCATCTTTTCATCAATTCTGATGTTTCTATGTGTATTCTTGATAAGTACATTCTTATTCTTCGAAATGGAATCGAAAGAATCTTTTTTTTTTAATAGAATTTTGGGACTAAATAAAAAAAAGTTGTTTTTTGATTTTATCGGATCAGAATAAAAGCCCCATTTCATGTTTTTGAAAAATTATTCTTAAAAGGTAGCTTAAATTCTAGAAAGCGTTGATAAAAATTGTTTCAGTTCGAATTATTTTAATATTATGGTTAAAAAATTTTAAATTTTTCCGATTCTAAAAAATCCAAAATCGAATAATTTTGGGAGCTATGATCTTTATTCTAACCAAAATTAATAATAAATAAAAAAATTTTGACCACAGACTATAATTTTATAATGAAGTGTGATTTATTTAATGTCAATCTTTCTTAACTGGTTATTTTCAGAAATGAATTATTAGTCAAAAAAGTTTGGTACATTTTTTAATATATACAAAAAGATCAAAATCCAACCTATTCTTAAATCAGTTCAATAAAAATTTTGGTATTGGATTTAGAAAGAAAGAAATCATATTGTTAGTGAAGAAACTTTACAAAAATAGTATTTAAAAAATAAAGAAATTAAGTTTTAAAATAACCACAATATTTGTATTTTAATTGTTAATCAAAAAATAATTTTTCATAAAAGTTCACCAGAATAACACAAATAAAAAAAAAATTAAATTGATTTTTTTAACCTAATTTATAATACAATAAATTTTACCCTCGTTCCATTTTTTGTGAATTCTTTTCCAAATCACAAATTATTAGAAATCTTGTGAAAACTAGAGTAAAAAAAAAAATTATATTATTTCAAACACTCTATTAAACCAGTATAAATATGTAGAAAATATGTTTACAAAAATCACAACTTTATCCCTTTTTGTGGGAAATAATCCAAAATACTCCGCATTTTTTGTGATTAACATTTGAAAAAGGGATCTCAATTTCTATATCATTGGTGATTCAAAAATAAAAATTGTTTTAAAGTTATGTATATCAACACCAAATACCAAAAAATTGGTTTATTGATATACTTATGTAAATTTTTTTCTCTTCAATTTGTTTATGAATAGTGATAAAGGCGCACACATATTTGAAAATACGTTAACATTGTATAGAATATATTTTTTATTTCTAAAAATGAGAATATGATTTTTAGATCTTGTAAAAATTATATTTCTAGATTTGTAACATTTTTCTGATCAATTGTTTCTTATTTTTTAATAACAAAATAAACTAAAAATAACTAAAAAAATTTCAAAATATTTCCAAAAAATTGTTTGTAAAATAATTAATGTTTAGTAATAAAAACCGAAATAAATTATCATTTCATTATTTCAAAATATTAACTTATAATAGATGTTTCGTATTTTTTATTACTTTTAATACACAAGATAACTATTTTAACGATATAATAATATTTATCGAAAATGTCATGATTTAATTTAATATCTTGTTATTGTTACAATTAAGATAAATCAATTATTGGAAAAAAAAAAATAAACGTTTTTAATAACAGAATTATTAATTTATAAAAAAAGTTTAAAATATTATTGTGGGTGAATTATAAAAAACTGGTCAAAGTTTTTATGAATACACAAAGAAAAATAATTTGTTTAGTTAGATATAGGAGAATTATTAAAATAATCTGATATTCATTAAAGGAATATCAAATTTAAAAGTAATACTTTTGGTGATAAACTAAAAATAGTTGAGGTTTGTTATTATTATATTAATATCAAACCAAGAAGTTATCATTAGGGAAATAAGTTAAAACAGGAAAAAAAAGTAAAATGCTATTTTAGTCGGAAAAAGTAAAATAAAAGTAAAAAGAATCAGACTCAATTAAAAATATTAATTTATTTTTCTAATTTTTGAAATCAATCTGCTTTTTTGGATAAAATTGGAGTATTATTTAGAGTTTCTTTTTTAAATATGTGACTGTTCTGTATTGGAGGCCCTTCACATACTACTGTTCCGATTAACAACTTTTAGTGTTTCTTCATTTATCAATAATTCTTCTGATCTTTTAAATATTTCAAAATACAAGAAATAATTAAAGAGACTGTGTTGTTTTAATTGTTGATTTTTGTAAATTTAGGATATGAATTTTATTCATTATCTTTGTAAATTTCTCTTTTTTTTTTTTTTTTTCATTCATCAAAAATTACTTTTATTCGTAAAAGTTTTAAATTAAGCAAAAAATAGAAAGAGTTAAATTTTAGATTTCTAAAATACTCACAATTATTTATACTAGCTGAAGTTGACTTATTAGTAGGAAATGTATTATTTGCAAGATCTCAGAATAAAAAATATTGGGTTTTTTTAAAGATTTTTGATTTGTATTATTTTAAACTTATTCTCCCTTTTGAGCAATTTTTTTGACAGATCTGATCAAACTAACATTTTTATTATAAGAATTCAAATAATATTTTATCTATTACAATTAAATATCAAAATTTGAACCAATTCAATACATTGTTAAAGAATTTCCCAAAAAAAAAAAAAAAAAAAAAGGTTAATCCAATTATTGAGAAAAAGAAAAAAAAATAACATCAAAGAATAATCCAAAAAAATTATCCAAACCAATCAACAAAAAAAAATTAAATCAACTTGTGGAACTAGAAATCAGATATATATTTACAGATCTCAAAAATATACAAAATTATTAAATTAAATTGTTCAAAATAGATCAATAAAAGAAAAACTCAACAAAAAGATAGCATTAAAAAAAAAACATTTTTGTGTTTAATCCCCCCTTTTGACTTTAATCATTTATTTTTTATTTTATTAATTGATTTTACATTTCTTTTACTGGTTCTATTAAGTTTTCCAATTATAAACTGTGCTGAACTTTTTTTCTTCTTTTGCTTTTTTTCCTTAAATAGTTAATAATAATTAGTTATCAATTAATTATTAATTTTAACAATTAGAAATAACAAATTTTTCAAAAATAATATTCTTTTTGACCAAACTCTCCTTATATTAAAGCGAAATTTTGAATATACGAAAAAAAATCCCGTCCTATTTTACAGGAAGTGGATATTTTTTGTATTTTTCGTTTTTTTTCTTTTTGAAAAAATTTTTTTCTTTATTTGCCCCTTCTTTCAAAAAATATACGAAATAAAATTAATTAAAAAAAAGAAAAGAAATTTCTGAAAAGGGTTAAACTAGATAATTGTTAGTATGTAAATCATAACTCTAGTAAACTACAATTATTAAAGGAAAAATATAAAAAAGAAAAAAAAAATTGTTTATAAATTCAAATAGGAATTTTAATAAATTCAGAAATTTAAATATATTGTCACTATTATGAATAATACATATATATATATATATATATATATTAATTTTGTGAAAAAAGGAGAGGGTTTCTGGGTTGCCCTGTTTGTTGGGTTTGCGTATTTGCTTGTTGGTTAATAAGTCTGACTATATGATTAATTACTGGATGGTTATTTAAATGCATAAAGCATTCAAAAATAATATTATAAAGTGAAGAATATTTTTCAGATCCCATTAAACTAAATAATTTTTGAATAAATCCAATTTTAATTAATTTATCAACGTTTTCCGTCCATTGTTTGCTAATCTTCCCATTTTCTTCCATTCCAAATGCAGCAAGGTTTCGAATTAAAATAACAACACCAAATATAGCAAGATTTGCCTCTGAGTTAAATAAATTGAAAGTTTTTTCAAGGCCTTCATTCTTTATAAAAATAGGTTGATTAAGTGGATCCATAATCATATTTGCTAACTATTATATTTCATTCATTTATTTATTATATTTTTTTAATTTATTTATTGTTAATTTTTTTTTGAAATTAAAACAAATTAAATTTTAAAAAAAAAATTGGATTTTTTATTTCAATGAACTGTTTTTGGTGGGATTTCAAATAATTATTATTTCAAAACGTATTTATATTCTGAAATGAAAAATAATTGACAAACTAAATAAACTGATTACTTTTGAATCGGTTGCAAGGTCCTAATGACTTTTTCTTTGATTTAAAAACTTAATATATGAAAAATTTTCTTTTTTACTTTTTTTTTTTAGTTCTAAATTATTATTTTTTTATTTCTCCATTTGAGTGAAATAGCAAGTTATTATTTACTTACAAACCAATCAATCAACGACACTATTTTTCCACTCAAAAGAGTAATTTGTTTAAGGGATCAATACTCTACGAAAACAAGGCAAAATTTTAAAATATTTTATTGATGAGATTCTCTACTTACAAATTTTGTAGATGCAAAGGGTCAAAAAATTCTGATCGACCAAGAAATCCAGAAAAGAAATTTTTTTCAGTAAGATCAAATTTTTTATTCAATTTTTCAGAAAAAAGAATACATTTGAATTAATTTGATTTCTTACTTTATAAAAAGTTTTTACCCTGTTTATTGACATTTTCATCATTATTACATAATGTCAAGTCTTTGTTACCAGGAATATTAATATAAAGATTTTTTTTTTTTTTGGGATAATTCTTTTGTTGAACCAAAAAAATTGATTAATTCAACTATTGAAAAATATTTATGTATTTTGTACTTTAAAGAAGGATAGTTAGAACTATTAAAATTTTAAATTGAAAACAAAAAATACTTAAAATAGTAATATATATATATCCCTTAGCACCCCGGATTTGCCTAAATTTCATCAAGTTTTTTAAATTAGATTTAAAATGATATTGATCTACTAATATATTAATTTTCTTATTTGTCTTTAATCCAGATTTGGATTAGAATAAAAAGTCAAAATAGTTCAAAGATAAAGTAGTTAAGTTATTGTTTTTTTTTTTGAAATTGAAAAAAAAAATAATAATAATTCATTTTTACATTTTTTTTAAAGATTTTTATTTTTATTTTATTTTTTTAAATCAGAAATTTTATTACATTAATAGTAATTCAAAAACTCAACACATTAATTTATTAATAATAACCACAAAACAATTTTGCTAATTTTATGATAAAAAAAATAAATAAAAAAATAAATTACTTTGAAATTTAATTTTTTTTTTTAGAAAAAATTTCAATAAATATCCAATTAAGAGAAAAATGAAATTTATTTCTTTAGGCCAAAATTAAATTTTTTATATGATTAATTTTCTAAAACTTTTATTTTAGCAATAGATAATAATTGAAAATCAAAAAAAAAAAAAAATTGTAAAATAATTTCAATTTATTAAATTGGAATAAAACAAATATAAATTACTTTTTAATCGATAAAATATTTATACCTAAATTTAAAATAAAATAAAAAATAACTTTTAAATATTATTCCAATATAATAAAATAATCTCCGAAACCAAATTTTTTTAATTGAAATTTTGTTATTGGTAAAAATTTGAATAATATATTTGCGATATTTGGATTTTTCCTTAATAAATTAATCCAGATCTTGTTAAATAAGTTCTGATATATGGTCTCTAATTCAACAATATTGTTTATTTTATGTCTAGATTTTAAAAAGTCAAAAATTAAAAAATTGTAAAAAATAAAAAAAAAAAAAACAATTATTAATCTTACTCGAACTATTGGCCAAATCATTTAAAATTGAAAAAAAATCTTGTTGAAAAAATTGTAAAATTTTGCAATGAAAAAAAATTTGATTTTTTTTTCTAATTTAATTTAAAATTTTTTTTATTTTTAAATTAATTTAGAATCTAATATAGATATTGATATTGAATCGTAATCAGTAGATAAAACAAATTTCCTATGTGATGTTATAATAACTTTTATAATGAATAAATTATTTAATCAAGCATTTTAGGCAATTTTGGGGTGCAAAGGGCCCCAAAAAAATTTCCAGTAAAGTATGATGTGTTTTAAATGTCAAAACTAAGAGGTTTTTGATGTCTAGACAAACTTTTCAAAAAAAAAAAAAAAATTTATTTTGACAAAATTTGGAAAAATAATAAAATCACAATAACCAAAAAAAAATTGCCAATGTTGAAAATTTTTTTTCAAGTTATTTTTTTATTTTAACTAACTAATCAATTTTTAATTATAAAATTTTCTTTCTAAGATAATTGTTTATTAATTCTATACCTTATTATCCTTTGATAACATTTCAAATTAAAATTTTTGTTTGAAATGTTTTTAGGTTATTTGGGGTGCCAAGGGATATAAGCTAAACCCCGTTCCAAAAATTTGGACACACCCAAAATCAAAAATAGGCAAAAAAAAACCCAATTTATTGTATTTTCCCAAACTTAATATAAAACTACATTTAAGTAACAAGGTATTAATGTTTTTTATAAGTAATCATTTTCAGCCAAATAAAAGAAAAAAATTTAAAACTCAAAAATAAAAACAGGTGTGTCCAAAATAATGAAACGAGCGGAACAAAAAAATGTATTACTAAATTTGTTGAAATTTCACTAACAATTGTTGATCGATCAAATGATAAGATACCATCTACCAATTGTATATGATTTTCCAATTTAACAAACTCAACACTAACCTTCTTTCAACCATTGAAAAAAAATTTCGAGATCTAACGAAACAGATTACGTAACTGCAAAAAAGGAAATGAAAACAAAACAAAAAAGACAAAAAATGAAATTGTTTGTAAAATCAAAATTCTTTCCAATTTGAATTTAAAGTACAGTAATGATGTTCGTTCCACTGTTTAAACTGTGTCCAAAATTTTGGAATCTAGTTTATTTCCAAGAAAGTGGAGCAAATTTATTTTAAAATATATTTATGTAACCCAGTCTTCAAAAAAGGATTTAAATATATAAAATCATTAACCACCGTTGATAGATTCTTGATAATAATTCAATTTGTTTATTAGTATTGTATTGCAGAAATAAGATATATTAAAATTTATGATCTCGATTTTATCAGATATTTTTTTATGGTGAAAATTGGTGTTTATTATTTTCTTTTTGATCGAAAAAAAGATTTTTCATAACTTGTATAATCTCAACAAAATTTACAATATAATTAAAAACATATAACTGCATTTTCGTGTTTAAAAAATCATTTGTACCCTTTCCATATTTCCTGTTTTTTATTGAAATTGGTTACATTGCTTTAACCAAAAAAAGTGCTATTTTTTTTTTCATTTTTTGGGAATATTTCAACTAACATGCTTTGAATTAAATACATAATTGGTTGATTCAATCGGTATAAATATTAAACTTAATTTGATATAGTTGGTTAATGATTACCATCACTAGAAAAGATTATTTTTTTATGAAATGTAAAAAAAAATTCCCCACTTTTTTGGAAATACCTTATATAACTTCGGGCGTCTAGTGCCCAGCTTGAGAGGTTGTGTCTAGGGTTTTTTTTCTTTTGTTTAGGTTTTTTTTTAATTCAAAAGAATTGAGGGAAAACAAAGATTTTACTCCATTCTTTTAAATTAAAAAAAAGCCTAACGAAAGCGGAATAAAAATTTTTAAACACGGATTGTGGATTTTTTATATGTAATCGATAATCCTTATATCGGGTTGTTGCTCTTCCTGTGTATTCTGGGGACGTGTCGTCAAGTGCCTAGGTTTTTGTTAAGAAATTACACAATTTATCTTAATAGATATTCTTATTTTATGAACAAAAATAAATCACAATTTTGTCAATTGTGTAAAATAAATAAAGATTTGGATATCATTGAAGATTTGGATCATTTTCTCTGTGATCGTGTCGTCAAGTGCCGTAGAGTGCCGTAGAGTGCATAGGTTTTCCATAATTTAAAAGAATTGCGTAAAATTTTGATTTTACGCAATTCTTTTGAACTCTGGAAAACCTAACGACTACCCAGCCTATGAAAATAATCGTAAAATCTGGATTTCTGAATTAGAAAAAAATAATTTTTCACTTATTTTAAATAATAATAATATTTTTAATATTATTAATAAACAAGATTCAATATCTTTATTAGCTCTAGTAGATAATAAAACTCTGTTTGAATCTTATAAAATGTTTCTAAATTCAAGTTTAGGAATTCGGGCAAACAAGATGAATTCTAAACTCCTCCCTTAAATTACAATAAAAAAAAAGTTCCTCGTTTTTTTTTTAATACAAGTTATGAAAAGAAAATTTAAAAAAGTTTTCTTTTTATTTCTTAAATTAAAAAAAAACCTAACGACAGTGGATAGTTTTTAATTTGGTTATGCAAATGATATTATTATTTTTTATAGATATTTTAATTAATTTTCTTTCTCTCTTTTTTTTTATTTGATACAATTTTCTTTAATTGCTCCTTTCGATAAATAATAATAATAATAATCACTATTAAAGTTTTCAAGTCATTTAAAAATTTTACCAAGAAATTGTGTTTTTGTTCTAGGATAAAATTGGATTTTTCAAAATAAAATTTTCAATAAGATATTTGAGAATTTTGTAATTTTATCCTCAAAATTCAAAATCAATTTTTTACTGCCAAAAATGATTTGGATTGTTATAATGATTCTTGTAATTAATATCAAAGAATTTGTTAAAAAAATTTTTCAAAATTGAAAATTTTTTCTAATTTTTTTTGAAAACCTAAAAACAACTTTTTTCAAATTTGAAAGAAAAAAATTTTTGCTTAATAGATCTAGAATTTCATTTACAAACTTTTGTGAAGCTTATATCAAAATTTCATTTATTTAATCACTTCTACTCCAATTAGTTTTATTGGATAAGATTTGAATTGAAATATTTCTCATTAAAATTAATAACAAAATAAAAAATTTTCTTTCGAAATCAAGACTTTCCAACATAAAACTAAAAATTTGTGTTTCACCATTTTTCAAGAATTAACTTAATTCCTAATAACAATAATGTGTTACTTTTTTTTGGTTTTATATTGGAAACATGTGGATTTTGGATTTCAAAAAAATAGACTCAACTTAATTAACTGTTTAAATGCGGTTAACTCATCCATTTCATAAGTAGAAACCCCAAATTACAAAAAAAATATTTTTTAAAGTATCTTTACAAGATTTCAATTTTATTTTTAAAAAATACTACTCCCTTAAAAAAAAAATGTTTTGAAAACTCAAAACCAAGTTTCTTATAAATCCTTGGTACAACTATAATGATTAATATTAAAGGAATGAAATGAATGAAAAAGTTCATTAATAATCTAAACAATCAAAAAGATCTTTTAATTTAAAAATCTATTTACTAATACACATGTTTAAAAAGTGATGTCTTAATATTTTAAGTTTTTTTACTATATTTGCCATTTTTCCAAAAACTATAAAACTTTTCCGATGCGCCCCGACGGGAGAGGTTTTTTGTCATTGGACTTGGAGATTCTAATCCATAAAATTTCGATTTAATCATAGAATAAAAATGTTTGGAGAAGAAACCGAAATTCAAAAAACGAAAATAATTTTCAGAAATCAGAAAACAAAAACAACCCCAAACATTTTTATTCCTTCATTAAATCGAATTTTTTGATCTTAGAACCCCCATATTCGTTGAAAAGAAACCTCTCCCTTCGGGGCGCATCGGAAAAGTTTTATAGTTTTTGGAAAAATGGCAAATATAGTAAAAAAACTTAAAATATTAAGACATCACTTTTTGAACATGTGTATGTCTACTATAATTGGCTAATTATTTTCGATCTCGTTTTATTTAACAATGACATTTTATTTGATTTTATTGAGAGAGTAACTCATTTGAAACCTTTCAATGTCTCTTTGTATCAATGATGATGATCAACATTGATAAATGAATTGAAAAAAGAAAGGGTCAAATGTAATTCACAAAAATCAGTACTATTAAGAAATCTCATATTTTAAACAAATAACTTTTCTAAATAAAAGAAGTTGTTCAAATAATATCCCAATTTAAACTCCGTTGGTAAGTGGTTCTCAGATTTATAAAATTTGAATATATGTAAAAATCTTTTATTATGGGTGTGGATCTTAATGAATTTGAAATATACAGCACAAATACCAACAATTTATGTTGATTATAGTAAGAATAATCTTGTATTGAAGAGTTAAAATAAATTTTTTGCAAAAAATTATGTTTTTTTTTGTAAAAATCCGTCAACGAACAACAGAGCTCTCATAAAGAGTAGTATTTTTTTTTATAGGAAAATTCAAAAATTTTGCTGGGTTCCTTGTAAATATTTCCTAATTGCTCAGTGAAACTAAAAACTAATGGAAGAACTATGTTCTAAAATATATTTTTAATTACTTGTTTCTCTGGTTTTTACAAATTAACAAAAAAAATCAATAAAAAAAAAAGAAAAATGAAAAAGATAATTACAGAAAATGCGGAGTTGACACGAATTTTTTCGTCTTTTGAATCCAGCAAATCAACCATTTTTTGAACAACACTAAGTTCCCTGACTTGCTTTCTTGCCTTTTCAGAGGGCAAACAACAGTTCCCAATAACTACGATTGAATTGGAAACTGTATCACAAGACTCTTGCTCTGTAGGTTTGATGCTCAAAAGAGGTTGAATTTTTTTAATTATTTCAAGTTCGATCATTGGCTCCACAGGCACGGGGTTGTTTAAAGTGACAGAAATTGATAAGAATTTTAAAGTTTTAACAATTAAGGAAAGAATTTTTAAATTGCCGATTTCCAAAAGGTCAACGATTTGTTTGGTGTGCTCCTTTGTTCCAATTATTTCTTCCTTATAAAGGCTTAATTGTGTACATGTTGAAATAAACGTTAAAGCTGCATAAATTAAGTTCAAGTCTTCTTGAGACCCCAGGCACTGATCAAAAGCAAAAGTTAAAGGGTTTTCGTTTTGAAAGATGATCTTGCTACATTCCTCGGATTCCAGCAAGCCAGACAAAAATAGCAAAATGTCACTTCGGAGGGTGTAATTCGTTGAGTGCTCCTTCTCCTTGACCTCGCTCTTCATCAAGTGTAACAAATTGGGAATGATTTCTTCATTTTCGGCAAAGGTTTTGTGTGCCTCTTTGTGACTTTCACAAAGGTCTTTAAATAAGGAGCAAATTAGGGAGAGTTCATTTGAACAGTTTTGAGACAGACGATTGTCATAATATTTTTGAAACAATTCAATTAACAATTCAATAATATTTTCTTCATACAAAAATGAGACAATGTCGCTACTGTATTCACACGACCAAGTTAAGCTTTCTAAAATCATTGAATAGTGTTTGGTATTCTTTTTATTTCTCAAGTTTTCAATTAAGATGGGGAAATATTTTTCATTGAACAAGACCTTTGTTGCTCGTTTTTTTTCGAATTTGATTACATTTGTAATAAGAACCACAATTTCACTGAAGTGGCTTTCGAGAGATTTTAAAATGATTTGAAATCCATTTAATCTGAAAAAGTTTTTACAAAACCGTTCTAAAATTTCATAAAGCAAATTAGAGTAATTTTTTTTGTTTTTTGTTTTTTGTGTTTTTTGATTTTTTAGATTTTTTAAGAAAGATCGGGTTTGTGTTTTAGGAACAAAAAAAAAAAATCAGAGAAAGTGGGGGTAATAATAATTTACTTTCACAAGAAATTTTTTTCATAATTTCCATAATAACTGTTTTGGTTTTGGGATCAATTTTCTCTTTTTCTAGAGTTTCTAAAAGTGAAGTAATCAGTTTTTTTGAAGTGAAAGGAACTTTGATCTCTGAAAGATCGTGGTTGTTTAAGGATTGGTTTAGTTGTGTAAGGATTTTAATTTTTTTTTCATCGTCTTTTTCGTTTAGGTATTGTTTTTGAAATTTGAAGATTTGATCTTCTGAATGAAAAAGATGAAAAGCGACATCATAGCAAACCGCACCAACAGATCCAACTAAAAGTGAGCCAAGCAAAAGTTTTTTTGGTGGAATATTCATTTTAGAACAACAACAAAGGATAAAAAGAAAAGAAATGATAATTATGGTGTTCTATTTTTTTATTTCTCCTTAATTTCTGATATGTTGACTGTCTCTGTTTGAAATTTTTATGTTGAACAACTCTTTATTTGTTTCATAATCATTTCCTCAAACTGATTTTGCAGGTAATTTGAACTTGAGAAAAATTAAAAAACAACAATTTAAATATTTCACCTTTCATTGTTTTTGTCAGAATTTTTAATAATGAAGAATGTTTAAATTGAAAAAGTGTACCATTTAATTGCCAAACAGTTTTAATTAGACTTTTGTAAAATTTTATCTCCTTTTTTAGGTGGATATTAAACTTGACAAAAAAACTTTTAATAAATTTAATAGCAATTCAAACAATTTATATTGCATCTTGAAATTGTAAAAAAAAAGTAAAAAAATGATTACAACAAAAGAAGACTTGAATTTGTGTGATTTTCAGAAACAAATTATTGTTTTTCAAAGTTTGATCTATTTTTCACATACTGGTGTTTGAATTATAAATGGTATAAAATTTTCACTTTCTTTTCCAGATTGTTCTTGAATAAATTCGGTTCTCAAAGAATTATGTTTGTAATATTAAAACTCTATTTGAATAAGGAAATTGAAAACCAAGTGAAAATTTTTCCTTTTTGGAATTCAAATACCAGTAATGGAAAAATTCAAAATTTAATAAATTTCTTTAATACAACCAATTCCACTTTTAAGGACTAAACGTTCTTCAAAATTTTATAAACAAAAAAAAATCCAAATGAAAGCTAAAAATGTGAACTTTTAATTTTCACAAATTATTTTACTAGAATCCCAAATTGTCTTGCCTTCAATTTGAGATTTTTTTTGTTCCTTAAATTTCGTTGAATGTCTGTGCCTTAAAAGCCAAACTGACTGTATATTTCCATAATTCTTTCAAAATGTTATTATTTTTTTTAAATCGATTTATTTAATTCTAAAATAACATTTTGATCAAATATTAATCAAAATTTCAAAAGTTGATCTCAAAATTAAAAAAAAAAAAATAAGAACACCAGATAGAAAAAAGAAAATAAATATTTATTTGTTCTTTTTCGAAATCCACAACAAGAGAATAAAAAGATAAGAAAAAATATAAATCAAAATCAATATATAAAATAATATAAAATGTATTATTTGTGTAACTATCTTATATTAATATAAATAAAATAAATCACTTTATTATCATATAATTAAAATTAAAAAAAAAAACATATAAATAATTGACTATTTGGAAAAAAAAAAAAAAAAAAATTCTTTAGAATTCGCCAAAAAAAAAACTTTTTTTTTTTTTCTTGGAGCTTTTTTGGGTACTACTGACATTTATTTTATTCTCTTTAAAGAATTTTATTCCAGTTTTATATTCTTCAACGGATTTAAATTCGTTAAACAGCCTCGAGCAATAATTTTTTTCCATTATTGTATAATAAACTGAAGCTAGATTAGCGAAAGCTACGCTATTAAATTCCTTTTCAAATCTTTTGAATAGTGTATGTAATCTGGAATAACAAATTTTTTTTATAAAGTAATTGATGATCTTTCTGCGATCCTTTGTTAAAGATTTTAAGGGGTCCTTTACGTTATATCTCATGATCTTTACCTTTTTATTTGTAATGTTTTTTTTTAACATCATTTTTTCTAGGTGGTCGGGGAGTTGAAATAATTTATTTAAATAATACAGTTGGTTTGTGATTGGGATTAAGCTATTTGGCGGAGAAACGAAATATTTTAATTGGTCGGTTTCGATCAAGTGGTTTAAGCATTCTGAATGGTTTAAAACCAGTTTAAAAAATATTCTCCAAGCAGTTTTGTTAAATTTGAAATTATCACTATTTAAACAAAAATTTTTGATTCTTTCAAAAAAGATAGGTTCCTTGTATATCATTAAAAAGACGCCACGGTGCGTTATTAAATGCTTTATCCCATTGAGGAGTTTCGTTTTGAACTCTTTATTATTTGGATCAGTATTTTGGACTAAATCCAGTACTCGAATTATATCTTCTTTTGCAAAAACAATTCCACAAACATCTTGCTGCAGAAGTTTTTCAGTATTTTCATTCGTGCTATTTAAAGTTTTTGAATTGCTAAATTTGAAAAGTTTGAGTGTGCCATAATGATTAGTTGATTTCTTGCTATTTTTTTGGTTGTCATTACAATACCGTGGGCTTTGGCCAACCAACGATAAATCAATTGGGTGATTCTTTGTCGCAACTAAATTTAATTTTGTTATACACTTGACATATTTGAAAAAGAAATTTACGTAAGACAAAGTTTCTGCTTTGGTTGACATAATATTTTTTTCCAATCTGGCGATTAATGACCGATAAAATTCATTTTGAAAAAACTTGTTATTTAATATGATCCTTTCAAAGGAGGAATGCTTTTCAAAATATTTCAATATAAATAGTAGCATCTCTAAGGCAAATACAGTTTTAAATGCTGGCGTTGGATAAATGTTTTTTTTATTAATTAGCTTTAAATTCTCAGATTTTTCGTCATCTTGGAAATCATCAAATAGCTCGCGATTTTGTTGTAAATACAGTTTAATCTTTTGTAAACTGCTTCTTCTAAACGTAACTGCTTTCATTTTGTTTTCTTTTTCGTCCGCGATCCTTTTAAATGTTGGTTGCTCTCCAAATAAAATATTTACTAATGGGAAGGAATCAGAAGTGAATTCATTGACGAAATAAGTTTTAAATCCATTTTCGATTAATGTGAACCATAGCAATAAAGACGACTTTTTTGTATTTGTGAATTTGGAAACAACTGTTTTCAGCAGCCATTCATTAAAATTTACATTTTTTTTAATTAGCATTTTGATGATATTTTCATTATTCATTTTAATTAATCTTGTTATTAAAAAGAAACAAAAAATTGAAAATTGTAAAGAGCGACAACAGAACCCTTTAAATAATTGCTCCACTACAATGGCTGCTTTTTTAGTAATGACACGAATGATCTTGGAAGAAAATTCGTTATTATATTTGTCAAGAGTTGCTTTTAAGTTTTCATGGAATTTTGTTGTTTTTTTATTATTTTTTACTTTGCTGATCGTTTTTAATATATAATTTTCAATTACTTTTAGGTAATATCTTAAATAAAAATATCTTCGGAGCCGAATAAGCAACGATTCTTTTCCAAATTTCTATTAATTATTTGTTTTTTTAAATTATTTTTTTTTTCATGTTTTCGGGTATGTCGATATAGACATAGTTATAAAATATGGATAATAAGGTAGATAGATAGAGATCGTTATAAATAAAATTTATTTTTCAAAATTAAATCGTAAATATAAATTAAACAAAAAGAAATGATAAGTTTACAGTAATTATTTGCTCTTTCATTTCAGTTATTAAAGGAAATATTTGAATGAATTCAGCATTCAAAAAATTTAACCCATATGCGATAGAATAAAGATTTTTTAATCTTGAATATTTGAAATAATTTTTCAAAATTTTATTTCCTCGTTTTGAAAAAATAATTTTTTGGACGACAAAAGATACTTTTGCATGAATCATCAACTTTGGTGAATTGTCAAAAATTTCTAATATATTTGCAAAATTTTCTGTATTTATGGCACCCAAATAAAGTTCACTATATTTCTTTTTTTCATTTTTTCTAAATAATTTTTTAAATTCATCAAAAAAGATATCTGAATTTATAATTTCAATTAAATCATCAATATTAAAATCTTTTTTATCAGTAATTTTATTAACTTGTTGAAAATTATTTTTATGAAACTATTTGGATTATTAATATAAATAATTTAAAATTGAATGGATATTATATATATATATATATATATATTTAAAAAAAAATAAAATAAAAACAATTTATGAATGATTACAAATACGAAAAAAAAAAAAAAAAAAAAAAAAGGAATGTAATTTTACTGATATGTTATATTTTTCTATTGAATATTTCCTATAAAATTGTTTAAAACGAAAAGAATCATTTAAATTGTTAATTTCTTTTTCATATGAATCATATTTTTCTGTTTCAAATAATTCTTTCCATGGTATAGAAAATTCTAAATTATATTCGGGAATTATATATTGTATATTTTTGCTTTTTTTTTTTGTATTTGGTTGTGGCTTTCTTAATTTTGCTGTTTTTGTATCAATGTCAGTTCGAAGAAGATGTGGGCTCGTAATTAAATATAATTTAGCTTTATTTTCAGATGTTATCTATAAAGATAAAATAAAAAATTAATTTTAAATTTTAAAAATAATATTTATTAATAAATTTTTTTTTTTAATTTTGAAGAATAAATTAAAATTTGTTAAAAAAATGGTTTTCCTTTGAAAAAAACTCTTTTTATTTTTGAATTGTACAGTATTTAAATACTTTTTTTCTTAATTTTTTAAGATTTTATATTTGTTTGCATATATTTTGAAAATTTTGGGTTTATTAATGTTTGCATTTTTTTAAAATTTATCAAGTTTTTTTTTATTTAAAATGCTAACAAAAGGAATTGAACAAAAAAAAAAAAAAATTGATTGTTTATTGTCACGAGAAGACGGCGGTTTTCAAATACACTATATGTTCGAACAAAAATGTTTATTTTTAACTTGTTCTTATAACTATTGACTTGTTTGGGGAAAATCATCTTGAGTGGTTAATTCAAAATTTAAAATTAGAAAAAGAATAAAACAGAAAAATGAAAATTTTTTTATAATTTTTGATTTTATTCTTTCATAGATATCTTGAGTGCTAACTCTAAAAGTTTTATAGAAAAGAAGGAGTTTTATTAAAGAATATCAACATTCAACAAACAAAATCTGATCATAAAAGTAATTTAGAGGATGTATTTTGTGTTATTGATTTTTTTTTTTTTTTTTTTTAATTAAATTAACAAAAATCATCATTCAAGTTTAGAAGATTCAAACAGAAAAGCGATTGATAGAAAAGTTATATATATATATATATATATAGATAGATAGAAAAGTAAAATCAAGATCTTTTCCAAAAGAATAGTGAAGAAACAAGAAGATGGTTCCGAACACAAAGTTAATTATTACGTTATTATTTTTTGCTGTGATGCTTTTTATTTTTATTGTTTTTTTTTGGATTGTTATTAAAGGATTATTTCATAAATAAGAACTGTTTGAGTCACAGATAGGTTGGATCTAAGATTAACCCAAAAAAAAATATTTTTTATCCCGATTATTCAATTTTTGGTTTTGGAATCATTTAATCAGAGATTACCATGAATCTTTTGAAAAGCATAACCAATCTCCAATTTGGTTATTATTGATTGTTTTCAAATATTAAACAATAATATTTAGTGAAAGAGGGGGGAATTATAAACTTTTTCGTTTTTTTTTTGATTTATTTTCATATAGGTTAATAATAAAGCAAAAAAAAAATATCTTTCTGTTGATAGAAGGGTCTGAAATTTTTTATTCATATTGGTTGAAACAAGTTCAAAAATCATTTAAAATTGAAACAAAAAATATAAACTAAATTTCATAATAAATGACCCACCTTACATTTAAATAATGAATTGCTTTTGTATCGTTTTGAAGTTATTCCTCTCACAATGAAAAGTTTACAAATAAATCATTTTTTCTCTTTTTTATTTTTTCAAAAGTGTTTTGTTAAAATGGAAAATGAAAATGAAAAATTTGAAAGAAAGTAACAGATGAATTAATGCAAATTTTGGTTTCAAATATGAAAAAGAGATTAGATTTAGTTATTCAAATGGAAGGAGAATCGATAAATGGTTTTTTTACTTATTTAAATTGTCTATTTTTCATGTAATGCTTCTTTCAAAATAAATGGCCCAATTTTTTTTAACAGTTTTTTTTATTTTTCTTTCTTTTATTTTTAGACAAAAAATAAATATCTCTTGAGTATAGTACTGAATATTAAAATCTAAATTTATATATTATAATAGATAACTTCAATTATTAAAAATATTTTTATTTAAAATTTGATTTTTAATGGGCCAATTATTATGAAAGATAGTTTAGTATTTTATCAACATATATACTTTTCTTATATTTGGTAAATTGCATTTGTTACATTTTTTTTTTTTGGATTGTAAAAAAACCATCATGATGTTGTAGATTCATCTCTTTAGTTCAGTTCCTTCACTATCAAAAGGAAACCATCCAACTCAATAACAATATATATATATATCCCTTAGCACCCCGGATTTGCCTAAATTTCATCAAGTTTTTTAAATTAGATTTAAAATGATATTGATCTACTAATATATTAATTTTCTTATTTATCTTTAATCCAGATTTGGATTATAATAAAAAGTCAAAATAGTTCAAAGATAAAGTAGTTAAGTTATTGTTTTTTTTTTTGAAATTGAAAAAAAAAATAATAATAATTCATTTTTACATTTTTTTTAAAGATTTTTATTTTTATTTTATTTTTTTTAAAACAGAAATTTTATTACATTAATAGTAATTCAAAACCCAACACATTAATTTATTAATAATAACCACAAAACAACTTTGCTAATTTTATGATAAAAAAAATAAATAAAAAAATAAATTACTTTGAAATTTAATTTTTTTTTTTAGAAAAAATTTCAATAAAATATACAATTAAGAGAAAAATGAAATTTATTTCTTTAGGCCAAAATTAAATTTTTAATTTGATTAATTTTCTAAAACTTTTATTTTAGCAATAGATAATAATTGAAAATCAAAAAAAAAAAAAAATTGTAAAATAATTTCAATTTATTAAATTGGAATAAAACAAATATAAATTACTTTTTTAATCGATAAAATATTTATACCTAAATTTAAAATAAAATAAAAATAACTCTTAAATATTATTCAAATATAATAAAATAATCTCCGAAACCAATTTTTTTTTTTTTGTATTTTGTTATCGATAAAAATTTGAATAATATATTTGCGATATTTGGATTTTTCCTTAATAAATTAATCCAGATCTTGTTAAATAAGTTCTGATATATGGTCTCTACTACAACAATATTGTTAATTTTATGTCTAGATTTTAAAAAGTCAAAAATTAAAAAATTGTAAAATAATAAAAAAAAAATCCAATATTAATCTTACTCGAACTATTGGCCAAATCATTTAAAATTGAAAAAAAATCTTGTTGAAAAAATTTCCAAATTTTGCAATGAAAAAAAATTTGATTTTTTTATCTAATTTAATTTATATTTTTTTTTATTTTTAAATTATTTAGAATCTAATATAGATATTGATATTGAATAGTAATCAGTAGATAAAACATATTTTCTATGTGATGTTATAATAACTTTTAAAATGAATAAATTAATAAATCAAGCATTTTAGGCAATTTTGGGGTGCAAAGGGCCCCAAAAAAATTTCCAGTAAAGTATGATGTGTTTTAAATGTCAAAAATAAGAGGTTTTTGATGTCTAGACAAACTTTTCAAAAAAAAAAAAAAAAATTTATTTTTACAAAATTTGAAAAAATAATAAAATCACAAGAACTAAAAAAAAATTCCCAATATTGAAAATTTTTTTTCAAGTTATTTTTTTATTTTAACTAACTATACAATTTTTAATTATAAAATTTTCTTTCTAAGATAATTGTTTATTAATTCTATACCTTATTATCCTTTGATAACATTTCAAATTAAAATTTTTGTTTGAAATGTTTTTAGGTTATTTGGGGTGCTAAGGGATATATATATATATATATTTCTTATACTTTTTTTTTTCAAAAGTTGATATTTTAAATTGAAAATAAAATTAAATTGAAAACAAATGATTAATTTAAGAGGCAAGTTTGTACTTAGGAAATAAGGTATTTCCAAAAAAGTGTTTTTTTTTTTTTTTTTTCAAAGAATATTTTCTTTGTTGGAAGTTATTTCATATTTGTAAATTTGGTCTAGAAAATCAATATAATATATTACTACTAGTTGAATCAGTACTGCTTGTTTGTATTTCTGAATATATTTCTCAAAATATTTCCAAAATTTATGAAAAAATAATTCACAACACTTTTTTTCTGGATAAAATGAGGTATGATAAAATCCAATAAAAAATGGACAATATGATAAGCACACAAACTATTTTTTAAACAATTTATAAAGTTAAAATTTTTTCCTTCAATGAGAAATTATATTAAGATTAAACCTCTTCTGAAAATAATTTTTGGATCAAAATGAAGAAAAAAATAAACGCTAATTTTCACCCTTGGAAAAAATACAATATAAAGTTGAGATCAGAAACTTTTATATCTTTTGAAAAGGTGATATCATATAAACAATAGAATTGTTTAAATATTAATGATCAATAAAAGATGCCATGGGTAATTTTTGTAGACATCTGAAGATTCTCGACATTTGGAGTTTTTTTCAGGGCGGTAATTTGGCTTGTGGGAAATAAGAGCCCAGGTTCAATATGTTCAGTATGTTCGATTACCACCAAGATCATTTGTTTTTTTTGGAAAAATTAAAGGAAACTTCAAAATAATAAACCCTTAGCTTCGTAAATATCAGCCATTTTAAATCAAGACTAAAAATAAGTCATAATAAATGAAGTGCCTCACTTCACTCAGACAAAAATGGTCATTTTCATGCTTATTATGAAAAAAAAAATTGTCTACAAAAACACAGAAATTCTACAAATGCCGAGAATCTAAAAATATCTACATTTTACAAAAATGACCAATTTTATAATCTTTCCAACATAACTTTTACAAAAAAAATGAAGACTTTGAAAAGCAATTTAAGAATTCTGAGATTTTTTTTATAAATAAAAAGAAAACAAAAAAAAAGAAAAAAAAAAAAAACATACTCCTGTGGTAGCTAAATATCTTCCCAAAATAATTCCAGTATTATTAGAATATGTTTTATTATTATGTTTTGTCCTTTTATAAATTTTCTTTGTAAAATTTGTTAATTTTTTTTGTGTGCTTAGAGAAAGAGTATCCCAAATAAAACTATTTTTATCTTGAGTGTTTTTTTTCAAGGGAGACTTATAATTATCTTTTTTATTTGCCATTTCATTTCTTAAATTTTTTGAAAAAATATTTAATGAATTAAAATTGGTTGCTAAGTTATATTTATCCATTTGTTTATAAACTGCATTTATCCATTCAAATTGACCTCGGAAATAATTTTCTGAATTAACACTTGAAAATGATCTTCTAATCCTTTTTTTATAGGGTTTTAATAATGCTTGCTGTTGTAATTGTCTTGGATGCATTGGTACTTTCTGTAAATTTTTTATCACAATTTGTGCCCATCTTCTACACGTTCTTTCATATTCTTGTAATGTTAAGTAGTATTCTGGTTTTGGTTCTGCTGGTATGAAATGGGTGTCCCATGGTCTTTCTGCAAGCAAATAATCTTTAAATTCGTTGGACAATTTTTTTCTTTCCCTTTTTGAAATCAATAAAAAATAATTGAAAAATAATCATTATTCAATAAATATATGGATATATAAGTATAATTAATTGAAGATAATTAATTAATAAATCAAAAAGTTTAAATTACTTTGGTAGCCCATTGTTAATTAATTGTATTAATCCTAATTCCTTTTCAATCGGTATTTCGAATTGTACATCTTCTAATTTTATTCCAATGTTATCCTCTTCATCAGTTCCCATATCTGTTTCGGTATTGGTTTCATCTTCGTCGATAGTTATATTTTCACTATTTTCATAATCTTGTTCAGTTTTTATAGTTTCAGTATTTGTCTTTGAATAAAATTAATATTAGATAGACAACCAACAAAAAAAAATAAAATAATTAATAGATGTATATATATATATAAATAAATAATAAAAAAAAATAATCATTATGTGTGGGGGCTTCACTGTACCTGTACTATTGCTTTCCTTTCTTTTAAATTATATAATTGCCCACTAATTGGCTCTGGGATTTTTATTATCCCAAGTTGTTCTTGGGCTTTATATTTCCACTCAATTGATGCTCGTTCAAATTCTTCAAAAGTATTATAATCTTCAGGATCTGGAAATTTAATTAAGTTGTCAAATGATTTTGGCTTATTTTCGCTCAGTAATTTTAATTTTCCTTCTTTTGTATGATTTTCTTCATTTTGATAAATTTGATATTCTTTATTTTAAATTTAAAATAATTTTATTATAAGATTAAGAATAAATACAAAAAAAACAAAAAAAATTAAATAATTGATTAATTAATGAAATACTGTAGTAAAATAATTTGATTTGTAATTCAATTTTTTTTTTATTATTTTTCTATTTTTTTTACTGGCTGAAATTTGCTTTATATTGAGAAGTAGAGTTAGATGGAAAAAAACCACAAGTTGATTGTTGACTAATACTGAGATACTGAACCATGTCAGTATGAGTAGCTTGTAAAGAAAATAAAAAAAGCAAATAAATGGCAGCTACTAAACGACTTATTTGAAAATGATCATCTATTATTACTTAAAACCATTTAAACGATGAAAAAATTAACCAAAAGCATTACAAGTGTGTTTCTGAGTGTTCTTAATGAAAAAATAGTATTGTGTTTGTTTTATTATTTTTTACCTATTACCTATTATCAAAAATACTTGATGATTTTTTATTTTTGTTTTTCAAATTTTTTCATTTTTATTTTATCTTTTTTTGTTTTAAATTCTTCTTTTTGTTTTTTCAATCAATATAAAACTTGGTATTTGCTCAATTCCAAAATTACCCCTCCCCTTTTTTTTACTGAATAAATTACTAATATACCATTATTCATCAAGAGTGAGTGCCTAGGGTTTTTTCAATAATTATTTTTAATCCAAAGAGTAAAGTAAAATCTTTAATTGTATTAATTTCTTCCAAATTAATAAAAAACGAATTTATTTCAAACAAGAAACTTGAAAAATTTTTTTTTTTATTTTCATTTTTTATTTAAAATTTTTATCATTTGTTCTGGTTCAGCAAAAGGTTTGTTGGAGGATTATATCGCTGATGAGTGATGATATTTTGAAAATCGTGTGAAAATCAATTTTTTCCAAAAATGTGTTTTTCGTGTCAAGAATGACATATAAACAAAAAAATAGACTCAACATATTTTTGATTAGAATTTTGATTATTGTTTTTTCAACTTTATTCAAGCAAAAAATATTGCTTTTTCCAAAAAATTCAAAAATCATTTAATTTCAAAATTTTAAAAAAAAGAAGTTCGTAAAGAAACTGAATTTTTGAAAGGTCTTTGAAAGATGAAGAACAAAATAAGAATTATTTGTTTAAATAGAAAAAATGGAAAGGAGTTAGATTCATCATCACAAAAGTAACTTCAAGAATTAAGAATAAGTTCAACACAAAAAAATCCATCAATTTTTTTAAAAAAAAGATGCTGAGAATAAACAAGAAGAAAAATAAACAGGGGTTTATATTTTTATTACATTGATCCTGATTTTTTTCCTCATTATTTTGAATCTCAAAAAATAACCATCCGTATTCTGTGCTGTTTGTTACAATAATCTCACACTATACTAAGCCTTTACAAAATAACAACCAAATATCACTTACTCACTACGCTCGCGATGGGATTTTTAGTGTTTTTTAGAGGGTATAGCGATTAGAAATAGCAGGTTATTTTGTTACTTCTAGGCACATATAATGTGAATTATTTTGACAAACATGACAGAATAACTAAGTGTATTAAAGGTTAACCCAAAATAAACAACATTTTGTGTATACTGTTAAAACCAAATTGAATGAATTAAATTTATATCTAAAAGTTCAAATAATGAAGCTTAATTAAATCTCAAAAAATATCATTTTCTAATAGGTTTTATGAAGGTATTTGGATTTTTCAAACTGTGATGAGTAAAATAGTTTGGGAAGATTGAAACATAAATTTTCACTTGATTTTGTAAAGATCTTGGTGTTTTTTCGAACTAATAGTTAGTAAAATATTTTGGTAACTTGAAATAAAATTTTTTATTTGTTATTGTTTAATCTAAAACTCAGGAAATTTCAAAAACTCCCTAACTTCAATTTTACTGATCAATTGAAAATAGTAGTAAAAACTTGAAAAATATATTCCCTTTTACAGATAAATATAAAAATTATCGAGTAACCATTAACCATTATAATTGTGATATTGTTTAAATATTCTAAAACCATCAATTTTTAACATCTTGGTAAATGTAGAAATTGAAAAAAATCGCAGATCTGAAAAATTAATAGAGAAACTGACTGAAAATTAAAATCTAATTTTGATATTAAATTTTAAAAATCATAATCATTTTTTATCAAATTGAAAATATTTGAATTGATTTTAATTTGAGAAAAGTATGTTAAGTAATTTTGAATTTACATTAAATTAACTAAAACTATTTTGTAAAAAATATTTCCGCTAAGTTACCCAATTTAAATGTAAAATTTTGAAAAAAATTATTCAAAGAAAGATAAAAAATAAATAAAATTCTTTTTTTATAAATGTAAAATCAAAGTAAACTACATCATAAATATTTTCTAAATTTATAATTTATCTAATATATAATCACAATAAATTAGATTTTAATTTTCAGTCAGTTTCTCTATTAATTTTTCAGATCTGCGATTTTTTTCAATTTCTACATTTACCAAGATGTTAAAAATTGATGGTTTTAGAATATTTAAACAATATCCCAATTATAATGGTTAATGGTTACTCGATAGTTTTTATATTTATCTTTAAAATGGGAATATAAACTAAATTCCAAAATTTTAGATTTAGTTTAAATAATTTAAAGAATAACAATACCACATGATTGTTTCAACTCCAAAATAATTTTGATTTTTAACAAATATTTTTATCATTTTTTTATCTTTTCTGTTTTGGTTTTATTCCTTTTTCTCCAAGAACGTAATCTAATCTGTTTCGTTCTATTGGAAATTTTTTTGACAATGATTAATTAATGGTTAATTTGTGTTTAGTTGGTTCAAAAAACTCAAATAAGATTAGTTGATGATATTTTGACCTTTGATCGATCAATAATTGTTGGTTGGATTTTTACAAATTTACCAATTCATTTTTTTTTTTGCGCTCTCCAAAAAATTTTTGAAGAAAACTAAATTAGGATTAAAATATTTCTGATGATTGTATCTATTTTAGATATTCTTTAAATTAGAAGCATGGATTTATTCACATCAAAATTCTCTCTCTAACAGATTAGTGAAATTTCAGCAAATTCACCAATACTTTTTTTATTTTTTTTGAAAACTAAATTAAGATTCAAAAAATTTAGCTATATGATTTTTTTGTTGTATCTAGATACTCTTTAAATCAGAAGTTACAAATTTGGTCACTTCAAAAGTCTCCCTTTAACAGATTAGATGAGGTTTAATCTTGCCCTTAACAATAAACCCAATAAAATTTTTTGTTCCGCTCGTTTCATCATTTTTAACACAGAGATTTTTTTTTTTTGTTTTATATTTTTTTCTTTGATTTGGATAAAAATGATTGCATATAAAAACATTAATACTGGGTAACTTAAACCTGGTTTTATATTATGCTTGGAAAAATATAAAAAAATGTGTTTTTTTTTGCTTTTGATTTTTATGGTTTTGGGTGTGTCCAAATTTTTGGAATGGGAGTTTATTTTCGAATTATTACTAATATTTTCAATTGATCGAAGAAATTGAATTTCAGGGTGGTTTTGAAACCCCCCGTTTTAGATTTGACAGCTTATTCGTAAATAACAGCGAGGCAATAATGTATTAAATTTGTTTTCATTTTTTTTTTGGTGGGTTTTGAAATCAAACAAAACACAAAATCTGAGACTAAATTGTGACGGTATTGTTGTTTTAGTATTTGTTTTAAAATCTAAGGATCAAACAAATCTTGTAAATGGGGAAAAAAAATACTGGTATTTGAATTATAAATGTGAAAAAATTTTCACTTCATCTTCTTGTATTTCTTTTTTAACAAAGAACCTTTCAAAAGAAATAGATTGCAATTAGTGATCTCTCTTTATTTATTTATTTGGTCCTTTTTTATTCGATATATCGGGTATATTTTTGGGGGGCTAAGAATTAACAATAAAGCCCATTTCTGAGTTGAACAACTTACACTGATTTTTGAATATCAAATACCAGTATTGTGTTCCTTGTTTTCTTGTTATTTCTCCCAATAGATTTTGAAAACAAAGCAAGACCCTTAACAAAAATTGCAATAGAAACAGAGGCCTTCACTTTTCAATAAATTTTCCTCTGATTTAGCTGTTATTTCCAAATTAATAAATGAAAATTATTATTTCAAGCTACTAAAATATTTTACTCATTATTAGTTCGAAAAAACACCAAGATCTTTACAATATCAAGTGAAAATTTATGTTTCAATCCCAAACTATTTTACTCATTATAGTTTGAAAAACCCAAAAGATCTTGACAAAAACAATAAGAAAAAATATTTTTTGAGATTTAATTAATTGTTCTAAATGAGCTCTGAGATCAAATTTTTATTATTGGAATTTGATTTTAACAGTCCCGACCAAAAGAAGTTTGTGAAAAAAAAATAAAAAAGGTGTGAAGAGATTAATATTTAAAAAGCGAAAATCAAAAGTTTTGTTAAAACCACCAACAAACCTGCTCGTTAAGTTGATTTGGCTCTTTTTGTTGAGGCTTTTTCAAACCTTTTTGTTTTCACTTTTTGTAGGGGAAAGGAAAGGAAAGGAAAGGAAAGAATTTCTTGTTAAAATTTAAAAATATAGCCCAAAGTACCCACGAAATATCACATTTCTGCCTTTCAAAAATTTTAATTTTTTGTTGTTGTTTGTTGAAGAACAAAACTTACCACTTAGAGGAAGAAGTGTTGTCTCTCGGAATTCAATTTCTTCCTTGGGGATAGGCAAATAGTGAAGGTCATAAAATTCTCCCTTTGCGCCAACAAAAACAGGAACGCGTTTCGATCTTAATTCTCTTTTTGTTGCAAGAATGTTTTCTTTTACATTGATTAAAGTGCCTTGGTAATTTCCTCCTTTGATTTGATCATTTAATATTTAAAAAATATTTTGTGTTCGCAAGGTAAACAAGTTATTTTTTTTGTTTTTCGATTGGTTTGATTTACGAGAAAGAAAAAAAAAGAAAGATTAGTTACTGATTCCTTTAAATTCTTTGACAGAAGCCCATTGCGAGCGCTCTCTTAAGAATATTCGTTTCCTTTTTTTTTCGAGACTCATGAAAATAAAAATTTTAAAAAAAATAAAAAATAAAAATGTTAGCAGAAGGATAAGAGTTGAAAAAATCATTTGTTTTATCAAAGCTTTTCACTTTTACAGATCTTTCACCCTTTCAAAGTGTAAGAGAGTGCTTGGAAGAATTGTAAATTGTCTAGAAGTGTTTGAAAGGAAAAGTAGAAGTACTTTTTAGAGTCCAATGTTTTTTTGAATGTTCATTTTTCACATAAATGGGAAAAAATTATCACTTCATTTTTATTTTTGTCTTTCAAATAGGCTCCACAAATTCCAATCCTTTTCTTTTAAAAGGCTCTTATCCAAAAAATAAAGAAGGGAAGATGAAATGAAAATTTTTTCCCCATTTATTTTTCAGTTTGTTCACTAACCGATACTGGACTGATAATTTTTTTCGGACTATTTGTATTTTTAGAAAATTTTTGTTGTAAGTTGTTGTTAAAAAATTTTAAAAAGTGTTTTGATTTGCACATTCTTGTCGGAATGAAAAGTTAACAGGGTGTGTTTAATTTTCAAAAAGAAACCTATCTTGAAGGTAAAACTGTCATTCTCAAAGTTTTTGAGAAAAATTTTTTTTTCAAAGATTTTTCAGATATTTTTCTTGCAATTGTACAACAAACATAAAGATCTTTTTGTAAATAAACGAGAATTGTGTTTTTTAGATCTCTTATTTCCTCTAGTTACATAAAATTTATTGTGCGATTGTTAATCAAGGTATTTATCAAAGAATTTAGAAGGGTTAAAAGTTCATATGATTTACTTTTTTCAATTGTGGAATATTGCGCATTTAGGATTCTTATCTCACACAATATAGAGCACCAACAAGATCTAACAAAATAAATAAGTTTACTATTTACAAGAGATGAAGTGACGGCTCTTGGAAAAATAAAATAAGTGAAAAATTTTTTTTCTTATTGAATTTTTCAACAAACCTTGAAAAATTTTGAAACTGTTATAAGCATTTCGATTAACAAAACAGTTTTTTGAAAAATCTTTTTCTCTTTTTTGTGTATATTTTTTTCCGATCCAACTGATAGGTTTGGTTGTGGATTTTGGTTTCTCGTTTGATTACATTTGGTTGAGTTAGATCTTAAGGTTTACAATCCCATAAATTTGAAAAATGATAATGTTATTTCTGATACTATAACTTGTTATTTTAGTTTTTATCTGACCTGTCTTGAACTTGGTAGGGTTTTAATAGTTGTTCAAAAAGGCAATTTTTGTCTATTTATTTAATTATTCCGAAATTCCGAATTGAAGAGTGTAAGACTAATAGAAATTGGAATAGTGTTTAACAATAGATTTGATTTTTAGGTTGTTGATTGAAATTTTTAATTAGGTTTGGTTCGATTAGGTAAATGAAAATTTTTTTTTGTAAAAAGCTCCAAATATAACCAAATCAAAATTAAAAATTTCAGTCAAAGCTCACAAACCACATTTTTTTATAACTTACGTGCCTATCAATTAATATGTTAAACTCTTCAATTCGGATTTCCGAAAAATTAAATAGACAAAAATTGCCTTTTTGAACAACTATTAAAACCCTACCAAGTTCAAGATAGGTCAGAAAAAAACTTAAATAACAAGTTATAGTATCAGAAATAACATTATCATTTTTCAAATTTCAGGGATTTTAATCCTTAAGGTACTAATAAACTATAAAAAAACTTCGAGATATTTAAATAGCAAACCCAAAAAAATTTTAAAACATCTTGAAATGGAAAAATGAAGTAAAAATCTGATTACTACAAAAACCAAACTTACTATTAAAATCTATTTTTGAAAATAAATTCTGTTTTTAAAAATTTTCATCGATTTTTCTAATTTTTGTAAAGTTCAAAATTCAACCTATTTCCAATTTATTTAAAAAAACAAATATTTTCTGGTTGAAGAAGAAAGAAATCAAATTGTCTAAAAGGGGTATACAAAAATACACTTTAAAAATTAAACCACATAAATTTTTAAAAAAACCAAGTTTAAGAAATGTACTAAATTCCAAAAAAATAACAAAATTATTTATAACTTGTAAAAAATATACTTTTTTGATTCACAGAACAATTCAAATTAATTTTTACTTTTCTTTGAAAAAAAAAAATACAATAAAAAAAACTAAATAATCAAATTAAAAATTCGACGATAATACGTTTTTTAAAACTCTGGAAAATTCAACTTATAATCTTGAGAAATATTATTGAATTTGATTATTTTGATACTCAACCAATAACCTAATTTTAATCCTTTCAGTGAGTTTTTAATAATTCAAAAATTAAATTTATCAAGAATTTTTTTTTATTTCTCCATTTTGGAAAGATTTTTAACAAATAAAATAAATAAAAATAAATAATTCTAGAAAAATTATTTTTTAGATTCGATCAAATAATTAATTTTAATAATAATAAGTTTGTTGTTTATACTCTTAATATTGTAAAAAGAATATAAACTAGTCTTTTAAAATTGAAGAAATTGAATAAATATTTGTGAATCAAAAAAATGATCAATTTTTTCTGGATCTTCAAGAGACAATATTCGATTAATTTTTCTTTTATTTTTAAAAAATGAAATTAGTGTTTCAGTGTTATTTATTTGTCCCAACAAACTATAAAATCATGAAAAGTGAGATTTCTTTAAAAATAAAAATGTTTTGAAAATTAATTATATTTAATTTTTCAAATCATAAAAAAATAAACAAAACGGATCTGGATCTTTTAACTGAACATTTAATTCTCAAAAAAGAATTCTTTTAAAAATAACATCTCTTTCTCTAAAGTTGATTAAAGGGTTTTACTATTGGACAAAATCGTACCCTTGTTTAAATAATTACCCTGTTATAATCTTGTAAAAAAGCAAACAAAGTACTGTTATTTTAAATGGGGTGATGTGCCTGAAATCCATTGGAAAATGATTTGATAAAATGATCTCTTGTAAATACTATTTGATTTTGTTAGTGAAATTTTACTTAGACGTGTTTTTCAGGTACAAAAAAATAAAATATTTAAAATAAAAGTTAAGAAAACATAACAAAAAGTTTTTCAAAAACAAAAACAGTTATTTACAAAAAAAAATACAAATAATTTTTATAAAAACCAACTAAAATCTCAATACTAATTATTGAAACCACTGTACTGATATCAATAAACAATAAATTAAATTCAAATATATAAGTAGTTCTACACACAAAAAAAAGTTATGACTTAAACATTCGTAAAGAGTATAAAGGAAAAATTTTCACAAAAAATTCTTTTTTTGTTGAATTTTTTCTTCCCTTTTTCAAATGAAAAATTTTCAGTCGGAAAAAGAATTTTATTGTTATAAAGGCTATCTCTGTTTTTTATGATTGGATAATATCCTTTATATGATGCATGACAAATTTATTAACTTGAATAAATGTTTATTCAAGAGATTTATTTAAAATTTAATATTAATATTTTTTTCAAACTTTTTTTATTTTCTCAAATCCCTTTTTTGATAACTGAAATTCGAAAATAAAAATGCTCTTGGTTTACTTACTTTTCCCATTTTAAGTATTCTTTAATTTAGGTAAGTTGTCTAAAAAAACTTGAGAGTCAATCCGAAAGTAAGTAAAGTTAGAGATTAACATAAATTGATCTCAAATTGGAATTTTTTATTCCATTATACAAACCTTTTGATGAATAATTTTTTTTTTTAATTTTCTCCTCAAATCTGAAAGGAATCCAAAATTAAGAATATTTACAATTTTTTTAACAACCAATCTTTTAGGAGATCTCTCCTTTATATCTGATATTTGAAATCTATTTTTTAATGGAAAAAATTAAAGATTTTTTATGTCGTATTCAACTGTTTACAGATCACTAAATTTCAATGATAAAGACACAATATCAGAAATTAACAAAAAAATAATCTTAATATCTAAAAATAAACAAGAATTTTTAGCCAAGCCAAAAATTGATATAGCTTTAAAATCAAGAACAAAAAAACTATCAGAAAAAAATATTTCAGGAATTTTTTTAGATAAAGAAAAGATATAATTCAAAAAACTTCAAAAAGGTAAAAGTTTAGTTCAAAAAAAAAAAATGATATTTAGTCAAGATAAATTATAAAATGGAATAAAAGTTGAAATGATTCAAATAGATTATACTTTAGCCAATTATTCTATTGATAGATTATATTTAATATAACTCAGAAATATTTTATCTTGGTTGGTATTAGGATAAATAAAAAGGTCACAAAATCTTTAAAAATAAATTATTTATCTCCAAGGAATATATTGAAACAGAAAAAAAAAATTATCAAAAAGGAATGTCAATTTATATAAAAAAGAAGATTTAAACTTAAAAATAAATAAGAAATTCTGTATTTAGGATATATATCCAAAAAATTAATGTTTTCAAAAATAGATAATCAAAATATTATTTGGGAAATAGAAAACATAGAATTATAAAATGTAAATCTAAATATATTTTGAGAAAATTTAATTATAAATGTTCTGAGTGTTAAAGTCAACAACACTAAATAATTATTAGGTATAATGTAAATATTAACAAACATTGTGTAATCAAGTGCCGTATAGTGCCTAGATTTTTTTTACTATCAGAAATAAATAGAAAATTTATTTAATTTTCAGTTCATTTTTTTCTTAAATTGAAAAAATCTAATAGCTATTACAGTTAGTTTCGCTTTTAAGGTACAAACTTTTAAGCAAATTTAAGGCACCTAAAAATCTCAATTTAAAGTACATTTTTTGGAATTTTTTGTTAATCAATTAATTTTACTAGTTTTTGGATTTTGTGCCTTAATTTGAGATCTTTTATGTGCCTTAAATTCCGTTCAAAGTTCGTATCTTTAAAGTGAAACTCACTGTAGTTGAAAGTAATTTCATCCTCTCAAAATAAAAAAATAAGCAAAAACTCTTTTTAATGATTTTTTCTATTTATTATATTGGATTCGATTTTTAAGAGAATATAAAATTATGATGCTATCTAAAACGTTGGTGAAAAAATCACTTTGGTTAATAGATAAACAAACTTTATTTAATCAAAAAAATAAAATATTAAAAAAATTTTCACAAGATGGAATTTTATGTTTTTTCACAAAGTTTTTTACAAAGAATCTTAGGTTTTCATGTCAATTGATAAACTTTCGAATAGGTATATTTAAAGTTTAATCACATTTCCCATTTTAATGATGTACTTTTTAAAAGAAAAAAAACTGTAATTGAATTCTTCTCCAAATAAGAAAAAAATATGTAACAGTTCTCTTAATGGTATAAGATACATGAAAGATTTATGTAGGGTGGCTTAAAAATTATTAATTTTAATTGGTTGATCTAAAAGAAAAATATCTCTTGTAGAGTATTTCCAAAATACTACTCCTCAAAAAAGGAAGTAATATTCTCGATCATTCTTCAGGACTATCTGAATTTTATGCTCTGTGAGCATTGAAATACAAAGCAGTAAATAGATTAAGACCTTTAAAATATAGTGAATTGAGGGAAAGTCAAATATTGTCAATTTTATAGCAATTTAAGATTTTGACTAAAATCATTTATTGATCCAAAAACTTTTAGAAAAATCCCAACAAAGCAAGGCATAAATAAAAAGCTATTTTTTTTGATATTGGGAAAATGTCACTCCACTTTCTTTTCAAATGGGTGGCTACACTCACCACCAACTCTAACATACTTCAATATAAAGTGGGGTGACATTTTCCCAATATCATTTTGGAAGTCAAAAATTTTGCGTGAAAAATTTTGGATTTGGAAAGTAAATTTTTTTTGCCTTCCTCAAAAAAAACCTAAATTTTGCATTTTAACAAGATCTATTAAATCAACATTCTTTTGAGTCAATAATTCGTGTTGTGGGTATAAAAGTAATAGCCACTGGGAATAAAATTCGAATAATCCTCAACTATTATTAAGAAAAAATTATTAATTCAATTTTTTTTGTGTGTAGTTTTATTGTTTTTTTCTTAAAAACTCTCAGATTAAAAGCCATTTATCACAAAGTACGTTACTGGGGTTTTTGAAAGGTTAATTTTGGTATTGCTAGGAATTCACAGAAAATTGTATTAATTGAGATCAGTTAATAAATATGTAAAGATAGATAGGTAGATAGATAATTTTTTTTTTTCAAATTTTAGACTGTATGTTTGAATCATAAGTTACCAAAAATTTAATATATATAAAAAAAAAAGTAAAAAAGATTTTATAAATTAAAAATCCCTTGAAAACTCTTTCTAGTTGATTTTTCTAATATTTTGAAAACTATAAATATCTTTATATTTTTGTTATGTTAATTACATTGAAGTAAAATTATTTATTTTTCCTAAAAATTTTTCCTTTTTGTATTCTGTTTTAACGATAAATTATATAACTATTTCGATTTTTATAATTTATATTTATTTACAAATGATTTATTCCAAGAAATTGATATTTCTTGTAAAATTAATTAAAAAAAATTTGCATTGTGTTTTCCAAAAAAATTGTTTAAGAGTAAAGTTCAAAATTTATACAATTTAATTCTGCAAAAAAGTGATAGTTCAAAGTTTCTTTTTGATCGGGGTACATAGGTGATTTATTGAATTATTAGTATTTTGGTTTTTCTTTTCACAAAGCTAAATGATAATTTTGTTCGTTTTATTTCACAATTAACAACAACTCAAAATACATAAATATTGAGAAAAAATAGAAAAAATTAATAAGAAAAATTTAATAAATTTGAATTTTGAGGATTTTTAGGAAAATTCTTCTGTAATTGATTGATCTAGTCTCAAAGCAAAATGGTGTGTAAGGATTGAGAAATGCAATTCATTATTTTAATTTTTTACTTTGAAATATAAAAAAAAAATAAAACCGTTCAGTTTACATAAACTCTCCGTCGAGGAAATTCTAAAAACCAAGACAGCGGTCATCGACCTATAATAGGAAGTTCAAGAACTGTTCTATTATAGTATTTCTCACGCTCACGAGTACATGTATTGAATCGTCATCGCGGTTTTCGTGTAAATGTATTTGTGGGTGGAACTGATTTGAAAGAACTATAGAATAGATCCCTATTGATAATGAAATTACGTAATGAAAAGAAATAACCAAAATTTAGAAAACTGAAAAATGGACAAAATTGAAAATAGTTTGTTAAAACTTACTTTGAAGCATTTTCGCACCTTAATACAGTAAAAAGAGAAAACACAGTTTTGTGACCATCGTTAAAGCACATTTTTCAAAGGTAAGAACATTTATACCTCTCATTTAAAGAAGAGAATAAATTCAGATCAAGTCAAGACCATAAAAGAAACTGAGGGAATTTATTTTTTATCTTTATTTCTTGTCTGTCATTGTTGTTATTTCCAAAATGGAAAAACAAATTTCTGAAAATGTTATTCAGCCACTAGAACAATTTTATAAAGAGAGCAAAAGCTTTTTTATCAAATGTACAAAACCAGATCGAAAGGGTAAAAATTGACCAATAAAAACAAATCTTCCCGTTTTTTTTTTTTTTTTATCAAGTGCATTAAAAAAAGATTTTTTTCTTTTCTTTTCATTTTCTCGACCAAATTTGTCTTTGTGAATAGAATTTAAACAAGTTTCTCTTGCAACACTTGTAGGCTTTGCAGCAATGGGTATCATCGGTTTTTTAATTAAATTAATCTTTCTTGCAATCAACAACATTTTAATTGGTGGAGGTTAAGTAGACCTCGTACTTCCCAACATTATTTATGGTGTTAGTAGACTTCTTCTTCTTCTTTTTCTTTTTGCTTTTCTTTTTGTTCTTGATGAGAAATTATACTTGAAGGTTACAGAAGAAAACGAAATGAAAAAGATCTTTTCAGAAGATTTTCGCTCTTTTTTTTTCTTTGCCTCGTCAACACCCTTAATAATTACCAACGAACTTTTTATTTCTTTTTTAATTTTTTAATTTTTTTTTTTTTTTTCTTTTTTGAGATTATAACCGATTTTTAAAAACAAAGAAAGTTTAGAACCTTATTTTTTCATTACCAATAATAAAAAAAAGGTAAACAAATTTGCTTTTTTGTTTCTTTATTTTTTTGTGTTCCCCTTTTCTCACACAAAATGAAAAAAAAAAACCAATCGTTCATTGTAATCGCCATTCGGCATTTCAAATAAAAAAAAAAAAACAAACGGACTGAAAATAAAAAATTTTTTTTCAAACCAACAGATTCCAAAATTGAAGAATAACAATAAACTTGAATAAAAAGGACTTTTTAATTTTTCAAAAAATTTTTCATCAAAGAAAATGATGAGATCCTATGATCGATGTAAAGATAATATTCACCACAATATTTTTCAAATTCTTACTTTTTCTTAAAGGCTTGGTTTTGTAACACCATATGTTTCGGAAAAAGCCACCATTTTCTCTCCATCTAAACAAAGTGGGATCTTTTGGACAATAAAAGTACTTGGTTTTGTTAAAAATCTTATTTCAAATGCATAGTGTGAAATTGTCTTCAAATCTTTGAATAAGAAATTGGAAATAATTTTCACTTCAACTTCCATCTTATTATTCTTTAACCAAGAACCTTTCAAAGAAATAGATTGTAATTAGGATCTCTCTTTCTTTATTTGTTTAATCCTATTTTATTGTATAAATTGGGTTTATTTTTGGGGGACTAACTACTTAAAAGGAAAGGAATTTTGGATTGCTGTTGTTTTCCAATCAATAAATGTAAATTTTTATTTCAATTTCCAAAATGATGTTTAAATTATTACTGTTACAATCAAATTTTCATAATAAAAATTTTGTCTTAGGGTTCAATAAGTAAGTTTAATTTATTGCCTAAAAATATCATTTCAAACAAGAATTTGTAAAGATCTTTATATTTTCTTCAACTTATAAATTCGTAAAAATTTTTTTAGAATGTGAACGAAAAATTTTCATTTTTTAATTGGAAATTAATACTGTTATTTTCCAATTAATAAATGAAAATTTTTATTTCAATTTCCAAAATGAATATTTATTATAACTGTTACAATCAAATTATAAAAGTGAAAATTTTGTCTCAGAGTTAACTAAGGAAGTTTAATTTATTGACGAAAAATATCATTTCTCAAAGATGTTGTAAAGATCTTTGGATTTTCCTTTCGACCATTAAACGAGAAAAATATTTTGGAATGTGTACAAAAAATTTCCTTTTTTTAATTGGGAAATAATAGTAGTATTAAAAAAACTCTACAGTCTGTGCACTTTTTAACACACATTCTAATTGATTAAAAAGGCATATAAAAATTATTTTTATTTAAGGGATTAGCGTATTTTACAGAGAAGCCTTAAATAAAATTATCTTGTTATTGAACGTTATAGTATTAGTATTAGTGTTAAATGGTTCAAATGTCTCTAAAAAACCGATTAGTCAAGTAGTACTATGGGTTGATTTCATCAATTAAAAATGATCCTTATATTTGTAAAAAAACCGAACAATTTTTGAAAAAAATCAACAATTCTAAATAAAATTTAAAGGGTTGATACATAAATCTGAAAATAATTCAAAGTTGAAAAATATCTTTTTTTAAATTTGTCTTTAAATGTAGATTAGTATCTAAAAAAGTCAAGTATTTTAATGAATTAAATAATTAACCAATCTATTTTTTAGAAAAATTTTTCAGAAATATTTGAAAATATATTGATGTTACAATTGACTTTATAAAAAGCAAACAAAACCAACCAGTCTTTGGGCTTTTATGTTGATGATTATTGGGTTAATCTTTGAAATTAAAAAAATTATAAAAATAGTTACCTTTTTGTGATTCTAAATATGAATTATCAAATACTGGATAGGTATTATTTTTTTAGTTTCTATTTTTCGTTTTTTAAAATTTGAAAAGATTTTAAAAAAAAATTACAAAATGATCATTTTTAACACTTGATTTTTTAAAAAAAATTAATAAGTTTCTGTTCCAATAATATTGATAAAGGATATTTAGAGGTATTTGGTCCATTGAACACTAATTTTATTTATATTCCATTACATCATTCTTTAATTAATACCCGATTTAATACAATAATAACCTCTTAGAGCACAATTCTTGGACAAAAAGTAAATAATTTTTTTTTTGATTATTGTTTGTGGTTGAAAAAAAAAAATTGGTTTTATTATGACCAATTTTTTATCCTTTTTCTAGGTTTTTTTTTTTTTATGTGTGTACCTTCTTTTGATTATTTTGTGCCTCATATTTGATCTTATAATATATTTTAAAAGACTATGGGATGGAGGTAATCCCGAATTTAGACACCTTAACAATTTCAATTACCTATAAAAGTGAAAATCAAAAGATATGAAAAGCAATTAAAAGTTATTCATAATACATAGTTAATACCGACTTATCAGCACTTTAGAAAAAAATTTCACTTTGGAATAGAAAAAAAAAATAGAAATGTTCTGAATCGAAGTGGGTTTTTAGTCTGACATGTAACATAATCATTATTCAACGGAAAAAATTGGTTAACCACCTGAATGGTAAAATGGTAGTAAAAGTTAATAATTTTCTAAAAAAATAAAATAACTTCTTTTTGGTATAATGAAAGTTCTGACATATCAATAACTTTATTACCTTTTAATTTATTTTACAACATTTTACTAATACCTTTTCTAAGTTCTTTTTTTTATCAAACAAAAACTTATAATAATTCTACTTGTAATATCAAATTTGAAAAAAAAATACTAATTTACCCCTTTTTAGTCTCATTTTTTTTTATATAATGATAAATTCTAATAAATTTCAATAAATTTTCAGTTCAATTTCCATTTGAATAAATCTTCGAACTGTTTCTTATCAAACTTTTCCTGAAAAAGAATATTTTGAAGAACTACTAATTTTACAGAGTTTCTTAACACTTGACTTCATAAAATGCTTTCTTCAAAGTTGATCATAAAAATTTCAAAAAGGAAAATAAAGTAAAAATTTCCAAACTTTAATTGCATTTTATCAGTATCAAAAATACAATAAAAATCCAAAAGTGCCAAAAAAAGGAGAATTTAAAATAATTCTACTATAAATTTTTATTATTTTGGAATGTTTTTATTCATTTTGTGTATATAAGTCAGATTAAATTAAACGGCATTATACCTAGAAGTGCAAAATATTTTTTGGAAGAATTTCTAAATATTAAATAAGTTAGATAAAGTTGATATTTAAAAACGTGTCAGAATCACTTAAGTTATTGAATTATTGTTAGAATTTGATATATTTTCCCATTTTAGAAATAAACTCCTTTTCAAAAATTGTGACTCACCTGAAATAATAAATTGAAAAAAAAAAAAAATTATCCTTTAGTATTCAAGAACAATTAATAACTAAATATGATTTTTAATTATCTTTTAAGTCATTCTAAATCTATAAAGGCCTGATATATTAAAAATTAAAAAAAAAAAAATAAAACCAAAAACCAAAAAAAAGTGAGTCACAATTTTTGAAATGAGCATTACGGATTTTTTATTACGGAACTTACACTGAAAAAAAGTTGAACAAAAAGATTTTTTATGAATAATTAAATCCATTTTCAAAGACATTTCATAGTCAACATTTTCTTTGTGATTATTTGTCTTTTCGAAGATCTCTTTTTTTTTCCACATGATCTTTTAAAAAAAAAAAAAAAAAAGAAAAAAAAAGAATAATTAAAAGAAAAAAGCAAAAGAAAAACAAAAATTTGAAAAAGCAAAACTAAAATTTGCAAAATTAGAAAAAATAATTCTGATCCAATAATTTGAAAATATTTTTTGTAAAGAATACTGGGATAAACCCTCAAAACAACCCCAATTAACATTATAAAGCGAGACAAAATTTATGAAAAATAGTTTAGTTAGTAAATTAAGTTGCAATGATACCATTTAAATTTTTTTACAAAATGTATTAACAGTGTGAAAAGTGAGTTTGAAGAGATAAATTGTATATAAAAATATTTTTATAGTGATATTAATTATCATAATTTTACATCAATAATGAACTTTTTATAATAAAATTAATAAAAATTATCATATACAAATTGCACTAACGGGAACAATTATAAAAAAATGTATTCTAAAAAATCATGATTTCATAATTTTTAAGATGTATATTTGTTGAGTCATATAATAAACCAATTTGAAAGTTTGTAGATTTTTAATCTCAAGTTTATATTAAAAAATAAATATTATTTAAAATTTTTTTTTCAATCGATATTACAATAAATCAACTTATCTTTGAAATTAATTAATGTTTTTTGCCATAAAAAGTTTTAAAAATCAAAAATAAATCTTGATAAAAATAAATTATCAGGTAAACGTTCAAATGAAGATCGGTTGTACAATCTATCCAAAGCTACCACAAAAATTTTACAATATCAAATTTTGATGTTGAGGTAAATTTTTAAAAAGTTGAATATAAGAATAAGAAAGCACATATTTAAAATATTTTTTCCTAAATGATCCTAGATTCAGGAATTTTTTCTGATTTTCAAAAAATAAAATTTCAGAACATAAAATGACTCTAAACATCTAAAATTCATTAAGAAATGATAGAAAATTTACTCTTAAACATGAATTTATTTTATGAGAAAATCAAAAGTCTATTTTTCATATCAACTCATTTATGAACAAATATTTTAAATATGTGCTTTCTTATTCTTATATTCAACTTTTTAAAAATTTACCTCAACATCAAAATTTGAAATTGAAAAAATTTCACGGTTGTCTTGGAGTGGCAGTAACAAAATGAAAAAAAATTGAAAAAAAAAAAAATTCTATATCTTTGACGACTTTTAAGAAATCACCATAATTCCAAATTTAAAAAAGATAGTCTAGAAATATAACCATTCTGCCAAATTAAATAGTTTGAATTTTGACTTTAACTTCGATCTTTAACACAATTTTTGAAAAGATGAATCCAAAATTTTTTCAATTTATTTTTCAACAAATAGTATATCTGTATCCCAATGCCTTTGTTTTAATTTGAAGATCTGTTTGAAACTTCAAAAATCACAATATTATTTTTAAAATAGTTGAAATTATTTGAGAGACTTTAATAATACAAATAAATTTCTAATTTAAAGATCATTTCAATTCCTTTGAAAGTATTCAAATGCTGGTGTTTGTATGAGACAAGAAGTCAGTAGTCCCTTAAAAGAATAAAAAAATAAAAACGAGAAACCAAGCAATAGAAAATTTAAAAAAACAAAAAATACAAACAAAAGTGATAAAAAAAGTTTACGTTTTTTTTTAAAAGTATCAGATGGAAGAAAAATGATTAAAAGTTAAAAACCAGATGAAAATCGAAAAAAAAACAAAAAGATCAAGGAAATCTGTGAAACAAATCAAAGACAAAAAACAAAAATTCGAAAAAAAAAAAGAAAAAATTTTTTAAAAAAAAATAAAGCATGGTTGCTTTTGTGAAAAGTCTTCTTTCAAAAATCAATTTTTTTATTGCGAGTCTTTTGTTTGTTTGTGGATAAGTCTATGTTGTTAATGAATAATGTTTTATTTAATTCAAATTAAGACTAAAAATGTCATTGTAGATAAAGTATGAGTTGGATCCTTGGACAGGTGCAAGAAGAAACACTTGTGAAAAGTTGATTCCATTTTCGTTTTTGTCAATAAAAATTGTTCCACATGCAGATACAAGTACAGAGTCTTGGAGAGATGGGTGTGATTGGTAATCGTTTAACTGATGTTGAATAGATTCAAATTGTAAACCCTAAAATGTAGTCGAAAACAAAAAAAATAAAAATCATTAATAATTATCAAAAAAAAAAAAAATAAAAAAAAATTAATCTTTTTGTTTTTTGGTTTTTTTGTTTTTAACAAAAGAAAATCAAAAAAAAGAAATAAAAAAAAAAATTTTACGGTTAATTTTTTAAGAATACTTTCTTGTCCTTTGAATTGTTCGCCATTATATGTTAACATGGACTCTTCTTGGTAGAGGTCTGCAAGTCCTTCACGGTTGTTATCAAAAGTATCGTAATAAAAAGATAAAAATTCTTTTCCAATTTCTTCAAAATCTGTCATTCAAAAAATTTGCAAGTCCAAAAATATAAAATTTAAAAAAAATGATAAAATAGATTGATTATTTTCCTTTTTGAATAAGGAGATTGAAAATTGTCAAAAATGAATATTTTTTATTGTTGTTTCCTTTTTCAGAACCCTTTAATAAACCACTAAAGATCTTTATTAATCTTTTTGTAGATTTTTTGTTATTTGATAAAAACACAAAATATTTATTTCTTTTTACTTTTGATGAGCTTTTGGAAGAGCAAAAATTAGACGTTAATTAATTTTCATAAAAAAAATTTAAAAGTAACCTTTTTATGTTAGAACTTTATTTCCTTAATTGTTTGAATTCATACTCTTTTATAGCTTGATTTATTATGGTGTACACACTGTTTATCAAAAACAACAAGGTACAAAAGTTCTATTCAGCCTTCAAAAAAAAGTGTAAAATAATTTATCAAATTACAACCTAGTGTAAATCATGTATCGTGTAAATTTTGGTTTCATAGCTTTTTAATTCTAAATGGGATAAATTTACCCACCAGTTTATATTTTTTGCTTTGACGAAGATTTCTTCGATTTGTACAATTGTAATTTTTAATCTGGATTTCTTTGTATGTTTCTGTTTATTTTATATTGGTAAACACCAAATTCAGCCAACAACCTACCAGGAAAGCCAGATCGAATTGAAAAAAGGAAATCATTTGAAATTTTCTATGGTTTAAAGAGAAAATTACTATAGATTCTTCTTTTTTGTTTTTTTTTATAAAAGTGAATGAATAATGTTCCTTTTGAATTCCATTTAATAGAAAAGTACAACTAAAAAAAGAGTCTTTGCTTTTCTCAATTAAAGCCGAAGTGAAGAAACTGGTGAAAATTATTTCAAAATAGAAAAATTTAAAGGGATGATTCATCAGTAAAATTTGCTTTTTCTAAACTTTAATATGTTATCTTAAAAAATGTCATTATGTCTAATACATGAGTCAAATTTTTGTCGAAATTTGTCTTGTTCCCTTAAGGGAGTAGCCACGGTATTGAAAAATTTTTCACTGTTTTGCAATTTTGAAAAGGATCAGAAAATAACATTTTTTACTCTGGTTGTAACTCCTGGGTGTTTATTCTTTAAACAACTTCATTCATTAGATTTTTTAAATTTTTTTTTCAATGTCTCAAAGAAATTGCCACAATAGAATGTTGAGTTGAATTGCTTAAAATAGTGTTTTGAATGTTGAATAACATATCTTTTATCCTTCTCTCAACATTCTATTGTGGCATTTAATTTTTTCATTTTTTATTTTTTTATCATTTTTGAGATTTTTTTAATCCTGACAACATTAAGCAATTAGAAATATTTTAATATTAGTGGCATTGGGGATTAATGGATTTTGTTTAAAAAGAACAACAACCTTACAATTGAGAGAATCATAAAAGGAAACATAAATGGGACTTAAATAGCTAGAAGGATTCCAAAATTAGAATAATTAAGTCAAATTATTACTTATTAGGATTTTAAATAGTTGGGTTTAGTGGAATTGGAGAAGTAAATATGATTATATGTTATCAAAGTTTAAACCACAAAATAGCCATAAGTTTTATTTAAAGAATCTGAAATTATCTTCTCCCAAAATTAAAACTAAACCCCATTCCAAAAATTTGGATACATCAGAAAATCAAAAATAGGAAAACAAAAACTCAATTTATTATATTTTTCCAAATGTAATATAAAACCATATTTAAATAACCTAGTATTAATGGTTTTTTAAGTAATCATTTTCATCCAAATATAAGAAAACAATATAAAATAAAAAATCAAAACAAGTGTGTCCAAAATAAGGAAACGAGCTGAAATGAAAGAGTTTGAACAAAAAATATATTGGTAGATTTGTTAAAATTACACCAACAATGGTTGATCGATCAAATGATAAGATACCATGCACCAGTTGTATGTGGATTTTTCAATTTTTGAAACTCAACATTAACATTCTATCAAACCATCTATAAAAAATTTTCAGATCTAAATAAACAGATTAAGTAACTGAAAAATTGAAAAGGAAAACAAAAACAAAAAAGATAAAAAAAGAAATAGTTTGTTGAATTAAAATTAATTTCCAATAGGATGTAAAGTGTAGTATTATTGTTATTTTTCCAACTGTTTAAACTGTGTCCTAATTAATTGAATTAAGTTTATTTTAATAAAAAAATGATAAAAAAAAAAAAAACTATTTTATAAATATAATCTCAATTTTTTTATTGTTGAACATTACTAAAATTAAAATATCAAATAATTTTTTTAAAAAAATTTTTAGAGAATCTACGATCATACGCCACTAAAATAAAATGTACTTATCTCATCTCTCTCAAATTTTTATCATGTCTTATGGTGTAGCTACCCCCTTAAGATCTCTTAAGAAACCATAAAATTTCAAATTTTTGGGAATTTGTAATAATTTTTGACTTGTTAACACCAAAAACTATAAAAAAACACCTTATAATAAAACTTCTTTTTTTCCAAAGTGTTCATTGTAAACAAGATAACACTTGTCTTTGAAGAATTTGGGTTAGGTTTGTGAAAAATGCTAAAGTATAATTAAGGATCTGATCAAGTAAATTTCAAATTTTAATAAATTTGCACTTTTAATAGTTCTTCTGAATCTAAAGGGATAAAGGGGGATTTTCCGAGATGTTTTGAACCATCAACATCATACAGTATAATTATTTGAGATATTCATTAAAATACAATTGATCTAATAAAAACTTAGTCTCAAATCCCAGGAAGGGAGCATAATGAAATCTTTTGAAATATCATTATTAACCAGCTTTATAAAGATCTTGTTTTTTTCTTAAATAACTGCTTCCATACAAGGGTTATAGGTCATGATTCAATCGCGGCCATAAACAATTAAAAAAAAAAAAAAGATCTTGTTTTTTTTTTTGGATTAATATTTAGTAAAATAATTTTAGAACTTGAAATATTAAATTTTCACTTGATTTCAACCAGAATTTTCTGTTTTTTTTCAACTATTAAATATTAAAATATTTTAGAATCCAAAATATTAATTTATTAATTGAAAAATATCAGTTTTAAAAAACAAAAAAAAAAAGGTTTGATGGAATAACTTCAAAATTAACCATTTATTTTTGAATTGTGAAATATGAAAAGAAATTAACATTTCTCAACAATGTATTATGTCGATTATTTACACTTGTTTTATTATGTTACTTTTTTTAACATCTAGAAAAGAAGGTGAAAAAGAATTTTTCATTGATAACTCTATTGAATCTAAAAAGTAAAATCAATTATTAAAAGAAAAAATAATTGTTTAAAGACAAAATGAGGGGTATAAAACAATAAAAATGTCTATGTAAATATCTATTGTTACTCCTCGTTCGTTGATTGTACTAATTTTAAAATTTAGATGAAACAATTGGTTATTTTTGAGATCTATAAAATCTCTTTTTGGGCTCGATACGAAAGGGTTTTTTAATTTTAATTGTTGATTCAGTTGATCATAATAAACTATATTTCAAAATCATTGACCCATTAAAAAACAAATTGTGAAAATCAATATTTTCTAAACAAAAGTTATCAAAAATAAAAAAAAAATTAATATTTTAATATTCAGATCTAGCTACTAGAAATTTTTTTTTTCGTCTAAAAATCAAATAAAATAAAGTCAAAAAAAAGTAAAAAAAAAAGTAAAAAAAAAGTAAAAAAAAATTTGGCCATTTATTATGAAATTTAGTTTCTCATGAATTATTCTCTGGGGTTGATTTTTTTCCTTCTTTTCAGTTATTTTACTTTTCGTTTTCAGGTTTTATTATGGTTCCCAATTAAATACCAGATTTAACTTTTTTATTCAAATGACAAAAAAACATTTATGAACTTGAAATAAAAAATTTTATTTATTAATTGTAAAATAACAGTAATATTTAAAAAAAATTAATTTTATTAAATAGTACAACCATTTGAACGAATTGTATCTATTTAATAAGAAGAATGTTTTTATGTATTATTTTTTTTTTCCTATATCAATGAGGTAACAATTGTTTAACAAAAAGTTCATCGAGTTTTTTTTTTCAAATAATTTCCAAAACATAGTACAATTGAGAAACTCAACGTGTTTGATTAAAAATTCTACAAACTTTTTTGTCTCGCTTTTTTAAAAGAATTTAACAAATTTATTTTTGTTTTTTTTTTCTCCCTTTATTTATATACTAATTACATAGGTATCAATCCCAAAAGAAAAATTAGGTTTTACTAAACATGATACTTAAAAAAGATTTTTTAAAAGAAAAATTAAACATTTGCTAATTTTTGACTTTTTTATTACTTCACTTATAATAAACGCTATTGATTAATAAAAGGTCTTGGATTAAAAATTATTTTTCAAGATATTTAACAATTCGACTCTTTAATCTGACTAATAAAAATTACGAAAAAATTTTTTCTGTCGAGAATTTTATTCATCAGAGCTCTTATGATTAGAAAACTTGAGGTAATAAAGAAAAAATGAAAAGAAAAAATTTAAAATAAAAAATTCCTAAAATAGTAAAAAAATATACAAATTCGGGTATCTAATGCCCCCACTCCCCCGGTCATGGAATACCAATTTAATAATCGCGGTTTTTGGAATCATTATTTATTATTGATAATCTTTCTATCTAGTTTTACCCCTCCAGTTTCTGGATGTGGATATTTTTTAAATTGGTCATGCAAATGATATAATATTTTTTTTACTTTAATATTTTAATTATTTTTCTTCTTCTATTTTGTATTTTGTAAATTTTCTTTGATTACTCCTTTATCACAATAAATAAATAAACTATTTTTTCAGTCAAATGAACCAGTTGTAATGGATTTAATACATGTGTTTAATGGGTTTGTATGAATATTAGATGAAAAAATTTATTTTGGAAAATTTTCAAAATTGTAATCATTTTTGCGCATTTCTACACATTTTTATTTTTCGATTTTTTTTTTAAAACGTCATACAGTTGCAAAAAAAATTTTTTTCATTGCAAAATTAATAGTCACTTGATTAAAATATGTTATTCTAATGGTTATTGAAACCATGGAAAAAGATTGTTGAGAAATCATATTGATTTCTATTGAAATTCCAATCGATCTTTGATCTTGATGTTTGTTTAATAAATGTGAAAAATTTCACTTTATTTTCATTTCCTTTTACAAATAGAGACCTTAAATACCAACACACTTCGTTTGTGGACTTGATTTGCAAAAGAAAAGTATGAAAAATGAAGTGAAAAATGTTTTTTATTTATTATTCAAATACCAGTAGAAGTTCAAAACGAACATCGTTATTTTTCTCAAATGGGCCCTAAGAATTTGAGTTTTTCAATTTTTATGAAAATTTATTAATTAATTAGTTTTCTTTCAGACATATATCAACAATTCTTTAATGTGTGTATTATTCTGTTTATTTTTTATTTGTTCTTCAAAGGTCAATTATATAAAATAATTGATATTTGAAAAAAACTTTGGGCCCCTTTGACTGAAACAGAGTTTAGATATTTAACAATTTAAGTTGATAATTCATTTTTCCAGCAAGATTTTTTTCAAATTTAATAGTAAAAAAAGTTGAATATATTTTTTTTTTCGCCGTTAAGAGGTTATAATCATATATTTTTAAAGCAATTAAAATTTAATAAATATCTTTCAAACGGATAATAAATTATTTTGACTATTATGGAATTATTTCTTGATATAAATTGAAAACAATATTTTTTCTTTGATTTTCCGTTAGGTTTTCCAGAAATTAAAAATAATTGAGTAAAATCAAAGATTTTTCTCTATTATTTTGAACTCGGGAAAACCTAGGACACTTCCATTGGGTTTTTTTAATTTTTGTAATAAAATGAAAATTTGATAAATTTAAGGTTTATTCCAAAAAATAAAAAAAAACCTAAGACATTCACAATAATTATCATAAGAGATTTTTTTTCTCTATTTCAGTTCTATTAGATGAGTACAGCATTTTCAAAACTAATTGTTATTATCTATCAAAGCAAATATCTTCAGTTCAAATTAAACAAAAATTCATTCTTCAGTTTATTTAGAATTTTTTACACAAAAAATACTCCTTTTTTCGGCCAAATGACATGTTAAAAAGGTGGTTATATTAAAAACGATAAATACAAAAGTCTTATTAATTTGAAGTTCTGTAATTTTAATTGTATTGTGAATAAAATTTATAATTGGGATGAAAGGTTAATAAACATATTAGTTTTGTCTAACTTTATATTTCCAATTTTATTTTTTGATGTTAGTGTAGAGAAGCGAAAAAATTGAAAGTATTTTTTATTGAATGTAAACCATATTCCTAACATTTTATTGTTTTTATTTTTGTTTTCAAATATATCACAAATAATACTTAACAGCTTTCCCATAGAAAAATGCAAAAATAATTCATTTGGTAATTTTTTTATTGAATTTTTCTTTCAAATTTATTTTTTATTTTTTTCAAGTTTTTTTTTTTATTTATATTTAACAATTCATTCAAATGTGTTATTAATGAAAATTTTCAGCAGAATTTAATAATTTAAAATCCGAATCTTCCCATGTAAATGGCTTGATTTGTTTTAAGAGAAAAATTTTGTCTTAAAAAGAATCAACAAAAAATTCTATATAAATCAGAAAATTTATAAAAAATGAAAAATAAAATTCAATTCATAATTTAAAAATTTCTCAAAAGAAGAGAAATTAACCTTCAAAAATGATTCATCTTGGATATAATATTGTAGCATAAATTAGGTTATTGGGTTGGAACAAGAAGAAAAAAACATAGGTTTAAATGAAAACATAGGTATTTTTCACAACTATTACACATTTTTTTCAAAATTTAGATTGGTGCCTATCATCTTAAAATTATACAATTTGTTACCGCCAAAGGTGCCCAAAAAATTTTTCAAATATTGGTTATTTTTTATAATTGACCTTTGAATAAAAAAAAAAAAAAAGTAGAATAATATACATCAAAGAATAATTGATATATGTCTATGAAATAAATCTAATAAATAAATATATTTTCTTAAAAATTGACAAGCTCAAATTCTTAGGGGCCTATTTAAAAACCAACAATAACAATTTGATCTTCATCTGAAGATCCTAATACAATTCCAATAAAAATCAATTTGTTTTTTTCTACAATCATTCACGCTGTTTAGGTAACGTTTAAATAATATTAGAATAATATATTTTTACCAAGTGGCTAGAGATCTTACAATAAAAAAAATTTTTACAAAATAATTTGGTTTTAAAAAAAAGTAAAAATGTAAAAATTGAAAAATATTGATTTCTGGTTCGAAATTTCAAAATTCATTATTTTGTCTGATATGCTTGAAATCCTTTAAACCACATATAGTCCACCCAAAACATTGATACTATTTGACTGGAAAATTATTTACCTGTTTAATGATTTTGGCTGATTTACGAACTTTTTTAGGAAATGTTTTTTGTCTATTTAGCATTTTTTTCTACGATACCAAGAGACTGTAACCTCAAGTCCAACACAAAATCGTTTTTCATTTTACAGGTTCTGTCAACCTTCAAAGAATTCATTTTTTAATTTTATGATTATTACGAAAAAAAAAAGCAATTGTTATCCAACACATTACTCTTTGGCAAATAAAGGAAACTCTATTGAGAATTTAAAACAATAAAAGAAGGAACAAATACATTAAATTGAAAAAATCAGAGACTACTTCTCTTAAATTGTTCAGTATCTCATAAATTCTCAAATCAAATTTATTTGTTGTGATCTAATATGCTTTTTACACTTTTTTCGAGACATTTATAAAAAACAAATCGATTTACATAAAAACAATAATTTCTAATTATCATAAGAAAGTTCGAAACAAAATTGAGACAAAATTCACAGTATTTCTGCACCACACCTTTTTGAAAAGTTTTTATTCTTCCATTGATTGTCTTTCTTCTGATTTTCCTTTTTAAATATTAAAAAGAAAATCAAATGGTGTCTCAAAAACTAATGTGTTCAGATCATTTATGAAACCTTTGACATTTCTATCAATTCTAAAAATAAATATTTTGTTGTGCATGAAATATTTCTTAATTTCGTTCTGTTCTATAGTTTGGGGTTTGTGGGCAATTCTAATTGCTACCCAAATTTAGAAATTTACCAAAAAAAAAACAAAAATTTCCAAAAAAAGAAAGAAATGTTTTTCTGATTTAATTTGAGTAATTTCCATATAGGAGGTTTGGAAAAATAGGTAAAAAAATTTGAAAATCCAATTTGCAGGATTTTTTAATTTATTTTTTTTGTTTCAAGCAATTGGATTGAAAAAAAAAAAAGAAAAACACACAAAACAACCATGACCCAAATAATCCAAAATTGGTTATTTTGTACTCTCGGATCAAATTCAATACCACAAAATTCAGAAGATTTACTGTTCTTATTATGTCAGTCTCTCAACAAACTTTCCCCGTCGATGATACCTGAAATAGAAATGTAATTTCTTTTCTTTTTTTTTTTCTTTTTAATTTTTAAAAATTTTCATAATAATTTTTTCGATCAATAAAAATAAAATTCTTACTTGCCCAACAAAACGAAAACTCTTTGCAGAACCAAACCTAACAAAAACCTAAAGCACTTTTTAGTTGCCTGTACAAAACTCGGGATTGAAAACGAGTTCTTATTCCAAACAAGCAATGGGATTAATGTGTCTGAAATCGACAAGATCGCCAAAATTGTCCAAAAATTAAGAATCATTTTTACAGATCTCGAGAAATTCAATGTTTTATTTGAAGTTGACCCCAACCAAAGGTTGGTTAATTCACAATACTACTCAATAAACAGTGGCTGGAACACAAATGAGAAACAAATCGACGAATATAAATTATGCACTCAGCAACACGGAATAAAGTCAAATTTTCAATTTTCGAAACTGTCTTCCCAATCAAAGCATTTCGCCTATTGGAAAGATCTTCAAACAATGGAGAACCGAACTGGGAACAGCAGCACTGATCAGAGGAATCAGAATTATCACAACAGCTCTGAACGATATGACAAAAATTTAAATCCAAAATATGAAGAAGAAGAAAACGAAGATTTTGATCACAAATCGAGAATAATTAAAACCCACTTAGGGTTTATTCCTTCCCAACAAGCAAAATTGGAAACATCACTCCACTTAAATTCTTTATCAGAAGAGCAAGAAAAAAAGATCCTTCAATATTATTCGCTTGGCAATTGCGAATTTGATTTGCTGTTTCTTGATCCACAGGGAAACTACCATCAAGCAACAATCCATTTAAATTTCAAACGAATTGAATTAAAGGTGATGAACCAATTTGAAAAACTGTTTTTATATCACAACAGCAAATTTTCCTTTTTAGAGTCCAACAGACTAATTGTGAAATTTGAAGCTCAAATCCAAAACCAAGAGAAAACGAAGAAAAATCAAAAATCTGATAAAGCTGAGGAAAAAACTTACCAACTGGAAGTTATTCGGAAGCAGCTGAACAACCAAGTAAGCACACCAAAACGAAGACCACCACCAATTCCAAAAATATATTCTCATAATCTCAAGAAGAAACAAACCCAAATCTATTTATTTTGCTTCCCAGATCTTTTGACAGTTTCCATCTTCCTCAAGACATTCAAAATGTACAAAACGTTTTTAAAACCGACACTTTTACAAAAAACCCAATTCGCAACCATTTTAAGTTCACACAATGAACAGGCAGCGTTGATTCAAAGATATTTAATTCAACACCAAGCAAAATTTTATTGTTTATTATTGAACAACCAAGGATTCAGAAAATTCAATCACAACTCAAATTTGAACAAAGAAAATGATGATGTGTTCTGTCAAATCAAAATAACAAATTTTGGGATTAAAATAAAACCAATTCTATTGAAGAATAACACACAAAAAAATAAAGAGCTAAATCAAAATAAAGAGAGAAATCAAAATAAAGAGCGAAATCAAAATAAAGATTTCAAGAAAAAAGAAAACAAGATTGGATCATTAGTGTTTTATTGGGGAAACGAAGTTATCAATATTTTTAAAAAAGATGAATATATAGTTCTGAAAATTGAAAGACCCTTAAGAATAATCACCCTTATTTTAAAATTCCATAATAATAAACAGACCAAAATAGTTAAAAAATGTATGAATCAATTCAACCAACTATACTGGAAAAGGACACATAGTAATACTGCAATGTATGATTATATAACGGGCTGGTATAATTTGAAAAAGGTTCCACCAAGCATTTTTTGGAAAAAACGATTAATTTTTAAAAAAGTGGGTATTGCAAACTTTGCCTTTACTGGCGATCCACTGATTATTCAACAGCAGCCATTAAATCACTTCCATACAGCACACCCTTTTATAAACAGAAAAAGTTCAAAACAAAATTTATTTCTCCAAAGCCAATTTAAAAAAAAAATTTATCATCAAATAAATCAAAAAAAAAAAGACTTGCTTTTCGATGTAAAAATTTTAATTAGCGACAATGAAAACAACCATTCCATATTATTTAAACCAGCAAAATTGCAATTAGATAAGGAATTTTTTCATATACTTTTAAATGGTGAATCGATTTTGAAAACAAAATACACAAAACGACAGTGGATGGTTTCTCATCCTTCGATCGCAAACATTTTTATGCTCAGTATTGACGACACCTTTGGAATTATTTTCCAATCATCTAATGGATTTTATTGCGATCTGATTTGTAATATTTTTTACAACCTTTCGATCGTGGACCAAAGGGTGAAAAATTCCAACCTTAAAAATAATCAAAAACATTCCAAATTAGACAAGGAAAAATTAATTCATCAAATTAAAATCCAATTTACAAGTTTAAATTATAAATTTAAAAAAGATAAAATAAATGAATTGGACAAACAAAGCAGCGACGAGGAAGAGGATAATGTCGACGATCAACAAAAAGAGGAAAGTGAAAATATCAAAAATTGCGATGCATTCACAATATTGAATTTTGTCTCTCAAGAGTATAATTTTATACCAAAAAGCAAATACCAATATCATGTAAATATGAACAAAGCAGACAATAGCAACACAGACAAGGGCCTATTTGAAAAGCAAAAAACAAAATACGAAATAAGCATTTTTTCTTCATTTGGTGATCGAATTACGTCTGGGAATATTTCACTATATTCAAACTATTTTATATTAAAATTTAATACAATCAAGATCAAACGATATTATAGTTTATTTTCAAAATTATTTTTCCAAAATGCAAAAAGCTTGATATCGAAATTTAACATTGATGAAAAGAGCACAATATATATTGGTTTCAAAAACGACGATGAAAAAAGCGCGTTTTTATTTGATTTTAACAATAAAAGAAACTCCTGCTTAGACGACAAATTGAAACTAACCTATGAACAAAGGATCAAATTAATAGTTTTCCAAAAAAATAACAATCGTAGCCAAATGAAAATTTTAATATCAAATATCAAATTATACACGGACTACTTTAAAATTGAAATCCTAAACGGGAAAGAATCCTTTTCAATAGAATATTCAAATAAACACCTGCTTTTCAAAGAAAACGATATTAACAAAAAGCAATTGTACATCCAAATCTTCCATGACAACTGTTTATTAATCGAATTCGATTCTGTTATTATATTAAACAATTTTTTAAACAATTTCAAAACAAATCAAAATAATTTTTTGAATTTAAAATTAAGCTTTTTACCTAATAATCAGAATAAGAAAGTTTTAAATATTAATAACAAGTCCAACAAAAAAAAAATATTTATAGTGAAATTCTATGATATAAACAACCCAAATAAAATAATTTCTCAAAATGGCAAAATAATCATTTTAGTTGATGGAATCGAATTGCTATTAAATAATAGCAATGATAATGATCTTGATCAACAAGTAAAAAAATACCGGACACCGTTTGAGATATCAATCAGACCCAGTCGGCAAAATCCTAATAAAATTGAATTTATCCCTGGCAGCAATCAAAAATATTTAATTTCATTTAATGATCAAAAAAATTTTCAGAATTTTTTATCGATTGCCGAAAAATCTTTAAAATTTTGGTTTTCCCATTTCCATTCAAAATCATATAATTCCAGATATGAATTAGCACTGGAGGATTCCATTGAAAACATTTATTCGGATTTATTATATTGGGTTGATAATAACACAACGTTTAAATGCTTTGCGGAATCAGAGAATTGTGAAAAGCAGACATTTGTTGATGCGATAATTTCCTTAGTGAATCGTGATTTGTTAATAGTGATTTCGGATGGAACAATTTTAAGAACTTCAATAAAAAAAATTAAAATCTTCGTTCATGGGAAAATTAAAAAAATCATTCAATTGCATTTTACACATGTAAACCAAAGTGTTTTTGTATTCTTTGATCAAGACGAGCATCAAAAAACCTTTTTTCTTCAATATTATCAAATTTTTCATCAAAGCACAATCAACATCTCAAGAAGATCCTATTCAAACTTTAAATTTTCCAACAAAATAAACAATAACACAAATGAATTAGATGGGAAAAAAGTACACAATATTCGAACAGAAATTAATGAGGGGATTTTGACAAAGAGAAGGGGGGGGAAGACGCAAGTGGAACCCGACTTTGACGAGAATTTAAATTTATCAAAACCAATTAAATTGTCTTCTTTGCCAAAGAAAGAATACCAAATTAACTTATATGACAGCAATGGTGATTTTTACAGCAGCGGGCTATGCAGATTTAATCACAGAGAACAGAATTTAAAAATCATCAATAGCTCAAACAATAAATTAATAACCATTAATTCGATCTTTCAATTTTTTGTCAACCCAAAAATTAAAAATTTTATCAAAATAAATTGGAATAATATAGTCATTATTTTGGGCTTAAATAACCGCAATGAAATTTTTGATTTTTTGGTAATGCTAACCGATTATAAAGAAAAATTCAAAATACATTTAAAATATCGTGAATTGCCAAAATTGCCCAAACGGAAAATAAAACCAAAATTAAAACCCAAACCCTTTTTTAGCAATGATATTGAGTACAGTTTTACATCAATTGAAAATAATAGACAGAAATTAGAAAATCAAAAAAAGGCAAAAAATATCCACAATACATCAAATAATGGGAATAATAATAATTACATTAATATTGAAAATAATTCAAAACATCATAAAAGAAAATTAAATATCTCAAGGACACCGCCCAGAGTATTAAAACCAAAACCAAAATCAAATAGGTTTATCGATTATAACAAAAAACAAAAAATAAAAAAATCACTTCTATACCACTCGGACATCACAATTAAACATTAAATCGACTATACAAATAACAAAAATTAATTGTTGTTATTTATCTATTTCTTTTTTTAAATAAATTTTCAAATAAAATGATTAATGTAAATGCAAGGATAATGATAATTAAATAAATATTTTTATTTATTATTTTTTTTTTCTTGGGTATTCTTTTATTTTTTTAAAAAGAGTAAAGATTTTTTTTTTGTAATTCTAATAAAAAAATTCAATATATATTTTTTTTTCATATTTTTCGACGGATCTAATTCCATTTTTTTAATATAATGGTTATTTCTAGACATAATTTTATATTCTTTAAAAATTACCAGAGCCATAATTATTAAACCATTTATAGTTTTGGTTGCTAGGTTGTTGTAAAAGTTACCATACCCGTCATAGTTTTGCAAAGTGTGGTAAAGTAAGGTTAAGTGTCATATATTCAAGTGGAGTATTATTGTTTTTTATTTATTTATTTATTCTTTTGAAATAAATATTATTAGTGAAAAAATACTCTAAATATTTTACGAGTTTTTTTTTTTTTTTCAAAAATCGTTTCATATAAGTAACTACTGGTTTCCTCTATGGTTCATGTTACAGTATAAAACCTTAAATTAGGAATGTTTATTTAAGGTTATTCTTATTATATTTAATCAAAGAAAAACTACACTTCAAACTTTTTTTAAATTTCTTATTTATTATTATTCTTATTTGAAATCTATTTTATAGAGATATTGTGATTTTTTGATTAAATTTAATAAGAGTCACTTTAATAAAAATTCCTAATTTAAGGTTTTATACTGTAACATGAACGATAGAGTAAACAAATAATCACTTCTAAAAATCTATTTTTTAAAACACACCGAAAAAAAAAGTGACAACATGTCTATACTTATTCAAAATATTTTTTTCCTAGACTTTCTGAATTTGTTTATAAAAATCCCCGATTTTCTAACCAAAACTATATGAAAATAAAAGAGTTTATGTTTTATGGGAATTTAAAAATCATTGTTATAAATAGAAAAAATAATTTTAAATATTTCATTACTTAGAAAAGATAAAATATTAAAATTATTACTTTTTAAGATGAAATAATAATAAAAAATTATTGATTATAAAATTTTCTGAATTTTTGAACTAAAATAAGTTGTGATTTATATATATATATATATATTACCTCAAACTTTTTTACTTTTATTTTATTTTCAGGTATATATATATTTAAATATATATATACCATTTTTAAAATATCGGGAATTTTTCAAAAAGTTGTGGAAATTAAGAGTAATAAGAATTTTTTGATTTTCAACCATTTTTATTTTAAATTTTGTACTTGGATAAAAGACGATGGGGTTTGACAAAAAGATAATTTTTTTCAAAACTGACCAAATTTTGAAATAATAGCATAAATACTTGACTAAACACCCTATAAAGTGAATAAATGTACCTATGACGATATAAAAATTATATACTCACCGTAAAACATAAATATTCCTATAATCAAAGAAAACCTGATAATATTTTATTTACAAGACTAGTCTCTAATATTTTTTTTTTGACAAATTTCTTAATAAATATCCATTTTCTCGAAATATGTTTAATATTCAAAATAAACAGAAATTTTCAAATCTAAGTAATTGGCAAAAAATTTTCCCAATCTCTATTAAATCTAGGTAAAAAAATTTGATAGAGATTAATCCCTTAATAAAAAAAAATTTTTTTTAAGAATCATTCTATTTTCTGTTCAAAACAATAATAATTATAAAAAAAAAAATTAAGATAATTTCAAAGTAATTATCTATTTTATTATACTAATAATTTTAAGAATTTCCAAATATACGCCATAATATATCAAAAATAAATTTTATTTTTTGATTCAGAAAAAGTATTCAGATAAATTTAAGATTTTAACATTCTTTTCAATTCCCAAATAAAAATGTATATAAGCAGTTTTCAAACTATCATATTTTGTTTAACTTGTTTAATATAAAAACCAAGGGCTTTAATTTAATACAGAATATTGCCTCAAAAAAAAATAAACGTTCAAAAATAAGCATCAACAATTAATTCTCGATAGTAATATTATTTTATTGCTTAAATAGGATATTACAAGAGAACCAAAAATTATCCAAATCTAATGAATTATCGTGTATATTTTGATAATTATCTCTATACTTTTCACTTTAAGAAAGTTGTGTTCTGGCCATTTTTCTTTTTTATTTTTTTTTTTCTGAAAATTTTAAACTAATAGAATCAATAAAAAGTTGATTTAGTTGTATAAATACTTAAGAATTATTTTCAAGATAACAAAAAAAATTCAAAAAAGGCAAATTTAAACTTTTTTTCTTTCTAAATCCCATATTTAGTTTCTCTGATAATGATATTAATTTATGAAGATTTTTTTTTATCATACTATTTGATATAATGTTTGGAATTGTTATGTGAGGTTTTACAAAATTTATCTTTTCACTTTTTTTGTTTTGTTTTAATTTTTTGAGTATTATATTTCAATTAAAAAGGTTTTATAATTCTCAAAAGTAATTTTAATTATATTATTTTATTTTTAAAATTATTTTATTATAAAATATTTCTAAACTAAAATTTAAAATTTTCCACCGAGATAAAAAGTTACAAACAATCACAATAATACAATTTCATTGAAATTGGATATAATTTTGATTTTTGTAAAATATGAAAATCTTTTTTTCATCTTTTAGTTTTTCTTTTCATTTCATTGTTTGAATTACAAAATTTGTTTTGTTCGATCAAATTTTTTTTCAACAATTGGTATTATGTTAAAGTTGAGTTGTTTGAAATAGAAGAACTCAAATAAAATTATTATTTGTTCCAAAAAAATTGAACAAAATTTTCATTCAGCTTATTTCAAATATATTTTTAAATCAAGTAACATTCAAAGATTTAATTCTGTAGAAAAGCCTAAATAATTAACACCCCTCTGAGAATTAGAGCCTTTTGTCATTTATTCATTTGATAGATTTATTTGGAAAGTTGAATGAAAATTTTAACCCTTTTATTTTACAATTAACAGTAGTTGTAGTCTCTAACCATTTGATCGATCAATAATCCTAATAGAATTTTTACAAATTTACTAATGTATTTTTTTGTTTTGCTCTTCTCCAAAATTTTTAACATACCCATAATTTATTTGTCTTGATAATTATTTATTTATTGTTTTGTGAGTATTGTATTTTATAAAAAAGTGTAAACTTTTCAATTAGTGAATGGTTCTAATTTGGCAAATCTTCTAGAATTGATTATATAAGATTTTTTTTTCACAAATCGAATTTTGGTGTATTAAACATTTTGAATTGGGGTTTAGTAGATATTAATAAAAATAAAAAACTTCAATTTTTTTTTGAAATTCTTTGGAACATATTAACAAAAGAGAACCAATCAAATTAACAATAATTACAAGATAGTCAACATACATTTTTTATTGTAACTAAACTAGATTCCAAAAATTTGGACACAGTTTAAACAGTGGAAAGAACATCATTACTGCACTTTTAATTCAAATTGGAAAGAATTTTGATTTTACAAACAATTTCATTTTTTGTCTTTTTTGTTTTGTTTTCATTTCCTTTTTTGCAGTTATGTAATCTGTTTCGTTAGATCTAACATTTTTTTTCAATGGTTAATAGAGTGTAAGTGTTGAGTTTGTTAAATTGGAAAATCTCATGCAATTGGTAGATGGTATCTTAATATTTGATCGATCAACAATTGTTGGTGAAATTTCAACAAATTTACCAATACATTTTTTGTTCAGCTGGTTTCATTATTTTCGACAAACCTATTTTTATTTTTGAGTTTTATATTTTTTTCTTTTATTTGGGTTAAAATGATTACTTATTAAAACATTAATACTGGGTAACTTAAATGTGGTTTTATATTAGGTTTGGAAAAATACAATAAATTGGGTTTTATTTTGCCTATTTTTGATTTTGCCTATGTCCAAATTATTGGAACGGGGTTTTTTTAACAACCTTCAGGTTTGTAACCACTGAAATTTTAAAAAAATCAATCATATCAATTATTAGGTAGTTAGTTATTTTGGTTTTTGGCTGATCGATCTTTGACTTAGTTTTAAATTGATTCAAAAAGGCAATTTGTCACAATTTATTTATATTTTTTTCCGAAATCCAGATTTATGAGTGTAAGGCAAATAGGCTGATCTGTAGGAAACAAAAACGTTTGCTTTTTAAGTTTTAAATTAAAAACATTTATTGTCCTTTTACTCATAGCTCAAAAAGAAAAATAAAGTATTTCAAAACTCCAAATAAAATCAAACCTCAATAAAAATTTCAATTAGTAAGACACAAATCACATTTTTTTTATCACTTACTATCTGGCCTCTTCCTCCTATACTTATTCAATCAAATTTCAAAAAAAAACCAAAAATAAATTTATCAAAAATTTCCTTTTTGAACCACCATTAAAAACAATAATAAGTCTTTGATCGATCAGTTAAGAACCAAAATAACAAGTTACAACACCTGTTACAAGATAATCTTTTTTCCATATTTGGTTGATTGCAAGCCTTAAGATAAAAATTTTAATCACGACAAGAATAGCACAATCCATACAAATACTTTCAAGACTTTTTCGAACTTTCAGGCTGACAGTCTGCAAGATTTCAGTCTCTGATATTCTTTCATATTGTTTCAAATTTCAAATACTTGGTACAAACTTTTGGAAGCCAAAAAAAGGGATAAAAATAATAATTAACAAAAGATAGCATTTTGAATTTAATTGAAATTTTTGAAAGTTATCTAAAAGAAAAATATTTGTAAACTTTCAATAACCTGAAACTCTTTTTATGAAAACCAAAAATTGGAAAGTTGTTTAAATTACATGTTTTTAAAAGTATAACTTGTAAAAACTTTTAAATTGAAAGTTGTTGCATTGTGATCTTCTAATTCCTTTCAAAATTTGGAACAATTTCAAAAACAACAAAGTGTTGCTAAGGAAAAAAAGTGACTACAATTTTTGTGCTATTCTTGTCGTGATAGTTTTTGAAAAAAATCATTTTTTTACATTGATACTTTTTACGAATTGCACTTTGATAATTCCAAATTAAGAAAAACCAAAAAGAAATTAAGCTGGGATTTTGAAAAAATTTTAGATAAAGAGAAATGATCCAAAACACAACACTGATTTCAGAACAAGCAACAAATTATTTTCTCCAAAATTTAAATTCATCCTCAAACGAATATCAAGATATCAAAGAATTGCTCACAAGTCATAACGCAACGCTTTTGGTCCCATTATCTCATACATTACCTGAACAACCTATCAGCAAAACATTTTATGAATGCCATATTGTGTTATTTAGCGAGATCGATACAAACTTTGAAACTGCAAATGGTTGTCTCGGGGAGGTGTGTGTTGGTTATAAAAAGAAAGAGCATGAGATTAGCTTCAAAATTCTAAAGCCACCAAGCAAAAATCATTCCAAAAATCATTTTTTAAGTAGTGGCAATCTAAACGATCTTTACAAACGTGAAATCCTGTTTCAAAACGAAACAGTAGAAAATCAAAAAAAGAAAAAAAAAAACAAAAAAATGTCTTTGAAATTTTCAAATCCAATTTCACTAGAAAACGGATCAATCGAAATAAGTGGCCACCCAAAAAAAATACAGGCAATTTTAATTTCTGAACCATTACTTTATCCGAATTGTGGTTGGTGCAAATCAAAAAAAAAGAAAAAAAAGAAAAAAATGAAAAAAAAGAAAAAAAAGAAAAAAGCCAACAAAAAGTCAAATAAAACCAAAAAAAAATCAAATGTAACTAAGAATGAAAAAGAAACTTCTAATAATAAGAGCGAAACAGATCCGAAAGACGAAGTTACTAATGAAAAAAAAAATGAATACAGTTTGGTTTCAATTCCAAAAAAAATAAAAAAAAAGGAAAAGAAAAAGAAAAAGAAAAAAGAAAAGAAAAAGAAAAAGAAAAAGAAAAAGGAAAAGAAAAAAGAAAAGAAATTAACAAGAACAAAAAGTTTACCACAATTCAATGTTCCTCAGGGATCAGAAAACCAAAATTTCAAAGCCAAACTCAAATTAAAATTTCTAAAAAATCGCACTTTAAAAAAGGAAAAACCAAGCTCTTTTAATAGAAGTGAGAACAAGAATGAAAATGGCAAGTTAAACCAAAAAGGAATAAACACAGAAAAGAACAAGAGTGAAAATCTAAAATCAGACGATAACGAATCCCATAATCAGGTTCAAGAAAATAATAAACAAATTATCGATAGCAAATTTTTATTTAAATCAAAATTTTCAAAAATCATACAAAGAATTAATCAATTCCATCAAGATTTTGTCAACAATAGCACAGATCTACGAACAACAAGTACAAATTTCCAAGACTTTATTCATAATATAACTAACGAGTATGTAAATAATGATTATTTTCAAGAATCCACACAACACTTAACAGAAGAAGAAGCAATTACTCAAGTTTCAGAATTTTTGGAAAAATATTTGTTAGAAATACTTAATGATAAAGTGGTTGATTTAATTAAAAAGTCTTGGAAAGAAGACAAAGACTTAATATTAAAATACAAATTAGAAGATTTAAAATTTATTGAATTCCATCATTTGGATATAGATAAAAATATTATGGATCAAAAAGGAATCGAAAAGGCACAAAAGAAATTAAGAAAAATTGATCTTGTAAAAGCTCCTAAAAAAAAACTTGAATATATTAAAAAATTTTCCAATTTGTTGAATAATATGATTAGTAAGGTCAAACTGACAGGTTTGTGATTCATTTTTTTTTTTTTTTTCAATATGTTTTTTTAAAAACAGTTGTTGAATAATTTGATAAAAAAGTTAGATTCAAATGTGATATTACATTTTAGAACAGAATTTGAAATTCAATCGCAATGATCTTAATTGTATCAATTATATTAGCCACTTTTATGATTTGGAAAGAGTATATGCCTTAATATACAGAGGTAATGTATTTTTTGGAAATTTTGTTTTAACGAATATAAACCCATCTAAATTCCATTAAAATACAGTTTAATTCAACCCTCGTTCATTAATTGAGTTCAATAAACATCCAGAATCTTTAACTAAAAATTGAAAAAAATAAAAATATTTTCAAAGTTTTATTATTTTTTAGTTTCTTAAATCAAAATAATTTAAAGACCAGGTAAAAATGTACAAAGATAGCTTTTTTTTCCTGAGAATTGGAACAAATATGGAAAACAAATTTTTTTTAAAAAACTAAGAAAAAATTTGAGTTGTATTTTTTAGAAAAAAAGATGAAATTAAATTTATAACCCACGCAAAATACCACCACCAAAACAAAACAATTTTAAAACCAAAATGAAAATTAAACTATTCTTTCTAAGGGTATGATGAATGAACTTTGACCTTTTTTTGCTTTTCTTCAATCAAAAAAACAAAGATAAAATCTAACCACGACCAAACATTCAGGCTTTAGATGATTTTCACTTAATAGTATATTTGTAATTTTTCAAACTCACTTGGAAATAAATAATATAAAAAAGTAAATTTCATTAAATTTAAATGAGTATCAAACCCCCGATGTCTATTATGGATTTAATTTTTTGAAAGAAAATTTCACTTTACAATAAAAAATGCAATTAAATACTGTTTTCCAACTCCATTTTAAACTAAATTGCGTTTTTGTCCTTTTGAATTCAAAATCATAAAATTAATTTTCAAAAAAATTGTTTCAAAAAAAAAATAATTAGCTTCTTATTTTTCTTAAAATTGTAGTATTTCAAAACTTTCTTTTTTTTTCAATTCAAATCTATTTTGGATAAATCGCTTTTTATGATACAAAAAAAAAAAAAAAAAAAAAAAAAGCCTAAACTTTTTTAAACACGTTAAATTCATTTTTCTATTTGTTACTCTTAATTCGATTCCAAATTCATATATTTTTATTTATGTTTCCAAAATAAATTAAAGCCGTTTCAGTTTATTATTTTAGGTATTTTTTTTTTCTTTATTAACTTATTGATCATCAATTCTCATCTATTTTTTTTAACATTTAAATTAAAACTTAAAATTATTTTCGGTTGATTACTGGGAATTAGAAAAAATAAAAAATACCAAAATTGTAGCGAAAGGCATATAATCATACAAATTAAATAAAAAATGAACAATTCTCAATATCATCTACAACTAAATCACACTAGGTTTATTTAAGGAAATAGGTTTAAAAGGGGTGTTATTATTATTATTATTAAGGAAAGGTGATGAAACAAAATTACATCCTGTTTGCCGTTAGGTTTTCCAGAATTTAAAAGAATAATTTAAAATCTTTGATTTTACTATATTCTTTTGAATTCTGGAAAACCTAGGCACTTGACGGCACTCTAGGCACTTCACGTTAGGTTTTTTTATTTTTTATTTTAATTAGAAAATCAATAGATTTTCGAAACAAATATGGAATCACTAAGTTATTTCAAATAAAATAGAAAACCTCAAGAAAAGAGCCGTTAGGTTTTTTTTACTTTTTGAAATGTAATGAATTTTTTTTAAATTTTCTTTACATTTCAAAAAATTAAAAATTACCGCCGTTAGGTTTTCCAGAATTTAAAAGAATTGAGTTAAATCGAAGATTTTACTATATTCTTTTGAATTCGGAAAACCTAGGCACTTGGCGACACTCTAAATTTGTTTAAAGATTTTTATCCTAAACAAAATATATGCAAAGCTAGAACTAATAAGATAGCTTTTCTTTAAAAAAATAAAATAAAAAGAATTTAAAGAGAAACAAAAACAAGAAAGAAAGCGGATAAATAAAAAAATAACAAAAAAAAGTAAAAACTTCACTTAAAAATTTTTTTATGCAATGAGTGTTGAATTGGTTGGTCGTTGTTTCCTTTTATGTCAAATTTTTTAGATCTCCACCATAATTTATTTTAATAAAGAGGTCTAAATATTTGACCAACTATAGTACAAGATAAAAAAGGTAAATTTATTAACTTTTTAAATTAGAACTTTATATTTAAATATATAAAGCTTTAATTTAAAGGGTCGATTTTTAAGAATAAGAATTTAGTTTCGATCTTTTCTTTTTTTCTTTCTTTCTTTCTTGCAATTTTCCCAAATCTTGTTTTCCTACAATCCAAATCCAAGATACTGACTTGGTAGTATTAACCCAGACCAATTACCACCTAGGCAGTATTGTGTGGAGAATTTGCTTCGATTTATTACAGTTTAGTTTCAGTTAAGTTCTGTTGAGTTCGGTTTGTTTAAGATATAATTAGAACAAGTTCAGTTTGTTTAAGATCTAATCAAGATCTATTAAGTTTGCTTAAGGCCTAATCCTAAAAAGTTTATTAATTCTTAGAATTGTTTTTTATATCTTCTACCTCAATTTCTCCTTTTTGGCGTTGAGAACTTTGAATTATTTATTTTAATTCTTGGGTGATTTTTTTTGAAAAGCCAAATGAAAATTTTGTTCCTTTTATTTTCCAATTAACAGGAAATTTTTAGAGGATTTATTTTTATTTAATTTGTAAAAAAAATTTTTGAAAATGTTTTTTTGTAACATTAAATTTATTTTTTAATTGATCTTTTCTTTTCTTTTCTTCAAATCATGGAAAATTGTTTTATATACATGTCAAATAATTTAATAATTGCCTTCAAAATAAAATAACTTTACCTTTCTATTCATTTAAATTGAAACAAAATTTCTCTTTAAATCACCATAATTATATGAAAAATAAACTAACTGAAAGCCAACCTTCATTTTATTACAATCTCTATCAATTGTCATATCAATTTTTTCTTGGTTCATTTCACAATATATATAAAAAAAAAAACAATTATATTTTATCTTCGTTGTAAGATTAAGTGAACTATTTTTCTAAAAATAGTCAACTTAATATTGTACATTGGAAGAAACCAAGTTTCACTTAATAATTTAATCACCCCACCTAGATTTTCATACAATAAAATTTCCAAAAATACAAATTTTAATCAATTTTTATTTTTATTTATTAATTATGCCCATATATAATATATACGTACTTACTTGAATACTTCAATAGGGGCCGATGATTTATTACCGGTTATAATATATGTATTATTATTTGCAAAGGTGCCAAATTTGAAATTACATTTGGATTATATTTCAAATTTTAGAGATTACAATAAAATTGCAATGTCAGAAGAAGGTTATCATTTTGCTAATATTTTAAGTGCCGTAAGTTTTTTAGAAAATTTAAAACCAGAAAATGTTGGATTAGATCCACTTGGTGGTTTGGAAAGTGGTTTTCAAAATAATATTAAAGTTAAAGAAATTAAAATACCTAAAAATTTAGCATCACAAGATCATATCATTTTTTCAAATTCTAAAAAAAAAAGAAAAAGAAGAAAATTACGTAAAAGAAATTCAAAATTAATTGAGAATATAAATGAAAAAACAAATGAAAATAACAACAACAGTAGCAGTAGCAGTAGCAACAACAACAACAACAACAACAACAACAACAACAACAACAACAACAACAACAACAACAACAACAACAACAACAACAACAACAACAACAACAACAACAACAACAACAACAACAACAACAACAGTCAAATGAAAAATGAGAATCAAAATCAAAATAAAAAACAAAAAAATAATTTGTGGGATCCTTTTTCTGAAGATATAAATGATTTACCAAATTTACAAAATAATAAAAATAATGATAATAATATTAATATTTTTTCTCAGAATGAAATTCCAATAAAAAATATAGAGTTTAAGGGAAATAAACATTCTGATAAAATAAAATTATTAAATTCTAAACATAACAAAAACTCTGAATTATTACAAAATGAAAAAAACAATAATAATGATTTGCCAATTAAAAATACTAAATTTGAAAATATTTTTGGAGAAAATATATTAAATGAAGATTTAAACACAAGCACAAACACAGATACAAATACAAATAAAAAAACTGAAAAAATCAATGAAACAGTAATCAATGAACATCGTTATGTAAATTTGGAAGAATTCAAAAATTATAATTTTGGTAAATATGTAAACATTGAAACAGATGATTTAAAATTACCTCAGATTTTTGAAATGTTTAAAATGTATAAACCTTTATTTCAATTATACACAAATATTTCGAAGAATAAATGAAATCAATTATTATTTCCCAATTTTCTTTTTTTTTTTTGCTTTCCTTCTTTTCCTTTTTCTTAATTATTAGTTTTTAAATCTCTATTTTAAATTAATTTCCGATTCATTAACAATATATATATATATATATATATAAGGGGTTAGAGTCTACCAATAGAAGTCTAAAACCAAACCATGTTACTATCAAATGTTAAACACATTTGTGCTACATGGTTCACATAGCTTTAAAAAATCTATTCTAAATATTATTGAACATTAAATTCTTGTATTTTTTACTAATGATCTCAGTGCTAAATTATCTGTTTCGTAATTTTTTTAATAGATGCTTTTCCCTGATCTAAAGATATAAACTAAAATATTAATGTTCCAGTGCTTAATAATTAATTTTTAGAACATGAAAAGTATAAAAATTTCTAATTTTGTATACAAAAGATTTGATCAATAATAATCAACACAAAATGTAATTAATTGTTAATTTTTTGTTTCTTTTTTATAAACTGCTTGTATTTAAACTATATTTCCAATATTTGTAAAAAAATTGGTATAAAAAAATCAAAAGTTAATTATTCTTTAATTTTTAGAAAATAATCTAGATTTCTATTCATATTTTGGGAAAAAGTTTATCAACTTTAAAGTCTTAATATTGATAATTCAACCATTTAAATTTCTGTTCTTCATTGGAGAAATATCTCAAAAATTTTTATAAGTGAAATATTATTACTAGTTGATCTAATCAATTAAAAATGATTAGAATGTATTCATAAAAAACTAAACAAATTGTAGAAAAAAATCCACATTTTGCCAAAGCTATTTATCACTTTCAAAAATGGTATACTTTAATAATTGACTTCTCTGTGGATCACTATTGGTCTTTAAGGTCAATATATTTGGGCTACTGTTCCAATAATTACAAGAAGGATCAATTTAAAATCTCTTAATTTTTAATTTGGAATTTTATTCTTTCAACTATACCATTTAAAATGAGATCTCAAAAACCACTTTCAATAGATTTTTTTCGGATTTACCATCTATATATAAAAATGAAAAAATTTTTAATTTACTTTTCATGAATTAGTTCTTATTGTAAAAACATTAAACAAAATTATTAGTTGGTGTCTCCCAAATAAAAAAAAAAATATGGTCCAAAGTGCATCAACTTTGTTTTTTTTTCATACTTCCAAAATTTCTTATTATTCAGAATAAAAAGTAAATTTCAATTCACTTATTGGAATATCCCATAATTCATTCATAAAATTAACTTTAATCTCAAAACCTTAATTTTAAAATTAATTAATATTCAAAACCTTTTCAATAATAATAGTTGGGAGTAGTTCAAATATTTAAAAATAAAAAAAAAAAGTAACAATAATAAATATATATATTTTTTTAATAACTTGAATTCAATTGACAAATGAAACTTTCCAACAAAAAAAAATATATAATGATATTGTAAGATTGTTTGTTCTCATGAAATAAAAACAATTCACAACATTTTAAATGATTTGTGAAAAATCTCAAATAACCACAATTATGAGAATTTTGAAGTTTTTATATTTCTATCAAGAGGCAATTAAATCAATTTGGTATTTTAATAGATTCTAAATTATTTATATAAGAGTGTATTCAAAATAATTTGTTTTGAAGGTGTATTTGCTTATGAAGAAATTTATCTCTCAAAAAAAAAAAAAGATTAAGAAAAAATTTTTTGTGTTTAATTTATTTATTGATTTATAAAAGAATTTTAAGACATTTCAAACTCTATTATTATTAATCATAAAAATCAATAACAAGAAGAATAAAAAATAGAAAAAAGAAAATCAAAAAGAAAAAGATAATCAAAAGGAAAAACAAAAAGAAAAAAAAGATTCTAAAAGCAAGTTTTATAGAAATTTTTTTTTTGTAATACTTTTAATTGCCCGTATCAAAAAAAATCCAGATCTTTTTGTAATTCAGGGTCTAAGTTATCTTCTTTTTGTTGAATTTTTAAACCTAATAATTGTTTTTCAATTTCAAGGCTTTCTAATTGTTTTAATTCAAGATTTTTCTCTTCGGAATACAGATCACTATTATCATCACCTGAAAATTCTTTCATGATTACGAGGAAATCTCTTAAAATGGTTTTAAATTTATCTGGGTTTTCGCAATTGTCAAATAATTGTCGAGCAAAATCATGAATTTGGTTTTCTGTTAAATTGTTAAAGGATTCTAAGAATAATTCTGTTATACTATTTAAGATTAAATTACTATTATCCTTGTGGGTGAATGAATTATTATCGTCTAAATATACTGTAATTTTTTCAGTTTTTACTAGCATGAACATTGTTCTTAAGATTTTGTATTGGATTTGGAATCCTGATTTATGCAGGGTGTCTGTTAATATTGAAAATATATCTGTCAAAAGTATAAGATAATATCCGGAATAAAAGTCATTTAAAATATTTTCGTTTGAATTGATGTTATCCAATAATTCTTCTGTTGTGTATAGCCCCGTTTCAGACATGTTCCTTTCAGTGTGTTTGAATGCCCAAACTATGCAATCCACGATTAATTTAAATCGGTCTGTGTCTAATAAAAACATTGATACAAAGCATGACCTGTTGATTTCTCTTATCAATTTAAAGAAATTTAAACGATGGTCAGGATAATCTTCAAAGTTTTCACGGATCATTAATAAGGTGCATTCAAAAATGGAATCAAAAACAAGAGGGATACTTTCTGAAACCTGGTGCTTCAATTTATCCACTATTGTTGTTATTAGCGCCAGTATGGATGCCTCCTTGGCTTCGGGTATATTATTTTTATAATCGTCTAATATTAGTTCCAAAAAGGGAGGAATTAGGTCGTCTAATAGGAATTTATCATTCCCGTCATATTTTGAAATAAATGTTTGCAATAGGACTATTATTTGTGATTTCACGTGCCTCATATTGCGTATGATCTCGCTTTTGGCAACTAGAGCGCCACGCTCTTCGATATATTCGAAAATTAATTTGGAATATGTACTATATAAGTCGATCATTTCCTGGTAGTGGAGTGACAATTGCTTTTGAAAGGCTACACCAACCGTTGAGACCACTCTTGTGTTAACCCTTAAAATGAAAACCAATTCTCTGCAGATATTTGGCTTTTTCAATGACATGACGTTTGTGCCTGCAATTTCAATAATCTGTTTCCATCGATCGTTTGCTGTGACCATTAATCTTGCAATTAATTCCTCTTGTATCCCATAATTGGCGACATGGATCATTTCTCCCATGGTTTCATAAAAGACTTGCTTTTGTCTTAATTGTAATAACTTTGTAATTTCGGGCATCCTTTCGATAATTTCTTCAACAAATAGGGAATTTTGGTTTTTGTGCTTTTTCACAAATTGCTTTTTACAATTGTGTGTGATTTTTAAAAAGGTGTCACAGGCCATGTCCTGTACCCCGGGGTGTGTTTCCTCCATAAACTCAAATAATTTATTTAACACAGTTTTTAAAAAGTTCCAATGATTTCTTAAAAATCTTGGATACTGGCCGACAATGTACATAATGTTGGACGCAATAACCGCCTTATTATCTTTGCCATTTTTATTTTCACACATGTCAAGCAATTCCTTTAGTGCGATGATCAGAAATCTCTTTTCTTGCTTTTCAGTCATAGATCCGTTAATGGAGCCAATAGCCCAACACACAGTATTGAGTCGTGACCATTTCCAGTCTGGATTTCGGATTTCATTTAATAGCCTTTCGAGCATGATCTGTTCCATATTTTTATGATCTAAATGCGTCAAGGTAATTAACGTTTTACTCATCTTCTTATACAAAATAATGTTACTTGTATCCTTTTGTCTTTCTCGGATCAATTCCCCCAGTTCGTTTTCAATGATTAGGATTTCTTCTGGTTTGGCCATTTTTTCAATTAGCAATCTCCTTACATCAGGTAATACCTCAGAGTAAGCATTCATTCTTTCAGACCGATTATTATTGTTGTTCATACTATTATTATTACTGCCGCGTCCCATCCCACCAAAGCTTGATCCCAGATCTAAAGAAGATGTGTTGATAATTGAAACACTATTAATTTTTTCATCAAACAAATTCTTGGATAGAAAATACCAAAAATCTAAACAGATTTTGAAAATCTCAATATTGTTGACAGTGGACACACCAATTAGAATTTTCAATGACGTTACAATTCCGTCAAGTAGTTTTTCATTTTCAACAATTTGTAAATGGTTCCTTAAAAAAATGGTAATGAATAAGGAAATGTTTTGAATAAATTCCCGATCGTCATCATTCCCTTTTTCATAATAATTTTCTACTTCAAGTTCAGATTTTATATATTGCGCGATCACCTCCATTGTTTGTGTAAATAAAAATACAAGCCTTCCATCATATTGCCCCTCTTCAGGTTCAATCGATGCAATTTCAATTAAGCATTTTAATGAATAATTGAGTGTTTCATTATTTGATAAATACTATTGATTTTTGTTAAATTTTGTTTTTTTTTTGAAATGTATAATTTGTTTTTATAATCATAATTTTTTTTTTTTTTAATTTTTATTTTTGAATTTTTGATTTTGTTTTTTTTGTTTTAGTTTTTATTTTTTTCAAATTAAAGATTAAAAAGAAAAAAATAAAATAAGATTCAAATAATTGGAAAAAATTAAAAATTATTTCTAATATTCTAGAAAAAAAAAGAAAATGATTACTTTTTTAGAAAGGTATTCAATAATTTGAGTTTCTAAAATATAGCCAATTGGTACCCAAGAAAGAAAAACATGAAGTGTTTTTAAAGAGGAATTAATTAAAGAAACATTTTCGCTATTTTGGAAAATTGCTTCAAAAAGTTTCCAAATCTCAGAAAACTCTTTATTTAAATTCTCTTTTAAATCAGTGATTTTTGACTGCACCATATTACCTTCACTAAATTCAAAAATTTCTTCAGATAATAATCTCAATAATATCATACTGTTCTCGCAAACTGTTTCACTGGTTTCACTTCTTGAAATAATATTTGGAATGAAATCCTTCCAATTATGTGGCCATTCATGCTTAAGGATCTATAAGAAGCAAATAAAAGAAATTTGAATAATTATTTTTAAAATAATATATGTAAAAAGAAATTATTTTTTTTTAATATTTGTTGAAAGTATAATATTATTTCCTTTGCAATAAAGTGTAAATATTATTTGGGTTTAATAGAGAGAGGTTGTAAAAATATACTGTTAAATTCTAATTAAAAAAATTTAAATTTTATAATAAAATTCCAAGAAAAAAAGATATGAATTAATGGGGAAATTATCCTTTTTAATTAATTTGTAAGGATTTTGCCTTTTTTTTTTTGAATTGTGATGAAAGACTGTTTGGGAAATTGAAATTCAAATTTTTCCTTGTTTGAAAGGGAATATGATAGTGTCTGAGAAATTTTTCGTTTTTTTTTTTTATTCAACTTTATAATTAAATCAAAATAAAATAATTCATTTGTTAGATAATGAAATTTTAATTATAATAATATTATAAATAAACAGAATTCCAAAATTTAATATTTCCTGACCAATAAAACTCAATATGCTATAAGGAAAAAAAAAAAAAGATCTCAAATCCAAATGATTCAGGATCATATAGTCACACAAAGTAATCTCAATTGCAATGGCTCTCCACGTTTTTCTTATCTTTTTTTTAAAATTCTTTATTTTTTATTCTTCATTTTTTTCTTTCTCTTATAGACTTTTTATCTTATCCTCTGTTCTTTTAGAAAACTAAATTAAGTTTAAAATGCATACAAGACCTATGTTTATTCACTCTTTGAATTAGAAGTTATGAATTTAGTCACTTCGCAATTCTCTCTTTAACAGGTAAAGTGCTTTTAACATTTAATTTTTAACAATAAATCATAAATAAATTCCAAAATTTTGGACTCAACTAAAACAGTTTAAAGAAAACAATAATAATGTATTTCCAAAAAAGTGTGGCATTTTTTTTTTTTTTTTCAAAGAATATTTTCTTTGCTAAAGTAATTCTATTTGTAAATTGGTAATATAAAATTAAGAGAGGTATTAATACTAACTAATTGAATCAAATCTATGATTTGTTGGAATTTCAAAATATGTTTATCAAAATATTTTGAAAAAATGAAAAAAAAATTTCACATTTTTTTTGGAGAAAATGGTGCGTGGACAATTTCAATATAAAATGGGCAATATGATAAGGATCTAAACGGCTTTTTAAACAATGAAATATATTTATAAAGTTTTTACATTTTATTGAGAAATTTTATCAAGATTAAACCTCTTAAGAAAAAAAATTTTTATGATCAAAAAGAAAACAAAGAAACATCAATTTTTACAACCCAAAAAATGTCATCTAAAATTGAGAATCAGAAATTTTGATGTCTTTAATACAAATAATGTCTTACAAATAAACAAATTTAATTATTTCGAATAATTGATTAATGATTAATAACCATTTTGAATATTTAAATACTTGATAGTAGAATTGAGTTTTCGAAAGATTCTTTAAATTAAATTTACCACGCTTTTTTTGGAATGACTTACATCTTTCATACGATTTATTCATTATTTTGATTTTAACACTTCCTATTTTTTGCATTTTTTGTCTTTTCTGTTTTTTGTTTTCATTTCTTTTTTTCAATTGCCAAAGTTATTACATTCAATCGGGAATTGTTTTTCGAATGATTGATATTAGGTTAAAGCTGAGTTCTACTGTTTTGAAGAACTTTGATAAAATTAGTTAATGGTGTCTAACATTTTGATCTATCAATAATTGTAAATAAAATTTTAACAATATAAATTTTTTTTTAGTACTTCACCTCAAAAAAAACATCCATGCGAAGACTCCGTCCATTTCTTTTGACTTTGCCTGGTTTATCAGAAGGTAAGTGCATTATGGATAAAGCAAATTAGAGAAATGAAGGTCAGGAAATATGATGGCATGCTTGATAATAAATACAATTCTCGTCTACTCTCATACATAGCTGAGAAAGAATTTTACAATAATTTGTATAGTTATGTCAAAAAATTATTCATACTTTGGGCAAATTGGATTTGAGTCCACTTACAAACCAAAAAAAAAAAAAAAAAAAAACTTTAAACCAAAATTTTTTACACAGCATTTTTTTATTCGATTGGTAATTATTTATCTTTTGTTTTGTGGTTATTGTAATTTATAAATAATTGTTATCATTTCCAATTAGTTATTGGTTCTAAATTAGTATTTTCCATAAAATTTATTTAATAGGATTTGCTTTTTTTTCAAATATTGATTTTTAGTGTGTGAAAATTTTTGAATTGGAGTTTATATCAACATCTAGTTTCGCCTATCAAAATTTTTTTAAGTTATTTTTTCCTTGTGGCGTGGTGTAAAAGTGATGTCTCATTTTTTTCAATTTTTTAAAAAAAGAAATGATTTTTTTATATATTTATTTTGTTTCATTTAAATTTTAAAATTACAAATATTTCATATCATTTAACTTGAGAAAAAAATTAGTTAGATATGGTATTTTTAATGTAAGAATGTTTTTCAATCTAAACAGTTGTCGTAACTTACACAACGAATATTAGTAAATGTTTTTACATTCTATTAATTTGATAAAAAAATTTTCCAATTAAAATAGACAGTTTTATTTAAAGATGAGAGAGCCTATCTTTTAATATGAATCTATATTTATGTTCTTTGATTTCATAATGTGTTCAAAATGTGTTAGTGATCTCAGTGGAAAATTATTGCTTTTACTTGTAACGAAATAAATAAATAAATATTAAAAATTATCCATTTTTTAATTATTTGTGTGGAATTTTTTAACTTTAATAAATTTAAAAATCTCGTTTTATTTGTAAAACATGTAAATTCTTGTAAATGGGAGAAATAATTTGAACACTTAAAAGTCATGGAATAATTGTTATCAGAAAAGGTATAAAAGGGGGTGATTAGCTTTTGATTTCTTTTTTAATACATGATTTGGCAATGAGACATGTAAGATTTTGGAAAAGTTTTAAATTTTTGAATTTTTTTGGTTTGGTTTTGATCAAAATATTGAACACGCAATCATCCCTTAACTGGTTTTTAATAATCATACTTTCCTTTTCATTTTCTTTTTCTTTTTTTTTATGTTGTTCCATTTTCAATTAATTTTATTCTTTTCTTTTTTTTTCTGTTTTCTTTTTTTTCTTTAATTTCTCTTTCTTTTACTTTTACTTTTTCCTTTTCCTTTTCCTTTCCTTTTTTTTTAATGATTAAAAATAGACTTTTATTAATTTAAATCATTTCAAAGATGTTCGAAGAACTAGAATTTTTTAAATTACTAATATATTCCAATTAAAAAATGAAAATTTTTAGTTCACATTTTGAAATATTTTTTTAGTTTAAAAGTTGAAGAAAATCCAAAGATCTTTACAACATCGTTTAGAAATGATATTTTTCGACAATAAATTAAGCTTCCTTAGATAACTAAAAGACAAAATCTTTATTCTGTTAATTTGATTGTAGTAGTAATAATTAAAATTCATTTTGGAACTTGAAATAAAAATTTTCATTTATTAATTGGAAAATAACAGTATTTTTCCTCCTTATATGTAAAAAGACATTTTCAAAATGTGAAAACGGATAGTTGAAATGGTTCATCAAAAAATTGTTCTATTTGGATGGTGAGGCCGTTTTAACGATACTTTGTAAAACTTTTTAATCTCGATTTTTGAAAATGACTGTGATTGCATTTTGTTGTTTTGAAGTCATTTTAGTAAAAAAGAAAATAATTTTAAAGAACTGTCAATATAGCATATAAAATTTGAAAATTGGTTGATCTAGGTTCCATTTGTAAAAAAATATTCAAGTTGAAGCAAAAAAGCAATAATAAAGCAAAAAGATTAAAAAAAAAATTAAAGTTTTACCTCTACAAGTATCCCATTTAAACGTTGAAGCAAGAGACTATTTTCTTGGAATAAGACCTCGTCTTTGGACGTAAGAATAACAACACTTAAAACGTAATCTTTGATCGCCTCTCTTTGTTCTTTTAAGATTGATTTCCATCGAAATTTAATTGCATTTTCTAAAATTTTTAAAGCAAGAAATTTTGTATTTTGACTTTTACTATTTTCTAGAATTGTGTCGACCCGATGCCAAGACTCTGGATGGTTTTGAAATTCTGATAAAATTTCGTCTGCCATTGTTTGCTAAGAATTTGGAATAGAAAAGAAAATAAAAACAAAAAAAAAAAAAACAAATCGAAAAGTTGAAGGAAAAATTTAGGAATAAAAATCGGTATAACTCTGAGATCACAATCAGTCTGTTTTTTTTTTGATGGACTTCTTCGAATTGATTCAAGATGAAGAATGAAATGTTCAAAAACAATAATACTTGATCTCTTTTTATAATTTATTTTTTTTTTTTTTTTCTTTGTTGTTAAAGTGCAAAAAACAAAGAAAAGTAAATCACCAAATGGATTTGAGTTCGTTTTTTGAATCAAAAAAAAAAAGAATGAATAAAAACCACTCAAAAATAAGAAGAGGTTTTTTTTATCAAAACGATTTTTGAATAAATTCAAAAAGAAAAATTTTTTTGTTAAAAACTACGAATAAATAATCGTTTCTTCAAGAAAGATCGGTTAATAATGTTGTCAAAAAATAAATGGGGTTTTAATGAGGTTTTGAGTTCAAAAGCTACATAAAAAGCGTCTCAATATCAAAATAAAAAAAAAATGTAAAAAGACAAAAGTAATTCTTCAATAAGAAAAAAATTTTCTTTTACTTTCATCTTGTTTTGTTTTTTTTTGTTTGTTTTTTATTATTTGAAAAGAAAAGTTTGAAAGGTTTGCTTACTTCTTCATAGTTTCCATGAAAAAAAGAGTTCACTACTTTGTCCAAAAATTCTACATCAAACTCTTTTGTTGTGAAATCTAAAAGTTTTTCTGCCATAATTAGTAACCAGAAAAAATTTTTGAAAGAAAAATATGAAAAATGAAGATTTCTAAAATGTACTTCTTTTTTATTAATTCCTTAAAGTTTGTTTTTAAAATTCTTTAATTAGAGTGTCCGTTTTCAACAATAGAAGAAGAGTTCACTTCAGAAAATTGTAACCAGTATATTTGCCTTTGATTTTTTAGAAATTGTAAGGCCATAACATGATCAATTGAACTTTTAACATACCCATCTTTTGTGTATCACTCCAAAACAAACGTATTTTATTCTACGAGAGAAGTTTTGTATTTTAACTGACGAATAGTTAAATAAGGTAAATTATTTTTAGGATTTTGGTTTCTATTCTAACTTTCAATGATTTGGTTTCAAAAAAATTGTAACAACTAGGTGATAAGAGGGCTTTTCAGATAAAGGGTATTTCTGTTGTTGAAAATAATGGTCAAGGCTTTATGTGTCGAGATTTTTCAAAAGTAAAAGTTGTGTTTTTTTTGCAAGATAATGTACAGATAAAATGAGGAGAGGAACTCATAACAAACAATTTGGTTTTGGCTCCCTATAATTTTCTGCTTTAAAAAAGCATTTTATAAAAAATAATGATCATATGTGAATAGATTATCTCAGAAATAGAGTAAATTATTGAGACACTTTTGGTCTTTAAAAAAATAAAAAATTTCCTAAATAATCACGACCAGAAGAGCTCAAAAATTGTCGTAGCTTTTTTTCATTCATAAAAATTTGATTTTTTGAAATTATCTCAAATATGGTAAGCAATAAAAAGCTCAAAATTTAAGGTTCTTTCAATTTAAAATTTTGACAATTCAAACTTTTTACCGTTTGCAATTCAAAACACACTTAGGGTTTTGTAATATCATAAAAATAGTATCAGGTTTTAATAATTAATCTAATATTTTTAATTTTTATCTCCTTATAAAATTTTTACAAAATTTCTATTGTGATCTTTTTTAAAGCATTTTTTTTTATCATTTTAGGCTAATAAAAAACTATTTTAAAGTTTTTTTGAAATGAAAAAATATTCAAGATTATTATAAATTGAAATCTTTTGGAATGTTATGTTGAAAGTTACATAAATCTTGAAAGTATTTTCATGAATTGTGCTATTATTGTTGTGTTTCAAAAAAATAACAAAAATTTTAAACATTTTCGGTTCATAGTTAAAATTTTCACAATAATTTACAAAGTTTAACTATCAAATTTCATTTAAAATGTGGTATACTAAATTAAAATTTGCATTGAAAAAAGAAAACAAAAGGCACAAGTTTTATTTAAAAAGTGGGTTTGATGCTCTGATACCGGGTTTTTTTGGCCACTGTTAAACTAAAAATCATAAATTTTCATTTTTAACTTTACAGACAAAGCTGTATTAGTACAATTTGGTCTGTTGTTTTACTTATTTTATTCAATATTTTTTTTCATTTTAAATAATTTTTTAAAAATATGTTAAATTTCGGGTTTATTATTAAATTTCAAATTTGGTCAAATTGAAATTTTTCAAATTTTTGAAGAGTTTCTTCATTATTATCTTTGGTATGAAAGTTTTTTTTGATTTTTACTCTCACAATTATACAATCGATTATTTTGCAATTGGTCATATTTTATTACTTTAATTGTAGAATATCCAAAATCTTGAAATAAACAATACTAAATATTTTTAAAAATTACTTCAAAACCAAATTCTAGCATAAAAAATTAATTGGAGATTATTTTCCAGCAAATAAAAGTTGCAAAAGTTTAATTCCTCTCTTAATTGTTTTTTTTTTAAAATCCTGAGCTAAAATTTACTTGGATATCATCCAAACCACCCAGACTTTTTCTTGAATACTCAATCCTGTCCTAACATACATTAACCTACCGGTAAAGGGATTTTTAAATACCTGCAGTCAATATATTTCAATAGAATTGACTATTTTAAAAAAAAGGGGAATTTGAAAAATTTTGAAATTAAATAATTTTCTGGTAATTACTATTTTTTTGAAAAAATTTAAATTTTTTGAGCGGTTGGCCTCTACTAAGATGGGATTTAAAATAACAGGTGTGTTGCTATTTGTGGTAAATTATATTAATAACATGGAGTTAAAGTGTATCAAAAAATCCATTAGTAAAATAGTATCAGTAGTTGATCTTAGAAAGAAAAAATTGTTATTGTAAAGTAATAGAATTCGATAATTTGGGAAAAAACCCTAATATCAAGATAAATAAAAGGAAGTGATTTTCTCATAAAGTCTTGAGATTGATAATTGAACATTTAAGTGCTTTTTGTATTATATATCCGGTGATGATTAATTTATATCTAAAGTGTGTATTGGTTAACTTGGAGAATGAAAAGTTACTAGATCTTGTTAAAATTTATGTGTTTTTATTTTTGGGTAATTTGTCATTAAAGTTCATCAAAACATTTTTCTCTAACAAAAATAGAAATTCATATTATAGTGTTTCTAAAATTCATAATTATGCGACTGTGTGGTTAATATGTGATGTATTCGCATTCTGTGTGTGTGGTGATGCGGGGTATTGTATCTAAAAATTATATGATGAATAATTTTAGCAAGGGGTTAATAAAATGATTTTAAATGTTATTTGAAATGCTTGAAATTTTCAACAAGTTTTATACAAAAAGATATTTGACCAAGAATTCAGAAAAAAGGGAAAGAAAGAAAGAAAGAAAGAAAGAAAAGAGCAGTCCGATAATTTTCCTTCCGCAGATAATTAATTAAACGTTTTTTATCTTTTGACTTGTTATCCTAACCCTATAAAGTATAAAAGATTGATATTACTTGGCTTTTTCTTAAAATATAGTTTATTTCAAAAAAATCATATTTTTTTTTTTCAGTGGGGGTATAATAATTATTTAATTAGTGAAAAGAAGGAATTTGTGCCTATTTAGAGTTCTCAAACGGGTTTAAAGTTAATCTCAAAATATTTAGTTGGATCGGTTGTTTTTTTTTGAAATTGTTTAATAATGAATTCAATTATAATATCATTTGATATTTGATTCTGTCATAAAGTTCTCTTATAATTATAAGAATAAAAATTCAAGATCTATCAGCTCTTCAAAATATTAAATAAAGGGGTTTTATAGTAAAAATAATCCCATTCTACAATCTAAAAAAACATCCAATAAGTAATTTTTAGATATCTAAAATAATTTATTTGTATATATTAAGTTAATTTCATTTAAGTGGAATTCATTCTTGGAGTTTTAGGTAATTAATAATTTGATTTTTAAATTTATTTGTTAATGATTAAAAACTTTTTTAAAAATTAAATTAATTATTGACAAATAAAAAAATCCAAAGAATACTATTTTTAAAAAAGAGGTAATCAAAAGATCTCTAAAAATTTTAATCAACAACAACTATAACAATATAACAATTTAAATCTTGATTTAGTTTTGAAATATATCATAGGTGAGTATAAATATTGTTCGGTGAAGAAATACTAATATTTCAAAATTCATGAATAACTTCATTTTACTAATAAAAAGGTTTATTACTTTAGTGATCAACTCACTTAAGAGAAGAAAATCCCCCAAAAATACATTCCATAACAAAAATAACATTTTATTTCTAAAGAGTTGAAAACTGAATTGAAGATTTAAATCTAAGTAGATTCTTTTTTTATCAAAAAAATTATTTTACAAATAATTTAAACAATTTTTTTTTGTTGTAATAAAATAAAGGGTAAAGAAAAACAAAAGAATGTTTGATTAAAATGATGAATTTGTGTATGTAATTGAAGTTTAATTTCGTATTGTTGATTAATGTTAGATCTAGAAGGAAATTTTTTTAAAAAAAATATATATATAAAAGAACATTGTAAACCTTGATTGTTTTTTTTTTTTCATTTTTTTTTGAGTGAATGCTGGGTGTAAACTCTCACATTTTTCTTTTTCTTAAATTTATTATTGATTTTTCAAATCTATTTTTGTAACTTTTTTGTATTTTTTTTTTCTTATTTCAAGCCAAACGTTTTTTCCCCTATTATAAAATATTCTACATGATTCCCATTAATTGAAAACGTGGGTTTATTATAAACCCAAAAAGTAATCAATCGTAAAAGTATTCGGATTAATTCTTTTTGTTCGGTAGATCTGATTTATACCGTCCTTTTCACTTTCAAGTGGTTATAGCCACCATAGATTTCTCCATAATCAAAGTATCTTGTAATTGGGTGGAAGATATTAGTGCAACATGGTATGATAGCTTTAAAAAATCTATTATAAATCTTATTGCACAATTAATTCTTAGAGTTTTTATTAATGATCACTCGTAAAATTTTTCATTTTGAAAATGTTTATTTTTGGTTCCATTTCCAAATCCGAAAAATGGAAACCCAAAATAATAGTATTCCAGTAGTTAATAATTCATATTTTATACTTCCAAAATTAACTATTTTTATATTTTTTAAATTTCAAAGATTAAATCAATAACCATCAACATTAAAACATTAAGACTGGTTAGTTTCGTTTCCTATTGATAAATTTAATTGTACCACTAATATATTTCCAATATTTTAAATAATTTCTCAAAAAAATCTATTGGTTAATTATTTAAAATTTTTTAAAAAAATTGAATTGTTTAGCAATTGAGGGACATTTTGTGACAATTTTAAGAGAGATATTTTGTAACTTTGGAGTCATAATAATGATAATTCGGCCTTTAAATTTGTCTTGAAATGTAGATTTTATTCCCAATATTCTTGTGGTTTTAAAAGATAAGGATAATTTTTAATTGATTGGATCAATAAATATTACTACTTTACTAATCATTTTTTTAGAGACATTTGAATCATGATGTATCGGATGTAGTTGGGTACAATAAAAACACACTTTTTTCCCAGGCCTCACTTTGGTCGACGCTAATCCCTTAAGGAACAAACTTTTAACAAAATTTAAGCCACAAAAAAATCTCAAATTAAGGCACAAAATTTAGAATTTTTTTGATCACAACTTATTTTACTAGAATTTGAATTTTGTTCCTTAATTTGTGATTTTTTTTGTGCCTTAAATTTTGTTCAAAGTTTGTCTCTTAAAAATGGAACTGGCTGTATTATTTGCTTGATAAAATTCTAAAATAAAAAGCTACCTTTCGTGAACTTTGGAAAAGTATTAAGGGACTAGTCTCTATTAAATTTTTTTAGGTAAATTTAATTGAGATTTTGAAAATTTTTTGTAAATTACTTTTATTTGAAAAAAACTGTTTATTTTCAATTTTAAACATATTCTTTGATAAGGATTCCTTTTTTAAAAATTGGTAAAAAAAATAATTAATAGAGATTTGTCCCTTAAAACAACAAAAAAAGGGTTTTTGGAATACTTTCTATTTATATACCATGTGTTAGGTTGAAAGTAAAAAGATGAAACAAGAGAATTTTTCTAGGTAATTGTACCAACAAAAACTAGTACCCCAGACTTTCAAAAGCTTTCAAGTTTCATCTTAGATGCATAAAAAATTTAAAAAGAAGCAAATAATATCATAATTTTTTTTCTTTTATAGGCCAGTTAACTCGAAGAAGAAAAATATTATTGAACCTAATTTCATTTTGAAATGTTTTTGTTAAAAACGATTATAGGAAAGATGGGTTCTTATAAATTTCTTTCTTATTTTGATTAATTCTTTTGTGTTTTTTTTATTTATTTTCTTTTTTGTTTGAAAAGAAAAAAAAAATAAAAAAAGTAAGTTAAAAAAAAAATGAAATAAAAAATTCTTCTTTCATGTATTTATACTCTTCCAAAAAGTAAAAAATAGAATTGGACAAAATATTTCGGAAAATCAAGTCATAAACGAGAAACTACAGTAAAATAATTGATTTTTTTATTTTTAAATTAATTCAATAAAAAAATTATTTATTTTTTTTTTGTAAAAAACGAAAAAATATACTAATTAACAAAGAATTTTGTGAAAGGTTGGTTGTAACTATAAAAAAAAAACCAATCTTTCTCTGAAACCAATTGAAATATTTACCAAGTATAGGCAAGTGTTAGCAATTGCTTTCTTAAAGATTTCAAGCTTTGCTTGTTATTATTTATTGTTTGATCCCATTTAAAGTTATCGTACCATTCAACTGTTGTGTCGAGAAATTTCCGATTGTCTTCGTTCAAATTTTTCCTTTCTGGCTCTTTTTCTAGTCGTGCCAGAACTCTGCTCCATAGCAATTCTTTTTCTGTTTTTAAATACACCGTGATGATGTTAATGTTTGCTTTTTCTTTGAGTTCTTGAATCATTTTTCGAATGACTGGTTCAAGAACTTTGCCATTTGAGGCATAGTAGACTGCAGAAAAGGGCGAACGATCTGCAATAAACAGGGGAATAGGGTCTTCTTCGTTTCTGTTCTCTTGCATGTCATAGCATTTTTTAAGAATTCTTTGAAACCAGTTGCTGACCCACTGCAGTTCCATTGTAAGCGTTTGTGGATGCAATGCATATTTTGGGAGATCTAAAAATGCTTCGTCTAAAATTTTTATTCCTGCTTCTTCACATCGTGAGGATAAAGAAGACTATTTTTAATTTTTTATTTTTATTTTTTTTTTTTCATTTTGGAAGGAGATTTTGGTAAGAAGTTGAAAAAGGTTTGTTCCTAATAAACTAAAAAGAAAAAGAAAAATATTTAAAACAGGAATAAATACTTACTTTACCACTTCCATGAGGTCCTTCAAGACAGATTACGTTCATAATTTTTATTTGAATAAAATATTTTTTAAAATTAAAAATTTGAAAAAGAAAAAAATGAATAACCAGATTTGTGCATTTTATTTTGCACAAAACTTTTTTCAACAAAAAAATTGAAAAGAGCTCACTTTAGAGAAGAAATATTGTTCAAAAAACATCGGATATTTAACAAATCTGGTTTTAACTCCAAAAGATGAATAATTAACTAACGGTTGTTTGTTCAAAAAAAAAGTTTTCTGAAGTACTGAAACTTCAACAAAAATCATCAATATACCTTAAAAAATGGGTTTGTGTTGGTTAGAATAGTGACAAAATGTTAATTGTGAAAAAAAAGGTTTGTGAAAAATAATCCAATAATTTTACGATTTAAATTTGATATTTTTTTTGAATTCTCTGTTGATTTTCAATGTAATTTTCAAATTTTAACAAATTAGGAAATAAACAGAGACATACAGTTAAAGCATTCTTTCAAGTTTTCAATTCCAATTTAATTTTTTTAAATTCGATTTGAAAAAAAGTGATTTGTTTTGATGAACAAAATCTGGTTATTTTTTAATAATAATTTGCAAGGATCTTTTTTTAATTGACAAAATTTAGTAGGGTTCGTATAATAAAAGTCAAATAAGTTCTTAAATTTACAACCTTTTGAATTATTCAAGAGGAATTGAAATATTGGAATTAAAAAGAATTTTGAAAACCGAATAATAATTATCAGTAATAGAACAATTCAGACACGTTTAACTGTAATGAAAGTATTATTTGTTTCAAAATAAATGCAATAAAATTTTCATTCATCTTATCCAAAAAAAAACAGATTATAAATCAAGAAACTTTTCAAATTTTTAAATCTTAAAACAAGCTTAAATTATGAATTCAAAGGTTTACATTTGAGAGGTTTGGTACTTTATTTTAATTCTTGAGATGTGGTTATTTTGTACAAGCTGAATGAAAATTTTGATCTTTTTATTTTGATACTGGAATTTTCATTATAAATAGGATTAATTATCACTTCATTTTCAATTTCCTTTTTTCAAATAAAGTATTTAATTTCCAACCTCAACCTACTTCTCGGAAATCTCTATTTCCACAAGAAAAATATTAAAAATCTAGTAAAAATATTGTCCCATTTAGAATTAAAATACCAGTATTAACAATATTTTTAATTTTATCGAATTTTCCATAATCGACAACAAAAAATAATATTGACTCTTATTCTAATATTAAAAAATGGATGGGAAATGTTGATCAATAAACTAATAAAGAAAAAATTCAAAGATAATAAAATTAAAACAATTTTAGCTTATTTATAAAAAAATAATAAAAAATCTATTAATTTGGAATTGAATGAAGGGTACGCTTTGAAATTTTAATTTAACACGGATTGGTAAATATTGGATAATCTATTTTGATCATTAGAGATTTGTCTTCAAATAGATTTGTTCTGAAAAAAGTTGAGATATTTAAAAACAAAAATAATTTTTTGAAACAAATCTATATATTTTTTTTTGAATAATTTTTGGAAACCTACCACTCTTCAAATTTCAAATTCAAAAAGATAAAAAGATATTTAGTTTTTTTTTTTATTATTTAAAAGGGGGGGGGGGTTGTTAACCACTCTTGAGTAACTGAAATCCCAAATTTTTATTTAGGAATCTTATTAAAGACCCAAAGATAAGTTTATTATCTACTTAGGCTAATAAACTTGATGAATAAAAAGTTATGTTTTGAGAACAAAAATGTAAAACCAATTTTAATTGTTTTTTTAAAGTTAAATTTCTTTCAATAATTTAATCATTAATATACCTGGGTGATTTGGTACTCATTTTTATTAACGAAATTCACCCTTTGAGATTATTTATACCCCAGTGAGTTTGAAAAATTACAAATAAATAATGGAAAGAAAACCATTTTTAACTTGAATGTTAGGTCTAAACTAGATTGTATCTTTTGTTAATTGAAGAAAAGTATGAAAAAAGAGAAAATTAATTCCCTGTCCTAACTTATAGAAAGAGAAATTTAATTTCTATCCAATTTTTAAAAATTGTTTTGTTTTCGTGTGGACTGTTGAACTATTGGTGCAAACAAAAAGGGCTGTATTTTTTTTTTTTTGAAGAAAATAATTCTAATGGAATTTCAATTTTATATTTATTTATTGTGAGAAAGGAGTAATCAAAGAAAATTTACAAAATAAAAAAGAGAAGAAGAAACATAATTAAACATTAAAGTAAAAAAAATATTATATCATTTACATAACCAAATTAAAAATTATCCATTATTTTTAGGTTTTCCATGATTCAAGAGAATTGAGTAAAATCCTTGATTTTTCTAAATTATTTCGAATCCTGGAAAATCGTTGTTTTCTTTTTTTTTTTAATTTGAAAAATAAAAAGAAAATTTCAAAAAATTTCTTTTAATTTCCTAAATTAAAAAAAACCTAGGCACTTGATGACACCTCTCCTGAAACAGGAGGAGTAAAAACCCGATAGAAAGATTAAATTTCAATTATATATCAAAAAATATAATTTATTCTACACCATTGTTCAAATTCACAAGAAAAACCAAAGTGATTTCAACACCCCATTATGATCACCCTTTAATTTATTTTTATATTAAAATAACACCAAAAGAATAAAACCCTGAAAATATTTTTTTGTGTTTTCGATTTTTAAAAAAAGATATTACTATTTTTTATGAACCAAAATAGAGAAACAAAATATCACAATAAATAACCTAGTCATCAAATCAAGATTTTTAGATTCATTAAAACAAATTATTTCAAAAAAAAATAATCCTCTGATATATTAAGGTATACCCATTTTTAACGAGTATCGATTAAAACGCTAGCTTTGTTTCTTTATTCTTTTGGGACTTTCGAATCTAAAGATTGATTAAATTTCCAAAGTAACTAAAGGCGAATAAAAAAAATGCGAAACTCATTTCTTCATTTTTTTGTTTTTTTTTATTCAATCGTTATATCAACTTCCTTGACAATTCATCAAATTACATTCCAGTTCATAATCCAACCCCATTTAAATTATGAAGAAATATTCATCAAAATTGTCTCCAATTCGAATCAAATAATCATTTGATTTGATATTTTTTCTTAAAAAACTAAAATAAAATTTCAAATACATAAACTTAAACACTCTATTTAATAAAGGAAAAAATCATGAAAAAGAAAAATAGCTAGGTTAAATGTCTCGAATAATGACCTTCCATTTAAAAAATTCTCAATAAACAACCCGAACTTTTGAAGATCACATCACCGATGGGGTTTAACCCCTTATTTATAATTGAATGGTTCAGTTATATCCGCAATATCATAAAAATTCAAAGAAATAATTCCAACTTTCTCTAGTTTTTTGGGGTTGGTTTTGGTTCTATTTGGTATTTCTTTAATTAAAGCACCCAGCAGAACCCAAAGAGATGATATTAACCCCATTTGATACGTTGGATAGAAATCCAAATAAAAAATGGTTTATTTGTGTGATACTAAACTCTTTTTCAAAAATTGTGACTCACCTGAAATAATAAATTGAAAAAAAAAAATTATCCTTTAGTATTCAAAAACAATTGATAACTAAATATGATTTGTAATTCACTTTTAAGTCATTCTAAATCTATAAAAGCCTGATATATTAAAAATTAAAAAAAAATAAAACCAAAAACTAAAAAAAAGTGAGTCACAATTTTTGAAATGAGCATTACGGATTTTTTATTACTGAACTTTTACTGAAAAAAAGTTGAACAACAAGATTTTTTATGAATAATTAAATCCATTTTCAAAGACATTTCAGAGTCAAAATTTTCTTAGTGATTATTTGTCTTTTCGAAGATCTCTCTTTTTTTTCCACATGATCTTTTTAAAAAAAAAAAAAAAAGAAAAATAAAAAGAAAAAGAAAAACAAAAGAAAAACAAAAATTTGAAAAAGCAAAACTAAAATTTGCAAAATTAGAAAAAATGATTCTGATCCAAAAATTTGAAAATATTTTTTGTAAAGAATACTGGAATAAACCTTTAAAACAGCTTCCATTAACATTAGAAAGTGAGTCAAAATTTATGAAAAATAGTTTATTTGTAATAATGTGATGTTTCTCACAAAACTTGAAAATTCAATTTTCAAGACAATGTGTAACCTTGTGAAGTATTTGAGAAAAAATTACAATCAATATTCCAAGTAAAATATATTTTGTAAAAATATAGCCGATGAATTTGTCATATAAAAAAATAATTATTGCAAATGGATAAAAAATGTTCTTAATTTTTAGAAATCAGGAATATTTTTTGACGAATACATTAACACCCACACTTTCACACCTTTAACAAAATTTAACCAAATGGAAAAAGAAAAAATACACCATTTCTAAAAATTTCAATATTTTCCAATCTTTAAATTTAAGAAAATAAAATTAAGAAACCCCTCAACATAAGGGGATTTCAAATTTTTAAATAATTCAGTGGTTATACCTAAAATATTAACCAATAAAAGGGATTTAAAATAACGAGAATTAAAGAAAAGCCAAGATATTCTAAAGTTGAAGATTAAGAGAATTTTTCACGAAAATATTTAAAACACGATCTAAAAATCCCTTTGGACTATTGTGAATCATAAAAAGGCAAAAAAAAAAAAATATTTTGATACCATTTACAGATCTATCTAAGTCATTTTCAACAATCATAATACACTTAAAATAAACTATGTGACTTTAAAAAAAATTATTTAGATATAAACAGTCTGGGCAAAAATTAGATTTTCTAACCTTTTCAAGAAAAAATTTTATATTTACATAAATGAAAATTGTTCGACATAAAACCAAATTTTTATATTTAAACAATATTTCTCTACTAAAAATTCTTGCAAGTCAATAAATATGTTTTTACGCATAAAAAAAGTATATATTAATAAGGAAATAAAACTAATTCTTTAGATAAAAAGCAAAAAAAAAAAAAAAAAAGAGAAAACATTTTATTATTATTATTTTTTAATTATTGATCAGGAGATGCAATTCAACCCAACCACACCATATTTAACCAGAACTTATAACTTTTAATCTAATTTTTTATTCAATTAATGATATAAGTATTATTATAACCCATGATAAAGTATTTATTTTTAAAAACAATAAGAAAAAATTCACTTTTCAACTAATGTACGAAAAATAAAAAGAAAAGTACGAAATAAGAGAGAGCGGATTTTTTGGCAATGGTCAAGTACACCCGAGTCCTTAATACACCAAGAAGAGACTTTTGAAGTGACTAAATTTGAGATTCCTAATTCAAAGATTAGTTAAAGAACCTTTTAATTACAGTCATTAGAAGTATTTTAAACTCAATTTAGTTTTCTGGAAAAAGAAAAATAAAAGAGAGCAAAAAATTAATTTAAAAAAAGTAAAAGAACGATGAAAGAAAGCTTTTATGCACCCCCTTTTTTGAACGGGTTCGTAGTATTTTCATTCTGTTTCGTAAAAAACTAGATCACATTCATATTTTTTAAAAGTTAGAGGTCTAATAATTTGACCAACTAGAGATCAAATGAAATGTTTTACTTTATGAAGTTTTAAATTCGAATTTTATATTATTTTTACAGAGATAAATGGGTGATTTTTTTAGAATATGACCCCCCCCCCCCCCTTTTTTTTTTTTTTTTTTTATTTTTTTATTTTTTGATAGCCATCCAACTCTTATTTGAGAAAAATGCCAATAAAAGATATCGTTATTTATCTCAAAACAACCCAAGCACCATTTGAACACATTCTACATATATTAAATTAGTGACCCTTAGTTGGGTTCAAACCACTTCAAAAGATCTACAAATTTTTGTCTGAATTATTGGAGAGTTGAAAAAGATAAATGAACAATTTTTCAAAATTTTTATTTTTAGAAAACCTCGCTATTTTTAAATTCTGATATTTTGTTGGAACATATAACTTCAATTTAATACCACAGTCAGTTCCACTTTAAGGCACAAACTTTCAACGGAATTTAAGCCACAAAAAAATCTCAAATTAAGGTACAAAATTAGGAAATTTTTTTTTTACAATCGATTTTGCTAGAATCTAAATTTTGTGGCTTAATTTGAGATTTTTATTGTGCCTTAAATTTCGTTGAAAGTTTTTGCCTTAAAAGTGGAACTGATTTATTTTCAAAATCAAATAAAAAAAACCAAATCTTCCGAAATGGATAGTTGTATTAGTCAAAAATATAGAATTCCAAAAAAAAAACAAACAAAAATATTATCAAATTCGAAGAAATATCAAATTAAACCCATTAAATCCGTAAGACCAGAATAAAACTAAAAAACGGACAATTTTTTTTTTTAAATTAACTTTTTTGGAATATATTTAAGTTATATTTTTCAATCCAGGATTTAACAAGATTTGAATAGTAAACATTTTTTACATTCAAGAACGTTTTATCCATGGTGTTTTTGAAAAAGGAGAAAGAAAAAAAAATGACAAAAAAATGGACATTTTTTGATTTTATATTGGTGCTAGTGCCTAAGCTAATCAAAATGTTAACAATTATTAATAATTTACAATATTTCACCGAAGAAAAAACCACAAAAGAAAAATAACACAATTAAAAATAAAATAAATAGAGACGGTTTCGGAATTTTTTGAGTGAGTACAACAATAAAAAAAAATTATTGATAAATTTGTTTAAATTCTACCAAAAATTATTGAACTATCAAAGTTTAGATACCACTAACAAACTTTATTTTTATTTTTTTTTCCATTGAAAAGAATTCAACTTGAACCCAATATCAATTAATGATACAAAAATTTTCAATTCAATGTAAATTAAACTCTAAATCAGTCAAAGGTGCCCAACGTTTTTTTGAATTATCAATTATTTAATATAATTGACCTTTGAAGAACAAATAAAAAATAAGCGGAATAATACACAACAAAGAATTGTTGATATATGTCTGAAAGAAAACTAATTAATCAATAGCTTTTCTTAAAAATTGAAAAACTCAAATTCTTAGGGCCCAATTGAGAAAAACAACAATGTCCGTTTTGATTGTCTATTGGTATTTGAATAATAAATATGAAACATTTTTCACCCCATTTTTCATAAACTATTTTTCAGTCAAAGAGGCCCAGTTGTAATGGGTATAATACACATGTTTAAAGGGTTTGCATAGATATTAGAAGAAAAATTTTATTTTGGAAATTTTCAAAATTGAAATCATTTTTTCACATTTTTATACATTTTTGTTTTTTTTTTTCGATTTTTTTTTTAAAAACATAATTCAGTTACAAAAAATTTTTTATTGCAAGATCAATAGTCACTTGGTAAAAACGTGTTAGTCTAATGTCATTGAAACCATGTAAAGATTGTTGAGAAATCTATATTGATTTCTATTGCAATTCAATTTGATCTTTGATCTTGATATTTGTTTAATAAATGTGAAAAATTTTCACTTCATTTTCATTTCCTTTTTCAAATAGAGACCAAAAATACCAACAAACTTCGTTTGGGGGCTTAATTTCTAAAAGAAAAGTATGGAAAATGAAGTGAAAATTGTTTCATATTTATTATTCAAATACCAATAGAAGTTCAAAACGAACATCCTTGTTTTTCTCAATAGGGCCCTAAGAATTTGAGTTTTTCAATTTTTAAGAAAAGCTATTGATTAATTAGTTTTCTTTCAGACATGGGTCAACATTTCTTTGATGTGTATTATTCTCTTTATTTCTTATTTGTTCTTCAAAGGTCAATTATATAAAATAATTGATATTTGAAAAAAACTTTGGGCCCCTTTGACTGAAACAGAGTTTACTTTTCTTTTAGAAATCAAGTCCCCAAACGAAGTTTGTTGGTATTTGTTGTCTCTATTAGAAAAAGAAAATGAAAATGAAGTGAAAAATTTTCACATTTATCAAACCAATATCAAGATCTAAGATAGAATGGAATATTAATAGAAATCAATATGATTTCTCAACTATCATTTCCACAGTTTCAATAGCCTTAGAATAACACATTTTTACCAAGTGACTATTGATCTTACAATAAAAAAATTTTTGCAAATGAATTAGGTTTAAAAAAAAATTCGAAAAACAAAAATGTGCAAAAATGTGAAAAAATGATTTCAATTTTGAAATCTTCGAAAATAAATTTTTTCTTCTAATATCTACGCAAACTCTATAAACACATGTAATTCACCCATTACAACTGGGCCCCTTTGACTGAAAAATAGTTTATTTTAAATTATTGAAAAATCAAATAAAAACAAAAAACAAAAAAATGAAAAAATGATTTTCAAATATTTTTCAAAAATCAAAATTATTTACAAATTCAATAAAACTGTAGGTTTGCTATTCTTATAATTGTTTTAAATGCGCTAAAAAAAATGAATTTTAATATATATATATATATCTATAAGTAAAAAATTGATGTTTTTGATAAATTAAATTTGAAAAAAAGCAAAAAATTACAAAATTTTTTTATCGATAAAAAAATAAAAGAAAAAAAAAATAAATAATTTTTTTATTTTTATTAATTAATTTTCTTTATTTTCATCTTTATTTAATGACGATTTGTTTTCCGAAGTTGATGGAACTTCATTTATATCGTTTTCATCATTTAGACCATAAACCTTTCCTTTTAGATTTTTATTAATTTTGTTTTTAAAAAATAATTCTTTTATTTTAAAAAATGTTTGTGAGGTTATTAATGAATCCGAACCAGCTTGGTGTTGTTGCCCGAAACGTTTAACCTTTAGAAAATTTTAATAAATGAAAAAAATATTAAGGGAAAAAAAAAAAAAAAGGTTAGAAATATTAGAAAAAAATTTTTTAATCAATTAAATTAGTTTACTTGAAAAATTTTCAAGTTTTTAAAATTTTGCATGTGTGAATAAGAAAAACCATATTTATTAATTAAATGTTGAAATATTATATTTAATTTTTGGAATTTAAAATTTGAAAAATATTTCAAAATATTGAAAATTTAAATATTAAGAAAGTATCGATTTATTTTTTTAACTTATCATAATTTTGAGAAAATTTTTAGTGATATTTTTTAAAAGATTTTGAATAAAATAGCAAAAATCAGGTATATTATTGGAGCCTGTAATAAAAATACATGATTATTTTTTCTTAATAAAATTTAAATTTTTCATTGAAAAATTACCTTGAGGGGATTTACATTTACTAATGTTGATAGCTAGATTTTTTCAAAGATTTTTAAATTAAAGACTATTTTTTCAAACAATTTCAAAATAAAAAATTACGATTTCATGAAGTGCCGCCAAGTGCTGTAGCTTTTCCGAAATTCAAAAGAACATTCTCAAAATCCAAAAGATTTTACTCTATTCTTTGAAATTCTGGAAAATATAATAGCAATTTTTTGTAATTTTTGAAAATAAACCGAAAATTGTAGAAATTTTCTGTTATTTTCAAAAATTAAAAAAAATATACTATTTGTTGCAAAATAAATGGAACAAAATTTTCATTTGACTTTCCCAAAAAAGATCAAGTTATAGTGATATTTCACATTTTTGTAATCTTAATTGAAACTTAAATGATTAATTTCCCTTTTAGAATTGGGAACTTTGATGATTTGTTTTAATTCTTGGAGTGTGATTATTTTGGAAAGCTGAATGAAAATTTTGATCCATTTATTTTGTAATTAATAGTAACAACAAACATAAGGAATGAATAGCCCCTTCATTAAATAATAAAAAAAAAAAAAAAAAAAAACCGGTTATTTTTTTCAAAATTTTAATAGAAAAAATTGTTTTGGCTTATCTTTTTATTTCTTAATTAATTTTAATTTTTACAAAGGATATATCTAAAACAATTTTTCTTTGGAAAAGACCTTACGATTTCTAATTTTTACACTGGAAGTTGAAAGTGATAAAAAAAATAAATCGTTCAAAAAATTAAAATAATAAAATTCTCATACATTTAAGATTTTTTTACAAGTAAATTTAAAGTATAATTAAACTAAATTCCAAAAATTTTGACATAGTTTAAACAGTTGAAAGAATAACAAAACTACACTTTACATTCAATTTGGAAATAATTTTGATTTTACAAACTATTTCAATCATTTTTTGTATTTTTTGTTTTGTTTTCATTTCCTTTTTTCCAGTTACGTAATCTGTTTTATTAGATCTGGAAAATTTTTTCGATGGTTGATATTAGGTTTGCGATGAGTTTGTTAAATAGAAAAATCTAAATACAATTTGTTGATGGTATCTTATCATTTGATCGATCAATAATTGTTGGTGAAATTTCAACAAATTTACCAATACATTTTTTGTTCCGCTCGTTTCATTATTTTGGACAGACTGATTTTTATTTTTGAGTTTTTTTATTCTTTTCTTTTATTTGGATAAAAATGATTACTTATTAAAACATTAATACTGGGTACTTAAATGTTTTTTTATATTACATATGGAAAAATGTAATAAATTTAGATTTTTTTTGCCTATTTTTGATTTTGGGTGTTTCCAAATTTTTGGAATGGGGTTTATATTAAAATCTATTGCATAGATAAAGTTATGTTTTAATTTCTTAATTGTGATTTTAATTTTTATGAATTAGTGATCATTTTTGAGTCTATTATATTTTTTTAATTATATTACTAACTTTATTAATAATGTAATATAAACTGGCGAACTTTAATTTTTAAACACCTATTTTACCAAATATAAAGATCTTTCAAAGAATATTTAAATCCGAACTTTTTTCAACAAAATTAAAAAAATAATTCGATAATTAAAATAAAACAAAATATTCATTAGAACTATTTTAAAAAAGTGAGAATAAAAATTTTACAAGATCTGATTCAAATAAACTTTGTTTCTATCAAAGTGGCACCAAAATAAATTTCAAATATCAATTATATTTGTATAAATGCCCTCTGAAGAACAAATAAGAAATAATTAAGCTATTTCCAAGAAAGTGGGGCAAATTTTTTTTAAAATATATTTATTAAACTCAATCTTCAAAAAAAGTATTTAAATATAGCTGTTTTAAAAAAGTGTGGACTCGAAGTTTTGTAAGTAGGGCTTAAAACTGTCTAATTCATATGTTTTAATCAGTTCAGTCAACACCTAACAAAAGTTTTGGTACACACTTTTCTAAAACAGCTGTACAAAATAATTAACTATCATTTATTGATTATTGATAATAATTCAATTTTTTTCTTAGTATTGTATTACATAAATAAAAGATATTAAATTTTCTGATCTCGATTTTTATCTGATATTTTTTTAGGGTTAAAATTGGTGTTTATTATTGTATTTTTGATCGAAAAAATCGTTTTCATAACTTTTTTAATCTCAAAAAATTTTCAAATAGAATTGAAAACATATAAATGCATTTGATTGTTTAAAAAATCATTTGTACCATTTCCATATTTCCAGTTTTTTTATTGAAATTGGTCGTACATTGTTTTCACCAAAAAAAAAGTGTTATTTTTTTTTTTTTTCATTTTTTGGAAATATTACAATGAATATATTTTGAAATAAATAAGTCATTGATTCAATCGGTATTAATATTTAACTTAATTAGATATTGCCAATTAACGAATAGCTCCACTAACAAAGATGATTTTTTATGAAAGGTAAAATAAATGCCTCACTTTTTTGGAAATACCTTAGAATAACATAAATCAGAGAAGAGTTGATATCTGTAGGAAGTAATTCTAGTCAATCTGTATATTTTCTTAAAAATTTGAAAAACCCAAAATTCTTTGGTCATCTGCATTGAGAAAAACAGTGATGTTCATTTTGATCTCTCTATTGAAGATCAAAGAAAATTCCTAATAGAAATCAATACGATTTTTCTAGAATCATTTTCAAACTTTCAATAATATTTGAATAAGACGCTTTTACTTGATGACTAACGATCTTGCAATTAAAAAAAAAATTTGCAAAAGACGTGTGTATCAATTCAATAAAAAATCGAATAAAAAGGAAAAGAGAAAAAATGTTGAAAAAAGTAAAAAATGATTTCAATTTTGAAATAATCCAAAATAAATTTTTTTCTTCTAATATCCATTCAAACCCTTTAAACACGTGTATTATACCATTACAACTGGGCCCCTTTGAATGTAAAATATAGTTCTGATTAAAAGAGTGGGTAAAAGAGTTTGAATAACACTTTTTAAAACAATTATTTCTCACTTTTTTAAAACAGTTGGAATGAATTAACAAATAAAAATTTTAATTATACAAATAATAATATTCAGTATATTTTTTTTAAAAAAACAAAATGAATTTTTAAAGCTATAATTCTTATCTCCTTCTGTTCTATTAGCACTTATGTACTCTCCGTTTTTTGATTATTGGCACAGACTATTTTTATATTTAACTTCATATTTATTGAATTTAAAAGAATGTTGAGTCCAAAGATCTTGTTAAAATTTCTGGTTGTTTTTCTAAAATTTTCCCATTTTCTCTGCTATCCAAGTATGAAATTTACGTTGAAAAGCTTTGAAAACCAAAAATTTTTACCTCACCAGACACTTTATTTTCAAGTATAAGAGAGTTACGGATAAGGACATGAAAACACGTGAATATAATACAGTGCGAAGGTGTAGTAAGAGGTAAAAAGAATTGGTTTTTAATTTTGGATTGGTTTGTTTGAGAATTTCGAAAAGTTTTGGGATCAAAAAAATGATTTCTATAATTTGAATTCAAAACCTTTAAAAATCATAAATTTACCTTATTTTAAATTTTGTTCGACAGATAAACAATTAAATTGTTAATATTTAATAATATGATTAATTTCAATTGATTTCTGTGACTCAAATTTCAGATAGTCATTAACACTTTAATAATTTAATTTATCCTTGTGAAGTTCATATTTAACAATGTAATTTATTTTTATTAATCATATTTTGTAATTTAATTTCATTTTAGAGATATGTTATAAATTTTCTGAGACAAAAGAGGGAAGGAAAAAGAAAATAAATTAAACGTATAAAAAAATAAAAATAATATATAAAAAAAAAAAAAAAAAAAAAAAAAAGAGGTAATAATTACTCCAACTTTGTTTGCAATGTCTTGTAAACCATAATGGTGATTATTTGAGGGGATTAATAAATATTTAATATCGTATATATTTGGAAAAAAGGCATTTAAATCTTGTAAAAAGTCCTTACGTAAAGTGGGTAAAGTTTTTGCAGTTAAAAATTTGATTAAATATCCAAAGTCGTAATAAGCATGAAATGTTATCCAAAAAACATTTTCTGACAAAACTAAACCTGAAGATATAAAATAGGATCCTAAGGTTTCCAAATCAATTCCTTCGTTAATTGTTTTTTGAAAATTAATTCCAGATCTAGTCAACAACTCGACACTATCTCTGGAATAGGTATCTACATTGATATTAAATTTACAGTTAAACTGCCATGTGCAAATCCCTTCTGGTAAATTCCCCTCTGGATCAGATAAAGTTATCCCAAGTTGAATTAATTTTAAATTGTCAACATTAAATTTTAGATTTTGATACTTAAATTCACTTATATTAGGGAAGTCTCCAACCACCTGACCAATGACACCTAAAATTGTTTTACAAATATTAAATAAAAGAAAAAGATAAGGATTTTACAGATTAATCGTCAGTTAGTTTTTTTTTTTTTTTTTTTAGAAAACTATTTAAGAGTAGACTTGAAATATAAATCAAATTGTTTGAACCATGCTTATTTCAATATATTGCGCTACACGATTCTGAAAAAATTTTTTTCAAAAAAAAAATTCAACAAACACTATTTTTTCACTTTTTGATAACTTCGCTTATAATAAAGATTATTGATTAATAAGAGATCTTTGATCAACAATTATTTTTTGAGATAATTTAAAATTAAAGTTGGAAAATACAATTTTGCAGGTTCTATTAATATTTTTTTTCAATTTAATAGTTAAAAATTTGAATATTTTTTTTTCACATTAAGAAGTCATTTTATCTATTTTCCAAAGACATTTTAAATATGATGAATATCTTTCAAATGGAGAATCAATTATTTTGACTATTAAAGAATTATTTATTGATTTAAATTGAAAAAAATATTTTATTTTTGATTATCCGTTAGGTTTTTTTTAATTTTTGAAATAAACAGAAAATTTTTATAAATTTTCGTTTTATTTCAAAAATAAAAAAAAAAAATGTTAGTTTTCCTAGGATTTAAAATAATAGAGCAAAATATATTGTTTTATTCAATTCTTTTGAATTATGAAAAAGCGTGGCTCTCCTCGTACACTTGGTAATTATCATCATTTGCTCGTATTTTTTTTTTTTTTTCGATATTTCAGTTTTATTAGAAAAGAACAGAGCATTTTCAAAACTATTAGTTATTCTCTATTCAAAGTAAATATCTCAAAGCCGAATTGAACTAAAATTCATTTTAAAAGTGATTTAACATTTTTTACCCCAAAATATGCCTTTTTTTCTCGACTAGAGACTTTTATAAATCGTGTATGACCAACTACAATAAACACAATAGCCTCAAGAATTTGAACTCTGAGATATTGGTTATATCATAAATAAACTTTATTACTAACAAGGTTAAAAGGTTAATTAAGGTAGTAGTTTTGTCTAACTCAAAATTTTCAATTTTATTTTTCCATAACGGTGTCTGGCAATTTTTTTAAAGAAAATTTGTTTCAATTTGAGTTGGTTGTTATCTTCAGAATAAAAATAAGATTGGCTCTTTATCTTATGGATCATTGCTGATTAATAAATCCATTATAAAAAAGTGTACCAAGAAGTTGGCAAAGGTATCTATAAAAGAGTCAACAAACTTCAATAAACCTTTTTTTAGGTCGAGATTAAAACACTTTTTAATTACACTTTTTTCAAATTACTTTAGATCATTGTCTTTTTCATTAGCGTCATTCTGAAAAATTTAACAAAAATATTTTTTACAAACGTGAAACAATGATTTTTTAGGACTTGATTTAATACTTTTTTGGTTCACTATTTTATAACAACTTTATCCGTTCACATTAAATTTTCAATTTTAGTAAACGATTTCAGTTGTTATTATTTGAACAAATGAAAAGAAAATTAAATCAAAATAAAATCTGCTACAAAAATGAAAAGCTTTTCTTTATAATTAACAGATTTGGATCCTTTATTATTAGAAATTATTACTGTTCAAATCGAGAAAGTTGAAATTTGAATCTAGTGATTTGTTTTTGTGTTCTTGTTTCTTTTTAATTTAATTTTGAATTTGTTTTTGGAAAAGAAAAGGCGATGATTGTAAAAAAAAAAAATAAAAGTAAATACCAGCAAAGTTGGAGGAAAAAAGTTTTTTCTTTAGGTAGGGAAAAATTGGATTTTTGAATTTTGGCTACTCTTTTCGAGATACCTTTGAAAACTTTTTATCCACAACTTTTTTAAGAATTTATCGATTCAGATCGTTTTGTGTTGACTAACAAGTAAAAATTCAGAATACGTTTCAATTGAAAAGTTAAAACAAAAAAGCGATCTTTTCTTTTTTTTGGAAAGAATACCAAAAGAAAATTTAAAAAATAAAAATAAAAAAAAAATAAAAAAAAGAAGATTGAAAAAGAATAAAAAGGATCTAATTACCTGGAAATTCTGTATCCTTTTTGGTTTCAATTTGTTAGAGATTTGGTTTCCACCGTTTTTTTAATTGTTAAAGAAACTTAAGGATGAATGAAACAAAAAAAAAAAAAAAAAAAAAAAAAAAAAAAAAAAAAAGAAAAAAGTAGTTTTCAATTAATTACCATTGCAACACAGGTATACTGTTCAATTAAATCCGAGATAACATTCATTTCTTCCTCAATGTTATGTTCCCAGACATCTCTAATTCTTTTATTCTTTAAAGTAATTATTATTGAATGCAAAAAAAGTAACACAAAAAACAAATTATTGTTTGAACAAGGATCTTGAATATGATTCAGAAAAAAAAGGTTTTTTTACCATTTAAAATACTGGATAACTAAATTCTGTCAAAAGAAAACTAATAAACTTTTTAAGAAGAAAAAAAATATAGAAACAAAAAAAAGAAAAAATAAAATCTTTTATTACTGAAAAAAAACGTAAGGAAAAAAAGTTTTTTATTAACGAATTTGGCAGAGTTTTCTTGAACTTTACAAAAAACTACATGAGTAACACTTGTTCTTTCACTCTTCTAAAATCTTTTGTAACAGTATTCAATTTAAGGGAGTCACCACCATAAAGTCAAAATTTTCACTTTTAAACATTTTGAAAGTAGATGAAAAAACAAGATTTTTTACTTTGGTTGTCATTCTAGTTGCTGTTTAGTCTTCAAAGACAAGTTTAAAAATAATCTATTATTTTTAATTTCGCTGTAAAATATTATACCAAAATAGAATGTTAAGTTGATTTGTTTAATCTACTTTGGGAAATGTCAAATAGTTTAACTTTTCCTCTTATCTCAAGATTCTATTGTGGTTTTTTATTTTATATTTGAAATAAAATCGAGTAAATTGTTTGAAAACCTAGCACTTTAAAAAGAATAAAAAACAAAAAAAAAAAAAACCACCATAAATAAAAAAGACAGTTTTCAGATCCTATTGTAAATTTATAAAAAAAGTTAAAATGTTGACGTTTGGTCCAAGGCCGTATTTTAATTGAACTTACTCTAAAATTTAAAAGGAAAAATTTGATATAGATTATTAAAATATAAGAAATGGTAAACAATCTTAAAATTGTCCATATAATAATAAACCTGTTTGTGAAATATTTTGAATTAAATATGCAGCTTTTAAAAAATGATTCTGTTTAGCTATTGTTCAAACGATAGAGAATATTAAAAATATAGATAACACTTAATGATTTTTATTATCATAGATGTTTATTGTTAGTAAATCTAAGTAAACAACAAGCTGGGATTCAAGTATTATTCCTATAATAATAATTATTGTCAATGTAAATGTTTAATCAGCCAACTAACTGGTATAAAACCCAAATAAAAATATCTTTTGATCTGATTACTCATTTAATTTTTTTAATTTAGTATAATTTTCAGAATTGGCTGTTTTTTGAAGATCTTTATATGAACAAATTATTATTTATTTAATTCTAAAATATTGTTAAAATTACTTGAAAAGTTAAACAGTTTGAAATTCGAATTCCCTTTTAACACTGGTATGAAATCCAATATCATGATTTTTAATTTACTCAGATGAAATAGCATCTCACTATACCCAATAATTACACATTTTACTAAAACGGATTAGGAATCGAAATCAAAATGCCAATTTAAATCGTTTGTACTTCGAAATGAATAATTATTATGAATTCAAAGTATTTTTTAAAATGTAAAAAATAATGAATTATAAAGATTGGAAATGCAATATAAATATATTTTTTTTTTTGGTTTATTTGTTCTGGTAGATTTTATTAGATTGATTAGTTGAAGTTGAGTAAATAATAAAAAAAATTTTTTTGCATAAATACCAGTTTAATACTTCGAAATTAAGGATATAGCTATATTTATTAAAATTCAAAATTGTTATCTTGTAAATATTATGTCACTTTCGTAAGATAAAAACAAAAGCTGGTTTATTATTTTATTAATAAGAACAAAGTTCTTAAAAAATTTCAAATTAGATAAAAAAAAATGGGAATTTAATTAATTAGCATTAAAATTGTTTAATAATATTAAAAGAATAATCCAAAATAAAATAAATCGATTATTGAAAAGCTTGACACAATTAAATAAAAAGTTATAAAAGAAATATCAATAAAGCCTGAAAATCTCTTCTCTAAAATAGAATATTGAAAAAACATACTGATTATTGTAATTATTCTTTGAAATCTTCATAATATTAAGATTTGGGAAATATTTTTTGATCTGGTTATAATTAAATAATTACTAATTATTATATAAATATAACCTGAAAATACAAATATGAAAGGGTTTAGTATTATATCTTTTAAAAAAATCTCATATAAAAATTGTATATATTTTCTCAAAATTTATTTTTTTTTTAAGAATATTTTCTCTCTTTAAATTTTAATGGTTGATATTAGCAAAATAAAAGTTTTAGATTTTGATTTTTTTATTTTTGGGAATCTAGAACTTAAGAACACCAATATATTTTTTAATAATCTATCACATACTTCAATTTCAGTCGTTTTATGGTGTTTTTACTCCAATAAAAAATTGTTGAAGTTACATTGTATTAAAAAACCTAGTACATTTTTACAACTTTAATCAAGTTTTTGTTTTTATTAAAGTGTAAACTCTTTAAGAATAAAATTTTTTTCAAATTTTTCTATTTTAATAAAGTGAGTTATCAAACTTTAAACAGTGTGGGAATACGTACTAATAATCAAAAAAAAAAAAAAGTGTTATCTAATTGATAGATTTTTATTCTAACAACAAGGTTTATTGCAACATTTTTTATGAAAATAAATATTTTCAAATTTTAGATCAGAATCATTTTTTCTAATTTTGTAAATTATTTTTTTTGTTTTTTTTTTTTGAATTTAAAAATCAAAAAATTTTACTTCAAACAATTTTCTTTTCTTTTTCATTTTCTTTTGTTTTTTTGTTAGGTTTTGTTTTTTAATTTCTTCTTTTTTTTTTTTTTGATTATTTTTTTTTTTTTTGATACTTTTTCTTCTTTTTTTGATTTTTTTTTTTTTACAAAAGGTCAAAAAAAAAAAGATCTTAGAAAATACCAATAAACATACCGAAACCTGATTGTAAATAGTATTTTTTTCAAGTGGATATATTTATTAACAAAAAATAGTATACAAAATTTTTTCTTCAAAATTTCAGAAATACATAACCAGTAATGCTTAATTCAAGAATTGTGTTTACTTTTTTTTAGGTTTTGATTTTAATTGTTTATAATTTCCAAAATTAAAAATTTTTTGTTACTGTTGTGGAAAAAAAGTGAAACATGGAAAAAAAGTGAAACATAGTTTTTAATTGGGAACCTTACTGAAAATGAAAAGTAAAATCAATAAAAAGAAGAAACCAATTAACTTCAAAGAATAACCCATTATATTATTTTCAATCAACTCAACAAATACAATTTAAATCTACTTGATATCGAAATTCCTTGTCTAGTTTTGGAGATCTCAAAAATAGTCAATTTTTTGAAGAAATTTTTAATAATTGATCAATCAAAGAAAAACCCATACTAAAAGATAGTATTTAAAAAACTGTTATTGTGGCGAATACTTCATTTTGTCTTTGTTTATTTATTTATTCTTTTTTTCATTGATCTTACTTTGAATTTTCAGTAATGTTCCCAATTAAAAACTGTGTTTACCTTTTTTTCCATGTTTCACTTTTTTCCACAACGGTTAAACATTATTAAAAATAGAAAATGGATATTGTTAAATCCGCTATTGGTACTTAATGAATAGTTTGAATATATTTTTTTTTTCAATTTATTATTTCAGATGAGTCACAATTACGAAATATTATTTACTTTTGTAAAGTGCTTGTATCAAAAACATATTTGGCATTTTTTATTCAAAAAGCCAAATAAAAATATTTATAAAATCTCAAATCCTTCTTTTTACAACAAACTAATACCTTTGAATTTCTGATCATTTATTAAAATTTTTTTTCAATAATTTTTTTTTACCACCGGAAACTAATATATTCTTGTTTTGTGTAACTATTACAAAGACATGGTATCTTTAAAAAATAATATTTCCAGTGTCAAAATTTAAATATTAATCGTATTTTTAAAAGAAGAAATTAACATATTAAAAAGATAAAATCTAATTGCGAAATTTTTATTTTATTAACTGTAAAAAATAAAAAAATAAGTATCATATTAATTAATAAAGTAAATTATCTATAAAAAAAATATAAATTATTCTCAACATTAATATTGATAATAAATTACTATATATATATATATATATATATATATATAAAAACAATTAAAAAAAAAAAAAAAGAAGTAAATCTTTATCTATTAATAATTCAAAATATTTCTTTTTTTTTCAAAAAAGAAAGAGAAAAGAAATCAAATAAAGATCTACAGTTGTATATATAGATCATTTTATATAGGAAAAAGATTGATTTAGTTTTCCTTTTCTTTTTCGGTTTCTTTTTTGGTTTGTTTTTCGGTTTGTTTTTCGGTTTCTTTTTTGATTTCTTTTTTGATTTCTTTTTCGGTTTCTTTTTTGATTTCCTTTTCAATTTCCTTTTCGGTTTCTTCTTCTTTTTTGTTCAACTATTTTTTTGAAGAGAAAAATAATAATAAAATTACATTTATGATAAGATTTAGTTGAAAAATAAATATAATAAAAAAAAAAAAAAAATAAATATAAATGAATATTACTTCAAAAGCAACTTTGGCATAAATGGTTCTCCCACCAAGTTCCTTCTCATTGATTTCTAAGGCTTTATCACGGTCCTCTTCATTTTCGAATTCAACAAATCCAAAGCCTCTTGATCTCCCATTTTTTGTTACGACAACCCTTGCAGATTTTGGATTATAATTGATAAATGCAATTTTTAATTCTTCATCAGTTGTCACAAATGGGATGTTTGTGACAAAAAGTGTAGTTTTGCTAAGTGTTCTTTCACTTTCATCAATTTTTTTTCGTTGTCTATGTGATCTGTAGTTAGGATTGTAATTGTATCTAGTATTATATCCTCCAAAATATTGCCCTCCATAATTATATTGATATGCATAGTTTGGAAGATAGGTTTGATCATAATTTGGGATATAGGTTGTAGCGTAATTTAGGGCGTAATTTGGAGCGAAATTTGTTGCGTAATTTGTAGGGTAATTTGTACCGTAATTTAAACCGTAATTATAATTGAAATTATCAAATTGTCTATATTTCTATTAATAATTAAAAGTTGAAAGTGGAAGAAACATTTTTATTATTCGAATTATTATTATGATTTGAATAAAAAAAGGCAGAGAATAAAAAAAAAAAGATAAGAATATAAAAAAAAATATAAGAATATAAAAGAAAATCGGAAATTTTTACAAAATTTTGTTGATAATTTACCCTATAATAATTTTGACGGGGCTTTTTTTGTTGTTGTGAAAATTCAACGACGATTTGTCTTCCATCAAGTTCTGTTTCATGAAGTCCTTCAATAGCTTTTTTACATTCTTCAACGGTTTCCATTTCAACAAAGCCAAAGCCAAGGCTTCTGTTTCCTCTCATAACAATTATAGCTTCAACACTTTTATATAAGGAATTTTCAAAAAAAGAGTAATTTAATTCACAAAATATAAAATGAAATTTTTAATTCACAAAATAGAATATTAAATTTTGAATTACAAATACTCATAAATACAAAAATATATGTTAGTTTTCCTTTTTTTTTTTTCTTTCTTGTCAATTTTTTGTTTTTACTTTTTTACCAATAAAGAAAATTTGGGTATGTCTTTTTCTTGATTAATCGTGAAATCTATGATTTTACACTTAAATTTCCTTAAAGGCAATTTAAGAAAAAAGAACATTTTAAGTGAAATTTACACTTTTTCAATAATAATAACTCTTGAATTTTTTTTCGTTTAATTCAAAGAATAATTGATGAAGTTGATCATAGGAGACAAATAAATTTTATAATTTTAGACATATTTAACTTTTTCATTTTTAGAATTGAAAAAAATATTGTGGTAGTTATTTTTGAAAAAGTATGACAAAAAAGTTTTCAAAAGCATCTATCAAATAGATGACAAACTTCTTTGTCCAATTTTTTAGGAATTTATTAAAAACTTTTTTGATTATACTTTTTTAAAATAACTTGAACATTCTTTTATTAGAAGCATTATTCATTTGATACTAATTTTTAAAAATTTTTTCAACGAAAAAAACTTGTAAGATTAAATTTCTTCTTGTTATTACCTACACAAATGGAATTTGAAAAGAATAATTAATCAAAAATTAACTTTAAAAAGAGTGCAATTTTAAAAAAACTGTGACGAAAAAAGTTCTAAAAAGTTTTGCTAAAACTGCTTTAAAGAGAGTTAACTAAAAGTTTGATCAACGCTTTTTAAAAAGTTTTGGATCTCAATTTTTTAAAACAGCACTACCATACCATTACTTTTTTTCCAACTCGATCCAAACTAGGAATTTTAATTTCTTTTTTGTGATCAAAGTTAATATTTATTAAAAAATAAATTCTAAAAAAAATTTTCCTTACACTTTCCAAACAATACACAAGTGTAAATATGAATGTTGTAAAAAATAGAGTTTTTACAATTTTATAGATAAATAAAGAGTTCCATGAATTAACCCAAATTTTGGTAATAGTAAATACAATTTCACATTAACTTTATAGACTAATAATAATTTTAATCAAAAAATCGTTTGGTAAATACCAATACATTGTTTGAAAAATGATTTTTTTTTTATAATCGAAAGATTGGTATTTACTAAACGATTTTTTTGATTACAATTATTATTATTCTATGGAGATAATCAGAAATTGTATTTACTCTTAAGAAAATTAAAATAATCGGATATTATATTTATCTCTAAAATTGTAAAAACTCTATTTTTTACAACATTCATATTTATACTTGTGTATTGTTAAATTCAAATTAATAAAAAAAAAAAAAAAAAAAAAGTTTATCTCAAAGCCCAATAAAGGGTGTTTAATTACATTTCCTCAAAAAACACCATTTCTAATTGGTTTAATTCGTCTCGAGGTGGTTTTTCCAATAACTAATAATGTGAAATATTGGAAGAACTTGAAATAAAAATTTTCATTTGTTAATTGGAAAATCACAGAAGGTCAAAAAGTTTTGAGGAAAAGTTCAACTTTTTAATCTTAAATCTTGGTTATTACTGGTTTTTAAATTTTATGATTTGAAATTTTAATGGTTTATTCTAATTCTTGGATTTTTTTTTTTTTTTTTTGAAAAGCTAATGAAAATTTTGTTCAAATTATTTTTCAATTAATGATATTCACTTTCCCTTTCCCTTTCCCATTTTGAAAATAAAGACTAAACTACAATAGTTTTCTTTAAAAAACCTTTTAACTTGCGTTATTTGCATCATAGTTGGTAAAAAAATTTTCGTTTCATTTTTCATTTACCTTTAAAAATTTCACAAATTAAAACCTTCTTATTTTTAAGGCCCAATTTGAAAAAGAAAAAGAAGGAAAATGAAGTAAAAATTTATTTGCCTTTTATTTTGCACATACCAGTATTGGAGAATGCTTGTTTAGCAAATTTCAATTTCATAAAATATAGCTTGGTTGATGAAAAAAAATTCTCAAGGGATGTGGTTCCTTAGAAGGGTCTGTATTTGTTTGAATCAAAAAAAATTGTTATAATTTGAATCAAAGTTAACACACATTTGCCAATAAAAATTAGTTCAAATTTAGATCACTTAAACAATGCCATCCTTATTCGTAATTAAAAATTATTCATAAACAGATTTCCTTAATCGTTTTCTAAAAAAATTGTTACTTCAAAAGTTAATGAGGAATAATAAAAATAACCAGACACAAAAATAAAAAAAAAAAAAAAAGGAAAAAGAAATCAATAAAAAGCAAATCGAAAAATAAAAAGAAAAAAAAATTGCTGTTTATAAAATCAAAAAAAATATTACACTTTTCCAAATGCTTCAAAAGCTTTTGTTAAAGATTCGTTTGTTGAAGAAAAAGAAACGTTTCCAACATAAAGTTTTTTGTTTTCAATTTGTGGAATTTCTTCGCTTGTTTGTTCGGTAGTATTTTCAGGTTGGTCGGTCATTAATCCAAGTAAAATAAAAAAAAATAAAATTTCGACTCCAAACCTCACTAATTTATTTGATTAGTCTTACCTCAAAAAATCCCCCAATAACATCTGTTATCTTTTGGTTGATGCTTTATCTCTACTTTCTTGAATTAAATCAATTATTTCCTTTCGAATCATTAAGGTTAAGCTGAATGATTTATTATTTACTTTCACTAAGAGTTGCTTTATCCAGCTAATTGACACCAAAATTTACAATTTGAATTCAACACCACACAAAGTTACCACAGTATTGTGGTTCATAAGTCGATTTTTATTTTCTTTTCCAAGATCTTCTAATTAACTTTTTCAAGGAACTTTAGTTTGGAGTTCTTTATGTTAACATTTAATAATCATATTTCGCTTTAAATTAATTTATTTTAAACCTTTTATATTGTAATAATCTGACATAGTTGTAAATTTGCGAAGATTTTTAGAAAGACAAGAACCTAAGAAAAAATCGCTTTTATTCCTTACCAAGACAAAATTTTTACAAACTCTGATCATTTTTTGTCTTCGAATCCTATTCTTAATTTGAATAGATCCAAATGCTTTACTTCAAAAAATTTCCTTTTATTGTTTTCGTTTAAGGGATTAGCGTCTATCAAGGAGAAGCCGAGGAAAAAAGTATGTAGTTATTGGACCTATATCACATTAGTGCTACATGGTTCAAATTCCTCTAAAAAATCAATTAGTCAAGTAGTAATATTTGTTGAAATCATCAATTAAAAATGATCTATGTACAGTGGCGTAAATAGACCGTGTTGACAACCTTTAACCCATTACTAAAAATTAACTCGTGTTTTTTTTTCAGACTTGGGTATTGGAAGACCAGAAGGCAATTGTATATTCTTGATTCAGATTCAAATTGACTTTTGAGGTTAGATTTTTGATTAGTCGAAATGGCTCAATTATATTAAATGCTTTTGTTACAAAAATTTCATCACATTTACAAAATTTTAGAGATTAATGATTTTTTGATAAAAATTCAAAAAATGATCTTTTTATGTTCATTTTTTTGTCTAAAAAATTACATTTTAATCTTTCCAGTATCTTCATAATTCTTTTTTAAAATTTATTTATAGAACCCAATTTCTTGTTTCTATACTGCTTTCATCCCATTGATTTGTTTCTTTTATTTTGACAGTAAGTCAATATTTTTTGCAAGAGTTAAATTTTAGTAATGGGTTCAAACAAAAAACATGGTTTATTTACACCACTGTATTAGTAAAAAACCCAACAATTTCAGAATAAAATCTGCATTTTGCCATAAATTTAAAGGTTGAATTATCAATATTCAGACTACAAAGTCACAAAATATCTTTCTTAATTTTGTGGCGAAATGTAGATTAGTCACTAAATAATTCGTTTTTTTTAAAAATTAAATAATTAACCAATAAATTTTTTTTGACAAATTATTTCTCAAATCATGGAAATATATTGATAATACAATTACCTTTATCAAAAACAAACAAAACTAATCAGTCTTTGTATTTTTATGTTAATGATTTTTGAGTTAATCTTTGAAATTTAAAAATTATAAAAATAGTTATTTTTGGGAGTTCTAAATCCAAATTATTAACTACCAGAAGACTGTATTTTGGAGTTTCTATTTTTAGATTTGGAAAAATATTAAAAAAAATTTTTCCAAAATAAAACTTTTTTAATAGTGATCATTAGTAAAAAATGTTATAATTTATTGTTCCCATAAGATTTATAATCGATTTTTTAGAGTCACAGAAACTATTTGAGCCATGGGACAATAATATCATTTACACCCAATTACAACATACTTTGATTCTAGAGAAATCTATGGTGGAGCTAATCCCTTAAAATTCTTGAAAATTTAAATTATAATCCCAAGAACTAAATTTTTCATTTTTTTTTAAACATAATAATTAATTACCTAATATTCATTCTTTTCGAGGGTTATTGATAATCGAAAGATTAAAAGTATGACTATATTTTATTTGATTTTTGAATCTTTTCAAAAAAATAAAATTAATTCAAAATAATAATTAAATAAATATTATCAAATAACTTTTTCTTATAAAAATGATTTTTTGTTTATACTCTGAATAATTGAAAAATAAATATACAACAATAGAATGCTGAGATATGGACAAAAGGTAAATCATTGGAAATTTTGACAAAGTAGATAAAACAAATCAACTAAACCTTCTATTCTGACAATTTCTTTGAGACTTTGAAAAACAATTAATAAATTATTTTTTCAAGAAGCACTTTGAATACTAAAAAGCAACGAGACACAGTCAAAAGTAAAAAATGTTATTTTCTGTTACCCTTTTGGAAAATGTTAAAAAGTGAAAATTTTGACTTTATGATTGCAACTCGCCTAACTAACTCGAATTTTGCAATTTATTTTCAAAAATTGTGGGATTGTTTTTAAATATTATTGTAATACAACTTTTAAAAATAAATAAAGTTCTTGAAATATTTTGAGCTTAAAATCTTATTTTTAAAGTTTATGAAAGCGTGAATTTACTTGATTAAAAATAAACAATAAATTTCCTTCAAAGTTTAATTCCAACAAAAATAATTTTTTTTAAAATTTTAAATCAAGAGAAATCCAATGATTTATTTTTTTTTTTTTAAAAAAAAAAAAGATATAATAGATTGTATTTAATGTATTAATATTAAAGAAATATTAATAAAGATTTATTTTATAAATTATATGAATACCGATTTTGAAAATCAAATGCTTCAAAATATAAACAACAAAAAAAAATAAAAATGCATAATGATTAGTTATATTTATTCGATTTAAGTAATATTTAACTAATTATTATTAATTCTTTTCTCTTTTTTGTTGTTGGTTCACCTCCTGTTCAAATTCAATTTCGAATTTAGGTTTCCCCTTTTTCCTTTTTTTTAATTTTTTCATTTTTTTTTCATAATCATCATCAACTAAATCTTCCATGTCCCCTATTACAAAAAAAATAAATGTAAATATAAAAGTAAAAGAAAATAAAAATTAGAATAAGATTTACAAATAATATTTTTAAAAAATCCCCCTTTTTTGTTTATTCGATTTCTTTTTAATGTAGATGTACTATATCAAATGATTTATAATTAAAGTTAATTACAAACATTGAATTTATAAAATCTTGTTTCTAATTATTTTTTGAATAATTAAATTTTCAAATCGATAAATTTGTATTTTTTAAAGATTTTCTGAAATAACTAGAAAACGATGAGGGTTTATCAATTGTTAAATTGAAATCTCCTTCTCTGAAAGGTCTTTAGAACACTTTTAAATGGACATTATAAACTCTATTTCAAAAATTGTTACTCGCCTCGACTGAAATAATAAATTGAAAAAAAATATATTTTTTAATATTTCCTCTTCAACAACAAATTATTAAATCTGATTAATAATTCACCTTTCAATTATTATAAACATATAAAAAAGCTGATATTTTTTTAAAAAAATAAAATAGAAAAACTAAAAAAAAAAAAAAGCGAATCTGAATTTTTGAAATGAGCATTACGAATTTTTTATTCATGAAATTTCACTTAAAAAAAGTTGAAAAATAAGATTTTTTGGTTAAAAATTAAATTCGTTTTAAAAGACATTACATAGTCTAAATTTTCTTAGTGATTATTTATCTTTTCGAAGATCTTTTTTTTTTTTTCCACATTGATCTTTTAAAAAAAAAAAAAAAAAAAAAAAAAAAAAAAAAAAAAAAAAAAAAAAAAAAAAAAAAAAAAATACAAATTTTTCAAAAAAAAGAAAAAGAAAAAGAAGTAAAAAAAAGTAAAAATTTGCCAAATTAGAAAAAATGATTCTGATCTAAAAATTTGAAAATATTTTTTTGAAAGGTAAATAGGTATAAAACCTCAAAACAACTTCCATTTACATTATAAAGTGAGTTAAAATTTTTGAATATTTTTTTTTGAAATTGTTTTTTTGAGCAAAATAATTAGATTCATAGATGAAAAATAAAATCATTTTTTTTTTTTTCATTTTCAAAAAACGAAAAAAAAAAAAAAAAAAAACTAACAATTATCATTTTAAAAAAGTGTAAACAAAAAATTTTAAAAAACATTAATATAAATATTTAATGAATCAAACAGAACCATTTTGAGTGAGTTTATTTAAAATTTTTGTAACTAACCCGATAAAATAAAAACAGTATATATATAGTTCATACTGCCATTTATAAAAAGTGAAATTCCAAAAAGTTTTAAAAAGTATCTCAAATGAAGATTCAATAACTTAAGGGATTAGCTAGTACCAAATATTATTCTATAATTAAAATATGTTGTAATTAAACGTAAATCATATTTGATATACACGGTTCGAACGACTCTAAATAATCAATTATAAATATTATTGAAAAAATAAATTATTAGATTTTTTACTCAAGATCAAAATCAAAAATTGTCATTATTTGTAAATTTTTTTTAAATTACTTTACCAAATGTAAAGATAAAAACAAAAATAAACCAATGTTATAATATTTAAAAATTAACATTTAGAACCATCCAAAGTAAAGATCTTTTCAATTTTTTAATTTTAAGATTTCCCCAATAATCATCAACACCACCAAACCTAAGATTGATAATAACTTTAGTTTCCTTTCGATGGTGCCAGTTATATTTTCAGTATATTTCTCAATATGTGAAAATAATTTGTCAAAAAATTCTAAATGTATAAAAGCCTAACATTTAAAAAATCTCAAAATTGATTTATTTAATCTTTTTCTCAACTAATCTAGATTTAAAGACAAATTAAAGAAAGATATTTTTCAACTTTGAAGTCTGAATATTGATGATTTAACCTTTAGATTTATCTTGAAATGCATTTTTTTTTTTTTTATTAACACAAAGGATCATTTTTAATTAATGAGATCATTTTCCAATTAATGAGGTAACCGATAAATAGTACTATTTTACCCATAGAATTTTTGGAGTCATTTGAATCATGGAGAACTAAAATGATTTACCATCAATAGCAAAATACTTTTATATTATAATTGCCAGGATGATGCTACAGCTTTCAACGGAATGGTTTTGGGTGAATTTATTATTCATAAAAAATTGTTTTCACTTTTTGAAACCGACTCGGAACAATTTCTAATTTTTTTTTTATAACTTTTTATTGAAATTAGCAAATTCACAGAACTGAATATTTTTATGAATTTTAAAGAAATTTAAAGATAAATTTCTAAAGATAATAAAAACAATTTTTTGTAATAATTTCCAATTTTTTTTTGAGCAAAAATTCGGATTTGGCTTTGAAGCATACAAACAAATTATATTTTATGATTTGAATAATAATTCATATTTTTTTCATCTTATTTAATTCACCTCAAATTTTTAATTCAGGATCTTTTAATTCAATTTATTTTTGACTTTATATTCACTTCTTTTCAATTAGCACATAAATAGTTTATTTGGTTTTTATAAATACAGTCTTTCCAAAGTTAGCGTGGATTTTTATATGAACCAACTTTTTAAATATATAGATCAGCACCAAAATTTGATTCTTATAAAAATTCACGTTTGTCTTTGAACAGTTGAATGTTTCAATTCATTTGATTTATGAAAAATATAATATAATATATCAGATTTTCATTCATAGAATAGCCTAACGATTTTCTTTCTTTTTCTTTCTTTTTTTTTTTTAATTTTTGATTATTAAAATTTGATAATAAAAAAACAAAAAATAAAAATCTAAAAAAATGACACTTACATATTTTAGGAGTTTTACCCCACGACTCCATTTCGTTTTCTGCTTCTTCGTCAATAACAAATGTTGATCCACCAGTTTTTTCCTTTTCCTTTTCCTTTTCTTCTTCCTCTTCTTCATATTTAGCACCAATTTTGTCTAACATTTGTTCAAATTCTTCTTGATCAAAATTATAAAAGCCGTCATAAAGACCACTTTTTAATCTATCCACCAATTCGTTATTAATAGATTTTTCAATTTTTGCAACTTCAAGTGCTCTATTTTCTCTTTTTCTTTCACGCCTTTCAACTTTTTTATTTACTCTTACAAGTTTTGGTTGAACCTATAAATTTTTTTTGAAATGATAAATAATCAAAATATTATTAATTAAAAAAGGGAAATTAAAGAATGAAACTTGGTAAATTTATTTTGAAATTTATTCAGTGATTTATATATTTTAAATAATCCAATATATATATATATATATATTTAAATTTTTTGGCCTTCTCTATTTATATTTTTACATTTTTTGAAAGGAAAACTACACAGGTGTAAACATGGTGTCTCTGTTTTATAATATTGTAAAAGTTATAATGAGGATAAAAATAACTGAAAAGTAATCTGCAATTATGACAATTATGTTGGTTCCTTTTTTGGTATTTTCTCTATTTCCTTGAAATAAATAAATATAATGTTTTATTTTTCTTTTGTAATTGTTTCATTTGTTATTGAATCTGAAAAATTCAAAATAAAGAGTATTTTTTTTTCTATTTAATTTAGGAAACCCTTATGATTCCTTTCAAAATTAATTCAATTGAAAAATGAGTAGATCTTGAGATCTGGAGACTTTATTTTAAAAAGTCCTTGATTTTATAATAAAAATATGTTTATTTATTTTTCTAAAATTATTTCCCCCATTGATTTATTTTCTGAAATTATGAAATCAAAAAAACCTTATTGACAGTCACTAATTGTTGATTAGAATTTCTAGCAAAAAAAGTTCAATATCAAATCGTTGATTTTAGGAATAAGAGTTCATAATTTCATTTTTTTTTTTGGAAAATTATCGAAAAAATATTTATCGATTTTTCAGAAATGAGTTGAATTGAGTTGTGGGTTATCCTTAAATTATAATACCTCAAGGTTTGTAGGCAATTAATTGTTTAATAAACCAAATGGATTTCATGAAAGATCAGGATAAAAAATGTGAAATAAATTCTTGGTTTAGCTTTATCTGCCAAAAAGAAAATAAAGAAATTAAGTGATTCTTTGTTTAATAGATATTTGAAAATTGTTTTACAAAAACACAAAGGGAACAGAACAAAAAAATTCTTTAAATTTAAAAAAAGACTCTTTTTGTTATTTTTGTTGTTTGTCTAGCCCAAAAAGAAAGAAAGAAAAGGAAGAAATTTCAAATAGTACCAAATACATTCAACACCTTTTTCTGTGAGTTTTCCTTTTTCAAGGAAGGGGGTGTTTGGTTTAATTTTTTTAGAAAGATCCTTTTTTAAAAGACAAAAATTCTTCTTAAAAAATTACGTAATTTTTGTTTGAGATTTTTTATTACAAAAAAAAACACAAAAAAGAAAGGATCAACAAAAAAAAAGAAAAAAATTATTATTTACTGTCAATTTCATTCTTCTCATCCTCATAAGGTATTGGCGAATACGGGTTAGTCTTTGTTTTGCTTTGTTAATTGTCATTTTTGGGAAATATTGTAATTTTTCATCGATCATTTTTAATGCATCAGAATATTTGTCTGGCAAGACAATTTTCTCCCACATTTTGTTTGGGGTGTGGATTCTTTCAATTGTTTTCATATAAAGAAGACACTTCCCTCTGTGTTCAAGGACAGTGGCGTATTGTGAATTTGCTAAGGGACACAACTTTCTTCGGCAAATGCCACTCAAATTATATCTATTACGACAAAATGTTTCTAATTTTGTTTTGGCTTTAAAACAACAAAAATTTTCTCCTACACAAGACCAGATAATCTATCGACATTTGAAAACAAAAAAGAAAGAAAAAAATATTCGTTAAAAAAAGAAAGTTTGTATGGTTGTTAACTTTTTTTGAAAAAAATTTACATCATCTTGGATCATCTCTTTAAAAAATTCGTAAAATAAAAAAAAAAAAAAAAATGAATTTATTTGAATATTCAAATTAGATTTCAACTTATAGATCCTAAGAAAAATAAACACCATTTATCCACTTTTGTCAAATAAGACTATGCTTTAAATCCCAAGATCTCAGTAATTTGTGGGTGTAATACTTTGGAAGAGGGGTTTTAATAATACTGATAAATTCAGTTCTATGGTTGCACCAATTTTTAATTCAATTCCTAATTTAAAATTTGATCCAAATTGACTTGAAAAAAATTCAAAAGAATTATGATTTCCAAAATCAGCTAAATGATCCTTTCTTGAAATTCAAATAAATAAAAATCTGTTTTCCAAACAATCCAAAAAATTCACAAAGAAGGAACTTGAATTGATAAAAAGTCTTAGAGTTTTTTCATTTTCAGGGATTACAGAATGGGATTTTCGTAAATAATTCAGGTCTGCGTTGATCTAAGAAATTTCAAAATACAACTTTAAAAATTGGTGGCTAAAAGATATGAGATTTCTATTCTGTTTTTGAGTATGTACTTAAAAATATTCTGAAAGTTTGTATTTTTTTGAATGGAAATTCGATCTATGTAATTGAACTTAAATACGATAATAATACAACTACTCAATTCAATTTGTGAGTAGTTACCCTTAAAATGTTTTTATGAGTACAGTCAGTTCCACTTATAAGAAACAAACTTTTAACAATCCTTAAGGCTTGGAAAAAATCTCAAATTAAGGCACATTTTTTAGGATTTTTTTTTTTACAAATTATTTTACTTGAATTTGAATTTAATACCTTAATTTGAGATTTTTTTTAAGACTTAAATTCGGTTGAAAGTTTGTGTCTTAAAAGTGGAACAGATTTAATTTGAAAAATAAATTGAAAAAAAATTCACAAGTATAATGGAATAACACTAATTTAATGTGTTTGGATATCATAAAATTGATTATCTTTAAAAATCATTTAATTAAATCTTGTCCATCAAATTTCTTTTGTTTATTAATCATAACAACAAGAAATGGAGATCAAAAGTTTGACTGTTTCGTAATTTTTTTTATAGTCAATTGCACTTTTAAGATACAAACTTTGAAGGAAAATTAAAGAACAAAAAAAATCCCAAATTAAGGCATAAAATTCAAATTCTAGTAAAATTATTATTAAAAAAAAATTCAAAATTTTTCTTAATTTGAGATTTAACTCTTCCTTAAATTTCCTTCTATATTTGTGTCTTAAAAGTGGGTTTGACTTTATTTGGTTCAAAAAAAAAAACAAAAAAAGAATTGTCTTGATTGATTATTGGTGAAAAAAAGATATAAAAAAATTGAAAATTGGATTAAACAGGGTTCTTAGAAGACATTTTTGATTGAACAGAAAATAAATTGTTTTTAGAGTTTTGTTTGTCAGACTATAGTTTGGTGTTTTTTAAATTTTCCAGGTAATAAACTTTACCAATATATTCCTCAATTTAGGTTATTAATAAATATAAAAGACTATTGTTACAAAGAAAAACAAGGCCTATTCTCTTCAATTTATTGTTTAACATAAGCAAGAATTCAAAATTCCCATCGTTAAGTGATTTTTTTTTATGACCTTGAGACTCGATCTTAATCATTAATGTTTTAACGATTTTAGATAGGTAAATTTTATTCTTCATTTTTGGGATCTTATGATATTTTGTGACCAAAACAAACCAAGTTTCTTTAAACTCTGTGATGAAATTAGTTTGGTTGTATATTCTTGAATTCTTGATCTGAAAACAACAAAAAATTTTAAGTATTTCATGTCTAAAAACATTTTTTATCATCTTATTATATTAAATTCACAGCTTCATTGTGAACCAAATTACTTTTATTTTAGATTTCTAATTTAGTAATAAGCGCTTTTCCTTCAAAGATCTTTTGATAAAAAAACATGAGATTCCTTCAACAAACAACTGATCTAAAATTTATTTTTATTTATTTCTCAATAAAAACCAAAAAAAAAAAACCAATAAACAAAACCCTAAACCGATCACTTTATCAACCAAAACTTTCTTTGAAAAAAAAAAGAAAAGAAAACAGTATTTTAAAAGGGATTATCAGATTCCCCAAAAGCCTAATTTCAACACAAATTTGTGATCGAAAACATTCAAAAAAACACAAAAAAATTTTTAGATTAAAAAACAAAATTTTTCTTTTGGAATAATCGAAATGAGCAACCAAACAAAAGTTGAGTCTTCTACCTTTCCAAATTATTTCCAATTACAACAGGAAAATTATCTTTATTCGTTAAACAATCAAAAGCTGCAAAAAGAAACGACACAAAACATAAACCACCAACAACAAGACACAAATCTTTCCCCTACCAATAATAATCATCACCACAACAGCAATTTGGAAGAATTTCAAAAGACACTAAGTTCTTCCTTTTCAATATCACCTTCTTCCTCGTCATCAAAATCGACGACACAATCATCTGAATCGTCTTCAGGCTTCAATTCTGATTCAAATTCTCGTTTGGAATCAACCTCGTCTTCTGAATTCTCAGAATCGTCTACAGCAAACAGAACGAAAGAAAAAACAAAAACTTTTTTGAACCCAAACAAAAAACAAAAAGTTTTTGATGGTTACCAAATTAAAAACAGAATTATCACTAAAAACAAAAATAAGAGCGAAAGTGAGATCGGAAATCAAAATGAAGACCAAAAAACACTTAATAATTTAGATCATCAAAATGTTTATTCTAATAAACATAAGAACACCCAAAAAGAAGCAAAGAGTTGTTCTCATTGGAAAATTCAAATATCTTCTCCAGAAACGCTTTGGGCTGGTGTGTCAAAATTTACAATCTATAAGGTTTATTCAATGAGGATTAATTCTAAAAAAATGAATGGTAATAATTATAATTGTGATTTCGATTTCTCAGCTAACAATCCAAAAAACCAAAATGAATCAAGAAACAAAAACAAAAACAAAAACAAAAACAAAAAGAACAACAAAAAGAAAAACAAAAAGAAAAACAAAAAGAAAAAGAAAAAGAAAAAGAACAAGCAAAATGTTGTTAAAAGAAGGTACAGTGATTTTGCCTGGTTAAGGGAGAACTTAGTTCAGGACTTTCCAGGTGTGATTGTACCAGCATTGCCAGAAAAGCAAATAGTATCAAAATTTACAAATAAAATTCTCGAAATGCGAAGAAAAAAATTTGAAACCTTTTTAATAAAAGTTTCGTACCATTCACTGCTTTCGCTCTCAAGAGCCTTTGCAATGTTTCTAGAAAAGGAAATCGTCAATATTTTTAAAATAAAATTAAATAGAGATCAAGTATCCTATGGGATAAATCGTTTGCATACAAATTATCTTGAATATCAATATAATCCAATCCAACTTGAAGGCCTTCCTCCGAGAATAAAAACTTGGGAAAATTTACATACTATATTGGTAAATCATATTTTAGTTTTTAATTTTTTTATCATTTTTTTTTTTTTTTATTTTTGTATACAGGCTGTTATTTATTATTTATTATTTTTTGTTTTTTGTTCATCTTCTATTATTTATTATTATTTTTGTTTGTTTTAATGCTTTATATCTAAATGTGCTCGCAACATAAATACATAATTATTAATTTTAAAATTGTATGAAAATTCAATTTTTTATTTTTTTTATTAAATAGAAGCAACTATTGATTGAAATTACAAAATTTGGAAATATTCAAGAAAAAATACCAAAGCGATTAAAATATTTTTCCCTCTCAATTTTGGAATTAAATCAATGCCAAGCTAGCCCGCATCTTACGAATTCTATTTCATTTACATTTGAACAATTAAATGTATTAAAAAAAAAAATTCAAGACGAAAACCAAATTTCCAATTTTTTATTAAGAGAATCAATTAATGATCTTATTTCGAATTGTTTGGAAATTTCCAAGAACAATAATAAAAGAAATGCCATGGATGAGGAATATCAAAATTCGATCAAATATGAAACAAAATGTTTAAACAAATTCCAAGATTTTCAAAATAAAAAAAAAAAAAAAAAATCTTCCAGTAATTTGCATGTTCTAAAAAAAGATTACCAATCCTCAGTTAAAAAAAAGCGATTGCTACATTCAAAACTCCAAAAAATGACTTCGGTTTTTATTGACGAGTTAAATAAAATGGAAAACAATAGATCCAATTTTATAAAAGCTAGTCTTCTTGATTTTTCTCAAAAACAATTTGAAATAAACAAACACTCAACAGAAATTTGGGCAAGTATTACAAAAAATTTACAAAATTTAAATAAAAATAAAATGAAACAAACATTTTCAATGAAAAAAAAATAAACCAAATAGAATAAAAAAATTTGAACAAATCAATCTGGAGATGGCATATCTACAAAAAAGGAAAAAATCAATAAATGTGATTACTATACTCAATATTATGAAAATATAAATCAATTTATTTGGTATTGTGAAAGATATAAATGTATTAAAATCAAATGGAGAAAAAAAATATCAAGAATTCTAGGCAAAAAATCTATATAAAAAAGTTTTTCAAAGAAAAAATACACAGAAACTCTTTCAAATGATAAATCAAAATTACGAAATTTATTTTTCTTACCAGGAATTTTTTATCAAAGCTCTTACGTTTTAAAAAAATAAGGTAATAAAGAAAAAATAATAATATTTATAAATTGAAAATAAAAAATACTTAAAATATTAATATATATATATATATATTGCTGGTTACCTGGTGCCACGCCCTTGGAGGTGGTACCGGTGATTATTGCCAAGTGACTAAGTTTTCTTGAACTTTTCTGTTTTATTCCAAAAATCTATTGATTTTCGTACTAAACAGAAAACTCATGATACACTCACGTCACTTTTTCAAGATCCAAAAGAATTGAATAAAACCAAAGATCTTGCTCTATTCTTTTAAATTCCAGAAAAGATAATGTCATTTTTTTTTTTTTTTAATTTAAAATACTTGAGAAAAATATTTGAGTTTACACCATTCTTTTAAAATTAAGAAAAACCTAACAATAGTAGTGAAATACCCAATTATTAATCACTGATTGTGTAATTTTTTTTTTATTATTGATAATCTTTTTATCGGGTTTTTAACTCTCCTGTGAATACGGGACCAAAGTTGATAATTTTTAATTTGATCATACAAATGATATTATTTTTTTTTTTTTTAATATTTGATCATTTTTCTTCTATTTTTTTTATTGATAAAATTTTCTTTAATTACTTCTTTCTCTTAATATATAAATCAATAAATTAATATATAAAAAAAAAATTAAATGAAAATTAAAATTCATTTGAATACATTTAATTCTGCATTTAAGAAAGTTTTTTTTTTTTTTTAATTTTCTAATAATTGTTTTGAGATTAATAAATATTTATTAGGTGTATTAACGGTGTATAATATCTGTGCCTTATTTTTTTTTTTTTTTTTTTTTGATTTTTAAGAATTAGGAATTTTGATGAAAACATATATTATCACGGTATTAACAATTAATTCGCGATAATAATAAAAAAAATTCAGATTAGTCCTACTTTATCACGAAAAATCATAAAATCGCAATATTCCAAAATTATTGTGATAAAATAATTATTGCAATAAAATGAAAAATTATTTTTTTGAAATCACATTACAATAAATCTCTTGACTTTTACAAAAGCCTTGAGACTTTTACAATATATTTCCTCTTTAAAAATGTTAAAAAGTATTTATAAGTGGTTTAAATTGTCTTCGGGTGTTTGAAAGTTTTGAAAGACCAAAACATTTTAGAAACAAAATGATTGTTTGTAGTGAATTATAAAAAAATTTTTTCTGTTCATTTGTTTTTTTTAACAAAATACAAAATCTCAAATAAATTTTATGATCATATTAATGATAATTCATTTTGAACGATATACTTGAATATTCAATAGATAAGTTTTTTTAAAACTGGAGTTGTTACCTCCACAAATTAAATTGCAAACAGAATAAAGAGTAATTTTCCTTCTTATTGGCGATCGATTAAACAAAATCTTCTTAAGCCCCAGTTGTGTGCTCTGCCCATACAAAGATATTATAAAGAAGAAGAAGAGGAAGAAAACAATTGTAGAAAAAATCTAAATAATTGGTGATCATGTGACTAGGTTATTGTGAATGCTTTTTATATGTTATCAACCCCCTTTTAGCTTTCTGAGAATATTGAAAATGTTTTAACCCAAGAACACATTCTTTAAAGAACATGTGAATGGTTGGTTGTTTTATAAGCTCTTTTTGTTCAACTCAATTTACAACACCACGAAAAACTGAAAAAACATTAATTTCTCTTTAGTTCTTATTGTTGTTGATCTAAAAGGATCGATAGGTTTGTCAACCAAATCAAATGAAAATACAATATTACTCTTTGATCTGATCCTTGATTTGAATCAAGTATCTTTTTTGTTGTTTTTTCAATGAATAACTTTTTTTCACATAATCTATTTTTTGGAAAAAAAAATTTTTTTTAAAATATTGCTGAATTAACCGAAAAATCCATCAATTATTAGATAGCAATAACTTTTAAATCGCGATATTTTGGCATTTATCACAATTTTTTAATAATTATCGTGATTAAATAGCATAAAGCGATTTTTTAAAAAAATGTGATAATCTTGAATATCACGATATTATTGATAATCACGATTTTCGTTAAAAATTATCGAGATTTTTGTAACTTTATCATGAATTAAGCATAGATATCATCAAAACCTACATTGAATTATTTTTTTTTTTTTTGAGTGTTTCAAGTAAATAGAAGGCAAATTTGTTGAATCGGCTCTCCTAATTAACCATAAAATGAATTGAATTTTTTCCAAAATTTAAAATATCGTTGTGAATTTTTCTCTTTGGAATCACTTTATAAATTTCAAATATTTTTACTGATCGATATTTCTTTATTAAAAATCAAAATTTTAAAATTAAAAAAGGTTTTTTTAAAAATTATTGTTTATTTTAGTTTATTTTATAGGTTGGACAATCCTATTTTTTAAAAACTCTGTATATATTTTATTTTGATAAAAAAAATAAAGGAAGAAACTTAAATAATCAAGAAAGAAAGTAAATATAACCTGCAAAATTCACCCAAAGCAACTGTTATAAATCTACAAAATTTCATGATGTAAATTACTGAATTGTACGTAGTAATGGATAAATGGATGAGTGGTGGATGTTTAATAAATTATTTAATCTGAATTGACATTATTATTTGTATTATTATATTTTTTTCATCTGTACTTTACCCTCCTAATTAGTATCAATAACAAAATAATTAAAAGTAATTGTTTTCAGTTATTAAAAATAAAAATTATTAATATAAATATTTTTTTTAATAAAATTACATTCTATTTCAAAAAAAAATGAAAAAATATTAGGTTTTCCATCATTAATATAATAAAATTCAATGTATTTTTAAATAATTATTCAATTTGTAAAAAAAAAAAAAATTAAAAAGCATTAATCTAATTCTTTTTTGTTTTTTTTTAAAAAGAGAATATTAAATTTCTATATTAATATTTTAAAGTTAATGATCTATAAAAATCCATATGTGTCTACTTGATATTCTTAACATTATTCTTGTAAAATTGTCATTTATTATTATTTTTATTTCCATTAATATTTGCCGTTAATTGATTATCCCGATTTTTGAAAACAACAAGTTTATCATAAATTGGCCAAATAAATAAAGAATAAAAATTAATATTTTAAATAACACCATAAATCTTTATTATATGTATATGTGTATCTATATATTCAATTCAATCCCTCTCGAAAATCATGTTATATAACGAATATTATTTCTCTAAATAATATTTTAGCATTATGTTATACAACTATTATGCATTCTGTCGAAGCAAGAATCAATTTAAAAGATCTTTTTATTTTTTCTTTATCAAATTTTCTAATTGAAAAATGTAAAATTTTTCTGTTTTTTTTATAAGATCCTGGATGTCATACATTGTGTTTGTGACTTGATATTCAATGAGATGGTCTTCTAAATTTCGGATAATGTTTTTTATGTTCTCAATTTTGGAATAAATCTGATTAATTTTTGCTTCGGATTTTTTATTTAATACCTTCATTTGTTGTGTTAATTTCAAATTTTCAATTTTTTTTTTGAAAACATTTTTATTCTTATAATGTTCATTATCAGTGCTTCGGTCGTTATTCTCATAATCGCTTGTTCTCTTGTTGCTTGAATTAAAGTTATTCTTTTGTGGCTGAACATCTATTAATTGCTGTGGATCGTTAATATGTCTAAAATCTTTGTTGTTAAAAAAATAATTTTGATTTAATAATTCATTATTTTGTTGTTGATTAATATTATGAATAATATTATTATTATTATTATTAGTTGTTGTTGTTGTTGTTGTTGTTGTAGTAGTAGCATTATTAGTATCCACGTTCGTATTATGATTCCTATTAATATTATTATTGTTGTTCCTGTTGTTATTATTTTCTAATGTTATTTTTGTGCTTGATAAGGATTGCTTATTTTTGCAAAACAAATTTGGTGTTCGGAATCTTTGTATATTTGTAAAGTTTTTATGAATGATGATTGGCTTATAATTAGGAGAAAGGGTCGTTTGTATCCTCCTAATCTTATTGGTATTTTTAAGATAAGTCTGTTGATTTTTGACACCAGTATAAGTATAACTTCTTCCTATCAGCTGATATGTATTATTAAGGATTTTTTTTTTGTTGCTGAAATTTTCGTTAGGAATATGCTCTCTCGTTCGTTTGTTAGCATATTTTCTCGGCTTGGGTTTTGAGACAAGTTGAAAATATATCTTTTTAGAGACACAGAAAATTGAAAGAATTGTTCTTGTGGGGATATAGTGCCCTTCTTTGCGTGCTTGAAATGAAAATTCAAATTCCTGAAATCCATTTTTTGAACTACAAATTTGAAAGAGAATTTTGTTTGGTAATTTTTGAAAGTTATTGTTTTTAAATGAAAAAAGATATGGAAGATTTAAGATTTTGGTTTTCATAAAAATAAAAAAATTTTTTACAGCAATTATGAGGACTAAGTTTTCAGGTAAAAACAGTGAAATGGTTGATAAAAACACTCTTGAAAAAGTTCCATAATCTCAGTTAAATTTATTAACTAAGAATTTCTTTTACAAAAAATAAATGTGAAATTTTCACAATTACAACGATTTTCATTATTAACCTTTTCAAAGATCCTGCCAAAATTTGATTTTTACAATTTCATAATTTATATTTCAAATCTATAAACGCAAAACGATTCCTAAGTTGTCCGAAATATCTTTTATAGTTACTTTTACATGTTTGAAATGTTTTCAAATTTTGACTTGTACTTGAAAATCCCTTAAAGTCATTTTTTTTTTTAAATTTTTCATTCGAAAATCTATTTGAAAATTTTTTTTTGTTTTGTTTGTTTCGATTTTGACATTGAAATTAGTAATTTTTTGATCCAATTTGTTCAGAATAAAAATTCTTTTTTAGTATTTAAGTTAAATAACACAATAAATAAACACCCTCTAGTGTAGAAACATAATCCCTAACCCAATCATTTTATATACTATTTCATTTTTCCAAAAAATGTTATAAATTAATTCTTAGTCGTTTATGTTTATAACAGAATTAAAAATTAGAGTAAAAGATGAAAATTTTTTAATTTTTACTTGGAGCTTTCAAATTAGTAATTTTTTGATCCAATTTGTTCAGAATTAAAATTCTTTTTGAGAAGTGAATGTAAAATAACACAATAACTAAACACTTTCCAGATGATGAAACGTTGTCCTTAAAAAAGTTCTTCCTTTTTTAAAACTTTTTTGAAGTTTTTTATTTTGAAGATAGAAAAATTTTATCAGAATTAAAACTTTTTGAAAGTTTTCTATTTTAAAAAAAGTGAGTAATTAAGCTTTAAATCTAAGTTATTGGTTGGAGTGAGAAGAAAAGAACTTTTTTAAAACTACCCTCGCTTTTTTAAAACTACCCTTGCTTTTTTAAAAAAGAAAACTCAAACAATGACTTTTGGTGAACAATCTGAAAAAAAAAAAAAATTAGCACACTTTTTTCAAATTGTTGAATTTTTACTTTTTTTATTTTTGGACAATAAAAAGTTGATTGACCCTATTGAAAAATAAAACAAAAACGAAAATCACTAATCACTCGATTGAACAGACTCTAAAAAGAATTTCCAAGAAATACCATCAAGAGTTTTTAATCAGCTAATTGCAAAATAAAAGGAACAAAATTTTCTTGCAACTTTTCAAAAAAAGGTTTTCAAAGTCAAGGAAAATTTCAATTATTTGTTTCCTTAAAAGAGTACTATTGTTGTTTGCCTTTTTAGAATTTCGTGATTTGTTATCATTCTCTCGTTGAAAATATTTTTTTCGGAAAACAGAATAAAAATTTTTTTCCATTTATTTTGCAATTAGCTGATTAAAAACTCTTGATGGTATTTTGTGGAAATTCTTTTTAGAGTCTGTTCAATCGAGTGATTAGTGATTTTTGTTTTTGTTTTATTTTTCAAAAGGGACAAACCAAATTTATTTGTACAAAAATAAAAAAAATTCAAAAAGAAAAATAAAAAAAATAGAAGCAAAAATTTTTACTTTTGTAAGTGATCCAATTCATCACGAAGAAGACTCAGACTTGTTTTTTTTGTTGTTGGTTGAACTTGTGGAATAAACTCAATAATACTATGATCGAATATGTTTGTTTGTGTGATGTGTAAAAGGTTTTGAAAAAGGAAATTAAAAGCAACAAATGTGCCATTTTCGGAGAGCACACAGATTGCCTTGTTTTTTTTCTTTATTCTGGATAAGTGTCTATTAAACTTTTCTTCTGTTAAAACTTTTATTTGTGACGTTTTTATAGAATAGTTGCCCATGAGTATCGTTGATTTACCAATAGCGTTTTTTCAAATACTAAAATATTTCCAAAAACGAAAAGTTACAACAAAAAAAATGATTTTATTTGATTTGTTTTTGCTTCAAATGACAATCCAGAATCATTTCTTTGATTGTTTTCGTTTTTTGAAATACTTGTTGATTAGATAATAAATTCTTTTTTGAATTATGTGTCTGAGGTTTTTTAAAAAAGTCCCTTTTCCATGGCTACTCGTGAAACTAACACTATCAAAAAGATCTCTGGAAAAATCGTTTACCAATTTTTAAGTACTTGAAATGAAAAAGAACTTGAACCTTTAGATTTCTAACAAACAAATATACAGTTAAACGAAAATGCCATCTTGAAAATAGACTCTTTTGGTGTTGTAACTTGGAAAGATAAAAATACATTTTTCTTTTTTTAACAAAAAAAATGAAAAACTGTTTGAGTAAAAAGTAGTACTGGAAATATTTCAATTAACAACCTTTCTGTGAAATTTTTGATAAAACCAGAAAGAAATTACATGTTTTTGTCTTGATCTTCTTTAACACAAAATACTAAATGGAAAAAAGTTGATCAATCAATTTTAGGATTTTAACATGTTATTTGAATGTGTTGAAAAAGGTTTTTCAACAATACTTTAGAATTGAAAAGAAAACCAAAAAACCTAATAATTATTTAAGAGATCACTGATTGAAGAAAATGAAATTTAGTATTAATTATTTATGAGAAAGATACTTAGATTATCAGAATAAATAAATAAATTTTGATAACCCAAACATCTTTTTAAGATAAACACTGTTAGGGCATTATCAAATTTCGGATTTTTTTCACTGTACTCTCATGGAAAAAGGTAAATAATTAAAAAAGTTAAAAAATAAATCGTCAAACATATTTAAAAACTAAAAATAATTAACAGTGGATAAAAGTCTATAAATTTTAATTATTTTTGATCAATTCCAAAATATGAGTAAAAATTCGAAAATATTATTCCCATATTAAAGATAAATCACTCTGGATTGATAAGTAACCACTTAGATTCTCTTAAAGGAGTTCTTCTTTCGATAAATTCACAATCTATCAATTTTGACATTCGGTTAAAGTCGAAAGAAAAAAAAAATCACCAATCTGAATAAATTAAAAGAGAAAATTGACTGAAAAGGAAAATCTATTTTTTGTAGCTACCCTTTAGTGAAATCTCTAAATTTATTTGACAACATTTAGAATTAAAATCTAATTTTGTTCGGAAATTTAAAATAAAAATTAATAATATTTTCAGGTATTATAATTTGAGAAAGAGGTTTGGTTATTTTGAATTAACCTTTTGTGATGAAAAGTGTAAGAGGAAAAAAGTTATAAAAAAAATGATTCTAGAGTATTGAAAAAAATACATGGAAATAATCGAAGAAATGATTTATAATTGTATATACTGATAAATTCTAATAAATTTCAAAATTTTTTAGTTCAATTTCCATTTTTATATATGTTAGAGGTGTTTCTTATTAAACAGTCCAGTACAAAGAATATTTTGAAGAACAATCAATTTTACAGAATTTCTTACACTTGACTTCATAAAATGCTTTATTCAAAGCTTAAACACAATAATTTCAAACAGGAAAATCAAGTAATAATTTCCAAATATAAATTACAATTTATCAGTCTTGCTGATAATTTAAAAATATAAACATCAAAATTTTCATTCAACTTATCAAAAAAATAAAATCTCAATATAAAAATCAAAATTCCAAATTCTAAAAATCAAATTAATAATTTAACTGATTTGGAGTATTAAAAAATTGAAATTTTACACGATTTTTAAAAGTTTTTTTTTTTTGGAAAGTTGAAGGAAAATTTTGTATCCTTTCTTTTGTATCAAATAGTAGGAAAATTGTGATGTAATTGCATAATAATGTTAGAATAAAATTTACTGAATTAAAAATTTATCTCAAATTTCAATATGGAACTGTGATTAAAATACTAGAAACAACAGTTTTCATTGGTTAAGTGGATATTTTTAGGAGTTATTCAACAAATATTTATAAAAAGATTTGGGAACGAGGATTATAATTTACTGATAAATTGTAATTTATGTTTGGAAATTTTTTGTTGATTTTCCTTTTTGAAATTTTTATTCTCAACTTTGAAGAAAGCATTTTATGAAGACAAGTGTTAAGAAACTCTGTAAAATTAGTTGTTCTTTAAAATATTCTTTGTATCAGAGACTGTTTGATGTGAAACAGTTCGAAGATTTATAAAAATGGAAATTGAACTAAAAAAATTTTGAAATTTATTTGAATTTATCAGTATCATCTTTTCAGTTGAAAAATGGTAGTATTAGTAATCAAATCTTTTTAATAAATAACCATTTTTTAGGAGCTTAGTAATAAACCTATTTAAAGGTCATTAAAGTCGGAGTGTCCATAGAATACTCAAGTAATTCTTTGATAACCATAAGTAGATCTACTTATTTTGTAAAATCAATTGAGTTTTATAGAGCTTTGCTAGAGTCTAGAAAATGAAAATTTTTAGTCTTGTTTTTTGATTGATTGGATGGT